>CM046876.1:412382145-413792669 GCA_025667525.1 Glebionis coronaria
AAGGAGATCCCCGTTTTCCTTCTTAGTTTTTATTTGTTCATTTAATAAGTGATACTGTTGGCACCTATATGTTTGTTTTAGTTTTGTTATTGTTTGTCTCGGGTAAGTGGTAGGACTGTTACCTACTTACCTAGACTCCTGCATTGTTGAGATATTGTCATGACTTTTGTGTCACCATTTTATGACATTTCTTATTTCATTTAGTTATCTCTATAGACACGCCATGTTGTGATGATATCCATACGTCGCGCCCCATATTCCGCCATGGTGGGGGTGTGACAGAATGGTATCAGAGACAATGGTTATAGAGAATTAGGTTGCCTAGTCTAGTATCCTAGTCTATAGCTTAAGGGTCCCTGCATATAGGCGTCATAGGAGTATGTGTGCATTCTATAATAATTGATGTGTTTAGATGTTATTTATTGTGATGTTTTTACTAGTATAAATTGAACCATAGTAAGTTCATACTTAGCCACATGTTATTTTCTTTTCGTGTTGTGACTAGTGAAGGTTGAACCATTATCATACACGCTAGTCATTGTCGTATTTTGCTTAAATTGTACATTATAGTACATAATTTGGTACATGGTAGTTTCTATCTTGTGTTGTGTTATTTTATGTACCTGAGGTATAGTATTTTTCTTTTGATGTTTAAGTCATGTTCCCTAAGAATCATGTGGTGGTTCGAGTTAGTAGGAGTAGGTGTATATGAAGGATTTTAAGCTGTTTCCACTCTTATGGGCGACATGACTTATAACTGATTATGTTTTTGTTTTGGATTTAGTCTATGCTGTTTTAGCTAGACTATGGATTTATGTATTTCAAGAAGTTTGACTATGTGGTTATGTGCTTAGGTGAGCTAATGGATTTATGTGTTATATGTTGTATTAATTCTTATAAGTTTCATCATAGGAGGGAGTGCATTGGGGAAATGGTAATTCTATAAGTATAGTGGCCAACATAGTTATACAAGTACCACAACATCAATGGGTTCCTAAGTATGATTGCATGAAAGAGGGGTACATGCTTGTATCTGATGAGATGTGGATTTTGGGTATATTTATAATATATAGGTTTATGTAACGGATGCCTACGATATGGCTATTTTTTTAGTGTGTTATATGTTTTGAGTTATAGTCGTGTTGTGTGATTATGAGGTCACACGATATGGGTTGGTTTTGGTAATGGGTTTTGTGCCTTGTTGTGGCATGGTGAAATGGTGAGATGGTGATTACTCGTATGAAAAAACGAGTGTATGACGCGATCGATTGACTTGTCCTGTATGGTAACGAGTATGTTTTGGGTGATTTAATAGGTATATATGCGGATGTATATATATACTACTATGTGTTAAGTAATGGTATATGGTCGTTCACTAGTTATTATAACTTGAACGTACCTTGTGTTTGTTCGTTTTTTATGGTGCTGGAGTTTGATGGAGTTCCAACGACGTTTTGAGTATCTTGGATGTGTGTCTACGTTCGGGTATGTATTTTTATTAATGCGAACTACTAAGTTTTCCTTCAAATAAGTCTGACTAATTATAGGAAAACGGTTTTGAAAATAATTTGTAAGTGTATGGTATGATATCTTAACATGCATTTTTTTAGTTGTAGTAGTAAGTTATAAAAAAAAGTTGTCTTGGAAATAATTGGATTAGTCATCTATGTAACATGTGATAATATATTTTAAAGGGGTAAAGAAATTTTACAATAATTTTCTTAAGTGGAGTTAAAATTTTAGAAGTATTTAACTAGACGGAAAGAGTAAAAAGGGAGATTTTATTATAGTAATGATAATAATAACACCACACCTTGTAAACGAGTAGTAGTTTAGTTATAACCAGCCTAAATGGATTTTATAAAATAATAATAAGATAGAATAAAAAAATAGTGTATTTTATAAACATGTATTGGTTTCATAATAACAAGCGAAATAAGTTTATTATGGGTAAATAAGATAATGGTTAGAATAAGATTGTAGTATACTAACTAGTTGATATCTGGATAAAATGATGAAGATAAACAGATGAGTTATTGATTAAAAATGAGTATGACTAATTTTGGTAGTATTGAAGTTTGGTTCTTATGAGGAGTAACTAAATGGGGTGAAAGTTTAAAATTTTTCTGAGGTATCGAAATTTGGTAATACTAACCGTGACAAGTCAAATTTTTCGTTGTTGGCACACTCCATTGATCTTTCGGATTACATTGTTTTGTTTTCAGTTGTTTTGGCTAGGGTTCGTTTTACCCTATATTTAATTTTGGGACACGATTGTTTGGAATTCTTTGGGTTACACGTCATGGTTGATTTATTTATGCGGTTGTGGGAACGTTAGGATGAGGGGATAGAGTTGGGCGGTATTACTTATTGTTAGATACTTTAACGGAGAGATGTGTTTTGGGTTTAAAGGTTGTGTTGAAGGAATGATTAAGAGTTGTGGAGTTTTGAAACTTAGATTAGTTACGAGAATAAGGGAGTAAGTAAAGTTAGTTGAGTGGTCATGGGAACGAGATGTCATGCTATGAGAAGTTGGTTGAAGTACTTTTAGAGATATTGTGGTTGATGAGTTGAAGTTAGAAGCTACTACGTAGTGTGAAATTCCTAGGTAACATCATGGAGACGAGAATGAGTGCGTAAAGAGCTACATCGCGAAGCAAGGAGCTGAAAGGACTACGTGTCGGCTGCAAGAAGGATGCAAGAGATTTTGAAGGAGTCGCAAAAGTTGCGAGGACTGTAAAGGTGACAAACACTATGATGGGAAGTTTACGTATAGTTCGTGACGAAGAAGGGCAGATCGAGTATCAGAGTGGAGCTACAAATAGCAAAACCAGTGGATCGTGATGAAATGAATACATGACATGGAGATTAAGAACTCGTGGAAATAACAAGGGGAGTCGAGTGACTACGCGGATAGAATTTTTGTGGCAATCAATATCGAGGGATGAGAAGTGAAGCTGAGTTGAATAAGTTTCATGGAGAAGTGATTAAAGAGTCGATTTTGTGAAGGTGTTATGAAAAATCTTTGGAAGAGACAGCTATGCATTATCCAATGCACTAGTGATTTCCATAGATTTGATGAATATAGTATGAATTTTTTGTTGGACAGGATAGTGTAGGAATAAGGGAGAACCATGGAAGGAGAGAACCAAGTATTCCTAGAAGATGATGATTGAAAGTACCTCATGATAGGTGCAAGATCAAAGTAGAAGTATGCGATTTGAATAAGAAATCAAAATATGGCATAGTAGACAAATGGAAACTAATATGGGTATAAGATGAGAGTGTGATCTGCATGGAATCACATGAAACTCTAGTCTATCCCTATTAGGGGGGAGTAGGAGAACTGGTTGTGAGAAAAACAAGTGAAGCTACTTGGAAAATTTTGGCGTATAGATGACTAGATAGACTTAGTTAGTGGAGTTGGATTATTATATATGCCTAGAATGCTAGAGGCATTTGGGGTACGAGACGTAGAGAATGATCTATACAGATCATGAACGTCTCCAACACATATTTAATCATCTTGATTGAACATTTGGAGAAGGTGATGGGTGGAGTTAAGTGATGAAAGAAAATTGCAAGGCCAAGTACCATCTGGGAAAGGCAAGCATAGTTGATGAGACATGGAATAAGAAGAATGAAGTGAAGCTGAGACGAACTTGAACTATATGGATGACGTATTAGGGTGGTTTGGATGAAGGATGTAGGTTGCACGAGTTGAGTTGTCTAAAGCAGAGAACGCGTCAACATGTATGTTGCGTGGCCTGGACAATCATATGGAGAAAAGGGACGTAGACTATACTTCCTACACAAATAGGAGTAGCTTAGAAAGGGCGATGTAAGGACGAAGTTGGTGAAAGGGATACATAATGGGGTGGAGGAATAAGTACGACAAGAGTTGGGTGATAGTCGATAGACTGACTAATTCATCTCATATTTCAAGAGGAATGAGAAGTCACGTAGTTTAGAAGTTGGAAGAATTGCGTACGGATGTGATGGAATAGAGGGTTTTGCGTAAAGGTTAGCCTAATATGTATGGAGTGCATTATGAAGGACTATGGCAAGGGAAGAAACGATGGGAAGCATCACATCGTGATGTATGGTATGAGTTGAGGAAGAAGAAGGAAGTGTGTATAGAAACGAAGCATGATTGAAATAGGTCAAGATAGGAACCGAAGGTAAAACTCTGGTAGAGCCTAATGAGTAGAATAAAGCACAAAGCAGACTAATACTGTCGTAGTGTGTAAAAGGAAATGACACTGATCTATACTGACTGCTTGGGAGGCTTAGTATCGATAATCGAATGGATGAGGAGTTATAGGTGTGATGTTCCATAGGGACGAAGGGCTTGGTCTAACTGAGACAATATGAGGAGCAATATGACCTTGAAGGTAGGACATTGTGTAGCTATAAAGAAAGTGTTGGGTAAAAAAAATCATGAAGAAAAGTGAGAAAGAAGTGTATAGGTGCTACTATTGGGTATCCAAATTTAATGGAAGTAGTTGTAGCATGGGTTTGGATGGCAGTTGATAGACTAACTAAGATAACCGTCCTTTTGATGATGTGTATAGATCATAAGTTGATTTGGATTGGAAGAACTAATGGATGTGTGAAAGACCGTCATAGGTCACTTTGTAAGGAAATTGGAATTTTTAAGTAGTTTGGGGTACGGACTAAAGAGAGTTGATGAACATGATTGGATATGAGTATATCCAGCTAACTAGAAAAGGATGGGCAAGTGAGATATTTATACAACCTTAGGAGTTACACTGAGGGCGTGAGTGATTGATTTAGAGGGAGTTAGGAAACTCGTTAACGATGGCTGAGTTTTCATATAATGCTGGTTATCATACTAGAAGTCGATAAATGCCATTTGAGGCACTATATGAAAGGATAGGTTGAGTTGTCCCCATTATGGACTAGAATTGGTAAAAGAGGCTAATAATATGGTAATGGTGTTTGTGGATAGAATGAGAGCAACAAGGGATGCTATGTAGAAAAGGAGGAAACCACTAGATTTAGTGACAAAGTTATGTAGGAAGTTTCACCCATAGTAACGGGTGGTATGTTTTGGTAAAATGGAATAGTTGATGCAGAGTTTTGTAGGTCCATTTATGATCTTTGGAAAGATGGGACCAGTAGCTTATGAGCATAGAATTACCTAGGGGGAAAATGAGTGGCATACATGTTATATTACGTGTATTAAGATTGGTAAATGTTGTTTGAGAATGCATATTTGCATGTCGGTATTCAGGATTTGTGTTAATAAGAGTCTTTGTTTTATCAAAGAGTCATTTGTGAGATTTATTGACTGTGAGGTCAAGAGTTTGGAAATGAATTTAAATATTGTTGGTTAATATATGTGGTAATTTGAGACTTGAACTAAAGTTCACATGGAAATGAGAGGAGTTCGTTTAGAACAAGTATCCTCATGTGATTTGTTGTTTGTGTGTTTGATCCTAAGAAGTAAATCTCGGGACGAGATTTCTATTAGGAGGGAGTGATGTGACAACTCTGGTTTTGAGGTTCGTCACTTAGTTTTATTTTGTGCTAGTTACGTGTCTTTACGTGTTTATGTGCTAATTGGTGTGTATAGATTGTGGTTTGGATATCGTTTCCGGTACGGGGTACCTTGTGAGTGAAACGATGTGTGATAATTTCATGTTCATGAGCTCACATGGTAGTGACTATGAAGTGAAATGGTGTTATTTAGTGGTTTTACGTATACGTATATGTATTATAGAAAATCGTATTTTTACGATTTACGGTTTAGCATTTTGAGGTCTCGGAAGAGGTATTTAGTCGCGGGAGTATTTTTCGGGATGGTTTTAAGTCATTTAGGACTTAGTTATAAAGTTTATTTCAAAATTTAAGATTTTTTTTAAAACTGTATATTTTACGTCTTTTACGGTAAAACGCGTAAATTTGACTAGTTTTACGATTTTGATGTTTTGGAGGCTTTAGGAGCTGAAATAAATTAAGTAAAATTAAGGTAATATTAATAAGATATTAATAAATAATAAAATTAAAAAAAACAAAAATTAAGGGGGTGTTAGTCGGTTTGGACGCAAGTAAAGAATGAAAAAAAGGAAAAAAGAGAAAAAGGAAAGGGGTTTTTGGGTTGGGCTAGGAATGGGTTATCACACCCTATATATTATTTATTCACAACAAAAAAATCAGAATTTCTTTCTCCTGGAGTTCTATAGCCGACGGTTTCATAGAGTTTTTTTAGGGTTTCAGTATTTTTTTCATCTTCCATTAATTTAAAGGTAAACCTTCATAACCCTTTTTAATATAATTGTTTTTAATGTTTATATAATCATCTTATGATGGATTTAGGTTAGAGATTAAATAAAAATCTTTATTTTAATGATTTCATAATGATTGGATGGCTTAGGGCTTGTAATTGGTGGGGTTATGGGTAATTAATGAGGTTAATTTAATTAAACCCGTTTTTAAAAAATTGGGCAGAATTTTGAGTCAATTGTTTTGATCATATTGGGAGTTTTACAAACTCTTATTTTGTGATCCAAGTATCCCTGAAAATGTAATTGAAGTGGATTTCCAATGAATGAAACGAGAACTAAATTGTAGGTTGGGAAGTGGGTCAAAAACAGGTTACAACAGTCGAAGGTCAAAACAGTTTTGAAGTCAGCCTGTTTTCTTTTTATGTTTTGGGTTGTTTGGGGTACTTAGGGTGCATTGGGACATTCAAACGAACATGAGAGATGGTTTATATATTATAGTAAGTATCTGCATTGGGGCTAAGATGGTGGGTTAGGGTAAGACCCCCTAATTATAACAAACGTTTTGTATGTTTAAAATTAGTAAATCTGGAATGACAAAAGTATGTATATATATACCGAGGCCTTAACTGTACCTTTAAGGTGGGGGAAAATGGGAGGTGTTAGCTAACATATGTAAAGGAATAGGGTTTCCTTTACAGAGATCATGGGTATGTTTAGGTGGGCGTTTGGCTTATAGTTTGGAGACCTAAAACCGGGACTGTTTTAGGTAAAATGTTAACGGGACGGGTAATGAAGTAAAATGAGTTAAGGGCTTTATAGAGGGGTGTAATGAGATGCGTTGAGCATATAAATGAGGGTCATATATGGGAGAAGGATAGATGTCCATCATAGGTTGATGAGCCCTTTTAGTGGTTGGTTCATGTTTTGATTATGTGTTTTTGGTTTGTTAGCTTTTTGCTAGTGCGCGTACTTTTAGAGAAGCTCAATCAGGTGAGTTTCATAGTCCCATGTTTACTAATGATTTTGACTTTCAGATGAGATGGAAGAGACATTGTTTTGTTTTATAACTTATGTTGTGAATATTTTTGTGGTTGGTGATGGACTTGTGTGTGCATACTTATGTGATTAACTGCTAGTTGATTCTTAATTGTTTATGTTTTGACTCGGTACCAAGGGGATTATTGACAAGGCGGGGCCTTGGGATTGGTTCGTAGGTGTTTGAGTACCTATGGGAGTATGGTGTTTGGTATGGCTGGGAGTTTTGGTTTTGGTTTGGTTGGTTAATCTTGAATGTTAGTTGTTAATGCATATTTGCAACACATTGTCCCTATATTTTTATTGTTGGTGGTTATTCACAGCTTATATTATAACTGATTTAGCGTTGGAGTCTAAAACTATGACTCTGACCAACTTTATGTTGACGTGTTTTAGTGTCTCTTTCAGGTGATTTTATGGTTAAGTGTGAGAACTTGAGTGGCTAGGATTTGGAGTTGCGTAGCAATGAATTTAGAAGGAGATCCCCGTTTCCTTCTTAGTTTTTATTTCTTCATTTAATAAGTGATACTGTTGGCACCTATATGTTTGTTTTGGTTTTGTTATTGTTTGTCTCGGGTAAGTGGTAGGACTGTTACCTACTTACCTAGACTCCTGCATTGTTGAGATATTGTCATGACTTTTGTGTCACCATTTTATGACATTTCTTATTTCATTTAGTTATCTCTATACACACGCCATGTTGTGATGATATCCATACGTCGCGCCCCATATTCCGCCATGGTGGGGTGTGACAGAAGAGCACTCCACCACGGCGTGGATGAACTTTATGGTGATACGCTCACACTCTCCATACAATGGGATCATAGGCAGACCAGGTATCCTGGCCATACGGGCAGTACCCTCCACGGCACATGGGATGATCAAATTCCCTGTGGAAGGAGGAATTGTCACTATCTATAACAAAATCATACCAGCATCCGAGTGTCATGCCGTGACAACACCGTTTCCACCTGTTTCCCCCAAGGACGGATCACCAACTCCCAATTGGAAGGTGGCAATCCATCCTGATTTCCGGAACAAGAGGTATCCATAGGGGGAACACTCTCGGATAGCGGCAAGAGGGCCATGTGCTCTCTCCTTAAAGCAAACTTAGATGTATTCGCATGGGAGCCCAAGCATATGACGGGCGTACCGCGTGCGACAGCAGAAAATAAGCTCCAAATCCGCCAGGGATATCCTCCCGTGAAGCAAAAGAAGCGCGGTCAGGCACCCGAACGCAGCCAAGTAATATTGGATGAAGTACGGAAATTGGTGGACGCAGGTATCATGCGCGAGGTATACTACCACGAGTGGTTATCCAACACAGTCATGGTTAAAAAGCATGATGGGAGATGGCGCATGTGCGTGGATTTCATGGATCTGAACAAAGCTTGTCCATAGGACTGCTACCCGTTACCGAAGATTGATTGGAAGGTGGAATCCCTATGTGGATATCCCTTTAAGTGCTTCTTAGATGCATATAAAGGATACCACCAGATCCAGATGGCGGAAGAGGACGCAGAGAAGACGGCGTTCCATACTAGTCAAGGCGTATACTATTATACAAAAATGCCATTCGGACTAAAGAACGCTGGGGCAACATATCAGCGGCTTGTTGACAAAGCCTTCGACTCGCAGATAGGCCGCAACCTAGAGGTCTATGTTGATGATTTAGTCATCAAAAGTCATACGGAGGATGCACTTCTCCGAGACGTCCAAGAGATGTTTGACACATTGAGGAGGACTAATAAGAAACTAAATCCAAAGAAATGCAAGTTTGAGGCAACGGAAGGAATGTTCCTTGGATATATGATTGATCCAAATGGCATCAAGACTTGCCTGGAAAAGACGGACGCAGTAATACAGTTACCATCCCCTCAGACACGGAAAGAGGTGCAACCCTTAAATGGGAAGTTGGCCGGGCTAAACAGGTTCTTATCAAAGTCCGCAGAGAAGTCACTCCCCCTATTCAAAACACTCAAGAAGTACATTAAGAAGGGAGACTTCCGGTGGACAAAGGAAGTTGAGGAAGCCTTTGGTCAACTCAAGCAACACCTTGCATCTCTCCCCATTCTAGTAGCTCCCTGGCCCAAGGAGAAGCTCATCATGTACCTATCAGCCACACATGGAGCAATAAGGGCGGTGCTCATGACGGATAGGGACACAGTCCAAAATCCGGTCTACTTTATAAGTAGAACACTACAAGGGCCGGAGTTGAATTATTCTTCCATGGAGAAATTGGTTCTGGCATTAGTGTTTGCTACGAAACGGTTACGCCGGTACTTTCAGGCGCACCCAATTGTAGGGATTACTGATCAACCAATAAAACAAGTCATCTCCAGACCAGATGTGGCCGGTAGGCTACAGAAGTGGAGCATTCTATTGGGAGAACATATCATATCTTATAGACCAAGGACGGCTGTTAAAGGCCAAATCTTGGTAGATTTCTTGATAGAGAAGCCGGATGAGGAGGGACCAATCGTACAACAAGACGAAACTCCAGCAGAACCATGGGTATTATTTACGGACGGATCTTCGTGCACGGATGGATCAGGAGCTGGTCTCATCCTTATGAATCCGGAAGGAATGGATTTTACGTAGGCCCTGCGCTTTGAGTTTACAGCCACCAACAATGAGGCAGAATATGAAGCGTTGATTGCGGGTTTAAAAATCGCCGCTAGAATGGGAGTCCGCAACCTTGAGGCCTACGTGGACTCACGGCTTGTCGCGAACCACATTCTGGGAGGATACATAGCTAAGGAGGATAACATGGTTCAATACTTGGAGAAAGTCAAGTCACTCATCGCGTCTTTCAGCAAGTTTTCTATCAAACAGGTACCAAGAGGTGAAAACAAGAAGGCGGACGCTCTTAGCAAGATCGCGTCTACAAGTTTCGCCCACTTATCCAAGCAAGTCTTGGTGGAAATACTAAAGGAAAAGTCCATAACGGAAGGGGAAGTCGCAGCTATAGTTGAGGAAGATGGACCTACATGGATGTCCCCGATCATCAACTATTTGACTAATGAAACCCTTCCAGATGAAGAAAAGGCGGCACGGCGCATCAGAAGGAAGTCGCATCACTTCGAGCTTCGAGAAGGTATTCTTTACAAACGCTCTTTCTTACAGCCGTGTGATAGGTGTGTAAACACCCATCCTTTTACCACTTAATTCGGGCTAAAACGAGACCAAAACACGTATTTAATATCACTTGTTTGGAATTATGCGTGGTTTTTGTGTTTATTGTGTTTTCAGAGCCAACCGGATGAATATTAAAGAAAACATGGGATTGCACGGGTTTTATCAAGGAAAAAGACCAAAGACGAAGTCTATTGTCCAAGAGTTACAAAAGATTTGAAGTCAATGGGCCTATTTGAAGATTTATCGAAGAAAAGGACCAAAGATGGAAGATTTACATATGTCGAAGAAACTCGAGTCTATTTAACGAAGAAATTAAAAGACGAGTTGGATTTAATCGACGACAAATCCCGAATCAGAATCGAAAACGTCAACTTTTCTGAAAAGACGAGAAGACAAGAAGAAAGGGAGAAAGCCCACTCACCAACCAACCACTAGGAGTATAAATAGATTCTCCCTTCACATTTTAGGGAGTTAGTTCATTTTTTTTTCTTTTTCCCAGTTCTAGGTTCGTAGCATCACAAACACCATTAGGGTGTTTGGTGATTTTCATCTTTTTCTTTCAATCTTGTAACTTTTGATCATTACATCTTGTTACTTTTACATTAATCAATCTATTCCATCTTTTCATTTATCTTGATCTTCATCATCTTCTATTGCAAGTTCTTAAGTTTTTATTTGATTCGATTTTGATCCAAAAAAGTTGTTGATTTAGTGTTTTTGTTGGTGAGATTTGTTTCTTATGGTATTTAAATGATTTGTGTTTGATTTGGTAAACCCTTTTTGAGTACTTTGGTGTTTATATTGAAAAATCGGGTGGCTTCTGCTGTTACTGTTCTTTGATTCCCAGTTCTTTCCGAACAGACCCAATATTCCGAATAGGCGAGTCTCTATTTGCCTTATTCGGAATTTTGGGTATTCCGAATAGAGTTTTTAACTTTCTCTTACTCGGAATATTTTAAAATATTCCGAATAGTGTGGTTTTTCCGCATAGCCAAGTTTAATTTTTCCCTTATTCGGAATATCTCATATATTCCGAATAGTGCTTACTTTCCGAATAGACAATCTTTTCCGCATAGTGTATGTTTTCCGAATAGTCTTAACTTTCCGCATAGGCCATATATTCCGCATAGGGCAAGATTTTCCGCATAGGCATGTTTTCCGCATAAGGGTGATTTTCCGAATAGGGCATTTTTCCCATTAGCTAAACATTCCGAATAGCACTATTGTCAGTAAGGTTCTTTTATTAGTTTCATGTTTTAATTGTTTAACTATATTTTTGTGTTAATTAGTTTACTGTTTCTATTCTAATCCTTGTTTATTCATTGCACTTATTTACATTATCAAACTAAACCCTCCTTTTTGTCACCAAGAACAAATCATTTCACTTTAAACTGAGATCAATTCGAGAGGATATCGAGAAGAAATTAGAACCATAGCAAAATGCTTGTATCAAATGGCGCCGCTGCCGGCTCTTCTCGTTAAGATCAAAAGTTTTTTGTGAGAACTTGGATTTTGGGATCCGTTCCCCGTGAACGTTAATTTTTCACAAACAATTTTAAAAACACTAAAAAATATAAAATTTTCAAAAATCTTAAAAAGTAAAAAACCATAAAAAAACCAAAAATATTTTTGTATTGTTTTTGCCTTGTTAGTTCTTTTGCAGGTGTATGCGCACTCGATCCACGTCTTATCAAGAGCCCGAGCCTCTCGATCACTTAGACATGGCCGGTGTACCACCTCCAAACAATAATAACAACAACAACCCGCCTTTCAACAACATGAACAATAACAATAACAATGAGCCCCTTCCGGATAATCGCCCGATGATTGAATTGCTGCAAGCTCATGTAGATGGCAACACGGATCCAATTGTCATTCCTCCAATTGCCGCCAACAATTTCGAGCTCAAGTCAGGCTTTATCCAGATGGTCTCTGCTCAACCGTTCTTGGGACGAACCATTGATGACCCACACGACCACATCAAGAGATTTATACAACTCACTAATACGGTCAAGTTCAATGGGGTACCACAAGAAGTTATAAGGTTACAACTTTTTCCCTTTTCTTTAGAGGGACAAGCCCGGCATTGGCTTGCTAAGGAACCGCCACAGAGTATTCTCTCGTGGACGGATTTGGAAACAAAGTTTATCAATTACTTTTTTCCACCCTCTCGTACTACCGCTTTGCGGAATGAGATTATAAATTTTGAACAAAAGTACGATGAGTCATTCAGTGAATCTTGGGATCGTTTTAAAGATCTTTTAAGAAAATGTCCACAACATGGTTTTACCAAAGTACATCAAATTAATACTTTTTACAATGGTTTAAGCATGAGTGACCAAGATTCACTGAACAGTGCCTCAGGGGGTAATTTATTGGCTAAGACTTCCAATGCTGCTTGGGATATCATTGAGAACAAGTCTCGTGTGCAAACCAAGAGTGTTCGGACCAATGTTGCTAGTACTAGCACTAATGACAGCGACAAGCGATTAGACAAAATCACTACGCTTCTTGAATCGCTTGTCACCCACACCGTCAGCAACAACAACAGCAACAACACCAAAAACGCTCAAGTGAACGCTGTCAGCCAACCTTGTGAAATATGCGGTGGTCCTCACTCTTACACATCTTGTACCGCCACCCAAGACTACCCTGCTGAGAATGTGAATGCAGCATATGGCACCTATCCTCAACCTGCTTATCAAGCTAAACCTCAAGGTGACCGTAACTTGCTTAGCTACCGCAGCAACAACTATCTTTCACCACCTGGCTTTCCTCCTACCAACCCAAACCAACAACAAAACCTTAACCGCTCTCCTCAACAACAACAACAACCTCGACAACCTTACATCCCTCCTCACAAGCAACAACAACCACCACAAAGAAACAATCAAGTCTACCAACAACCTGCTTACCAACCACCTGCATACAATGCTCCTTCCAACCAAACCACCACTGCACTACACCAAGAGGTCGCAACCTACATGAGAACCAATGATGTGATAGTGGAAAATCTCCAGCAGGAAGTGCGTAACTTGAAAGCAGACTTGGTAAAGCAAGGAAATGATTTGAGAGCTGATATGAGAAATACGTTGGATAGCCAAACTAATGATTTGAGAAACATGATGGCTAGTTTCTTCCAAAGTAGTCAACCCTCTTCTTCGGGTACTCTTCCGAGTAACACCGTTGCGAACCCAAGAGGGGAGATGAAAGCAATCACCACTCGAAGTGGCAAAGGTACCAAGGAACCCGAGCTTCCTATACCTCCACCGGTGGTTGTGACTGAGGAGAACGAGTCGCCTGCTCCTATTCCTCATCCTTCTCCTTCCCCAATTTCCCCACCTCTTCCTTCTACCCCTCCTCCACCCGTGGTTGTGAGTGATCCTATTCCCCTAAAGCCTTCATCTTCTTCCAATATACCTTATCCTTCAAGGTTGAGGAAAGAGAAGCAAAAGAGCAAGGATGATATTCAGGTTTCGAATTTACTTAAAATGTTCAAACAACTGAATTTCAATATCTCCTTCGCTGAGGCTCTCGCTCACATGCCCAAGTATGCAAAAATGTTTAAAGATCTTTTGAGCGACAAGGAAAAGCTCCTCGATATTGCCAACACCCAACTTAATGAGAACTGCTCTGCAGTGCTCTTAAGGAAATTGCCAACCAAGCTTGGTGATCCGGGTCGTTTTCTTATCCCTTGCAATTTCCCGGGAGTAGAGAATTGCATGGCCCTAGCAGATCTAGGTGCCAGTATTAATCTCATGCCTCTAAGTGTTTGGAAGCAATTATCTCTCCCCGAGCTAGTCCCCACCAAAATGACTTTGGAATTAGCTAACCGTACGGTTGCTTATCCAGTGGGGATAGCCGAAGACGTCATTGTAGGAGTCGACAAATTCACCTTCCCTGCTGATTTTGTTGTCGTCGACTACGAGATGGACCCCCGTGTGCCACTCATTATTGGTCGTCCATTCTTGAGGACCGGTCGCACTCTCATTGATGTTGAAGCCGGTGAGCTTATCATGAGAGTGGGTGACGATAAAGTAGTCTTCAACATGGGAAAGTTGTCTAAACAGCCTTACTCATATGAGAGCGTTATATGTATTGACGTTCTTGATGAGGCTTGTGAAGAACACTTTAATGATGCTTGCAAAAGTATTCCTACCTCTCTTCCCAATGTTGAGACCGTGTCCTCTATTGATTCATCGTTGTCTCTATTTGGAGATAGTGATTTATTTTGGCACAATCTTGAAGATACCATGGGAGATGTGACTTTAGCTTTTAATGATTCTCCTATCGATGGGGATGAAGACATGAATTTCTTTGACAATCTTCTCACTGAAGACAATCCTTCTCCTCCATCTCCCACGGTCATTGCTATCGATGCCACGACTTTGAAAACGCCTCCCGTCGAAAATCCTCCGGATTTGGAACTTAAGGAGTTGCCGCCACATCTCGAGTACGTGTTCCTTGACGACAACAAGAAGTCACCCGTCATTATTGCAACGGATTTGAAAGATGAAGAGAAGACTCGCCTCATTGCCGTGCTTAAAGCTCATAAGAAGGCTATCGCTTGGAAGATCTCGGATATTCGTGGAATTAATCCTCACTTCTGCACACACAAAATTCTTATGGAGGACGACTATAATCCCACTATTCAAAGCCAACGAAGGGTGAATCCAAAAATCCATGAAGTCATCAAAACAGAGGTTATCAAACTTCTTGATGCGGGTATGATTTACCCTATTTCGGATTCACCATGGGTTAGTCCAATCCATTGTGTGCCCAAGAAGGGCGGAATAACCGTTGTTCCCAATGAACACAACGAGTTGATTCCCACTCGTCTCGTTACTGGGTGGAGAGTTTGTATAGACTACCGCAAACTCAATGATGCCACGAGAAAGGATCATTTCCCTCTACCTTTTATGGACCAAATGCTTGAACGTTTAGCGGGTAATGAATATTACTGCTTTCTTGATGGTTTCTCGGGTTATTTTCAAATACCCATCGATCCCCAAGATCAAGAGAAGACTACATTCACTTGTCCCTATGGCACTTTTGCTTACAAAAGAATGCCTTTTGGCTTATGTAATGCGCCCGGGACTTTTCAAAGGTGTATGTTAGCTATCTTCCATGACATGGTTGAACAAACCATGGAAGTCTTCATGGATGATTTCTCGGTCTTCGGGGATTCTTTCTCTTCTTGCCTTACCAATTTGGAACGTATGCTAAAGAGGTGCGAAGACACTCGACTGGTTCTAAATTGGGAAAAATGCCATTTTATGGTAAAAGAAGGCGTCGTGCTTGGACATAAGATCTCGAAAGCCGGTCTTGAAGTAGACCGTGCTAAAGTCGATGTTATCGCAAAGTTGCCTCCACCTTCAACCGTGAAGGGTGTGAGAAGTTTCTTGGGTCATGCGGGCTTCTACCGTCGATTCATCAAAGATTTTTCTCAAATCGCTCGCCCGATGACCCACCTCTTGGAAAAAGATACTCCTTTTATCTTTTCCAAAGAGTGTCTTGAAGCCTTCAACTTGCTTAAGGATAAGCTTACTAAGGCACCCGTCTTAGTTACCCCTAATTGGGAGCTGCCTTTTGAGTTGATGTGCGATGCTAGTGATTTTGCTATTGGAGCGGTTCTTGGACAAAGAGTGAACAAACACTTCCAACCGATCCATTACGCTAGCAAGACAATGACGGGGGCACAATTGCATTATACGACAACCGAAAAAGAGCTTCTAGCTGTTGTCTATGCTTTTGAAAAATTCTACCCCTATCTTCTCCTTTCCACCACAATTGTGTATACCGATCATTCCGCGTTGAAGTACTTGTTGACAAAGCAAGATTCCAAACCAAGACTTCTTCGCTGGGTTTTGCTGCTCCAGGAATTTAAAATCGAAATTCGCGATAAAAAAGGAGCAGAAAACTTAGCCGCGGACCATCTTAGCAGACTTGAGGATCCTTACCAAGGGGATCATCCGAAGGAAGAAATCAATGATTCTTTTCCCTTGGAGACCTTAATGTCTATAAACTCGAAGCCGAATGAAACCCCGTGGTTTGCGGACTTTGCAAACTACTTGGCGGGTGGAATTCTCAAGGAAGGGTTGACGTCCCAACAAAAGAAGAAGTTCTTCACCGACATTAAAACTTACTTTTGTGACGACCCTTACCTATTCAAACAATGTGCTGACCTGATTATCCGCCGATGTGTTGATGGACCGGCAGCGTCTGAAATTCTTGATGCTTGCCACAAAGGACCCACCGGTGGTCACTTTGGTCCCAACTACACCGCTAAAAAAGTGTTTGACTCGGGATTTTATTGGCCCTCCATTTATCGTGACGCTCACGATATGGTTAAAAAATGTGATGCTTGCCAGAAACAAGGTAAGATCACACATAAAGACGATATGCCTCAGAATTTCATTCAAGAGTGTGAAATTTTTGATGTTTGGGGTATCGACTTTATGGGGCCATTCCCTTCATCTAAAGGAAACAAATACATCCTTGTAGCCGTTGACTACGTTTCTAAGTGGGTTGAAGCCAAAGCTTTGCCTACTAATGACGCAAGGGTGGTTTGTAACTTTTTGAAAGCTTTATTCGCTAGATTCGGTGTGCCTCGCGCCATTATTAGTGATCGTGGGACTCATTTCTGCAATGACCAATTTGCTAGAGTCATGGCTAAGTACGGTGTAAACCATCGTCTTTCCACAGCCTACCACCCACAAACTAATGGCCAGGCTGAAATATCCAACCGAGGACTTAAGCGAATTCTTGAAAGGACCGTGGGAGAGCATCGTGCCGCATGGGCTGATAAACTTGATGATGCTTTGTGGGCTTTCCGTACTGCTTACAAGACCCCGATCGGCTGTACGCCTTATCGTCTTATGTACGGGAAAGCGTGCCACCTCCCCATTGAGTTGGAGCACAAGGCTTATTGGGCCTTGAAGTGGGCTAATTTTGATATTAACAAAGCCGGTGACCTACGCAAGATCCAACTCAATGAGCTGAATGAACTCCGTAATGAGGCTTATGAAAATTCTTTGATCTATAAGGAAAGAATTAAGCTCATTCACGACTCCAAGATTAAGAACCGAGAGTTCCATGTTGGAGACAAAGTCTTACTTTTTAACTCTCGGTTGAAAATCTTTTCGGGCAAGCTTAAATCTCGTTGGTCTGGCCCATTCACCATTGCCCAAATTTTTCCATATGGTACTCTCGAGCTCGCTCAACCTAATGGACCAAATTTTAAGGTGAATGGCCAACGAGTGAAGTTGTACTTTGGTGAGGACACCTCTCACGAGGTGATTCCATCCCTCACCACGTTCCCCATGAACTAATTTTGGGTCGAGTCAGGCTCGTGACTCGGTTATCAAAAACAAGCGCTCCTCGGGAGGCAGCCCGAGTATCTATCCCTTTAAACCCCTAAGTGTAGGGGAGGACCTATTTTGGTCATTTGTGTTTGTATGGTGATGTGATTACAGGGATAACTGCAATCTTGGAAATCTTTGAAGAACTGTGCTCCCGTGTTATCCGAAATCCGGTTCTATCTCTCAACTATCGTGATTCAATTTTCTTCATATTCACATTTGAAATTGATCACTTTAGTCGTCTCTTCCTTAACTCGAGTTAACCAACGTGCACAATGTCATAAGTGTAGGGGTACTTTTCCCACATGCTTAAACATTGAGGACAATGTTTATCTTAAGTGTAGGGGGGACTTCTATCGAAGTTTTAAGTGGACTTTTCCATGAAAATGCCTTCATTTAACCAGAAAATCCTATTTTTCAACATTTTTTAAATTTTTAATTAGCTTTGGCCATTAGTCGTAATTTTTAAATTTTTATCGTTACTTTCATATGTATATATTCCGCAATAAAGACAAAAATATTAATAAAGTGGTGTAGCTAGTTTAGAAATCTTTGATCTATTAGGCCCGTTGCGTTTATTTTGACTCAACCCGAATATACTTATTTAAGTTTATTCTAGCTAGTATCCTTAACCATATAGACCTTAATTGGTTTATTAGGATAAGTGTCCACGAGTCTCATTACTTGAGATTTTAAATTGTGGAGGACGAGAAATGATAGAGTCAATTATAAGTCAGTATTCTTGCACAAGCTCACTTGGTGTAATTATTTGCCTATCCTCCCATCACTTGCTAATAATTTATCTGCAATAAGTAAGGTCTTACGATTTGAAAAGTTACTTAGCTTCTAGCCCAAGATCGTTTAAAAGTTGCTCGGTAATGATAAGAGTTCATAGCCAAGGCATAACTTATGAAGCGGGGCGCGAAGATTGGCGAGTCCGAAAAGGCCCTAACAAGGCATGAGGATTCAATTTTATTGCTGAAGATCCAAAGTGATGTGAAAAGCATTATTCCTAATGTCAATATGAAGGATCAAGACTCACGACGAAAAGCAATCAACTCCCATAAAGATCAAGGAGAAGTCTATCCGAAAAGACCCTAACAAGGTATGAGGATAAATAGATCCAAGTCCGAAAAGGAGGCGGATCGTTGTATCTCAAAATCCCAATTAGAGATTGAAGAAATAATCATGAAGTCGTGGTCAACAAAGTTGGAGTACCCCTCAAAAGTCTCCAAGTGAAGAAACTCTATTATGATGAGAAGACCATCATCTCAAGAACGTCTCTCGAAGATATGAAGTATGAAGTACATGCCAAATATCGGCCCGAGAAAGGTCTCAAATCGTGAACCAAGTTATGCCAAGATATGAACTTTTTGATATCCCGAGAAGCAGTTTTAAGAGATTTTGTCCTTTAGCTAACTATTGATCAAATCGTCCTACTTTGCTTTCAGCCTTAATAAACTATCGAAATAAGTCCAAAAATGCATCTTCATGATCATTCTAAGACAAAAATAAAATATAAGAGATACAACTAGGAATAAGGGAGTTTAAGCATTTAATTAAGCCATGTGTGTAAGTGTTTGATTTACTAACTTATAATAACAATGATCTCGTTTTTAAGCTTAGTTTGGGGAACGTGAAACTTGAGGGTGATAAATCTTCGCAACACCAAAGCCCTAATGTAAGTCCTTGATTTCTTTACAAGTTATTTCCATCCTTTTGTTTATTTTAAAGTTTTAAGTTCTCTTAGTATTCTAATTGTTGTTTAGTAGAATTTAAATAAGGCCAAGGTTGATTGATTATGAGAAAAATGTAAAATTGCTTTATCACTAAGCATTGCATAAGGGCATGGCAATGGTTAAGTGTAGGGGATTTGATAGGTGTGTAAACACCCATCCTTTTACCACTTAATTCGGGCTAAAACGAGACCAAAACACGTATTTAATATCATTTGTTTGGAATTATGCGTGGTTTTTGTGTTTATTGTGTTTTCAGAGCCAACCGGATGAATATTAAAGAAAACATGGGATTGCACGGGTTTTATCAAGGAAAAAGACCAAAGACGAAGTCTATTGTCCAAGAGTTGCAAAAGATTTGAAGTCAATGGGCCTATTTGAAGATTTATCGAAGAAAAGGACCAAAGATGGAAGATTTACATATGTCGAAGAAACTCGAGTCTATTTAACGAAGAAATTAAAAGACGAGTTGGATTTAATCGACGACAAATCCCGAATCAGAATCGAAAACGTTAACTTTTCTGAAAAGACGAGAAGACAAGAAGAAAGGGAGAAAGCCCACTCACCAACCAACCACTAGGAGTATAAATAGATTCTCCCTTCACATTTTAGGGAGTTAGTTCATTTTTTTTTTCTTTTTCCCAGTTCTAGGTTCGTAGCATCACAAACACCATTAGGGTGTTTGGTGATTTTCATCTTTTTCTTTCAATCTTGTAACTTTTGATCATTACATCTTGTTACTTTTACATTAATCAATCTATTCCATCTTTTCATTTATCTTGATCTTCATCATCTTCTATTGCAAGTTCTTAAGTTTTTATTTGATTCGAGTTTGATCCAAAAAAGTTGTTGATTTAGTGTTTTTATTGGTGGGATTTGTTTCTTATGGTATTTAAATGATTTGTGTTTGATTTGGTAAACCCTTTTTGAGTACTTTGGTGTTTATATTGAAAAATCGGGTGGCTTCTGCTGTTACTGTTCTTTGATTCCCAGTTCTTTCCGAACAGACCCAATATTCCGAATAGGCGAGTCTCTATTTGCCTTATTCGGAATTTTGGGTATTCCGAATAGAGTTTTTAACTTTCTCTTACTCGGAATATTTTAAAATATTCCGAATAGTGTGGTTTTTCCGCATAGCCAAGTTTAATTTTTCCCTTATTCGGAATATCTCATATATTCCGAATAGTGCTTACTTTCCAAATAGACAATCTTTTCCGCATAGTGTATGTTTTCCGAATAGTCTTAACTTTCCGCATAGGCCATATATTCCGCATAGGGCAAGATTTTCTGCATAGGCATGTTTTCCGCATAAGGGTGATTTTCCGAATAGGGCATTTTTCCCATTATCTAAACATTCCGAATAGCACTATTGTCAGTAAGGTTCTTTTATTAGTTTCATGTTTTAATTGTTTAACTATATTTTTGTGTTAATTCGTTTACTGTTTCTATTCTAATCCTTGTTTATTCATTGCACTTATTTACATTATCAAACTAAACCCTCCTTTTTGTCACCAAGAACAAATCATTTCACTTTAAACTGAGATCAATTCGAGAGGATATCGAGAAGAAATTAGAACCATAGAAAAATGCTTGTATCACCGTGGTTGCGCTGTGTTGGGCCACGCCAGGCTACTTATGTGATCAGTGAGATACATGAAGGGTTATGCGGCATGCACGCGGGGCCCCGATCCGTAGTAGCCCAAGCTCTGCGCACATGATATTATTGGCCTACCATGCATAGGGATGCACGCGACATGATTCGCAAGTGCAGTGATTTCCAAGTGCACAGACCGGTACCACGACATCCGCAGCAGGAACTTACACCCATTACACCCCCATGGCCATTCTATAAGTGGGGGATCGATATCTCAGGACCTTTTCCCGTAGCTGCGGGGGGAGTTAAGTTCTTGATTGTCGCAATGGACTACTTTACAAGCTAGATAGAGGCCAAGGCAGTCAAATCCATCACAGTAAAGCAAGTTAAAAAGTTTGTTTGGGAGAACATCGTGTGCCATTTTGGCTTACCAGGAGAAATCATCTCGGACAACGGGAAGCAGTTCGCGGATAATCCATTCAAGGACTGGTGCGCAACATTGAATATCAAACGGCGCTTCGCATCTGTTAAACACCCGCAGACAAATGGTCTTGTAGAACGAGCAAATAGAAGCTTGGGTGAAGGCATCAAGGCACGCCTGGAGGAACGAAGTGCCAAATGGGTGGACGAACTGCCACATGTTCTATGGGCACATAGGACTACGAGCAGCTCCGGATCAATCTGGAACTGTTGGAGGAAAAGAGGGAGATAGCGGCTATCAATGAGGCCAAGTCTAAGGCACGGATGAAAGCTTATTATGATGCCAAGGTTAAATGTGTTTCTTTTCGACCGGGAGATTATGTCTATCGTGCAAACGAGGCAAGTCGAGCGGAGAATACAGGAAAGTTGGGCCCCAAGTGGGAAGGACCGTATGAGGTCACGGAAGCCTTAGGACGGGGCGCGTAAAAGTTGCGTGACATGGATGGCCGCGACCTGGAACGCACATGGAATATCTGCAATCTTAAAAGGTGCTATCTTTGAAAGCTACGGCTTCGGCATTGACGCTTCGCTATATCTAGCTTCAATGAAGATCCATGTGTTCTCATTGTTTTGTTTTGTTATGCTTTCTAGGTTCTTTTTGTTTTTTAGGATTTCCCGTTCTTGTTCAAACAAAAGAAAAAACGTAAATGTTCTAATAAAATGTCGTGGTGCCTAGCTAGCTCCACGACATGTTCTTGTGCAAAATGATTGTATTCTTTTTCTTATGGTCGTATAGATTTAGTTGTTATTACTATAATGTACTATATCTTATTCATATGCATTCATTCAATACCGTACATGTACAATGCGCCTCCAAGCGGGGTAAGAGGATTAAGTGAACCTAATAATTCAACTTGTCGCATAAGAGGGATGCAACCCCAGCGACGCGGATCATGTATCCTTACTAGACACCTTACTCACAAGACGTTGTGATAAGTTTCCATATGTCGCGCTCACGTAGTGTTTCGCATGGTAAAGACGCACGCCGCACGTCTATAATATCTAAAACAAAAATATTAATAAAGTGATTGTATTTTTTGGGTAAGACGTGACATGTCATGCAATGCAGGTATATAATATCTAAAACAAAAATATACACAAGTTTCAAGTTCAAAATACCAAAATGTCCATGGGCATCGCGGACTCGCTTGCATATACATCAGTTTTCCCCGTATACATACACGGATGATTAAAATAGTACAAATGTTTATAATGTAAATTACAAAGGAGGTAGGAACTTCCCATATCCTTCAACAATTCTTCAATCAAGGTACGGAGAGCCTCCCCGCGAGCATCCTTCCCGTCATGTGTCCTGGTCATGTTCGCATCCAAGGCCTCGGCCAGAAGTTTTTCACCTATCCTCACCTTTGATGGAGAGTCTTAGGTGGGAAAAGTTAGTTGGATGGAATCAACAGTGAGCTTGGACATTATTACCTCATTGGGAGCATCCTTTAGCGCTTCTAGCTCGTCTAGGAGGGGACGTTGGATTTCAGCAAGAGCATCCATTGACGCAGTCATCTTGTCTGCGGCTAAGGGGTTGTGATAGGCATGCTAGGTAATATCTTCCTCCTTGCCTATCAGCTCTGCAGCTTTGACCAGTCCCTCGTGCCTACCATGGTCAATACCATCCGAGACGACGTTAGCAAATGCCTGTAGCAGGTAGGAAGCTTCCGTCACCTTGCTCACGACAAGCCGCATTCCCTGGCCAACCACCCATCTACGCCCAGCTATGGCTGTGAGCAAAGGAGGACACATCATTTCAGCACACTCCGTGGTCATCTTGCTTAGTTCCCCCTCAGCTGCTACAGCTTGCTCGTCCAGGGTAGTTCGCGCCTGGGTTAGCTCATCCTTCAGCGCGTCATACTCTTGAGCAATAGTGAAGGCTTGTACGGTTACGGCTTTAGTAGCAGCTTCGGCTCCGGATACCTATACATGATACTTAGAGTTATTAAAGGGACAATATGGTTTTTTGTATGCACAAAATAAGCATTAAATGTGAGAGCATACCTTCTCATTGGATGCAACTAAAAGGGCCTCCAGCTCGGCAATACGTTCTTCACGGGCGTTAGCGTGATGGGCTTGCTCCTTAACGGTTGACTCAGCCACGACCAAGGCTACCTGTAGAGACGTGATGGTTTTCTCATGCTTACCCACCAGTGCTTCACGGCGAGCTATCTTCTTGTCAGCACGGTTAACATTAGTCAAAGCCTTGATCAGACGGCGTCTCAGGGCCGCACCAACCGTTACTTGGTGTGCAGAGGACACATCAAACTGCTCCAGTAATGTCTCATGCTCCAGCTCGTCCAAATCCTGTGTTGGGAATAAATTATAGCCAATCTACTTGAGCGCTGACTTGAGTAAAACAAGCGTTGACAGGAGCAAAACAAACGCTGACAGCTCAAGCGTTGACAAGATAAGGTCAAGCGTTGATACATTTAAGACAAGCACTGATGGGAAGATATACTCTACGCGTTTATTATATTCTAGATTACTTCTAGTAAAGATAGGAACAACAATGTATTTTCTATATTTATCTTTACCTAGAATAGCTGATACGTAGATTATTGTACAAGGCTTCTTATGTCTATAAAAGAAGACCTTTAGGTTAATGTTCAATATAAGTTTTCATACGTAAACTACTTTCATTGTAAGCAAGTTTGATATCATTAATCAAAGTGAAAGTTTGTTTATATCATTGTGTTCTTGTTTAAGTGTTAATTCCGCATAACACTTAGATTGTCTTATACATATACAAAGGTTTCTCTAAGTTTATTACTTGATATAATCTCGTATACATATAGCTAAATCGATCTAAGTTTGGGATCAACAAGTGGTATCAGAGCTTGTTGAGGAACTTTTGATCTTAAAGAACACCAGAACCCTAAAATCACCAAAACCCTAATTTTCTCAAAAACCCTAAAAACATCATGTTAACTCTAGAAGTACCCACCTCCTCCTCCTCACCTTTACCAAACATCAAGATTCCCATGCTTGATGCAACCAACTTTGAATTGTGGAAATTCAACTTTGAGCAATATCTGGGGATCTATGACTACACTCTCTGGGAGATAATTGAATACGGAAACACATTCAATAAAGCCCAAAAGATTGCCAATGCTATTGCTGGAAGAGCAGCTGTTGCTGGATGTTCAGAAGCTGATAAGAAAGAAAAACCAGAGGATGGTAGAGCTGTGTCTGCTGAAGACATAGCAAAGAGAAGGGTTGATATGAAAACCCTAAACATTCTGAAACTATCTTTGGGACAAGAGAACCAGCACAAATACAGAGGTTATGATTCTGCAAAAGACCTTTGGGCAGCTCTTGAAGTTGCCTATGGTGGCAATGATGATACAAGGGAAGAAAAGAAGAAGCAACTCATGCATGAGTATGCTATTTTCAAAGCTCAACCTAATGAGAAGCTTAGTAGTGTGAGAAGCAGACTGCTTGACATTACAAGCAAGCTGTCCTTCATGGGGACACACCTTGGTGATGTTGACATCAATTCCACTTTTCTTAAGAGTCTTGGTGATGCGTGGAAAATTGAGGCAAGATCTATACTTGCCAAAAACACTCACAAAAGTTCTACTTTTTATGATATCCACAACAAACTAAGGCTCTTGGAGAATGAAACTCTTTTGGAGCATGGAAGCAAGTCTACCAATAGCAATATGTCCTTCTTCTCTCATAGTGAAGGTCAATTCAATCAGAAGGACTCTTACATGCACCCAGTTACTAGATCATCATGTGTCAACGCTGGAACATGTCCTGTCAACGTCTCCTTTTCAGACGATGACACATACAAAAGTGACTCACCAAGAGTTAAACCTGCTGGTTTGGATCTGGATACTGTGTGTGCTCATATTGCTTCTTTTCCCAATGGTTCAGTGATTACATATGAGGACCTTGAGTAGATAAGTGATGAGCATTTGGAAGAGATGGACATTAAGTGGAACATGGCTCTTGCTAGTATAAGAGCAAACAGGTGGAACAAAAGGTTTAAGAAGAAGATGGCCTTCAATGCAAAAGACACAGCTGGATTTGATAAATCAAAAGTTGAGTGCTACAACTGTCATCGTATGGGGCACTTCATGAGGGAATGTAGATCTCCTAGAAGATCTGATGCTGGCAAACCTTCAAGCCAAATTGTTAAGGCTCAGGATCCTAAAGCCATGGTTGCAGTTCAAGGAATTGATGGTATGGGATGGGATTGGAGCTATCTGGCTAAGGATATGGAAGAGGATAAAGCTTTGGTTGCTGAAATTGAGGAAGAAGAGCATGTTGAATATGCTCTCATGGCACACTCCTCCTCTTCATCTGATAATGAGGTATACGATGATGCTTTTTGTAGTAAAGGTTGTAGGTTAAACACTGAGAAACTTAACAAAGAGGTGTTAAGATTATTAGATGATGTGAGTACTGAAAGATGCAAACTGTCTAATTACCAACTAGCTCTCACTCAAACTGAGAAAACAGTTTCTGAATATAAGAAAATGGAATTTGACTTAAAAGATAAAATAAATATCTTAAAACATGAGTTAAATGCTAGTATGGATATTAGAAACATCATGGAAAAGGTTAATGGTGAGTTACAGGCTAAGTTAGATGAGGCCATTAAGAATAAAGATAATGTTGGCCTTAAAATTCAAAGATTTGATAAGGCCACACAAACCTTAGGAGAATGTGTGAGTAAACAAAGAGATCCTAAGGACATGACTGGGATTGGGATGAAAGACTACTCTGTGGTTCCACCACCAGCTGGTGACTTCTATGGTGTCCAACAAAAGGACCTATCTTGGACTGGTTTGACAGAACTCCAAGAGGAGGAATTCATTCCTCCACCAAGAGTTGTTACCCCAGTTGAAGAGTATCAACAAAAGTTGACTGACCTGAATGAATGGAAGAAAGCTAACCCTACTTTATTTGTTAAGGGTGGCTTGCTATGTGAATGTCCTAGTGAGTCAACTCCCATTAAGGTTACAAACCCAATCACTGGTAAGGCTGTTGATCTTGGCTAAAACACTGTTAGAAAACCTAGCATTAAGTATGCAGAGATGTATAGGAATACTAGGTCACCTAAGAGCCAAGTTAGCAATGATGGAACATGCTTCTTCTCTTCTAGACCTAGGGTTGTGTCTAGAAAAGCCTGTTACACTTGTGGTAGATTTTCCCATTTAGCATATAAGCGTGTCAACGCTCCCAAAGTTAGCGCTGACAGGAACAAATTCAGCGTAGACAGGAACAAAGTCAACGTTGTTAGAAAGTCAAACGTTGTCAGACCCAAACCTTGTGTACAGCAAAGTCTACAAGTTGTTAGACCTGCCCGATTCTTCACTAGAGGGTCTAACACTCATGGACAAAGACCATTTCAAAAGACAAACACTTGGTCGAATAGGCAATGGGTTTCTGCAGCAAACCCTAGGTTCAACGCTGACAAGGGTAATTTCAGCGTTGACAAGATCAATTCCAACGCTGACAGAAACGTGACCAGACCTAAATATTTGCAACCACAGGGTAAGGGGTCTAAAGCTTCTTCAAGCTTGACATGGAGACCAAAGAAAGATCAAAACCCTAATGATAATGGGATTTCAATGATCTGCAACAGATTTAATTACATTTCAAAGGTCATTACAAAACCTATTGGGGTTAACTGGGTATTTCATCCTAAGAAGGATGAAAATGGGGTTGTTGTGAGAACTAAGTCTGTTCTTATTGAACAACCAGATGAATCCAAGTCTTCTAAGGCTTGGGTTCCCAAAGAAAACTAATTTGTTTTCTTTATGTGCAGGACATTCAAAAACAGGTTAATGATTATGGATATTGGGACAGTGGATGCTCAAGGCACATGACAGGGAAGGAAGATTATCTCACTAACTTCACTCCCATTAAGGATGGTGATAAGGTTTACTTTGGGGGCGGATATGGTACTATCACAGGCAAAGGAACCCTTCTCACCAAGAACTTGCGTTTTGAGAACGTATTTCTGGTAAAAGAACTTGATTACAATCTTTTTAGTGTATCACAAGTTTGTGATAACAAAAATAAAGTTCTGTTTACTGATACTGAATGTTTGGTGTTAAGCAAGGATTATAAGATCCCTGATGAGAAATATATTGAATATAGAACACCTAGGCATAAAGACATAAACAATGTGAATCTGAATGGGATTATAATGAATAACAATATGTCATGTTTTTATGCTAAAGCTTCAGTAGATGAGAGTAATTTATGGCACAGGCGACTAGGGAACATAAATTTTAAGAATATAAATAGGCTTGTGAGACTTAGCTTGGTTGATGGGTTTCCTTAGAAGGCATTCCACAATGACCATTCTTGTGTTGCATGTCTTAAAGGCAAGCAGCACAAGGTCTCATTCAAGTCCAAACAGGTGCATTCTAGTTCTAGACCTCTTCATTTGCTTCATATGGACCTCTTTGGTCCAACCAATATAGAACGTTTGAATGGTAAGTCATTTTGCTTTGTTATCACAGATGACTTTTCTAGGTTTACTTGGACATTCTTTCTAGCTATGAAGAGTGACACAGCTGATATTTTAATTGATTTTATCACTCAAATTGAGAAGAAGTCTGGCAATGAAGTTAAAATGCTTAGGAGTGATAATGGTGGTGAATTTAGGAATAAAAAGCTAGATGATTTTTGTGACAGGAAAGGAATTACTAGGCAATTCAGTGTTGCCAGAACCCCACAGCAAAATGGGGTTGCTGAGAGGAAAAATAGAACCCTAATTGAAGCAACCAGAACTATGTTGGCTGATGCTCATTTTCCTATAGCCTTTTGGGCTGAAGCTGTTAATACAGCTTGTTATGTTCAAAATAGAGCATTGGTCAACAAAATTCAGAACAAAACACCTTATGAGTTACTTTGGGGACGAAAACCTAATATTGGTTTTCTCAGACCTTTTGGTTGTCATGTAGTAGTTTTAGATACTAGTGATGCGTTAGGTAAATTTAGTGCAAAAGGTGATGAAGGCTACTTCATGGGGTATTCAGTGTAGAGCAAGGGATATAGGGTTTATCTTAAAGAGGAAAAAAGTATATTTGAAAGAGTACATGTTAGGTTTTTAGAGAATAAACCTAGTGATCCTGAAAGTGGTCCAAATTGGTTGTTTGACTTGGAACCTTTATCTAGAACTTTAAATTATATGCCTGTCACTAATCCAGACATTGTGAAGGTAACTTCACATGTTGTGGAAGAACAAGTTGTTGATGTTTCAGGTACACAGGTTCATGAAAAGGTTGGATCACAATCAGAGAAGTCATCTCCTATCCAGGAATATGTTACAATCCCCATTTGGACAGATGCTTTTGCTGCTGCTGCTGCTGCTGGTAAAGATAATGGTGGTCCGCAAGTACCACCAGATACAAACATGCATGGTCATTCAGGCGCTGACAAAGGCAAATCTAGCGCTGACAAGACCAATTCAGACGTTGATGGCTCAGACGTTGACAACAATAGTTCAAGCGTTGTTAGCCCAAGCACTGACAACCAAGATTCAGGCGTTGACAACACTTTTGCACATCTTTTCTCTTCCACTTTTGAACAAGGTGAACCTTCCATTTTATATGAAGAAGTTCATCCCCATGTAGATGAAAGAGATTCTGATGAAGAAGATATTGGCAACATGGAGAATGAGGTTGAGGACACCAGAGTTTTTGAAGGAGGAGTTCTCACTTCTACTATGAAGAATCACCCCACTTCTCACATCATTGGTGATATTATGACTCCAGTTCAGACTAGAAGATCTCATCAAGGTCTTGGTGGGTTTATTGCCAATATACACAAGAAGGTTGATACCCCTCTTGTGCAAGCATGTTTGTTTGCCTGTTTTCTGTCACAACAGGAACCCAAGAAGATATTTGATGCTCTCAAAGAACCAAGTTGGGTGGAAGCAATGCCGGATGAGCTTCACCAATTTGCAATTCAGGATGTTTGGGAGCTGGTTGATTGTCCCAGATATGTCAGACCTATAGGGACAAGATGGGTTCTAAGAAACAAGAGAGATGAAAGAGGTATTGTGGTCAGAAACAAGGCAAGATTAGTGGCTCAGGGATAAACAAGAGGAGGGGATATACTATGAGGAAGTCTTTGCACCAGTTGCAAGGATTGAAGCTATTAGAATCTTTTTAGCCTATGCATCCTGCATGGGCTTCACTGTCTATCAAATGGATGTCAAGAGTGCCTTCCTCTATGGAACAATTGTTGAGGAGGTATATGTGATGCAACCTCCTGGTTTTGAGGATCCAGAGAATCCAGACAAGGTGTATAGAGTCAAGAAGGCTATGTATGGACTTCATCAAGCCCCTAGAGCATGGTATGGTACTTTGTCTACTTATTTGGTGGACAATGGATTCAAGAGGGGCACCATAGATCAGACACTATTTACAAAGAAGAAAGGCAAGGATGTATTGCTTGTCCAGGTCTATGTTGATGACATCATTTTTGGGTCTACTGATCCAAAGATGAGTGAGGATTTCTCCAAGCTTATGACAGACAAATTCAAGATGAGTGCTATAGGGGAGATGAACTTCTTTCTTGGTTTACAAGTTCAGCAGAAAGAAGATGGTATCTTCATCTCCCAGGATAAATATGTGGCTGAGATCTTGAAGAAGTTTGGCTTTTCTCCACATGAAAAGAGGGCTACTACTATGGATAGAGAACACCCTTGGGGAAAGATTGGAGATGGGAAAGATGTTGATGTCAGGCACTATAGATCCATGATTGGATCATTGATGTACCTTACAGCCTCCAGACCTGACATCATGTTTGCTGTGTGTGCTTGTGCACGCCATCAAGTGACTCCCAAAGAATGTCACCTTTATGATGTGAAGAGGATCTTTAGGTACCTAAGATGTTATCCTAGTCTTGGTTTGTGGTACCCAAAGGATTCACCATTGGAGCTGATTGCATATTCAGACAGTGACTATGGAGGTGATAAGTTTGATAGAAAATCCACAACTGGTGGATGTCAGTTTCTTGGGAGCAGGTTAATATCTTGGCAATGCAAGAAACAAACAGTGGTGGCTAATTCTACAACTGAAGCTGAGTATGTGGCTGCAGCTGCTTGTTATGGACAAGTTTTGTGGATTCAAAACCAACTGTTGGACTATGCGTATAATTTCATGCATACCAAGATATTTGTTGACAATAACAACACTTTATGCATTATTAAGAATCCTGTACATCATTCTAAAACTAAACACATAGAAATTAGACACCATTTTATAAGAGATTGTTTTGAAAAGGGTTTAATACAACCAGATAGGGTTGACACATAAGAAATTCTGTCAGATTTAGTAACTAAACCTTTTGATGCTGGGAGGTTTCAATACTTGGTAACAAGTATTGGAATTATCAATCTCACATAATATGTGTTTTGGAGTCTTTTTGTAAAAATATGTACAGGATAATGCATTGTTATTGGTCTTCTGATAATTTAGATTTTCCACTATATTTTTCTATCACAGACAAAGGTTGCTTGAACGCTGATAGGTGTTTTTGTAACGTTGTTAGCAATATATTTGTCTAACGCTGACAAAGCTTCCCTCAACGCTGTCATGTGTTATCGGGGCGTTGTCAGCAACAAATGTTAGTTTTGTGGTTTTCAATCTAAATGTACAGGTGGTGTTAGCAGTATACCATTGGATACAGAGTTGCTTATGGATCATTGGAGAAGCATTTGAGCATGTTTTTGTTTATGGATGATGGTTTGAATTTTTAATTCCTATCTTGACATAAATTTTTTGTGTTCATGCATGTTTTTAGCAACTTATGTATCATAGTTTAAGGGGAGGTTTTAGGAACCTTTAGGATGTTTGGGTATCCATATGATACTCTTATCACAATTCTAGATTGTGTCCACAGGTGAGTGTGAGTTAGTTTTACTAAATTATGAGGCACTGTAGCATGCAAAGTTGATATACTATGCATGCTACCAAGACATTTTTGGCCTAGAATTGGTTGTGGTCTGTTGGGAGACTTGGGAATGATTTTGTTATGGGATTTACCTGGGAGTAACAAGGAATTTTATAAGGTAACTTAGTTGTTAAGAGTTTTGGTTAGCAAGGGACACTAGAGGACTGTTTTGTCTATCTTGCATAAGCAAGTGTGCATAACTGGACAGTGCTTGCCGCCCTATAATAATTATCTGCTTTTTGGTTATCTTCACTAGGATAAATTACTTTGTTAAGATCATTTTTCATTTTTAAACATTTTTATTTTTGGACGCTGACAAGTATTTTTCCAAGCGTTGTTGTGACCAATTTAGACGCCGACATGGCTATGGCAAACGTTGACAAGAATATAGCCGTTGGGCGTTGATAGGTTATTTTTGACCGTTGACACTCAATGGGACCTACCCAGTTGTTACTTTTTGACATATTTTTAGGCCGTAATTTTGGGAGTTGATAACTTTCATTTAATGCATGAGATAAACTTATTATTTTTCAATATTTTCATGATTACATTTTGAAAATACTTGCCTATTTTTGGGCCAATCACATGCATTTTCTTCTCCTATATATTTGGCTCCTATTTTTAAACAGGGTACCTATTATTCTTGTCTAACACAATTTTCTCTTATCAACTTCATCTTCATCAATCATTTTTAACAGCTTTCAACAATGGCACCAAAGTTTAAACAATCAGATTTGGAATTGGGGTTCAGAAGCCAACACAACATGATCGCGTATCTTGAAGCTGATGATACTCTGTTTCCCCAATACACACAAATGGTGGCGTATTTGAACGCATATCCTATTAGGTATGCTCTTTCTCATGCACCACTCATTCCTGTCACACATATTAAACAGTTTTGGAACACTGTTAGTTCCTCAACAGTTAATAGAGTGACTTCATTATCTTATATTGTTCATGGGAGAAGTTGGGTGGTTACTGAGGCTTTGGTACGCCAAGCTTTGCATCTTGATGCTGATGGTATAACCACCCTTCCCATTAGTGAAATAGAACAAGGACTAAGGGATTTGGGTTATCCTTTTCCTGATGAAGGAACTTTAAATAAGTATCATAAACAAGAGTTTCCCCCAGCCTGGAAGTACCTAATACATGTCCTCCTACAATGTTTGAGTCCCAAGTGCACTGCACACAATGAGATCAATAGATCTATTGCAAGTGCTATTGTGTGTATTGCTACTGGGCAAAAATTTAATTATTCCAAAATGATTTTTGAGGGCATGTGTAAAAATAAAGGGAACAAAATGACTTTAGCTTATCCCAGATTTTTATAAATGGTTTTTGATGTCCAAGGATATTGCACCAGGGATCATAATGATTTTTATGAGATCCCTGTGCAAAAGAAAGCAATTTTTATGAAGATGAACTCACCCCCACATCGTGACCTACCCGTAACCCAATCCATGCTTGCTGTCACTACAACAGCACACCCCAACCAGACCCCCAACCTCAAATTGACCCAATACCAGAACCATTACCTTCACCACAAAATATGCAACTTGACCAAGAACCCTTCGACGCTGACACGTTAAATGTTGGCGTTGATGTGCCTATTTCAAACGTTGTCACGCAACCTTCACAGACCCAAACACCCCTTAACCAACCCACATCCACCCAATCCACATCATCATCTCCACCAACACAATATAGGTTACAAAAACGCCAAAGGACTACTGGAGTGTTCTCCTCTGGTGGTCCTAGCCATGTAGCAGAGAGAACCACCACCACAAGTGTGGTTGGTGCTATGGATGAGGCTGGGAATATTGAATCTGGCTTAGAAGCTGGCCAAGGCAGTCCCACCATAATTAAGACCTCATTTGTGCCCAATGAATCTGACGTGGGAGGTCAAATACCCATTTTCGAAGAGGGCAGATTGGAACCAATGACCCTAATGGAATTGACGGCTGTCTGCATGAGCTTGCAAAAGAAAAATGCAGACTTGGTACAAGTTGTCAGCATACAAGGCCTTGAACTCAAGCAATTGAGGGAGAGGATTGTTATTTTGGAGACTGCTAGTGCAAGGAGAGGGATGGAGGAATCTTCCAAAGGGGAGGATGAACAAATAAATGTGAGTGATAAGGGCAGCCATGATGGTCAATCTTTGGATGTTGCTGAGGCCCTAACAAGTTTGAAGAAACAGACAGGTTTTGATACGTCTCTAGTCTCTCCTACAAACTTAAATTTATCATTTACAGCCATGTTGGAGGAAATTGAAAAAGGCGTTGAGGCAGGAAATTTGAGCGTTGACAAGGGGAATTTGAACGCTGACATGAGTATCTTGGGCGCTGATAAAGCAGAATTAGGTGTTGACAGACCTGCAAATGAGGGTGATGTATCCCAGTTATCATCCATCATTAAAGAGGTTTCTTCACAGGTATCACCATCTACCTTACCAACAATCGATCCATTAGATAAGGGTAAGGGTATTATGGTAGAAGAGTTTGTTCCAAAGAATGCAGCTTTAATTGAATTTGATAGAAAGTTGGCTGCACAAATTGTGGAACAAGAAAAGAAAAAGGTGAGAGAGTCACCATTTGTTGTCACTTCAGAAGAGCAAGTAGGAAGTGATGAAGCTAGCTCAGACTCAAGTGTTATGATCATAGAACAGCCAGAAAGACTTGAGTATGGAGATGAGTTGGCCAAAGAGAAATTGAGAGAGTTGAAATTGCAGGTTGATTTTGATATGCCAGAGGTGGTTCAAATGTATCATGCTTGGGAAGAAAGATGTATGGAGAATCCACACTTGACCATTTCAGATCAGATATGGGGTTTGGAGATTCTTCTCAGAGTACAAAAGGATTGCCAAGTCATTTTGAAACACAGGGCAAGCAATGTTCTCTCAGAGTTGAAAAGGGATAGAAGGGAGTTGTACTGCATGTTGCTCAGGTGTCATGGAACAGGGTGGACTTATCAGAAATTGAAGGCATTGAAATTTGATGAGTTGGAATGTAGAGCTTATCCCATTTGGGTTAGAGTGCAAGAAGCAAACACTCTAAGACTTCTTTGTGATGAAAGAAAAGAAGAACTTGCAGAGGAAATGGAGCTCAAGAAGGCAATGTTTGTTCCCAGACCAGTGAAAAAGGGAGTTCCTCTTGAGTTTCCCAAAGATATGGATCCATTACATCCAAGTGAAGCTGTCATAAGAAAGAGCCTCAAGCTCTCACCATTAGAAGCTTCAGATATGGTACAAGTGTTACCACTAGATTCCAGAAACCCAATTGTGAGCTATGAAGAAGATGAATGTGGGTTTTGGAAGATTGGCAGGTATGGAAAAGAGGTTCACACTTTTACCACCCTTATATCTTTGTTTGCAAGTTTTGACAGAGAAGACTTGGTAGACCTCTGGAGGTTGTTAGAGGCCAAGTATGAGGCTGAAGCACCAACTTCAGCCAATGGAATAAAACTGTGGTCCACATTCAAGAGAATGTGTGGACCTAAAGATAAGGATCCTGCTATTTGGAAGGATCTTGAAGATGATCTCAGTGGTCTTCAATGGAGATTGTATTCAGCTGCTGGTGTTTATTATTTGAGTTCTACAAAGTTTGCTGAGTATCTACTTGTGGATGGTCAGTATTTCATGTCCAAGGATATCTTGGAGAAGATGAAGAATACTCAGCTGGAAATTGATTATTCAAGTGATGTGGCAAAAGACTTGATCAGATTTATTTATTACCAATATGAGAAGGTTTGTAAGAATCCTCCTAGTTCTTAATGTTTATTCAGAAACTTGATCATTGGAGTAGATATCAAGTTTAGGGGAGGATTGTTGGGAATAAATTATAGCCAATCTACTTGAGCGCTGACAAGAGTAAAACAAGCGTTGACAGGAGCAAAACAAACGCTGACAGCTCAAGCGTTGACAAGATAAGGTCAAGCGTTGATACATTGAAGACAAGCACTGATGGGAAGATATACTCTACGTGTTTATTGTATTCTAGATTACTTCTAGTAAAGATAGGAACAAGAATGTATTTTCTATATTTATCTTTACCTAGAATAGGCGATACGTAGATTATTGTACAAGGCTTCTTATGTCTATAAAAGAAGACCTTTAGGTTAATGTTCAATATAAGTTTTCATACGTAAACTACTTTCATTGTAAGCAAGTTTGATATCATTAATCCAAGTGAAAGCTTGTTTATATCATTGTGTTCTTGTTTAAGTGTTAATTCCGCATAACACTTAGATTGTCTTATACATATACAAAGGTTTCTCTAAGTGTATTACTTGATCTAATCTCGTATACATAAAGCTAAATCGATCTAAGTTTGGGATCAACATCCTGCGCCAGTGCTGGAGGAGTGATATGTTCAATAAATTTAGAGCACTCGGACTCCGCCTCCATCCTTGTTAAGCTAGATAAATTCCATGCTAGGCGTAGGCTGGTGTGACAACCGCGGTTTTGAGGTTCGTCACTTAGTTTTATTTTGTGCTAATTACGTGTCTTTACGTGTTTATGTGCTAATTGGTGTGTATAGATTATGGTTTGGATATCGTTTCCGGTACGGGGTACCTTGTGAGAGAAACGATGTGTGATGATTTCATGTTCATGAGTTCACATGGTAGTGACTATGAAGTGAGATGGTGTTATTTAGTGGTTTTACCTATACGTATATGTATTATAGAAAATCGTATTTTTACGATTTACGGTTTAGCATTTAGAGGTCTCGGATGAGGTAATTAGTCATATGAATATTTTTTTCGGGATGGTTTTAAGTCATTTAGGACTTAGTTATAAAGTTTATTTCAAAATTTGAGATTTTTTATAAAAGTGTATATTTTACGTCTTTTACGGTAAACGCGTAAATTTGACTAGTTTTACGGTTTTGAGGTTTTGGAGGTTTTAGGAGTTGTAATAAATTAAGGTAAATTAAGGTAATACTAGTAGTATAATATTAAACAATAAAAAAGAGAAAAATAAAATAAAATATGTAAATAAGGGGCGGTTAGGCCGACTAAAACAAAAAAAACAGAAAAAGAAAGTGGGCTATGGGTTGGACTAGGATTCACCCATACCCTATAAAAGGTTTTATTCACAATCAAAAACATTATTTTTTTCTCCTGGAGTTGAAGTCGACGGCCATAGAAGTGTTTTTAGGGTTTCATAGTTTTTTTCATCTTCCATTAATTTAAAGGTAAACCTTCATAACCCTTTTCAATTAAATTGTTTTAATGTTTTCTTTAATCATCTTATGATGGATTTAGGTTAGGGTTAAATAAAAATCTGTATTTTAATGATTTCATAATGATTAGATGGTTTAGGGCTTGTAATTGGGGGGGGGGGGGGGGGTTATGGGTAATTAATGAGGTTAATGTAATTAAACCCGTTTTTAAAAACTGGGCAGAATTTAGGGTCAATTGTTTTGATCATATCAGGAGTTCTACAAACTCTTATTTTGCGATCCAAGTATCCCTGAAAAGGTAATTGAAGTGGCTTTCCAATGCAAGAAACGAGAACTAAATTGGAGGTCGGCAAGTGGGAGGTTTTAGCTAACATATGTAAGGGCATAAATATTCCCTTTACAGAGATCATGGGTATGTTTAGGTAGGCGTTTGACTTATAGTTTGGAGACCTAAAAGTTGGGACTATTTTGTGTAAAATACGAACGGAATAGTTATCAAACTTAACCAAGTTAAGGACTTGTTAGGGAAGGGTAATGGGGTGTTAAGAGCATATTAATGAGGGTCATATATGGGAGAAGGCTAGATGTCCATCATAGGTTGATGAGCTGTCTTAGTGATTGGTTCATGTTTTGATTATGTGTTTTTGGTTTGTTAGCTTTTTGCTAGTGCGCGGACTTTTGGAGAAGCTCAATCAGGTGAGTTTCATAATCCCACGTTTACTAATGATCTTGACTTCCAGATGGGATGGAAGAGACACTGTTTTGTTTTATAAATTATGTTGTGAATGTTTGTGTTTGGTGATGCACTTGTGTGTGCATACTTATGTGATTAACTACTAGTTGATTCTTGATTGTTTTATGTTTTGACTTGGTACCAAGGGGATGTTGGCAAGGCGGGGCCTTGGGATTGGTTCATAGGTGTTTGGACGCCTATGGGAGTATGGTGTTTGGTAAGGCTGGGAGCCTTGGATTTGGTTTGTTTTGTTAAATCTTGAATATTAGTGTTTAATGCATGTTAGTATCACATTGTCCATATGTTTTTACTTTTGGTTATTACTCACAGCTTATCGTTTGTTTTGGCGTTGGAGTCTAAACCTATGTCTCTTACCAACTTTAGGTTGACGTGTTTTAGTGTCTCTTTCAGGTGATAATGTGGTTAAGCTAGAGTATAGAAGTGGCTAGGATTTGGAGAGCGTAGGAAATGCATTTAGAAGGAGATCCCCGTTCCTTCTTAGTTTTATTTGTTCATTTAATAAGTGATATTGTTGGCACCTATATGTTTGTTTTGGTTATGTTATTTGTTTGTCTTGGGTAAGAGGTAGGAGTGTTACCTACTTACCTAGACTCCTGCATTGTTAAGATATTGTCATGAATTTTGTGTCACCATTTTATGACATTTCTTATTTCATATAGTTATCTCTATAGACACGCCATGTTGTGATGATATCCATATGTCGCGCCCCATATTCCGCCATGGTGGGGTGTGACAGAATGGTATAAGAGACAATGGTTATAGAGAATTAGGTTGCCTAGTCGCGTAGCCTAGTCTATAGCTTAAGGGTCCCTGCATATAGGCGTCATAGGAGTATGTGTGCATTTTATAATAATTGATGTGTTTGGATGTTATTTATTGTGATGTTTTGACTAGTATGAATTGAACCATAGTATGTTCATACTTAGCCACATGTTATTTTCTTTTCGGGGTGTGACTAGTGTTGGTTGAACCATAATCATCAGCGCTAGTCATTGTCGTATTTCGCTTAAATTGTACATTATAGTACATAATTTGGTACATGGTAGTTTCTATCTTGTGTTGGGTTATTTTATGTACCTGAGGTTTAGTATTTTTCTTTTGATGTTTAAGTCATGTTCCCTAAGAATCATGTGGTGGTTCGAGTTGTTAGGAGTAGGTGGATATTAAGGATTTTAAGTTGTTTCCACTCTTATGGGCGACATGACTTATAACTGATTATGTTTTCGTTTTGGATTTAGTCTATGCTATTTTAGCTAGACTATGGATTTATGTATTCCAATAGTTTGATTATATTTTTTATGGATAGAGTTTTGGACTTTATTGTTTATGTGGTTATGAGCTTATGTGAGTAGATGGTTATATGTGTTATGTGTTGTATTAATTCTTATAAGTGTCATCATAGGAGGGAGTTCATTGGGGAAAGGGTAATTGTATAAGTATGGTGGCCAACGTAGTTATACAAGTACCACAACTTCAATGGGTTCCTAAGTATGATTGCATGAAAGAGGGTTAATACATGCCGGTATGTGATGAGATGTGGACTTTGGGTATATATATAAAATATGGGTTTATGTAACGGTTGCCTACAATATGGCTATTTTTTTAGTGTGTTATATGTTTTGGGTTATACTCATGATTGTGTGATTATGGGGTCACACGATATGGACTGGTTTTAGTGATGGGTTTTATGCCTTGTGCTAAGATGGTGAATACTCGTATGGAAAAACGAGTGTATGACGCGATTGGTTGATCTGACATAACGAGTATGTTCTGGGTGATTTAATAGGTATATATGCGGATGTATATATACTACTATGTGTTAATTATGGTATATGGTCGTTCACTAGTTATTATAACTTGAACGTAACTTGTGTTTGTTCGTGTTTTATGGTGTTGGAGTTTGATGGAGTTCCAACGACGTTTTGAGTCTTTGGATGTGTGTCTACATTCGGGTATGTATTTTTATTAATGCGAACCACTAAATTTTCTTGAAAATAAGTCTGGCTAATTATAGGAAACGGTTTTGAAAATAATTTGTAAGTGCATGGTATGATATCGTAACTTACATTTTTTTAGGTGTAGTAGTAAGTTATAAAAAAGTTGTATTGAAAATAATTGGATTAGTCTTCTATGTAACATGTGATAATATATTTTAAAGGGGTAAAGAAATTTTACAATAATTTTCTTAATTGGAGTTAAAATTTTAGAATAATTTAACTAAGACAGAAAGAGATTTTATTATAGTAATGATAATAATAACACCACACCTTGTAAACGTGTAGTAGTTTAGTTATAACCAACCCAAATGGAAACAAAAAAACATTGTATTTTATAAACATGTATTAGTTTCATAATAACAAGTGAAATAAGTTTAATATGGGTAAACAAGATAATGGTTAAGATTATAGTATACTAATTAGTTGATATCTTGATAAAATGATGAAGATAAAGGATGAGTTATTGGTTAAAAATGAGTATGATTGATTTTAGTAGTATTGGAGTTTGGTTCGTATGAGAAGTAACTAATTGGGACGAAAGTTTAAAAAAAAATTCTAAGGTATCGAGATTTGGTAATACAATCGTGACGAGTCTAATTTTTCGTTGTTGGAACACTCCATTGATCTTTCGGATTACATTGTTTTGTTTTCAGTTGTTTTGGCTAGGGTTCGTTTTACCCTATATTTTATTGGGACACAATTGTTTGGAATTCTTTTGTTACACGTCATGGTTGATTTATTTATGCGATTGTGGGAACATTAGGATGAGAGGATAGAGTTGGGTAGTATTACTTATGGTTAGATACTATAATGGAGAGAGGTGTTTTGGTTTAAAGGTTGTGTTGAAGGAATGATTAAGAGTTGTGGAGTTTTGAAACTTAGATTAGTTACGGGAATAAGGGAGTGCGTAAAGAACTACATCGCGAAGCAAGGAGATGAAAGGACTATGTGTCGGCTGCAAGAAGGATGCAAGAGATTTCGAAGGAGTCACAAAAGTTGCAAGGACTGAAGAGGTGACAAGCACTATGATGGGAAATTTACGTATGGTTCGTGACAAAGAAGGGCAGATCGACTATCGGAATGGAGCTACAAAGAGCTGAACCGGTGGATCATGATGAAATGAATACATGACATGGGAGATTAAGAACTCGTGGAAGTAACAAGGGGAAACGAGTGACTACGCGGATAGAATTTTTGTGGCAATCAATATTGAGGGATGAGGAGTGAAGCTGGGCTGAATAAGTTTCGTGAAGAAGTGATTAGAGAGTCGGTTTTTGTGAAGGTGTTATGAAAGATCTTTGGAAGAGACAGCTATGCATTATCCAATGCACTAGTGATTTCCATAGATTTGATGAATGAAGTATGGAATTTCTGTTGGACGGGATAGTGTAGGAATAAGGGAGGACCATGGAAGAAGAGAACCAAGTATTCCTAGAAGATGATGATTGAAAGTACCTCATGTTGGGTGCAAGATCAAAGTAGAAGTATGAGATTTGAATAAGAATTCAAAATATGGCTTAGTAGACAAATGGAAACTAATGTGGGTATAAGATGAGAGTGTGATCCGCATGGAATCACATGAAACTCTAGTCTGTCCCTATTAGGAGGGAGTAGGAGAACTGGTTGTGAGAAAAGCAAGTGAAGCTACTTGGAAAATTTTGGCGTATAGATGACTAGATAGACTTAGTTAGTGGAGCTGGATTGTTATATATGCCTAGAATGCTAGAGGCATTTGGGGTACGAGACGTAGAGAATGATCTATACGGATCATGAACGTCTCCAAAACATATTTAATCATCTTGATTGAACATTTGGAAAAGGTGATGGGTGGAGTTAAGAGATGAAAGAAAATTGCAAGGCCAAGTACCATCTGGGAAAGGCAGGCATAGTTGATGAGACATGGAATAAGAAGAATGAAGTGAAGCTGGACGAACTTGAACTATATGGATGACGTATTAGGGTGGTTTGGCATGAAGGATGTAGGTTGCACGAGTTGAGTTGTCTAAAGCAGTGAACGCGTCAACATGTATGTTGCGTGGCTTGGACAATCATATGGAGAAAAGAGACGTAGACTATACTTCCTACATAGATAGGAGTAGCTTAGAAAGGGAAATGTAAGGACGAAATTGGTGAAAGTGACGAGAGTTGGGTGAGAGTCGATGGACTGACTAATTCATCTCATATTTCAAGAAGAATGAGTAGTCACGTAGTTGAGTTGGAAGGAGTGCATACGGATGTGATGGAATAGAGGGTTTTGAGTAAAAAGTTAGCCTAATATGTATGGAATGCCTTATGAAGGATTATGGCAAGGGAAGAAACGATGGGCAGCATCACATCGTGATGTATGGTAGGAGTTGAGGAAGAAGAAGGAAGTGTGTATAGAAACGGAGCATGAATAAAATAGGTCAAGATAGGAACCGATGGTAAAACTTTGGTAGAGCTTAATGAGTAGAATAAGGCACAACGCAGGCTAATACTGTCGTAGCGTGGAAAAGGAAATGGCACTGACCTATGTTGATTGTTGGGGAGGCTTAGTATCGATAATCGAATGGATGAGGAGTTATAAGTGTGATGTGCCATAGGGACGAAGGGCTTGGTCTAACTGAGTCAAGATGAGGAGCAATATGACCTTGAAGGTAAGACATTGTGTAGGTATAAAGGAAGTGTTGGATATAAAAAAAATCATGAAGAAAAGTGAGAAGGAAGTGTATAGGTGCTACTAATGAGCTATCCAAATTTAATGGAAGTAGTTGTAGCATGGGTTTGGATGGCAGTTGATAGACTAACTGAGATAACCGTCCTTTTGATGATGTGTATAGATCATAAGTTGATTTGGATCGGAAGAACTAATGGATATGTGAAAGACCGTCATAGGTCACTTTGTAAGGAAATTGGAATTTTTAAGTAGTTTGGGGTACAGACTAAAGGGAGTTGATGAACATGATTGGATATGAGTATATCCAGCTAACTAGAAAAGGATGGGCAATTGGGATATTTATACAAACTTAGGGGTTACACTGAGGGCATGAGTGATTTATTTAGAGGGAGTTAGGAAACTCTTTAGAGATGGCTGAGTTTTCATATAATGATAGTTATCATACTAGAAGTCGATAAATGCCATTTGAGGCACTATATGAAAGGATATGGTGAGTTGTCCCCTTTGTGGACTACAATTGGTAAAAGAGGCTACTAATGTGGTAATGGTGATTGTGGAAAGAATGAGAGCAACAAGGGATGCTATGTTGAAAAGGAGGAAACCACTAGAGTTTAGTGACAAAGTTATGTAGGAAGTTTCACCCATAGTAACGGGTGGTATGTTTTGGTAAAACGGAAGAGTTGATGTAGAGTTTTGTAGGTCCATTTATGATCTTTGGAAAGATCGGACCAGTAGCTTATGAGCATAAAATTACCTGGGGGAAATGGGTGGTATACATGTTATATTTCGTGTATTAAGGTTGGTAAATGTTGTTAAGAATACATATTTGCATGTACGGTTATTCCGGATTTGTGTTAATAAGGGTTTCTGTTATCAAAGAGTCATTTGTGAGATTTATTGACTGTGAGGTCAAGAGTTTGGCAATGAATTTAAATATTCTTGGTTAGTATATGTGGTAATTTGAGACTTGAACTAAAGTTCACGTGGAAATGAGAGGAGTTCATTTAGAACAAGTATCCTCAGTTGTTTGCTAATGGTATGTTTGATCCTAAGGAGTAAATCTCGGGACGAGATTTCTATTAGGAGGGAGTGATGTGACAACCGCGGTTTTGAGGTTCGTCACTTAGTTTTATTTTGTGCTAGTTACGTGTCTTTACGTGTTTATGTGCTAATTGGTGTGTATAGATTGTGGTTTGGATATCGTTTCTGGTACGGGGTACCTTGTGAGTGAAACGATGTGTGATGATTTCATGTTCATGAGTTCACATGGTAGTGACATGAAGTGAGATGGTGTTATTTAGTGGTTTTACGTATACGTATATGTATTATAGAAAATCGTATTTTTACGATTTACGGTTTAGCATTTAGAGGTCTCGGATGAGGTAATTAGTCATATGAATATTTTTCGGGATGGTTTTAAGTCATTTAGGACTTAGTTATAAATTTTATTTCAAAATTTGAGATTTTTTATAAAAGTGTATATTTTACGTCTTTTACGGTAAACACGTAAATTTGACTAGTTTTACGGTTTTGAGGTTTTGGAGGTTTTAGGAGTTGTAATAAATTAAGGTAAATTAAGGTAATACTAGTAGTATAATATTAAACAACAAAAAAGAGAAAAATAAAATAAAATATGTAAATAAGGGGCGGTTAGGCCGACTAAAACAAAAAAAAAATGAAAGTGGGCTATGGGTTGGACTAGGATTCACCCATACCCTATAAAAGGTTTTATTCACAATCAAAAACATTATTTTTTTTCTCCTGGAGTTGAAGTCGACGGCCATAGGAGTGTTTTTAGGGCTTCATAGTTTTTTTTCATCTTCCATTAATTTAAAGGTAAACCTTCATAACCCTTTTCAATTAAATTGTTTTAATGTTTTCTTTAATCATCTTATGATGGATTTAGGTTAGGGTTAAATAAAAATCTGTATTTTAATGATTTCATAATGATTAGATGGTTTAGGGCTTGTAATTGGGGGGGGGGGTTATGGGTAATTAATGAGGTTAATGTAATTAAACCCGTTTTTAAAAACTGGGCAGAATTTAGGGTCAATTGTTTTGATCATATCGGGAGTTCTACAAACTCTTATTTTGCGATCCAAGTATCCCTGAAAAGGTAATTGAAGTGGCTTTCCAATGTAAGAAACGAGAACTAAATTGGAGGTCGGCAAGTGGGAGGTGTTAGCTAACATATGTAAGGGCATAAATATTCCCTTTACATAGATCATAGGTATGTTTAGGTGGGCGTTTAACTTATAGTTTGGAGACCTAAAAGTTGGGACTATTTTTTGTAAAATACGAACGGAATAGTTATCAAACTTAACCAAGTTAAGGACTTGTTAGGGAAGGGTAATAGGGTGTTTAGAGCATATTAATGAGGGTCATATATGGGAGAAGGCTAGATGTCCATCATAGGTTGATGAGCCGTCTTAGTGATTGGTTCATGTTTTGATTATGTGTTTTTGGTTTGTTAGCTTTTTCCTAGTGCGCGGACTTTTGGAGAAGCTCAATCAGCTGAGTTTCATACTCCCATGTTTACTAATGATCTTGACTTCCAGATGGGATGGAAGAGACACTGTTTTGTTTTATAAATTATGCTGTGAATGTTTGTGTTTGGTGATGGACTAGTGTGTGCATACTTATGTGATTAACTGCTAGTTGATTCTTGATTGTTTTATGTTTTGACTTTGTACCAAGGGGATGTTGGCAAGGCGGGGCCTTGGGATTGGTTCATAGGTGTTTGGACGCCTATGGGAGTATGGTGTTTGGTAAGGCTGGGAGCCTTGGATTTGGTTTGTTTTGTTAAATCTTGAATATTAGTTGTTAATGCAAGTTAGTATCACATTGTCCATATGTTTTTAACTTTTGGTTATTACTCACAGCTTATGGTTTGTTTTGGCGTTGGAGTCTAAACCTATGACTCTCGCAAACTTTATGTTGACGTGTTTTAGTGTCTCGTTCAGGTGAGAATGTGGTTAAGTTAGAGTATAGAAGTGGCTAGGATTTGGAGAGGCGTAGGAAATGCATTTAGAAGGAGATCCCCGTTCCTTTTAGTTTCATTTGTTCATTTAATAAGCGATACTGTTGGCACCTATATGTTTGTTTTGGTTATGTTATTTATTTGTCTTGGGTAAGAGGTAGGACTGTTACCTACTTACCTAGACTCCTGCATTGTTGAGATATTGTCATGACTTTTGTGTCACCATTTTATGAAATTTCTTATTTCATAAAGTTATCTCTATGGACACGCCATGTTGTGATGATATCCATATGTCGCGCCCCATATTCCACCATGGTGGGGAGTGACAGCTGGTGTCGGGTTCCTCAGAATGTGGCTCCTCAGCATGGGTCACCGGAGGGGATTGAGGTCTCATTGATGTCACGGGAGAGGGTTCCCTTTCCACCTCCTTCTCTTGGGCCACGGTCGACGGATACTCCCTATTATTAACACACATTAGTTTTGTTTATTAATTTAATTTGAGTCTTAACAAAAGGTACTTACGTAGTGACAGTGATGGGTTCCGTGATGGTGGGAGCTACAGCATTCACGGGGGTGGCCATCCAGACTTGCTCATCCGGACGCGGTGAGGGGTTGACCTGGGCCATAGCGGTGCTGCTTCCTTTCCTGGAACTGCGGATGGTCTTTCCTTAGCTTCTTCGGAGGAGCATTATGTGCCCCAACCCCGTCCCCTAGAGTTTTTGCTGCCCTCCTGGTAGTCTTTCTTTTTCTGGATGTGGGCTTGGGGGACCCAGAGGCTTGGGTAGTTTCTTCATCCTCACTAGTGCGGTTGTCAGCAGGGTTGGTGAAATCTTCTTCTTCTGATTCCTCCTGGTGCGGCACAGTGCCCTCAAGCAGCAATTCTCCACCATCTTCGTTGTGGAAGTCAAGCGGGGATTTCTCAATCACGGGCTCTCCCTCATCTGATCTCGGCTCGGTGGTTTCTTCCAGCGGGATGGTTTTTTCTGCGGTCGCATCAAGAAGGGGGAGTTCATTTTCTTTCAGCGGGCGGAATCCTTCAGGAACTTTCATTGGGTCGCCTTGGCGCAATAATCCATGTAGGTTCATCTCTGAGGACATATACATATATACGGATCAGTAAGGTCACAAAATACAAATATGGCTTTTTTTTACATCTACAAATATAAGTGGAACTACCTTGCCTACGTTCGGTTAGAAAGCACGGATACATATCCTCCCTTCCATAGTAGTAGTGGCTTATCCCTACTAAACACAGGAAGTGCTCCGACAAACCCTTATGGAATTCTGTGCGGTGGGTATCTAGAATTTTCAAATCCTTACTACTATAGTCTTTGGATTTGGGAGGAAAGTCTTTGGGTACTCGGGTTTTGAGGAAGAACGGAGTAGGGAATACTTTCTCATCAACGAAAAAGTAATGATCGTACCAGCTCCTAAGGGAATCTAAGGGCTTCCTATACCTCATGGGGGCGTTCCCGGATCCTTTTTTGAACGACATCCACCCATTCACTAATTAGGGGGAGTAAAAGACCCTAAATATATTTACGGTCGGGGTTACTCCGCATGTATGGCAGGTAATTATCCTCACGAAAAGAGTCGGCAGCGGCGCCATTTTAATAACTGAGATTTTACTAGTTGAAATTTCGTTTTCTCGGTATCTTCTCGAATTGATCACCGGTTAATTGTGCAACTCAGTTGTTCTTGGTGAAACAAAATATTTTTGGTTGTTGTAAAATGAATGTGCACGACTTAAAAATAAATGACGGGTAATTAAATCTAAAACTAGTTAAAACGTAAACGGTGCAATATTTAAAACTTTAAAAATAAATGACGAGAAATTAAATGACCAAAAATTAAAACTTAACGAAAAGTAAATTGACAATCAAATAAAAATGCAAAACGAAATTAAAATAAACTAAAAAAAACGAGTAAAATTTACACTTTAACTGAAACAAAATATTAAAATAGAACAAAACAACCAATCGGAATACACCCGATCGGAATCCAATCGGAATCCGATCGGAATGTACTCCATCGGAAAGCTGCAAATCGGAATGTTAAAAAGGGACTGATCGGAATAACTAACAAAATGTTCAAATCGGAATGTTGGAAAGAAGTCCAATCGGAATCCCAAGAGGGAACCCCAATCGGAATACTGAGAATAACCTCAGATCGGAATATAGCAAAAATCATAAGATCGGAATAAACCAAAAATTGAGCTAGATCGGAATGTTTATAAACCCTTTTCTGATCTGGTGATCGGAATAAGGGGTGGCTGGTCGGAATACTTGATCGAAAAGGGATTTTCCCTTTCCTATTTATATGTAATTCGAAATAAGCAAGCTATAAGCTATTTGAAATAAGCTCAAACTAAACTAGAACGAATCTAAATCGAAGTGGACTTAATAAGCACAAACAACAACTTATCCAAACTTTAAATAAGCAAACTTTTTAAATCAAACTTTCAAAAAGACAAATACTTTTAAGAAAACTTTAAATCAAATAAGCATTAAGATGAAAATAAAATCAAGGATGAACATGAATCAAAGATAAGCAAAGTAAGAAAGGTAGAAGAAGATGTTAAAAATAAGAACTTGATTAAAAGAAAGGATTCCAAAATTAAAAGACTTACTTGAATTGAAGAAATTAAAAGTGCATAACAAGAATTTAAGATGCAAGAAATTAATTAACAAGAAATGAAAATGGTGGAAGAGTGGTTTGTCAAGCCACCAACAACTCTAAACAAATGAAGGTGGTAACTATATATAGGGAGATTAGGGAGGAGCTTAGGAAGCTTCCTCCCTCTTTCTTCTTTCTCTTAATTGCATGCTTAGTCCTTGATCTTCTTTAATCTTTTGACTTCAATGACTTTGTCTTGGGATTTCTTTAAACTCGTCTTGAATTTTCTTCATAAATAAGACTCGAGTTCTTCGGCTTTTAGTAAACTTTCGTCTTTTGACTTTTTCTTCGATAAATCTTCAGAATTGGTCTTGGACTTCCGTTCTTTTCGCACTTTTGATCTTTCGACTTCGTCTTTCGTCTTTTTCTTCGATAAAAGCCCGTGAAAGCCGTGTTTTCTACACTTTTCACCTTTTCGTCCTAAATCACAACAAAAACACAAACCACGCATAATTCCGACATAAATGACATAAAATACACGTTTTGGCTCGGTTATTATTGTAATTAAGTGGTAAAAAGGATGGGTGTTTACACACCTATCAGTAATCTCAAATTGATTGATTTTACACGCCCCTATGTAGTGTAGCTGGGTTATGTGGAAGTCATAATATAGAAGCAGATCTACCAAAAACTTGGATAAGGGGATGCGATAGTTAGCAGAATCGAATAGGCGCGTGTACATGCCTATCTTTCCCCTCGGTGCATCCGTAATCGCTTCACCTTCACCTTGATAGGTTGGGTGTACGCTTTCGGGAATATAATACTTAGACAAAAAGTCTATGTATTTCTCCGCAGGCGTCACGTTCAGGACATCCGTAATAAGGGGATTGTCCTTTACCATGTTTTATAAAACGGGTTTGAAAGGCGTGATGATTTAACCTGCGGTGGTGGAAATCCGTGGAATAAGAGGCAAAAGATGGATGTAAGAAGCTTGGAAATAAATGGCGGAATTAATATAAACTGTTTGTGTAGCAGTAGCACACACCAACTCTTATATAGGGTTGCCTCGATTTTCTAGGTAACGTAGATGTTTGCCACGTGTAAACCACTACGCCCATCCAACGGATGGGATTTCTGACACTTCTGAAAACGTCAGAAGGGACCCATGGGTCACTTCTTAATAGTTTTACGTGGCTTAATGGTGGGCATTAATGGTGCACTTTTGCAGGTGTGCGACTGACTAGTTGACTACCATTAATGCATTCATTCTTGTGTCGGGATATGCGGTCATACGTAAGACTATATTCAATGCTGCATTTAATTTGTCTCAGTCGTCACGTGCGACTGGGGTATCATTGGAGTTCAATCCATGTATGGTTGCCACGTGCGGTCGAAACATAATTTTGGAAACTTATCATTTCCTAAAGATATTTCTTGGTACGTCCGAGGAGCATCTTGATAGTCTAGAGGTTACGCCTACGGTTGTAACAACTAGACTTGGGGGACATGATGACGTATAGTCCCTAGACGGGTCATGAACCTGGCCCACGGGTACTACCCGTATCCGGCCTATCACGAATGGGTGGGAATAATGTTATTTGAGCTTATGGGCTTGGATGAACTGTAACCGCACACACGTGTGCGGCCCACGACCCGGCATGCCCGGTGTAGGGTTTGACAAAATCATACTCTTACTATGATTAGGATTTATCCCAAAGAAGAGGATATTCACTCATCATAATTAGAAGATAACAATAAATCTAAATCTGGTATTTATTCTTTCCTTGGGGCCGAAGCATCAGTGACAGCCCATTAGGGTTTCACTGCCTATATAAGGAACCCCCAAGGGTTCCACAAAGGTATGACATTCTACACATTCACATCTCATCTGATTCCTATAACCCTAACCGATTACTTACTCTCACGCCGGAGTCTAATCGTGGGAAACATTCCCACGGTAAGCCTAATGTGTGTTGTTTTAGTGTGCAGGATCCCAACCAGATAATTCACTTGGTGCAGGAGCCGGAGTCCAGCCAACCCGAATTAAGCCTAATTCGGGTCTAGCAAGGATCACCCAACTTTTGTATCAACAGAAATGGAGGTAAAAGGTTTTAAATGAGTTTTGGAGGAAAAATACAAAAACGGGTCTAAAATGAAGGCATTCTAGGTTATGCTTTGTAATTTTTGTGATTAAGGATTTAGGAAAGTGATTAGTGAGTGATTAGTGTTTCATTAGGGTATATACATTGTATTTAAGAGATTTGGGTCTTTGGTTTTAAATCTAACAAAGGTTTGACGTGAAAATGGGATGAAAATGTAACACCCCCAATTTCGGTCATATCAGCAGAAGGGTCGTTGGGTGTTACTATCATGATTCAAGCTCAATATCATAGAAAACGGCTCAAAACGAGTCGTTTTGATAAAGACATCCATTCATTCATTCAACAATAAAACTTTACACATAGTCCCAGATAACTTGAAGTTTACAAAACATAGTATATGATAAAAATTCTTCGAATGGATATAATTTATAAAAGTGAGCCAAAACATTTCAAATATGCAAGTTTCACGAAACCACCTTCCTCGAGTGCCTTATCTATGGACCTGAGATAAAACATGCTAAAAAGTCAACAAAATTGCTGAGTGAATCTATAGAGTTTAAATTAAATAAAGAGAACACAAATATTCAAAATAACCTTCCATGGTTAATAATTCATCGAAAGACGATTATGTTGTACAGACATAATTATCAGTGTTCTTACATAAGCCTCGTGACATTGAAGGTTAACATATATTATTTCAGCCCAACACACCTAGCCAAGTGCGTATATTTCTCTTATACAATGCATCCGATGTTTCATTACTAGTGTGTCACAACACCACGCGATAGCTAGTCGCGACCAGACTGGGCGTCACCCCGATAGATCTATTCATAGTATTAGCGTTCCTTCGATTAACAATTCACGATTCCATGTGTCTTTTAAGGCTAAACCTAACTTATGTATAACTTTCATCTAAGCATACAATCGGGTCCCTTGTGTTCTATTTTAAAACAAATAGGGTTTACCACAACTTCTGGTTGCACCCATTCATGGGTTTACAACAACTCTTATTGTACCCTTCATTTTCAATAAAACAATTTCCAATAAATAGAGCTTCCACAACTTTTAGTTGCACCATTCAATTGGTTTACCGCAAATTATGTTATCCCCCTCGCAGGTTTCTAAAACAATTAAAGAATTTAAAAGCGAGGCTATAGACTTACCTTAGTACGAGAGTGGTATTGAGACGATCGTTGACGATAAATGATGCCCGTTAAACACGAAAACCGAAACCTACCAAATAAGGCGCGCTCGTTAATAATCGACTCAAGTATAGATCATACTTAAATAATACAAAACTCAAAATTTTCAAAACCATGACAAACCCGAACGAACCACAATGCAAGTGAATCCATACTATCCCATTTATTCTACACTATTCGTTTAAACACTTGCACTCTTGACATTGACCCGTCATAAGACGCCAAGTCAACGCAAGTCAAACTATCACTTTACTTCACTCAGACTAGTAACTAAGTCATTGATATAATGACTAAACTATTTTGTAAATCACCATGTCCCATAGTGAATACTCAAACTCATGCCACACGAGCTTTGAACTACGTGTCCAAAATACAAATCAGCATGTACACTCCAAATGTACACACTAATCTACCCTATCTAGACTTGTCCGATTTCGAAGAAACTTGGTGACAAACTCACACATAACTTGGTTAAGACTCAGTTTAAATTTCATCCAAAAATATTACTCCTAAGGCCTTCTGCCCGATTACTCTAAATAATTCCGTTTACAAAACCAACACTCGGGTTTGAAAATAGACTCACAACGGAGGTTTAGAAACTTACAACAGCCCATCACACTTTTTAAAACTCATTCTATAGTCCCTGAGATTCGAGCCAAATGTCGACAACAACTTTAAGTTGTGTCGATACTCGTCTCCCGGTACACGAATAATCAAATTCTTGTAACTTCACGCTCGTTTGGAGTTAGAAGCTCTACTTTATATCAAATCGAAGTTAATAAAATTCTCTACAACCCTATCTCATTAGTTTAACAATTATTCAATTATAAGACACCCAAAGTCAGCCTCAAACTCACTGATCTAAAACACCTCTCTAATAATCATACAAAAACAATTTTTCAAGCCATTTTACTCAATTTCATACTCCTAATATTATCCTACTATCATCCTAATACCTTGATCAAATTCCTAACACACTTGCATGTCACCTTAAATAATTTCTTTTCAAACTTTCAAACACAAAACTAGCAAAAATGATGATCATAATATAATAACAATATAAAAAAATATGATCATACAAAGATTAAAATATCATAATTCACAAAAATAAAAATCATGATGCATGTAGATAAATTTTATATCAAAATGATCCTCTTTCAAAATCTAGGATGGGTCTTTGATTAGTTTTTAACAAATCAAACTAGAAAAAAAATTTCAAGGGGTTTTTGTTGTTGGTTTGGGACGGTAAGAATACAAAAGAGGGAGAGATTGTGTGATTTTTATTTTATAAAATGACAATATGGAAGTTAGGTGGAAATTTTTTCCTTTTATAGTAAGTAGTGGAGGGGCTAGTCTTGCCAAGAAGGTATCGTTTTAGACCAAAAAGTAATTAAGTAGTTTAAGGGTAGAAAATGACTATTAGTCAAATTTGAAAATATTTACAGGACTCGGGTTTCGTAAAATTTTTTTTTTAAAGTTAAAACGCTTCATAAATATAATAATATTGCTTCAACACGACTTAAAACGTAATTAAATCAAAAATGTCGAAAATATTAAATATCGAGACAATCTATAGTAAAACGTAAATTTTTTGGCATTCGTCGGTATCGCGATCACTAATAGTTCTCGTCATTCGTTAAAACGTAAAGTACGAGAAATAAAGATAAGTACAATAACATCATTCTTATGATAATTTGAGAATATAATATCGATACCCAACGTAGTCCTTGTCAGTTTTTATCTAAACGACATTCTTACTTTAAGTTTCAAGCCATAACCTTCTCGGTTAGCCGATAATTTAAAATTTCTCATTAAAGTAAACATATAATACTTAATAGTCGAGATTAAAATATCGACCTGGAATTGACGGATTGTCACATCATCCCCACCAAATTGGGATCTTCGTCCGTAAGATCAACTTGCGTTCTTCCTCGATTGCTCGTTGAATTCAAAGAGTTAAATGAATTTTGGTCCTCGACTTGAGTTCCATCAGATTTGACAATAGGAATACGACTTTGCTTGAGTTGCCTAACTTCCTTATCGATAGTATCAACAAGTTCTTTGATGAAATGCAACATACCGTCGATTCATACTTCATCAAGAGGTATAATAAGATCATTGTCAGAAAAAAATTTCTTTAAGTTCAACATATGAAAAAGTATTGTGAATTCCTTGTAACTCTCGAGATAATTTAAGTTTTTCATGCCACCGGACCTACTCTCGACATCATCTCGAATGGTCCAAACATAACGAGGACTTAACATTCCACTTTTTCCAAAATATATAACACCTTTTCCATGGTGATAGCTTTGGCATAACTTTTCCACCTACCTCAGATTCCAAAGGTTTTCGCTTCACATCGTCATAACTTCTATGTCTACTACGAGCAGTTAGCAAACGCTTCTTAGTTACCGCGATCATTTTATTTATCGGAATAAGATGAGCAGAGTCAATCAGTCAACATTGAGACAAATTAAATTAAATCCAGACTGAGTTTTTGAGAGCTTAACAATGAATCCACTGTAATTTCCTCTTACCTCCCAAATGATAACGAATAAGACAATCGTGATCACTTAAAGGCTTATTTATCTCTTTTTATTCCAGAATACAATGTAAGCTCTTTCTATCGGTGGATACCGTACATTTAGTGCCATACAATTAATGTCTCCATAGGCGAAGAGTAAAAAAATCACCGCACCCAATTTCAAGTCATGGCTTGTGCAGTTTTCTCATTCTTCCTAGGGTTCCTACAAGCATACACAAGTCAACAGCTCTAAATCATTCAAGAGATGCATTACAATAAACAACAATATCTTCACTTCCTTTGGGTAATAATAAGATCGGCGTGCTGCAGAGTTTCCTTTTTTGGATTTGAAAAGCTTCCTCTTCGTCATCGCCCCACATATACTGTTCATTATTTTTAGTTAGCTTAGTTAAGGTTTTGATATCAAATAGAATCCTTCAATAAAACTTCGGTAGTAACCAGCCAAATCTAGAAATTGTCGTACTTCAGTTAGAGTAGTTGGAACATTCAAATTTTCCATGGCTTTGATTTTTGTAGGATCGACATGTACCCCACTTTTATCAATCATCTGTCAGAGAAATTACACAAACTAAGCCAAAGATCACACTTTGAGAATTTCGCGTACAACTTTTCGTTCTTTAACAAGTTCAAGATAATCCTTAAGTGTTCAGCTTGTTCTTCCTCGCTCTTAGAGCAGATTAGAATATCATTAAAGAAAACGATCACAAATTTATCAAGATATGGCTTACACATACGATTCATTAAGTCAATGATTATAGCAGGTGCATTAGTTAAACCAAAAATCATAACACGAAACTCATAATGACCATCACGAGTTCTAAACTCCATAATAGGAATATCTTCCTCGTGTATGCGAAGTTGATGGTAACCAAAACGAAGATCAATCTTAGAGAAAACACGAGAACTTGAAGTTGATCAAATAGATCATCAATTCTTGGAAGCGGGTAACAATTCTCACTCGTTAGCTTATTCAACTCTCGGTTCTGAAAACCCATAAAATTTAGAAGTGTAATATATGCTATGTTTGAATAGAAGTGGAAAAGCCACTAGAAATTTTTGCTTTTTGAGTATTACTTGGTAGAATGAACTGCTTCTCACACCTAAACTATCATAACCACATATTCCTATAATGATGAAAGACATAAGTCTAAACTTTAAAAGAGACCTAATAAGTTAAAATATTACCATAATACCCTAAATTCACTTAGAAACCCTAGAATTCCTATAAATGGATTGTAAACACAAAGATGATACAACATGAATGGAGAATACTTATGAATAAGTCATTATGGAACATAAGAAAGTTATAAATTACACTCTAAAGACATAATAATACCTAAGAATGACAAGAACAAACCATCCAAGCTAAGTACAAGTAAAATTGTACATAATAGTCTAGATCATCACCTAGAAACTTTGATAGATAATATTTCAAGCATTGTAACTACATAAAATAGATGTATTATTATCAAAAACAATATAATAATTGTAATCTATCATCTAAAGAAAATTTAATTGATCACAAATTACTAATATTCACTAATCTATGGCTAATTACAAGTTAAGACCTAATAACCAAGATTAGCATATAAAATCAATTTCACATTGAATTAGAGCCTAATATTTTGCCACAAATTATAAAACTCAACTACATATCATATTGAGATTATACATTTATTTCAAGTCAAGTTACAAGTTGGTAAAGCATAAGGTACAAGTTATCAAAGCATAGGATCTTAAATTCCCTTAATTAAACCTAGAATATGATCAGTCTATATAAACCCTTAAACTAAGAATGTAGAACCCATAGAAGTCATAAAAATATCATATAAGCCCTAGAATAAGCATACATAAGGATATAAACCCTAATTACCCAAGTTCGAAAATCATTAAGATTAATGACCTAAAAACCCTAATATTAAGAAATCTACAAGGAATCACTACCTAGTTCTTTTTGGACAAGCCTAAAAATAATCATAGGATTTCATTAATATAATAAGATTATATTATGACAATTTTAAAAGTACCCTAATGCACAAGGTACAAGATTTCAATGCATGACTTGTAAGTTAGGTCAAAATATGTATTTTCACTCTTTAGACATGTTTACCCTAACTAAACCCTTAAACCAAGTGTGAGAACTCATTGAACAACTAAAACACAATGTATAGAACATAAATTAAGTGTACGTCAGTAACCAATTGAAGGATAAAGCCTTTTACTAAGATTAAACCCAAGATCCTTCGAAAACCCTAATCTACAAATGTATACATCCCATTTTCACATCAAACCTTTGTTAAACTTCAAACCAAGGACCCAAATCTCTTAAATAGAATGTCTAAACCCGAATTAAGCCCTAATCATTCACTAATCACTTTCCTAAGCCCTTAATCACCAAAAACACAAAGCATTAGTTACAAGCCCTAGAAATAGAATCCGATTTTGTAAATTCTCTTCAAAACTCATTTTCAAACCATTTCCCTCCATTACAAGTATGAAAACCAGATATTTATCCATCCTAAGATATTTTAGGAGTGTGAAAAGTAGGTGGATCACCTCCGTGCTTGCTACACATCACCATTCTTATCCTATATGTGTCGTGACTTATTTCTAGCCGTAAGAAAGGATTAGGACAAAGTTATAAGCTATAAACTTGTGTAGATCTTCACTAGCCTTCATTAGTCACCCCTCTATCTATCTTACATGTTTAGATGCATAACTTGGGGGCTAAGGGTCATTTAAAGTATACACAGGGGCGTATGTGCTTCATTTGAACTTGCACCCCGTTTCCTTTGTATCTCATACCCATTCTCCATTTCCACCTCTATATACGTCTTAGGACATCCCACAAGACTAAAAACCAGGTCTAGAAGCTATCCATTGAAGCTCTTGAAGCTTTGATAGCAAGTTATGTTCATAAGAAGCCATAACGAGCCATTTTGGAGCTACCTAGGTAATTTCTATGTTATCTAAGCTTTGATCTTGTTATAATGCTTATTTAGAGTTGTTATAATTCTAAAACTATGTTAGAAAGATAATCTAAAATAAACTAAGTTATTTCATCATTTTAAATGGAAGTTATAAGTTAAAGATGTCTTAAAATCCTAGTTTTGTAATCTACATGAAATAATGAGCAAAAACCCATTTCAAAAGCTATAATTCTGAAAACATGTTGTTATTATGATTATAAATGTATTTATAAACTTTGTTTTCAAATCCTAGATCATTTGGATCATTTTTGAGCTTGTTATGTGATTTTTACAAGTATCAGGACTAAAACTTTCATTTTAGAAACTATTTTTCATTTTGGGCCAAAAGTGTCATTTTATTAAAGTAAAAGCAATAAGAATAAATTTTGGAAAGTTTGAGACCTTAAGGTTAAATAATGAAGGTTTAAATTGGAATTTATGAAACTATATACTTTAGGGGTTAAAAGTGTAATTATGCCTAAGTATAACCAGTAGGACTATTTTTGTCAACTTTTGAAACTAAAGAAGATTAATCATGAATAAAAGGAAGTAATGAAGGTATCATGTTAGTAGTGAGCTTTGTACGAAGATGTTCCATCTCGATATTACGTTCTGACTAAGTGGTTGGGTTTACGATTTAAAGTGCCCTCGCTCCTCAAACGTTTATAGAATGGCTTCTGAGTACGATGGCCCGAACAATGGTGCTAGAATTACAGTTAAAACATAAATAAAGAAAACCAAATGCTTAAGAGATTGATCAAAAGATTAAAAACTTAATGCCATACCAATTATGTGAAAACAGGTTGGTGTGAGACTACGTTCTTGTTTGTTAGCTCAAGTTGATCTGTGTGACATAAACCCGACAAGATTAATGGACATAAGGTGAGTTCATAGCCTCACTAAAGTGTACTACTTTTCAAATGATTCAAAACACGTGAGGGGATATATGATAAAAATGGAATACAAGTGTTTTTCGTATGCTTTCCAGATATGATTCATTGGCACTATGTTTACTGTTGTGTAACACCCCATTTTGATAAATGGAATGTCACGCATAATTATGGCGTGTCATCAAAGCATACAAGGATAAATGTCTAAGCATTACATGACCATAAAGGAAATACCGGAATCAAACATCGGTATCCCAAAAGTAGGAACTCATCACACACAAACATAAACACTGTAAATGAAAGGACTAAACAATGTCCATGGAAATGAGTATCAAAGTATAGATAAATGCATACAGTAAAGAAGGCTAGAAAGCTTCCAGTCCATATGCACGTACGCTTAAAGTCTACGAGCGTCCCTGAGTACCTTCCGTTGTGGGAACATGAAAAGGAAAACGGCTGAGCAATAAGCTCAGTGTACGGATATAGAAGTATAGCATGAACAGTATAAACATATAAACATGAAGCAGTGGAAAAGACTAAGTCTTGGATAACCTGGTTATATCTTAGTAAAACTGGTTTTATAGGTTGAAAAGCCTTATGTTTATCTTGTAAAAACTGTTTAACATATTTACAATTAGCCAATATAGGTCATGAAATATCAACGTACATGAATACTTTGAGGGGTGACCTCGTCATGCAAATTGGAGGGGCTGCCTCTAATTTAATATACTGGTTTTGGGTAGGAGGGATCAGCTCCTTGTGAAGGATGCAAGGCACACACCACATTCACACTGAGTAATCTGCTGAAAACATGTAACTAGGATGCACACATATGCCCCACCTGATAATATAATAAATGGCCAAAATCTGAAAGGGACGCCACGAGCTATCACTCCGCCGTGGTGAAGTCATAACACTGGTGCCTCCAGTGTTATGGTTATGGTACCTCCATAACTAGGTGAAATTGGTCATGCATGTATATGGATTTATGTATTCTAATTAAACATAAGCAATTCAGAAACATATAAAACACATACTGGGGAAAACAGTTGGCTGCATACGGAAAATCCTAATAAGGAAAGAATGTCCATACTGAAAGGACGGAGAATCCGTACCTTATGTCCAGTGAACGAAGAAGACGAACGGAAGAGAGTCCTACTTCGGTATCACTAATGCTACATAAATACATACGTGTATAAGTATCTGATTACTGAGTACGTAACTGATTTTATATCATGTCTTAGCTTATTTTGTATGTCAGGTTTTACTGATTTAAGCTTTATACTGTGTTTATCATATATTCTGTCTATTCTGATTAAGTATTACTTGTATTTCCTGTATTATTATACTTGTTATGTAATAATAAGTAACTTTCTAAAAATAGTAGGTTTCCTAAAATAGAAAGTTTCCAAAAATAGAAAGTTACCAAAAATAGAAAGTTTCCAAAAAGAGAAAGTTTCCAAAAATAGAAAGTTTCCAAAAATAGAAAGTTTCCAAAAATAGAATTACTACTTAAAATAGATAAGTTTCTAAAAATAGAAAGTTTCCAAAAATAGATTAGCTGCCTTAAATAAATAAGTTTCTAAAAAAATAGAAAGTTTCCATAATTAGATATAAGCTGGATAATTAAGCTAATTATATAAGCTTAGGTGTTTACTGATTATTATTCTAAGTCATGTAATTAATAGTATAGTTTATTAATTATTTCATGTGAATTAAATAAACTATAGGTTAAAGTATTTAATTAAATATAACATGATTTAATTAAATAAAGGTAAAATAAATACTTAGGTTAAAACATGTATTATTATTTATTAATAATATAACCTAAGTCATGTAAATTAATTAATTATAAGTCATGATTTTAATAATTAAATAATTATATAGTCCAATTAAATGAAAAAATACTTAGGTTAAAATTCATGCATTAATAATAAAATTAATAACCTAAGTCATGTAAATTAAATTAACCATGTTCATGTCTTTAATTAATTTAATTTTAAGTCTTGTAAAAAAATATAACTTGTAAAAATATTAACCTTGTAAAAATCACTCATGAACCGGACCGTGTTTTTATTCTAACATGTGAACCGGACCTGTGTTTAAATCCCATGAACCGGACCCAAAACATCACCATACCCCGACCTAATTCGGGGTTTCCCTTGTCCTTGCTGCTGCCGTGACATCACCACCACCAAACTGATACCTTAAGGTCTCGGTGGTATGAGTTTAAGCCAAGCCGAGACCCCCCCTTGGGCTCGGTTAGGCGTCGGCCAAACAACAAACACCCCTAAACCCTAAATTGATTAAACCCCATGATTAATAACATTACTAATTACTTGTTTTTAATTAGTTTATTAAAAACCTTCATGATTTTATGTGAATAAATAAATCAAAACATAAAATAAAAGAGTTAGGGTTTATACCGATCACGTGAAATCAAAAGGATAAACACACCAACGATCCTTGCAACAAATCAAAGACCAAAATCAAACCGAAACACCCCTTTAGCGTTCTTAAACCCGGCGGCCAAGGAAGACAAAAAGGAAGAACTAGGGTTTTCTTTGTTTTCTAAATTTTGTAAATATGAAACATGTTTTCCTCTTTTTCCATGTTTAGTAAAAAATAATGGGCTAGGCCCTTTTGGTCTTGTGTGTCCGCGGTAAGGGGCCCACATAAGGGTGACCCGAACATTTTCCGTGTCTGAAATAATAGTGTGTTCTCGTGTTCGTAAATTACGTGATTTAATTAGTTATTGATCGTGACTTAATATATTTATTCGTGCTCGTAATAAATATATATACATACGTAATATTAGCTCGTGTTTGCTTTACGTTCATGATTTCATGTTCGTATGTTCGTGATTATAATTATTATTAAAATAATTATCGTGAGTTAATACATAATAAATACTTATCGTGATATAACACATACGTACTACTTGTAATTCTTGTTCGTGAAACGTAAACGTGCTATAAAAGGAAAGTTCTAATCATGTACGTACTATCGTAAGGGTACTATTCATGGTAAAAGCATGCGGGTTTTACAGATGCCTATGAAAGTTCCTTTTTAATTGTGAACCGATAATCATTTCTTGGAATGAGCGCTAATATCGTAAATAGTACTATTGGAGACTGAACTAGCTTCATCACTTCCTTCTTGTTCTTCTGAAGTGGCAACAAAAGGTGATTCACCAACCTTCTTCCTTTCTTGTTCCACAAGTTGTGCAGCCAACCTTCTATCAAACTCAACCTGTGCTGCATTCTTTGGAACTTCTACTTCTACCATTTTTCCTTTACCCTTATCTAGTGGATCAATGATGGGTAAGGATGATGGTAATACCTGTGAAGATACATCTTTGATGATAGATGATGACTGGAATACATCAACTTCATCTGCAGGTCTGTCAATGCTCAAATTTCTTTTGTCAGCGCCCAATTTGCTCATGTCAGCATTCAAATTTTGCTTGTCAACGCCCAAATTACCTGTCTCAGCGCCTCATTTGCTCCAACATAGCTGTAAAAGACAAGTCTAAATTTGTAGGAGTTACCAGAGATCTAACAAAACCTGGTTGCTTCTTCAAACTAGTTAGGGCTTCAGCAACACCCAAAGATTCACCATCATGTGAGCCCTTATCACTCACATTAATCTGCTCATCCTCCCCTTTGGAAGATTCCTCCATTCCACGCCTTGTGCTAGCATTTTCCAAAATAACAATCCTCTCCCTCAATTGCTTGAGTTCAAGGCATTGTGTACTGACAATTTGTACCAAGTCTGTATTTACTTTTGCAAGCTAAGGCAGACAGCCGTCAATTCCATTAATGTCATTGGTTCCAATCCGCCCTCCTCTAAAATGGGTATTTGACCTCTCAAGTTAGATTCATGGGGCATGGATGAGGTCTTAAAGATGTTAGGACTGTCTTGGCCTGCATCAAAGCCAGAACCAATAGTCCCAGCCTCATCCATAGCACCAACCACACTTATGGTGGTGGTTCTCTCTGCTACATGGCTAGGACCACTAGAAAAGAACACTCTAGTAGTCCTTTGGCGTTTTTGCAAACTATATTGTGGTGGGGTAGAAGATGATGTAGATTGGGTGGATGTGGGTTGGTTAAGGGGTGTTTGGGTCTGTGAAGGAATAGTGTCAACATCTGGATTAGGTGTGTCAACGCCAACATGTAATGTGTCTGCGTCAAAGGGTTCTTGGTTAACTTGCATGTGTTGAGGTGAAGGTAAAGGTTCTGGTAGTGGGTCAAGTTGTGGTTGAGGGTCTGGATGGGGTTGTGCTGCTGTAATAACAGCAAGCATAGCTTGGGTGAGAGGTAAGTCACGGTGAGGGGGTGAGTTCATCTTTGTAAAAATAGCTTTCTTTTGCACAGGGATCTCATAAAAATCATCATGATCCCTTGTGTTGTAATTTTGCACATCAAAAACCATTTGTAAAAATCTGGGATAAGCTAAAGTCATCTTACTCCCTTTGTTTTTACACATGCCATCAAAAATCATTTAAGAATAGTTAAACTTTTGCCCACGTGCAATGCATATAATAGCACTAGCAATGGATCTATTAATCTCATTGTGTGTAGTACACTTGGGACTCAAACATTTTAAGATGACATGTATGAGGTACTTCCAGGATGGGGGAAACTCCTGTTTATGATATTTGTTTAAAGTTCCCTCATCAGGGAAAGGATAACCCAAAGCCCTTAGTCCTTGTTCTATTTCATGAATGGGAAGGGTGGTTATACCATCTGCATCATCAAGATGCAAAGCCTGGCGAACCAAGGTTTCAGTAACCACCCAAGTACGCCCATGAACAATAGATGATAATGTAGTCACTTTATTAACTATTGAGGAACTTACAGTGTTCCAAAACTATTTAATATGTGTGACAGAGATGAGAGGAGCATGAGAAAGAGCATACCTAATTGGGGATGCATTCACATACGCCACCATCTGGGTGTATTGGGGAAACAGAGTATCATCAGCGTCCAAATATGCAATCATGTTGTGTTGACTCCTGAATCCCAATACCAAATCACTTGGTTTAAATTTTGGTGCCATTGTTGAAAGCTGTTTGTAAATGATTTAGAAAGATGAATTATAGGAGAAATTGGTTAGGCAAGAATGATAGGTACCCTGTTTAAAAATAGGATCCAAATATATAGGAGATATACATGTATGTAATTGGTAAAAAATGAGGCAACTATTTTCAAAATATCATGATGAAAATATTGAAAAGAAAATAAGTTATCTCATGCATTAATTAAAAGTTATCTGCTCCCAAAATTACGGCCCCAAAAGTCGTCAAAAACAACAACTGGGTAGGTTCCAATGGGTGTCAACGGTCAAAAATAACCCATCAACGCCCAACAGCTATATTCTTGTCAACGTTTGCCAAAGCCATGTCAGCGTCTAAATTGGTCATAACAACGCTTGGAAAAATACTTGTCAGCGTCCAAAAATAAAAATATTAAAAATGAAAAAAGGACTTTAACAAAGTAATTTACCCTAGTGAAGATAACCTATAAGTTGATAATTATTATAGGGCGGCAAGCACTGTCCAGTTATGCACACTTGCATATGCAAGATAGACATAACAGTCCTCTAGTGTCCCTTGCTAACCAAAACTCTTAACAACTAAGTTATCTCATATAATTCCTTGTTACTCCCAGGTAAAACCCATGATAAAATCATTCCCAAGTCTCCCAACAGACCACAACCAATTCTAGGCCAAAAATGTCTTGGCAGCATGCATAGTATATCAACTTTGCATGCTACAGTGCCCCATGATTTAGTAAAACTAACTCATACTCACCTGTGGACACAATCTAGAATTGTGATAAGAGTATCATAAGGATACCCAAAAGTCCTAGAGGTTCCTAAAACCTCCCCTTAAACTGTGATACATATGTTGCTCAAAAATATGCATGAACATAAAAATTTATGTCAAGATAGGAATATAAATATTCCAACCATCATCCATAAATAAAAACATGCTCAAATGATTCTCCAAGGATCCATAAGCAACTCTGTATCCAATGGTATAAAGCTAACACCACCTGCACATTTAGATTAAAACCACAAAACTAACATTGTTGCTGACAACGTCCCGATAACACTTGTGTGCGTTAAGGAAACCTTTGTTGGCGTTAGACAAATATATTGCTGACAAACGTCACAATAACACTTACCAGCGTTAAGGTAACCTTTGTCAGTGTTAGAAAAATATAGTGGAAAATCTAAATCCTCAAAAAGACCAATAACAATGTATTATCCTGTACATAATTTTACAATAAGACCCCAAAACACATATTATGTGAGATTGATCATTCCAATACATGTTACCAAGTATTGAAACCTTCCAGCATCAAAAGGTTTAGTTAATAAACTAACACATTTTCTTCTGTGTCAACCCTATCTGGTTGTATTAAACCCTTTTCAAAACAATCCCTTATAAAATGATGTCTAATTTCTATGTGTTTTGTTTTAGAATGATGTACAGGATTCTTAATAATGCATAAAGTGTTGTTATTGTCAACAAATATCTTGGTATGCATGAAATTATACCCATAATCCAACAGCTGGTTCTGAATCCATAAGACTTGTCCATAATAAGCAGCTGCAGCAACATACTCTGCTTCAGTTGTAGATTTGGCCACCACTGTTTGTTTCTTGCATTGCCAAGATATCAACCTACTCCCAAGAAACTGACATCCACCAGTTGTGGATTTTCTATCAAACTTATCACCTCCATAGTCATTGTCTGAATATGCAATAAGCTCCAATGGTGAATCTTTTGGGTACTACAAGCCAAGATCTGGATAACATCTTAGGTACCTAAAGATTCTCTTGACAGCATAAAGGTGACATTCTTTGGGAGTCACTTGATGGCGTGCACATGCACACACAGCAAACATGATGTCAGGTCTTGAGGCTGTGAGATACATCAATGAACCAATCATTGATCTATAGTGCCTGACATCTACCTCTTTTCCATCTCCAACTTTTCCCCAAGGGTGTTCTCTATCCATACGAGTAGTAGCCCTCTTTTCATTTGGAGAAAAGCCAAACTTCTTCAAGATATCAGCTACATACTTATCCTGAGAGATGAAGATACCATCTTCTTTCTGCTGAACTTGTAACCCTAGAAAGAAGTTCATCTCCCCCATTGCACTCATCTTGAATTTGTCTGTCATAAGCTTGGAAAAGTCTCCCCTCATCTTTGGATTGGTGGATCCAAAGATGATATCATCAACATAAACCTGAACAAGTAATACATCCTTACCAGCCTTCTTTGTAAATAATGTCTGGTCTATGGTGCCCCTCTTGAATCCATTGCCCACCAAATAAGTGGATAATGTGCCATACCATGCTATTTGGGCTTGATGAAGTCCATACATAGCCTTTTTGACTCTATACACCTTGTCTGGATTCTCTGGATCCTCAAAACCAGGAGGCTACATAACATGTACCTCCTCAACAATTATGCCATAGAGGAAGGCGCTCTTCACATCCATTTGATAGACAGTGAAGCCCATGCAGGAAGCATAGGCTAGAAATATCCTTATAGCTTCAATCCTTGCAACTGGTGCAAAGACCTCCTCATAGTCTATCCCTTCCTCTTGTGTATATCCCTGAGCCACTAAACGTGCCTTGTTTCTGACCACAATACCTCTTTCATCTCTCTTGTTTCTAAGAACCCATCTTGTCCCAATAGGTCTGACATACCTTGGACAATCAACCAGCTCCCAAACATCCTGAATAGCAAATTGGTGAAGCTCATCCTGCATTACTTCTACCCAATTTGGTTCTTTGAGAGCATCAAAGATCTTCTTGGGTTCCTGTTGTGACAGAAAACAGGCAAACAAACATGCTTGAACAAGAGGGGTATCAACCTTCTTGTGTATATTAGCAATAAATCCACCAAGATTCTGATGAGATCTTCTAGTCTAAACAGGAGTCATGACATCCCCAATAATTTGTGAAGGGGGATGATTCTTCATTGTAGAAGTGAGAACTCCTCCCTCAAAAAGTTTGTTGTCTTCAATCTCATTATCCATGTTGCCAATATCTTCTTCAGACTCTCTTCCATCAATAGTTGTATGAACCTCTTCATGTAAATTTGAAGGTTCACCTTGTTCAAAATTGGAAGAGAAGATATGCTCAAAAGTGTTGTCAACGCCTGAACCAAGATTGTCAGCATTTGGGTTATCAACACCTGAAATGTTGTTGTCAACGTTTGAGCCATCAACGCCTAAATTTGTCCTGTCAACGCCAGATTTGCCTTTGTTATCGCCTGAAGGACCATGCATGTTGTTAACTGGTGGTACTTGGGGACCACCATTTTCCTTTCCAGCAGCAAAAGCATCTGTCCATATGGGGATAGTGACATACTCTTGTATGGGAGATGACTTGTCTGCTTGTGATCCAACCTCTTCATTAACCTGTGTACCTGAAACATCAACAACTGGTTCTTCCACAACATTTGAAGTTACCTTCATAATGTCTGGATTAGTGACAGGCATATAATTCAAATTCCTAGATAGAGGTTCCAAGTCAAACAACCAATTTGGACCACTTTCAGTATCACTAGGTTTACTCTCTAAAAACCTAACATGTACTCTCTCAAGTATACGTTTTTCCTTCTTAAAGTAAACCCTATATCCCTTTCTCTGCACTGAATAACCCATGAAGTAGCCCTCATAACCTTTAGCACTAAATTTACCTAGGGCATCACTAGTATCAAGTACAACTACATGACAACCAAAAGGTTTAATAAAACCAATATTAGGTTTCCTTTCCCAAAGTAACTCATAAGGTGTTTTGTTCTGTATCTTATTGACCAATGCTCTATTCTGAACATAACAAGCTGTATTCACAGCCTCAGCCCAAAAAGTTATGGGAAAGTGAGCATCAGCCAACATAGTCCTGGCTGCTTCAATTAGGGTTCTATTCTTTCTCTCAGCAACCTTATTTTGTTGTGGGGTTCTAGCAACACTAAACTGCCTAGTAATCCCTTTCTTAGCACAAAAATCATCCAACAGTTTATTTCTAAACTCACCACCATTATCACTTCTAAGCATTTTAACTTCGTGACCTGTTTTCTTTTCTATCTAGGTAATAAAGTCAATTAAAGTATCAGCAGTGTCACTTTTCATAGCTAAAAAGAAAGTCCAAGTAAACCTAGAAAAGTCATCTGTGATGACAAAGCTGTATGATTTACCATTCAAACTCTCTATATTAGTTGGACCAAAGAGGTCCATATGCAGCAAGTGAAGTGGTCTAGAACTAGAGTGCACTTGTTTAGACTTAAATGAGACCTTGTGCTGCTTGCCTTTAAGGCATGCAACACAAGAGTGGTCATTGTGGAAAGCCTTTTCAGGCAAACCAGCAACCAAGCCAAGTCTCACAAGCATGTTTATATTCTTAAAGTTTATGTGCCCTAGTCTCCTGTGCCATAGATTACTCTCATCAACTGAAGCTTTAGCATAAAAACATGACATATTATTATTCATCCTAATACCATTAAGATTCACATTATAAATGTCTTTATGCCTAGGTGTTCTATAGTCAATATATTTCTCATCTGGGATTTTATAATCCTTGCTTAACACCAAGCATTCAGTATCAGTAAACAGAACTTTATTTTTGTTATCACAAACTTCTGATACACTAAAAAGATTGTAATCAAGTTCCTTTACCAGAAACATGTTTTCAAAACGCAAGTTCTTGGTGAGAAGAGTTCCTTTGCCTGTGATAGTTCCATATCCGCCTCCAAAGTAAATCTTATCACCATCCTTAATGGGAGTGAAGTTAGTTAAATAATCTTCCTTCCCTGTCATGTGCCTAGAGTATCCACTGCCCCAATATCCATAATCATTGACATGTTTTTAAATGCCCTGCACATAAAGAAAACAATTTAGTTTTCTTTGGGAACCCAATCCTTAACAGACTTGGATTCATCTGGTTGTTCAACTAGAACAGACTTAGTTCTCATAACAACCCCTTGTTCATCCCTTTTTGGATGAAATACCCAGTTAACCCCAATTGGTTTTGTAATGACCTTTGAAATATAATTAAATCTGTTGTAGGTCATAGAAAGCCCATTAGAATTAGGGTTTTGATCTTGCTTAGGTCTCCATGTAAAGCTAGAAGAAGCTTTAGACCCCTTACCCTGTGGTTGCAAATATTTAGTTCTGGAAACGTTTCTGTCAGCGTTGGATTTGGTCTTGTCAACGCTGAGATTACCCTTGTCATCGTTGAACCTAGGGTTTGCTACAGAAACCCATTGCCTATTAGACCAAGTATTGGTCTTCTGAAATGGTCTTTGTCCATGAGTGTTAGACCCTCTAGTGAAGAATGGGGTTGGTCTAACAACTTGTGGACTTTGCTCCACAAAGGTTTTGGGTCTGACAACGTTTGACTTTTTAACAACGTTGACCTTGGAAGCGTTGACACACTTATATGCTAATGTGAAAAGCTACCACAAGTGTAACAGGATTTTATAGACACTACTCTAGGTCTAGAAGAAAAGAAACCTGTTCCATCATTACTAACTTGGCTTTTTGGTGACCTAGTATTCCTATACATTTCTGCATACTTAATGCTAGGTTTCTTAACAGTGTTTGAGCCAAGGTCAACTTTCTTGCCAGTGATTGGGTTTGTTACCTTAATAGGGGTAGACTCATTTGGACTTTCACACAACAAGCCACCCTTATCAAACAAGGTAGGGTTGGCTTTCTTCCATTCATTCAAGTCAGTCAACTTTTGTCTATACTCTTCAACTAGGGTAATGACTCTTGGTGGAGGAATAAATTCCTCCTCTTGGAGTTCTGGTAAACCAGTCCAAGATAAGTCCTTTCTTTGGACACCATAGAAATCCCCAGCTGGTGGTGGAACAACAATATAGACTTTCGTCCCAATCCCAGTCATGTCCTTAGGATCCCTTTGTTTATTAACACATTCTCCTAGGGTTTGTGAGGCCTTATCAAATCTCTGAATTTTAAGATCTACATTATCCTTATTCTTAATATCCTCATCTAACTTAGCCTGTAATTCACCATTGACCCTTTCCATGATGTTTCTAACATCATTACTAGCATTTAACTCATGTTTTAAGATATTTATTTTATATTTTAAGTCAAATTCCATTTTCTTGTATTCAGAAACTGTCTTCTCAGTTTGAGTGAGAGCAATTTGATAGTTAGACAATTTGCATCTCTCAGTACTGACATCACTTAACAATCTTAAAACCTCTTTGTTAAGTTTTTCAGTATTTAAACGACAACCCTTAGTACAAAAAGCATCATCGTATACCTCATTATCTGATGAAGAGGAGGAGTGTGCCATGAGAGCATATTGAACATGCTCTTCTTTTTCTATCTCAGCAACCAAAGCTTTGTCCTCTTCCCTATCTTTAGCCAAATAGCTCCAGTCCCATCCAATACCATCAATTTCTTGCACTGCCACCATGGCCTTAGGATCCTGAGCCTTAATAACTTGGCTTGAGGGTTTGCCAGCATCAGATCTTCTTGGAGATCTGCATTCCCTAATGAAGTGCCCCATACGATGACAATTGTAGCACTTAACCTTGGATTTATCAAATCCAGTAGTGTCCTTTGCATTAAAGGTCGTCTTCTTCTTAAACCTTCTATTCCACCTGTTTGCTCTTATACTAGCAAGAGCCATGTTACACTTAATATCCATCTCCTCTAGGTGCTCATCACTTATTTGCTCAAGGTCCTCATATGTAATCACTGAACCCATTGGGCAAAGAAGCAATATATGCACACACAGTATCCAGATCCAAACCAGCATGCTTAACTCTTGGTGAGTCAATTTTGTATGTGTCAGTGTTTGAATGTGAGGCGTTGATAGGACATGATCCAGCGTTGACACATGATGATCCAGTAACTGGGTGCATGTATGAGTCCTTCTGATCAAATTGACCTTCACTATGTGAGAAGAAGGCCATGTTGCTATTGGTAGACTTACTTCCATGCTCCAAAAGAGTTTCATTCTTCAACAGCCTCAGTTTGTTGTAGATATCATCAAAAGTAGAACTTTTGTGAGTGTTGTTGGCAAGTATAGATCTTGCCTCAATCTTCCACGCATCACCAAGGCTTTTAAGAAAAGTGGCAATAATGTCAACATCACCAACTTGTGTCCCCATGAAGGACAGCATGCTTGTAAGGTCAAGCAGCCTGCTTCTCACACTGCTAAGCTTCTCATTAGGTTGAGCCTTGAAAACAGCATACTCATGCATGAGTTGCTTCTTCTTCTCTTCCTTAGTATCATCATTGCCACCATATGCAACTTCAAGGGCTGCCCAAAGGTCTTTTGCAGACTCATAACCTCTGTATTTATGCTGGTTCTCTTGTCCCAAAGAGAGTTTCAGAATGTTTAGGGTTTTCATATCAACCCTTTTCTTTGCTATGTCTTCAGTAGACACAACTCTACCATCATCAGGTTTTTCTTTCTTATCTGCTTCTGGACATCCAGCAAAAGCTGATTTTGTAGCAATGGCATCAGAAATCTTTTGAGCTTTATTGAATGTGTTTCCATATTCAATAATATCCCAGAGAGTGTAGTCATAGATTCCCAGATATTGCTCAAAGTTGAACTTCCACAGCTCAAAGTTGTTTGCATCAAGCATGGGAATCTTGATGTTTGGTAAGGATGAGGAGGAGGTTACTTCTGGATTTGACATGATGTTTTTAGGGTTTTGTGGAAATTAGGGTTTTGGTGATTTTAGGGTTCTTGTGTTCTTTAAGATCAAAAGTTTCTCAATAAGCTCTGATCCTACTTGTTGATCCCAAACTTAGATCGATTAAGCTTGTGTATACGAGATTAGATCAAGTTATACACGTAGAGAAACTTTGTTTATGTATAAAGTAATCTAAGTGTTATGCGGATTAACACTTAAACAAGAACACACAAAGATGTAAACAAACTTTCACTTGATTGATTATAACGAACTTGCTTACAATGAAAGTGTTTAACGTATGAAAACTTATTATTAAACATAACCTAAAGGTCTTCTTTTATAGACATAAGAAGCCTTGTACAAGAGTCTACGTATCAACTATTCTAGGTAAAGATAATCATAGAAAATACAATGTTGAACTTATCTTTACTAGAAAAAAACTAGAAACAATATACGCGTAGACTATATCTTCCTATCAGTGCTTGTCTTCAACCTATCAACGCTTGACTTCTTCTTGTCAACGCTTGATCTGTCAGCGTTTGTTTTCTTCCCATCAACACTTGTTTTCCTCTTGTCAGCGCTCAAGTGGACTGGCTACATTTTATTCCCAACAGCATGGAGTAACATACTAATGACGTGGAGAGATATAATCTTGGAAGATTTTGTCATTCAAACCTCTTTCCTAGATCACAGGAACCTGTCATGTATAGAGTATGTACAGTTGTTTTTATTGAAATTCCCTGATTTTGAATGATAAATTTATAAAGAATAAATAAAGTTTATTGAAATACTCTTTTGAGCTATTTTCAATCACTTTGCTTTCATATCATGAAGTAATACCCCTCAAAATATTATTCCACTGTGTCAAGGTAAAAATGGGGGTGTTACATCGGTAAACGATGCACATACGGAATGAACCATCTTTCTTCTTAATGAACAGAATAGGAACTCCCCAAAATGACGAGCTCGGTCGAATGAAACTTCTGTCAGATACTTCTTGCAAATGCACAAATAATTACTTCAGCTCGAATGCTAATCGATATGGCGCACGTACCACAGTTGAAGCGCCAGGAATTAGATCAATTAGGAATTTTATTTGCCTTAGAGGCGAAAAACTTGGAAAGTCTCCCAGAACACTTTGGAATAGTTACAAATGACTAGAGTAATTCTACTTACTTCTCTTACGATTCCTTCTACGATACTTAAGCTAAGAATAAATCACAACCTTTTTCGATATAGTTACGAGCTCTAATGCACGAAACGATTTTCAATTTGGAATTATTTTTCCCTTCAGTGACCTCATCGGCCTTTCCTTGAGTTATGTGTCCCATGAGCTAATAATCCATGTAGACTGGTTCACAAATAGTAAATAGCTTAGAAGATGTCACATCCCCGTGTATATTCTTGGTCAGCCATGAATATACTACTTGACCATGACAGTTCGGGTTCCACCATTCTTGGACATAGAGGAGTCAACTCGTGGAAACACTTGGTATATCTACCAATGTTAGTTCCCTTCAGTTTCAGGTTGAACAACACTTGATCCATACCCTGTAAATACTTTGAGGACAAACTCCTTAGTTAACCGCTTCCTCACCTTAGTTGATGGTTTCCCATAAGTAACGATACCTACGGAAGCAAGTCTGCCATTCCACCAAATTAATGAACGACCTTGGAGAGTAGCGATTTCATATTGCACCTTATCCTCCTGATTATTGTCATTGATTCAAAAGACTAACTCTAGTTTTTCAACAACTGACACAATCCTCCATCATCTTTAGTTCCCTTAAGAGTTTACGGTTTGCACTTCATGAATGAAATGTAGTTATAGATTCTAATTTCGGGCAAATTTGTTCTATTAACACTACCAGCATTATTGGCTCCAGCTTCAGCTCCACCAATTTCAGAGTCACCAGTTATTGTTTCAACTCCAGTTCCAGATCCATTATTCATGTTGGCAATTAATTCAGTTAAAGATACAGCAACTTATTCACTAATAACTTGGCGCATTCGTGCTTTAGTCATAGCTTTCATTGACTGCATGATTCTTGTGCAATGCAAATCAAAGCATAATGAGTATTCAATCATTGGTTGCGTTATACCACAGGGATTTTAAAAAAGAAAAGCAAAGAAAGATAACAACAGAACGATGTAGAATTAGGAATCAAAAGATAGACATTCCATTGAACACAAACTAGTACAGGATGTATTGTCAGTCATTACAGATTATCATCATCTAATGCTATACAACTCGAAAGACTAGTCCTACTAACTGATGTCACAGTTTAGTTAGTGACTTATGAAAAGATACTACAATTGATAAGCTAATACATAATAGTTACTAGGTAATTCACATGGCTAAGAAATCTCCTTGATCCCGCTAGATAAAAGATTTCTACAGTGTCTTTCAGAGACGCTTGATATCCTCCTCAATTGGTGGTTTTGGAACGGCCAAAATACAACCATCCCACGATCATAAAATTAGAAGAACAAAATCAAAGAATGAATCGAGTAAACGAATTACGAGTCAATAAGAGTTTAATCACGCAAAGGCTATATGCTTAAGCCCACACGTTTATAAATCATTATTTCCATGGATTGATCAGATCCATCCAAATAAGATTTTGAAATTTGTGGTTCAACAATTTAAAATTTCGTTGTTCAAATAAATGGCCAATTCATTTCAACAAGACTATTATAAATCACCGTATTTAAGCATCGCCAGCTCAACGCAAAAGATCAGGATCGAAACAAACGAGAAACTAATTTAACAGAAAATGATCAGTGATATGATATGGAATCCTGGTTGGCATGTGAATACCATACCCATCAATCTCAATTCCTTACAACCAATAGTACCATTTCAGACAAACTTGTTTCTATCAAAACAGTATAATGTCAAAGATTAATGAGAATGCAAATTAAATTTGCTAAACCATATGAACTAGTTGAAGAATCAATAATAAGAACCAAGGAATCAAAATCCTTGTAACCAAGAGAAATCAAGAATATTAATCATTTCGTTTAGATCATGTATATCCACAACTTAGTTAGTCTCGAGAATAACAAGATTCATTTCAGGAATAGCTTCAGCGCTAGCATTAAAATGACTAGGGTGGTTTCGTGACAATCTACGTCGTATAAATATATCGAATAAGTATAAAACTATCATTTATAATTAAATAAATGAAAACATACATTGAAATTGACAAGTACAAATAATCAATAAAGATTACAACATATATATAATCTCATATATATATATATATATATATATATATATATATATATATATATATATATATATATATATATATATATATATATATATATATATATATATATATATATATATATATATATATATATATATATATATATATATATATATCAATACTTTCATTCTCGTCTATTGGCAACTCGGAGGTTTCGCTTGCAACTGTTATACTTAAAAGATTTCAAAAATTCATTTTTGAAAAATATTTTCGTTCTCTATAACTTGAGCTCTGATACCAATCTATAACACCCCCAATTTCAGTTACATCAGCGGAAGGGTCCTTGGGTGTTACTATCATGATTCAAGCTCAATATAATAGAAAACGGCTCAAAACGAGTCGTTTTGATAAAAAAACATCATTCATTCATTCAACAATAAAACTTTACACATAGTCCCAGTTAACTTGAACTTTACAAAACCTAGTATATGATAAAAATTCTTTGAATGGATATAATTTATAAAAGTGGGCCAAAATATTTCAAATATGCAAGCTTCACGAAATCGCCTTCCCCGAGTGCCTTCTCTATGGACCTGATATAAAATATGCTAAAAAGTCAACAAAATTGTTGAGTGAATCTATAGATTTTAAATTAAATAAAGAGAACACAAGTATTCAAAATAACATTTCATGGTTAATAATTCATCGAAAGACAATTATGTTGTACAGACATAATTATCGCTATTATTACATAAGCCTCGTGACATAGAACGTGAACATATATTATTTCAGCCCGACACACCTAGCCAAGTGCGTATGTTTATCATATACAATGCATCCGATGTTTCATTACTAGTGTCTCACAACACCACGCAATAGCTAGTCGCGACTGAACTGGGCATCACCCCGATAGATCTATCTATAGTATTAGCATTCCTTCGATTAACAATTCATGATTCCATGGGTCTTTTAAGGCTAAAACTAACTTATGTAATAACTTTCATCTAAGAATACAATCGGGTCCCTTGTGTTCTATTTTAAAACAAATAGGTTTTACCACAACTTCTGGTTGCACCCATTCATGGGTTTACAGCAACTCCTATTGTACCCTTCATTTTCAATAAAACAATTTTCAATAAATAGAGCTTCCATAACTTTTAGTTGCACCATTCAATTGGTTTACCGCAACTTGTAGTTGTACTCTTTATTTTTAATAAAACAAGCATGTTATCCCCCTCGCAGGTTTCTAAAATAATTAAAGAATTTAAAAGCGAGGCTATAGACTCACCTTAGTACGAGAGTGGTATTGAGACGATCGCCGACGATAAATGATGCCTGTTAAACACAAAAACCGCAACCTACCAAATAAGGCGCGCTCGTTAATAATCGACTCAAGTATAAATCATACTTAAATAATACAAAACTCAAAATTTTCAAAACCATGACAAACCCGAAAGAATCACAATGCAAGTGAATCCATACTATCCTATTTATTCTACATTATTTGTTTAAACACTTGCACTCTTGACATTGACCCGTCATAAGACACCAAGTCTACGCAAGTCAAACTATCACTTTACTTCACTCGGACCAGTAACTAAGTCATTGATATAATGACTAAACTCATTTGTAAATCACCATGTCCCATAGTGAATACTCAAACTCACGCCACCCGAGCTTTAAACTACGTGTCCAAAATACAAATCAGCATGTACACTCCAAATGTACACACTAATCTACCCTATCTAGACTTGTCCGATTTCTACGAAACTTGGTAAGAAACTCACATATAACTTGATTAAGACTCAGTTCAAATTTCATCCAAAAATATAACTCATAAGGCTTCTGTCCGACACATCTTTGAGTTACAATAACCGGACAGTTTTATGCGTTCGACTCATGAAACCATTTTGATTACTCTAAATAATTCTGTTTACAAAACCAACACTCGGGTTTGAAAATAGACTCACAACCTGAGGTTTAGAAACTTACAACAGCCCTTGACACTTTTTAAAACTTATTCTATAGTCCCCGAGATTCGATCCAAATATCGACAACAACTTCGAGTTGTGTCGATACTCGTCTCCCGGTACACGAATAATCAAACTATTGTAACTTCACGCTCGTTTGGAGTTAAAAGCTCTACTTTATATCAAATCGAAGCTTATAAAATTCTCTACAAACCTATCTAATTAGTTTAACAATTAATCAAACATATGACACCCGAAATCAGTCTCAAACTCACTGATCTAAAACACCTCTCTAAAAATCATATAAAAACAATTTTTCAAGCCATTTTACCCAATTCCATACTCATAATATTACCCTACTATCATCCTAATACCTTGATCAAAATCCTAACACACTTGCATGTCACCTTAAATAATTTCTTTTCAAACTTTCAAACACAAAACTAGCAAAAATGATGATCATAATATAATAACAATATAAAAAAAAGATGATCATACAAAGATCAAAATATCATAATTCACAAAAATAAAAGTCATGATGCATGTAGGTAATTTTAATACCAAAATGATCCTCTTTCAAAATCTAGGATGGGTCTTTGATTAGTTTTTAACAAATCAAACTAGAAAAAATTTTCCAAGGGGTTTTTGTTGTTGGTTTGGGACGGAAAGAACACAAAAGAGAGAGAGAGACTGTGTGATTTTTATTTTATAAAATGATACTATGGAAGTTAGGTGGAAAACTTTTCCTTTCATAGTAGGTAGTGGAGGGGCTAGTCTTGCCAAGTAGGTATAGTTTTGGACTAAAAAGTAATTAAGTAGTTTAAAGGGTAAAAAATGACTATTACTCAAATTTGAAAATAATTACGGGACTCAGGTTTCGTAAAAATATTTATTTAAAAAAAGTTAAAACGCTTCATAAATATAATAAAATAGCTTCGACACGACTTAAAATGTAATTAAATCGAAAACGTCGAAAATATTAAATATCGAGACAATCGATAATAAAACGTAATTTTTTGGGCATTCGTCGGTATCGCGATCACTAATAGTTCTTGTTATTCGTTAAAACGTAAAGTACGAGAAATAAAGATAAGTACAATAAAATCATTCTTATGATAATTTGAGAATATAATATCGATACCTAACGTATTCCTTGTCGGTTTTTATCTAAACGACATTCTTACATTAAGTTTCAAGCCATAACCTTCTCGGTTAGCCGATAATTTAAAATTCTCATTAAAGTAAACATATAATACTTAATAGTCGAGATTAAAATATCGAACTGAAATTAACGTATTGTCACAGAAAACTTAGGCGGGTTAGGGTTTCTAATGATATATGGTTAAGTCTTAGTAAAAGGAATTATCCTTCAATAAGCTACTGATGTAAACTCAATTTAGGTCCTAGAAATTGTGTTTTAGGTGTCCAAAGAGTTCTTACACTTGGTTTGAGGGTTTAGTTTAAGTAAACATGTCTAAAGAGTGAAAATACCTATTTTGACCTAATTACAAGTCATGCATTGAAATGTTGTACCTTATGCTTTAGAGTTCCTGTATATTGTCTTATTATAATCTTATAACCTTAATGAAGTCCTATGAGTGTTTGTATACTTGTCCTAAAAGACTAGGTTATGATTCCATGTAGTTTTCTTAATATAAGGGTTTTAAGATCACTAATCCTAATGACTTTCTATCTTGGGTAATTAAGGTTTATATCATCATGAACACTTATTTTAAGTCTTATATGATATGTTTATGACTTCTATGGGTTCTACATTCTTGGTTTAAGGGTTTTTATAAGTTGATCATATTCTAGGGTTGATTAAGTAGGCTTAGAGTCCCATGCTTTGAAAACTTATACTTTGTGCTTTAATAATTTGTACTTTAGTTTGATATAAATTTTTGATCATAATATGATACTTAGTTGATATTAATAGTTATTTACAAAAGATTAGACTTTGATTCATCATAAAATGAGTTTTATATGCTAATCCAGGTTTATAGGTCTTATACTTGTATTAGGCTTTATATTACTTATAATTTAGTGTTTTGAGATCAAATATTTCTCTTATATGGTAGTTTAATACTTATACATTTGAGATTCACATCCATACTTTGATAATATGTTGTTATGTTGCTTGAAATATTAGTTATCAAAGGATTTCTAGGGTTTCTATGAGAATTTAAGGTATCCTTGTTGTATTTGAGTTGTTCTTATTCATTGTTTATACATATGGTTCATTTTAGAACTCAGACTTGATATATACATAGTGTTTACAACAAATAGACATATGTTGATGTGGCAATTGTGATAGTGATATACATAAGTCAGTCATATACTATAGTGAAAATGCAAAACTTTTTGAGTAAAATCACCTCTTTATTTATGAACATGGATATTACATTAGTCAAACTATTGGATGTTATATAAGCTAAGATGTCGTGTTCTTTCACACGGACACAAAACTTCCTATACACTATGTATTTTGAGAACTAAATACTAACCACACTATTACACAAGTTGAAGATGAATGGGTAAAACAATGGTGAATGTATTGGTAAAACTTAATACAATCACACAAGTAAGCTTTGATGGATCAAAGCTTGGGTATAGAGTTCTTGTAAATGATCTTCAAAGAGATTAAGATAATACAACAAGAGACAAGAATGAGGCTAAGATTAAAGGTTTGAGTATAAGAATATAATCAAATATTAAAGAGATTGTAGAGAGAAGGAATGAGGAGAATGCTTGGTGATGACGTATAGTCCCTAGTCGGGCTAGATACACCGACCCACGGGTAATACCCGTATCCATGGGTATGGATTATTACTCAAGCAGCGTGCGCAAGGCCCATGAGGCCCGTTAAGCCGTTGTCGCACGCGGTTTATTCCTTAATCGTGTCCTCATCGCACTGCGACATGATCAAACAGAATATAATCTATCTTATGATTATATTCTCCTAAGGGAAGGAGATATACACATACCATAGCTACGCGATAAGGATCAACATATTTTTGGTCATTATCCCTTCCTTAGGCCGCAAGATTAGGAGAGCCCAGCCATGACTCTCGTGTATAAAAGGAACCCCCGAGGTTCCACAAAGGTACGACACTCACAATACTCTAACCCTTACATACGTTCAAATCGATTACTTACTCTCACGCTGGAGTCTAATCGTAGGACACGCGCCCACGGTAAGCCAAACAGTGTCTGCTATATTAGTGTGCACGGTCTTCAAACAAGTTCACTTGGTGCAAGATCCCGAACCCAAAATACCCCAAATTCAGCCTAATTCAGGTCAAACGCGGTCCATCCAACTTTAGTATCAACAAGTTGGCGCCATCCATGGGACCCTACACTAAACTTTAAACATGACGAGAAAGCCCCACGAACAAAGGTGGCAGAAGATCATCGATGATGGAAGGTCAAATAAAATCCATAGGATAAACTCCTAGATCTGCCAGTGAAGCAAATAGTCGGGATGTGGTAAATCCCCCTCCTCGAGGAGCGAGCACATTGTTCTCAACTCCCCTGCCTACTATAGGAGAGAGGGACTTGAGTCAGGGGTTAGCTCAACCTCATCCCAACAAAGACAGACGGAGATTACCTCCCACACCAGCTAAAAACGAAGAAGTGGTTGCTACAGAAGCACGAGCAATGGAAGAATATGTAGCAAACAACTTACAAGACCTACTTCTGCTCACCACAAAGTATATGAAAGACCAACAAGCTATAAGCGGAAAGAAACGTGCAAGACACTATCATTCTCCAAACAATGACTCGTTGGGTTCAGGCTCAGACGACAGTCACCCTATAGGGTGCGATTGGGAACGTTCCTCTCCAGAAACCTTAGAAGGTGAGACACGCGCTCTCTAGTCACACAAAAAAAATCTCGACTTCTCGCAACCTTGAACAAGAGGAAGAAGGAACGCTTTCACAAAACGCATTCACTATTATACCGTTACAATGAAACATCGTATGTCGACAAATGTCAAAACGTACGACGAAATTACATATCCAGAGGATCATTTGAAGGTCTTTGGATCACATGCAGGTTTTGATCAATGGCCCAAACTTGTATGGTGCAACATGTTCAATTCTACGCTTGTAGGAAACGCATGGAACTGGTTTGACAGGCTCCTGCCGCGAATGATCAATGGATTCGAAGTGCTACGTAAGGCATTCAAAATAAATTATGTGCAACAAAAAAGATACGAAAGAAGCATCGTGTCGTTGGCCAGAGTCAAACAAAACCAGGGGGAATACTTGGAGGACTTCTTGGAACGTTTCAAGAGCGAGTGCCTCCAGATAAAGGAATGCCTGGAAATCCTGAAGGTATCTTGTTTCATGGCAGGAATAAGCAACCAATATTTGATATGAGGGTTAAACGAGAAGACTCTATAAACCTTCGACGGGGTGATGTGACGGGTGAGATCCTTCATACAGGGAGAAACCATTGTTGGAGAAGTCGTGCAACACATTTCCAGTTATAGATTGCAAGATATGCCTAGGAAACAAGCTAACGGACAGAGAAGACCTCGTAATCTCGATTACCAAGGAAGCCAAAGAGAGGGAGGTGGTAGCAACTTTAGATTCACGTCTCTAAGACTAACTCCAAGAGAGATACTTATATCAGAAAGTGCGAACTTCCCAAGACCACTACTAAGGACTACCCCAGTAGAAAGGCGCATAGGCAATATACACAGTGAGTACCATGGTGAAAAAGGACATGCCACAAATGAATGCATCCAGCTGCAAAGGCACATAGAGTGCTTAGTAAAAGCAGGCAAATTGACGCACCTCGTTAAGGAAGCTACGGAAGACAAAAAGCAAAAACCAAAACATACAACCGCAACCGTTTACATGGTATAAACATGACAACGAAGGGAGAAGCACAAGGGGTGCCAAAGATTTTCCAGAGGAAAGGACATCTCGTTTACACTTCTCAGCGCGAGCACTGTTGAAGATGGCCCATTGATAATAGAAGTAAACATCGGCGGCTATATTATTCATCGTATGTATGTCGGTGGAGGCTCATCGGCAGAAATCTTGTACGAGCATTGTTTCTTAAAACTAAGCGCGAGATAAGAAACCAGATGGTAGCGGCGACTTCACCACTCATTGGCTTTAGTGGGGAAGCAGTGTGGCCTTTGGGACAATTAAGGATATTAGTAATGGTGGGAGATGACGGATACTCAACAAAGGTCTCAATGAACTTCCTGGTCATACGCTCGCCATCACAATAGTACGGAATCATTGGGCGACCCGCTATCCTCGCAAAGCGATCGGTACCCTCCACGGCCCATGGATGATGAAATTTCCAATGGAGGGAGGAATTGTAACAATCTTCAACATAGCCATGCCACTCGCAGAATGCAATACGATTGCGGAGCCACCTAGAGTAACGGCAGAGCCAAAAATATAGTCACCACCATATATGAAGGTTGACATTCATCTGGAATACCCAGACCAGGAGATACCGATTGGAGGAACGCTATATGACAAAGGAAGGTCCGACATGAGTAAACTTCTAAGAGACAATTTGGATATTTTCTCATGGGAACCAAAGGATATGACACGCGTACCACAATCAATAGCGGAGCACAGGTTACGAATCCGCGTAGGATATCCACCAGTCAGATAAAAGAAAAGGGGACAGGCCCCAGAGCACAGTAAAGGAATACTTGACGAAGTAAAAATGCTGGTAGACGCGGGAATCATGCGAGAGGCCTAGTACCACGACTAGATTTCAAACATAGTCATTGATTGTAGTGTTTTACCACACTTTAGGAAAAGAGGGTAAATAGGGAAAGTATCGAGTGATGATTTAGGAAAATCAACACTAACGACCCTTAAGGTATGAAAGTTCGTTTCCCAAGGAGGTATATGTGTGTGAGAAATTTTTTAAATGTTTGTGATTAATGATTGGTTTAGAAGGGGATGAGAAAAGAAAATGACGAAGACGTAAAAATAAAAATTAACAAAAAATCACTACTAGAAAGTTAAAACGGAGAACCTTAAAAATCACAAACATAAAAATTAATTCTAAAAATTACCAAAAACTCACCAAAAATCAAAATAAATAAACTAAGAGTTTACCGATGATCAAAACTTTTTCAAACCTTTTAAATAATTAAATATTCAATTTTTAAATGCTAATTAAAGACCTAAAAATCAAATAAATTATCAAAAAGCCCAAATAAAGATTTTTCAATTGGTAAAACTCTAAAATGACCTAAAAAGATTAAAAACTATTTTTAGAAATTTTAAAACTAATAAAAACTATTTAAAATGATTTAAAAACTATTAAAACTTAAAATAATTATAAAAATTGATCTATAAGTGATAAAATTATTATAAAAGTTGCTAAATTCCTATTTTAATGTATTAAACCTAAGAAAAATGTAAAAAGTTGGAAAATGTGAAATTTTAAAAATAATAATAAAATAATAATAAAATAATATTAAAAATCCAAAAATTATAAAAAATTCTAAAAACTTGCAAACTAGTTTATTTTAACCTAAATAATCAGAAAATCAAAGTGAAATTACCAGAATACCCCTATTGGGTCCTCAAATGGGCCAAAACCAAAAACAGTCAACCAAATTGGGCTTTTGGGCCCAAAAAGTCAAACTTGGCCCAATTGACTTGGAAAAGCCCTATCTGACTCAAAATTCAATTCTAAGAACAAAACTCTAAAGGCCCAAAAGCTGAATATGAGCTTATCACAGCTTATTTAACACTTAGCTTATTCTTATTGGGCTTTTCAGCCCATTAAGCCATAAGCTAATGCCATAACCTCTAATTTGACACACAACCTTCTTTTGGGATGCTTATGAGATCTGTAAAAAGAAATTTTGAAAAAGCTCACTCAATAAGCCAGAAATAAGCAAAGGAAAAATTCACTAAAAGACAAAATAGTCGTTTTAGAGATTTAGGGCACCTCAGGACTTGATTCAACTTGCAAAAGCTCAAAAATGGACTCAATAAGAATAATCAATCAAGAAAAATCCAATAAGCACAACCAATAAGCCAGAATAAGCACAAATGAACTTATGAAAAAGTCAATGGAGTTGGTTTTCTAGGCAAACCCTAAAGTCAACCACCCAAATGCTCCAGTATGAACAAATGGGTCAAAATATGAGAACCTATTACAAAAACAAAGTTGTTGCTAGTTGGAATAAGCTATTATAGCTTACTGATAAGCTGAACCCAATTTTACACTATCAGTGGAAACTAGCAGGGGAAAGGAGTTCCCACTGCTTTGACTATTTGACCAAGCTTATTTGAGAGTTCTGATGATTTAATTGGAAACAAAGACACCCTTGTGATCAGTGAATCACAAGGAGTCAATAGCAACAATGAAATCACAAATTGGTTCACACAATAAGCCATAATAAGCCAAACAGTCACCAGATATGCACCAGATATGGAAATAAGCAGTTAAGCACTTAATAAGCAGATTTAGCAAGAATAAGCCAACCAAACTTAACAGGATGCATACACAAGCTATATAAACTATGAATAAACACAAAGCAATAAGAATCAAACACTGAATCAAAGTAAATAACAAGATCAAAGCACAAAATGTTTCTGATGAGCAATAAACAATATGCAGACAAGTTTTGCTGATCTATTTGGCACTTGATCCAGTTTCAAGCCTCAAATCCTTCTTCCCTGGTGTGATTAACTCAGATTTAGCACTTGTTATCCCTATCCTAAGCTTAGATCTAGGTGTCCTCAAATTCCTAGCCAATTTTACCAAGTATTAAAGATTTTATAGCCAAATTATGAATCTATGTGTTTCAAACCTTCAAACCTGCAAACATATGAACACTAGCACCTAACAAGCAGATACCAACACTTACAAACAGCAAACAACCACTTAGCAAACCACAATTCCAAATAATGCAGTAGACCCAAACACCCTTTAATCTACCACTTAACAAAGGAACTTGTGATTTTAACTAATAACCTACTGATTTTAATGATCAAAAACACTTAAACAATAGCAACTAACACAATCAAACTCAAAAATCACTAGCACAAACACCAATACTCAAAATCAAAGCACCAAATTCAAAACAGTCATAAACATAAAATTTTTAGGGGAATCTTAACAAGGGATTATACCTGCCTTCCACAACATCCTAGGAAGGCCAGCAATGCTCCTTGGACCTTGTTCAACAACTAGAACAAGACCAAGGTACTTCAACAAAGGAGATGCAAACTGCCTTGGTTGATGGTTCAAAGTAGAACCTCAAGGACTTGATATCTTCAACACAAACAGCAAACAACTCAACCAAGGGCTCTAATCCTTTCACAAGCTTGGTGTCAACAAGCTTGTAAGAGCTTATAGCAAATGGTCAAGGGTTAGTACACAAAATAAGCCAAAACAGAACCTAGGATTTCAAGGTATTTGAACCTTAAAACCCTTATGAACCAAGACGTGCCTTAACCACAAGATTAAGGTAGGTCTTAACAATCAAATGGAACTCAGAATTAAGCTACTCAAATCAAAAAGAGAATTCAATATTTTCAGAAATTCAAATTTTATTAAACTTAAAAAGGAATTACAAAGATTGATAGCCTAAAACTGGAACAAAGCTCTCTCACAGGTTGAGGAGTCTTTATATAGGCAAATGCCAAGGCTAGCACTATTCACAAACCCTAGAAGTGAAATTCCCTAAATGCCCTAAGTCCTTCTAGACGTTTTCTTGGTGTGAGCTGTCCAAAGTGATCCTGGATGTTCATTTTAGCTTTGGAATGAAGCATTGATCCTTAGCTGTTGATTTGGACACGTCAGATAACTTGGAGGGCAAGTAGCATTCTGATTGGTGGAAAGGGAATTAGGGGTGGGGTCTATTGTGAGTGGGAATAAGGGTTTTATGGTTTGGATGAGTTTCTGCACATGTGAATCACTCATGTGCAAAGGTAATTGCAATTTACCCTAAGTTTAAGTGGTGTAAATTCTGGGTGGGGTAAAAGATGAACAGTAACTCATTTGATCCGAAATTGGGGGAAAAGAGTTGTTTGGCGCATTTTTCAGGTTTGAAAGTTTGAACTTGGGAACTTAGGTCCTTGTGTTTTGGGATTTTTGGTATAATAAGTTTTTCAGCCCTAAAACGTATTTCCCTTTGTTAATAACTTTCACACATTGGCAGTTTGGCACAAACTTTTGGAAAAAGGTTTACAAGGGTTATTTTTGACATTTTTGTATAATTCAAGGGCTGATCTTGGACATTCTTGATCTTCAAAGGTCTTCAATTTATCTTTGGCTTGATGAGGGACCATAATTGACAATTTGGAATTGTTGAGGGACCAATCTTGCTATTTCTTCAAAGTTGAAGGACCTTTTGTGTAATTTTGACAAACTTAAGGGACCAAACTTGTAATTATCAATATACAAGGGTTTTAAGTGTCATTTCTTCAATAAATGAGGATCAATCTTGTTTGTCTTCAAGTCTTCAAGGGTATTTGTTGAGTATTCCATGATTAGGGCCCGGTTCTTTGTATGGCTTCGTTTCTCGTGTCCGTTTTTCCTTGTAACTTGTGATCTTTTGTCTTTTTCACGATATCCATACCTAAAATACACAAGTAAACAAACACATGCATATATATGGTATTTTATGACATTTTTATGCATTTAAAGCCCGAAAAGAACGATGAGATCATGTATAAATGCCATCTCATCACTCCCCCATACTAAGCCATTGCCGTGCCCTCACACAATGCTAGAATAAAGTATCTAAGCATCACCAAAGTTCAATTTTATTAACCTTTATTGAAAAGTAAAAGACTTGCAACATGCTACGAAGATGTGTAAAGACATAACGTATGATTTTCATCACAAAAAGTGACTTTTAGGGTCACAGAATAGAAACAAGTAAATGTCCCTTAGAGTAAACTTCGTCATCCTTGATTGTCATACATTCCATGCTAAGTGCAAAAACGAGATCATTGTTGGTACAAGTCACAATGCTAACACTACTCATACGTCCAAATTGTGTAATACTTTTTCTACCCGTAATCCTAGTTATTATGAAAGGAAATGGGTTACTAGCATTTTTTTATCTATTTGTCATGGATCACAAGTGATTCATATTGAATTATTTGAGTAGTTATTAGTCCGAAAGCAAAGTAGCACGATTTGATCAATAGTTAGCCGAAGGACAAAATCTTTTAAAACGGCTTCTCGTGTATCTCCTTAAGTTCATATCTTGGCATAACTCGTTTCACGATTTGAGACCTTTCTCGGATCGATATTTGGCATGTACTTCATACTTCAAATCTTGGGAAGACGTTCTTGAAATTATGGTCTTCTCTTCATATATTTGGAATTTCTTCACTTGACGTTTTTGAGAGATTCTTCATATTGGACCACGACTTCATCATTTTTCTTCAATCTTTACTTTGGATTTTGATATACAACGATCCGCCTCCTTTTCGGACTTGGATATATTTATCCTCATACCTTGTTAGGGTCTTTTTGGATAGACTTTCTCCATGATCTTTAGGGGAGTAATTGCTTTTCGTCGTGTGTCTCGATCCTTATATTGATTTAGGAATAATGATACTTCACATCATCTTTGGATCTTTAGCAAAAATAGAGCTCCTCATGCCTTGTTAGGGCCTTTTTGGATAATCGCCAATCTTCGCGTCCCGCTTCAATAAGTTATGCCTTGGCTATGAACTCTATTCAACCTCGAGCAACTTTTAAACGATCTTGCGCTAGAGGCTAAGTAACCTTTCGAATCGTACGACCTTACTTATTGCAATTATGATTTATTCCTAATGCATTGATCTTATGGGAAGAAAAAGCCACAATTAAAAACATATGAGTTTTTGAAAGAACATTTTCATGTTCTACGTTTAGCATGATCACTTGTCTAACTCTATCATTTCTCGTTCTTCACTATATAAAGACCTCTAATTAAAGAGACTCGTGAATACTTAGCCATGCAAGTCAAAATTAAGCCAAATTTGGATTAACTTTCATTAAGACTATATCAAATCAAAGTTTTGGGTTTTCAAGCCACCTATAGGATCTTGCACTTTCTTGGACTTTTTCAAGCATAGAGAATGCGTTTTATAGTTCCCTTGATAAGTGACTTTCTAGGATCAATTATAGGAACTTGCGAAAAGTTCTTGTTCTTAACCCGTCTGAATTAAGACTTTCGCGTTTTAAAGCTCCCTATATAAAAGTCTAGCAAAACTTGAATTGAGCGGGTTAAGGAATGTAAATGGCTCCAAATGCCCATCAAGTCAAAAATTAGCTCTTATTCTACCCAACGGAAAATATACATTCGTGTCTTAAAAACACTTATGAAAACTAAGAAAAATTTTAAAATTTGCCCATTTTTAGCCTTATTAGCAACAAAAACATTGAAAATTGGAAAGCGTGCGGGCGTAGCAAAGCAAGTATCTATTCACCCCCCCCATACTAAAAGTAAACATTGTCCTCAATGTTTCGAGTCTAAAGGTGGAGCACCCCCATACAAGAGACGAAGAGTCGAATGCTTAGGATCTAGCATGGAAAGGGTGATCAACAATATATCTAAAGTCGTTTATTAAGTATGCTAAAAGATAATTTTTAGAAGAATAAAGGATATGTCATGGATTCGTGAAAAACTTCTTTAAACGAACGATGGAGGCTCACGTAAACGAACACGAGAGTCTTCAATCGTAGATGATGATGATGATCTAGATAACACAATCACAAACAACCACGAGACAACGAGTTGAAAGGGTACAAGTCCCCTTATTAGTGAATAGTAAGCCTAAAAGATAAGCATGGGATCTCCCCCACGAGGCACCTCGTTTTTTATTACCGAGTCATGAGCTCGACTCGATCCCCTCAATGCTAATTATCATTGGGGAAGGTGACTTGGTCGAGGGCAACCATTGAAGGAATTTCCCCACCAAAGTAGTGCTTAAGCCTATGTCCATTCACCTTGAAATTAGGACCATCATCTTGAGCTAGCTCAATGGTCCCATATGGAAACACTTGTGTAATGGTGAACGGACCCGACCAACGAGATTTCAATTTCCCGGAAAATATCTTAAGACGTGAGTTAAAAAGCAACACTTGATCACCAACGTTAAAAACCCGGTTTTTAATCTTTGAATCATGAAACTTTTTAGTCTTTTCTTTAAAAATTAATGAATTTTCATAAGCATTGTCTCTTAATTCATCCAATTCATTCAATTGTATTTTCTGGTGATCTCCCGCGGTCTTCAAGTCAAAGTTTGCATGCTTAAGGGCCCAATATGCCTTGTGCTCCAACTCAATGGGCAAATGACAATTCTTCCCATAGACTAACTTATAAGGAGTGCAACCGATAGGTGTCTTATAAGCGGTCCTAAAGGCCCATAAAGCGTCATCGAGTTTGTCGGACCATGAAGCACGGTTTTCTCCAATTGACCTCTCTAAAATCCTCTTCAAAGCTCGGTTCGAAACCTCGACTGGCCCACTCGTTTGCGGGTGATAAGCCGTAGAAAGACGATGAGTAACTCCATATTTCTTTAGAACCTTTTTGAATTGGTCATTACAAAAATGGGTTCCACGATCGCTTATAATAGCACGAGGGGTTCCGAACCGAGAGAATAGTTGCTTCAAAAACTTCACTACCACACGAGCATCATTAGTAGGCAAAGCCTTAGCTTCCACCCACTTAGAAAGTTAGTCCACCGCGACGAGGATATATTTGTTGCCATGAGACGATGGGAACGGCCCCATAAAGTCTATTCCCCATACGTCGAAAATCTCACACACTTGAATTATGTTTTGCGGCATTTCATCACGTTGAGACGATTTTCCTTGACGTTGGCACGAATCACATGACTTCACAAGTGCGTGTGCATCACGATAGATAGAAGGCCAAAAGAAACCGGCATCGAACAATTTCTTAGCCGTGAGATTAGCACCGTGGTGACCACCCGTGGGTCCCTCGTGACAAGCTCTAAGGATATTAGAAGCTTCGGCACCAAAAACACAACTTCGAACGAGTTGATCCGCCCAAACTCGAAAGAGATAAGGGTCATCCAAAAAATAGAACTTGACGTCACGAACGAATTTTCGTTTTTGTTGTGTCGTCATACCCTTGATTATGAAATTGCCCGCATGGTAATTTGCAATGTCGGCAAACCATGGGGTGGTGTCTTTAGAATTCACTACACCGAGAGTCTCGAGAGGAAATGTTTCGGTGATTTCCTTGTTCTCGAAAACATCTTTGTGAGGATCTTCTAGACGAGAGAGATGATCGCCGCTAGATTCTCGGCTCCTTTTTTGTCAAGCATGGTGACATCAAATTCTCGGAGGAGGAGCATCCAACGAAGCAATCTCGGCTTAGCATCTTGCTTAGCTAAGAGATACTTGATAGCCGAATGGTCGGTATACACGATGCTTTTAGTCAAGACGAGATAAGGTCGGAATTTCTCAAAAGCATAGACCACGGCAAGGAATTCCTTTTCCGTTGTGGTGTACTTTAATTGAGCCTCGGTCATCGTCTTACTAGCATAGTGGATAGGACGGAAATGCTTGTCATAACGTTGCCCTTAGACGGCCCCTATAGCATAATCACTTGCATCGCACATGATTTCAAAGGGTAATTCCCAATTAGGAGCAACAAGAATGGGAGCTTTGGTAAGTTTCCTTTTGAGAGTTTCGAAAGCCTTAACACAATCCTCATTGAAGTTAAAAGGAGCATCCTTCTCGAGAAGGTGTGTCATAGGACGAGAGATTTTCGAAAAGTCCTTGATGAAACGACGATAAAAGCCCGCGTGGCCTAGGAAAATCCTAACTCCCTTAACGGTTTTGGGATGAGGTAACTTGGCGATGACGTCTACCTTAGCTTTATCGACCTCAATCCCCGCCTTCGACACCTTATGTCCTAAGACGATTCCTTGTTTACACATGAAATGACATTTTTCCCAGTTAAGCACAAGATTGGTTTCTTCACAACGTTTTAACATTTGCTCGAGATTAGATAAACATGACGTGAACGAATTACCAAACACCGAGAAGTCATCCATAAACACTTCCATCGACTTCTCGATCATATCGTGAAAAATCGCCATCATACACCGTTGAAACGTACCGGGTGCATTACAAAGTCCGAAAGGCATCCTACGATAAGCGAACGTTCCATAAGGACACGTAAACATAGTCTTCTCTTGATCACGATGGTCGATATGGATTTGAAAGTAACCGGAAAAACCATCTAAAAAGCAATAGAATTCATTTCCCGCAAGTCGCTCCAACATTTGATCCATGAAGGGCAAAGGAAAGTGGTCTTTACGAGTGGCGTCATTTAACTTTCGGTAGTCAATACACACCCTCCAACCGGTCACAACACGAGTGGGAATTAACTCGTTGTTTTCATTAGGCACAACGGTCATTCCTCCCTTTTTAGGGACACAATGGATTGGGCTCACCCATGGGCTATCGGATATAGGATAAATCATTCCCGCGTCAAGGAGTTTAAGGACCTCCTTTTTGATGACATCGTGAATTTTGGGATTCACCCTTCTTTGACTTTGAATTGCAGGTTTGTAGTCCTCCTCCATTAAAATCTTGTGAGTACAAAATTTTGGGTCAATACCCTTAATGTCGGATATTTTCCACGCAATTGCCCCTTTGTGAGCCTTAAGAACTTTCAAGAGCTCGGTTTTTTCATTATTAGCAAGATCTTTTGCAATAATAACCGACAACTTGTCATCACCTTCCAAGAATGCGTATTCAAGGTGAGAAGGAAGATCTTTCAATTCAAGGATAGGTGGTTCCTCGATTGAAGATTTTGGTTCAACACTCATAACTTCCATCGGCGGAAGAAATGGTGGAATAGAAGTATCATCACTAATCAACACCTCATCTTCATTGTCGATTTCATTTGAAGTGAGATCGCCTCCTTGGAATGGAGTGAGATTTGGTGTGGAATTAGCAAGAATCGGATCCAAAATAGTGGGATTGCCACTTGACGAGCTATCGGAAAAACCTAACACTTCTTGTGAAAACTCATCGCAAACCACATCAACGATGTCAATGTGATTGATGGTAGCGATTGCATAAACATGAGAAGCTTTCGAGTTTTGAGTAGCGTTTATAACAAGTTCCTCTTCGTTGAATCTCAAAGTGATAGTTCTTGCATGAACATCGATAAGCAATCTCGAAGTGTCTAAAAATGAACGACCTAAAATTAGAGGAACTTGAGGATCCGCAGGGATGTCAACTACTATAAAATCAACGGGATAGTAGAACTTCCCCACTTTCACGAAAACATCTTCGGCTACTACACATGCCATAATCGTAGAATGATCGACCATCTCGATGGACATGTTCGAAGGAATGAGAGCCGGAAGCGAAAGCGATTTCCAAATGGAAAATGGCATCAAATTAATGCTCGCACCAAGATCGGCCAAGGCGAGGCATTCTTTCATATCTTGTATGTCACAGGGAATGAGAAACTTTCCGGGATCACCAACTTTTTCCGGTATGCGGTTAAGATAAACCGAAGAACAATTAGCAAGCTTTGAAAGCTTTTCCTTATCGCTCATCATACTTTTAAAAGTGGAAGCGAAATGAGGCATATATAACAACGCGTCGGCTAAACTCACATCAAAGTGCACTTGTTGAAACATTTTTATAAAAAGATCGATTTGTTGTTTGTTACGTTCTTGAATTTTCTCTTTGTTTCGTCTCGAAGGGTAGGGTAAGGGTGGTGTGGGTTGGTCATTAGGCAACGGCCTTGGAAACTCGGGTTCCACAATTGGTATTGGTTCAACCGTAGGTGTGGTTTGAGCGGTACTTCGTGGGATTGTAATGTGCTCCTTTTCGACCATCACCTCGTGTTCTTTCTCGATTTCCTTCTCCGTAGAAGTACTTGGACGAGAGATTGGTTCTTTGAAAGTTTTACCACTTCGTGTAGTAATAACCTTCATTTCTCCCTTCGGGTTTGCAATGGTATCACTAGGAAGACCACCCGAGGAAGAGGGTTTACACATGATTGCTTCAAACATCTTAGCCATTCGGTCCTCAAATTTTGATTGCCTAGCATCCGCTTTGAATAACTCTTGCTTAATCTCATGTTGTCCTAATTCCATCTTTTGTTGATTTTGTTGAAGACGTTGGACATTTTCTTCCATTTTGTTTGCATGAGTTTTAAGTTCATTAGCAAGTTCATTTTTTAGCTCGTTTTTCAACTCGGACCTTAAGCTAATCATCTCACGTTGCATGTTATCAAATTTAGCATCATTTGCTTTAGCATAATCCAAAAATTCTCCTTGCAAATTTTTAGTGTGAGCATTTTGAAAACCTTGTGTAGTGTTTTGAAAATCACGGTTTTGGTTTTGATTATAAATTTGTCCATTCCCATTTTGATAATTCCCCTTGTTCTAATTGCGTGAATTGCCTTGGTAATTACCTTGGTTGTTGTTTCGATAATTGTTAACATTTTGGTTTGGTGGAGCTTGATTTTGGCGGGAACCTTGACCGTTTTGGTTGTAAGTTCCCGTTGCTACATAAGCACTCGAAGTGTTACCATCCGCGGTAATGCACTCGGAAAGATCATGAGCTCCCCCACAAGATAAACAACTCTTAGCAACCGCTTTAACCGAAGCGGAATTGAAAGCTTCTTGAGCCTTCCAATGGGACATTAGATTAGCAAATCTATCAAAAAACCGATTTTCCTCATTAGCTTCATCATGTAAGGCATTAATGCTACGAGACGATTGTGACGATGACGACGAACCCAAATTGGCAACACTCGGTGTGTTACGAGGGCTATAAACCTTAGATCTATTCTCAATGATTTGTAAAGCCTCATTTGTCGTTTTGCACAAAAAATTACCACCCGCGGCGGCATTCAAATAATCTCGTTCATGATCATTAAGCCCATTATAAAAAGTATCAACTTGATGCAATTCCGTAAAATCATGGTGTGGACATTCATGTAACATTTCTTTAAATCGTTCCCATGCCATTGAAAAACTTTCATTATTTCTTTGCACAAATCGTGAAATCTCATTTTTCAAGTGTGTTGTTTTAGATGGTGGAAAAAACTTGTTCACAAACTTAGAAACGAGATCGGCCCATGTTAAAATCGAATTCGGCGGTTCTTTCTCAAGCCAATTTTTTGCGGGACCATCTAACGAGTATGGAAACAACATCATCTTAATGGCGTCATGTGGAACATCCTTAAACTTGCTAGTAGCGGTGAGACGGTTAAAATTCCTAACGTGGTAATGCGGGTTGTCTTTCTCGTGACCTTTAAACTTATTTGCTTGCAACATCGACATTAAACCCGTCTTAATCTCGAAATTCTCCGCAAGGATGGCGGGAATCACAATAGCCTCTCCAAAACCCTCGGTGGGTGCTTGTAGAAACTCCATCATAGTACGATTAGCCATGACGACTTCTTGTTCTACAATAGGTTCAACAATTGGAGGTTCTTCTACAATCAACGTCTCTTGATTGGCTTGCTTTTGAAGACGTTTACGAGCTCGTTTTGCTTGATTACAAGTCATCATAAACTTCACGAAGAATGGGAGGTGAGCAAAGAAGATTCTTTTTGGGTGTTTTGTGAATTTTCAATTTTTTTTGTGTTTTTGATGATATTTAATTTTTTTGGATTTTGGGTGTATCTTCGTAGACAACAATCTACAAAATCTCTCCTCGAATCAAACTCTTGATTAAAGAAGCCTCAAAGGAATGAAAACGATCATGTGGAGTGAACGCCTTCGAATGACTTTAGAACTTTGGTGAAAACCAAATTGTTCAAGAGGGTTTAATCACAATGAAACCAAGCAAATATACTATACGTAATAATACTTTGGGCGGCAAAACCCTCGATTAGCCTTCAATCTCAAAATACTCACAAGCAAGCGGGGAAACGAGGCAGCGCGAAGCACTTAAGAGCCTTTTTCCTTAGGGTATATTTTATAATACCCGCCTTATACCCACCTTATAGTTTGTATTTTTCAAAATCAAGCTTCACGAAAGTATTTATCTATTTTTGCCTTTTCTTTTTGTTTGAGATTCGAATACAATAATTGAGTGATGAAATCCCAATTAAGGTTGTGTTTTCACACTTTTGGAGATATTGTGAATTTATTGTGATACTTAATACAATATAGTAATAATATTTGTACAAGAAAAACCAAGAAAACCGATAATACGTATTAGTAGAGTTCTACTAATACAAATATTATTTATGGTTAATATTAAAAACAACAATACAAATTAATCACGACACACCTCTCCGGCAGCGGCGCCAAAATGATTGTAGTGTTTTACCACACTTTAGGAAAAGAGGTTAAATAGGGAAAGTATCGAGTGATGATTTAGGAAAATCAACACTAATGACCCTTAAGGTATGAAAGTTCGTTTCCCAAGGAGGTATATGTGTGTGAGAAATTTGTTAAATGTTTGTGATTAATGATTGGTTTAGAAGGGGATGAGAAAAGAAAATGACGAAGACGTAAAAATAAAAATTAACAAAAAATCACTACTAGAAAGTTAAAACGTAGAACCTTAAAAACCACAAAAATAAAAATTAATTCTAAAAATTACCAAAAATTCACCAAAAATCAAAATAAATAAACTAAGAGTTTACCAATGATCAAAACTTTTTCAAACCTTCTAAATAATTAAATATTCAATTTTTAAATGCTAATTAAAGCCCTAAAAGTCAAATAAATTATCAAAAAGCCCAAATAAAGATTTTTCAATTGGTAAAACTCTAAAATGACCTAAAAAGATTAAAAACTATTTTTAGAAATTTTAAAACTAATAAAAACTATTTAAAATGATTTAAAAACTATTAAAACTTAAAATAATTATAAAAATTAATCTATAAGTGATAAAATTATTCTAAAAGTTGCTAAATTCCTATTTTAATGTATTAAACCTAAGAAAAATGTAAAAAGTTGGAAAATAATAAATTTTAAAAATAATAATAAAATAACAATAAAATAATATTAAAAATCCAAAAATTATAAAAAATTCTAAAAACTTGAAAACTAGTTTATTTTAACCTAAATAATCATAAAATCAAAGTGAAATTACCAGAAGACCCCTATTGGGCCCTCAAATGGGCCAAAACCAAAAACAGTCAACCAAATTGGGCTTTTGGGCCCAAAAAGTCAAACTTGGCCCAATTGACTTGGAAAAGCCCTATTTGACTCAAAATTCAAATCTAAGAACAAAACTCTAAAGGCCCAAAAGCTGAATATGAGCTTATCACAGCTTATTTAACACTTAGCTTATTCTTATTGGGCTTTTCAGCCCATTAAGCCATAAGCTAATGCCATAAGCTCTAATTTGACACACAACCTTCTTTTGGGATGCTTATGAGATCTGTAAAAAGAGATTTTGAAAAAGCTCACTCAATAAGCCCGAAATAAGCAAAGTAAAAATTCACTAAAAGACAAAATAGTCGTTTTAGAGATTTAGGGCACCTCAAGACTTGATTCAACTTGCAAAAGCTCACAAATGGACTCAATAAGAATAATCAGTCAAGAAAAATCCAATAAGCACAACCAATAAGCCAGAATAAGCACAAATGAACTTATGAAAAAGTCAATGGAGTTGGTTTTCTAGGCAAACCCTAAAGTCAACCACCCAAATGCTCCAGTATGAACAAATGGGTCAAAATATGAGAACCTATTACAAAAACAAAGTTGTTGCTGGTTGGAATAAGCTATTATAGCTTATTGATAAGCTGAACCCAATTTTACACTATCAGTGGCAACTAGCAGGGGAAAGGAGTTCCCACTGCTTTGACTATTTGACCAAGCTTATTTGAGAGTTCTGATTTGATTTAATTGGAAACAAAGACACCCTTGTGATCAGTGAATCACAAGGAGTCAATAGCAACAATAAAATCACAAATTGGTTCACGCAATAAGCCACAATAAGCCAAACAGTCACCAGATATGCACCAGATATGGAAATAAGCAGTTAAGCACTTAATAAGCAGATTTAGCAAGAATAAGCCAACCAAACTTAACAGGATGCATACACAAGCTATATAAACTAAGAATAAACACAAAGCAACAAGAATCAAACACTTAATCAAAGTAAATAACAAGATCAAAGCACAAAATGTTTCTGATGAGCAATCACTACAACATTCGACATGTCGATGGGGATTCTTCGATGGGCAAGATTCGATGGGGATAGCTTCCCATCGACAATCCCCATCGACAAGCGGGACCCACGCTATTTTCAGCAATAAAAAAAAGTGCCACGCTGGACGACTTTTCCCCGGCGACGTTTCGACGGGGAAATTTAAGTGCACTTAACAAAAAATTTAATTAGCAAATGCTAATCTTCGTAAATTGTATGTTTTCCCCGGCGACGCCTAGCCGGGGATACCACTGGATAATAATTGAATCGTCAAATGTTTTAACGACTTTTTAAAAAAGTCAAATTAAATCCAATATATCCCCGGCGACATGTCGCCGGGGAAGAGTCATGACTTTATAAAAAGTCAAAGATGTCTTTCTGACTAATAAAAGATGTCTTTCTGACGTGTCGCCGGGGAAACATGGTAGTTTTTTTTTATGCACAGCCTGCACAGCATGCGTTTTCCAGATTTTTTCCGGAATTTTTCCGGAAAAAATCTACCAAAACCTGAAACCTGTATGCAACAATATGTAATCTATCCAAGTACACCACAACTCATACGAAATACACAAAACAATATAACGGATCAACGCATTCGATATATTAGACATAGAATCGTCCAAAATCTTACTAAACAAAGAAATAGTCTCAAAACGGGTGACCAATGTATTCACCTAGCTAGATCGATAACATGTTCTAATTAAACAAACCGGGAAGAAATTGTTAATGGTAGGAAAGCCTAAATAAACTACAAGTCACAAATACCATATGCTTACCGGACACAAACACCTAATCCTCATCCAACGAGTCGGTATCATCATCAACGATAATTAAGGGGTCCTGGTTGTCGTTCCCTCCGGTACTGCTACTAGTACCTACCGCTGGAGTTGAGTTAGATGCTGTAAGCATGTCAGAGAATCTGGGGTCTTGCCTGAAGTACTTGGTGATCATATTTAGCGTTTTGGTGATCTGGCTGTTCTTTTTCTTTAACTTTTTATTATCTTTTTTCAGCTTATCAATTTCTGAGGCATGATCAGGAAAAGCGGAGGAGTGGCGATCAGACACGACCCTTCCAATACCCGGGAGGTGCCCCCGACCCTTCGATGGGCGAACTCTCATCATGATTTCCTCCTCTGTGTACGGGACACCGCTGGGGTGTTTGAACCTAAATCCCGTAACCTGATCATCTCATCCGACGTAATAAAAAAAAACACAAGTTAGCTAATATATTAGTCAGGTTTCCCGGGTATGGTTTCTCGACAAATAATTAAAGTGCCATTATTTGAGACAAAACTTACATATAACGCTTGCTCCCCGGGGTCCTGGAAGGCGCCGCCTACTGTATGAAGACGGAAGAATGTGTCGATGAAAGACGGATACTACTGTGTCTCTGAGTTACTCATCTGCACATACACACGTATATAAGACGCAACAAATAAAATACAAAAATATACAAAAAAAAAATCTACATAAAAAATACAAAAAAATTATAAAAAAATTATAAAAAAATTATAAAATGATTTTAATGTTCATTACCATAAGATGTCGGAAAGCAGGAACAGAACGAGATCCTTGTCGGCTTACGGTCTTGCTCTTCGACCTGTTTTGGAATTCTGTGCAGCCCGGGCAGCGTTCTTAGGATCACTCCAAAAAGTTATCTGCTTATCCCACTCTTCCTGCTCATAACCCGAGGGAGGGTTGCTTCAGATCCGCACCACGTCAACATTGCCCTCAGCGTTACGGACCCACCACTGCGTCTTGAATGATGTCTTGCTTGTGTTGTATGATTTCGTACAGTGAGCAGTTATGCCATTGTTGATTTTCGTCCATTCTGGTGATTCCCGGTGGGGATGGAGGTCAAACAGTGACTACAACCATATACAACAAAAACACAGTAAGAGATATAATTTACATATTTATATAAATTTGTTTATTTATTTATATAATATAAATAAACAAACCAATTTAAATAAATGATTTATCCAAATTTGTTTATTTATTTATATGATATAAATAAATAAACAAATTCAAATAAATAATTTATCCAAATTTATTTATTTATTTGTATTTATATCATATAAAATACATAAACGAATTTAGATAAATGTGCACAACGGAATAAATAAATATGATAATGAAATATAAACATAAAATAATAATGAAATCACTTACCGCCAATTCCGCGGTGACGGATGCCCTTATATGCTCCGGTATCGCCTCCCAAGTAGGGTAGTACATGGGCAACTTTCTCATCGCTTCCCCAAGGACGTTGCCCCATTTGCCGGCATTCGGACCGGTAGGCATCCGGGTCTTCTGGTCCTCCAAATCAAACTGAATCGGCAAGCGGCCACTTGTTTGAACAGCGAGGCGAGTTGCTAAGTTACGGGTGTCTGAGCGGGTATTCAACCTGCCCGCGGCCCTTCCACCCAAGTTAGGCTTTCGCTTGCCTTTGCCTGCAAAATCAAGTGAGTGATAAAATCATAAAAATTAAAAGCAAGCAAACTCAATGTATCAAGTTTAAGCTTGTATTACAATAATCAAGAATTTCTCACCTCGGTTATTGAAGCAATCCCCGGTGGGATTCTGAGATGGGGGCGACGATCCTCACCTCCACCGTCACCGCCGTGACCCCGTGCAACATCTGCCGACATCTGTACAGTAGCATTAGGATAACATAGAATAAAATAAACAAAGCATGCACACATCCAAATAAATATACACATTTTAAACAATCCACAATAGTTGCATTCATTCAAATAAATGTCTTTTACAAGTTACAACTAAAAATCAATCTTCTTCTTCACTAGAATAAACTTTGTCTTGACCATCATCAAGATCAAGGTTGACACCTTCATCGTCGGACGAATCTGCTAAATCATGAGGAATGGGGTCTTCCTCGTCAATAATATCGTCATCACCATCAACATCAATGATATCTATATCTGGTGGTGCGTCAACATCTACTGATTCACCTTCTATATGCAAGGCCGGTATATCCAAGTCGTCAGTACTAGTAGAAAGTGTGAGATCAGATGAGTTGGTGGCATGTATGGCGTCCTCTACCTCAATGACACCCCCGTTGTTAAACTTTGTATGACTAATGTGTTCGACGACCCTCCAATCGGGCGGTCGTCTTGCTAAATCTTCAAGGTAGAAGCATTGTTTGACTTGTGTTGCGAGAATGTATTGATCTTCTGTAAAACTCTCAATACTTGTCCGGATTTGTATCATGTTGTTTCTAATGACACATCTTTTGACACGTCTTCTTTCTTCAGTGTCGAACCACTTAACTCGGAACAACAAAGTAGAGTACCTAAAGTACACGAACTCGAGGATTTCTTCAAGCTGACCATAATACATTTTTCCTCGTGGACCAGGCGAACAAATGCCGCTGCTTTGAGTTGTACGACGTGCATCTTTGCTGTGCACGACAAACCTCACACCATCAACTATACAAGAGGTGAGTGAGAATGAAGTTGATGTTGGCCCACAAGCCAAAGCGAATAACTCGCCGTCTTCGGTAACACGTGGGTCATTGTCTACTCTAAGTCGACGGACCTATGAACACAAAATATCATGTCGTTATTTATACACTTACAATTTTTTGTTTTTTTTTGTTTTTTTTTTGTTTTTTTTGTATTTTTTTGTATTTTTGATTTATTTTAGAATAAGTATACCTTATCCTCAAACCAGCCGAGAAATTCCTTTGCCATGTCTTTGTCGTTTTTGTTCGGAAATTCACTGAAAGATGTTCATGGTGTTAGAATAAGTCGTCGAAAATACAAGTTAAGAAAAATAGGTTTAAAAATAAAAACGCGTACCTCTTGAACTTGGCCCGGTACGTGTCGATTTCAAGACTATTGTGAAGTACATACCACCTCACTTTCTTCAGTTCTTCAGGATCAAATCTACTAATCGAACGGGCCGCAAGCGGTCTACATGATGATTTGAACACCTGAAACTGAAACTATGGAGTAGGGGCATCCACATTACGGTCGGGACGATTAAATTTGGTGGTAACATCCCGAAAATAATTAGAGCTGAAAGTCAATGCTTGTTGTGCAACATAACCCTCCGCAATAGAACCTTCCGGCTTAGCTTTATTTCGTACAAAGTTTTTTAGCGTCTTCATAAACCTTTCAAATGGATACATCCACCGTGGGCGAATAGGCCTGCCCCATATGGCCTCTTCAGGTAAATGGATAACCAGGTGAATCATAATGTCAAAGAAAGCAGGAGGATATATGTCCTCAAGATTGCACAGAATATCGATCACTTTTTTCTGAGCCTTCACCATGTCATCCACCATCAAAGTTGTAGAGCAGATTTGCTTAAAGAATGAACATAGCTCCATAAGTGGTTTTGCAACGTCAGCCCGCAAGTAATTCTGAAGACCATAAGGAAGTAAACGTTGCATCATTATATGACAGTCATGAGACTTCAAGCCCGTTATATTCGTATCATTATCGGTGACTCTGTGCTTGAAGTTGGAGTCGAAACCATCCGGTAGTTTAACTCCTTTAATGTACTGACAAAATTTTTTTCTATTCTCTGGTGTCAAGGAATAGACAGCTTGAGGCTTCGAACACTTCCCGTTTTTGTTTTTGCCGAGCCACAAGCCCATTCGAATGCCCAGCTTTTCCAAGTCTTGTCTTGCCTTGGCGGTATCTTTAGATTTTTCATTCACTAGCAAAGTGTTCAAAATACTCTCCAACACATTCTTTTCTATATGCATGACATCCAAATTGTGTTTTAACGTAAGATAAGACCAATACTCAAGCTCATAAAAAATAGACTTTTTAGTCCAGTTCAGCTCGACAGCAGGATCACGTTTAATCTTCACGCCCCCATGTAACGGATGTTTACCCGGCTTACGCACGCGCAATCTAGCAAGTTGACGCAAGATAGCACCCCGGTCAAATTTTCTAGGCGCGTCTCCGTGTTCAGTTTTACCGTTCATATCAAGTGATTTCCTATATTTATGAGATTTGGGTAAGAATCTTCTGTGGCCCAAATAAGCTGTTTTGCCTAACACACGCTCAGATGGAGTGTCTACATTACACGTAGGGCATGCCCGGTAACCTTGCCCACTCCACCCAGACACACTACTACGAGCAGGAAAATCATTGATGGTCCATAAAACCATTGCTCTCATTTTGAAGTTCTCGCCTTTATGACTGTCTACAGTATCGACACTTTTCCATAACAGCTTTAGGTCATCGATCAACGGCCTCAAGTAAACATCCATGTCCTTGCCCGGGGATTTAGGGCCAGGAATTAACAACGTCAGCATGAAAGAAGTCTCTTTCATACATAACCACGGAGGCAGATTGTATGTTGTCAGTATCACCGGCCACATGCTGTAAGACTGACTAAGGTTGCCGAACGGATTGAAACCATCAGCAGCTAACCCTAGTCGAACATTTCTCGGTTCTGCAGCAAACTCTGAATACCTAGCGTCAAATTCCTTCCATGCTTTACCATCAACCGGGTGTTGCATCTTACCGGGCTCCGTACACTTTCCGGTAGCATGCCAAATCATTTCCTTTGCAGTGTGACTAGACTTGTACAAACGTTGTAGTCTAGGAATAATCGGAAAGTAACGCAAAACCTTCTTAGGAACTTTCTTACCCGGTGTGTTACTGTCTTTCCATCTACTCGTGTTACACACCGGACAGAATTGCAGATTTATGTTTGTTTCGCCCCAAAAGAGGAACAATCATTTACACAAGCATGAATCGATTCGTACCCTAACCCGATGGTTTTAAATGTCTTTTTTATTGCATAGTATGACGGTGGCATTTTGAATCCTTTATCGGTGGGAAATACCAATGCTAAAAACTTTAGGATTTCATTGAATATAGTATCGGTGATTTTACCTTTAGCCTTAAAATAGGAAAACTTTGCCATAAAGTCTAATCGAGTGTATTGAGAATCTTTGTACAGCTCCTCCTCGACACTGGCATATAATGCTTCGAACTCGGTACGTTTAGCTGGAGTCGGAGTCGGGTTGTTACTTGTCTCACCTTGAGTTGGCTCATTTTGTTCATTAATTATTGGAGGAACATAGCTAAGATCATCAAGGCACGCTGTCATGTCACTTATCAGAGGTTCTCTTGTGTTATCTATTACTGGCGGGGGCGGAGGAAGTTTTGGTTCACCGTGGTATTCCCACGTTTGATAACTATTGTTCCACCCATTATTTGAAATGTGAATTTTAAGGTCAATAAGGGACACCCACAATGCGTTTATACATTTTCTGCATGGACATCTTATTAAACCGGTATGCTTATCCACGAACTGCTTGCAATGCTCGATAAACTTTGCAAGACCGTAATAAAATGCTGGTTCATGTTTCTCAAAACGTATCCAACCCTTATCAATTACCATAACTGCGTTTTAACGATACAATTAGTTATTCTATGCAACTTAATTAAACACGTTCAAACGAGGAATACTAAAAAATATAATTATATATTTTATAAATAATAATTAGTATTATATCAAATTATAAATAATAATTATAAAAGATATAATTATTATTTATAAAGTATATATAATTATATAATATTATTTATAAAAGATATAATTATCAAGTATACAAGATGTTTTGTTCACCTAGTGCAACTATGGAAAGCAATCCTAACCCACTCTTTGAATGCTCCGTCTCATATATGAATGCGTATAACAGATTTACTATTTGAGAAAATTTCGACAGCACTTCCCCTCAACTCCCCAAATATGTGTTTAAAGACATATTCGTAGGAGTAAAGGAGAAACACTGTCGAAATCATCTCAAATAATAAACCCATTATACGCATTCATATCCTAAATGAGACAAAACATTCAAAAAGCAGTCCCAAACAGGGGACTTTCCGAAGTTAATTCCTAATAAATTAACTTCGGACGGGTTTTCTATAGGATAATTAATTTCAGACGGGAATTTTCCGAAATTAATCGCTAAAATCCTAAAACATTCCTAAATGTTTAGTTCAATAAAAAAATAAATAATATACGCATATACAGGAGTTGTTTAAAAAAGATGTTTAAAAACAACTTATTCTAATAAGTTGTTTAAAAGCAACTTTTCATAATAAGCTGTTTAAAAATAGCTTAATAAACTGTTTAAAAATAGCTTATTAAAATTATAATAAGCTGTTTAAAAATAGCTTAATAAACTGTTTAAAAACAGCTTATTTTAATAAGCTGTTTAGAAACAGCTTATCATAATAAACTGTTTAAAATAAGTTGTTATAATAAACTTATGAGAATAATGTGAAGGAGTGTTTGGATATACGTTTAACACGAATTAACAAGTTTCTACATCCCCGACGACATGTCCCCGGGGAATCAAAATAAAAAAATATTTTAAAAAGCATAACAAAATCATATTAAAAAAAGAAAAAACATACTTATCCGGCTGTGTCGGGATGCGGCTCCGGTTGTGATCGGGGATGCGGCTCCGGCAAAAAGACGAGGCTACAATAACATAAAACAAACACATTAAATTATCAGTTATAACTAAATAATCAAACCAATTATCAAAATTAAAAAAACAAAATTAAAAATCAAAACCAATTATCAAAATTAAAAAAACAATATTAAAATTAACTAAATAATCAAACCAATACGCAGTGCAGTGGGTAATGTGGTGGTGATTGATGGAGATGACGGCGGGTGGTGATGCTGGAGATGACAGTGGTGGTGCTGGTGACGGGGTGACGGGGTGTTGGAGATGAGGGTGGTGGTGACGAGGTGACGGTGGTGGTGACGAGGTGACGGTGGTGGTGATGGGTAATAATGAATGTGATGAAGATAGATGAATATAGGTGATAATGGAGAAGATGATGTTTCGGTTGTTTTTTTTAATAATGAATGTGATGATTTCCTAAAAGCAGATACCTTATCCTATTCATGTAGTTTCCCCGGCGACAAGTCGACGGGGAAAGTTAGGTTTTTGTCATCTAGCAAAAAAGGCGCGTTATCTAAAAAATTTTGGTGGGCACTTACCCCGACGACAAGTAGATGGGGAAACCCTCGTTTTTGTCGTCTAGCAGAAAAAGGCGCGTAGCCAAATAGGGTCGTTTACTTTCCCCGGCGACAGTCGCCGGGGTTTCTTTGGTTCAGAATTTTTTCTTTTTTTTAACAATAACTATTATACGTAATATTTATAAAATAATATATATAAATAATATACTATTTATAATATTTTATAAATAATATTTATACTTTAATAATATGCATAAATTAATATTTTATCTTTTAATTATAACTATTAATAACTAAAATAATATTTAAACTTTACTAATATTTATAAAATTATATTTTTTTAACTATAACTATTAATAATTAAAATAACATTTACAAAATAATATTTATACTTTACTAATATTTATAAAATAATATTTTATCTTTTTAGTATAACTATTAATAACTAAAATTATATTTAAACTTTACTAATATTTATAAAATTATATTTTTTTTAACTATAACTATTAATAATTAAAATAATATTTACAAAATATATTTAAACTTTACTAATATTTATAAAATAATATTTTATCTTTTTAGTATAACTATTAATAACTAAAATTATATTTAAACTTTACTAATATTTATAAAATTATATTTTTTTCTTAACTATAACTATTAATAATTAAAATAATATTTACATTGAACATCAAACGTATAATCATAACAAACCGAATCATCCATTGAACATCTAACGTATAACCATAACAAACCGAGTCATCCATTGAAGATCAAACGTATAACCATAACAAACCGAGTCATCCATTAAAGATCAAACGTATAACCATAACAAACCGAGTCATCCTTTGAAGATCAAACGTATAACCATAACAAACCGAGTCATCCGTTGAAGATAGAACGTATAACCATAACAACCCGAGTCATCTTTTGAAGATCAAACGTATAACCATAACAAACCGAGTCATCCTTTAAAGATCATACGTATAACCATAACAAACCGAGTCATCCATTGAACATCAAACGTATAACCATAACAAACCGAGTCATCCATTGAACATCAAACGTATAACCATAACAAACCGAGTCATCCATTGAAGATCAAACGTATAACCATAACAAACCGAGTCATCCGTTGAAAATCAAACGTATAACCATAACAAACCGAGTCATCCATTGAACATCAAACGTATAACCATAACAAACCGAGTCATCCATTGAAGATCAAACGTATAACCATAACAAACCGAGTCATCCGTTGAAGATCAAACGTATAACCATAACAAACCGAGTCATCCGTTGAAGATCAAACGTATAACCATAACAAACCGAGTCATCCGTTGAACATCAAACGTATAACCATAACAAATCGAGTCATCCATTGAACATCAAACGTATAACCATAACAAACCGAGTCATCCGTTGAAGATCAAACGTATAACCATAACAAATCGACTCATCCATTAAAGATCAAACGTATAACCATAACAAACCGAGTCATCCTTTGAAGATCAAACGTATAACCATAACAAACCGAGTCATCCGTTGAAGATCAAACGTATAACCATAACAAACTGAGTCATCCTTTGAAGATCAAACGTATAACCATAACAAACCGAGTCATCCTTTGAAGATCAAACGTATAACCATAACAAACCGAGTCATCCGTTGAAGATCAAACGTATAACCATAACAAACCGAGTCATCCGTTGAACATCAAACGTATAACCATAACAAACCGAGTCATCCATTGAACATCAAACGTATAACCATAACAAACCGAGTCATCCGTTGAAGATCAAACGTATAACCATAACAAACCGAGTCATCCTTTGAAGATCAAACGTATAACCATAACAAACCGAGTCATCCGTTGAACATCAAACGTATAACCATAACAAACCGAGTCATCCTTTGAAGATCAAACGTATAACCATAACAAACCGAGTCATCCTTTGAAGATCAAACGTATAACCATAACAAACCGAGTCATCCTTTGAAGATCAAACGTATAACCATAACAAACCGAGTCATCCATTGAAGATCAAACGTATAACCATAACAAACCGAGTCATCCATTGAAGATCAAACGTATAACCATAACAAACCGAGTCATCCTTTGAAGATCAAACGTATAACCATAACAAACCGTGTCATCCTTTGAAGATCAAACGTATAACCATAACAAACCGAGTCATCCATTGAACATCAAACGTATAACCATAACAAACCGAGTCATCCATTAAAGATCAAACGTATAACCATAACAAACCGAGTCATCCTTTGAAGATCAAAAGTATAACCATAACAAACCGAGTCATCCGTTGAAGATCAAACGTATAACCATAACAAACCAAGTCATCCTTTGAAGATCAAACGTATAACCATAACAAACCGAGTCATCCTTTGAAGATCAAACGTATAACCATAACAAACCGAGTCATCCATTGAACATCAAACGTATAACCATAACAAACCGAGTCATCCAATGAACATCAAACGTATAACCATAACAAACTGAGTCATCCATTGAAGATCAAACGTATAACCATAACAAACCGAGTCATCCGTTGAAGATCAAACGTATAACCATAACAAACCGAGTCATCCGTTGAAGATCAAACGTATAACCATAACAAACCGAGTCATCCGTTGAACATCAAACGTATAACCATAACAAACCGAGTCATCCATTGAACATCAAACGTATAACTATAACAAACCGAGTCATCCGTTGAAGATCAAACGTATAACCATAACAAACCGAGTCATCCTTTGAAGATCAAACGTATAACCATAACAAACCGAGTCATCCATTGAACATCAAACGTATAACCATAACAAACCGAGTCATCCATTGAAGATCAAACGTATAACCATAACAAACCGAGTCATCTGTTGAAGATCAAACGTATAACCATAACAAACCGAGTCATCCGTTGAAGATCAAACGTATAACCATAACAAACCGAGTCATCCGTTTAACATCAAACGTATAACCATAACAAACCGAGTCATCCATTGAACATCAAACGTATAACCATAACAAACCGAGTCATCCGTTGAAGATCAAACGTATAACCATAACAAACCGAGTCATCCTTTGAAGATCAAACGCATAACCATAACAAACCGAGTCATCCATTGAAGATCAAACGTATAACCATAACAAACCGAGTCATCCGTTGAAGATCAAACGTATAACCATAACAAACCGAGTCATCCATTAAAGATCAAACGTATAACCATAACAAACCGAGTCATCCTTTGAAGATCAAACGTATAACCATAACAAACCGAGTCATCCGTTGAAGATCAAACGTATAACCATAACAAACCGAGTCATCCTTTGAAGATCAAACGTATAACCATAACAAACCGAGTCATCCTTTGAAGATCAAACGTATAACCATAACAAACCGAGTCATCCGTTGAAGATCAAACGTATAACCATAACAAACCGAGTCATCCGTTGAACATCAAACGTATAACCATAACAAACCGAGTCATCCATTGAACATCAAACGTATAACCATAACAAACCGAGTCATCCATTAAAGATCAAACATATAACCATAACAAACCGAGTCATCCTTTGAAGATCAAACGTATAACCATAACAAACCGAGTCATCCGTTGAAGATCAAACGTATAACCATAACAAACCGAGTCATCCTTTGAAGATCAAACGTATAACCATAACAAACCGAGTCATCCTTTCAAGATCAAACGTATAACCATAACAAACCGAGTCATCCATTGAAGATCAAACGTATAACCATAACAAACCGAGTCATCCATTGAAGATCAAACGTATAACCATAACAAACCGAGTCATCCTTTGAAGATCAAACGTATAACCATAACAAACCGTGTCATCCTTTGAAGATCAAACGTATAACCATAACAAACCGAGTCATCCATTGAACATCAAACGTATAACCATAACAAACCGAGTCATCCATTAAAGATCAAACGTATAACCATAACAAACCGAGTCATCCTTTGAAGATCAAACGTATAACCATAACAAACCGAGTCATCCGTTGAAGATCAAACGTATAACCATAACAAACCGAGTCATCCTTTGAAGATCAAACGTATAACCATAACAAACCGAGTCATCCTTTGAAGATCAAACGTATAACCATAACAAACCGAGTCATCCATTGAACATCAAACGTATAACCATAACAAACCGAGTCATCCATTGAACATCAAACGTATAACCATAACAAACCGAGTCATCCATTGAAGATCAAACGTATAACCATAACAAACCGAGTCATCCGTTGAAGATCAAACGTATAACTATAACAAACCGAGTCATCCGTTGAAGATCAAACGTATAACCATAACAAACCGAGTCATCCATTGAACATCAAACGTATAACCATAACAAACCGAGTCATCCATTGAACATCATACGTATAACCATAACAAACTGAGTCATCCATTGAAGATCAAACGTATAACCATAATAAACCGAGTCATCCGTTGAAGATCAAACGTATAACCATAACAAACCGAGTCATCCGTTGAAGATCAAACGTATAACCATAACAAACCGAGTCATCCGTTGAACATCAAACGTATAACCATAACAAACCGAGTCATCCATTGAACATCAAACGTATAACTATAACAAACCAAGTCATCCGTTGAAGATCAAACGTATAACCATAACAAACCGAGTCATCCTTTGAAGATCAAACGTATAACCATAACAAACCGAGTCATCCATTGAACATCAAACGTATAACCATAACAAACCGAGTCATCCATTGAAGATCAAACGTATAACCATAACAAACCGAGTCATCTGTTGAAGATCAAACGTATAACCATAACAAACCGAGTCATCCGTTGAAGATCAAACGTATAACCATAACAAACCGAGTCATCCGTTTAACATCAAACGTATAACCATAACAAACCGAGTCATCCATTGAACATCAAACGTATAACCATAACAAACCGAGTCATCCGTTGAACATCAAACGTATAACCATAACAAATCGAGTCATCCATTGAACATCAAACGTATAACCATAACAAACCGAGTCATCCGTTGAAGATCAAACGTATAACCATAACAAATCGACTCATCCATTAAAGATCAAACGTATAACCATAACAAACCGAGTCATCCGTTGAAGATCAAACGTATAACCATAACAAACCGAGTCATCCATTAAAGATCAAACGTATAACCATAACAAACCGAGTCATCCATTGAACATCAAACGTATAACCATAACAAACCGAGTCATCCATTGAACATCAAACGTATAACCATAACAAACCGAGTCATCCATTGAAGATCAAACGTATAACCATAACAAACCGAGTCATCCGTTGAAAATCAAACGTATAACCATAACAAACCGAGTCATCCATTGAACATCAAACGTATAACCATAACAAACCGAGTCATCCATTGAAGATCAAACGTATAACCATAACAAACCGAGTCATCCGTTGAAGATCAAACGTATAACCATAACAAACCGAGTCATCCGTTGAAGATCAAACGTATAACCATAACAAACCGAGTCATCCGTTGAACATCAAACGTATAACCATAACAAATCGAGTCATCCATTGAACATCAAACGTATAACCATAACAAACCGAGTCATCCGTTGAAGATCAAACGTATAACCATAACAAATCGACTCATCCATTAAAGATCAAACGTATAACCATAACAAACCGAGTCATCCTTTGAAGATCAAACGTATAACCATAACAAACCGAGTCATCCGTTGAAGATCAAACGTATAACCATAACAAACTGAGTCATCCTTTGAAGATCAAACGTATAACCATAACAAACCGAGTCATCCTTTGAAGATCAAACGTATAACCATAACAAACCGAGTCATCCGTTGAAGATCAAACGTATAACCATAACAAACCGAGTCATCCGTTGAACATCAAACGTATAACCATAACAAACCGAGTCATCCATTGAACATCAAACGTATAACCATAACAAACCGAGTCATCCGTTGAAGATCAAACGTATAACCATAACAAACCGAGTCATCCTTTGAAGATCAAACGTATAACCATAACAAACCGAGTCATCCGTTGAACATCAAACGTATAACCATAACAAACCGAGTCATCCTTTGAAGATCAAACGTATAACCATAACAAACCGAGTCATCCTTTGAAGATCAAACGTATAACCATAACAAACCGAGTCATCCTTTGAAGATCAAACGTATAACCATAACAAACCGAGTCATCCATTGAAGATCAAACGTATAACCATAACAAACCGAGTCATCCATTGAAGATCAAACGTATAACCATAACAAACCGAGTCATCCTTTGAAGATCAAACGTATAACCATAACAAACCGTGTCATCCTTTGAAGATCAAACGTATAACCATAACAAACCGAGTCATCCATTGAACATCAAACGTATAACCATAACAAACCGAGTCATCCATTAAAGATCAAACGTATAACCATAACAAACCGAGTCATCCTTTGAAGATCAAAAGTATAACCATAACAAACCGAGTCATCCGTTGAAGATCAAACGTATAACCATAACAAACCAAGTCATCCTTTGAAGATCAAACGTATAACCATAACAAACCGAGTCATCCTTTGAAGATCAAACGTATAACCATAACAAACCGAGTCATCCATTGAACATCAAACGTATAACCATAACAAACCGAGTCATCCAATGAACATCAAACGTATAACCATAACAAACTGAGTCATCCATTGAAGATCAAACGTATAACCATAACAAACCGAGTCATCCGTTGAAGATCAAACGTATAACCATAACAAACCGAGTCATCCGTTGAAGATCAAACGTATAACCATAACAAACCGAGTCATCCGTTGAACATCAAACGTATAACCATAACAAACCGAGTCATCCATTGAACATCAAACGTATAACTATAACAAACCGAGTCATCCGTTGAAGATCAAACGTATAACCATAACAAACCGAGTCATCCTTTGAAGATCAAACGTATAACCATAACAAACCGAGTCATCCATTGAACATCAAACGTATAACCATAACAAACCGAGTCATCCATTGAAGATCAAACGTATAACCATAACAAACCGAGTCATCTGTTGAAGATCAAACGTATAACCATAACAAACCGAGTCATCCGTTGAAGATCAAACGTATAACCATAACAAACCGAGTCATCCGTTTAACATCAAACGTATAACCATAACAAACCGAGTCATCCATTGAACATCAAACGTATAACCATAACAAACCGAGTCATCCGTTGAAGATCAAACGTATAACCATAACAAACCGAGTCATCCTTTGAAGATCAAACGCATAACCATAACAAACCGAGTCATCCATTGAAGATCAAACGTATAACCATAACAAACCGAGTCATCCGTTGAAGATCAAACGTATAACCATAACAAACCGAGTCATCCATTAAAGATCAAACGTATAACCATAACAAACCGAGTCATCCTTTGAAGATCAAACGTATAACCATAACAAACCGAGTCATCCGTTGAAGATCAAACGTATAACCATAACAAACCGAGTCATCCTTTGAAGATCAAACGTATAACCATAACAAACCGAGTCATCCTTTGAAGATCAAACGTATAACCATAACAAACCGAGTCATCCGTTGAAGATCAAACGTATAACCATAACAAACCGAGTCATCCGTTGAACATCAAACGTATAACCATAACAAACCGAGTCATCCATTGAACATCAAACGTATAACCATAACAAACCGAGTCATCCATTAAAGATCAAACATATAACCATAACAAACCGAGTCATCCTTTGAAGATCAAACGTATAACCATAACAAACCGAGTCATCCGTTGAAGATCAAACGTATAACCATAACAAACCGAGTCATCCGTTGAACATCAAACGTATAACCATAACAAACCGAGTCATCCATTGAACATCAAACGTATAACCATAACAAACCGAGTCATCCGTTGAAGATCAAACGTATAACCATAACAAACCGAGTCATCCTTTGAAGATCAAACGTATAACCATAACAAACCGAGTCATCCGTTGAACATCAAACGTATAACCATAACAAACCGAGTCATCCTTTGAAGATCAAACGTATAACCATAACAAACCGAGTCATCCTTTGAAGATCAAACGTATAACCATAACAAACCGAGTCATCCTTTGAAGATCAAACGTATAACCATAACAAACCGAGTCATCCATTGAAGATCAAACGTATAACCATAACAAACCGAGTCATCCATTGAAGATCAAACGTATAACCATAACAAACCGAGTCATCCTTTGAAGATCAAACGTATAACCATAACAAACCGTGTCATCCTTTGAAGATCAAACGTATAACCATAACAAACCGAGTCATCCATTGAACATCAAACGTATAACCATAACAAACCGAGTCATCCATTAAAGATCAAACGTATAACCATAACAAACCGAGTCATCCTTTGAAGATCAAAAGTATAACCATAACAAACCGAGTCATCCGTTGAAGATCAAACGTATAACCATAACAAACCAAGTCATCCTTTGAAGATCAAACGTATAACCATAACAAACCGAGTCATCCTTTGAAGATCAAACGTATAACCATAACAAACCGAGTCATCCGTTGAACATCAAACGTATAACCATAACAAACCGAGTCATCCATTGAACATCAAACGTATAACCATAACAAACCGAGTCATCCGTTGAAGATCAAACGTATAACCATAACAAACCGAGTCATCCTTTGAAGATCAAACGTATAACCATAACAAACCGAGTCATCCGTTGAACATCAAACGTATAACCATAACAAACCGAGTCATCCTTTGAAGATCAAACGTATAACCATAACAAACCGAGTCATCCTTTGAAGATCAAACGTATAACCATAACAAACCGAGTCATCCTTTGAAGATCAAACGTATAACCATAACAAACCGAGTCATCCATTGAAGATCAAACGTATAACCATAACAAACCGAGTCATCCATTGAAGATCAAACGTATAACCATAACAAACCGAGTCATCCTTTGAAGATCAAACGTATAACCATAACAAACCGTGTCATCCTTTGAAGATCAAACGTATAACCATAACAAACCGAGTCATCCATTGAACATCAAACGTATAACCATAACAAACCGAGTCATCCATTAAAGATCAAACGTATAACCATAACAAACCGAGTCATCCTTTGAAGATCAAAAGTATAACCATAACAAACCGAGTCATCCGTTGAAGATCAAACGTATAACCATAACAAACCAAGTCATCCTTTGAAGATCAAACGTATAACCATAACAAACCGAGTCATCCTTTGAAGATCAAACGTATAACCATAACAAACCGAGTCATCCATTGAACATCAAACGTATAACCATAACAAACCGAGTCATCCAATGAACATCAAACGTATAACCATAACAAACTGAGTCATCCATTGAAGATCAAACGTATAACCATAACAAACCGAGTCATCCGTTGAAGATCAAACGTATAACCATAACAAACCGAGTCATCCGTTGAAGATCAAACGTATAACCATAACAAACCGAGTCATCCGTTGAACATCAAACGTATAACCATAACAAACCGAGTCATCCATTGAACATCAAACGTATAACTATAACAAACCGAGTCATCCGTTGAAGATCAAACGTATAACCATAACAAACCGAGTCATCCTTTGAAGATCAAACGTATAACCATAACAAACCGAGTCATCCATTGAACATCAAACGTATAACCATAACAAACCGAGTCATCCATTGAAGATCAAACGTATAACCATAACAAACCGAGTCATCTGTTGAAGATCAAACGTATAACCATAACAAACCGAGTCATCCGTTGAAGATCAAACGTATAACCATAACAAACCGAGTCATCCGTTTAACATCAAACGTATAACCATAACAAACCGAGTCATCCATTGAACATCAAACGTATAACCATAACAAACCGAGTCATCCGTTGAAGATCAAACGTATAACCATAACAAACCGAGTCATCCTTTGAAGATCAAACGCATAACCATAACAAACCGAGTCATCCATTGAAGATCAAACGTATAACCATAACAAACCGAGTCATCCGTTGAAGATCAAACGTATAACCATAACAAACCGAGTCATCCATTAAAGATCAAACGTATAACCATAACAAACCGAGTCATCCTTTGAAGATCAAACGTATAACCATAACAAACCGAGTCATCCGTTGAAGATCAAACGTATAACCATAACAAACCGAGTCATCCTTTGAAGATCAAACGTATAACCATAACAAACCGAGTCATCCTTTGAAGATCAAACGTATAACCATAACAAACCGAGTCATCCGTTGAAGATCAAACGTATAACCATAACAAACCGAGTCATCCGTTGAACATCAAACGTATAACCATAACAAACCGAGTCATCCATTGAACATCAAACGTATAACCATAACAAACCGAGTCATCCATTAAAGATCAAACATATAACCATAACAAACCGAGTCATCCTTTGAAGATCAAACGTATAACCATAACAAACCGAGTCATCCGTTGAAGATCAAACGTATAACCATAACAAACCGAGTCATCCTTTGAAGATCAAACGTATAACCATAACAAACCGAGTCATCCTTTCAAGATCAAACGTATAACCATAACAAACCGAGTCATCCATTGAAGATCAAACGTATAACCATAACAAACCGAGTCATCCATTGAAGATCAAACGTATAACCATAACAAACCGAGTCATCCTTTGAAGATCAAACGTATAACCATAACAAACCGTGTCATCCTTTGAAGATCAAACGTATAACCATAACAAACCGAGTCATCCATTGAACATCAAACGTATAACCATAACAAACCGAGTCATCCATTAAAGATCAAACGTATAACCATAACAAACCGAGTCATCCTTTGAAGATCAAACGTATAACCATAACAAACCGAGTCATCCGTTGAAGATCAAACGTATAACCATAACAAACCGAGTCATCCTTTGAAGATCAAACGTATAACCATAACAAACCGAGTCATCCTTTGAAGATCAAACGTATAACCATAACAAACCGAGTCATCCATTGAACATCAAACGTATAACCATAACAAACCGAGTCATCCATTGAACATCAAACGTATAACCATAACAAACCGAGTCATCCATTGAAGATCAAACGTATAACCATAACAAACCGAGTCATCCGTTGAAGATCAAACGTATAACTATAACAAACCGAGTCATCCGTTGAAGATCAAACGTATAACCATAACAAACCGAGTCATCCATTGAACATCAAACGTATAACCATAACAAACCGAGTCATCCATTGAACATCATACGTATAACCATAACAAACTGAGTCATCCATTGAAGATCAAACGTATAACCATAATAAACCGAGTCATCCGTTGAAGATCAAACGTATAACCATAACAAACCGAGTCATCCGTTGAAGATCAAACGTATAACCATAACAAACCGAGTCATCCGTTGAACATCAAACGTATAACCATAACAAACCGAGTCATCCATTGAACATCAAACGTATAACTATAACAAACCAAGTCATCCGTTGAAGATCAAACGTATAACCATAACAAACCGAGTCATCCTTTGAAGATCAAACGTATAACCATAACAAACCGAGTCATCCATTGAACATCAAACGTATAACCATAACAAACCGAGTCATCCATTGAAGATCAAACGTATAACCATAACAAACCGAGTCATCTGTTGAAGATCAAACGTATAACCATAACAAACCGAGTCATCCGTTGAAGATCAAACGTATAACCATAACAAACCGAGTCATCCGTTTAACATCAAACGTATAACCATAACAAACCGAGTCATCCATTGAACATCAAACGTATAACCATAACAAACCGAGTCATCCGTTGAAGATCAAACGTATAACCATAACAAACCGAGTCATCCTTTGAAGATCAAACGTATAACCATAACAAACCGAGTCATCCATTGAAGATCAAACGTATAACCATAACAAACCGAGTCATCCGTTGAAGATCAAACGTATAACCATAACAAACCGAGTCATCCATTAAAGATCAAACGTATAACCATAACAAACCGAGTCATCCTTTGAAGATCAAACGTATAACCATAACAAACCGAGTCATCCGTTGAAGATCAAACGTATAACCATAACAAACCGAGTCATCCTTTGAAGATCAAACGTATAACCATAACAAACCGAGTCATCCTTTGAAGATCAAACGTATAACCATAACAAACCGAGTCATCCGTTGAAGATCAAACGTATAACCATAACAAACCGAGTCATCCGTTGAACATCAAACGTATAACCATAACAAACCGAGTCATCCATTGAACATCAAACGTATAACCATAACAAACCGAGTCATCCATTAAAGATCAAACGTATAACCATAACAAACCGAGTCATCCTTTGAAGATCAAACGTATAACCATAACAAACCGAGTCATCCGTTGAAGATCAAACGTATAACCATAACAAACCGAGTCATCCTTTGAAGATCAAACGTATAACCATAACAAACCGAGTCATCCTTTGAAGATCAAACGTATAACCATAACAAACCGAGTCATCCATTGAAGATCAAACGTATAACCATAACAAACCGAGTCATCCATTGAAGATCAAACGTATAACCATAACAAACCGAGTCATCCTTTGAAGATCAAACGTATAACCATAACAAACCGTGTCATCCTTTGAAGATCAAACGTATAACCATAACAAACCGAGTCATCCATTGAACATCAAACGTATAACCATAACAAACCGAGTCATCCATTAAAGATCAAACGTATAACCATAACAAACCGAGTCATCCTTTGAAGATCAAACGTATAACCATAACAAACCGAGTCATCCGTTGAAGATCAAACGTATAACCATAACAAACCGAGTCATCCTTTGAAGATCAAACGTATAACCATAACAAACCGAGTCATCCTTTGAAGATCAAACGTATAACCATAACAAACCGAGTCATCCATTGAACATCAAACGTATAACCATAACAAACCGAGTCATCCATTGAACATCAAACGTATAACCATAACAAACCGAGTCATCCATTGAAGATCAAACGTATAACCATAACAAACCGAGTCATCCGTTAAAGATCAAACGTATAACCATAACAAACCGAGTCATCCGTTGAAGATCAAACGTATAACCATAACAAACCGAGTCATCCGTTGAACATCAAACGTATAACCATAACAAACCGAGTCATCCATTGAACATCAAACGTATAACCATAACAAACCGAGTCATCCGTTGAAGATCAAACGTATAACCATAACAAACCGAGTCATCCTTTGAAGATCAAACGTATAACCATAACAAACCGAGTCATCCTTTGAAGATCAAACGTATAACCATAACAAACCGAGTCATCCGTTAAAGATCAAACGTATAACCATAACAAACCGAGTCATCCTTTGAAGATCAAACGTATAACCATAACAAACCGAGTCATCCTTTGAAGATCAAACGTATAACCATAACAAACCGAGTCATCCGTTGAACATAAAACGTATAACCATAACAAACCGAGTCATCCATTGAACATTAAACGTATAACCATAACAAACCGAGTCATCCATTAAAGATCAAACGTATAACCATAACAAACCGAGTCATCCTTTGAAGATCAAACGTATAACCATAACAAACCGAGTCATCCGTTGAATATCAAACGTATAACCATAACAAACCGAGTCATCCTTTGAAGATCAAACGTATAACCATAACAAACCGAGTCATCCTTTGAAGATCAAACGTATAACCATAACAAACCGAGTCATCCATTGAAGATCAAACGTATAACCATAACAAACCGAGTCATCCTTTGAAGATCAAACGTATAACCATAACAAACCGTGTCATCCTTTGAAGATCAAACGTATAACCATAACAAACCGAGTCATCCATTGAACATCAAACGTATAACCATAACAAACCGAGTCATCCATTAAAGATCAAACGTATAACCATAACAAACCGAGTCATCCTTTGAAGATCAAACGTATAACCATAACAAACCGAGTCATCCGTTGAAGATCAAACGTATAACCATAACAAACCGAGTCATCCTTTGAAGATCAAACGTATAACCATAACAAACCGAGTCATCCTTTGAAGATCAAACGTATAACCATAACAAACCGAGTCATCCATTGAACATCAAACGTATAACCATAACTAACCGAGTCATCCATTGAACATCAAACGTATAACCATAACAAACCGAGTCATCCATTGAAGATCAAACGTATAACCATAACAAACCGAGTCATCCGTTGAAGATCAAACGTATAACCATAACAAACCGAGTCATCCGTTGAAGATCAAACGTATAACCATAACAAACCGAGTCATCCATTGAACATCAAACGTATAACCATAACAAACCGAGTCATCCGTTGAAGATCAAACGTATAACCATAACAAACCGAGTCATCCTTTGAAGATCAAACGTATAACCATAACAAACCGAGTCATCCATTGAACATCAAACATATAACCATAACAAACCGAGTCATCCATTGAAGATCAAACGTATAACCATAACAAACCGAGTCATCCGTTGAAGATCAAACGTATAACCATAACAAACCGAGTCATCCGTTGAAGATCAAACGTATAACCATAACAAACTGAGTCATCCGTTTAACATCAAACGTATAACCATAACAAACCGAGTCATCCATTGAACATCAAACGTATAACCATAACAAACCGAGTCATCCGTTGAAATCAAACGTATAACCATAACAAACCGAGTCATCCTTTGAAGATCAAACGTATAACCATAACAAACCGAGTCATCCATTGAAGATCAAACGTATAACCATAACAAACCGAGTCATCCGTTGAAGATCAAACGTATAACCATAACAAACCGAGTCACCCATTAAAGATCAAACGTATAACCATAACAAACCGAGTCATCCTTTGAAGATCAAACGTATAACCATAACAAACCGAGTCATCCGTTGAAGATCAAACGTATAACCATAACAAACCGAGTCATCCTTTGAAGATCAAACGTATAACCATAACAAACCGAGTCATCCTTTGAAGATCAAACGTATAACCATAACAAACCGAGTCATCCGTTGAAAATCAAACGTATAACCATAACAAACCGAGTCATCCGTTGAACATCAAACGTATAACCATAACAAACTGAGTCATCCATTGAACATCAAACGTATAACCATAACAAACCGAGTCATTCGTTGAAGATCAAACGTATAACCATAACAAACCGAGTCATCCTTTGAAGATCAAACGTATAACCATAACAAACCGAGTCATCCGTTGAACATCAAACGTATAACCATAACAAACCGAGTCATCCTTTGAAGATCAAACGTATAACCATAACAAACCGAGTCATCCTTTGAAGATCAAACGTATAACCATAACAAACCGAGTCATCCATTGAAGATCAAACGTATAACCATAACAAACCGAGTCATCCTTTGAAGATCAAACGTATAACCATAACAAACCGAGTCATCCTTTGAAGATCAAACGTATAACCATAACAAACCGAGTCATCCATTGAACATCAAACGTATAACCATAACAAACCGAGTCATCCATTAAAGATCAAACGTATAACCATAACAAACCGAGTCATCCTTTGAAGATCAAACGTATAACCATAACAAACCGAGTCATCCGTTGAAGATCAAACGTATAACCATAACAAACCGAGTCATCCTTTGAAGATCAAACGTATAACCATAACAAACCGAGTCATCCTTTGAAGATCAAACGTATAACCATAACAAACCGAGTCATCCATTGAACATCAAACGTATAACCATAACAAACCGAGTCATCCATTGAACATCAAACGTATAACCATAACAAACCGAGTCATCCATTGAAGATCAAACGTATAACCATAACAAACCGAGTCATCCGTTGAAGATCAAATGTATAACCATAACAAAACGAGTCATCCGTTGAAGATCAAACGTATAACCATAACAAACCGAGTCATCCATTGAACATCAAACGTATAACCATAACAAACCGAGTCATCCATTGAACATCAAACGTATAACCATAACAAACCGAGTCATCCGTTGAAGATCAAACGTATAACCATAACAAACTGAGTCATCCTTTGAAGATCAAACGTATAACCATAACAAAGCGAGTCATCCGTTGAAGATCAAACGTATAACCATAACAAACCGAGTCATCCTTTGAAGATCAAACGAATAACCATAACAAACCGAGTCATCCTTTGAAGATCAAACGTATAACCATAACAAACCGAGTCATCCATTGAACATCAAACGTATAACCATAACAAACCGAGTCATCCGTTGAAGATCAAACGTATAACCATAACAAACCGAGTCATCCTTTGAAGATCAAACGTATAACCATAACAAACCGAGTTATCCATTGAAGATCAAACGTATAACCATAACAAACCGAGTCATCCGTTGAAGATCAAACGTATAACCATAACAAACCGAGTCATCCATTAAATATCAAACGTATAACCATAACAAACCGAGTCATCCTTTGAAGATCAAACGTATAACCATAACAAACCGAGTCATCCGTTGAAGATCAAACGTATAACCATAACAAACCGAGTCATCCTTTGAAGATCAAACGTATAACCATAACAAACCGAGTCATCCTTTGAAGATCAAACGTATAACCATAACAAACTGAGTCATCCGTTGAAGATCAAACGTATAACCATAACAAACCGAGTCATCCGTTGAACATCAAACGTATAACCATAACAAACCGAGTCATCCATTGAACATCAAACGTATAACCATAACAAACCGAGTCATCCGTTGAAGATCAAACGTATAACCATAACAAACCGAGTCATCCTTTAAAGATCAAACGTATAACCATAACAAACCGAGTCATCCGTTGAACATCAAACGTATAACCATAACAAACAGAGTCATCCTTTGAAGATCAAACGTATAACCATAACAAACCGAGTCATCCTTTGAAGATCAAACGTATAACCATAACAAACCGAGTCATCCTTTGAAGATCAAACGTATAACCATAACAAACAGAGTCATCCATTGAAGATCAAACGTATAACCATAACAAACCGAGTCATCCATTGAAGATCAAACGTATAACCATAACAAACCGAGTCATCCTTTGAAGATCAAACGTATAACCATAACAAACCGAGTCATCCTTTGAAGATCAAACGTATAACCATAACAAACCGAGTCATCCATTGAACATCAAACGTATAACCATAACAAACCGAGTCATCCATTAAAGATCAAACGTATAACCATAACAAACCGAGTCATCCTTTGAAGATCAAACGTATAACCATAACAAACCGAGTCATCCGTTGAAGATCAAACGTATAACCATAACAAACCGAGTCATCCTTTGAAGATCAAACGTATAACCATAACAAACCGAGTCATCCTTTGAAGATCAAACGTATAACCATAACAAACCGAGTCATCCATTGAACATCAAACGTATAACCATAACAAACCGAGTCATCCATTGAACATCAAACGTATAACCATAACAAACCGAGTCATCCATTGAAGATCAAACGTATAACCATAACAAACCGAGTCATCCGTTGAAGATCAAACGTATAACCATAACAAACCGAGTCATCCGTTGAAGATCAAACGTATAACCATAACAAACCGAGTCATCCGTTTAACATCAAACGTATAACCATAACAAACCGAGTCATCCATTGAACATCAAACGTATAACCATAACAAACCGAGTCATCCGTTGAAGATCAAACGTATAACCATAACAAACCGAGTCATCCTTTGAAGATCAAACGTATAACCATAACAAACCGAGTCATCCATTGAAGATCAAACGTATAACCATAACAAACCGAGTCATCCTTTGAAGATCAAACGTATAACCATAACAAACCGAGTCATCCGTTGAACATCAAACGTATAACCATAACAAACCGAGTCATCCTTTGAAGATCAAACGTATAACCATAACAAACCGAGTCATCCTTTGAAGATCAAACGTATAACCATAACAAACCGAGTCATCCTTTGAAGATCAAACGTACAACCATAACAAACAGAGTCATCCATTGAAGATCAAACGTATAACCATAACAAACCGAGTCATCCATTGAAGATCAAACGTATAACCATAACAAACCGAGTCATCCTTTGAAGATCAAACGTATAACCATAACAAACCGATTCATCCTTTGAAGATCAAACGTATAACCATAACAAACCGAGTCATCCGTTTAACATCAAACGTATAACCATAACAAACCGAGTCATCCATTGAACATCAAACGTATAACCATAACAAACCGAGTCATCCGTTGAAGATCAAACGTATAACCATTACAAACCGAGTCATCCTTTGAAGATCAAACGTATAACCATAACAAACCGAGTCATCCATTGAAGATCAAACGTATAACCATAACAAACCGAGTCATCCTTTGAAGATCAAACGTATAACCATAACAAACCGAGTCATCCGTTGAACATCAAACGTATAACCATAACAAACCGAGTCATCCTTTGAAGATCAAACGTATAACCATAACAAACCGAGTCATCCTTTGAAGATCAAACGTATAACCATAACAAACCGAGTCATCCTTTGAAGAACAAACGTACAACCATAACAAACAGAGTCATCCATTGAAGATCAAACGTATAACCATAACAAACCGAGTCATCCATTGAAGATCAAACGTATAACCATAACAAACCGAGTCATCAGTTGAAGATCAAACGTATAACCATAACAAACCGAGTCATCCGTTGAAGATCAAACGTATAACCATAACAAACCGAGTCATCCGTTTAACATCAAACGTATAACCATAACAAACCGAGTCATCCTTTGAACATCAAACGTATAACCATAACAAACCGAGTCATCCGTTGAAGATCAAACGTATAACCATAACAAACCGAGTCATCCTTTGAAGATCAAACGTATAACCATAACAAACCGAGTCATCCGTTGAAGATCAAACGTATAACCATAACAAACCGAGTCATCCTTTGAAGATCAAACGAATAACCATAACAAACCGAGTCATCCTTTGAAGATCAAACGTATAACCATAACAAACCGAGTCATCCTTTGAAGATCAAACGTATAACCATAACAAACCGAGTCATCCATTGAACATTAAACGTATAACCATAACAAACCGAGTCATCCATTGAACATCAAACGTATAACCATAACAAACCGAGTCATCCATTGAAGATCAAACGTATAACCATAACAAACCGAGTCATCCGTTGAAGATCAAACGTATAACCATAACAAAACGAGTCATCCGTTGAAGATCAAACGTATAACCATAACAAACCGAGTCATCCGTTGAACATCAAACGTATAACCATAACAAACCGAGTCATCCATTGAACATCAAACGTATAACCATAACAAACCGAGTCATCCGTTGAAGATCAAACGTATAACCATAACAAACCGAGTCATCCTTTGAAGATAAAACGTATAACCATAACAAACCGAGTCATCCGTTGAAGATCAAACGTATAACCATAACAAACCGAGTCATCCTTTGAAGATCAAACGAATAACCATAACAAACCGAGTCATCCTTTGAAGATCAAACGTATAACCATAACAAACCGAGTCATCCTTTGAAGATCAAACGTATAACCATAACAAACCGAGTCATCCATTGAAGATCAAACGTATAACCATAACAAACCGAGTCATCCATTGAACATCAAACGTATAACCATAACAAACCGAGTCATCCGTTGAAGATCAAACGTATAACCATAACAAACCGAGTCATCCTTTGAAGATCAAACGTATAACCATAACAAACCGAGTTATCCATTGAAGATCAAACGTATAACCATAACAAACCGAGTCATCCGTTGAAGATCAAACGTATAACCATAACAAACCGAGTCATCCATTAAATATCAAACGTATAACCATAACTAACCGAGTCATCCTTTGAAGATCAAACGTATAACCATAACAAACCGAGTCATCCGTTGAAGATCAAACGTATAACCATAACAAACCGAGTCATCCTTTGAAGATCAAACGTATAACCATAACAAACCGAGTCATCCTTTGAAGATCAAACGTATAACCATAACAAACTGAGTCATCCGTTGAAGATCAAACGTATAACCATAACAAACCGAGTCATCCGTTGAACATCAAACGTATAACCATAACAAACCGAGTCATCCATTGAACATCAAACGTATAACCATAACAAACCGAGTCATCCGTTGAAGATCAAACGTATAACCATAACAAACCGAGTCATCCTTTGAAGATCAAAGGTATAACCATAACAAACCGAGTCATCCGTTGAACATCAAACGTATAACCATAACAAACCGAGTCATCCTTTGAAGATCAAACGTATAACCATAACAAACCGAGTCATCCTTTGAAGATCAAACGTATAACCATAACAAACCGAGTCATCCTTTGAAGATCAAACGTATAACCATAACAAACAGAGTCATCCATTGAAGATCAAACGTATAACCATAACAAACCGAGTCATCCATTGAAGATCAAACGTATAACCATAACAAACCGAGTCATCCTTTGAAGATCAAACGTATAACCATAACAAACCGAGTCATCCTTTGAAGATCAAACGTATAACCATAACAAACCGAGTCATCCATTGAACATCAAACGTATAACCATAACAAACCGAGTCATCCATTAAAGATCAAACGTATAACCATAACAAACCGAGTCATCCTTTGAAGATCAAACGTATAACCATAACAAACCGAGTCATCCGTTGAAGATCAAACGTATAACCATAACAAACCGAGTCATCCTTTGAAGATCAAACGTATAACCATAACAAACTGAGTCATCCTTTGAAGATCAAACGTATAACCATAACAAACCGAGTCATCCATTGAACATCAAACGTATAACCATAACAAACCGAGTCATCCATTGAACATCAAACGTATAACCATAACAAACCGAGTCATCCATTGAAGATCAAACGTATAACCATAACAAACCGAGTCATCCGTTGAAGATCAAACGTATAACCATAACAAACCGAGTCATCCGTTGAAGATCAAACGTATAACCATAACAAACCGAGTCATCCGTTTAACATCAAACGTATAACCATAACAAACCGAGTCATCCATTGAACATCAAACGTATAACCATAACAAACCGAGTCATCCGTTGAAGATCAAACGTATAACCATAACAAACCGAGTCATCCTTTGAAGATCAAACGTATAACCATAACAAACCGAGTCATCCATTGAAGATCAAACGTATAACCATAACAAACCGAGTCATCCTTTGAAGATCAAACGTATAACCATAACAAACCGAGTCATCCGTTGAACATCAAACGTATAACCATAACAAACCGAGTCATCCTTTGAAGATCAAACGTATAACCATAACAAACCGAGTCATCCTTTGAAGATCAAACGTATAACCATAACAAACCGAGTCATCCTTTGAAGATCAAACGTACAACCATAACAAACAGAGTCATCCATTGAAGATCAAACGTATAACCATAACAAACCGAGTCATCCATTGAAGATCAAACGTATAACCATAACAAACCGAGTCATCCTTTGAAGATCAAACGTATAACCATAACAAACCGAGTCATCCTTTGAAGATCAAACGTATAACCATAACAAACCGAGTCATCCGTTTAACATCAAACGTATAACCATAACAAACCGAGTCATCCATTGAACATCAAACGTATAACCATAACAAACCGAGTCATCCGTTGAAGATCAAACGTATAACCATTACAAACCGAGTCATCCTTTGAAGATCAAACGTATAACCATAACAAACCGAGTCATCCATTGAAGATCAAACGTATAACCATAACAAACCGAGTCATCCTTTGAAGATCAAACGTATAACCATAACAAACCGAGTCATCCGTTGAACATCAAACGTATAACCATAACAAACCGAGTCATCCTTTGAAGATCAAACGTATAACCATAACAAACCGAGTCATCCTTTGAAGATCAAACGTATAACCATAACAAACCGAGTCATCCTTTGAAGAACAAACGTACAACCATAACAAACAGAGTCATCCATTGAAGATCAAACGTATAACCATAACAAACCGAGTCATCCATTGAAGATCAAACGTATAACCATAACAAACCGAGTCATCCGTTGAAGATCAAACGTATAACCATAACAAACCGAGTCATCCGTTGAAGATCAAACGTATAACCATAACAAACCGAGTCATCCGTTTAACATCAAACGTATAACCATAACAAACCGAGTCATCCATTGAACATCAAACGTATAACCATAACAAACCGAGTCATCCGTTGAAGATCAAACGTATAACCATAACAAACCGAGTCATCCTTTGAAGATCAAACGTATAACCATAACAAACCGAGTCATCCATTGAAGATCAAACGTATAACCATAACAAACCGAGTCATCCTTTGAAGATCAAACGTATAACCATAACAAACCGAGTCATCCATTAAAGATCAAACGTATAACCATAACAAACCGAGTCATCCATTGAACATCAAACGTATAACCATAACAAACCGAGTCATCCGTTGAAGATCAAACGTATAACCATAACACACCGAGTCATCCTTTGAAGATCAAACGTATAACCATAACAAACCGAGTCATCCATTGAAGATCAAACGTATAACCATAACAAACCGAGTCATCCTTTGAAGAACAAACGTACAACCATAACAAACAGAGTCATCCATTGAAGATCAAACGTATAACCATAACAAACCGAGTCATCCATTGAAGATCAAACGTATAACCATAACAAACCGAGTCATCCGTTGAAGATCAAACGTATAACCATAACAAACCGAGTCATCCGTTGAAGATCAAACGTATAACCATAACAAACCGAGTCATCCGTTTAACATCAAACGTATAACCATAACAAACCGAGTCATCCATTGAACATCAAACGTATAACCATAACAAACCGAGTCATCCGTTGAAGATCAAACGTATAACCATAACAAACCGAGTCATCCTTTGAAGATCAAACGTATAACCATAACAAACCGAGTCATCCATTAAAGATCAAACGTATAACCATAACAAACCGAGTCATCCTTTGAAGATCAAACGTATAACCATAACAAACCGAGTCATCCATTAAAGATCAAACGTATAACCATAACAAACCGAGTCATCCTTTGAAGATCAAACGTATAACCATAACAAACCGAGTCATCCGTTGAAGATCAAACGTATAACCATAACAAACCGAGTCATCCTTTGAAGATCAAACGTATAACCATAACAAACCGAGTCATCCTTTGAAGATCAAACGTATAACCATAACAAACCGAGTCATCCGTTGAAGATCAAACGTATAACCATAACAAACCGAGTCATCCGTTGAACATCAAACGTATAACCATAACAAACCGAGTCATCCATTGAACATCAAACGTATAACCATAACAAACCGAGTCATTCGTTGAAGATCAAACGTATAACCATAACAAACCGAGTCATCCTTTGAAGATCAAACGTATAACCATAACAAACCGAGTCATCCGTTGAACATCAAACGTATAACCATAACAAACCGAGTCATCCTTTGAAGATCAAATGTATAACCATAACAAACCGAGTCATCCTTTGAAGATCAAACGTATAACCATAACAAACCGAGTCATCCTTTGAAGATCAAACGTATAACCATAACAAACCGAGTCATCTATTGAAGATCAAACGTATAACCATAACAAACCGAGTCATCCATTGAAGATCAAACGTATAACCATAACAAACCGAGTCATCCTTTGAAGATCAAACGTATAACCATAACAAACCGAGTCATCCTTTGAAGATCAAACGTATAACCATAACAAACCGAGTCATCCATTGAACATTAAACGTATAACCATAACAAACCGAGTCATCCATTAAAGATCAAACGTATAACCATAACAAACCGAGTCATCCTTTGAAGATCAAACGTATAGCCATAACAAACCGAGTCATCCGTTGAAGATCAAACGTATAACCATAACAAACCGAGTCATCCTTTGAAGATCAAACGTATAACCATAACAAACCGAGTCATCCTTTGAAGATCAAACGTATAACCATAACAAACCGAGTCATCCATTGAACATCAAACGTATAACCATAACAAACCGAGTCATCCATTCAACATCAAACGTATAACCATAACAAACCGAGTCATCCATTGAAGATCAAACGTATAACAATAACAAACCGAGTCATCCGTTGAAGATCAAACGTATAACCATAACAAACCGAGTCATCCGTTGAAGATCAAACGTATAACCATAACAAACCGAGTCATCCGTTGAACATCAAACGTATAACCATAACAAACCGAGTCATCCATTGAACATCAAACGTATAACAATAACAAACCGAGTCATCCGTTGAAGATCAAACGTATAACCATAACAAACCGAGTCATCCTTTGAAGATCAAACGTATAACCATAACAAACCGAGTCATCCATTGATGATCAAACGTATAACCATAACAAACCGAGTCATCCTTTGAAGATCAAACGTATAACCATAACAAACCGAGTCATCCTTTGAAGATCAAACGTATAACCATAACAAACCGAGTCATCCTTTGAAGATCAAACGTATAACCATAACAAACCGAGTCATCCATTGAAGATCAAACGTATAACCATAACAAACCGAGTCATCCATTGAACATCAAACGTATAACCATAACAAACCGAGTCATCCGTTGAAGATCAAACGTATAACCATAACAAACCGAGTCATCCTTTGAAGATCAAACGTATAACCATAACAAACCGAGTTATCCATTAAAGATCAAACGTATAACCATAACAAACCGAGTCATCCGTTGAAGATCAAACGTATAACCATAACAAACCGAGTCATCCATTAAATATCAAACGTATAACCATAACAAACCGAGTCATCCTTTGAAGATCAAACGTATAACCATAACAAACCGAGTCATCCGTTGAAGATCAAACGTATAACCATAACAAACCGAGTCATCCTTTGAAGATCAAACGTATAACCATAACAAACCGAGTCATCCTTTGAAGATCAAACGTATAACCATAACAAACCGAGTCATCGTTGAAGATCAAACGTATAACCATAACAAACTGAGTCATCCGTTGAACATCAAACGTATAACCATAACAAACCGAGTCATCCATTGAACATCAAACGTATAACCATAACAAACCGAGTCATCCGTTGAAGATCAAACGTATAACCATAACAAACCGAGTCATCATTTGAAGATCAAACGTATAACCATAACAAACCGAGTCATCCGTTAAACATCAAACGTATAACCATAACAAACCGAGTCATCCTTTGAAGATCAAACGTATAACCATAACAAACTGAGTCATCCTTTGAAGATCAAACGTATAACCATAACAAACCGAGTCATCCTTTGAAGATCAAACGTATAACCATAACAAACCGAGTCATCCATTGAAGATCAAACGTATAACCATAACAAACCGAGTCATCCATTGAAGATCAAACGTATAACCATAACAAACCGAGTCATCCTTTGAAGATCAAACGTATAACCATAACAAACCGAGTCATCCTTTGAAGATCAAACGTATAACCATAACAAACCGAGTCATCCATTGAACATCAAACGTATAACCATAACAAACCGAGTCATCCATTAATGATCAAACGTATAACCATAACAAACTGAGTCATCCTTTGAAGATCAAACGTATAACCATAACAAACCGAGTCATCCGTTGAAGATCAAACGTATAACCATAACAAACCGAGTCATCCTTTGAAGATCAAACGTATAACCATAACAAACCGAGTCATCCTTTGAAGATCAAACGTATAACCATAACAAACCGAGTCATCCTTTGAAGATCAAACGTATAACCATAACAAACCGAGTCATCCATTGAACATCAAACGTATAACCATAACAAACCGAGTCATCCATTGAACATCAAACGTATAACCATAACAAACCGAGTCATCCATTGAAGATCAAACGTATAACCATAACAAACCGAGTCATCCGTTGAAGATCAAACGTATAACCATAACAAACCGAGTCATCCGTTGGAGATCAAACGTATAACCATAACAAACCGAGTCATCCGTTGAACATCAAACGTATAACCATAACAAACCGAGTCATCCATTGAACATCAAACGTATAACCATAACAAACCGAGTCATCCGTTGAAGATCAAACGTATAACCATAACAAACCGAGTCATCCTTTGAAGATCAAACGTATAACCATAACAAACCGAGTCATCCATTGAAGATGAAACGTATAACCATAACAAACCGAGTCATCCTTTGAAGATCAAACGTATAACCATAACAAACCGAGTCATCCTTTGAAGATCAAACGTATAACCATAACAAACCGAGTCATCCTTTGAAGATCAAACGTATAACCATAACAAACCGAGTCATCCATTGAAGATAAAATGTATAACCATAACAAACCGAGTCATCCATTGAAGATCAAACGTATAACCATAACAAACCGAGTCATCCGTTGAAGATCAAACGTATAACCATAACAAACCGAGTCATCCGTTGAACATCAAACGTATAACCATAACAAACCGAGTCATCCGTTGAACATCAAACGTATAACCATAACAAACCGAGTGATCCGTTGAAGATCAAACGTATAACCATAACAAACCGAGTCATCCTTTGAAGATCAAACGTATAACCATAACAAACCGAGTCATCCTTTGAAGATCAAACGTATAACCACGCATGTCAATCGGCTGCAATACTTCATGAGCTTTTAAATGAAATGGAATATCTTAGCGTTGAGTAGTAATCAGCTACACTACTTTACGAACTTTAAGATGACACGGGGAACATTATTGATGTTTCCGTTTTCGTGTTTAGGAATCTATTATCGTTGTAATATTCATGTTTAATTAAGCGTGTGTTTAAGTGTTTGTGTCGAATAAAACTATGTTTAAGTGTCTGTTTGTAAGTTTTCCATTTGATTCCACAAGGTTTATTTATAATATTCTTAATAAATAAATGTTTGCTTTTATTAAAATCTTAATAATTAAGTATATAAATGGCGCAATATATTTAAATATATATGTTAAACTTTAAGCTTTTAAAATCCAAAAAATATATATATGTTAGCTTTTAAAAAACCAAAAAAAAAAAAATATATGTTAAACTCTATTTCATAAAGAATAATTATATATATATATATATATATATATATATATATATATATATATATATATATATATATATATATATATATATATATATATATATATATATATATATATATATATGTGTAAAAACCTAAAAAATACATATTTAGTTTCCCCGGCGACACGTCGCCGGGGATAATGTGGCGGTAAATTTCCCGCTATTTATTTCATCTCATTGTTTATACTTTTGTCGTATATTCAAATGAATGATTAATTTAGCACTAATCCTCTTCCAAATTATATTCAAATAATTTGGGAAATTTTGGTCAATGTTTCCCCATCGACCTGTCGCCGGGGAAACATCAGTCAATATTTGACTAAATTTTTTGCCCGAAATCTTTGCCACGTCAAATTTGGGTTGTCGTCTAGCGGCTTTTCCCATCAATATTTGTCGCCGGGGAATATCTCGATGGGGAAGGCTTCGAATGTTGTAGTGAATGAACAATATGCAGACAAGTTTTGCTGATCTATTTGGCACTTGATCCAATTTCAAGCCTCAAATCCTTCTTCCCTGGTGTGATTAACTCAGATTTAGCACTTGTTAGCCCTAGCCTAAGCTTAGATCTAGGTGTCCTCAAAATCCTAGCCAATTTTACCAAGTATTAAAGATTTTATAGCCAAATTATGAATCTATGTGTTTCAAACCTTCAAACCTGCAAACATATGAACACTAGCACCTAACAAGCAGATACCAACACTTACAAACAACAAATAACCACTTAGCAAACCACAATTCCAAATAATGCAGTAGACCCAAACACCCTTTAATCTACCACTTAACAAAGGAACTTGTGATTTTAACTAATAACCTACTGATTTTAATGATCAAAAACACTTAAACAATAGCAACTAACACAATCAAACTCAAAAATCACCAGCACAAACACCAATACTCAAAATCAAAGCACCAAATTCAAAACAGTCATAAACATGAAATTTTTAGGGGAATCTTAACAAGGGATTATACCTGCCTTCCACAACATCCTAGGAAGGCCAGCAATGCTTCTTGGACCTTGTTCAACAACTAGAACAAGACCAAGGTACTTCAACAAAGGATATGCAAACTGCCTTGGTTGATGGTTCAATGTAGAACCTCAAGGACTTGATATCTTCAACACAAACAGCAAACAACTCAACCAAGGGCTCTAATCCCTTCACAAGCTTGGTGTCAACAAGCTTGTAAGAGCTTATAGCAAATGGTCAAGGGTTAGTACACAAAATAAGCCAAAACAGAACCTAGGATTTCAAGGTATTTGAACCTTAAAAACCTTTTGAACCAAGACGTGCCTTAACCACAAGATTAAGGTAGGTCTTAACAATCAAATGGAACTCAGAATTAGGCTACTCAAACACCAACTTTTAATCAAATCAAAAAGAGAATTCAATATTTTCAGAAATTCAAATTTTATTAAACTTAAAAAGGAATTACAAAGATTGATAGCCTAAACCTGGAACAAAGCTCTCTCACAGGTTGAGGAGTCTTTATATAGGCAAATGCCAAGGCTAGCACTATTCACAAACCCTAGAAGTGAAATTCCCTAAATGCCCTAAGTCCTTCTAGACGTTTTCTTGGTGTGAGCTGTCCAAAGTGATCCTGGATGTTCATTTTAGCTTTGGAATGAAGCATTGATCCTTAGCTGTTGATTTGGACACCTCAGATAACTTGGAGGGCAAGTAGCATTCTGATTGGTTGAAAGGGAATTAGGGGTGGGGTCCATTGTGAGTGGGAATAAGGGTTTTATGGTTTGGATGAGTTTCTGCACATGTGAATCACTCATGTGCAAAGGTAATTGCAATTTACCCTAAGTTTCAGTGGTGTAAATTCTGGGTGGGGTAAAAGATGAACAGTAACTCATTTGATCCGAAATTGGGGGAAAAGAGTTGTTTGGCGCATTTTTCAGGTTTGAAAGTTTGAACTTGGCAACTTAGGTCCTTGTGTTTTGGGATTTTTGGTATAATAAGTTTTTCAGCCCTAAAACGTATTTCCCTTTGTTAATAACTTTCACACATTGGCAGTTTTGGCACAAACTTTTGGAAAAAGGTTTACAAGGGTTATTTTTGACATTTTTGTATAATTCAAGGGCTGATCTTGGACATTCTTGATCTTCAAAGGTCTTTAATGTATCTTTGGCTTGATGAGGGACCATAATTGACAATTTGGAATTGTTGAGGGACCAATCTTACCATTTCTTCAAAGTTGAAGGACCTTTTGTGTCATTTTGACAAACTTAAGGGACAAACTTGTAATTATCAATATACAAGGGTTTTAAGTGTCATTTCTTCAATAAATGAGGATCAATCTTGTTTGTCTTTAAGTCTTCAAGGGTATTTGTTGAGTATTCCATGATTAGGGCCCGGTTCTTTGTACGGCTTCGTTTCTCGTGTCCGTTTTTCCTTGTAACTTGTGATCTTTTGTCTTTTTCACGATATCCATACCTAAAATACACCAAGTAAACAAACACAAGCATATATATATATATGGTATTTTATGACATTTTTATGCATTTAAAGCCCGAAAAGAACGATGAGATCATGTATAAATGCCATCTCATCAGTCATGGTAAAAAAACACGATGGAAGTTGGCGCATGTGCGTTGACTTTACAGACCTCAATAAAGCTTGCCCTCAGGACTACTACCCACTCCCAGAAATAGACTGGAAGGTTGAATCACTGTGTGGATATCCTTTTAAATGTTTCCTAGATGCATACAATGGATACCATCAGATACAAATGGCGGAGCAAGATGAGGAAAAGAAATAATTTCATACCAGTCAAGGAGTATACTACTACACAAAAATGCCCTTTAGACTCAAGAACGCATGGGCCACATACCAACGACTAGTAGACAGTGCGTTTGATAGCCAAATCGGTCGACACTTGGAAGCTTATGTCGATGATTTAGTCATAAAAAGCCACATGGAGGACGAACTCATCCGTGATATGGAGGAAACTTTCTCCACACTTAGAGGAATGAATATGAAGCTAAACCATAAGAAGTGCACTTTCGGCGCCACTGAAGGCATGTTCCTAGGTTACATGATGGATCCCAATGGCATTAAACCTTGTCCGGAGAAGACGGACGCGGTCATGCAAATCCAAAGCCCGAGAAGAAAGATAGAAGTACAATCGCTGAATGGAAAACTGGCAGGACTGAATAGATTCCTATCTAAATCTGCGGAGAAATCACTCCCCTTGTTCAATACACTCAAGAAATGTATAAAGAAGGGAGACTTCAATTATACAAAAGGAGGCCCGGTAAGCTTTCGATGAATTGAAAAGACATCTGGCAGCACTTCCCATGTTGGTCGCACCTCGGCCGGAAGAAGAGTTGATAGTATACCTTACGGCTACACAAAGAGCAATTAGTGCGGTACTAATGACGGATAGGGAAAATGTACAGACACCAGTATATTTCATCAGTAGGGCACTGCAAAGCTCAGAGTTGAATTACTCGCCTATGGAAAAACTTTAATTAGCACTGGTATTCGTAGCAAAAAGGCTACGACATTACATTCAAGCACATCCCATAGCAGTAATCACAAACCAGCCAATAAAGCATATAATATTAAAGAAGGATGTAGCAGGAAGGCTGCAGAAGTGGAGTGTCCTACACGGGGAGCATAACATTACATACAGACCTCGCACTGCCGATAAGGGACATATTCTGGCATACTTCATTATCGAAAAACTAGAAGACGATGAACGGAAACCTGTATAGGAGGAAGATAATCAAGTCCCATGGGTCTTATTCACTGATGAATCCTCCTAGACTGATGGATCTGGCGCAGGCCTCATTCTCACCAACCCCGAAGGTATATAATCCACGTATGCCCTACGCTTTGAGTTTACAGCCACAAATAACGAAGCCGAGTATGAAATGCTTATAGCAGGACTAAGAATCGCAACCCGTATGGGTGTACGTAACCTCGAAGCAAATGTGGACTCTCCTTTAGTAGCAAATCACATACAAGGCGAATATGAAGCAAATGAGGAAAACATGATACAGTACCTATAAAAAAACCAAGTCGTTAATCGAAAGCTTTAAAAAGTTTACGATACGACAAGTACAAAGGTGAGAAAACAAAAAGGTTGATGCCCTAAGTAAAATAGAATCAACCAGCTTCGCGCACTTGTCAAAACAAGTCCTGGTGGAGATCCTTAAAGATAAATCCATAAAGGAAGTGGAAATAAAATCGGTCGTAGAAGAGGAAGGTCCCACGTGGATGACACCGATCGTGGACTATCTAACAAAGGAGTCACTTCCATAGGATGAGACCGAGGCAAGACAAATCCGAAGTCACTCCAGGCAATTTGAGGTCAGGGATGGAGTCCTTTATAAGCGATCTTTCCTACAAACATGGTTACGGTGCGTAGGACCGCGACGCAATACGTCATCAACGAAATCCATGAAGGATCTTGTGGCATGCACGCATGACCCAGATCAGTGGTGGAAAGAGCATTGCACAGCGGTTATTACTGGCCAACCATGCACTCAGACGCGCGCACACTCACCTCAAAGTGTAATGATTGCCAAGTCCATATACCAGTACTGCGCCAACCCCAGCAAGAGTTAACACCTATCACTTCCCCTTGGCTATTTTATAAATGGGGGATTGATATCACAGGACGTTTTCCTGTGGCAGCTGGAGGGATCAAGTTCCTAATAGTCGCGATGGACTACTTTACCAGAGGGATTGAGGCCAAGGCATTCGCGACAATTACAACCAAGTAAAAAGGTTCGTTTAGAATAACATAGTATGCGTTTCGGGCTACCAGGAGAAATCATCTCTGGCAACGGTAAACAATTCGTGAAGAACGCATTCAAGGACAGGTGTTCTAAAAACAACAATAAACAGCGGTTCACATCCATAGTTCATCCATAGTCCAATGCGCTCGTGGAGAGAGAAAATAGGAGCCTAGGCGATGGTATAAAGACGCGAATGGGGGAGGAGAACAAAAAATGGGTTGATGAACTATCACATGTGTTATGGGCGCATCACACTATGATAAACAACAACTAGAGATACCCCTTTCGCCCTAACATACGGAACAGAGGCAGTTATTCCAGCCAAAATCGGAATACCAACACTCTACACAACTGAAGTAGACATGGTTACAAACAACGAGGAGTTGCAAGTTAACCTAGACATAATCGATGAAAGGCGAGAGTTAGTAGCGATCAATGAGGCTAAGGCTAAATCTAAAATGAAGGGTTACTATGACACCAGGGTGCGAAAGATCTCTTTCGTGCCAGGAGACTTCGTGTATCTAGAAAATGCGGCTAGTCGCGTGGAGAATACGGGGAAACTTGTACCAAAGTGGGAAGGGCCCTACATAGTGACGAAGTCTTTGGGAGATGGCGTGTATAGACTACGCGACATGGACGGTCGTAACTTGTGTAGGACGTGGAATATCTGCCACTTGAAAAAGTGTCCCCTTTAGATGCCGCGACCTCGAAACAAGAAGCACTAGCTACGTTTAGCTCCAATAAATACATGTATTATTTTCTTTTTCATGCCATGTATTTAAAACCTTGCAAGTATTAATAAAATGTCGTGGTCCCTAGCTAGTTCCACGTCCCATTCTCAAAAATTTCTTTATATGTCCTTTACATCATATCATGCCTACTGGCGTACGCGTACATACAGTTTCCAAGTGAAATAAGAGGAATGGGTCTAACCTACTAATTATACTCGTCGTGTAAGAGGGATGCAACCCAATCGACCATGGATCATGTATCCTTGTTAGGCCCCTTGAAAATCATGTAGCAAGTTTTACAGCCAGTACATTCCATACTGGGCCTGAAAAAAGACACAAACGTGCACACCTAACAATGGGCCAGCCTCCCCTGGCCGTCCTTATAGTAGTAGCGGTATACCGCACATAGTGAGTTTGCCTCACCCATAAGGACGTTTTATGCAAACAGATAACAGCTGTGTTATAAATTTAATACGAATGGGTAATGCCAATACAAATACAAGTCTTAAGTTGTAAAACCCGCATAAAATTCACTTTAAATAAAATACTTAATATTTAATTTATTCTCGATAAGTAAGTACGTATAATGAACACGACATGATAAGATACAAGTAAATACGTATACTTTAAATATGACAAGACAAGATATAAGTAACTACATATATTTAATACGACATGACAAGATGTAACACGAAAAGTATATAATTAATTCACGACAAGTATTACGAATGTTAAATAAGACATGACATGTTATACAACGAAAATAAAGTTTACGAATTCATGAACATACGAGAACACAAGTTATGTCACAAGATAATTAAATGGACTTTGTGCTTAACATAACTTTACAAGAAACTAAAATAGGCCCAAGGCCCAGACCACTAAAAGGACTAATAACAAGATACGTATGTTTGCATTCATTTTCAACAAAGAAGAAAAATAAGAGAAACCATACTTGGTTCCTTATAGTCGTCGGCCTAAAAGAAAAGAAAGTAGAGAGAAAACATTTGATTTGATTTATATTCTTAAGGTGGTGTTCGTGTTTCTTATTTGCCAAATCTTTCATCTCTCGGTAAACATCAAATCTCATTTCTTATTTTATTTCTCAAGGAATCACGAATTTAATAATTTAATAATGATTGAACATGTGTTTTATTAATCAAAACAAGAATGGAATTGGTTTGGGTTGGTTTGGTTTGCACGAAAACCAAGAACCCCTTCATGGGGTGCTCTTGGTGGCTTTCTTTTGCCAGTAGCCGCCGGCCTTTAAGGATCGATGGCGTGTTAGGTCTAACAGTCGCAACTCCCTAAGGGGACACAGAGGGAATTTATGCAAGCAGTGCCAACCGAGACTGATGAGATGGCATTTATACATGATCTCATCATTCTTTTCGGGCTTTAAATGCATAAAAATGTCATAAAATACCATATATATGCTTGTGTTTGTTTACTTGTGTATTTTAGGTATGGATATCGTGAAAAAGACAAAAGATCACAAGTTACAAGGAAAAACGGACACGAGAAACGAAGCCGTACAAAGAACCGGGCCCTAATCATGGAATTCTCAACAAAATACCTTGAAGATTTGAAGACAAACAAGATTGATCCTCATTTATTGAAGAAATGACACTTAAAACCCTTGTATATTGATAATTACAAGTTTGGTCCCTTAAGTTTGTCAAAATTACACAAAAGGTCCTTCAACTTTGAAGAAATGGCAAGAATAGTCCCTCAATAAATCAAAATTGCCAATAATGGTCCCTCATAAAGTCAAAGATGCAATGAAGACCTTTGAAGATCAAGAATGTTCAAAATCAGCCCTTGAAATATCTAAATATGGCAAAAACAACCCTTGTAATCTTTTTGGAAAAGTCTTGTGCCAAAATTGTCAAAACCTGAAAGTTGTCACAAGCTTAATTGGGCGCTGATAGAAGTTTATTCACAAATGCAAAAAGAAAGAAAGGAAAAGGACCAAGGCTGCCAAGTTTATAAGTTTAAACTCCTAAACACGCGCCAAACACCTTTTTCCCTAAGAAAACGGATCAAAAGGTATTACTGTAGCACGCATGAACCCAGTTTTTACTTTTCACCAACAAGGGGGTTTTTACAATTACCTTTACCAAAACACAATTAACCCTTACACGAATCCATCCCATGCTTAAACTCACATTTCCACTCACCCAAAGGACCCCACCATTCAAACCGTTTCACCCATCACATGAGTACTTGCCCTCCAAGCTTAGCCACGTGTCAAGATCAACAGCTGAGAGCCTTTGATTGATCACAAAGCTAAAATGAACGTGTAGGATCATTTTGGACAGCTCAACAACAACAAACGTACTCAAGGACTTAGGGCATTTAGGGAATTTCACATCTAGGGTTTATGAACAGTGAAGCCTTGGCATTTGCCTATAAAAAGACTCCTCAACATGTGAGAGAGCTTTTGTTCCAGATTTTAGCTTTTAATCTTTGTAATTCCTTTTTATGAAATAAAATTTGATTTTCAGAAATTTTGAGAAATCTTGTTCTTGTTTATAAAAGTTTGGTGTTGGAGAAGCTAAAATCTGAGTTCCATTTATATGTTTGAAGGTTTTTGAGGCAAGGTTTTAAGTGATAAGACTTGTGCATCAAAAATCAGAAAGTCCTTGTTTATTTGATCTCACCATTGTGTTTGTTCATCTTAGCAGCATTGGAAGCTGGTACTTGTTTTGCTAGTACCTCAGCTCAAACAATCCAGGGCCTGGATGTAGGTCTTGGAGGTTTGCACCTTCTTCCCTTTTCATTTTCTCTTTAAGTTTCTGAATATTTGTGATATTTGTGGATTTGTGCTTGAATCTGTGTTATTGTGGATGTTTATTGTTAATTTGGCTTGGTTTGATGTTTATGAGGTGTTATTGATCTGATTTGTGGGTTGAATCTTAATGATCCTTTGAAAATTTGTGAAAATAAGTTTTAAAAGGGTGTTTGGGATTACTGCATAAGTTTGGTTTGTGGTTTGTTAAGTGCTTGTGTGTTGTATGCAAGTATTGGTATCTGCTATTTGGGAGTATTTGTGCATCTGTTTGCAGGTTTTGTGGGCTTAAACACATTGATTCATAGATTGGCTCTAAAATCTTCATAACTTGGTAAAATTGGTTAGGATTTTGAGGACACCTAGATCTAAGCATAGGTTAAGGGTAACAAGTGCTAAATCATAGCTAATCACACCAGGGTAGAGGGATTTGAGGCTTGAAATTGGATCAAGTGTCAAGTATATCAGCAAACTTGTTTCTGCATATGTTCTTTGTTCATCAGTAACTTTTTATGCTTTGATCTTGTTATTTACTTTGATTCAGTGTTTGATTCTTGTTGCTTTGTGTTTATTGTTTGTTTATATAGCTTGTGTTTGCATCTGGTTAAGTTTGGCTAGCTTATTTTGCTGAAATCTGCTTATTAAGTGCTTAACTGCTTATTTGCATATCTGGTGCATATCTGTGGACTGTTTGGCTTATTGTGGCTTATTGTGTGGATCATTTTGTGATTTTATTGTTGCTATTGACTCCTTGTGATTCACTGATCACAAGGGTGCCTTTGTTTCCAATTGAATCAAACCAGAACTCTCAAATAAGCTTGGTCAATTAGTCAAAGCAGTGGGAACTCCTTTCCCCTGCTGGTTGCCACTGATAGTGCATTTTTGGTGTAAGCTTATCAATAAGCTATAATAGCTTATTTTAACCAGCAACAACTTTGTTTTTGTAATGGTGCTCATATTTTGACCCATTTGTTCATCCTGGAGCATTTGGGTGGTTGACTTTTAGGTTTGACTAGAAAACCAACTTCATTGACTTTTACATAAGTTCATTTGTGCTTATTCTGGCTTATTTCTTGTGCTTATTGGATTTTTGTTGATTGATATTGCTTATTGAGTCCATTTGAAAGCTTTTGCAAGTTGAATCAGCTTCTGAGGGTGAGTATTTCTCAAAAACGACTATTTTGTCGTTTTGTGGAATTTTGCTTTTCTATTTTCTGGCTTATTAAGTGAGCTTATTGAAAATTTCTTTTGACAGATCTCTTAAGCATCCAAAAAGAGGGTTGTGTGTCAAATTAGAGCTTATGGCATTAGCTTATGGCTTAATGGGCTGAAAAGCCCAATAAGAATAAGCTTTGTGTTCAATAAGCTGTGATAAGCATATTTTCAGCTTTTGGGCCTTTAGAGTTTTGTTCTTAGAATTAAATTTTAAGTCAGATAGGGCTTTTCCAAGTCAATTGGGCCAAGTTTGACTTTTTGGGCCCAAAAGCCCATTTGTGTTGACTGAATTTGGATTTGGCCCATTTGAGGGCCCATTAGGGGTATTTTGGTAATTTCACTTTCATTTTCTGATTATTTAGGTTAAAATAAACTAGTTTGCAAGATTTTAGAATTTTTTATAATTTTTGGATTTTTAATATTATTTTATTATTATTTTATTATTATTTTTAAAATTTCACTTTTTCCAACTTTTTACATTTTTCTTAGGTTAAATACATTAAAATAGGAATTTAGCAACTTTTAAAATAATTTTATCACTTATAGATTAATTTTTATAATTATTTTAAGTTTTAATAGTTTTTAATTCATTTTAAATAGTTTTTATTCATTTTAAAATTTCTAAAAATAGTTTTTAATCATTTTAGGTCATTTTAGAGGTTTATCAATTGAAAAATCTTTATTTGGGCTTTTTGATAGTTTATTTGATTTTTAGGGCTTTAATTAGCATTTAAAAATTAAATATTTAATTATTTAAAAGGTTTGAAAAAAGTTTTGATAATTGGTAAACTCTTAGTTTATTATCTTTGATTTTTGGTGAATTTTTGGCAATTTTTAGAATTTATTTTATTTTTGGTGATTTTTTAGGTTCTACGTCTTAACTTTCTAATAGTGATTTTTAGTTAATTTTTATTTTTTTACGACTTCGTCATTTTCTCTTCTAATCCCCTCTAAACCAATCATTAATCACAAACATTTGGCAAGTTTTTCACACACATATACCTCCTTGGGAAACGAACTTACACACCATTAAGGGTCATTAGTGTTGATTTTTCCTAAAATCATCACTCGATACTTACCGCTATTTTGTTGCTCTTTTTCCTAAAAGGGTATACAAAAAGCTACATCAATTTTGGCGCCGCTGCCGGGGAGGTGTGTCGTGATTAATTTGCATTGTTGTTTTTAATATTAACCAAATAGTATTTGTATTAGTAGAACTCTACTAATACGTATTATCGGTTTTCTTGGTTTTTCTTGTACAAATATTATTAATATATTGTATTAAGTATCACAATCAATAAACAATATCTCCAAAAGTGTGAAAACACAACCTTAATTGGGATTTGATCTCCTAATTATTGTATTCGAATCTCAAACAAAAAGAAAAAGGCAAAAATAGATAAATACTTTCGTGAAGCTCAATTTTGAAAAATACAAACTATAAGGTGGGTATAAGGCGGGTATTATAAAATATACCCTAAGGAAAAAGGCTCTTAAGTGCTTCGCGCCGCCTCGTTTCCCCGCTTGCTTGTGAGTATTTTAAGATTGAAGGCTAATCGAGGGTTTTGCCGACCAAAGTATTATTACGTATACTATATTTGCTTGGTTTCTTTGTGATTAAACCCTCTTAAACAATTTGGTTTTCACCAAAGTTCTAAAGTCATTAGAAGACGTTCACTCCACGTGATCGTTTTCATTCCTTTGAGGCTTCTTTAATCAAGAGTTTGATTCGAGGAGAGATTTTGTAGATTGTTGTCTACGAAGATACACCAAAATCCAAAAAAAATTAAATATCATCAAAAACACAAAAAAAATTGAAAATGAGACGTTGATTGTTGAAGAACCTCCAATTGTTGAACCTATTGTAGAACAAGAAGTCGTCATGGCTAATCGTACTATGATGGAGTTGCTACAAGCACCCACCGAGGGTTTTGGAGAGGCTATTGTGATTCCCGCCATCCTTGCGGAGAATTTCGAGATTAAGACGGGTTTAATGTCAATGTTGCAAGCAAATAAGTTTAGAGGTCACGAGAAAGACAACCCGCATTACCACATTAGGAATTTTAACCGTCTCACCGCCACTAGCAAATTTAAGGATGTTCCACATGACGCTATTAAGATGATGTTGTTTCCATACTCGTTGGATGGACCCGCAAAAATTTGGCTTGAGAAAGAACCGCCAAATTCGATTTTGACATGGGCCGATCTCGTTTCTAAGTTTGTGAACAAGTTTTTTCCACCATCTAAAACAACACACTTAAAAAAAGAGATTTCACGATTTGTGCAAAGAAATAATGAAAGTTTTTCAATGGCATGGGAACGATTTAAAGAGAGGTTACATGAATGTCCACACCATGATTTTACGGAATTGCATCAAGTGGATACTTTTTATAATGGGCTTAATGATCATGAACGAGATTATTTAAATGCCGCCGCGGGTGGTAATTTTTTCTGCAAGACGACAAATGAGGCTTTACAAATCATTGAAAATAGATCCAAGGTTTATAACCCTCGTAACACACCGAGTGTTGCCAATATGGGTTCGTCATCTTCGTCACAATCGTCTCGTAGCATTAACGCCTTACATGATGAAGCTAATGAGGAAAATCGGTTTTTTGATAGATTTGCTAATCTTATGTCCCATTGGAAGGCTCAAGAAGCTTCCAATTCCGCTTCGGTTAAAGCGGTTGCTAAGAGTTGTTTATCTTGTGGGGGAGCTCATGATCTTTCCGAGTGCATTACCGCGGATGGTAACACTTCGAGTGCATATGTAGCAACGGGAACTTACAACCAAAACGGTCAAGGTTCCCGCCAAAATCAAGCTCCACCAAACCAAAATGTTATCAATTATCGAAACAATAATCAAGGTAATTACCAAGGCAACACACGCAATTACAACAAAGGAAATTATCAAAGTGGGAATGGACAAATCTCTAATCAAAACCAAAACCGTGATTTTCAAAACACTACACAAGGTTTTCAAAATGCTCACACTAAAAATTTGCAAGGAGAATTTTTGGATTATGCTAAAGCAAATGATGCTAAATTTGATAACATGCAACGTGAGATGATTAGCTTAAGGTCCGAGTTGAAAAACGAGCTTAAAAATGAACTTGCTAATGAACTTAAAACTCATGCAAACAAAATGGAAGGAAATGTCCAACGTCTACAACAAAACCAACAAAAGATGGAATTAGGACAACATGAGATTAAGCAAGAGTTATTAAAAGCGGATGCTAGGCAATCAAAATTTGAGGACCGAATGGCTAAGATGTTTGAAGCAATCATGTGTAAGCCCTCTTCTTCGGGTGGTCTTCCTAGTGATACCATTAACAACCCGAGGGGAGAATTGAAGGTTGTTGCCACACGAAGTGGTAAAACTTTCAAGGAACCAATCTCTCGTCCAAGTACTTCTAAGGAGAAGGAAATCGAGAAAGAACCCGAGGTGATGGTCGAAAAGGAGCATATTACAATCCCACGAAGTACCGCTCATACCACACCTACGGTTGAACCAATACCAATTGTGGAACCCGAGTTTCCAAGGCCGTTGCCTAATGACCAACCCACACCACCTTTACCTTACCCTTCGAGACGTAACAAAGAGAAGGCACAAGAACGGAACAATTATCAATTTGAGCTATTTATGAAAATGTTTCGTGATATGCATTTTAACATAAGTTTTGCCGACGCTCTTATCATGATGCCTCGATTCGCCGCAAACTTCAAAAGTATGCTAAACAACAAAGAGAAGTTACAACAATCGTCTAGTTGTTCATCGGTTTTTCTTAGCCGCATACCACAAAAAGTCGGTGATCCCGGTAAATTTTTGATTCCGTGTGCAATTCAAGATATGGAGGAATGCTACGCCTTGGCCGATCTTGGTGCTAGTATTAATTTAATGCCTCTCGAGATTTTCAAATCGCTTTCGCTTCCGGCTCTTACTCCTTCGAACATGTCTATCGAGATGGCCGATCATTCTACGATTTTAGCATGTGGAGTAGCCGAGGACGTTTTCGTTAAAGTCGGAAAGTTTTACTATCCCGTTGACTTTATCGTTGTAGACATTCCTATCGATCGAAAAGTTCCTCTCATTTTGGGTCGTTCATTTTTGGATACATCAAGAGCACTTATCGATGTTCATGCTCGAAAAATCACCCTTCGTTTCAATGAGGAAGAACTTGTCATCAATGCAACACAAAACTCCAATCTTTCTCATGTCTATTCTATTGCTACTTTAAACCATGGTGATTCAACCAATGTCGTTTGCAAAGAATTTTCACCAAGAGTTTTAGGAAATGTCGCCAAAAACAATTTACCATTTCCTCCGCCGGTGGAGGTTATGAGTGTAAAGCCTACAAAGAAGAAACCGTCAATACTTGAATCGAAAAATCCTTCGCCTAACCTCGAACATTCATTCTTGAAAAGTGTTGATAAGTTGCCGGTTTCTACGGAAGATATTTCGGATGGTGAATATGTAGACCCCGATGGGGAGGTTTTCTTCGTCGATAAACGTTTTGAGAACTTGCCACCACCAAAACCAAAACGGTTTCAAAATGTGAGAATTTTTAGTGTGACTAACATCGTCTTAGAAACACCGAATATTTTCGACATAATCAAAAAGGGGTTTCATAAGGAGAGTTCAAAAGATAAAAAAGGAAAAGATCTTAAATGTGATTTAATTGATTTTTCTACAAATCTAACTCCGTCATCACCGGGTGTTTTGAGTGCTACAAGCTCGTCTACTCCTTTTGACGATGCTTTGTGTGGTTCTAGTATGGGGGAAGCCCCTTATGTTCCCTCATCCTTGTCCACCGAGGACGAGATCTTCGATCCCGGAATTTCATGTAAAGGGAAATCTCGGTCTTTCACCGATGCAATAAATGGAAAATCTTTCTATTTGCTTGGTGCGAGTCTACCTCGAGTAGCTCGAAAGTTTGTCTTACCAATTGTCTCACCCTTCTACTTCTCATCTCTTTTCTTCAAACTCTTTGAGTTTATGGCACATCATGAAGTGGCGTTAAATTGTTTTTCCAATAAAAACGAGAACGCCATTTTCGACCCCGGTATTTTGCATCATCTAAGGACTTAGTCCTTTATACCGGTTGCTTTTTGGGCCTTGTTTATCATGTAAGCCCCATCAAAAATTGACCATACCATGATCTTCCCTAAATGTTCACATTTTGAGGGGATCGAGTCGAGCTCATGACTCGGTAATAAAAAACGAGGTGCCTCGTGGGGGAAATCCCATGCTTATCTTTTATGCTCACTATTCACTAATAAGGGGACTTGTACCCTTTCAACTCGTTGTCTCGTGGTTGTTTGTGATTGTGTTATCTAGATCATCATCATCATCTACGATTGAAGACTCTCGTGTTCGCTTACGTGAGCCTCCATCGTTCGTTTGAAAAAGTTTTTCACGATTCCATGACATATCCTTTATTGTTCTAACAATTATCTTTTAGCATACTTAATAAACGGCTTTAGATATATTGTTGATCACCCTTTCCATGCTAGATCCTAAGCATTCGATTCTTCGTCTCTAGTATGGGGGTGCTCCACCTTTAGACTCGAAACATTGAGGACAATGTTTACTTTTAGTATGGGGGGGTGAATAGGTACTTGCTTTGCTACGCCCTCACGCTTTCCAACTTTCAATGTTTTGTTTTGCTAATAAGGCTAAAATGGCCAAATTTTAAATTTTTTCTTAGTTTTCATAAGTGTTTTTAAGACACGAATGTATATTTTCCGATGGGTAGAATAAGAGTTAATTTTTGACTTGATGGGCATTTGGAGCCATTTACATTCCTTAACTCGCTCAATTCAAGTTTTGCTAGACTTTTATATAGGGAGCTTTAAAACGCGAAAGTCTTAATTCATACGGGTTAAGAACAAGAACTTTTCGCAAGTTCCTATAATTGATTCTAGAAAGTCACTTATCAAGGGAACTTTAAAACGCATTCTCTAAACATGAAAAAGTCCAAGAAAGTGCAAGATCCTATAGGTGGCTTGAAAACCCAAAACTTCGATTTGATATAGTCTTAATGAAAGCTAATCCAAATTTGGCTTAATTTTGACTTGCATGGCTAAGTATTCACGAGTCTCTTTAATTAGAGGTCTTTATATAGTGAAGAACGAGAAATGATAGAGTTAGACAAGTGATCATGCTAAACGTAGAACATGAAAATGTTCTTTCAAAAACTCATATGTTTTTAATTGTGGCTTTTTCTTCCCATAAGATCAATGCATTAGGAATAAATCATAATTGCAATAAGTAAGGTCGTACGATTTGAAAGGTTACTTAGCCTCTAGCGCAAGATCGTTTAAAAGTTGCTCGGGGTTGAATAGAGTTCATAGCCAAGGCATAACTTATTGAAGCGGGACGCGAAGATTGGCGATTATCCAAAAAGGCCCTAACAAGGCATGAGGAGCTCTATTTTTGCTAAAGATCCAAAGATGATGTGAAGTATCATTATTCCTAAATCAATATGAAGGATCGAGACACACGACGAGAAGCTATTACTCCCCTAAAGAATGGAGAAAGTCTATCCAAAAAGACCCTAACAAGGTATGAGGATAAATATATCCAAGTCCGAACACTACAAGAAAATGAAGTTAAGGCAACACCACTAAAGTGTTATATTATGTCTTTAAAATGTTGCATTATGCCTAATGTGACACTTCATCAAGTGCCACTTTATGCAATGTCGCCTTAGATAAATGCAACACTTATGTTAGATTATGCAACACTTTTTGAAAGTGTTGCCCATATCTAACAATTGTGATACTTTGACGTGCAACACTTTTAGAACAAAATACAACAATGTTTACACTCAAGTGCAACACTTTACACACATGTGCAACACTTTTAGATTCAATAACCACACTTTATCTATTAATGTGCAACACTTTTAGATTCAATAACCACACTTTTTCTATTAATGTGCAACACTTTTTCATTTAAAACTAATAGGTTATGCAACAGTTTAATGTACAGAGTGCAACACTTTGTGGTGTTTTAATCATACTGCGCAACACTTTAATTTTAAACAACGATGCGAATGTTCATATTGCACAATTTTTTTCAGCAAGTCCAATATATGGAAATTTTTATTCAACAATAGAATAATTAAATACAATAGACGATATAATGTTGTACTTTGATCAAGTTATAAAAAGTAAAATATCCACCCTACACAATCTAATCGAAAGAAAAGTTCACTCCGCAAAATTCAAAAAAAATCTGGACATCTTCTTTAGGTACAAAGGAATGTAGCCTGCAATACAGAAAATCAATAATGATTAGTTTTTTCAAAATATTTTGAAATTGAAGGATAGCTACCACTAAGTTACCTTATATATTAACTTGATTCATAAAAGGATAGCTTCATAATAATACTTTATGCACTATAAACTTATCTCTAAACTATATTTCAATCAAAATGCTCTTAATAAAAATACCAAGCTCGCATTAGAACGCAAACGTTTTGAATTATTCTACTTTAATGTGATGTAAGGTAATTAAAGTACTAGTTTTTCTTGATGCGTGGGTATTTAAGTACTTATATATTGTAGCGTGAAATAATAATCTACACAAAATTATCATTTACAGTCTTCAAATTTTAGAAGAAAAAAACAGTACAACTGCACTTGGTGCTAACCTCCACTGTAAGATTGAATTCATAGCTGTTGCATGATAACTGATGTGTTCATAATGGATGCATACCTGAGAAATGGCAGAAAGAAAGTGTAGCCAATGCTACTAGTACTAACCGCCACATTAAGATCATCCCTATCAGAAATGCCACAATGATAATTGTAAAAGCTAGTATGAACATTGAAAGTCGGTTGCTAAAAGCAGTTCTAGCGAATGTTGCATCATTTTCTAATCGCATGGACAAGGTATCGGCACTGTTCTCTTCTTCATCAAACACTCCAACTTCATTGCAGAGCATTTCTGTTATAGAAGATAAATCAAACACAATGATTAATATCATTCGTTCATTAGAGGTGGTAAAAGTAAACCAAAGATAAAAAAGAGTGGTGTTAGTGGTTGAAAAGATAAAAACATATTGGTTTCCTTGACAAGAAAAGAATTCAATCTGAATATGCTTTTTATGAATTACTAGTAATTCATAAAATGTCTCAAACTGATCACTTCTAATCCGTATTAATTGATAAGAATAAAAAACAAGAAATTTATTAAAAAATGAAGTACAAGCCAAAAAACATCATTCTCCTAAGTCGCTCAGTAATTTTATCCCCCAGAATACCAAAGTAGAAGTGTTGCAAAAAATTTGAAGTTACCATATCTGGAAAAATCCATGCAGGCAACAATCAAGCACCATTTATCCACTTCATTTTGCATGTGCAAGAAGCGGATTAAAGGAACCATATATTGCAGCACACATGCTTCCCTGAACAACCTAGAGCTAGTCAGCAAAGCTTAGCTCTATGAGCCTCCAAAAAGTGTTTCAATTCAACCCAACCTACTTTGTTGACTCGTATAGAAAGTACCATTTCTCATACTAATATGGCCTAACCCGCCACTTAACCCACCAGAACTATTAATTTTTCCACATTTACTCATTTGGGTGATATGAAAATTAACCATAGAATCATCAATAAAAGGACTTTTTTGGCATCCGATTTTTCCTTCTTGGGTGTTTAGCGGCTTATTCACATCTTAGAAGCTAGGGATATAGACCATCTGAAGCTATCAGTTCATCATGAGTCCGGATCTCCATTAGTTAGCCTTCCGCTATCACAACTAAAAAATCATTAGGTGTGATTAAAAAAAGCCGTCGAGCAATTATATGGTTAGAAAGACCTAACATTAAAATGTCAAGAGCCTCCTGAACAGATTTTGAATTGAGAAGTCAAGTACACCAATGACCTAATCGAGAAGAAGAAAAGATGGATTGGAAAGCACTGCCCTAGCATCAGAAATTCTTAACTAATTTTCTTGTTTCAATAAAAAGAGATGTGTTGAAAGCTATCTAACATGTAAATCATTAAGAACTTTCGTTGGTCATATTTCATGAACTAATTGTGCATTCAAACTTTTTAATAGTTCAATAATCATTTCAATTGAAAGTGTAGATTATTGAAATAACAAGAACTTATTAATCATACTGCATGAACTACTTATGCAGAATAACTTATGAATTTTGGAAAAAGTATTCGTAAGTTGTTTTATAAAAAAACCCCACAGGACACATATAAGTTGCTACACTAATGAGCAAATCCCAAACATTCCTTACAAGTGGTGTAGTTGAAATACTAATGTTTTTTTTTTACTTTTTATAAGAAGAAAATTTCAATCTAATTCGCTGAACTAAATAAATGAAAACAAAATCCCATCCTGCAACATTTAACTTTACCACTCATTTCAAGACTTTAGTTTCTAATCAATTCCCTAACAGTTAGTATAGGTAAAACAAAGAGCTAGAATGTCATCATATTACTGTTATAGGTATATATCTTACGTTTGGTTCATCGTTCAGGGGGTTAATTAAGCTTTTTGTAACTAACCATTTATGTCTCAGGAGCATTGAAGAAAGTAGGGGTGTCGAAAAAGTCGACCCGACCCGAACCCGACCAGAACCCGAATAAGCCAATTAGGTCGGGTCACTCGGGTCCAAAATCGTATTCGGGTTGACCCGAATTGACCCGAGTTCTAATTAGGCTCGGGTTCGGCTTTATATTTTTTAGACTTGACCCGACCCGACTTGACCCGAGCCCGACCAACCCGACTTGACCCGACTTAAATAGCACATTTTATATTGAATTATTACTTAAATTAGCCCATTTTCTTACTTTTTCCTTATAGTCGGGTTGACCCGAACCCGAGTTGACCCGACCTGAGTTGACCCGACCCGAATTGACCCGACCCGAATTGACCCGAACGTGAGTGACCCGAGTTCTAATTAGGCTCGGGTTCGGGTATGATTTTTTTGAGTCTTGACCCGACTTTACCCGACCCGAATTGACCCGAACCCGGTTGACCCGACCCGATTCCCACCCCTAGAAGTGAGCTACATAAATCAGCTTTTTTAGTTGATTAGTTCACAAAATATTTTCTCTCGATGAAACTAGTTCACTTGTTGGTGGGTCAGAACTTAACTTTCATGAGATTTCTAGAATCAAATAATTTATACAAACAATAACCTTTGTACCAAAAAGAGAAAATCATATCTCTATAAGAACCGACATCAGTCTCTACGCGTGAGAACAACCAATATAATCTGTAATAAACAACCAATTTAATTGCAATAATTTGTATACCTACTAATAAGATGAAGATAACCTCTATATACATCCACCGGTTAATTAATTAGCAACCAAACATAAGAATATAGTATTATACAATTTATTGAAGACAATATAGTTCGGTTACCTTTATAAAGGGATAGAGAGTCGAGCGAACATGGCTGCAAAACCGATTGTGGATTAGTAACTTTGGTGACAAAATATTGAGGTGTGATTGAATGACGAGCGAGTAGAGAATAGATAGATTAATCGGTGGAAAATTGGAGCAATTGAAATTTCAATTTTGGGTGAGAGAGAGATTTTAGGGGCAATTTTCATTTTCAATTCGAGCAATTTTCAATTTTCAATTATTTGGGAAAAAATAATTTTTTGAGCGGCGGGAGAAGTTTATTGTACTTTCATTTTGGAAGGATAGAAGTGGGTTTCAGATTTTTTTCATAAATTAGATAAAAAGTTGCAACACTTTTGATAAAATGTTACTTTACATGTATAAATGCGACACTTATTTTGTAAATGTTGCTTAAAGTTCAATGTTTTGTAAAATGCAACAATTTTTAAAAGTGTTGCATGTAAAGTGCTACATTAGTCACATTTTGTTGTAGTGGAAAAGGAGGCGGATCGTTGTATATCAAAATCCAAAATAAAGATTGAAGAAAAATGATGAAGTCGTGGTCCTATATGAAGAATCTCTCAAAAACGTCAAGTGAAGAAATTCCAAATATATGAAGAGAAGACCATAATTTCAAGAACGTCTTCCCAAGATTTGAAGTATGAAGTACATGCCAAATATCGGTCCGAGAAAGGTCTCAAATCGTGAAACGAGTTATGCCAAGATATGAACTTAAGGAGATACACGAGAAGTCGTTTTAAAAGATTTTTTCCTTCGGCTAACTATCGATCAAATCGTGCTACTTTGCTTTCGGACTAATAACTATTTAAATAAGTCAATATGAATCACTTGTGATCCATGACAAATAGATAAAAAATGCTAGTAACCCATTTCCTTTTATAAATAACTAGGATTGCGGGGAGAAAAAGTATTACACAATTTGGACGTATGAGTAGTGTTAGCATTGTGACTTGTACCAACAATGTTCATGTTTTTGCACTTAGCATGGAATGTATGACAATCAAGGATGACGAAGTTTACTCTAAGGGACATTTACTTGTTTCTATTCTTTGACCCTTAAAGTCACTTTTTGTGATGAAAATCATACATTATGTCTTTACACATCATCGTAGTATGTTGCAAGTCTTTTTACTCTTCAATAAAGGTTAATAAAATTGAACTTTCGTGATGCTAAGATACTTTATTCTAGCATTGCGTGAGGACACGGCAATGGCTTAGTATGGGGGAGTGATGAGATGGCATTTATACATGATCTCATCGTTCTTTTCGGGCTTTAAATGCATAAAAATGTCATAAAATACCATATATATGCTTGTGTTTGTTTACTTGTGTATTTTAGGTATGGATATCGTGAAAAAGACAAAAGATCACAAGTTACAAGGAAAAACGGACACGAGAAACGAAGCCGTACAAAGAACCGGGCCCTAATCATGGAATTCTCAACAAAATACCTTGAAGATTTGAAGACAAACAAGATTGATCCTCATTTATTGAAGAAATGACACTTAAAACCCTTGTATATTCATAATTATAAGTTTGGTCCCTTAAGTTTGTCAAAATTACACAAAAGGTCCTTCAACTTTGAAGAAATGGCAAGAATAGTCCCTCAACAAATCAAAATTGCCAATAATGGTCCCTCATAAAGTCAAAGATGCAATGAAGACCTTTGAAGATCAATAATGTTCAAAATCAGCCCTTGAAATACCTAAATATGGCAAAAACAACCCTTGTAATCCTTTTGGAAAAGTCTTGCGCCAAAATTGTCAAAACCTGAAAGTTGTCACAAGCTTAATTGGGCGCTGAAAGAAGTTTATTCACAAATGCAAAAATAAAGAAAGGAAAAGGACCAAGGCTGCCAAGTTTATAAGTTTAAACTCCTAAACACGCGCCAAACACCTTTTTCCCTAAGAAAACGGATCAAAAGGTATTACTGTAGCACGCATGAACCCAGTTTTTACTTTTCACCAACAAGGGGGTTTTTACAATTACCTTTACCAAAACACAATTAACCCTTACACGAATCCATCCCATGCTTAAACTCACATTTCCACTCACCCAAAGGACCCCACCATTCAAACCGTTTCACCCATCACATGAGTACTTGCCCTCCAAGCTTAGCCACGTGTCAAGATCAACAGCTGAGAGCCTTTGCTTGATCACAAAGCTAAAATGAACGTGTAGGATCATTTTGGACAGCTCAACAACAACAAACATACTCAAGGACTTAGGGCATTTAGGGAATTTCACATCTAGGGTTTATGAACAGTGAAGCCTTGGCATTTGCCTATAAAAAGACTCCTCAACATGTGAGAGAGCTTTTGTTCCAGATTTTAGTTTTTAATCTTTGTAATTCCTTTTTATGAAATAAAATTTGATTTTCAGAAATTTTGAGAAATCTTGTTCTTGTTTATAAAAGTTTGGTGTTGGAGAAGCTAAAATCTGAGTTCCATTTATATGTTTGAAGGTTTTTGAGGCAAGGTTTTAAGTGATAAGACTTGTGCATCAAAAATCAGAAAGTCCTTGTTTATTTGATCTCACCATTGTGTTTGTTCATCTTAGCAGCATTGGAAGCTGGTACATGTTTTGCTAGTACCTCAGCTCAAACAATCCAGGGCCTAGATGTAGGTCTTGGAGGTTTGCACCTTCTTCCCTTTTCATTTTCTCTTTAAGTTTCTGAATATTTGTGATATTTGTGGATTTGTGCTTGAATCTGTGTTATTGTGGATGTTTATTGTTAATTTGGCTTGGTTTGATGTTTATGAGGTGTTATTGATCTGATTTGTGGGTTGAATCTTAATGATCCTTTGAAAATTTGTGAAAATAAGTTTTAAAAGGGTGTTTGGGATTACTGCATAAGTTTGGTTTGTGGTTTGTTAAGTGCTTGTGTGTTGTATGCAAGTATCGGTATCTGCTATTTGGGAGTATTTGTGCATCTGTTTGCAGGTTTTGTGGGCTTAAACACATTGATTCATAGATTGGCTCTAAAATCTTCATAACTTGGTAAAATTGGTTAGGATTTTGAGGACACCTAGATCTAAGCATAGGTTAAGGGTAACAAGTGCTAAATCATAGCTAATCACACCAGGGTAGAGGGATTTGAGGCTTGAAATTGGATCAAGTGTCAAGTATATCAGCAAACTTGTTTCTGCATATGTTCTTTGTTCATCAGTAACTTTTTATGCTTTGATCGTGTTATTTACTTTGATTCAGTGTTTGATTCTTGTTGCTTTGTGTTTATTGTTAGTTTATATAGCTTGTGTGTGCATCTGGTTAAGTTTGGCTGGCTTATTTTGCTGAAATCTGCTTATTAAGTGCTTAACTGCTTATTTGCATATCTGGTGCATATCTGTGGACTGTTTGGCTTATTGTGGCTTATTGTGTGGATCATTTTGTGATTTTATTGTTGCTATTGACTCCTTGTGATTCACTGATCACAAGGGTGCCTTTGTTTCCAATTGAATCAAACCAGAACTCTCAAATAAGCTTGGTCAATTAGTCAAAGCAGTGGGAACTCCTTTCCCCTGCTGGTTGCCACTGATAGTGCATTTTTGGTGTCAGCTTATCAATAAGCTATAATAGCTTATTTTAACCAGCAACAACTTTGTTTTTGTAATAGGTGCTCATATTTTGACCCATTTGTTGATCCTGGAGCATTTGGGTGGTTGACTTTTAGGTTTGACTAGAAAACCAACTTCATTGACTTTTACATAAGTTCATTTGTGCTTATTCTGGCTTATTTCTTGTGCTTATTGGATTTTTGTTGATTGATATTGCTTATTGAGTCCATTTGAAAGCTTTTGCAAGTTGAATCAGCTTCTGAGGGTGAGTATTTCTCAAAAACGACTATTTTGTCGTTTTGTGGAATTTTGCTTTTCTATTTTCTGGCTTATTAAGTGAGCTTATTGAAAATTTCTTTTGACAGATCTCTTAAGCATCCAAAAAGAGGGTTGTGTGTCAAATTAGAGCTTATGGCATTAGCTTATGGCTTAATGGGCTGAAAAGCCCAATAAGAATAAGCTTTATGTTCAATAAGCTGTGATAAGCACATTTTCAGCTTTTGGGCCTTTAGAGTTTTGTTCTTAGAATTAAATTTTAAGTCAGATAGGGCTTTTCCAAGTCAATTGGGCCAAGTTTGACTTTTTGGGCCCAAAAGCCCATTTGTGTTGACTGAATTTGGATTTGGCCCATTTGAGGGCCCATTAGGGGTATTTTGGTAATTTCACATTCATTTTCTGATTATTTAGGTTAAAATAAACTAGTTTGCAAGATTTTAGAATATTTTATAATTTTTGGATTTTTAATATTATTTTATTATTATTTTTAAAATTTCACTTTTTCCAACTTTTTACATTTTTCTTAGGTTAAATACATTAAAATAGGAATTTAGCAACTTTTAGAATAATTGTATCACTTATAGATTAATTTTTATAATTATTTTAAGTTTAAATAGTTTTTAATTCATTTTAAATAGTTTTTATTCATTTTAAAATTTCTAAAAATAGTTTTTAATCATTTTAGGTCATTTTAGAGGTTTATCAATTGAAAAATCTTTATTTGGGATTTTTGATAGTTTATTTGATTTTTAGGGCTTTAATTAGCATTTAAAAATTGAATATTTAATTATTTAAAAGGTTTGAAAAAAGTTTTGATAATTGGTAAACTCTTAGTTTATTATCTTTGATTTTTGGTGAATTTTTGGTAATTTTTAGAATTTATTTTATTTTTGGTTATTTTTTAGGTTCTACGTCTTAACTTTCTAATAATGATTTTTAGTTAATTTTTATTTTTTTACGACTTCGTCATTTTATCTTCTAATCCCCTCTAAACCAATCATTAATCACAAACATTTGGCAAGTTTTTCACACACATATACCTCCTTGGGAAACGAACTTACACACCATTAAGGGTCATTAGTGTTGATTTTTCCTAAAATCATCACTCGATACTTACCGCTATTTTGTTGCTCTTTTTCCTAAAAGGGTATACAAAAAGCTACATCAGAGACCTTATGTGACAATCCGTCAATTTATGATTGATACTTTATTCTCAAGTATTATTTAAAAACATTATTTTAATGTTATATTATGAGCTCGCTTATTTTTGGGAAGAAATTTGGATTCACGTCTTGAAGTAGCATCGACTACGTCTAAACCGGAGGATTCTACGTTTCATGCTTACGTTTACATACACCGTTTTGGTGACAAGTCTGACACTTCAGGAAATAAATTTATCCGTGAATATTATTTTGAGATTTTAAATTTGTGTTGGTTCATAAACTCACAAATTTACGAGAAGAGATTATGACTTACGATTGTAATTTAACGTCCTTTACGACTAAACCGGAAACCTTAGGATTACGTATTTACGTTTTTTAACTCCGTTTTTGATGAGACAATTTTTATTAGATCCGTTTTGTGCCGTTGATTCATAATTTATAAAAACGTTTTTCGTAAAACGACCCGAGGGCGCGTAAATCGAGGAAACTAGAATCGAGGAATACCCGTAAATTAGTGGGATGGGACAAGTTTTACACTTGCCCACCCTAATATATGGATGGCTAAATAAGCTCCAACACACTCCATTATGTGTCAAAATTTCAACTAACAAGTTAACACTTGTTAACTTGAAGCTTACAAAGTAAGCTACCAACATCAAAACCATTTCTTTCAAACCATTCACTCATTTCATCCCATGCAAACCACTCATACTCTCCTCCCTCTCTCTCAATATTTCGTCCACTCTTCACCCAAAACAACCCCCATTTGATCTTGATTCAATCATAAATCATATGTATAATTTACATATGATGAAAACCCATTGAAGTTATGAAGATTGGAGGTGATCTTAACATGTAAAAAGGAGTTTTCAAGGGAGTTTGGGGCTGATTTATCAAGGAGTTTTCATGAAGAACAAGGGCTGATTTTTGGAGGAATCTACAAATACTTGGTGATCCTAGAAGTGATGTTGATATCTCATAAGATTGGTTACCCAAAACAAAGTCTTGTTCATCAACCCCATCTTTTCATCACTTTGGTGGTATAGAGATTGTTCTTCCCATCCTCTTGTTATTTTGATTATGTAATCTTGTATTTTCTTTATTTATGTATATGTATATGATGATGAATGATGATAAAAATATTATGTGGGGATTTGGTGTTGATAAATATGATTAAAAAGATGAAAAACCATAAGAAACAAGGCTAAAATCTTGCTTAAATTCTTGGCTGTATAAAAATAGTAAGTAACCAAGTTATGAACTGATAAAATTGCATGGTGGAATCCATTTACAGTAAGTGTTAGATTTCACACACATGTGAGAGTTGGCCATGCAATGGAATCATCAAAATGAATGAGATATGATCAAAACAAGATTAGTATACCAATCTAAATAGTCTGTTTTGTAGGGACTGTTAAGGATAGTTAAACATGAAATGAGCAGTAGCTACAACTAACTTATTTGTATCACATAATATGAAGTTTATTCCATCCAAAAATGAGCTTCTATCTCCTAATAGAACTCAAGATATGATAAAAATGGTGAAGATGAAACTAAAAATCAGAAGCACTCAAACTAATATAGTATAAAATGTGAATTAAAACCCACTAACTTATAAATTTCATTTATATAAATATGTATAAGGTTAAATAAATGGACACTTTATAAAAATGGTAGTTGAATAAGATTTATAAGTTATAAAAACTATAAACATGATTTTTACGACTTTTTCGGCTATTACCGTAACATTAACGTTTTTCGCCAATTAAAACTTAGACGATCAAACCCGTCTAATGTAAAGTTTTTAAAAGTCATATACTGATGTATAAGTACCTAATACAAGTAAAACCGATAAAACCCGAACTATATGACATACGGACATTAACGAGCTAAGTTAGCATATTTGGACTAATAATTTAACTAAATAAGTTAAACACTTATAAAAATTTCTTATTGGGCTTAACCCATTTGGGCCCAACATGTAAAGTATAAATACTGATAATACAGTATAAAATGAATTAATACAAGTTAATGAACTTATAATAGGCTTATTGGACCTAAAACATGTAAATAGGTAAAACTAGTAAACTAGTAAAAAGTTACCAATACATAAACACTAAAATGAGTAAATAAGAATATATAAACCCACTTGATCATCATCATATGTATAAAATCATCATATGTATATTTGTTATTTTTATAAAGTCATTTGGGCAAGAGTCTAAGACGAGTATTATTTGTCTAGGTTTCCGTGATTGAAGCACGTACCGTACGTCCGATTTGCCGATAACCCGCCTTCCCACATCAACGTGAGTTCATAGCCTCGCACTCTTTTAAATGTTTTTATGAAATGTTTAATAAACCCGCGAGGGAGATAACATGTTAGTTTTTATGAATTAGGACACTATTTGTCCCGATTGTCTGTTTATTGATTTGGACCCGAATGATTGTATGACCCAATGAATGATTAAATGACCCAATAGATGAAATGAAATGGATTATTAAAGTTAGATTATGTCACTAAAAGTCCCATTAAAATGAATTCTGAACTACCGTGATTTGGTAGACGCTTATGCATATAATAGTACTATTTGGGGACGATCACCCCAGTTCGCGCCTTGACGGTTGATCCCCGTCATGCCACATTGATTGGTAAGCGAATTTATGTATGAGAAGATTTACACAAGCGTGATTACTGTGACGACACGCTAATTTAGATGGGCAAATGATTGTCGGGTTAGCTACCCGTTGTTTATTGTAGTAAGGTAACAATGTCATGCGGCTTATAATAATCCAAAAGTAACGATATACTGCTATACGCACCGAATTACGATATATTGCCTGACTAGCAATACGGGGTGTTACTATTGATACTATGTTCGTGTTTTGTTTTTTTCATAACCATATTCATATAACGGTTTTTATTGAACTCTGTACAACGTTATAAAACGTATTGTATGATGTTTTTAACGACAATGGTTCGTATAATGATTTTGAAGGCAAAAGCCTATATTATAATTTTTGATAAGGATTTGTATAAAATGACTTTGGCTATTTTATGGCCTATTACACAGATTTGTACAAAATGATTTTCGGTAATAATTTTATGCCGATGATATATTAATGGTTTTCATTAAACTCTATGAATTCACTCGGCGTTATCGCTGACCTTTTCTTTTAACATGTTTTATCTCAGGTACTTGAAGGTGATTCTCGGGAAGACAACAAGAATTCATGGCCCGCACTTAAATAACAATTTCCATTCAAATCTTTTGTAAAATTGTATGAAATGACTATGACTTGGAACCTATGTAAATTTGATGTTTATGAATGGAAATGATTTATTATTAAACGACGCGATTTTTAAGCGTTGTCTATGATGTGCGTAATGTGCTATCCCGTAACACCAACGAGTCTTCTGCTGTATTGAGTTGTATAAATTTGGGGGTGTTATAGTTTGGTACCAGAGCTCTCGTTATAGAGAACGAAAGATTTTTAAAACCAAGGTTTTGAATAAAACATTTCAAAATCTTTTAACTATAAACATTTTTCTCAAAATGTCTAAAAATCTTTTGACTATAACGGTGCCAAAGAATTCCCGAGTTACCGACAAGGCCAGACTGAGAAGTGTTATTTTAATATATATATAACTTGGATTATATATATAAATATGATGTAATTTTATTACATGATTGTTTGATGATTATTTTGATATTTATACGACGTAGATTGTCACAAGGAACCCTAAATCCCTTAGTAAATCAATCGAAGCCATTCCCGTAGGAATTCTAGCTATTCTAGATCTAAACCAAGTTGTGGATATCTATGATCCCAACAAAATGGTTGATATTCGTAGAAATGTAGATATTAGTTGATTGTGATCTTGAAGAAGAATTGGCAAGATTAAATATGATATCGATGTCATGATGATCTTTCCTTATAGAGTGGAGTTTGACAAAATGTTACCACCTAGAAAGGTGTCATCTGATTCGTTGTCACCCAATTCTTAGATTTGAAATCGAAAGGGTGAATATTGCACTTGAGGCTGTAATTGGAGCCTTTACCCAAAAGCCTCATGCCACTAGTACCTTTCCGAGAAGTCTAATTGAATGTATGAGTCATTTCATACTAGTGACTCATTTGATAACTATTGATGAAAGAGTTATAGGATTGGAAATTAAGTGTTGTTCATATCGAGCTTTTATTGCCCTTTTAAGGTTTATGAATAAGGTTGAAAGTAATGGAAAATAAGGTAGGATATCGAAATTGAGTATGATTTGGTTGAAACTTGAATGAAGAAAAAATTAACTTGTATGGAATATGAGATTGTTAAGAGGAAGTCGTTAAGTTCTATGATTGAATTATAAGGTTTTAATTAATTGTTGATTCGTGTTAAGGGTTGTTCCTAGGCCATTGTCCACTGACGAGGATGCCCAGTGTCCAATAAATAAATTGAAGAAATCTTCTTCTGAATTGGGACCGATGGATCTTTCGGGACATGTGGAACACCTAATGACTCTTGTAGATTAGTATTCATTGTGGTATCTTTTAAAAATAATCCCTAACTTAACTGAGACATCAGTTGGTAGGATGAGTTCTTGGAATTGTATGACATAGTGACACATAATGTGTTACGGTACAATTTTGACTTGTTTGTGATTAATGAAAAGACTACCATTGATTGCTAAATTCTACATGTATCGATGTTATCTATCTTTTATTGCTTCATCCTAATGTTCGCATTAGGGATGCAACCATTGAACAAGTACTCATCTCGATTTGAGTTACGTTGTGGATTATTCTTTTTGAGTGCCATCGAGGTCATGAACCTCATGATTATTTGGCTAAACTCATTTCCTATCATATTGTAGTTAGTTCTTGGTAAACAACTTTTCATCACTCTTTTGCAGATCACTCATTGTTTTTATAAGATAAAACAGTATCCCTTGAGAAAAAAAAAGATTGTATTTTCATCACTATAAGGATTATTCAAAGTGAGATTTATAAGTGATCGTTATCGAAATAAAGTTGTTTATAAAACACCTTGGAAAGCTTAACTGTTTTCATAACAAAGAAAATCTTTGTAATTTTTTTTTTATTCTTATTTAAGAATTAAGCATGAAAATGTTTTTATTATAAACATGATGATAAAATTTTGACGAACTGAGTATTGCATCGTTAATCTTGGAATTGTATATAGTTGCGCGCCTACATACAATTTGGAATGGACCATGCAAGGCTGATTAGTAGTCACCATAAAACTAATGAATAAACACTACATTTTCTTTGAAGATTGTGAAAGATTAAATTTTATGAGATCTGCAAGAAGTGAAAAATAGGGACATAGTGTTAGGGACACCTACATATGTGCCTGTAGCATCTATTCTTCTGAGTCGAATTTACTCATCTGTGGAAATTGTCTTATTTGACAATTGATAATTCTTTCTTGTCCAATTCTCCCGTAGTGAGATTCTTAGGAAAAGTATCTGATTACCGAGTGTTGATACCAGATTGGATGTATCAACGTTCCTGTCATTTCTATTAATTTGATTTCATTTGAATGAACTGGGTAACGATCCGAGGAGCTTTCGAATGCGTACTCAAATTACGAAAACATGGGATATATTCATATTCGTTAAATGTTTTCGTCTGTATCTGATTTGAAATTCTCTCGCGTAGATTATGCGTTGACCTATATATATAAGATTTTGAGATTTAGTCATATTGAAATCTCATAAGTATAAGTATTCTATTACTGTCATTTCTGATTTAATGTATTTTTATCTGAAGAAGTTGTACTAATGGCAAATTATGAAGGCAGAAATTTCCTCATACATTAGTAAACGTCTAGCTATTGCAAAGGTCTTCATCTGAATTTGATTCGATTTGGGTCATCGTCGACAGACTGACCAAATCTGCTAATATCATTCCTGTTAATGATAGATTCTTGATGAAGAAATTGACTCTTTTGAATTTAAAGGAGTTGTGTAAACATGGTGTGCCTGTATCGATCATCTCTATCAAGATCCTCGCTTCGCATCGAATTTCTAGAGATTTGCTCAGAAGTCATTGAGAACGAATTTTGATGAGAGTACTGTGTACCACCCCAATCGAAGGGACGAGGTAAAGTAACGATACAAAATACTATAAGTGTTGTTTTATGTTTGAATGATTGACCTTTGGTAATAAACTGTAAAATCGTTTTCCTTTGGAGAAATTATCATTGATAATTATCGTATTAGGATCGAGATCGAATCTTATTAGGATCTAAATATTAGAGCATATGTAAGCAGGAGTTGGGATGAAGACACCCGACATACACCCATTATGAGTTGGACATGTCTTTTAGGTTTAAGGTTTCCTATGATGGCGAACCTAACCTTACAAAAATACTCGACCCGTGAGACCTGAAATGATTGTTGAAATTAGGATCTGATTATTGACTGCCGGTAGTGGGCAGGAGGTTATGTGAATATGAAATGTAGATCTTGAAGTGCCAGATGGGTAGCAAAGTTATGCAAAAAAATTTAACCATGGAAAAATGAATTGATGATCTGGAAGATCATGGGATATAAGTCCCCATTGTATGGGACCATTGAGATGATGTAAAACATTGATTTGAAAGGCATATAAGCTGGATCTACCCTAGGACTTCAAGAGATGTGTGAATTATGTTTCGTATATCGAACTTGATAAAATGTCTATCAAGTGAGAATCTGATCACTTCTTGATGAAGTTTAGATCGGCGAAAAGTTGCATTCATCAAAAACCCGTGAACATCATGGATAGAGAAAGTAAGTCAACATTAAGCCTGATCTTATTCCCGTAGTTATGTTTGATGAAACTCGCGTATTGTAATGAATTACACTTGTGAGAAAAGACCGAATGTGGAGGAAATACCCACATGGCTTTAACTCTATAAGAAGCGAGTAGTAAGATAAGATGATCTTTGAGGACAAAGATCATGTTTAGGGGTAAATGCTGTGACAATCTGTCAATTTATGATTGATATTTTATTCTCAAGTATTATTTAAAAACATTATTTTAATGTTATATTATGAACTCGCTTATTTTTGGGAAGAAATTTGGATTCACGTCTTGAAGTAGCATCGACTACGTCTAAACCGGAGGATTCTACATTTCGTGATTACGTTTACATACACCGTTTTGGTGACAAGTCCGACACTTCAGGAAATAAATTTATCCGTGAATAGTATTTTGAGATTTTAAATTTGTGTTGGTTCATAAACTCACAAATTTACGAGAAGAGATTAGGACTTACGATTGTAATTTAACGTCCTTTACGACTAAACCGGAAACCTTAGGATTACGTATTTACGTTTTTGAACTCCGTTTTTTATGAGACAATTTTTAGTAGATCCGTTTTGTGCCGTTGATTCATAATTCACAGAAACGCTTTTCGTAAAACGACCCGAGGGCACGTAAATCGATGAAACTAGAATCGAGGAATACCCGTAAATTAGTGGGATGGGACAAGTTTTACACTTTCCCACCCTAATATATGGATGGCTAAATAAGCTCCAACACACTCCATGATGTGTCAAAATTTCAACTAACAAGTTAACACTTGTTAACTTGAAGCTTACAAAGTAAGCTACCAACATCAAAACCATTTCTTTCAAACCATTCACTCATTTCATCCCATGCAAACCACTCATACTCTCCTCCCTCTCTCTCAATATTTCGTCCACTCTTCACCCAAAACAACCCCCATTTGATCTTGATTCAATCATAAATCATATGTATAATTTACATATGATGAAAACCCATTGAAGTTATGAAGATTGGAGGTGATCTTAACATGTAAAAAGGAGTTTTCAAGGGAGTTTGGGGCTGATTTATCAAGGAGTTTTCATGAAGAACAAGGGCTGATTTTTGGAGGAATCTACAAATACTTGGTGATCCTAGAAGTGATGTTGATATCTCATAAGAGTGGTTACCCAAAACAAAGTCTTGTTCATCAACCCCATCTTTTCATCACTTTGGTGGTATAGAGATTGTTCTTCCCATCCTCTTGTTATTTTGATTATGTAATCTTGTATTTTCTTTATTTATGTATATGTATATGATGATGAATGATGATAAAAATATTATGTGGGGATTTGGTGTTGATAAATATGATTAAAAAGATGAAAAACCATAAGAAACAAGGTTAAAATCTTGCTTAAATTGTTGGCTGTATAAAAACAGTAAGTAACCAAGTTATGAACTGATAAAATTGCATGGTGGAATCCATTTACAGTAAGTGTTAGATGTCATACACATGCGAGAGTTGGCCATGCAATGGAATCATCAAAATGAGTGAGATATGATCAAAACAAGATTAGTATACCAATCTGAATAGTCTGTTTTGTAGGGACTGTTAAGGATAGTTAGACATGAAATGAGCAGTAGCTATAACTAACTTATTTGTAGCACATAATATGAAGTTTATGCCATCCAAAAATGAGCTTCTATCTCCTTATAGAACTCAAGATATGATAAAAATGGTGAAGATGAAACTAAAAATCAGATTTTGAAGAATTAATGTTTAATAGTATTATATAAGCACTCAAACTAATATAGTATAAAATGTGAATTAAAACCCACTAACTTATAAATTTCATTTATATAAATATGTAAAAGGTTAAATAAATGGACACTTTATAAAAATGGTAGTTGAATAAGATTTATAAGTTATAAAAACTATAAACCCGATTTTTACGACTTTTTCGGCTATTACCGTAACATTAACGTTTTTTGCCAATTAAAACTTAGACGATCAAACCCATCTAATGTAAATTTTTAAAATTCATATACTGATGTATAAGTACCTAATACAAGTAAAAACCGATAAAATCCAAACTATATGACATACGCACATTAACGAGCTAAGTTAGCATATTTTGACTAATAATTTAACTAAATAAGTTAAACACTTATAAAAATTTCTTATTGGGCTTAACCCATTTGGGCCCAACATGTAAAGTATAAATAATGATAATACAAGTATAAAATGAATTAATACAAGTTAATGAACTTATAATAGGCTTATTGGACCTAAAACATGTAAATAGGTAAAACTAGTAAACTAGTAAAAAGTTACCAATACATAAACACTAAAATGAGTAAATAAGAATATATAAACCCACTTGATCATCATTATATGTACAAAATCATCATATGTATATTTGTTATTTTTATAAAGTCATTGGACAAGATTCTAAGACGAGTATTATTTGTCTAGGTTTCCGTGATTGAAGCACGTACCGTACGTCCGATTTGCCGATAACCCGCCTTCCCACATCAACGTGAGTTCATAGCCTCGCACTCTTTTAAATGTTTTTATGAAATGTTTAATAAACCCGCGAGGGAGATAACATGTCAGTTTTTATGAATTAAGACACTATTTGTCCCGATTGTCTGTTTATTGATTTGGACCCGAATGATTGTATGACCCGATGAATGATTAAATGACCCAATAGATGAAATGAAATGGATTATTAAAGTTAGGTTATGTCACTAAAAGTCCCATTAGCATGAATTGTGAACTACCGGGATTTGGTAGACGCTTATGCATATAATAGTACTATTTGGGGACGATCACCCCAGTTCGCGCCTTGACGGTTGATCCTCGTCGTGCCACATTGATTGGTAAGCGAATTTATGTATGAGAAGATTTACACAAGCGTGATTATTGTGACGACATGCTAATTTAGATGGGCAAATGATTGTCGGGTTAGCTACCCGTTGTTTATTGTAGTAAGGTAACAATGTCATGCGGCTTATAATAATCCAAAAGTAACGAAATACTGCTATATGCACCAAATTATGATATATTGCCTGACTAGCAATACGGGGTGTTACTATTGATACTATGTTCGTGTTTTGTTTTTTCATAACCATATTCATATAACGGTTTTTATTGAACTCCGTACAACGTTATAAAACGTATTATATGATGTTTTTAACGACAATGGTTCGTATAATGATTTTGAAGGCAAAAGCCTATATTATAATTTTTCATAAGGATTTGTATAAAATGACTTTGGCTATTTTATGGCCTATTACAAAGATTTGTACAAAATGATTTTCGGTAATAATTTTATACCGGTGATATATTAATGGTTTTCATTAAACTCTATGAATTCACTCGGCGTTATCGTTGACCTTTTCTTTTAACATGTTTTATCTCAGGTACTTGAAGGTAATTCTTGGGAAGACAACAAGAACTCATGGCCCGCACTTAAATAACAATTTCCATTCAAATCTTTTGTAAAATTGTATGAAATGACTATGACTTGGGACCTATGTAAATTTGATGTTTATGAATGGAAATGCTTTATTATTAAACGACGCGATTTTTAAGCGTTGTCTATGATGTGAGTAATGTGCTATCCCGTAACACCAACGAGTCTTCCGCTGTATTGAGTTGTATAAATTTGGGGGTGTTACATCTTATGGTCTCGGTGGGATAAGGTTGCCGTCGGTGGAACTGTCGGCTTGGCAGTGGAAAAGTCACATGCACGGGGGGGGGGGAGTTTTTAAGGGGCAGCCGAGACCTTTAGGTCTTGGTGGTGATGTTGTGTCCGTGCTACCGAGACCAAGGGGTCTCGGTGGGCATTTGTTTTGGGGCTCGGGTAAACCGAAGGACAAAACGGGAGTGTTTTGTTTATGTTTTCAGCTTATTGATCTCGGACATATTAAAAGTTTAACTTATTTAATTAATTGTATTATTAATCACGGCTTAAATAAAATTACTTATTAGTGTTTTGGTTTATATCAAAGGGGCTTATTGTGATTTAACTTAATTAAAAGGGCTTATCAAGTTAAGTCATGATTAAATTACTTATCAATTTTAACATTTAATTTTAATTAATTATAATTCATGACATACTATAATTTAATAATTAATTATAAAATACATGACATGTTGCTATTTAATAATTAAGTTGAATCGATGACATATTATTAATGATAAATTATAAACCATGACATAGTATTGATTAATAATTATTTATAAATACATGACATATAAAAGTTAAGTATTAAAATGGATTTTATTAACATTTAACTTATTTAAACCATGACTTATTAATATAATATTTATAATTAACCATGACTTATAAGAATTTGCTTATTTAATATGCTTATTAAACCATGACTTATATAATCAGCTTATTCAATGAACAAGCTAAATTATTTAAGTATATTAAACGAGCTTATTTTTATTTATAGAAACTTACTATTTTTGGTAACTTACTATTTATGAAACTTACTATTTTTGGAAACTTACTATTTATGGAAACTCACTATTGGAAAGTTACTATATATGGAAACCTGCTATTTTTGGAAAGTTACAATATATAGAAACCTACTATTTTGGAAAGTTACTAATTATGGAAATACCAAGTATAATAACACAAGAAACATGTAATACATTAATCAAGAACACATGAAACATACAACATTAAGAAAGACACGATAAACAATGAACAAGTAACACAAACTAAGAACAAGTAACTTATACCATGAACAAACAACTCATATACATCCCTTATTATGTAGCTGACGTAAAGTCGGAGTAGTATTATTCCGTTGCTCATCTCTTTCACCGATTACTGGACATAAGGTATGGATATTCCGTCCTTCAGTAAGGACATATCTTCTATGCATGATTAGGATTTCCCATTTGCTATGCCATCTGTTTTCCTTAGTTTTCATATTACAAAACTTTCATTGCGTGCCATGCCATCATTCTAATTGTCCGAGCTATATACATGCATGAACATGACTTACATGACCACTTAGTTATGGAGGTACCATAACCATGACATATGAGTCACATGTGTCATGACTCTTCCGCGATGAGAGTGATTTCTCGCGGCGTCCCTTCATGTTACATGTTGGCTAGTATTATTATTATTTTAGGGCGAATGGGTGCATCTTAGTTTACCGGTTTACAGGTTTACACGTACAGTGTGATTGTTTTAGTGTGTGCTCTACACTCCATCACATTGGAGCTGATCCATCCACCCATATTACTATTTTTAGAGGTCACCCCTCTAATAGCATGACGAGGTCACCCCTCTATGTATTCATGCACATGTTGGTTATATGTTATGACTTATATGAGCTCGTGAGCATTTACCTATATTGCATGCACAACTTATGACATTTTAGTTATCTTTCATATTCATAAATTATCTTCCAGGTTTTCCTCAGGACATAGATATTCATTTCCGCAGCTTTCATTATTTATTACTCATTTTTAGTTATTCTTATCATGTCATTATATCCGTTCACTGAGCGTATTGCTCAGCCGTATCTTCTTTTTCACGTCTCATACGGCAGGTACCGAAGGACGATATTGGGCATCGCGAGTATGTGATTAGGTTGAGAGCTACCTTAGTTTTCTTCCCTTATGCATTTTAATACTTATGCTTTGGTTGGACATTAATAACCGATTTTTAATAAGAAAAATTTGTTCTCTCGTTTCTAATCGAATTGATCTCCAGTTTAAAATGTGACTCAGCCGTTCTTGGTGAGTAAAAAGAAAATGTAATTATCTATGTCTACTAAAAATTAAAACTTGACGACAAATAATAAAGAAATTAAACAAATTAAAACTGAATAAAAAGTAAAATTAGAAATAAAAACTTCACAAAACAATTCGAATAAAACTTAACAAAAATGGGAGGAAAATAAAATAAAAACAATCCGGAATAAAATAAAGAAATTAATTCGGAATAACAAAAATCAAGAAAACAGTTCAGAATACGTACTTAAAACCTAGTTTGGAATAATAACACTTGAACTTAATTCGGAATAAAAAACTACAAACATAATTCGAGAAACAACCCATGAAAACAATTCGGAATATTTACTAAATGATAATTCGGAATATGTATTTTATAAGTAATTCGGAATCCATATAAAATAATTAGTAATATGAAAATTGAGAACAATTCGGAAAAACAAAAGTTGAAATTAATTCGGAATTTGGGAAAACTTAATATGATTCGGAATAAATGTAACAACAAAATAATTCGTAAAAAGAGGGTTCTAAACTATTCGGAATATATAAAGAAAAATAAGCCAAAATTAATTAAGAAAATAAGCAAAAATTATGCTAAACTAATTTCTAAAATAAGCCAAACAAGACACAAATTAAAACTCTAAAAAGCAACAAATAAGCAAAATTAATAAAATCTATTTCAAAAACATTAAACTACCAAATCCACTCAAATAAAAATAAGGTAAACAAAAAATAAGCAATAAGCACAATAAGCTATAAAAATCAACCACATAAAAAAAAATAAAAACAAGAAATAAGCCACTCAATCAAATAAGCAATAAGATCAAATAAGCTATCATGATGATGAACTAAATCAACACAGTTAAAACAAGAAAGGAAGAATGATATTAATTGAAAAGCTTAATAAAAAGGTTAAGATTAAAGATTCAAAAGATTAAGATTAAAGAAAGATTAAGAGTTTAAAGAAGAACAAGCTTAAAGAAAAATGAGAGAATTTAAAATTACACATACTCCTAAAAACTAACTAACTATTATAAATGATGATAATGAAACTATTTATAGTGGAAGAGTGATAGGTGTGGTGCTTCCTTCTTTCTTTTTGTCTTCTCGTCTTTTTAACTAATTCGTCATTCTCGACTTTGTCTCGGGATTTGTCGATAAATAAAATGAACTCGTCTTCTAATTTATTCTTTTATTGGATTTGGTTCTTCGACTTTGTTAAACTTCCGTCTTTGGTCTTTTTCTTAGATAAATCTTCAGAATAGGCCTTTGACTTCTGTTATTTTTGCACTTTTGATCTTTTGACTTTGTCTTTCGTCTTTTTCTACGATAAAAGCCCATGAAAGCCTGTGTTTTCTTCCTTTTTCATCTTTTGTCCCAAAACACAACAAAAACACAAATCACGCGTAATTCTGACTTTTTCGACATTAAACATACGTTTTGGTCACGTTTTTATTTGTTTTTAGTGGTAAAAGGATAAGTGTTTTTACACTTATTAAATCCCCTACACTTGACCATTGCAATGTCCTCATGCAATGCATTAATTTCAAAGCAAGATTTACATTCTCCTCATAAAAAACCCACCTTAGCCTTTATTACATACTAGAACTATGGAAACTAAAAAGATAGAAAATTTCGAAATTGTTTGAAGGAAGAAACTCGTAAAGAAATCTAAGACTTAAATTAGGGCTTTTGGTGTCATGAATATTCATCACCCTCAAGTTTCACGTTCCCTATACCAAGTTCAAAAACGAGATCATTGTTATTATAAGTTAGTAAAGCTAACACTTACTCATATGGCTCAATTATTCACTTAGACCCCCTTATTCCTAGGTGTATCTCTTATATTTTATTATTGTCTTGAATGATCACGAGGATGCATTTTTTACTTATTTCGATAATTTATTAAGGCCGAAAACAAAGTAGGACGATTTAATCCATAGTTAGCTAAAGGAAAAAATCTTTTAAATGTCTTCTCGAAATCTCATAAAGTTCATATCTTGGCATAACTCGTTTCACGATTTGAGACCTTTCTCGGACCGATATTTGGCATTGACTAAATACTTCGAATCTTGAGAGATGTTCTTGAAATAATGGTCTTCTCTTCATATTTGGAATTTCTTCACTTGAAGTTTTTAAGAGATTCTTCAAACTTGGACCACGACTTCTTCATTTTTCTTCAATCTTTATTTGGGATTTTGATATACAACGATCCGCCTCCTTTTCGGACTTGGATCTATTTATCCTTATACCTTGTAAGGGTCTTTTCGGATAGACTTCTCCATGATCTTTATGGGAGTAATTGCTTCTCGTAGTGTGTCTCGATCCTTCATATTGATTTTTCATAAATGATTCTTCACATCATCTTGGATCTTTAGCAACAAAATGTAGCCCTCATGCCTTGTTAGGGCCTTTTTGGACTCGCCAATCTTCGCATCCCGCTTCAATAAGTTATGCCTTGGCTATGAACTCTAATTAGTCCCGAGCAACTTTTAAACGATCTTGGGCTAGAAGCTTGCATTTATTTATTGACAAGCGATGGGAGAAAAAGCTTATAATTAACTCACATAAGTTCATGAAAGAATACAAAACTTATAATTGACTCTATCATCTCTCTTCTCCACAATTTAAAATCTCAAGGAATGAGACTCGTGGATACATAGCCTAATAAACCAATTAAGGTCCATATGGTTAAGGATACTAGCTAGAGTAAACTTAAATAAGTAAACTCGGGTTGAGTCAAAATATTCACGACGGACCTAATATATCAAAGACTCTAAACTCGTTAAAACCATTTTATTTAATAATTTAATTAGACTTTATTCTAGAAATGAAATAAATACATACGATGAAGGAAAATAACGAGAACAAAGGAAAATACTACTAGGCCAAAATAGATCAAAAATTTGAAAAATGGCGGAAAAATCAATTTTTCAGTTAAAATGAGGCCAAATTCATGGAAAAGACCACTTAACTTCGATAGAAGTCTCCCTACACTTAATATAAACATTGTCCTCAATGTTTAAGCATGTGTAAGTAAACTCCCCACACTTAGGACATTGTGCATGTTGTTTAAATCTTGCTAAGGAAGAGACAACTAAAGTGATTCCCATTTCAAGATTATCGATAAAATATTTAATCACAGGAGTTTAGGATAGAACCTGGAAGATGGGTACACGGGATCACGGGTCGTCAAATATCATCAAAAGTGTATCTTTGAAAGCTCCAATCTTGCACATCATAAGAAACAAAACAACAAACACCTACGTGGCTCCCCCTACACTTATTATGAAAAACGGATAAGGAAATATAGATCATCGGGTTGCCTCCCGAGAAGCGCTTGATTTTGTTAACCGAGTCACGAGCCTGACTCGACCCTGAATACTATGGTTGAAACATAGAAAACATTGAATAAAATCCGTCGGGGTCAAATACATGGTTCTCATCCAACAAGTAGCATACACCTAAGGTGAAGAGCACAAGCCAAAGTAGAGTAGGCGAGGTTCCATTAAGCAGAAGTTGAGCACGGTGATAGAAGGTGTGATAAGGTGAAAGTGTAGCTCCGAATATTCCAAAAGTCTTTCCTTTTATTTCATCATATGTATACTGAGATGGCTCAAAACAGTAGTACCCGGATCGAACACCTTTTCCTTTAGGGAAAGATAAGAAAGACACTCAGTAGACCTTGAAGAAGATTCGCCCATATACCTCACAATCTCATATGAAGAAGGTGGAAAAAGAGGTGTCAAAACATAAGTACTACGAATGTTGGTGTCGTCCGGTTTCTTTTACTTTGAAACGGGTTTCTTAAAGTCTGAAGGAGGGTAAAGGCCATAATCAAAATAAAAGGAGGAGAATCATGCTCATTAGGAAATTAAGTATTGAGAAAGGTGGCGAAATCTTACTCAAAAGAGTAATCCTCTAAAGTAGTATCAAGCATTGTTGGTGGAGCATTGATAGGTGTGAAAACACCCATCTTTTCTACCACTTAATTACAATAATAACCGGACCAAAACGTGTATTTTATGTCTTTTATGTCGGAATTATGCGTGGTTTGTGTTTTTGTTGTGATTTAGGACGAAAAGGTGAAAAGTGGAGAAAACACGGGAATTCACGGGCATTTACGGACTTTTATTGAAGAAAAAGACGAAAGACGAAGTCAAGAGTGCAAAAAGAACGGAAGTCCAAGACCAATTCTGAAGATTTATCGAAGAAAAAGTCAAAAGACGGAAGTTTATCAAAAGCCGAGGAACTCAAGTCTTATTTATCGAAAAATTAAAAGACGAGTCCGAAGAAATCCCGAGACAAAAGTCATCAAAGTCCAAGATTAACAAAAAGATTAAGAAGGAACGACTTGATGGTGCAATTAACAAGAAAGGAAGGAGAGGAGGAAGCTTCCTCTAACCACTCTCCTAATCTCCTATATATAGCCATTAGGACTATCATTTTACTCTTGTTGACTATAGTGACAATTAGTTCTTCCATGGTTGGATAGCTTGACAAACTATCTCTTCCATTTTCTTTACCTTGCACCTTTAATTTTATGCACATTTAAATACTTGTCCAATTTAAATACTTGTCTTGCACTTTTAATACATTTAATTTTCAAGTAAGTGTTTCTTTAAATTCTTGCATCTTTACTTTATTTTGTTGATCTCATTCTTCCTTTCTTTAATCTTTGATTTATATGCTTTTTGTCTTGTTGATTTGTTTAAAGATTACATTTTTATGCTTTTGATTGTTTTAAATCTTTTATTTTCATAGCTTATTTTGTTTATTTTCAAGTTTATATAGTTTTTATAAAAGTTATTTTTATATAAAAGTTGTTTTTCTTAAAGTTTATTCATTTCTTGTTTTAAAAGTCTTTAAATTTCAGTTTCGTAGCTTATTTTTACACGTTTTACCTTAGGATTTCGTCTAGTGCTTATTTAGGATTATAGCTTATTTTTCTAGCTTATTTCCATTTCCTTTTACTGTATTCCGATTGGGTAGATCGGAAAAGGGTTTCATTATTCCGACCATAGCTACATTGCTTGGTCGGAAAAGGGTTTCATTATTCCGATCAGAGTGGTTTTTGGTATTCCGATCAGGGCAAGGTAGTGGGTATTCCGATCTGAACTTGTGACAGATATTCCGATTGGTTCTTCATTCCTCATTCCGATCGAGGTGCATTTTTGGTATTCCGATTGGGACTAGTGACAGTATTCTGATCACGGGTTCCAAGCTGCATTCCGACCAAGGCCTCTCCATATTCTGATCAAGGTAGGTAGTAACATTCCGATCTGGGGGGTTTGCCTGGTATTCCGATCGGTTAAGTGACATATTCCGATTGGTTTACCCCGATTTTCCGACAGGTTTGGTTTGATATTCCGATCAAGGTAAGATCGGAATATATTCCGATTTGGGAGGTTTTTCATTTATTTTGTCTTGTTTAATTTTTACATCATCATTTTTATACTTTGTCTAATTTTAATTTTCGCCACGCTTTAATTTTTAGTCGTTTAGTTATTTTAGTTTTCCAAGTTTTTAAATATCGCACATTTCGTTTAATTAGACTTAGATTTAATTTCACGCAGATTTAAATTACTTGCCGTTTACTTTAACGACATTTACTTTTAAGTCTTTGCACATTTAAATTTAAAAAAAAACAACCAAAAAATATTTGTTTTCACCAAAGAACAACCGAGTCGCACTTAAATCCGGTTTTTAATTCGAAGAGATTGGTTAACGATAATTTTTATACGGGCCAAAAGCCGAGTTATTAAATGGCGCCGCTGCCGGCTCTTTTCGTAAAGATTAACGGTTTTCTGTGAAAGACGCGTTGCTTTTTGGGATCCGTTCACTTGTGAGCGTTATTTTTCTTGCATAAAAAAATTCAAAAAAATCATAAAAATTAAAAATTGATAAAAATACATAAAAATTAAAAATTTCAAAAATCCAAAAAGATTTTATCTTTATTGTGTATATATATTGTCTTTGCGTTTGGTTTTGTTTTCTTTTGTATTTTCAGGTGTATGCGTACTAGATCTTCTAATTATCAAGAGCCCGAGACTCAAGAAGATTTAGCTATGTCAGGTGTAAACAACAATAATCCACCGCACCCTAATAATAACAACAATGTTCTTCCACAGCCCGATCTTCAGACCATGGAGGAACTTTGTCAACCAACCATGTTTGGACGAGGAGGACCGATTGCGCCGATGCAAATCAACACTCCTGAGTTTTCGTTGAAGCACCACATGATTCAGCAAGTGCAAACAAACCCATTCCGTGGATTGCCTGATGATGATGCCACTATGGATGAACTTCGCCTACAACTCTTTCCACATACTTTATTACATCATGCCGAGAAATGGTTTGATCGTCTCCCGAAGAATTCTATTCACACTTGGGATGACATGACTCAACGCTTTTTGTCGCGCTACTTTCCGCCATCCATGGTCACGAGCCTTCACAATCAAATTAGCGGTTTCATGCAAGATCCCGATGAATCTCTTTTTGATGCTTGGTAGAGATATAATGTCTTGATCGATAGATGTCCAAACCACAACATGCTACCTGTGAACTTAATAGATACTTTCTACAACGGATTGACTTTTCGTGATCGTGATACGATTAATGCAGCCGCCGGTGGCACATTTATGAAAAGGAGACCCGAGGAGTGGCACATTTATTGAAAAGGAGACCCGAGGAGTGTAGAGAGCTCTGGTTCTTCAAGGAACAATCCAAGAGTCAATGTTTCCTCCACTTCAGCAAACCCTGATATGGCCGAACTCACCCGTGTGCTGACTGAAATGAACAGAAGTATGCAACTCTTGGCTTCAAACCAACAATAACAAAAAGTTAAAGCTGTTGCTACTCTTTGTGAAACATGCGGCGGTCCTCACTCATACACCGATTGTCCTTCTACACAAGGAAATCCGGAAAATGTGTATGCAGCTTATGGTAATTATTCACCGGAAAATTACCAAGCTCGACCTCAAGGGGATAGAAATCTGCTGAGTTACCGGTCCAACAATTACCTTTCACCCGGTTTTTCTCCTCAAAACCAAAACTCCGCCAACCACTACACTAGAAGCAACCAAATCCCACCAAAAGCTTCTAATCCTTATCACCCACCCGCTCAACAACTCCCACCCATTAACCTCGATGTTGAGGCCATCATGAGAACCCAAGGTGAGCAAATCAAGAACCTGTAGAGCCAAATTATCAATCTGAAAGGAGATATTACCAAGCAAGGAAATGAGATAAGATCCGAGCTTCGAGATAATATTCAATCCTCCTTCAGCAATCAAACGAATGATTTTAAGAATATGCTTGCTAGTTTCTTGCCCGCCGCTCAACCTTCTTCTTCAAGTTCTCTACCTTCAAACACCGTCACTAATCCGCGAGCTAATGTGAGTGCTATTACTACTCGTAGTGGAGTCACCATTGTAGGACCAACAATCCCACCCCCATCATCTACACCTCCTCCACCACCATTTATCCCTACTCCTCCTACACCTAGTATTAGTGCACCATTACCGTCTCCGCCTCGACGTGATGAAGTTCCCACGAATGACCCTTCAACATCCCAACCTTTACCTACACCTGCACCTTCACCACCCAAACCCAATATCCCTTATCCCTCTCGTATAGGCAAGACCAAAATGCTAACCAAAGAGGACTCTGACGTGGCACGCTATGTGAAGATGATTTCTCAAATGAACTTCAACATTAGCTTTCTTGAAGCACTTGTCCACATGCCCAAATTTGTTAAAGCATTTAAGGAATTGCTTAACAAGAAGGAGAAGTTGATTGAACTCGCCAACACACGTTTAAATGAAAACTGCTTTGCAGTTATTCTTAAAGAACTTCCGGAAAAGCTTGGAGATCCCGGTCGTTTTGTGTTGCCTTGCGTGTTCAACAAAACTGAAGAATTTACTGCCCTTGCCGATCTCGGGGCTAGTATTAATTTGATGCCATTGAGTGTTTGGAAAACACTATCATTGCCCGACCTCACTCCGACAAAGATGACTCTTGAACTTGCAAATCGCACTCTCGCTTACCCCGTTGGTATAGCCGAAGACGTGTTTATTAAAGTTGGCACATTTACTTTCCCGGTCGATTTTGTCGTAGTTGATTATGAAATGGACCCTCGTATTCCTTTAATACTTGGTCGGCCATTCTTGAGAACCGGACGAGCTTTAGTGGATGTGGCCGAAGGTGAGTTAATCTTAAGAGTCGGGGATGATGCACAAGTTTTTAAAATGGGGAAGCTTACAAGTACAACATTTGGAGGCCGCGAATCAGTGAATATGATTAATGTGCTCGATGACTTTACCGTCTACGACAATCCTCTATTCGACTCTTGCATCGATAATCCACTTTTTCAAGATGATGTGGATGATTCTCTCCCTACTTTGGACGCTTCTCACATTTATGATTCTCCACCGGTCTTTGATGCTTATGATGATGATTCTAGCTCAGATTCGGATGATTATGATGACCTTACTTCTGAGTATCCCGATCTGCCCACGTATGATGATTTCGATGAGGCTGATACTCTTTCGAGCGATTCTTCACATGACGAAGATCCTCCGCCATCACTCGATCCTACTTTGGACGATTACTCATTTGAGGAAGATTTCTATGAATTTCTCAACACTTACTTCCCTCATGAGAGTGATGCTCCTCCTTTGGACTTTGAAGATTATCGTCTTGATCCTACTTTGGATTTGAAGCACATTCTTTCAAAGGAGAAGAAACCGGTCGACACCAATATCCGCAGCACGTATGAGTTAACACCTCTTTGCCCCCCTTCTGAGGACGAGGTTGTGCTTCTTCGCGGATCTTCTTCCCACTCTGCTGAACCTGAGTGCTATTTTCCCCTAAAGGAAAAGGTGTTCGACCCCGGTATTGAAGTCTTTAAGCCATCTCAGTATCCACCTGATGAAATAAAAGGAAATATCTTTGGAACTTACGAAAATCTGCTTGCACCACTTCAACCTTGCTTCCACCGTGCTCCATCACTTCTTAAGGGAACCTTGCCTACTCTTCTTTGGCTTGCCTTGTTCACCTTAAGCTTGTGCTATTTGATGGACGAAAACTATGTCTTTGATCCTGGTGGATATGTTTCATGCTTCTTCCTATGATGATCAAGGTCGAGTCAGGCTCACGACTCGGCTAACAAAAATTAAGCGCTTCTTGGGAGGCAACCCATGTATCTATCTTTTAGCTTTCTTTATCATAAGTGTAGGGGGGAGACCCGTTGGTTTGCTTTCCTCTCCTCACTTCTTAATCAGGGATTCGAGCTTCAATGATCCACTCTTGATGATTCTTGACGACCCGTGATTCCGTGCTCCATTATCCCGGTTCTATCCTAAACTCTTTTCGATTCACTATTTTATATTCTCTCAATATTAAAATAGGAATCTCGTTAGTTGTCTTTTCCTTAGCGAAATTTAAACAAAGTGCACAATGTCCTAAGTATAGGGGAGTTTACTCCCACATGCTTAAACATTGAGGACAATGTTTATCTTAAGTGTAGGGGGGACTTCTATCGAAGTTAAGTGGTCTTTTCCTTGTATTTGTCCTCATTTTAACCGGAAAATCAATTTTTCGACATTTTTCAAAAATTTTGATCTATTTTGGCCTATTAGTTTTTCCCTTTTGTATAGTTATTTTCTTTCCTTATTAGAATAAATCTTTAAATAAGTGGTTTTAATTTTCAAACGTTGTGAATCTTTTGACTCAACCCGAGTTTACTTATCTAAGTTACTCTAGCTAGTATCCTTAACGTGTTTAAGTCAAGTTTTGCTAGGCTTTTATATAGGGAGCTATAAAACGCGAAAGTCTTAACTCTCACGGGTTAAGAACAAGAACTTTTCGCAAGTTCCTATAATTGATCCTAGAGAGTCATTTATCAAGGGAACTTTAAAACGCGATTTCTAAACTTGAAAAAGTCTAAGAATTTGCAAGATCCTATAGGCGACTCGAAAACCCAAAACTTTGATTTAATAGGCTAAGCATCCACGAGTCTCATTCCTTGAGATTTTAAACTGTGGAGAACGAGAGATGATAGAGTCAATTATAAGTCTGGTATTCTTTCGTGAATTTATGTGAGTTAATTATAAGCCTATTCTCCCATCGCTTGCTAATAAATATATCTGCTAATAAATAAGGTTGTATGATTTGAAAAGTTACTTAGCTTCTAGCCCAAGATCGTTTAAAAGTTGCTCGGTATGGATTAGATTTCATAGCCAAGGCATAACTTATTGAAGCGGGATGCGAAGATTGGCGAGTCCGAAAAGGCCCTAACAAGGCATGAGGGCTATATTTTGTTGCAAAAGATCCAAAGTGATGTATCATTTATCGAAAATCAATATGAAGGATCGAGACACACGACGAAAAGCAAAACTCCCAAAAAGTCATGGAGAAGTGTATCCGAAAAGACACTAACAAGGTATGAGGATAAATAGATCCAAGTCATAAAAGGAGGCGGATCGTTGTATATCAAAGTCCAAAATAAAGATTGGAGAAAAATGAAGAAGTCGTGGTCCAAGTGTGAATCTCTCAAAACTTCAAGTGAAGAAATTCCTATTATGAAGAGAAGGCCATTATTTCATGAACGTCTCTCAAGGTTTGAAGTATGAAGTCGCTGCCAAATATCGGTCCGAGAAAGGTCTCAAATCGCGAAGCGAGTTATGCCAAGATATGAACTTTATGAGGTCCCGAGAAGCAGTTTTAAAAGATTTTGTCCTTTAGCTAACTATTGATTAAATCGTTCACTTTATTTTCAGACTAAATAACTATCGAAATAAGTCAAACAATGCATCCTCGTGATCATTCAAGACAAATAATAAAATATAAGAGATACACCTAGGAATAAGGGAGTCTAAGTGAATTATTGGCCCACATGAGTTCGTGTTAGTTTACTAACTTATAATAACAATGATCTCGTTTTTAAGCTTGGTTTAGAGAAAGTGAAAACTTGAGGATGATGATCATTCACAACATTTCCAAAACCCAAGGTATGCTTTTTGATTTCCTTACTTTTAATGTTTATAATTTTCTATCTCTTTAATAAAGGCCAACGTGGATTGATTATGATGAAAAATGTAAACGTGCTTTGTAACTGATGCAATGCATGAGGACATTGCAATGGTCAAGTGTAGGGGATTTGATAGGTGTGAAAACACCCATCTTTTCTACCACTTAATAACAATAATAACCGGACCAAAACGTGTATTTTATGTCTTTTATGTCGGAATTATGCGTGGTTTGTGTTTTTGTTGTGATTTAGGACGTAAAGGTGAAAAGTGGAGAAAACACGGGAATTCACGGGCATTTACGGACTTTTATTGAAGAAAAAGACGAAAGACGAAGGCAAGAAGTCAAGAGTGCAAAAAGAACGGAAGTCCAAGACCAATTCTGAAGATTTATCGAAGAAAAAGTCAAAAGACGGAAGTTTATCAAAAGCCGAGGAACTCAAGTCTTATTTATCGAAAAATTAAAAGACGAGTCCGAAGAAATCCCGAGACAAAAGTCATCAAAGTCCAAGATTAACAAAAAGATTAAGAAGGAAGGACTTGATGGTGCAATTAACAAGAAAGGAAGGAGAGGAGGAAGCTTCCTCTAACCACTTTCCTAATCTCCTATATATAGCCATTAGGACTATCATGTTACTCTTGTTGACTAATAGTGACAATTAGTTCTTCCATGGTTGGATAGCTTGACAAACTATCTCTTCCATTTCCTTTACCTTGCACCTTTAATTTTATGCACATTTAAATACTTGTCCAATTTAAATACTTGTCTTGCACTTTTAATACATTTAATTTTCAAGTAAGTGTTTCTTTAAATTCTCGCACCTTTACTTTATTTTGTTGATCTCATTCTTCCTTTCTTTAATCTTTGATTTATATGCTTTTTGTCTTGTTGATTTGTTTAAAGATTACATTTTTATGCTTTTGATTGTTTTAAATCTTTTATTTTCATAGCTTATTTTGTTTATTTTCAAGTTTATATAGTTTTTATAAAAGTTATTTTTATATAAAAGTTGTTTTTCTTAAAGTTTATTCATTTCTTGTTTTAAAAGTCTTTAAATTTCAGTTTCGTAGCTTATTTTTACACGTTTTTGTTAGCCTCAAAATATTGAGTCAAACAAGAATGCTCGGTCATAGGTTATTATTGTAACATTAGCTAGAACGTTGTAATAGGTAGTTAATTAGTCATGGTTTACGGGCTTGGATTTAAACTAATTAAAGTCCAAAAGACAAGCCCGACCCAATATATAGTCCATTAAAGGCCGCATGTGGGTGGACTATATATACTACCCTCCTAGCATGTTAGGAGGGTTGGTGATTCATTTTTCTCTTAATCTAATATTCTACAAGTTAATCCTCTCCACTTTCTCTCACTACTTTCTCTCTCTAAACTTCATCTCATATCTTCCTTTCTTTCTTTAATTCGTGTGCTAGAATCATCATAATATTAGGGACAACATTTGATATCAATCGCCATGGGGTAGTTTTGTGATTCGTTGTTGATTTTACTTGGTTCGTGTGATTTTCTCTTATAATCATCTCGAATTCAAGATTTTTTTTTGTGTTTCTATGCTCTAAATCTTGATATAAATCTTCTACATAGCTGTGGTAGGGATTTGGTCGCATTTGGTTGGTTAAAATTGCGGATTTCTTGTCGAAAAATTCATTTTTTTACCCCAAAATCTCGTAACAGCACTATTATTCCGATTGGTGTAATCGGAAAAGGGTTTATAGATTCCGATTGGGATTCCGATCAGTAGCATCGGAAAAGGGTTTCAACATTCCGACCAGCTTTCCGATCTCATTCCGATTGGACAAAAATATTCCGATTTGCTTTCCGATCATCATTCCGATTTGGTATTCCGACAAGGCCGTTCCGATCATCATTCCGATTAGACATTCCGATCATCATTCCGATCATCATTCCGATTAGACATTCCGATCATCATTCCGATTAGACATTCCGATCAGACATTCCGATTAGACATTCCGATTGGACATTCCGATTAGACATTCCGACGAAGTGATTCCGATGACATGTTTTGCTAATTTTTGTTTGAGTATTCTTTAGACTTAGCCTCCATCTAGACTAGTTTCGGAATATCGTTTACACGAAGATCAAAAAAAAAAAAAAGAGTTAAAATTTTTCCGTCAAGTATATTCAAATTTTTTCCATACTAGTTTTAGGAAATTTCTAGCTCAATTTCAAATTTTGGCGATTACAAAATTTTTTGGTTTACCGTTTTGTCGGACTGGAGAATTTATTGTCGGCCTGGAGAAAAATTGCAATTTTCGGAATTTAAACCACAACAACAATCACAACAAATCTACTTAAGATCCATATTCACTTCATCATTTCAGAGAATATTGAGATGGATTCTACTGCCGAATATCGTGTGACGAACAACAACATAATGGTGGCGGGTAACAAAGAGAGACCACCAATGCTTGTATCTGGTCGGTATGCTCAATGGCAATCACGTTTCATACGATATCTTGATACAAGACCTAATGGTGATGCCTTGAGGAAATGTATTACTCATGGACCATATATATTTAAGAAGATCTCAGTTCCTCCAAGAGCAGCCACAGATACTACTGATCCAATACCTGCAAGTGAACGTGATGAAACAAGAGCTGATCTCACACCTGAAAATTGTGCTTGGCATGATGCGGAGAAGGAAGCCATCTATATGGTTTTAAGTGGGATTGGAGATGATATTTACTCCACGGTTGATGCATGCCCGACAGCACATGAAATGTGGACTGCTATTGAACGCTTGCAACAAGGAGAATCACTCAACAAACAAGATGTCTAAACAAACTTGTTTTGGAATTTTGGCAAGTTTACTTCAAGGGATGGAGAATCAATTGACTCTTACTACTCCAGGTTTTATAAGATGATGAATGACATGACAAGAAATAATCTGCAAGTCTCCGTCATGCAAGTCAATGTTCAATTTCTTCAACAACTTCAACCCGAGTGGACACGATTCGTCACTTTGGTGAAACAACAAGAAAAGTTAGACGAGGTCTCATATCATCGACTCTTTGACATCTTGAAGCAATTTCAGAATGAAGAAAATGAGATTCGAACTGAACGTGTTGCCAAGACGGCTAATCCACTTGCTTTACTGACTACCACTCAACATGTTCAAGATCCTCACTCTCCTGCTCCTAAGCCATACTCCAATACATCATCCTCACCACGATATTCCACATCATCTAAGTCTTCATCTTCCACAAAATCTCGAGGTAAAGCGCCAAGAGCACCATCACCACCATCTGAGTCATCATCTGAAGAAGATAGTGATGAAGACCAAGCTCAAAAGAACCGAGAGATGAAACAGCAAATTGCTTACATAATGAAGACTTACAAGAAAATCTACAAACCCACCAACAACAATCTTCGCACATCATCTAACACAAAGAACCGATATGTTGAGAGTCCTCCAAGGTATGACACACGTCGACGTGGTGAAAGTACTTCTAGGTATGATCGACATAATCCAATGCATGTTGAGGGTTCTTCAAGATATGATCGACAAACTGCAAAGTATGATACTCAGAGGATTGCTGCTGCTATTGGGAATAGGGAAACGGTTGGAAGTCAAGTGGTTAAGCAAAGCGGGATTCAATGTTTTAATTGCCAAGGTTATGGGCATATGGCAAAGGAATGCAGGAAGCCGAAAAGGGTTAGAGACTCTAGCTATCACAAGGAAAAGATGTTGCTATGCAAAAAGATGGAAGCAGGGGTTAAATTGTCAGCTGAGGAAGGAGCCATGCTTGATGATACTGATGATGAAGATTCTGATCAAGAGCTTGATGCACATTACTCGTACATGGCAAAGGTTGAAGAAGTTCTCAAAGTCACTGAAGATGACAATGGCCCTATCTTTGACACTGAGCCAATCGATAAGGTACACACTACTGATGAATATAATGTGTTTGGTGATATTCCTGAGCATAGTGATCTACCCAATTCCATTAATGACACGTGTATGATGGAAACGGTTGATACCAATACCACACCCGATTCATCAGACATGTGCAATAATGAGTCTGAGGATGATCAACATGCAAATGAATATGATGAAGAGGAACGTATTACGCTTGCTAATTTAATTGCTACTTTACAAAAAGATGTCACTGAAAATAAAAAGAGTCAAAAGCAATTAAAGAAGGCAAACGCTACGCTCACTCAAAGCTTTGAAGAATGCAAAGCTGCTCTTATCAAATCTACTGAGATGACTGAAACCTATAGAGATGAGCTCCTTCAGAAAACCAAAGAGCTTGAGGGGTACAAGGGAAGTGCGTTAAAAAGTCAAAAGGACGATTTTGAAAACAAATATAATACAACTCTTGAGTTATTAGCTAAAGAGAAGCGTCAATATAATGTTTTCTTAATGGATGAACGTCAAAAAACGTACCTTGCCAATACCAAAGTTAATGAACTTGAAAAAAAGATCTCTATGACCACTACCGATTCTGCTAAAGTTCTAGAGGATAAGAAACAAGAGGTAGATGCGTTAAAACAAGACTTCAAAAGTAGATATGATAAAGAAACCGAAAAAGTTACGAAACTAGAAGCACAAGTCGACTTTTTGAAGAACGTTGTTTATAAAACGCATGATTCTATTCAATCCGTAAGAATGCTAGCACCTCCATCGATGTTTAAGGGTCAAGCTAACTTTGCAAGTCCTGAGTACCTTGCCAAAGCTCAAGCTGCGAACCCGCATCTTTATCTTGATGAGACTGAAAGGATAGATCTTGATTGCATGCCTGTCAGTGCCAATAGTGAAGAGACTGCCCTTTGGGACGATGATAGTCAACCACTTGTTAATAAGGAGTTTGTGAAACCATATAATTATGCTTATGAGAATAGTCTTTATGGCCTTTTCAATAAACAAACTCAGAAAACTCGTGAGGAAGTGTTCCTTGAATGCAAACAAAACAGAATTCAATGGAAGAAAGCATTTGCCCCTAAGAAATCTAATGTTTACAAATACATAAACTACCTCCCTCTAGATGAATCTAAAAGCAAGAGTAGGAAAACATTAGGTATTCTTAAACACCACATAGATAATGTTAAATCTATTGTTGAAAGAGACTGGGCAAAACGTGAAAATGCTGAGTGGACACGTCCGATTCCTCACGATATTACCTTGCTTGTCAAAGAACTCTTAATTCCAAACACGGCGTTGATTAAAGAAACTGTTCTTCAACTTGAGGAGTTCATTCGGACTGAAATGTTTGATGATTTAAAATATGTTGAATCTATTGAGAAACACATTGATGATCTTCAAATGGAGAAGTCTGATTTCTCAGATGAATATGATTTACTCTTGCAAGAATGCGTTTCTAAAGATGTTATGTGTGCTTATTTTACATCTTGTGCTGATATTGATAAATATTCTGAAGTTGCATGCCAATATCTTGATAAGATCAAAGAATGTGAACGTCTTGAAATTGAGCTTTCGAAACGTAAAGAAAATGTTGACAAAAAGGCTTTTGAGTTACTTCAACACAAAACTGATTTCCTTCAAAAACATTGTCATTCACTTGAACTTGCTTTGCAAAAAGACGTTGGTCGTTTTCCACATGATAATAAATTGCAAGAAAAACTTTCCCAAACATTTCGAGAAATGAATGAACAGAATTTGGAAATTAAAGGGTTGAAAGCTCAATTACAAGACAGGGACAGAGCGATAGCAGAGTTGCAGAAACTCATTGCTAAAATGGGTGGGAAAATTGTGGAACCTAGCATTAAGAAAAATGTTGTTAGACAACCCAATGCCTCTAAAGAGAATAGATCCTCTATCTTGGGAAAACCATCTGCTTTATCTAATTCCTCGTTTGCAAAACCTGTGTTTGCCCCCAAGATGGATGGAAAGGAAAGGTTACCACAAGCTCAACCCATAAGGAATCCTGTAGCACCAAGCGTTAAGCACAATAATGTGATTAAACCAGGGATGTATAGAATGTCCACTAAGCCCACAAACAAAGATACTCACTCGCCTCAGACTTCTAGAAACACTAATATTCGTGTGTCTTCTACTACAGGAATAGTTTCCACTACTAGTGTTAGCCGGCCTCAGCTTAAGCGCACTGAAGTGAATGATAAGGTCTGGAAACACAAGAATCAAGGGGAGATGCATGAAGTAGAAGAACACCCTAGGAATTTGAACGTTTTTAAGAATAACAAGTCTGTAATCGCATGTAATGACGATTTGAATGCTGTGAATGATTTGAATGCTATGAATGTGAAATTTGTTTGTGTCAAATGTGGCAAGTGTGCTAATGCTAATCATTCTATGTGTGTTATGAATAAAGTCAAAGGCGTAGATAATAGAACTAAGAAGCAAGTTGCGATGCCTATTAGAGCTAGTAAACCCAAACGCAAGATGAACCATTCTGGTGCCACCCCCACTAAGAAAAGTAATGCATCAGACTCCACCACTAAGAACCCTAGAAGCAAAATTAAGGAATTATATGAGTCTGCTAGTAAGTCTTGGAAATGGTGGTTTGCTAATCAATGTCCTCCCGGATATAAATGGATGCCTAAAGTTAGGACAGAGAATGTGAAAACGAGTGTTAGTTTGCCTTTAAATGTTGATAAGGAAACTAATGATTCTACTATCACAACTACTGTGGTATCCAATTTAGCAAATGCTCCATCGTGTTCTAACTCTTCTGCAGGTGATACAAATAATTCTCTTCATAATGGACTCCGGATGCACGAAGCACATGACGGGGAATCTCAAGCTTCTAATTAACTTCGTGGAGAAGTTCCTGGGTACGGTCCGATTCGGAAATGATCAATTTGCACCAATCCTATGATATGGAGATTTGGTTCAGGGGAATATCACGATTAAAAGGGTATACTACGTCGAAGGGCTCAATCACAATCTTTTCTCGGTTGGTCAATTCTGTGATGCGGATTTGGAAGTTACTTTCAGAAAGAAGACATGTTTTGTTCGTGATTATGATGGGAATGACTTACTTACCGGTACACGGGGTACTGATCTTTACACAATTTCACTTCAAGACACAACTTCATCAACTCCACTTTGCTTCATGGCAAAAGCTTCAACGACTCAGGCATGGTTATGGCATCAACGTCTTTCTCATCTCAACTTTGATACCATTAACTTGCTTTCCAAGAAAGATATTGTGAGAGGCCTTCCAAGCTTGAAATTCATCAAAGATCATCTTTGTTCTTCTTGTGAACTTTGTAAAGCTAAACGAAGTAGCTTCAAAACAAAGACCACACCAAGCTCTAAAGGACGGTTAGATCTTCTTCACATGGATCTGTGTGGTCCCATGCGTGTTCAGAGTATCAATGGAAAGAAATATATTCTGGTAATTGTCGATGATTACTCAAGGTACACATGGACTCACTTCTTGAGGTCCAAGGATGAAACACCTGAAGTTCTCATCAGCTTCCTTAAATTGATACAACGTGGTCTTCAGGCTCAAGTTAAAGTGGTTCGTACTGACAGAGGTACATAATTTTTGAATTCAAATCTGAGAAAGTATTTTGAAGCCGAAGGGATTGAACATGAAACATCTATTGCTCGAACACCCGAACAAAACGGCGTTGTTGAAAGACGAAACCGTACTTTGGTTGAAGCTGCTCGAACATTTGTATCCGCTTCAAAACTTCCACTATACTTTTGGGCCGAAGCCGTGTCAACCGCATGCTACACACAAAACCGCTCCTTAATTATCCCAAGACATGAAAAGACACCATATCACATAATTCATGATCGAAAACCCTCACTCAAACACCTTCATGTTTTTGGATGTACTTGCTACATTATTCGATATGGTGAAAATTTGGATAAGATGAAAGAGAAAGGTGATGCATGTATTCTTGTGGGATATGCAACTCAGTCAAAGGGATATAGAGTATACAACAAGAGAACAAAATTGATTGTCGAGACTATTCACATCCGATTTGATGAATTACAAGAAATGGCACTTGAACAAAACAGTTTAAGTCCCGACCCACAACAACAAACGACTTCCGTTCACAACCGCACGGAACTCGGAACTCAAGACCACAGCAATGAACCGTCAAGTTCAAAGCTGGTTCCTGAACATGTTCCTAGAGCAGATATGACAGTGGACACGACAATTGAAGAGTTGGAAATGTTATATGGACCAATATATGATGAATATTTCACGGGGAGAAACAAGTTGTATCGAAGTCTTCCGTTTTCACTCATGATATGAATGATGAAACCGATCATCGTCAACAACCAGATACAACTTTATCTACTTCAACACGGGTTGCTGCAGATTTACCTCCTCAGAATATTACTTCAACAATCGATCCTACAACATCCACAACTACTGTCATTGCTCCAGAGAACATAAATCAAGCAGACAATGCATTATCTGACGAAGACGAATTTATCAACCCCTTCGGTACACCGGTACACGAAACTGGAGAGTCTTCTACTCGCCATGTTGATCCGTCAAATATGCACACGTTCTACCAACGACATCCTTCAACACATCATTGGACCCGAGATCATCCTTTGGTTCATGTCATTGGAAACCCTTCACAGCCCGTTCGCACAAGACGACAGCTTAACACCGATGCCGATGTTTGTATGTTCGCACTCGCCGTGAGTTCAGCTGAACCGAAAAACATCAAAGAAGCATTAGCTGATCATGCTTGGATTGAATCGATGACGGATGAACTTCAACAATTTGAAAGACTTAAAGTCTGGGAACTTGTTGACAGACCATACGATGTAACACCATTAAATCTTCGATGGATCTGGAAAAACAAGATGGATGAAGAGAACACGATCATCAAGAATAAATCTAGGCTAGTGGCTAAAGGGTATGGACAGAAAGAGGGTATTGATTTTGAAGAATCATTTGCACCAGTAGCTCGAATGGAAGCGGTCAGGATTTTCCTTGCTTATGCTGCACATAAGGGATTCATCGTTTATCAAATGGACTTAAAGACGGCGTTTCTTAACGGTCCTTTGAAGGAAGAAGTTTATGTCACGCAGCCGGAAGGATTCGTCAATCCTCATTATCCTGACAAGGTGTATCGTCTCCACAAAGCACTATATGGACTCAAGCAAGCTCCAAGGGCTTGGTACGACGAGCTCTCGAAATTTCTGGTCTCCAAAGGTTTCTCAAAAGGTTCCATTGATTTAACTTTGTTTACTTATAAATATGGGGATGACATTTTGCTTGTGCAAATTTATGTTGATGACATTATTTTCGGGTCTACAAACCCAAAACTTTCAAAATGGTTTGAAAAAGTAATGCACAGCAGATTTGAAATGTCTATGATGGGCGAACTAAAATTCTTTCTAGGAATTCAAGTTCACCAATCCCCAAGTGGTATCTTCATTAACCAAGCTAAGTATTGTCAAGAGATAATCAAAAAGCATGGTATGACATCATGTGACCCCGTTGGGACACCATTATCAACCACATCCCTAGATGCTGATTTGGAGGGATTACCCATAGATCAAACGAGATATCGTTCCATGATAGGGTCCCTCATGTACTTGACAGCGAGCAGACCTGATATACATCATGCTACATGTTATTGTGCACGATATCAAGCATGACCCACTGAAAAGCACCTCAAGGAGGTTAAACGGATCTTTCGGTACCTTAAGAATACCATTCACATGGGACTCTGGTATCCGTGGGAAACCGGTTTCTTTCTAACGGCCTATTCAGATTCTGATCATGCAGGGTGTCTTGATACACGTAAAAGTACTTCTGGTGGTGCACAATTTCTAGGTCAAGACAAGCTTGTGGGATGGTCTTCCAAGAAGCAGGATTGCACGTCACTTTCATCAGCCGAAGCGGAGTATGTGTCTCTATCTGCGTGTTGTGCTCAAGTTCTTTGGATGAGAACACAACTCATGGACTATGGCTTCCATTTTGATAAAGTACCTATGTACTGTGACTCAAAGTCGGCCATAGCCATCTCCTGCAATCCGGTTCAGCATTCCCGCACGAAGCACATCGATGTCAGATATCACTTCATTAAGGAACAAGTTGAAAGAGGAATTGTTGAATTATACTTTGCTGGAACTGATTACCAATTAGCTGACTTGTTTACAAAAGCTCTTTCGAAAGAGAGGTTTGCGTATCTAGTTAGGCAAATTGGTATGAGATGTTTGACTCCAGCAGAACTGGAGGTTCTAGCAAAGAAGCCTGCTTGATTCATCTATCAAACATCTACCTGTAAATATTAATCAAAAAGCAAAATACAAAAGTAAAAAATCCTTGATAATCCAAAAATATTCTTCTCGACATGTCTTTCAGTATCGATAATATGGACGTACCTAGAAATGTCGCTCAATAACGACACGGGTGTGTACATAAAGCTCGAATGAAAGTTGTAAATATTTTTAAAACATGTCATTTCAATGATTTACAATTACCTCAGATTGTGACTCGTACTTCCAAGAAAGGAAAGTTGATCACGTATGATAAATTATCCTTAACAACGGGAAAATAAATTTTCTCGGTCATGAGCTCTCATTAAAAACATTCAAAGTTTTTAAGCTCATGTAAACGACTTACAGTTAAATGCCAGACTGTAACTCGGACCTCAAATAAAGGAAAGTGTATCTTAAAAGATACCATATCCTAACAAACGGGTAGAGCAATCTATCACGGGTTGAGCTTGTCACAAAACATTCAACGTTTTGAGCTCAACACATTGGCTTGTAATCACCTTCAGATTGCAACCCGGTTCTATATTCACGGGGGAGTGTACGATTTCGTGCCCTTACCCTCAGCAAAAGAAGAGAAATCTTCTTACACTTGAGTGGATTCGTCAAGACATTCAAAGTATATGAACTCAAGTTTATGGTTCAGAAAAACCTCTTCGACAAAAAGAAATAGGATTTTTCAAAAAGCGTTGAACACAATTTTTTCAAGAATTTCTCAATGATTATTCAAAATCTTTCAAAAATTGTGTGTTCAAAAACTCCCATCCTCAAAAAGCGAAATGTGGATCATATCCTCACAATGACAATTCAATTGGATCAATTTTTGAGGGGGAGCATTATATCTTCATGCAAAAGATTAACACATCTTTCTCCCGGATATTTCAAGATTATTTTTCAAAATATATTTTAATCAAATTTGGTATCTCTAATATGAAAAGATTTTATATATTAGAGATAGGGGGAGAAAATGTGATTAAAATTTGATCTAATATAAGACTCAAGCACTTTAACTCTTACCTACATGTGCGAAACATTTTCGATTATCGATGCACATGTGAAGGGGGAGCATTTCTAAAACGACAAAACTAGCAAGGTGTTAAATGTTTTTCAAACACTTTGTTAGAATTTAAAGTGGTTTTCATGGTTACGATCAAATACCCACAACATCTTTAATTCACGAGGTTAGTGGTGTCAAAAGGGTGGTTAGGTTTAAGTCCTATGATCCAACCAGAACCGGAGGGATCTTCCCAGGGACAATCCAATAGATTATTAGAAGTCCTTAGGAAAGATGGAGTAGAATGTGAACGTAGCTGAATGCCGACTAAGTACTGATGCTAGCAATGGAACAATCACAACAAGGTGCTAGTAATGATGTCTTGGTAAGCATTGAAGGGGTTGAAGAATGAAAAAGAAATGTAAGGATAAAGGGTGTAAAGAAAGAAGCCCTCCATACAACTTAGGCAGAAACCGGGTCAACTCATCATGAAGACAAACTCATCATGGACCCAGTGATGTGAAGCACAACCCTTTCCTAGCTACTCAGGCTTCTCTCAAAAGAAGTTTGTTTTAATTGTCACGGAGATCAACACGACTTCTATTGACTTTCTCACTCCGAGATAGTTGATATTGAATAGGTGGCATCTGCTCCAGCCTCCGACCACTAAAAGTGCACAAATAGAGTCTAGAGCCAAGAGATCAATCAAATCTCGTTAGGACACACGGATGAAGATCAAGAGAGTCCTACGCTATATCCTTGCGATATTGCTAGAACACTCAGAGAGATACTACTTAGTATTCACAATGATGAGTGGAAATCCTTCCAGTGTTAACATCAAACAGCACTGCGGTAGGTCATATGTAAGATTCTTTATGAATTGAACATATGTAAAACTGAAAAGCAACAGTGGTTTGATTCTGAATTGATTCAAACTCGTTTCAGGTTTCTACGCAATATCTTTATGGTCTTGCCAGAACATTCAGAGTGATATTCATTAATACTCACAGTGACGAATGGAAATCCTTCTAGCGTCAACATCAAACAGCGCTACGGTAGGTGACTTGTGAGATTCTTATGAATCAAACTTGTGTCAACTGGAAAGCCACAATGGTAAGATTCTTAATGAATCAAACTTGTTCCAGGAATTTGAATTGACGACTTTAATCAAGCAGATATTTATCCAATTGATTCACTCTTTATGTTCGCAGTGTTGCTTTGAGACGGTCGAGTAAATAGAACGGCTAGTACTGCCGCGAAACCCTGTCAAGGAGATTCTTAATTGAATCTACCTGATCACAGGTACGATATTTAATATCGTATAACGGTCTTCACCGACCGGAGGTAAAACGCTACCGATTTAAGACGAATGTCAAAGCCATTCAGTCCGTGTCTATGTTTTGTCTCGAGAAGGTGGCGTCACGGTGTACTCAGCAAAGTCAAAGATTCACAACCACATATTCATGCTCAAAGACTTATCCAACAATTGATAGTGTGAGCATCTGAATAAAGACACAAGATCGCAAGATGGCAATGACAAGTCAAGGATGATTTGAAGATCTCAAGACTAAAAGACAAAGTCGAAAGACAACAACAAAGGCTCAAAGATCACAGCATGAAGGAACAAAACTACTGTTACACGTTCAAGGCTCATTTATGACGAGATTCGTAATCTCCTTTGATCTTCAAATATCAAAAGGGTATGACCTCACATTGGGGGAGATTGTTAGCCTCAAAATATTGAGTCAAACAAGAATCCTTGGTCATAGGTTATTATTGTAACATTAGTTAGAACGTTGTAATAGGTAGTTAATTAGTCGTGGTTTACGGGCTTGGATTTAAACTAATTAAAGTCCAAAAGACAAGCCCGGCCCAATATATAGTCCATTAAAGCCCGCATGTGGGTGGACTATATATACTACCCTCCTAGCATGTTAGGAGGGTTGGTGATTCATTTTTCTCTTAATCTAATATTCTACAAGTTAATCCTCTCAACTTTCTCTCACTACTTTCTCTCTCTAAACTTCATCTCATATCTTCCTTTCTTTCTTTAATTCGTGTGCTAGAATCATCATAATATTAGGGACAACAGTTTTACCTTAGGATTTCGTCTAGTGCTTATTTAGGATTATAGCTTATTTTTCTAGCTTATTTCCATTTCCTTTTACTGTATTCCGATTGGGTAGATCGGAAAAGGGTTTCATTATTCCGACCATAGCTACATTGCTTGGTCGGAAAAGGGTTTCATTATTCCGATCAGAGTGGTTTTTGGTATTCCGATCAGGGCAAGGTAGTGGGTATTCCGATCTGAACTTGTGACAGATATTCCGATTGGTTCTTCACTCCTCATTCCGATCGAGGTGCATTTTTGGTATTCCGATTGGGACTAGTGACAGTATTCTGATCACGGGTTCCAAGCTGCATTCCGACCAAGGCCTCTCCATATTCCGATCAAGGTAGGTAGTAACATTCCGATCTGGGGGGTTTGCCTGGTATTCCGATCGGTTAAGTGACATATTCCGATTGGTTTACCCCGATATTCCGACAGGTTTGGTTTGATATTCCGATCAAGGTAAGATCGGAATATATTCCGATTTGGGAGGTTTTTCATTTATTTTGTCTTGTTTAATTTTTACATCATCATTTTTATACTTTGTCTAATTTTAATTTTCGCCACGCTTTAATTTTTAGTCGTTTAGTTATTTTACTTTTCCAAGTTTTTAAATATCGCAACTTTCGTTTAATTAGACTTAGATTTAATTTCACGAAGATTTAAATTACTTGCCCTTTACTTTAACGACATTTACTTTTAAGTCTTTGCACATTTAAATTTAAAAAAAACAACCCAAAAATATTTGTTTTCACCAAAGAACAACCGAGTCGCACTTAAATCCGGTTTTCAATTCGAAGAGATTGGTTCAAAGATAATTTTTATACGGGCCAAAAGCCGAGTTATTAAGGATCCTCATCAAAAATAGGATCAAATATGTCATTAAAAGACACAACACTTGAAGAATCACTCGAAAGAGTGTCAGCATCATCAAAGTCATCATAAATCGGCATGTCTTCATACTCGGAGGTAAAATTATCATAATCATCATAAATTGGTGGATAATCCAAATCGGAAGTAGAATCATCATATTCATCATAGATTGGTGGAGCATCCAAATCGGAAAGAGAGTCATTAAAATCTTCCACATGGTCTTGAAAAAATGGATTATCATAGAAAGTCTCAAAAAGAGGATTGTTGTGTAGTACAAATTCATTGATATCAAGCTTTGTGGTTTCCAAAGGAGTTGTAACAAGCTCGTCTTGAAGCACATCAATCATTTTCGCCTATTCTTTTCCATTTGATTTGCTTGTAATCTTCCCCATTCTAAAAACTTGTTGATCATTCCCGACCATAAGAATTAGTTAACCTTCGGCAACATCGACTAAAGCTTTTTCGGTTCGCAAGAATGGCCTTCCAAGTGTTAACGGAATACGAGGATCCATCTCATAATCAACAACAACAAAATCAACCGGAAAAGTGAAGGTACCAACTTTAACAAAAACATCTTCAGCAATACCAACGGGGTAAGCGAGAGTTCGTTTTGATAGCTCAAGAGTCATACGTGTTGGTATAAGATCGGGTAATGATAACTTCTTCCAAACACTTAATAGAATTAAATTGATACTAGCCCCGAGATCGACTAAGGCAGTACATTCTTTGATTTGAGAAAATGAACAAGGTAACAGAAAACGACTGGGATCTCCAAGTTTCTCCGGAAGTTCTTTGAGAAGGACTACAGAACAATTTTCATTTAATCGAGTATTGAAAAACTCAGCCATCTTCTCCTTCTTACTAAGAAACTCCTTGAACACTTCAACAAATCTCGGCATTTGGACAAGTGCTTCAACAAGGCTAATGTTGAAGTTCATTTGTGTGATAATCTTCAAAAAGGAAGTAACTTGAGTATCCTCCTTAGTGAGCACTTTGCACTTATCTAACCGAGAAGGATAAGGAATATTGGGCTTAGGAGGTGTAGTTGGAGAAGGTGAAGGTTGAGATGTTGAAGGTTGAGAGGTTAAAGGGTGAGAGGGTGAAGGGATTTCCTTGTGTACAACTTTAGGAAGAGGTGAAGACGGTAATGGAGAACTAGTACTAGGCGTGGTAGTAGGAAGGATAAATGGGGGTGAAGGAGGTGTATGTGGAGTAACTAGGGGAGGGATAGAAGGTCCTACTAAAGTTGATCCACTGTGTGTAGTAATAGCTCTCACATTAGCTCTAGGGTTAGTTTCGGTTGTTGAAGGAAGAGCACCTTGGGGACGAAGGGCTTGAAACATTTAAACGAATTCCCAATCCGTAGACTCGTGCATTTCCTTTAATTTCTTATCTTGTTCCGAAATCTTTTGAAGAACTAATTCCATTTGTGGAGTAGGTAAATTGAATCCTTGTTGTGGAAAACTTTGGTTTTGGTATTGGTTGTATGGTGGAAAACCTTGAGGATTAAAACCTTAATTTGGATAGCCTTGATTTTGCACTTGATAATTTCCTTGATTAGCATTATAATCCCTCACATTTTCATTTGGTTGAAAATTAGCTCGTGGTGGACCTTGGTTGTTATGGGTGGGTGGGGGTGGTCTTTGTTAAAAACTGGGTGGAGTCAAATAACTAGTCGAATTATAGGACAAATGATTAACATAGTCATTCGACTTGAAATGAACCCTATCAGTGTTGTTATAAGCATACACTTCCCCGTGAGATTGGTCATAACCCTTATCACAATTAACGTACGAGTGTGGCCTACCACATGTTTCACAGTAAGGCAAGTTTAGTCACTACTGAAGTAAGTGCTTTAATTTGATTGGTAGTCTCACTATCACTAGTACTAGCCATAGTAGCCCTTACACTTTTAGTTTCCACTTTGGCCTTGTTTTCAATTATATCCCAAGCAACTTGTGTTGTTTTCACTAGAATGTTACCCCCGAAGCACTATTTAGTGAATCTTGGTCATTCAAACTTAATCCATTGTAAAAGGTATTAATTTGATGCACTTTAGTAAAACCGTGTTGTGGACACTTTCTTAAAAGTTCCTTATAACGATCCCAAGATTAACTAAAAGTCTCACCGTACTTTTGTTCAAAATTAACGATATCATTCCGCAAAGCGTAGTACGTGAGGGTGGAAAGAAGTAATTAATGAATTTAGTTTCTATGTCCGCCCATGTGGAAATACTTTGGAGTGGTTCCTTATCAAGCCAAGTCCGGGCTTGTCCCTCGAGAGAGAAAGAAAAGAGGGGCAAACGAATTGCCTCTTGTGAGACCCCATTGTATTTTACAGTATTAGTTAAGTGTACAAACCTCTTGATATGATCGTGAGGATCATCATGAGTGCGGCCCAAGAAAGGTGTTGCAGAGACCATATGAATAAAACCGGTTTTTAGCTCAAAATTGTTGGCTCCAATATCTGGCACCACAATAGCATCGTGGTTGCCCTCAACGTGTGATTGCAAGAGCTCGATCATTGGGCGGTTATCCATGTTGTCAATAGCATGAGTCTCGATATTCGCTTGAGTGGTTTTCCTCTTGCGCGCACGAGTACGCATACACCTATAAAAGAAAAATATGGACAAAAATAGAAGAAGAAACAAGGTTAATGTAAAAAGAAAATATTTTTGGTGCAAAACTTTTAGAAAACAAATGTTTTTATGATTTTTTTAATGTTTTTGGGTTTTTAAAATTTTTTTTTTTTTTGGATTTTTTGAAAATTTTTGCAAGAAAAATAACGTTCACGAGTGAACGAATCCCAAAATTCAACGCGTCTCTCACAAAAACCCGTTAATCTTTACGAAAAGAGCCGGCAACGACGCCATTTTAATAACTGATTTTATTAAGAAAAATTTGTTCTCGCGTTTCTAATCGAATTGATCTCCGGTTTAAAATGTGACTCAGCCGTTCTTGGTGAGTAAAAAGAAAATGTGGTTATCTATGTCTACTACAAATTAAAACTTGACGACAAATAATAAAGAAATTAAACAAATTAAAACTGAATAAAAAGTAAAATTAGAAATAAAAATAGACAAAACAATTCGAAATAAAACTTAGCAAAAATGGCGGGAAAATAAAATAAAAACAATCCGGAATAAAATCAAGAGATTAATTCGGAAAAACAAAAATCAAGAAAACAGTTTGGAATACGTACTTAAAACCTAGTTCGGAATAATAACACTTGAACTTAATTCGGAATAAAAAAACAACAAACATAATTCGGGAAACAACCCATGAAAACAATTCTGAATATTTACTAAATGATAATTCGGAATATGGATTTTATAAGTAATTCAGAATCCATATAAAATAATTAGGAATATGGAAATTGAGAACAATTCGGAATAACAAAAGTTGAAATTAATTCGGAATTTGGGAAAACTTAATACTATTCGGAATAAATGTAAAAAGAAAATAATTCGGAAAAAGAGGGTTTTAAACTATTCAGAATACATAAAGAAAAATAAGCCAAAACTAATTAAGCAAACAAGCAAAAATTAAGCTAAACTAATTTCTAAAATAATCCAAACAAGACACAAATTAAAACTCTAAAAAGCAACAAATAAGCAAAATTAATAAAATCTATTTCAAAAACATTAAACTACCAAATCCACTCAATAAAATAAGCTAAACACAAAATAAGCAATAAGCACAATAAGCTATAAAAATATACCACATAAAAATAATAAAAACAAGAAATATGCCACTCAATCAAATAAACAATAAGATCAAATAAGCTATCATGATGATTAACCAAATCAACGCAACTAAAAACAAGAAAAGAAGAATGAGATTAATTGAAAAGCTTAATAAACAGATTAAGATTAAAGATTCAAAAGATTAAGATTAAAGAAAGATTAAGAGTTTAAAGAAGAACAAGCTTAAAGAAAAAAGAGAGAATTAAAATTACACCTACTCCTAAAAACTAACTAACTATTACAAATGATGATAATGAAACTATTTATAGTGGATGAGTAATAGGTGTGGTGCTTCCTTCTTTCTTTTTGTCTTCTCGTCTTTTTAATTAATTCGTCATTCTCGACTTTGTCTCCGGATTTGTCGATAAATAAAATGAACTCGTCTTCTAATTTCTTCTTTTATTAGATTTGGTTCTTCGACTTTGTTAAACTTCCGTCTTTGGTCTTTTTCTTCGATAATTCTTCAAAATAGGCCTTTGACTTTCGTTCTTTTTGCACTTTTGATATTTTGACTTTGTCTTTCGTCTTTTTCTTCGATAAAAGCCCGTGAAAGCCCGTGTTTTCTTCCATTTTCATCTTTTGGTCCTAAAACACAACATAAACACAAACCACGCGTAATTCCGACTTTTACGACATTAAACACACGTTTTGGTCTCGTTTCGTTTTGAGTGGTAAAAGGATAAGTGTTTTCACACTTATTAGACATATGTTTTGTCCTTTAGCCTTCTTTTATTCTTAATAATGTTGAGTTTATATGGAGAGCTGATGTTTGATTTCAGCTTTCCTGTTGGTGTTTATGTATTTATGACGTTATGCCTTTATGATGCTTTGATGACACGCCATGATTTTGACATAACGGCCTCCTTGTCAAAGTGGGTCGTTACAATTATGGTATCAGAGCTAAGTTTCGGCCTGTAGGCTCTAAAACTTGACCTGTGACTAGTGGGTAGTGACCAGGAATCTTCCTAAACCAACGTTTGTTATTTTCCATGTATTGATATTTTTAGAACTTGGATGAATTATTATTCATGATGTTTCCTCGTGAATTTTGACTAGTATGGATTGAACTATAGTCGTTCATACTTAGTCACATTTGTTGATTCATATCCATGATGTTTTCTCTTGAATTTTGACTAGTATGGATTGAACCATAGTCGTCCATACTTAGTCGCATGTTTCTTCTTTTCACATTTTGGACTTGTATGGGTTGAACCATATTCGTCCATACTTAGTTACATGTTAATGTCTTTTGAAAACATTGACTAGGCGGGTTGAATCATAGTCGTCCACGCTAGTCAATGTTAGATCTCTATTGATTATGTTTTCATATTTCTTTATGTCAATTATGCTTTCATATTTTTCATGTTGATTATGTTTCCATGTTGTTTATGTTTTCACGTTTCTTTGTGTTGATTTTTTTGTGTTCATGCTTCTACATGTCGATTATGCTTTCATGCTATTCATTGATGAATTTCATTTAATCATGCTCTCGTGATAGTCATTGTTAGATTCCATTAATCATGCTTTCATGTTGATCATTGGTGGATTTCATTTAATCATGCTTTCATACTAGTCATTGTTCGATTTCGTTTAACTATGCTTTCGTGCTTCTTTATGCAAATGGAGTTATGTCTAAGCTAGATTAGCTAGGCTATCATGTTGTTCCCTACGATGTGGTCTTTTAAGCTTTAATCATTTACCTTCATTTGATCATGTCAGATGGTTGACACCCGTACCGATCATCTCATGTGTATTCATGTGTACTTCATGTACCATAGTCCATGTGTAATTCATTTACCGTATTCCGTGTGTAATCGCTAGTTGATCCTCGATCATCTCAGGCGTATTCCACTTACCGATGTTGCCCAAGTTATTGATGTTGCTCGCAGCTTGGAGATTCTATAGGACGGAGATGAGTATGATGGACCGGAGCGAAAGACAAGTAATGTACTTCATCCACCAGACGTCACCATCCTATTCCATGTCCTTACCTTCTCAGTTACACGTCACGCGTCACTCAGTTATCTTTTCAGGCATAAGAGTGGGAACCGGTACCAGCCAGCCACTCAACAAAATAGTTGCAGGGATCATAGTCATAATAATGAACGTCATGGAGCTGCCAGACAAGGCGATAGTGACAACTACCGTGACAACAACTACTCTGGAAATAACGACAGAAACTACAGTAACGGACGTGACCCGAAATTACAAGGGTCGGCAGTCCAACCGATCCGCCAATTCTCGTATTATAAAAAAAATTCAACTTTATTTGTTTTCACATTGCAAGACACATGTCAAGACAACAGTCAAGACACATGTATCACGTATACTTGTCAAGACACATGTCAAGGTCTCACGTATATTTTCTGAAGACACATGTCAAGACACCAGTCAAGACACATGTCTCACGTATATTTTCTAAAGACGCATGTCACGACACCAGTCAAGACACATGTCACACGTATATTTTCTCAAGACACGATTCAAGACACATGACTCACGTATATATTCTAAACCAGGCCCTTCATAATTCAGGGTACCCTCCAAGGGGTATAACAATCCTGTTGTGCCACATGTGGATCAGGCCACTAAAATTTCAAGTACCATCACTGGCGGCTTGTTCGTGTTTGGACACACAGTGTTCGCTCTGTTTAATTTGGCCGAAACACATTTAATGAGATCTGCTATGTTTACTTCATGTATTCACATGGCACCTTCATTCTTGATCATGTATTACATCTATCCACACCCAGGAAAGACTTCGTTCGTATCACCCTTGTGTATAAAGGCTTTCCTTTCAGTTTGACGACAAGATCAGCTCTGTTAACGCATTTCTCTTGGACATGTGCGTGTTCGATATGGTTCTGGGTATGGACAGGTTAGAAGCACATCGCGCTACGATTGATTTCCGTTCATATTGGGTCATATTCGGCGATATTCAGGATCCTGAATACATTCATCATGGTTTTCTACCTGTAAAATCTATACAAATTGTTTTTGCTTTACAAGCACGTGCTTTGTTACTTTATGGTTTCGAAGGTTTTCTAGCTACCATCTATGACACGATTTTTGAAGTTCCTTAAATCCATGATCAGCCGATTGTTCTGAGTTTCCAGATGTATTTCCAGAAGAGCTTCCAGGTATACTTCCTATCCGCGAGGTCGAGTTTAGCATCGAGCTTGTTCCGGGAGCAAAACTTGTCTCCAAAACTCCTTATCGCATGGCTCCCATTAAGTTAAAGGAGTTGAAGGATCAGCTACAAGAGTTGCTGGAACGAGGTTTTATTCGCCAGAGTGTATCACCATGGGGTGTACCGATTCTATTTGATAAGAAGAAGGAAGGTAGTATGAGATTATGTATCGGCTACCGTGAATTGAACAGGATCACCATTCGTAATCGTCATCCCCTTCCACGTATTGATGACTTGTTTGATCAACTACACGGTGCTAATCACTTTTCCAAGAACGATTTACGATCAGGCTGCCATCAGTTGCGAGTGAAAGAGTAGGACATTTCCAAGACTGCTTTTCGCACACGTTATGGTCATTATGAATTTGTGGTTATGCCTTTCGGTCTCACGAATGCTCCATCTTTATTTATGGACTTGATGAATCGAGTTTTCTATGAATTCTCAGACAAGTTCGTCATTGTGTTCATCGATGACATCCTAATCTTTTTTATTCTAGAGAAGAGCACGAGGATCATCTTCAAACGGTACTACAGATTCTTCGACAGGAGAAATTGTATGCTAAGTTTTCCAAATGTGAGCTCTGGTTGAGTAAAGTGGCATTTTTAGGCCACATCGTTTCAGTAGAAGGGATTACCATGGATCCGGCAAAGGTGGAGGCTATCACCAAATGATCAAGACTGACTTACGTGACTGAAGTACGTGGTTTTCTTGATTTAGTTAGTTACTACCGCATAATATTTGAAAGTCTCTCGCGGTTAGTTGTACCATGACTAAGCTTACGCGTAAGGGAGAGAATCCTACACTAGATTATGTGTTCTAGAGGATCCTACGCTATGAGAGGTCTTATTGACCGAGACTCATAGTTACCCATTGGCTATTCATCTGAATTCCATAAAAATGTATCATGATCCCAGACAATATTTTGGCGGAAGCAGTATGAAACAAGATGTAGCTACTTTCAGATCTAAGCGTCTAACCTGTAAGCAGGTTAAGATAAAACACCAGCGTGCTAGTGGTTTATTACAACCATTAGAAATTTCTGAATGGAAGTGGGACAAGATCTCCATGGATTTTTGTTACCGGACTACCACAGACTCAGAGGAAGCATGATGCTATCTGGGTCGTTGTTGATTGTTTGACCTAGTCTGCACATTTTGTTTCATCCGAAAGGATTACGTAGTTAGCAGATTAGCAGAATATTTCAGCAGGTGATTGTAGATTACACGGTGCTTTATCAGCGATCAATTCAGACAGAGAGTTACGTTCACGCCCACGTATATGTTCACGTTTACGTTCATGACTTTGTTCATGTTCATGTTCTTATTCCATTTCGCGATTTACGTCTCACGTTCGCGTTCGCGTTCACGACCTTGTTCGCGTTCATGTTCTCGTTTCATCTCACAATCCATGTTCACGTCTCGTTCTGGAAAGGGTTGCAGAAATCTTGGGAAACCAGACTCAAGTTTAGAACAACTTTCCATCCTCAGACAGACGTTTCCATCACATTTCACGTCTCGTATCGTATCGTCTGGCGTTACCTCCTTAGTTATCACACGTTCAAGATATGTTTCACGTATCACGATCACCATATTTTCGCGTATCACATTCAATATTGTTCACGTATCACGTTCACAATTGTTCACGTATCACGAACCTAATATATCTCTCGTATCATTACTCAGAGGTTACCAGTATTATCCTTGTCATGTTATTTCGTATAGTATAATTTCGTGTATCCTTGCACGTTATTTCGTATCCACTCGATTAGATTCGTGAGGATCTATCTTACACTGAGGAACCATAAGCCATCCTAGATTGTCAAGATCGGGTCATGAGGAAATTCCTTTCGTCAAGACCTTTTGAAGGAACCATCCCGAGTGGGAAGCCACTTGGGAAACCGAAGAGTCAATCTGGAATTTTATCCTCATTTACATCTATAATTAGGGTGTGTTCTCTCAGTCGCATCAGGTTTCTAATTTGAAGACGAATTGTTCCTTTTAGAGGGGAAGAGTTGTAAAACCCGCATAAAAATAACATTAAATTAAAAATTTTAATATTTAATTTTTTCCCGATAAGTAAATACGTATAATGAACAGGACATGACAAGATACATGTAAATACATATATTATAAATACGAAAAGACAAGATATAAGTAACTACGTATATTTAATTCGACATGACAAGATGTAACACGAAAAGTATATAGTTAATTCACAACAAGTATTACGCATATTAAATAAGACATGACAAGTTATAATACGAAAATAAAGTTTACGAATTCATGAACATACGAGAACACAAGTTATGTCACAAGATAATTAAATGGACTTTGTGGTTAACATAAACTTTACAAGAAACAAAAATAGGCCCAAGGCCAAGTCCACTAAAAGGACTAATAACAAAATAAGTATTTTTCATTCATTTTCAACAATGCAAAAAAAACAAGAGAAACCCTACTTGGTTCCTTATAGCCGCCAGCCTAAAAGAAAAGAAAGGGGAGAGAAAACATTTTCTTTGATATAAATTCTTAAGGTGGTGTTCTTGTTTCTTATTGCCAACTCATTCATCACTCGATAAACATCAAATCTCGTTTCTTATTTTACTTCTCAAGGAATCACGAATTTAATTATTTAATAATGATTGAACATGTGTTTTATCAATCAAAACAAGAATGGAGTCGGTTTGGGTTGGTTTGGTTTGCACGGAAACTGAGAACCCGTTCATGGGGTGCTCTCGGTGGCTTTCTTATGCCATCAGCCATTGGCCTTCAAGGCTCGGTGGCATGTTTGGTCTAACAGCCGCAACCCCCTAAGGGGCCACGGTGGGAATTTATGCAAGTAGTAGAAACCGAGACCTTATGGTCTCGGTGGGTTAAGGTTGTCGTGGGTGGGAATTGTTGGCTTGGCAGTGGCAAAGTCATAGGTACGGGGAGTTTTTAAGGGGCAACCGAGACCTTTAGGTCTCGGTGGTGATGTTGTGTTCGTGCAACCGAGACCAAAGGGGTCTCGGTGGGCGTTTGTTTTGGGGCTCGGGTAAACCGAAGGACAAAAAGGGAGTGTTTGGTTTATGTTTTCAACTTATTGATCTCGGGCTTATTAAAAGTTTAACTTATTTAATTAATTGTATTATTAGTCACGACTTAAATGAAATTACTTATTAATGTTTTGGTTTATATCAAAGGGGCTTATTGTCATTTAACTTAATTAAAAGGTCTTATTAAGTTAAGGCTTAATTTAATTACTTATCAAGCTTAAAGTTTAATTTTGATTAATTATAATTTATGACATACTATAATTTAATAATTAATTATAAAATACATGACATGTTGTTATTTAATAATTAAACTGAATCCATGACATATTCTTAATTAATGATATATTATAAACCATGACATAGTATTGATTAATAATAATTTATAAATACATGACATATGAAAGTTAAGTATCAAAATAGACTTTATTAATATTTAACGTATTTAAACCATGACTTATAAATATAATATTTATAATTAACCATGACTTATATGAATTTTCTTATTTAATATGCTTATTAAAAGATGACTTATATAATCAGTTTATTCAATGAACAAGGTAAATTATTTAAGTATATTAAACGAGCTTATTTTTATTTATAGAAACTTACTATTTTTGGAAACTTACTTTTTTGGAAACTTACTATTTATAGAAACTTACTATTTTTGTAGACTTAGTAGTTATGGGAACTCACTATTTTTGGAAAGTTATTATATATGGAAACATGCTAATTTTGTGAAGTTACAATATATAGAAACCTATTATTTTTGGAAAGTTACTAATTATGAAAATACCAAGTATAATAACACAAGAAACATGTAATACATTAATCAAGATCACATGAAACGTACATCATTAAGAACGACATGATAAACCATGAACAAGTAACACAAACTAAGAACAAGTAACTTATACCATGAACAAACAACTCATATACGTCCCTTATTATGTAGCTCACGTGAAGTCAGAGTAGTATTCTTCCGTTGTTCATCTCTTTCACCGATTAATGGACATAAGGTACGAATATTCCGTCCTTTAGTAAGGTCTCTTCTATGCATGATTAGGATTTCCCATTTGCTATGCCATCTGTTTTCCCTAGTTTTCATATTATAAAACTTTCATTATTTGCCATGCCATCATTTTAATTGCCCGAGCTATATACATGCATGACCATGAATTAAATGACCACCTAGTTATGGAGGTACCATAACCATGACATATGAGGCACATGTGTCATGAATCTCCCGCGACGAGAGTTATTTCTCGCGACGTCCCTTCACGTTACATGTTTAAACGTACAAGATGATTGGTTTAGTGTGTGCTCTACACTCCATGACATTGGAGATGATACCTCCACCCATATTACTATTATTATTGGTCACCCCTCTAATATCATGATGAGGTCACCCCTCTATGTATTCATGCACACGTTGATAATATGTTATGCCTTATATGAGCTCGTGGGCATTAACCTATATTGCATGCACAACTTATGACATTTCAGTTATCTTATCTTTCATATTCATAAATTATCTTCTAGGTTTTCCTTAATACATAGATATTTATTTTTGTTGCTTTCATTATTTATTACTCATTTTTAGTTATTCTTATCATGTCATTATATCCGTTCATTGAGCGTATTGCTCAGTCGTATCTTCTTTTTCATGTCTCATACGGTAGGTACCGAAGGACCATATTGGGCATAGCAAGTATGTGCTTAGGATGATAGTTACCTTAGTTTTACTCCCTAATGCATTTTAATACTTATGCTTTGGTTGGACATATGTTTTGTCCTTTAGCATTCTTTTATTCTTATTAATGTTGAGTTTATGTAGAGAGCCGATGTTTGACTCTGACTTTCCTGTTGGTCTTTTATGTCTTTATGACATTATGCCTTTATGATGCTTTGATGACACGCCATGATTTTGACATAACAACCTCCTTGTAAAAGTGGGTCGTTACATAAGTACTTAATTATTACAAACCAGGTGCGAAGACTCGCACCTACAAAAAATAATATTGATAAACTGTTTACAAGCCACAAGAAATGTTGGATAGTAAAGTAGAATCAGAAGAAGACCTCTTTAGCTTCATAGAAACGGCACAATAGGAGGACGCCTTATGATCCTTCAAGACTCTCTCCATCTTATCTAGCAACCGGTTTTCCCTCTCTAACAAAGGAAGTGGGAGTACAGGAACAGTCGTGGCCAAGTGGGCTGCGCCGGCGGAGGAAGAAGCTTCTAGACTCAGCGCGACTTTCTTTGTTGTGGCACGCTTGGTGCGCGCATCAAGCACCTCTGCCAATAGGATCTCCTTAACAATGTGGAAAGGATTGAGCACATCACGCGGGTGCACAAAGATATGCACCTTCAAATGATCCAAACTAGGCTTCAGGTGGAAGTCCGCATGGGCCTAGAGTCTTCAAGCTTATGACGCGCTAGGGTCAAACCTTCCATGACAACTTCCAAAGGAAGTTCCTTGTCCTCACTGCCAAGACCGAACGAAGGAATATGACATACCTTCATTTCTTGCATTGCCGCAGTAAGCTTGGACTTCACATAAGGGTCATTGAAGGGCACCTTCTTCAGCTCTTTCTTTAATAGCTCAGCTTCATGTGCCTTTTCCAGGCCTGTAGATGTGCCTTCATTTATAGCAGCTATTATAGATTGGGCAAAGGTCGCCTGTAGGTTTTGATCTTCAAGGGCACCCATGGCCGCCAAGCGACGACCAAGGGGTACCAACCAGCATTTCTCAGCCACTCCACACATTATGCGCGGGTACAGATCCTCATCGTACTCGAAACTTAGGTGTTTGAGCTGGTCAGAAAGGGTACCTACCTTCTCCTTCACCTGTGCACCTAGCGAGTCCACAGCAACAAACATTTGGTCTCGAATAACCTCAAATGACTTCATCGCATTTGCATGTGAGGCTTTGAGGCTTTCCATTTATGTGCGCTCCTCAGTAAGAGCAGTGACAAGGTCATCTCTTTCTTCAGTTATGGAATGAATAACCACAACATCTTGTCTTCCCCTCTCCTCCTCCAAGTAATTTTCCCAAGAACATCCGTGAGAGCCTTATCTTTCTCCTCTACAGACTGTGCAAGTTTTTCCTCAGCCGATTGGACCTACGCAGATAGCTCTAGAAACCTTCTCCTAACCACGCGACATCAAGGTCACGTTTTGGGAAGCAATATATCTTACTTCATCGGCCAAGGCAACGTCATTAAGATCACCCAACACTTTCGCCCTGCCAGGAGGCACAATGTTGTCCAAATAGCTTGCACAGTCGAAGGCGCTGGTAAGGTCAGAAGCCCTGGGGATATTCCAATTCGGACCAAACACAAGATCCTCCATAAATGCACTTCCCTCTGCTGCAGTAGTTTCTATTTGGGGCGGAAGGCGTGGCACTGTCCACAAGGGATGGTTTCTCACGATCAAGGCTACAATAAAGTATGTAGCACATTAGGAACGTATAAGAGCGCAGAGAATAATAGAGACAAGAGAAGCATATGTTTACCTCAAATCAACGATAGCGGGTGGGGTACTTCGGGGAGTATCCACAAAGTTATCCCTGGTGTCCTCCTTGGCCTGATGCTCAGGGGTACATTCTCTTTGACACTCGGGCAAGACCATCGAAGGTTGACCAACCTCTGCGCGCGCAGACTTTCTTGAAGAAGCAGGAGAGTTTCTTCGCCTCTTTCTCGACAACCCAATAGAATTCTCCTCATTATTTCAAATTACTAAGCGACAATCTCAGCATTCTCGGTTATGTTGAGTGAAGACAGATTGAGGCTTCCTTCTTGTTGTTGAGTTTGTTGTTGTTGTTGTTGTTGATGTGCGTCGGTACCTTCTTGGAGATTAGGATTGGGGATCTCATGTGCTTGCGACGATGAAGTCTCTCTAACCTCTATGTCAATAGTATTTTTCTCTTCTTTCACATGTAGCGGCTCCTCCTTCTCATTCAGGGCACGGGAGTAGACAATAAAATCTTCAGGAACTGCGTTGAGAATGATGTCCAGGATATCCATAACGGCATATAGAGAAGACACAACATCGATTTAGTTATAGAATAAAGAGGTGAAACATTTACAAATTGTATGAAGGAAATTGAGAAGACCACTAACCCTGACCATGTGGATCACGAAAGTAAGGAACCTCGTGCTCGCCTACAAGGATTGCGCGGCTGAGACCCAAAATACATAAAAAGAGCCTCAGGGTTGGACTGAATGGAAATACGGTTGGTATTCCGTGTATCTACGTCTGAAACATCATATGTGCCAGGGTTAGGTAGGGGTCTTGTCTCAACGTCCCAGGGGTCAGAAACGAGTAGTGGAATGGATAGACATCATCATCAGTCCAGAAGAAAGAATCATTCCAATGCCTTAGATAGTCTACTTTCTCTTCATAGTACTGGGGACTTCCTTTTCGTTTTGCAAAGGATACCCATCTATTCGATAGAATGCGCTGGTAAAAAACGCGAAATAAATCTACGGTAGGATCGATGGCAAGAGTGCGACACTTGATTTCAAAATTAGATATATTTGCCGCTCCAATACAATGCAATTGGGATATATGGATTTCAGAGGGATTCGGTGATTGGCGGAATCAAACAACATGGTGTACATCCCTACCATGCCTAATTGACTAATATTTCGCTGAGGGTGGGGTACTTCTGGGTGCAGATAATTGGGAATATAATGTTCCCTGATGAACCGGTTTAGGTCATCAGCAGTGATGATGGATGTAACTTCTGATAATTGCTTTACCATGATTGCACGAATATATATAGAAGATGATGATTCGCAGAGGATTACCTTTTCTGGGTCTTACTTGGGATGAAAGAGAATCATTAATGGAAGGTTGTGCGTTTTTACTATGAAGATGAGCAGTCAAAGCTGCGCTAGAGGTTATATATAGTCCTAGGAGTTACTATTCCTATTCTCGGATTTACGCCACGTGTGATCCACTTGCTTAATCTAACGATGGAATATGAATAGTTGTGATGACGTGGCAGGCGCTTTTCCCAGGTTTCAAGGTGTTAGGTAAAAGAGGGGATGAATGTTCTCTTGGTGGTAGAATTTGAAAGCGTCTGATCTACTCTTCGTGACGCTCGTTTGCGGTGCAATTTTCATTGGTGCCTTTACGGTTCATAGTCTAGTATACACGGCTAGGGCCTGCGACCACTAGATTGGGGGGACATGATGACGTATAGTCCCTAGTCGGGCTGGATAGCCCGACCCACAGGTACTACCCGTATCCATTGGGTATGGATTATAACTCAAGCAGCGCGCGCAAGGCCAATGAGGCCCGGTAAGCTGCTGTCGCACGTGGTTTATTCCTTAACCGTGTCCTCGTCACACTACGATAGGATCAAACAGAATATAATCTATCTTATGATTATATTCTCCTAAGGGAAAGAGATATACACTTACCATAGCTACGCGATAAGGATCAATCTACTTCTGGTCATTATCCCATCCTTAGGCCACAAGATTAGGAGAGCCCAGCCAAGACTCTTTCGTGTATAAAAGGAACCCTTGAGGTTCCACAAAGGTATGATACTCATAATACTCTAACCCTCACATACATTCAAACCGATTACTTACTCTCACGCTGGAGTCTAATCGTTAGACATGCGCCCACGGTAAGCCTAACGGTGTTTGTTATATTTGTGTACATGGTCTTCAAACAAGTTCACTTGGTTCAAGAGCCAGAACCCACAAGACCCCGAATTAAGCGTAATTTGGGTCAAACACGGTCCATCCAACTTTTGTATCAACACTTGGAGAGTGCTTGGTGTTGATAGGAAACAAAGCCAGCAACTCACGGACCTCAAGAAACAAGTCATTTGTGTCGCATTTATCCCGTTTGGGTCTATGATATTTGGCTTTTGTATGCTTATAAATACCTTGTCTAATACCTTACACAATCATGATTACCTTGATGGTTTAATTTTCTATCAGATATAATGGCCTTGAAAGATGTATTTTTGTACACTTTTAAGTTTATACACAGTGATATGAATGTAGAAGATGTTTTTATAAAAGTGAGAAATATAAAAACATTGATCCAAAACTTTAGTTTTATTTTTAACACAACCTTAAAATAGATTCAATGTTTTATCGTTTACAAAACATAAGAGGGATTAAAAATATTAACATCGTTTAATACGATATTTATATTAACAACATGTGTTGGAAATGTTTTAGGTAGTGGTTGTTCTTGTCTTTTGCCATTTAAATTTCGATCGACCTAATACGTTATTATATATGTTTGCAGACTTGGTAATGTAAAAAACAAAAGTGAAAATGACGATAAAACTTGTAAGAAGGAATCAATCTTTTGGACCCCACAAATGGATGATGCATATATAAAATCTATGCTCAAAGAACAACATACCGGCAATCGACTTGGAGGAACATTCTCACCTCAAGCATATAAAAGTATGGTTGCTGAATTGAATGAAAATCAGAAGTTAAATTTAACCAAAAGCAAGTTATAGAATCGTATAAAAACCATAAAATTAAAATTTTCAAGTTTCTATGATATCTTGCGCGGAAAATTGTTGAGTGGCTTTTCTTGGAACCCCATAAGTGAATTAATTGAAGCGGAAGATGAGGTGTGGAAAGACTTGATAGATGTATTTTTTTTATTCGACAATATATGTTCATCTATGTATAACATTCATATGGTAATTTCATATGGTATTAAAAGATTCTAATTTTTTGTGATATTTTTGGTTTGAAGTAGGCAAATCCTGATGCTTTAGAATGGAAAACAGAAACAATTTCAATCTATGATAAACTTTATATGTTATTTGCAAAAGATAGGGTAACGGGCGTCGGAGCTGAAACCGCTAAAGAAAGGAGGAAACGAATGATCAACAACCAAGATACAATAGAAATAGCCGATAATACAGATGAAGTTTTAACTACTAACAACAAGATTGGTTTGGAGAACCTCCAAGTTACAACTACTCCAATCACTCCACGATGTTCACAAGTGAAGCCAATAGATAAGAAAAAAGTCGAACAAGAAAATGACTTCTCCAAAATCCAAAGTTCTTTTGAACATATAGCTGATGCAATGAAAGAGGGTACTAAGGTAGTTTTTTTACAATATATATCAGATTTATTCTTGCTTATAATAAATTGATAATTTACTTTGTTTCATATTGAAAGGTGATTGTTGGATCACGTCCACATGTTTATTCTGGAGGAGAAATTTATAATCAGTTGGAGCTTATGTGTGTTGATCAAGGTCTCAAAGCATTTTTGTTAAAAGTATAGAAAGTAATCGAGCATTGTTGGAATGCCCTCTTGATAAGCATAAATCCATCCTAAACGAAATGATAGGTACACGTAATTCAATTTTGATGGCCTTTTGTATATGTAGATGTTCCAAACTCGGAATAGTGATATTTTTGTGTAGTATCCAGTCTAACTCTTAGGGTATGGTATATAACTAGTCCACATGAAGATGAAACACTTGTTGTGTTTTGTATTTTGATTACCTGTTATGTTTAATCTTAGATATACTACGGATTTGAATGCCGCAATGATACAATGATTTTAGTTAATTACATTCGCTTTGATTTTACAGTCTTGTGATGTTCGAATCCTGATTATTCTATGCCATTGCTATAAAATAAATTATAAATGTAAAATTACTTTGAGTTTTGTTTACCTTCCTTTCTACTCATCGTAACTCAAGAACATGCCTAAAAGTTGGCTCATGTCTTACATCCCGTCCATTTTCATTCCTTCCTTTTCACTCCTCTCACTTTCTCTGCTAATATTAACTTAAGAACATCGTGTTATTTCATGGGAATGAAATAATGATGACACCTATTTTTAACAACAAACTATGAAGGTGTTTCTTTGGATTTATATAGTCGAGTTATGACTAATTGGGTTTTGGGCTTATGTTTCATATGCCCACTTTTTGGCCTATTATGTGACTTTCGGGCTTTCATAAGTTTATTATTTATTTTATGTTTGTGGTTGTTGCATGATGGTGTTGAAAGATGCTTACGGTGATTAATTTATGTAAGAAGTGTTTTAATCCGAGCAACACAATAATTATTGAGTATTAGGTAATATTAGACATGTATTTTGGCGGGGCAATTCAAATGGTATTTGAATAAAATCAGTAAATGCAACTAGTTTTTGCGGTGTTCGATCCCTTTTTGTATGACTTCTTTACTTATATATCTAACACAACATACAAATTTTAAATGTTGGTAATCTGTTTTGGGTTTTGCTAACCAATACTTAGTGCGCAAATGTTAACGTGTATTAAATAAACACAAAATTTTCAAATTAGCATTAAAATACATTGAATACACATTAAATAAACTCATAAACAATTATATTTGAACATGTTTTTCAATAAATTAATGTGTGTCTAACATATTTATATGTTAATTTGGGAATTTTTCATTTATTTAGTACACGCTAACCTCTGCCCGATGGGCCTTGGTTAGCAAAATCCATCTTTTTGTCTATATAGTTGTTTTGACATACAAATGTGTTTCTTTACGACACATCTTTAAATGAAAGGAAAAGAATGAAAGAAATAAGAAAGGAATATGAAGCCACTTCTTAGCAATTTTTTAAAACCCGGTTCGACCCGTCCAGTCGAATCGGTTAAACCGCGAAGCAGCGTGTTAGCTGGTTCGTTGTAAGCCAGGTTTATGCTGCAATTAACCCGGATTAAACCGCTAAGTTTTGGTCGATGATACAAGATATTTTGTATGGTTCAGATTAATTCTCTCGAAATCTTCTCGAATTGATCACAGCTGAAAGTGGAATAATTGTTCTTGGTGACAAATAGGGGGTTTGTTTTTCTATTCTATTAAAAAGGTAAATGCGTGAAGTAAATAAAAGTAAACCAGAAGCAGTTAATCAATAAAAATAAAACTTGAATTAAAATTTAAATAAAACAGTAACAATAAATACCCTAAAAATGCTTGATTCGGAATGTAGCCTTTATTCGGAAAAAATCAGACAAAACTCACTCATACGGAATATCTTACTCATGCGGAATATTAGGTTCATGCGGAATGTTCTTTCATGCGGAATAAAATTTCATGCGGAATAATAGGTTCATTCGGAATAAAAGACTCATGCGGAATAATTGGTTCATTCGGAATAAAATGCTCGTGCGGAATAACTGGCTCATGCGGAATAACTAGTTCATACGAAATAAGTGCTTCATGCGGAAAAACAAGTTCATGCGGAATAAAGACTCATGCGGAATAAAAAGCTTATTCGGAATAAAGGTTGATGCGGAATATATGAGTTGATCCGGAATAATTAATTATTCCGGATGAAGGACACTGATCCGAAATATTTGGATATTCCGGATGAAGGACACTGATCCGAAATATTTGGATATTCCGGATGAAGGAGTTTGATGCGGAATATGAAGGTTGATCCGGAATATTGGATATTCCGGATGAAGGAGCTTGATTCGGAATATGAAGGTTGATCCGGAATATTGGATATTCCGGATGAAGGAGCTTGATTCGGAATACTGGGAATGAAGAACAGTAGGTAATAGAAAAACAGGGGAACACGATTTTACAAAAAATCAACCAAGTTTTTAACCAAAACTTAAACAAAAACTAATCACTAATCATTTACTAACCATAAACATCAAATCCCAACAATAAAAACACAAAACCCAATAACTTTTAAAGATCAAATCAACCAAATAAGAACTTAAAACTTTTAATCAAAAAGATGAAGATGAACAAGATTAAATGGAAGATTGTATTGAAAGATTAATGTTAAACAAACAATGGGAAAGATTTAAAACTTACAAGATGAAGGATTCAACAAAATGAAAAATCACCAACACCTTAATGGTGTTGGCTTCTTACGAAAGAAAAGAAAAATAACTGGGAATGAAAAACTAAAGAAAAACTAGCTCCAAATGTGTGAGGGTGATTTCCTTTTATAGGCCAAGTGGTTGGTTGGTGAGTGGTTTTTCTTCTTTCTTTTCGTCTTCTCGTCTTTTCAGTAAAGTTGTCGTTTTCGATTCTGATTCGGGATTTGTCGACGATTAAATTCAACTCGTCTTTTAATTTCTTCGTTTAATAGACTTGAGTTCCTTCGACTTATGTAAATCTTCCATCTTTGGTCCTTTTCTTCGATAAATCTTCAAATAGGACCATTGACTTCAAATCTTTTGCATCTCTTGGACAACAGACTTCGTCTTGAGTCTTTTTCCTCGATAAAACCAGTGCAATCCCATGTTTTCTTCAATATTCATCCAGTTGACTCTGAAAACACAATAAACATAAAAACCACGCATAATTCCAAACAAATGATATTAAATACGCGTTTTCGTCTTGTTTTAGTAAGAAATAAGTGGTAAAAGGATGGGTGTTTTCACACCTATCATATCCCCTACACTTAGCCATTGCCATGCCCTCATGCAATGCTTAGTTACAAAGCAAATTTACACTTTTCTCATAATCAATCAACCTTGGCCTTATTAACATACTACTAAACAAAAATTAAAATACTAAGAGAAATTAAAACTTTAAAGTAGACAAAAGGATAGAAAACTATTTTCACTTGAAAATAGCTATATGGAAATAACTTGCAAAGAGATCAAGGACTTACATTAGGGCTTCGGTGTTGCGAAGATTTATCACCCTCAAGATTCACGTTCCCCAAACTAAGCTTAAAAACGAGATCATTGTTATTATAAGTTAGCAAATCAAACACTTACACACATGGCTTAATTATATGCTTAAACTCCCTTATTCCTAGGTGTATCTCTTATGTTTTATTTTTGTCTTAGAATGATCATGAAGATACATTTTTGGACTTATTTCGATAGTTTATTTAGGCTGAAAGCAAAGTAGGACGATTTGATCAATAGTTAGCTAAAGGATAAAATCTCATAAAACTGCTTCTCGGGATATCAAAAATTTCATATCTTGGCATAACTCGATTCACGGTTTGAGACCTTTCTCGGGCCGATATTTGGCATGTACTTCATACTTCATATCTTGAGAGACGTTCTTGAGATAATGGTCTTCTCTTCGTTAATAGAGTTCTTCACTTGGAGCATTTTTTAGGGGTACTCCAACTTTGTTGAACACGACTTCATGATTATTTCTTCAATCGCTAATTGGGATTTTGAGATACAACGATCCACCTCCTTTTCGGACTTGTATCTTTTTATCCTCATACCTTGTTAGGGTCTTTTCGGATAGACTTCTCCATGATCTTTATGGGAGTTGATTGCTTTTTGTCGTGAGTCTTGATCCTTCATATTGATTTTGGGAATAATACTTTTCACATCACCTTGGATCTTTAGCAATAAGATTGAATCCTCATGCCTTGTTAGGGCCTTTTCGGACTCGCCAATCTTCGCGCCCCGCTTCATAAGTTATGCCTTGGCTATGAACTCTTATCTGTTAGCCTCAAAATATTGAGTCAAACAAGAATGCTCGGTCATAGGTTTCTATTGTATTATTTATTAGAACGTTGTAATAAGTAGTTATTTAGTCGTGATTCACGGGCTTGGATTTAAACTAATTAAAGTCCAAAATACAAGCCCGGCCCAATATATAGTCCATTAAAGCCCGCATGTGGGTGGACTATATATACTACCCTCCTAGCATGTTAGGAGGGTGGTTGGTTGTTCATTTCATTCTCATTCCTTAATCTAATATTCACCTAGTTCTAACCACTTCTCTCTCTTTTCTCTCTCTAGTTTCTCTCTCTACAATTCATCTCATTTCTTCCTTTCTTTCTTCTTTAATTCGTATTATATAATCATCACATATATATTAGGGACAACAATTGGTATCAATCGCCACGGGGTAGTTTTGTGATTGATTGTTGTTATTATATTTGATTCGTATGATTTAATCTATAAATCATCACGAATTCAAATTCTTTTTGTGTTTTCGTGTTCTTCATCTTGCTACAAATCTTCCATATACTTGTTGTAGAGATTTGTTTGTTTTGGTTTGGTAAAAATCACGAATTTGTTGCCTAAAAGTTGCTAAAATGGTTGCCTAAAAAGTTGGAAAAAGTACTATCATTGCGACAGCTTGAATTTCGGAAAAGGAGAGCACGGTTTCGATCGCAATAACCCTAGGGTTTTACTTTGCGATCAGTATTGTGATAGCCCCTTATTCCGATCTGAACATTCCGATCGTTATTGCGATCTGGATTGCGATGGATTTAAGGCAATCTTGAAACGTTACTCTGCCCACATTGCGACAGCCACATTGCGATAGGTACACATTCCGATCTGGATTTCGATAAGTACACATTGCGATCTGAATATTCCGATCTGGGATTTCGATAGGTACACATTCCGATCTGGGATTTCGACAGGTGCACATTGCGATCTACAGGACATTCCGATCTAAACAACATTCCGATGGGCATTCCGATGGCACATTCCGATGGACATTCCGATGACATGTTTAGCCAAATTTTTGTTTGAGTATTTTTTAGACTTAGCCACCATCTAGACTAGTTTCGGAACGTAGTTTACACGAAGATCAAAAAAAAAAAAAAAAAAAAGTGTTTTTTGGCGGGAAAACCCAAGTAAAATTTATTTTTTCCTACACCATTTTTAGGCCATTTAAGCTTCAATTTCAAATTTTGGCGATGCGAAAAATTTTTCGACCAAAAATTCAAATTTTCGGACCAAAATTCAAATTTTTAGGCCATTTTTATGTTTTATTTTTCGTTAAAATTTTCATTTTTCAAATTTTTTCCCTACTAGTTATTGGCTATTTCTAACTCGTTTTCAAAATTTGGTTATTAAAAAATTTTCGGTTTACCGTTTTAGTCGGACTGAGGAATTTAATGTCGGACTGAGGAAAAATTTCAAATTTTCGAAATTTCAAAAACAACACAATCACAACAAATCTACTTAAGATCCAAAGTCAATTCATCAACTGTGTCACTCATTATGGATTCCGTAACACAAGATGTGCATGCACTCAAATCCAAGATGTCAGTTGCAAAAGAACGATGCATGACACACTTTAGATCACTCCAGTCACACCTTCAAGTTCTTTCAAATGACGATTTAAAAGGCACTCGCGTCGAACTTGGATTCAAACGGGTATTCATGTCACTCACTGGACAAGATGTTGAGACATTCACAAGCACAATGCTACTCAATTTAGATCACATTGAACAACAACTTGCCAATGATGAATTTCAAGAGGTTGAATCCATAGATGCGGTTTTGGTTCTCGAGAATCAGTTTCAGCAATTCTTTGATACACAGGTCTCTGTACACTATGATCGAGAATTCATCAACAAATACTTCTTTGAATATACTCGGTTAGAAGTTCAAGAATTCAAGGAGACATTTCTTCAACACATGAGTGCTATAAGGAAGTCTATTGCTGAAAGAACAAGTCATAAACTAAAAGTTGAAAGAAGGGTGAATAACAGATTAATGCAGCAGAACGAGAGCAATGTAGATGATGGTCAAACATTGGATGCTTGTTCGATTGGCATAGAAAGTAGCGGGACAGAATCAGAAAAGCAGCATACCAGCAACAACTCATGGAATGATCAAGCAACCGATGATGCAGATATCAGACCCATATATGATGAGGAGCCAATGGCTGAGGTACAATTAAATGCTGTGTATGATGATCATCAATATATTGATTCTAAGATTCATGAGCTTGAAACTATGTTAGCTCAAAAGACAAAAGATTTTGAGGATGCCAAACTCGAGTTTTTAAAGAAAAATGACAAATTTGAATCTTATTTTGAAAAACTTGAAAAAGCAAACGTTGTTCTTGAACAAAAACTGGATCGTAAGATTCAAGATTCTAATATGGAAAAAGAACATTTTGTGAAACAAATAAATTTGTTAGAATCAAAGTTGGCTTCTCAAAATCCAAGTCCTCCGCCTGCTTCAATAAGTGGAATATCTGTGCAACCTATCGACAATGTAGATAGTAATGACGCGAATGCTGATAACGACATATTTGATAATATAAACATTAAATTAGAACAACGTGTCGCTCAATTACTTCTACAAAATGAGCAATTGAAAGCTCAGATTCAGGAAAAGGTTTTTGCATTAACAGCAGTGAAAAATGAATTAAGGAAGCTAAAAGGAAATAGTGTGGATACTAAGTTAGCAAATCAGTCTATCTTGGGGAAACCTCCTACTCAACCATTCAGAAACCGCTCAGTTGCTAGACAACCGAATGCGTTTAAATCTGAACGACCCAAAACATCGAACTCGAGGTTTGCATCCCAAGTTGACATGCGTAGCAATTTGCCAAACACTGTCACTCCACAATCTAGATACTCCTTAAGATATTCTGCCTATGTAAAACCCAATCACATGAATGATTCAAGCAACTCTAACAATAGCCACAAGAACATGCCTAGGCGAAGTTCAAATGACACGGGTCATAAAAGCTATCTAGAGGATGCTAAGATAAAGACACAAGCAAGAGATAGGACCCAACCGAAACCTAGGAGCGCTAATCACACATCTAGGAATTCTAGACCCTTATATGATGTGCCCAAATCAGCCTATCCTAGGAACACTAGATCCTTCTCAGATGCTAAGCACTTTGTTTGCACGGAATGTAACAAATGTGTGTTTAATGCCATTCATGATGATTGCATCACTAAAGTCCTAAACAAGGTGAACCAAACAGCTAGAGCATCTCAAAGATGGAACCCTAAAGGAAATAGTTTTTCTCCAATTAAGTCTTCCGCGGTGCATGAGAAAGCTAAGTTTCCTAGACCCTGTCTTAAGTGGAGACAAACAGGTAGAATCTTCAAAATAACTGGTCTTAAATGGGTTCCTACTGGAAAAATATTTCCCTCTAGCACGTCAAAGGTTCACTGTGAACCCCCACATGGTTCTCACAAAGATATCACTAACAAACATGCAAGCATACAAACTACTGATGAAAGTGCAGGTAATAAAGTAACAGTTCAACAAGAACATAAAGGTTTTCCATACACATACCGTTCAACAAAAGACACTCTCAGAGTTTGGTTGCTGAAGAAACAGATATCAGAGAAATATGTGTCTCAGGGGTTTCACAAGTAAGCAACACAATGGCACTTGAACAAAACAGTTTAAGTCCCGATCCACAACGACAAACGACTTCCGTTCACAACCGCACGGAACTCGGAACTCAAGACCACAGCAATGAACCGTCAAGTTCAACGCTGGTTCCAGAAAATGTTCCTAGAGCTGATATGACAGTCGACACGACAATTGAAGAGTTGGAAATGTTGTATGGACCAATGTATGATGAATATTTCACGGGGGAGAAACAAGTTGTATCGAAGTCTTCCGCTGTCACTCATGATACGAATGATGATATCGATCATCATCAACAAAAGAATACAACTTCATCTACTTCAACACGGGTTAATGCAGATTTACCTCCTCAGAATATCACTTCAACAATCGATCCTACAACATCCACAACTACTGTCATTGCTCCAGAGAACACAAATCAAGCAGACGGTGCATCATCTGACGATGACGAATTCATCAACCCATTCGGTACACCGGTACACGAAACTGGAGAGTCTTCTACTCGCCATGTTGATCCGTCAAATATGCATACGTTCTACCAACGACATCCTTCAACACATCATTGGACCCGAGATCATCCTTTGGTTCACGTAATTGGAAATCCTTCACAGCCTGTTCGTACAAGACGACAACTAGCCACTGATGGCGATGTTTGTATGTTCGCACTCGCCGTGAGCACTGTCGAACCGAAAAACATCAAAGAAGCCATGGCTGATCATGCTTGGATTGAATCGATGACGGATGAACTTCATCAATTTGAAAGACTTAAAGTCTGGGAACTTGTTGACAGACCATACGATGTGACTCCATTAAATCTTCGTTGGATCTGGAAAAACAAGATGGATGAAGAGAATACGATCATCAAGAATAAAGCTAGGCTAGTGGCTAAGGGGTATGGCCAGATAGAGGGAATTGATTTTGATGAATCATTTGCACCAGTTGCTCGCATGGAAGCGGTCAGGATTTTCCTTGCTTATGCTGCACATAAGGGATTCACTGTCTATCAAATGGACGTAAAGACGGCGTTTCTTAACGGTCCTTTGAAGGAAGAAGTCTATGTCACGCAGCCGGAAGGATTTGTCAATCCTCATTATCCTGACAAGGTGTATCGTCTCCACAAGGCACTATATGGACTCAAGCAAGCTCCAAGGGCGTGGTACGACGAGCTCTCGAAATTTCTGGTATCCAAAGGTTTCTCAAAAGGTTCCATTGATCTAACTTTGTTCACTTATAAATATGGGGATGACATTCTGCTTGTGCAAATTTATGTTGATGACATTATTTTCGGGTCTACAAACCCAAAACTTTCAAAATGGTTTGAAAAAGTAATGCACAGCAGATTTGAAATGTCTATGATGGGAGAACTAAAATTCTTTCTAGGAATTCAAGTTCACCAATCCCCAAGTGGTATCTTCATTAACCAAGCTAAGTATTGTCAAGAGATAATAAAAAAGCATGGTATGACATCATGTGACCCCGTTGGGACACCATTATCAACCACATCCCTAGATGCTGATTTGGAGGGATTACCCATAGATCAAACGAGATATCGTTCCATGATCGGGTCCCTCATGTACTTGACAGCGAGCAGACCTGATATACATCATGCTACATGCTATTGTGCACGATATCAAGCACGACCCACTGAAAAGCACCTCAAGGAGGTTAAACGGATCTTTCGGTACCTTAAGAATACCATTCACATGGGACTCTGGTATCCGAGGGAAACCGGTTTCTTTCTAACGGCCTATTCAGATTCTGATCATGCAGGGTGTCTTGATACACGTAAAAGTACTTCTGGTGGTGCACAATTTCTAGGTCAAGACAAGCTTGTGGGATGGTCTTCCAAGAAGCAGGATTGCACGTCACTGTCATCAGCCGAAGCGGAGTATGTGTCTCTATCTGCGTGTTGTGCTCAAGTTCTTTGGATGAGAACACAACTCACGGATTATGGCTTCCATTTTGATAAAGTACCTATGTACTGTGACTCAAAATCGGCCATAGCCATCTCCTGCAATCCGGTTCAGCATTCCCGCACGAAGCACATTGATGTCAGATATCACTTCATTAAGGAACAAGTTGAAAAGGGTATTGTTGAATTATACTTTGTTGGAACTGATTACCAATTAGCTGACTTGTTTACAAAAGCTCTTTCGAAAGAGAGGTTTGCGTATCTAGTTAGGCAAATTGGTATGAGATGTTTGACTCCAGCAGAACTGGAGGTTCTGGCAAAGAAGCCTGCTTGATTCATCTATCAAACATCTACCTGTAAATATTAATGAAAAAGAAAATACAAAATTAAAAAATCTTTGATAATCCAAAAAATATTCTTCTCGACATGTCTTTCAGTATCGATAATAAGGACGTACCTAGAAATGTCGCTCAATAACGACACGGGTGTGTACATAAAGCTCGAATGAAAGTTGTAAATATTTTTCAAAACATGTCATTTCTATTTTTTTTCAAAAGGAAATTGTCTATTTTGGACAATATTTCCAACAACGGGTAGAGCAATCTATCTTGGGTTGAGCTTGTCACAAAACATTCAACGTTTTGAGCTCAACACAATGGCTTGTAATCACTTTCAGATTGCAACCCGGATCTAAATTCACGGGGGAGTGTACGCTTTTGTACTCTTACCCTTAGCAAAAGAAGTTAAATCTTCTTACACTTGAGTGGATTCGTCAAGACATTCAAAGTCTATGAACTCAAGTTTATGCTTTAGAAAAACCTTTTCGTCAAAAAGAATTGATTTTTCAAAAAGCGTTGAACACAATTTTTTCAAGAATTTCTCAATGATATTCAAAATCTTTCAAAAATTGTGTGTTCAACAACTCCTATCCTCAAAAGTTTAATGTGGATCAAATCCTCGTAATGCCAATTCCATTGGATCAATTTTTGAGGGGGAGCAATTCAACTTCATGCAAAAAGATTAACACATCTTTCTCCCGAAGATTTTCAAGACTATTTTTCAAAATATATTTTAATCAAATTTGGTATCTCTAATATCAAAAGATTTTATATATTAGAGATAGGGGGAGAAAATGTGATTAAAATGTGATCTATAAGACTCAAGCACTTTAACTCTTACCCACATGTGCGAAACACTTTCGATTATCGATGCACATGTGAAGGGGGAGCATTTCTGAAACGATAAAACTAGCAAGGTGTTAAATGTTTTTCAAACACTTTGTTAGAATTTAAAGTGGTTTTCATGGTTACGATCAAATACCCACAACATCTTTAATTTCACGACGTTATTGGTGTCAAAAGGGTGGTTAGGTTTAAGTCCTATGATCCAACCAGAACCGGAGGGATCTTCCCAGGGACAATCCAATAGATTATTAGAAGTCCTTAGGAAAGATGAAGTAGAATGTGAACGTAGCTGAATGCCGACTAAGTACTGATGATAGCACTGGAACAATCACAACAAGGTGCTATTAATGATGTCTTGGTAAGCATTGAAGGGGTTGAAGAATGAAAAAGAAATGTAAGGATAAAGGGTGTAAAGAAAGAAGCCCTCCATACAACTTAGGCAGAAACCGGGTCAACTCATCATGAAGACAAACTCATCATGGACCCAGTGATGTGAAGCACAACCCTTTCCTAGCTACTCAGGCTTCTCTCAAAAGAAGTTTGTTTTATTGTCACGGAGATCAACACGACTTCTATTGACTTTCTCACTCCGAGATAGTTGATATTGAATAGGTGGCATCTGCTCCAGCCTCCGACCACTAAAAGTGCACAAATCGAGTCTAGAGCTAAGAGATCAATCAAATCTCGTTAGGACACACGGATGAAGATCAAGAGAGTCCTACGCTATATCCTTGCGATATTGCTAGAACACTCAGAGTGATACTACTTAGTATTCACAATGATGAGTGGAAATCCTTCCAGTGTTAACATCAAACAGCACTGCGGTAGGTCATATGCAAGATTCTTTATGAATTGAACATATGTAAAACTGAAAAGCAACAGTGGTTTGATTCTGAATTGATTCAAACTCGTTTCAGGTTTCGACGCAATATCTTTATGGTCTTGCCAGAACATTCAGAGTGATATTTATTAATATTCACAGTGACGAATGGAAATCCTTCTAGCGTCAACATCAAACAGCGCTACGGTAGGTGACTTGTGAGATTCTTATGAATCAAACTTGTGTCAACTGGAAAGCAACAATGGTAAGATTCTTAATGAATCAAACTTGTTCCAGGAATTTGAATTGACGACTTTAATCAGGCGGATATTTATCCAATTGATTCATTCTTTATGTTCGCAGTCTTGCTTTGAGACGGTCGAGTAAAGAGAACGGCTAGTACAGCCGCGAAACCCTGTCAAGGAGATTCTTAATTGAATCTACCTGATCACAGGTACGATATTTAATATCGTATAACGGTCTTCACCGACCGGAGGTAAAACGCTACCGATTTAGGACGAATGTCAAAGCCATTCAGTCCGTGTCTATGTTTTGTCTCGAGAAGGTGGCGTCACGGTGTACTCAGCAAAGTCAGATATACACAACCACATATTCATGCCCAAAGACTTATCCAACAATTGATAGTGTGAGCATGTGGATAAAGACACAAGATCACAAGATGGCAAAGACAAGTCAAGAATGATTTGAAGATCTCAAGACTTAAAGACAAAGTCGAAAGACAACGACAAAGGCTCAAAGATCACAGCATGAAGGAACAAAACTACTGTTACACGTTCAAGACTCATTTATGACGAAATTCATAAATCTCCATTGGAATCCAAATATCAAAGAGGAATGACCTCACATTGGGGGAGATTGTTAGCCTCAAAATATTGAGTCAAACAAGAATGCTCGGTCATAGGTTTCTATTGTATTATTTATTAGAACGTTGTAATAAGTAGTTATTTAGTCGTGATTCACGGGCTTGGATTTAAACTAATTAAAGTCCAAAATACAAGCCCGGCCCAATATATAGTCCATTAAAGCCCGTATGTGGGTGGACTATATATACTACCCTCCTAGCATGTTAGGAGGGTGGTTGGTTGTTCATTTCATTCTCATTCCTTAATCTAATATTCTACAAGTTTCACACACTTCTCTCTCTTTTCTCTCTCTAGTTTCTCTCTCTAAAATTCTTCTCATTTCTTCCTTTCTTTATTTAAATTCGTGTAGTATATCATTCATAAAAAAGGGACAACATTATCATTACCGAGCAACTTTTAAACGATCTTGGGCTAGAAGCTAAGTAACTTTTCAAATAGTAATACCTTAATTATTGCAGATAAATTATTAGCAAGTGATGGGAGAATAGGCAGATAATCACACCAAGTGTGCTTGTGCAAGAATACCGACTTATAATTGACTCTATCATTTCTCGTTCTCCACAATTTAAAATCTCAAGTAATGAGACTCGTGGATGCTTAGCCTAATAAACCAATTAAGGTCTACCTGGTTAAGGATACTAGCTAGAATAAACTTGGATAAGTCTATTCGGGTTGAGTCAAAATAATCGCAACGGGCCTAATATGTCAAAGATTTCAAAACTAGCTACACCACTTTATTAATATTTTTGACTTATTGGGGGATATAGACATATGAAAGCAAAGATAAAAATTTAAAAATTACGACTAAATGGCCAAAGTTAACAAAAAATTTGAAAATTGTTGAAAAAGATGATTTTCGGTTAAATGAAGGCATTTTCATGAAAAAGTCCACTTAAAACTTCGATAGAAGTCCCCTACACTTAAGATAAACATTGTCCTCAATGTTTAAGCATGTGGGAAAAGTCTCCCATACACTTATGACATTGTGCACGTTGGTTAAATCAAGCTAAGGAAGAGACGACTAACGTGATCAATTTCAAATGTGAGTATGAAGAAAATTGAATCACGATAGTTGAGAGATAGAACCGGATTTCGGATAACACGGGAGCATGATTCTTCAAAGGTTCCAAAAGTGCATTTATCCCTGTAATCACATCACCACACAAACATAAACACCTATAGAGGTCCCCCTACACTTAGGAGGTTAAAACAGAAAAGGATAGATACTCGGGTTGCCTCCCGAGGAGCGCTTGTTTTTTATAACAGAGTCACGAGCCTGACTCGACCCAAAATTAGTTCATGGGAAACGTGGTGAGGGATGGAATCATCTCATGAGAGATGTCCTCACCAAAGTACAACTTCACTCGTTGGCCATTCACCTTAAAATTAGGTCCATTAGGTTGAGCGAGCTCGAGAGTACCATATGGAAAAAGTTGGGCAATGGTGAATGGGCCGGACCAACGAGATTTCAGCTTGCCCGAAAAGATTTTCAACCGAGAGTTAAAGAGTAAAACTTTGTCTCCAACTTGGAACTCTCGGTTTTTAATCTTAGAGTCGTGAATGAGCTTAGTCCTTTCCTTATAGATCAAAGAATTTTCATAAGCCTCATTCCGGAGTTCATTCAGCTCATTGAGTTGGATCTTGCGTAGGTCACCGGTTTTGTTGATATCGAAATTAGCCCACTTCAAGGCCCAGTAAGCCTTGTGCTCCAACTCAATTTGGAGGTGGCACGCTTTCCCGTACACGAGACGATATGGTGTACAACCAATCGGAGTCTTGTAAGCGGTACGAAAAACCCACAGAGCATCATCAAGTTTATCGGCCCATGAGGCACGATGCTCTCCCACGGTTCGTTCAAGAATTCGCTTTAATCCTCGGTTAGAGATTTCAGCCTGGCCATTAGTTTGTGGGTGGTATGCGGTGGAAAGACGATGATTGACACCATACTTAGCCATGACTCTTGCAAATTGATCATTGCAAAAATGAGTCCCGCGATCACTAATAATGGCACGAGGCACACCGAATCTAGCGAACAGCGATTTCAAAAAGTTACAAACCACCCTTGCGTCATTAGTGGGTAAAGCTTTGGCTTCAACCTATTTAGAAACGTAGTCAACGGCTACAAGGATGTATTTGTTTCCTTTAGATGAGGGGAATGGCCCCATAAAGTCGATACCCCAAACATCAAAGATTTCACATTCTTGTATGAAATTTTGAGGCATCTCATCTTTATGTGTGATCTTACCTTGTTTTTGGCAAGCATCAGAATGTTTAACCATCTCGTGAGCTTCACGATAAATGGTGGGCCAATAAAATCCCGAGTCAAACACTTTTTTGGCGGTGTAGTTGGGACCAAAGTGACCACCGGTGGGTCCTTTGTGGCAAGCTTCGAGAATGTCTAAAGCTGCCGGTCCATCAACACATCGGCGAATAATCAAATCAGCACATTGTTTGAATAGATACGGGTCTTCCCAAAAGTAAGTCTTAATGTCTTTGAAGAACTTTTTCTTTTGCTGGGATGTTAACCCGTCGATGAGAATTCCGCCCGCCAAGTAATTTGCAATATTCGCAAACCACGGGGCTTCATCATTACTCGAGTTGATAGACATTAAGGTCTCTAGGGGAAAAGAGTCATTGATCTCTTTGTTCGGATGATCCCCTTGAAAAGGATCCTCAAGTCTACTGAGATGATCCGCGGCTAGGTTTTCAGCTCCCTTCTTATCACGAAATTCAATTTTAAATTCTTGAAGTAGCAAAACCCAGCGAAGAAGTCTTGGTTTGGAATCTTGTTTAGTTAACAAGTACTTCAACGCGGAATGATAGGTATAAACAATGGTGGTAGAAAGGACAAGATAGGGGCGGAACTTTTCAAAAGCATAGACAACAGCTAAAAGCTCGTTTTCGGTTGTCGTGTAATGCAATTGAGTGCCCGTCATTGTCTTGCTAACGTAATGGATCAATTGGAAGTGTTTGTTCACTCTTTGGACCAAAACCGCTCCAATAGCATAGTCACTAGCATCGCACATCAACTCAAAGGGAAGCTCCCAATTAGGGGTAACCAGGACCGGTGCCTTAGTTAGCTTATCCTTAAGAAGGTTGAAGGCTTCAATACACTCGTTGGAAAAGATAAAAGGAGTATCTTTTTCCAAGAGGTGGGTCATCGGGCGAGCGATTTTAGAAAAATCTTTGATAAAGCGACGGTAAAAGCCCGCATGACCCAAGAAACTTCTCACACCCTTCACGGTTGAAGGTGGAGGAAATTTAGCGATAACATCGACTTTAGCACGGTCCACTTCATGACCGGCTTTGGAGATCTTGTGTCCTAGCACGATGCCCTCTTTTACCATGAAATGGCATTTTTCCCAACTAAGAAGAAGGCGAGTTTCTTCACACCGCTTAAGCATACGTTCTAAATTGGCAAGGCAAGCAGAGAATGAATCACCATAAACCGAGAAATCATCCATGAAGACTTCCATAGTTTCTTCAACCATGTCATGGAAGATAGCCATCATACACCTTTGGAACATCCCAGGAGCATTGCATAAACCGAAACGCATGCGTTTGTAAGCAAATGTTCCGTAGGGACAAGTGAATGTGGTCTTTTCTTTGTCCTTGGGATCGATGGGAATTTGAAAATACCCGGAGAAACCGTCTAAGAAGCAGTAATAATCATTACCCGCTAGACGCTCGAGCATTTGATCCATGAAAGGAAGAGGAAAATGATCTTTTCTCGTGGCATCATTGAGCTTGCGATAGTCAATACAAACTCTCCACCCAGTAACGAGACGAGTGGGAATCAACTCGTTGTGTTCATTGGGAACAACGGTTATTCCGCCCTTCTTGGGTACACAATGGACGGGACTTACCCATGGCGAATCCGAAATTAGGTAAATCAAGCCGGCATCTAGAAGTTTGATAACCTCTTGTTTGATGACGTCATGAATGCGAGGATTAACCCTTCTTTGGCTCTGGATTGTGGGTTTAAAGTCATCTTCCATGAGAATGTTGTGAGTACAAAAGTTTGGATCAATTCCGCGGATATCAGAAATTTTCCAAGCAATTGCCTTCTTATGATCTTTAAGTACGGCGATGAGGCGAGATTTCTCTTCTTCTTTCAAGTCCTTAGCAATGATGACGGGTGACTTCTTCTTATCTTCAAGGAACACGTACTCGAGATGGGACGGCAACTCCTTAAGTTCTAAATCCGGAGGATTTTCGATGGGAGGCGGATTCAAAGTCGGTGCATCGATAGCAATAGCCTTGGGAGATGGTGGAGAAATATTGTCTTCTTTGAGAAGGTTCTCAATGAGTCGAATGTCTTCATCCCAATCAGTGGGAGAATCGTCATGTTCTAAGTTCACATCTCCCATGGTGGTTTCAAGATCTTTCCAAAGGAAATCACTTTCTCCAAATAGAGCAAGTGATGAATCAATAGAGGAAGCGGTCTCAACATTGGGAGGAGAGGTAGGAATACTTTTACAAGCATCTTTGAAGTGTTCTTCACAAGCCTCATCAAGAACGTCGATACAATTAACACTCTCGTATGAATAAGGCTATTTAGAAAGCTTTCCCATGTTGAAGACAATTTTATCGTCACCAACTCTCATGATAAGCTCACCTGCTTCAACATCGATGAAAGTGCGACCGGTCCTCAAGAATGGACGACCAACGATAAATGGCACACGAGGGTCCATGTCGTAGTCAACGACAACGAAATTGGCAGGAAAAGTGAATTTGTCGACTCCTACAAAAACGTCTTCGGTTATCCCCACTGGATAAGCAATCGTACGGTTAGCTAATTCCAAAGTCATTTTGGTGGGGACTAGCTCAGGGAGAGATAATTGCTTCCAAACACTTAAAGGCATTAAGTTAATACTGGCACCTAGATCGGCTAGGGCCATGCAATTCTCTACTCCCGGGAAGTTGCAAGGGATTAAGAAACGACCCGAATCACCAAGCTTGGTTGGAAATTTCCTTAAGAGGGACTGCAGAGCAATTCTCATTAAGTTGGGTATTAGCAATATCAAGAAGCTTCTCCTTGTCACTAAGAAGATCTTTGAACATTTTCGCGTATTTAGGCATGTGAGCGAGAGCCTCAGCGAAGGAGATGTTGAAATTCAATTGTTTAAACATTTTGATGAAGTTCGAAACTTGAATATCGTCCTTGCTTTTGAGCTTCTCTTTCCTCAACCTTGAGGGATAAGGTATATCGGAAGAAGAGGAAGGCTTTGGAATAGTAGGATCACTCACATACTTGGGTGGAGGAGGGGTAGAAGTAAGAGGTGGAGGAATTGGGGAAGTAGAAGGATGAGGAATAGGAGCAGGTGACTCGTTTTCCTTAGTCACAATCACCGGTGGAGGTATAGGAAGCTCGGGTTCCTTGGTACCTTTGCCACTGCGAGTGGTGATTGCTTTCATCTCCCCTCTTGGATTCGCAACGGTGTTACTCGGAAGAGTACCCGAAGAAGAGGATTGATTACCTTGGGAGAAACTAGCCATCATGTTCCTTAAGTCATTCGTTTGACTTGCCAAAGTGTTTCTCATATCAGCTCGAAGATCGTTCCCTTGTTTCACCATGTCTGCTTTCAAGTTGAGCACTTCCTGCTGGAGATTATCTACGATCACATCATTAGTCCTCATGTAGGTTCCAATATCTTGGGGTAATGCGGTGGGTTGGTTGGGAGGAGGAGCATGGTAGGCGGGTGGTTGATAAGCAGGTTGTTGGTAAACTTGGTTGTTTCTTTGAGGTGGATATGGTTGTCTTTGAGGTGGTTGGTAAGGTGCACGAGGTTGTTGTTGGTTGGGTCGGTTAAGGTTTTGTTGTTGGTTTTGATTGGGTGGAGGAAAACCGGGCGGGGAAAGAAAGTTGTTTGAGCGGTAGCTAAGCAAGTTGCAGTCTCCTTGAGGACGAGCTTGATAAGCGGCCGGAGGATAGGTACCGTATGCTGCATTCACATTCTCAGAAGGATAGTCTTGGGTGGTGGTACAAGTTGTGTAAGAGTGAGGACCCCCGCATATTTCACATGGTTGGCTGACAGCATTGACTTGAGCGTTTTTAGCGTTGATGCTGTTGGTGTTGCTAGCGGTTTGGGTAGCAAGCGATTCAAGAAGCGACGTAATTTTGTCAAGTCTCTTGTCGTTGTCACTAGTACTAGCACTAGCGGCATTGGTCCGAACACTCTTGGTTTACACACGAGACTTATTTTCAATAATATCCCAAGCGGCATTAGAAGTCTTAACCAAAATATTACCCCCCGAGGCACTATTTAGTGAATCTTGGTCATTCATGCTTAAACCATTATAAAAAGTATTAATTTGGTGCACTTTGGTAAAACCATGTTGTGGGCACTTTCTTAAAAGATCTTTAAAACGGTCCCAAGATTCACTAAAAGACTTTTCGTACTTTTGTTCAAATTTAATGATTTCATTCCGCAAAGCGGTAGTACGAGAGGGTGGGAAAAAATAGTTGATAAATTTGGTCTCCAAATCCATCCACGTAAGAATACTTTGTGGCGGTTCCTTTGCAAGCCAATGCCTGGCTTGTCCCTCTAAGGAGAAAGGAAAAAGTTGTAAACGGATTACCTCTTGTGGAACACCATTGAATTTAACCGTATTCGTGAGTTGCAGGAATCTTTTGATGTGGTCATGAGGATCATCAATGGTACGCCCCAAGAATGGTTGAGCAGAGACCATCTGGATAAAGCCGGATTTGAGCTCAAAATTGTTGGCTGCAATCGCGGGTATGACAATTCGATCATTGTTGCCATCTACATGTGCTTGCAAAAGTTCAATCATAGGGCGATTGTCCGGTAGAGGCTCATTGTTGTTGTTGTTATTATTGTTGTTTTGAGGTGGATTATTGTTGTTGTTGTGTACATCGGCCACGTCTAAGTCTTCGAGAGGCTCGGGCTCTTGATAAGACTTTGATCGTGTACGCATGCACCTGCAAAAGAACTAACAAAGCAAACAAGAAATATTTTTGGTTTTTATGTTTTTTAATTTTTAGGATTTTTGAAAATTTTATATTTTTTTTAGGATTTTTGAAAATTTTTATGAAAAGTTAACGTTCACGGTTAACGGATCCCAAAATACAAGTTCTCACAAAAAACTGTTAATCTTTACGAGAAGAGCCGGCAGCGGCGCCATTTGATACAAGATTTTTCAAAGGGGTTCAGATTATATCTCTCGGAATCTTCTCGAATTGATCACAGCTCAAAGTGGAATAGGGGGTTTGGTTTTCTATTCTATTAAAAAGGTAAATGCGTGAAGTAAATAAAAGTAAACCAGAAGCAGTTAATCAATAAAAATAAAACTTCAATTAAAATTTAAATAAGACAGTAACAATAAATACCCTAAAAATGCTTGATTCGGAATGTAGCGTTTATTCGGAATAAATCAGACAAAACTAACTCATACGGAATATCTTACTCATGCGGAATATTAGGTTCATGCAGAATGTTCTTCCATGCGGAATAATTTTTCATGCAGAATAATAGGTTCATTCGGAATAAAAGACTCATGCGGAATAATTGGTTCATTCGGAATAAAATGCTCGTGCGGAATAACTGGCTCATGCGGAATAACTAGTTCATACGGAATAAGTGCTTCATGCGGAAAAACAAGTTCATGCGGAATAAAGACTCATGCGGAATAAAAAGCTTATTCGGAATAAAGGTTGATGCGGAATATATGAGTTGATCCGGAATAATTAATTATTCCGGATGAAGGACACTGATCCGGAATATTTGGATATTCCGGATGAAGGAGTTTGATGCGGAATATGAAGGTTGATCGGGAATATTGGATCTTCCGGATGAAGGAGCGTGATTCGGAATATGAAGGTTGATCCGGAATATTGGATATTCCGGATGAAGGAGCTTGATTCGGAATACTGGGAATGAAGAACTGTAGGTAACAGAAAAACAGGGGAACACGATTTTACCAAAAATCAACCAAGTTTTTAACCAGAACTTAAACAAAAACTAATCACTAATCATTTACTAACCATAAACATCAAATCCCAACAATAAAAACACAAAACCCAATAACTTTTGAAGATCAAATCAACCAAATAAGAACCTAAAAATTTTAATCAAAAAGATGAAGATGAACAAGATTAAATGGAAGATTGTATTGAAAGATTAATGTTAAAAAAACAATGGGAGAGATTTAAAACTTACAAGATGAAGGATTCAACAAAATGAAAAATCACCAACACCTTAATGGTGTTGGCTTCCTACGAAAGAAAAGAAAAATAACTGGGAATGAAAAACTAAAGAAAAACTAGCTCCAAATGTGTGAGGGTGATTTCCTTTTATAGGCCAAGTGGTTGGTTGGTGAGTGGGCTTTCTTCTTTCTTTCCGTCTTCTCGTCTTTTCAGTAAAGTTGACGTTTTTTATTCTGATTCAGGATTTGTCGACGATTAAATTCAACTCTTCTTTTAATTTCTTCGTTTAATAGACTTGAGTTCCTTCGACTTATGTAAATCTTCCATCTTTGGTCCTTTTCTTCGATAAATCTTCAAATAGGCCCATTGAATTCAAATCTTTTGCATCTCTTGGACAATAGACTTCGTCTTGAGTCTTTTTCCTTGATAAAACCCGTGCAATCCCATGTTTTCTTCAATATTCATCCGGTTGACTCTGAAAACACAATAAACACAAAAACCTCGCATAATTCCAAACAAATGATATTAAATACGCGTTTTGGTCTTGTTTTAGTAAGAAATAAGTGGTAAAAGGATGGGTGTTTTCACACCTATCAGTCGACCCGGGTTGAACCGTTGGATTGAAACAGAACGGTTCAATCTATATGAAAGAAACCGAACAAGAAGAATGATGCAACTAGACATGTTGGCTACATGACTTAGCGATATGCAACCGAACAAGAAGAATGATGCAATTTAACCCAGATTAAAACCTTATTACAGATCTACTGAGTAATTGTTGTGTGTGTGTAAAAACTGAAAAGATTTGTTTTCAATCTTTTCTGATTAAAAGAATGGAGATGAGAAAAATAAATATTATTTATTCAATGGGTTATACTCAAGTGGTGATATGATATGAGATAAATATATTCACACTACCCAATAAAATAAATACTAGTACATGCTTTGTATACCATGTTTTTATTAATGAATGTGTCATTAATTTATTTGTACATGCTTTGTATACCGTGTTAGATGCTTTGTATACCATTTTTGTACACGTTGGATAAAGATTTTTTTTCTTTTACGTAAAATCGGTTTGATCCGACGGTCCAACTAGTTGAACTGGTAATCTGGTAAATTGGGAGCTCGACCAGGTCAACAAAAAATTCGATTTTTAAAACATTGCTTTTTAGTATTTTGATAAAATTTAATGCCATAAAAAGAATGATAATATGATATCATGTAGAATAATGATAATCTATGATCCTAACAAGTAGATTGTTGTTTCTAGAGAGAGAAACTAGAGAGAGAAAGATAAGAGAAATATGTGTATTAAGTGAAATAACAAATGAACAACCAACCCTTTTCCATGAAGGAAAGGGGCCTTATATACCAACACCCTTAATGGGCTTGGGTCTACAACCCATGGACAGGCCCATGGGGTTGGTTAGTAAATAAGGTTTAATACGATAACTAACTACGAGCTAAACACTTTTAATAATATTGTTGGAGTGACCGATACTTCTAATATACGTAAAAACATATTTCCAACAATCTCCCCCTAAGGGAGGTCACTCCAAATTACAAAGTTCTAAACCTAGCATATTATACCAAGTCTTCGTTCTTGAGCTCGTAGTTGTTTCTCTTTTCTTATTTTTCTTTTTCGGCTTGTGAATATGTTGTAATAATCTTTGAGCTTTGGCTTGCAACATGTTCTTTTGGCTTTGACTTGTCTTGTAATTTGAGATAATCTTCACGTGCAGTCTTTGCCTTCTTGTGACGTTCGCCCTCTTTGTGACTTCATATCCCACATACCTATCCTTTGTTGACTTCTTGCAAGTCTCAGAGTTGATACAGCGGAAGACATTTAGGTCAGAATTTCCTGAATTTTGCTGAAATATTTGATGCGGAAGGAGTAAGTATGTGAGGACGACTTCATCTGGTACCCCGCAACGCCACCGTCTTCAAATGCAACAGCATAATAAGACACGAATAAAATGGCTTTAACATTTTATTCTGATTCGGTAGCATTTTACCTCCGGTCGGTGAAGACTGTTGGACGATAATAAATATCGTACTTGTGACAGGTAGCTCTAATTAAAGATCTCTTTGACAAGATTTCGCGGGTAAACCCGTTCTCTTTATTCGACCGTCCAAAGCTGACTGCAAACATAAAGAGTGAATCACTTGGATAATAGATATCCTTATGAATGAAGCCGTCAATTCATGAACCTGGAACAAGTGAATTTCAATTAGGATTTTCACCATCGTTGTTTTCCAGTTGTCACGAGCTTGATTCTAATAGAATCTTGCTTGTCACCTACCGCAGTGTTGTTTGATGTTGACACTGGAAGGATTTCCACTCTTCACTATGAACACTAAAGAGTTCCACTCTGAGTGTTCTGGCAAGATCACTTGGATTTTGTGTAGAGGCCCTGGAACAAGTTTAAGCTCAATTTAGAGTCACACCATCGTTTCTTTCCAGTTATCAAAAGATTAGTTCTTAAAGAACCGCACGTGTCACCTACCATGAGCTTGTTTGATGTTGGCTCAAGCAGGATTTCCATCTTCATTGTAATACTTTCGTATCACTCAGATGTTCTGGCAATATTACAAGAATATTGCGTAGGACTCATTAAAATATTTCTTGTTTTTAAAATTGTATCCTAATGAGACTTTTGATGGTCTCGTGGCTCTAGACTCAATGGTGTATTTTGTTTTGGTGAGCGGAGGCTAGAGAGGATTGCTACCTTTTCAATATCAATTTATTCGGAGTGAATAAACCGATAGATAACATGTTGAACTCCGTGACATTAAAACAAATATCTTTTGAGAGATATTTGAGTTGGCTGGGAGGGGTTGTGCATCGCATCACTGGGTCCATGATACTTTGTCGTCTTCAAAATGTGTTGACCCCGGTTTCTGCCTAAGTTGTAAGGAGGGCTTCTTTCTTTACACCCTTTATCTTTACATTTCTTTTTCATTCTTCAACCCCTTCAATGCTTACCAATACATCATCACTAGCACCTTGTTGTGATTATTCCAGTGCTAGCATCAGTACTTGGTCGGCATTCAGCTTCGTTCACAATCAATTCCCCATCATTCCTAAGGACTTCTATTTTCTAACTATGGAATTGTCCTTGGGAAGATTCCTCTGGTTCTGGAAGAATCATTGGATTAGTACCTAATCCTACCACCCTTTTGTCACCACATCCGTCGTGAGTTAAGTGTGATTTGGGTAAATATTCGTCTTCATAAAAATTCCTTAAAATCATTGAGGTACTTGTGATATAAATATCAAGAGTTTTTTTGTACCTTCAACGTTTTGACAACAAAATGCTCCCCCTTAACATATGAATAGCACATATCAAGTTGGATTTTCTATTCAACCCTTTTCATTTTTAGCCACATATGTTTACAAGTCTCCTTAATCCCATTTTCTCCCCGTATACAAAATGTTAACCATCAATATTTTGGATATTAATGGATTAACCGGTCTTTGAGTAACAAAATGAAATTAGTCGTTGGCCATAGAACATATTAATGCTCCCCCTCAAGTGAATGAGGGTTAGTTGTAGTGCTTTAGTATGATATATATTTTGAAAGATTTAGAATCTCGTGAGAAATTATTGAAAAAATTATCATACTTTCACACTACAGCAAGCCACAAAAGCACAATATTCACAGTATTTACATATTCACAATTAAGATATGGAGTTGACCTGAGATAGTACGACCCATTTTAAATGGATCTTTCCATTAGCTTGTGGTGCGCTCCATATGGTCTACCACCGACGAATTGTTCTAGACTTCTCATTAACCGTCTTTCCCTCAGCTTTTCGTTAATCTTCTTGATCATGTAGTGAGCACTTGTGACGTATCCATCGTGCCACTTTACTGTAACCTTGGGATGCTTCTTGGTGATGTTGAGTTGCAACAATGTGTCCCGTACTTGTTGAAGAGTACCGTCACTAAACTTGTGAAGTTCCGCGACTCTCATGACTTTCTTCTCACCGGATCCATTAAAGTAGAAGGTACCTGGAACTGGTTTTTTGGTACTCGTGTAGGGGCTTTTGTCGCGATGGATAATGGGAACTTTAGTGTATAGAGCAGTGAGGTTCAGCTTCTTCTGATAACTTTCGACACCAAGTTGCAAGTCTTCAACTCTCTTCTTGATTACAATGCGAGAGTGTACATTCTAAGAGTTGAAATCAAGGCAATGATGTCTTCAGCTTACAAATGTCTGAGTGTACCTTGATTCATCAGAAGCAACATGTCTTCAATGTCTTCAAGAGGAAGATCTGAAAAGTCTCCTTCCATGATGTTGTAGTGTTTGTCGTCTTCTATTTCAGTATGATCTCTGTTAAATGATGGTAACTGGCCTTGGGTTGAATTCTCACTCCTAGAATGGCTTTGATTCTAAACTTAGATACGAACGGAGTGATTGATTTAAACCCACATGCATAGCTGTAAGCTCGTCGCATGGTTTCGCCCTAATGCGATGCACCCAATTCGGCATAGTGATCAGACTGAGGAACTAATTGTTTTATCCGGAGACGATCAACCTTTTCCTAAATCCATGGTATTAACCCCCAAGTTACAGCCTTGACCAAAGTTAATGAAGTCGCATACTTGTTTGCGCCTTTCACCAAATACTCAAGGTCACGACATACAAAGAAATCACGTATAATTTGAGAATTACCTTCAGCTCTCGGGATAGGAACTTTTTCAGGCCTGTGAAGACATGTTCGCTGAGGAGTGTTAACTGCTTTCAAAATCTCATTTTCATTGTAGTCAACCTCCATCTTTTGATTCTTGAGTTAGCAAGGAAGGTGGGATCATGAAGAGCTCGAGCTACCATAACCGGAGTTATGTTGTCAGTTCCATAATTATAGACTAGGTATGCTGAGAAGTCGATGGGATTGCTGAGGATTTGGGAGAAATCTGATTCATCTTCTTGAGTAAGAGGATGAATGCTAGCAGCTTCCGTGACCCAAGGTTACTCGGGTGCATTCTCATCTATGGTAATTGTATCCACCCACACCGGATCACTTGATTCTTGAATGACAGAAACTGGTTTAGTGGCTGGAATATCCATGATTGGTTCAGGTTCTGGTTCAGGTTCTGGAACTGACTGAGTTTCTAGAATATCCTTTACTGGAGCAGATTCCGAAACTTCAGGTATATGCTGATCAGATTCCGTTAAAGGTTGTTCTGGTGCTTGTGTTGTAGATGTGGTAGCTGGGGCAGATTGAACTTGAACGGATGAGGCGGTCGTATTAGCATTAACATCATGACAATGTTTGGTGCGTTTTCCCTTTTGAGGTGTCTCGGTTTCTTGAGTTGCCTCGGCTTTTGAAGTGGTTTGATCTTTGGTAACATCATCCTTTTGAGACTTGTCACCTTTTCATGAAGTTTGGTCATCATCATCATCCGACTTGTCTTTGTTCGTGTTATCATCATCATCCTCATCTTCATCGTCTTTTTTCTCTTCGTCATCATCCTCTGTCTCATCCTCATCATTGACCTGTTCATCCATACTGTCATCATCATCGTGTTTTTCAGCATCGTCACCATAACCTTTATCATCCCCGTCACCGTCATCGTTATCGTCATCTTCATCTTCATCTTCACCGTCATCGTCATCTTCACTGTCATCGTCATCTTCACCGTCTTCGTCTTCATTATTATCGGAAGATTCATCAGGTTTGTCTGATTCACCCTCTTCTTCGTTTTCTTTATCTTGTTGTAAAGTACTGTATGGGACGACAGTGCCATGCTTTTCAAATATCGCGGTGTCTTCATCCATAGCCGTCTTTAGAGCCTTGTGGAGTGCTATTTGGGCTGGCGTTTGGTTGTGAGACCAGATTTAAGTCATGCGAGCATGTAACAGCTTCTTCAACTCATAGTCTGTGAGCCTTTGAGCAATGAGATAGTCTAACTTCTGAGTGTCTGAAGACTTGATCATCAATTTGCTTGCAACAATCTTTTTAAACTCGTCTCGCAAAGCAGGAAGTGCCGTTTCAATAGATCCTTGAACCTTTTCACTGCTGGATTCAATAAGTGTTTCGTTGGATTTAACAAGACTCTCTTTCTCTTCATTGTACTTCCTTTTCAGTTCTCGAAGACGGTCGATCTGTTCTTACTGTCTGGCTGCTTTAGCTTCTAGAGTTGCTCTTGATGACTCTTCACTTTGTTGTCGATTAGCTAAATCTTGTCTAAGGCTAGCTATTTCCTGTTCATGAGCTCTCTTTGACGATTCTAACTGCTTTGTGACTTGATTAGTTTTATCTTCTTAATCTTTCAGTCGTTGTTCTATTCTTATCATGAAAGTTGTATCAACAGGTGCATGTGACGACAAAGACACTGGTTGAATGGTTAATAGTGAAGGGGTTACAGGAGTTGTCACAATGGTACTGATTACCGATGTCGTGGCCAAAGTTACAAGGACATTAACCATGTTCAGGTTTGATAACTTCAGATTCTAGAGAGTGACGGTTTAAGTATTTACCTACCGGATCCGACAGTGAAGTGAATTTGGTTACACTCTTCTCCTTGTTGATGTCAGCAATCTTTGTCTCCATGTGTACCATCTCTGTTTGTACAGGTGGAATATCATCGAAACTTGTGTCGTGGTATTCGCCCTGCTGATCATCGTCTTCATCATGAACTGGCTCGTCCTCGTAAGCACCAGGTTCTCCAAAGTCAGCAATATTAGAAACTTCGATTTCCTTTGACCTTTGACCCGAGCCACTACCTCTTGTCTCTTTTCTACTTCATTGGAAAACCTGCTTCAAGTGCTTCAGTTGTTGTTTTTTAGTCAAAGGTTGTTCTTCTATGTCTTCATCCATGAGAAGTGTATTCTTTCCCTTGGCCTTTTTCTCCCATAGAGGCAAAGTTCTTGTTCTTTTGACTTTGTCTTGTTCTGGTGTATCGGCTTCTAAAGATTCAGTTTCCTTTTTTTTGCTTTTGGGTTTTGGTACATTAAACTCTCCAGCAGCTACTTTCTTTTTATGTTCTTCATTCCCTTCAGAAGTGTCTTATATACGGCACTCTTTTTGATTTTATCATTCAGCAAATTATCTGGAGCTGGAATACCTGAGTAAAGACTCTTAGCTCTTTCTTGTTTCATGGTTACCAAAAGGAAGTCATCATCTTTTGAATTATCAAAGAATCCGCCACGTCGATCGATAGCTTCATCGGATTTAATGAAGTAATTGATGATGAGCTTTGTGAAGCGTGGAAACTGAAGGTGTTCAGATTTCCTCTTGGCATTTCTGAACGCTTGATAATGAAGTTCTTACCACATGAGAGAAGCATAGTCTAAGTTGAGGCGGTTGTAGATTCCATAAAATATTCGAGCCTGAGAGAGTCTCAAAGAATCTGCACCTCTGGATTTTCCAGTCAAACACCGGATAATGATGCTGAAGATTGCCTTCCATGGTTGTACAAGCCTAGAAATGTTAAACTTAGACAAGTTTGGCAATTCTTAATCATAGCCAAGAGACATAATCAACTTGATAATTTCTTCTCTGTCTAGATCAGGAGCATATTTTTTCCCTTTAGCTAAAGAAGGAAATCCAAAAAGATTTCCCGAAACTGATCAAAAGAAAATTCATTTTTCTGTCCATTGATGTTGAATGAAAACCTTGTGTTTGTCATGGCTTTGATGGATGTCCAGAACTCATACATGTAGATTTTTGGAACATTTGCTGAGACCCTCAGTGCATTTTTGATCGGTGAAAGATCAAGTATCTCGATAGCGATTCTGAATGCTGCTTGTGATGGGACGTAGCCTTCTTTCAGTCGTTGATTATTGGGAGTGAGTGTAAGGCGGTTGTCTTCTGGTACGAGTGAAAGGTCGAGTTCAATTTGTTGAGCTTGAGTGTGAGACATGTTTGCTGCTAAGACAAAACATAGACATTGATACACAAGATAGATATATCATTATATATATATATATATATATATATATATATATATATATATATATATATATATATATATATATATATATATATATATATATATATATATATATATATATATATATATATATATATATATATATATACCTTAAGGCATGACAAACTATGTACAACACTAAAGTGAATTATTGCATAGACCAAGTACCATTAAAAATATAATATGCAAAACAATCACATTCAAAAGTCGGAATCCAAATTCATGAATAAAGTCAAAATATGCATTTAAAAGAGAATAATTCGGAATACTCTTCCATTTAGAAATTCAGAATATTCTTCTTTTAAAAAATCGGAATATTCATTATTTATAAAAGTCAGAATGTTCAAAATTCTGAATCCATATCAATTAGCAAATTCGGAATCCAAGCTTAATAAAAATCGGAATCCTAAACTTAATAAATGTCAGAATCCTAATGTGTATATAAATTCGGAATCCTAAGCATCACAAAAGTCGGAATCCATGTACATAGCCAAAAGTCAGAATCTATTTTCCTTTCAAAAAGTCGGAATCCAAGTTCGAACATAAGTCGGAATACATTTTCATACCTAGAATTCAGAATGTAAACTTATACTAAAAGTCGGAATTAATATTCCTTACAAAAGTCAGAATCCAAGTTCGTGAACATAAGTCGGAATCCAAGTTCGTGAACATAAGTCGGAATCCAAGTTCGTGAACATAAGTCGGAATCCAAGTTCGTAAACATAAGTCAGAATTCAAGTTCGTGAACATAAGTCGGAATCCAAGTTCGCGAACATAAGTCATAATCCAAGTTCATGAACATAAGTCGGAATCCAAGTTCGTAAACATAAGTCAGAATCCAAGTTCGTGAACATAAGTCGGAATCCAACTTCATGTACAAAAGTCGGAATCCAACTTCAAGAAAAGAAGTCGGAATCCAACTTCATGTATAGAAGTTAGAATCCACTTTGTTTTTATGAAAAGTTGGAATCCAATGTATAGGCTCTGTTCTTTGTCAAACGTAGGTATGATAGATTCTAACACAATTTATATGGCAACACGAGGCAAACGAAGTTTCATTCACGAAATTGCATAAACCCTAAAAATCAATAGTTTGGGGATTTGATTATGAATTATGATAATTAGAATGATGTGCAATGATTAAAGACACTAAATAAGATGTACCTTACATGTATTAATTGAGCAAAGATCAAAAACACCAATTCAGAATAAGGAGTAACTATGGCGGCAACTTGTGGATGTGTGACGTAGACGAAACAGAAAAAAGAAAGAGATGGGGGGCGGGTATACTTCATTGACTTAGGTGAAAACTTATAAAAGTTGCCATTAGCCCCCTGAGTTTCTTTCCTTTTATATGTTTTAGATATTGATTGTTAATTTTAACGTCCGTTACTAGTTGAACGACTAATTAACTATTTCCCACACACAATTAATGCACTTAATCGAGTCAGCCTAAAAACCAATAGTCTCTATATCCGAGTTAAAATGCATGATACGGTCTACAACATATCCAAAATCCATTTAACACAAAAAAATCACAACGAACAACACTTAACCGTTTAATTTTTCTGAAAACACTTTTGAAGACGATTTTTTGATGACCAAGATTATTTGACATTTTCTTTCCCTTAAACACAGACCCATTTTCTATTTAAAGAGATGTAATCGATGTTTAAAGGGGTCCAATACTTATGAAAGCATTTTTCGTTTAATGATTTAAAAGAACGATTTTGGTGGCAATAAGATTTCTCTTATTTAAACAAAATAAGTGCACTGAAGCGTACACAAATTTATGTTAGATCAAGTTATAAAGTAAACTTGATCCCTTGTATGATTTTATAGTAAACCATACCCGAGAAAATTAATTCCCGTTGTGAGCCAACGTTTTCAAAAGAAATACGTGACTTTAATGCGAAAAACAGGTTGCAGTCACAAAATAACTACAAGCCATATGGGCATGTTTAAAAATATGTACAACTTTCATACGGACTCTATTTATGGCGTCGTGTCAATTTTAATCGACATTTCTAAGGCCTTAAATATTACCATACTAAAAGACATGCCCGATTTCAAATGAAAAATATTTTTGGATTTTCTTGATTTTGTATTTTTTATGGTTTTTGTAGGTTTTATATTTTTGTATTTTTCTTTTGGTGGTTTATATATATACGATAATATACATGATCACGATAAAAAGGATACTCTAGAATAGTTTACCACCACTATTCTACAGATTCTTCTGCCAACTCCTTAAGAGTCGCCGGTGAGAATGATTTCATGCCCAGCTTTTCGATCAAAAACTCGATACGTCCTCGATCTAAAGCCTTTGTGAATATATCCGCCAGCTGATACTCAGTGTTGACAAAATACAGCTCGATCACTCCATTTTCCACTTGCTCTTTGATGAAATGGTAACGTATGTCAATATGCTTTGCCCGAGAGTGTTGAACGTAGTTGTAGCAAAGGGCAATGGCGCTTTTGTTGTCACAGTACATCGGAATTTTGTTGAATCCAAGACCGTAGTCAGTTAATTGTGATCACATCCATAGAACTTGAGCACAACAACCGGACATAGCAATCTGTACTTGATATAGTAGCGCTTTTCTGCCTTTTAGATGCCCAACTAATCAGTCTATCTCCAAGAAGTTGCACACTGCCAGAAGTGCTACGTCTAGTATCTTGACACCCAGCGTAATCCGCATCTGCATATGATATTAGAGCAATAGTGGAGTCCTTCGGATACCATAGACCACGACGAAGTGTTCCTTTAAGGTACTGAAAGATCCTTTTCACAACATGTAAGTGCTTTTTGGTAGGCCGAGCCTGATATCGGGCACACATGCATATAGGAAATTGCAAATCATGCATGCTAGTAGTCAGATAGAGAAGGGTGCCGATCATTCCACGATAAAGTTTAGGATCGACAGCAATCCCATCCCTATCCTCATCCAACTTGGATCTCTCCACCATTTGAGTATCCATGGGGTCATAGTTTTCAAAGTGATACTTTTTCAAAGATTCAAGAGCATATTTGGATTGATTAATGAAGATGCCTCTAGGATTTTGAGAAATTTGCAACCCTAACAAAAATGAAATTTTTCCCATCATCGACATCTTAAACCATGTGGACATGATTTTCTCAAAATGGTCAGACAGTCTTTGAGTAGTGGCAGCAAATATTATATCATCAACATAAATTTGTACCAGTATCATGTCGTTGTCCTCCTTGAGAATGAATAATGTTGGGTCCACTTTGCCTTTGGAGAAGCCTTCTGAGACGAGATAAGACGATAGAGGATCGTACCACGCGCGCGGAGCTTGTTTCAACCCATAAAGAGCCTTCTTGAGCTTGTACACGTGATTAGGATACTCCGAGCTGACGAATCCATTCGGCTGACTTACGTAGACATCTTCCCTTAATTCACCATTGAGAAATGTCGTCTTAACATCCATTTGGTAGACGATCGTGTTCATGTGAGCAGCATAAGCAAGGAATGGTCTAATAGCGTCCAATCTAGCAACAGGAGCAAAGGATTCTTCAAAGTCAATACCCAAATCTTGTTTGTAACATCGAGCAACCAATCTAGCCTTGTTCTTTAAAACACTACCCAACTCATCGAGTTTGACCTTATATACCCAAAACAATGTAAGGATGTCAACGTTGTTGGGTAAAGGAACTAATTCCCATACTTCAAGTCGTTGAAATTCAATTAGTTCCTCTTGCATGGCTTCAATCCATGAAGATTGTGTCATGGCTTGTTGCCAAGTTTTAGGTTCAACCTCAGAGAGAAATGCATCAAAGTAACAGTCTAATGCCCTCTCTTGTAATTGATGGCGTGTTAAAACTGTTCGGTCGATGTCACAAATAATATTGCGGATCGGGGGATCCTTTGTCCATTTGGTGTTGTGATTTTCAATCCGTGGTGGTCTGGAGTAAACGGTTGTAGGACCTTCCTCTGAGGTAGACGCACCGTTAGGGTTTTTCGGGTATTGGTGAACCAAAGAATGGAAGTTCTTGTAAGTGAGCAAATTCCAAATCGTGATCATTATAATCCTCTTCAGCATCATCAGGAACGAGTGGGGGTGTTGATTCAGGTGTAGTTTGAGAATTCTTGGGGGATGGTGCATCCGGTTCAGTAGTGACTGTAGATGCATCGGATTGATTTCCATTATCTTGAGCAACAACTTTGGGCATCGGAGCTACTACTGCAAATGCTGGAACATCATCACTAGGTGGATCAAAGAATTCATCAAACATAGGTTTAAATAACATTTCCCACTCGGGCCTTGTAGGTGGTGTAAATGATGGAGATGTAGGATTGTTGGGAGTTAATCCGGAACTAATAGTGTTGGTTCCCATCTTATGAAGTGCGGGTTCAGAGCTGCGTTGCTCAGAAGCCATCGCTGTCAGCTCATCAAAATCGGCATCCAATATTTCTAATATCTTGCCAAGACGACGGTTATAGATCCGGTAAGCTTTCTTTGCGGGTGATTAACCAATGAAAAATCCAATATCAGCCTTCGGTTGAAGTTTTCCCAAATTCTCACGATTAGTATTTGGATAGCACAGTGCACCAAACACATGAAGAAAGGAAATATCAGGTTTTTTTCCATGAAGAAGCTCATATGGAGTTTTTCCATGGCGTTTATGAATGATAGAACGGTTTTAGGTATAACATGCGGTTGCCACTGCTTCAGCCTATAAGAATAAAGGAGCATTCGCATAAATCAACATAGTTCTAGCAGCTTCCATAAGTGTACGATTACGTCTTTCCACGACACCATTTTGTTGTGGAGTGCGAGCAACTGAAGTTTCATGTGAACTATCGAGCTCTTCATAGTAGTCTCGTAGAGTCTCATTAACGAACTCAGTTCCATTATCAGTTCGAATGCGGCAAACAGTAATAATATATGCTGGTGCATGATCCTTGGTTGCTAAGAACTTAACCCATGTAAACCTTATAAAATCATCTACCATGACGAGGATGTATCTTCGACCACTCACACTGGCCGTACGCATTGGCCCGTAAAGATCCATATGCAAAAGATACAGTGGTTCTTGGTTGGTATCTTCAGCTTTAGGTTTGTAGGATTTCTTGGTGCTTTTCCCCAATGAACACGCGGATGAGGTCCGAGTCCTAAGCTGTGATGCGCTTAGAAGTCATCATGAGAGAATATCAAGCAGCTTCATTTGCCAAAACCTCCAAGTCTTCTGGAGTCATGTACTTCATACCAAGACGGCCAACGAGATACGCAAACCTATCTTTCGAGAGAGCTTTTGTAAACAAGTATGCCAGCTGGTACTCAGTTCTGACAAAGTATAATTCCACGATGCCGCGTTCCACTTGTTCCTTGATGAAGTGATATCTGACATCGATGTGCTTGGTGCGGGAGTGCTGAACCGGATTGTAAGATATGGCTATGGCCAACTTTGAGTCACAATACATAGGTATTTTATCAAAGTGGAAGCCATAATCCGTGAGTTGAGTTCTCATCTAGAGGACTTGAGCACAACACGTATATAGAGCCACATATCTTCTGCAGCTGATGAGAGCGAAGTGCAATCCTGCTTCTTTGACGACCAGCTGACAAGCTTGTCTTCCCCTAAAAATTGTATGCTACCAGAAGTGCTTTTTCGACTATCAAGACAACCTGCGTGATCAGAATCTGAAAAAGCTGTTAGATGAAAACCGGTTTCCCTCGGATACCAGAGTCCCATGTGAATGGTATTCTTAAGGTACCGAAAGATCCGTTTAACCTCTTTGAGGTGATTTTGAGTAGGTCTGGCTTGATATCGTGCACAATAGCATGTGGCATGATGAATATCAGGCCTGCTGGCTGTAAGGTACATAAGTGACCCGATCATACTGCGATATCGCGTTTGATCTACGGGATATGAGTACAGGTCAGCGTCTAGGGATGTGGTCGACAATGGTGTATCAACGCGAGCACATGAGGTCATACCATGCTTTTTAAGTATCTCTTGAGCATACTTAGCTTGGTTAATGAAGATACCACGTGGGGATTGATGAATCTGGACGCCTAAAAAGAATTTTAGCTCCCCTATCATTGACATTTCAAATCTGCTGTGCATTAGTTTTTCAAAACGTTTTGATAGATTTGGGTTCGTAGAACCAAAAATAATGTCATCAACATAAACTTACACCAGCATTATGTCATCCCCATATTTATTAGTAAAGAGAGTAGGATCAATAGAACCTTTGGAGAATCCTTTGGACACCAAGAAGTTTGAAAGTTCTTCGTACCATGCCCTTGGAGCTTGTTTAAGTCCATATACAGCCTTTTTGAGACGATAGACTTTGTCAGGATGATGAGGATCGATGAATCCTTCCGGCTGATTCACATACACTTCTTCCTTCAAATGACCGTTGAGAAAAGCAGTTTTAACGTCCATCTGAAAAACCGTGAAGCCCTTATGTGCAGCATAAGCAAGGAATATCCTGACTGCTTCCAAACGAGCGACTGGAGCGAATGATTCGTCGTAGTCTATGCCTTCTTGTTGACGGTGTCCCTTAACCACAAGACGAGATTTGTTTTTGATGATGGTTTGTTCTTCATCCAGTTTGTTTTTCCAGATCCATTTGAAATCTAAAATTGACATTCCATAGGGTCGGTCAACAAGTTCCCAAACATTTAGGCGTTCAAACTGATGAATTTTGTATTGCATTGATTCAATCAACGCATGATCAGTCATGGCTTGTTTGATGTTTGTAGGTACAGTTGAACTCACGGTGAGTGCATACATACACACATCGCCATCAGTTTAGAGTTGTCTGCGTGTTCGAACCGGTTGTGAAGGATTTCCAATGACTTGCTCCAATGGATGATCACGTGTCCAATGGTGAGTGGATGGATATGGTTGGTAGAATGTATGCATGTTGGACGGATCAACATGTTGAGTAGAAGACACTCCGACTTCGTGTACCGGTGTACCGAACGGATTGATAAATTCTTCTACGTCAGGTTGTGCATCGACTGCTTGATTGTTGTTTCCTCCTTCAGCATTGACGGTTGGTGATGTTGGTTGTATGATTGTTTCTTGAGTTTGTTGAGTATCCACTGGAATTGTCTCTTGAGCAAAGGTTGCTGAAGTAGATGCAGTTGTGTCTTGTTGACTTTGTGCGGGTGCATCAGCAGTATTGACAATAGAAGGCTTTGACACAACTTGATTGTTTCCATAGTAATATTCATCAAACATTTGATCATATAAATCAACCAACTCATTCATTTGTGTCGTATCCGTCGAGTCTGCTGTAGGAGTATTTTCTTGACATTCTTGCACGGGACGTACACTGTTGTGTGTAGGTGCCATTGTTAGACATTGAGGAGCGGGACTTGAGTTGTTGTGTTTAAGTACCATGTGTGGCAATTCGTCAAAGTTCACATGAATTGTTTCGACAATAATCTTTGTTCTTTTGTTATAGACTCGATATCCTTTCGACAATGTAGCATACCCCACAAAAATACATGCATCACCTTTTTCTTTCATCTTGTCGAGATTCTCACCGTCTTTAAGAATGTAGCATAAAGATCCAAATACGTGAAAGAATTTGACAGTAGGTTTCCTGCCATTGATAATGTGGTAAGGTGTCTTTTCATGTCTAGGGATAACGAGAGAACGATTCTGAGTATAACAGGCAGTTGCAATTGCTTCAGCCCAGAAGAATAGCGGTAATTTTGAAGCAGAAAGCATTGTTCGAGCTGCCTCAACCAAAGTACGGTTCCGCCTTTCGACAACGCCGTTTTGTTCAAGAGTTCGAGCAATAGACGTTTGATGTTCGATGCCTTCTTCTTGAAAGTAAGGTTGCAAGTTCTTGTTCAAAAATTTAGTACCCCTATCCGTTCTTACGGTTAAGACTTGAGCTTGAAGATTGCGTTGTATCATCTTGAGAAAGTTTTTGAGAACCTCTAGTGTTTCATCTTTGGACCTTAAGAAGAAAGTCCATGTGTATCTAGAGTAATCATCAACAATCACGAGAATATACTTTTTCCCGTTAATACTCTCTACACGCATGGGACCACATAAATCCATGTGTAGAAGTTCTAATCGTCCTTTTGAGCTTGGGGTAGTCTTTGATTTGAAAGACTTCCGTTTTGCTTTCCCCAACTCACAAGAAGAACAAAGATGGTGTTTGACGAATTTTAACTTAGGAAGACCGGTCACGATATCATTCTTAGAAAGCAAGTTGATGGTGTCAAAGTTGAGATGTGACAATCGTTGATGCCATAACCATGCTTGAGATGATGAGGCTTTAGAAGCAAATTAGATTTGTTGAAGATGTGTATTGAAGAGTTACTGTGTAGAGATCAGAACCACGAGAACCTGTAAGAAGGTCATTCCCATCGTAGTCTCTAACGTAGCAAGTAGATTTCCGAAAAGCCACTTCCAAATCCGCATCACAAAATTGACCAACCGAAAATAAATTATGATTCAATCCCTCGACGTAATAAACCCGTTTGATAGTGAGATTTCCTTGAACCAAATCGCCATATCCAAGTATCGGTGCAAACTGATCATTTTCAAACCGCACCGTACCCATAAACTTCTCCACGAAGTTAATGAGAAGCTTGAGATTTCCCGTCATGTGCTTTGTGCACCCGGAGTCCATTATGAATAGGATGATTTCGACGAGCTGCAGAAGAATTAGAAGACAATGTAGCATTTGACAAATGGAAGCCCTTGAAAGAGACGGGTTCCAAAATAGTAGTGGACCTAGATTCTAAAGGCAAGCTAACATTCATAGACCCAATTAGAATAGGGGTTGTCTTAGGTACCCATTTTTATCCGGGTGGTGTAAATCTTGAATACCCCCGTGTACATGTCCTAATTATGTTCTCATAAAGCTTCTTTAACCTGCTTTGTTTACGTAGAGTAGTGGATTCTAACGCACTTAGTTTCTTAAGTGGTTGATCAGTGGATTGGTTCAAAGTTCTTGTGGGTTCACTAGTACTAGTGGGCACACGAATAGGCTTCCTAGTTCTAGTATTCACGCCATTATGATTAAGAGCACAAGCATCATGATTGAAAGTACGAACACATTTTCCACATTCAACACAAACAAATTCAACATTCGAGGTCTTAGCATTTAAACTATCATTACATGCAGTTACAGACGTTTTATTCTTAGAAAACTTAAAATTCCTACGGTGGTCTTCTACTTCCAACTTCTTTCCTTGTCTATTGTTAGGCATGACCTTATCTTGCATTCTATTGCTCTTAAGTTGTGGTCCGCTAACGCTAGTAGTGGGGATTACTCCTGTAGAAGAAGACACACGTTGATTAGTTTTCCTAATATTCTCAGGTAACCGCGATGTTCCAGTTTGAGTGGGCTTAGTGTTCATCTTATACATTCCTGGTGCTATCACATTTGTGCTCTTATCAGTTCCTATCTTAGGCAAAGTCTGTGGGGATTGTCCCAAAATGGATGATTTAGGGCATTTAACCGCATTCGGTTGACGAATGGCGGATGGTTTACCCAAAACAGACTTTCCTTTGATTTTCTCAATGAGTTTCTGTAACTCACTTATGGCTATGTCCCTTTCTTTTAGCTGAGCTTTCAAATCATTTATTTCGAAATCTTTTTCATTTAGTAGACGAAACGAAGAAGCTGACATTTCTTGACACTTTTTATGATTATGAGATTTTTCACCTTTTTGTAAATCAAGTTCAAGAGAAATAGAGTGTTTCTCAAGTTGAGAAAAACTTTTCGAAAGTTTGTTATATGACTGAATTTGTTTCGAAAGCTCTACTTCAAGATTGCGACATTTCTCGTCCGATTCTGACACTAGACATGCTATATGACAATATTGATCAAGATCGGTATACACACCAAGTATAGCATTCATATGGTCAACATAAAAATATTCCTTAGAAAGTCGATCAATTTTGTTAGAAAGTTGGTGTTCTTGTGTCTTTAATTTAATTTGAAGAAAATCAACTTCATCTTCAAGAGATTTGACATAACTTAAGTCAGTTAACATTTCCTCAGTGAGAGCATTATAAAACAGTTCCACATTTTTTGAAAGATCATCAATTGTTGGAACAATGCATTGTTGAGTGACGACTTCTACTTGTGGGTTAGGTTTAATATTCCAAATTGTATCCCTAGAAACTTTTTCATAGTCGACGACACCTTTGTACAAATTTAAAACCCCTTGTTTTATAAACTCAAATTGCTGAACACTTTTGCTTTTCTCATCCCATTTACGTTTTTCATCCGAAATTTGTTTTTCTAACAAAATTGATTGTTTTTTTAAACTCCTTTTTAAAGAAACTTTCTTTTGGGGTTCATCACTTGGTGGTGGAACACTATTGTACATCTTTTGTTCTTTGGAAAGTTCTTTTTGAGGAACAAACTTAATATAATTATCAGAATCAGAAAGGTTTATTAAATCACTTAAGTTTGATCGACTTTCTTCTTGTTGACGAATGATTTCGTCGCAGTCAGGGGAAAGCATAAGAGCAAGATTATCAACATAGCAACCGATATCATAAAGAGCAGGCTTGGCACTTTGAACTTTCTTGAGATATTCAGGCTTGAAAAAACTCGTTTTCATATTTCTATTGAACATATTCATAGTTTGAATAGACTGACCCGTTTTGTAAACAATGTTGTTTAACGTGTCGACTCTCTTTTCCAAAGCAAGAATTTTTTCAATATCCTTTTCTTCACAAGTTTTATAAAGCTCAGTTTGTTCTTTGTTAACCGACTCTAATTCAGTAATTTGGAGTTTATGTAGCAGCAGTTGTTCTTCAAGTTCCGATATCTTCTGTTTTGACATATGAATTTCGTGTGTTACTTCAGAACAATATTGTTCGTTGAGCACCTTACGTTCATATACCAAACCATTAGCTATTGCAACCCGTCGATCAGCTTATTTTACATAATCACACTCTTTAAGCATGTCTATCTCCTCGGCTAAGGATGCGTTTGCTTGCTTCAAACGTTTATTAGCTTCTTTGTTTTCATCAATTTCACGTTTTAAAGATTCAATAATAGACGCAAGCAAATCACGGTCCTCATCCGAGTCAGTATCCTGAACAGCTTTTCTGTCATCATTACTCATATGCTGTGAATCCGTAGAGATATTTCTATCCTCCGTGTCCATTACATATGTGTCATTGATGCTTTCGGGTTTCTCAGGATGTCGTCGTTCATTAACAAACACATTATAGTTATCATGTGATGGTACCTTTTCAAGTGGCTCAGAATCATAGATGGGTCCAGAAGTATCATCAGTCTCTGGGATCACTTCTTGAATCTTTGCCATGTACACATAATGTGCCTCTAACTCTTGATCATCGGCTTCATCATTAGTGTCATCACGCCAGTCAACTTCATCTGCTGTGAGTGGAATTCCTGCTTCTTCTTTCTTACACAGCAGCATCTTTTCCTTGTGATACACTGAGTCCTTAACCCGTTTTGGCTTCTTTCATTCCCTAGCCATGTGTCCAAATCCCTTGCAGTTGAAGCATTAAATCCCAGTCTTCTGCACAACCGGAGTGCCTACAGTATCTCTAGCCCCAAATTGATTCAGCATCCTCTGATTATCATACCTAGCATCACGATCATACCTAGGTGCATGATCAACTTCCTTATATCTAGCATTGGATGATGATCTGAGGTTGTTGTTGGTAGGTTTGTAGATCTTCTTATAAGTTGTGGTGAGTAAAGACATGAGTTCTTCAATCTTTTTGTCCCTTGAAGTTTGATCATCATCACTGTCTCCATCTGACTCGGTGTCATACTTTGGAGGTGGAGTGGGGACAATTGCTTTTGCTTTGTGTTTAGCAGCAGCTAGAGGTTTGGTGGATGAGCTTGATGACTTTGAGGAATGAGTAGGTGGTTGTTGACGGGGAACGGGTTTTGTTGAAGTAGCAGCCACAAAAGCAATAGAATTAGCAGACCGTTCTGCCTTTTCAGCCCTTAGTTCATTCACTTCATTCTGATGTTGTTTCAAGATATCATAAAGTTTGTGATAGGAGATGGTCTTGATATCTTCCCTTTGTTTAACCAAGGTCACAAACCTTTGCCATTCCGGTTGGAGTTGAAGTAGAAACTAAACATTGGCATGATGATTGGAGATGGTGCACTGATTTCTAACAAGCTCATTCATCATTTTGTAGAATCTCGAGTAATATGATTCAATGGATTCACCATCTTCAGATGTGAATTTTCCAAACTCCCAAAGTAGATTAGTCTCGAGATCTTGAACATTGATCGACTCACCTTGCTTCAATCGATGAATTACATTCCACATTTCCATAGCATTAGGACATGCATCAACTGTGGAATAGATATCGTTATCAATTCCAGTGAGTATGAAGTTTACAGCATCAGCTTCAGCTTGGAGGAGTTTCTTTTTCTCAGCAGAACATGTGTCAAAATCCTCCATAGCTAGTATAGTTGATGAAGTACCATCCTTTGCCTGTGTTGTAATTGGTCTGAATTCAAAAACTGGAGGTGGATTCTCAAGGCAGTGACGAAGAGCAGTTCGGTTTTCTTTTCCATCGAGAAATCTGAGAAAACGAGATCTCCATTGAACGTAGCAACCGGCAGTGAGCACAGGTGGGTTACCGTTGCCACCTTGTTCCAAACGAATTTGATTAGCAGTTGCAATGTTGATGTTGTTGTTAGACATGGTGAATACTTGTGGATGAATTGCAGATCTTAGTAGATTTGTTGTGATGAGGTGTGGTTAAAATTTCGAAAACTCAAAAATTTCTCAGTCCGACAATAAATTCCTCAGTCCGACAAAACGGTAATCCGAAAAATTTTGTATCGCCAAATTTTGAAATTGAGTTAGAAATAGCCAAAAACTAGTAGGGAAAAAATTTGAATTTACTTGACCTAGAATTTTTAAATCTTTTTTTTAATCTTCGTGTAAACTAAGTTCCGAAACTAGTCTAGATAGTGGCTAAGTCAAAAAATTGCTCAAACAAAATTTATCTGTCCATCGGAATGTCACCCATCGCAATACCCATCGGAATGTCACCCAATTGCAATATGTCCTCTATCGCAATACCAATCGATCGCAATGCCCCGATCGCAATATCCAATCGCAATATCCCTTTGATCGCAATGTCTTGATCGCAATAACACAACTCAGATCGCCATATGGATCGCAATATCAGATCACAATATGGATCGTAATATCAGATCGCAATATGGATCGCAATATCAGATCGCAATATGGATCGTAATTGGATCGCAATATCAGATCGCAATATCAGATCCCTTTTGCGATGGTAGTACACTTTGCGATGGCAGGACAATTTTTGCACATTTCTCGGACAGAACGCACCCAATACGTGATTTTGAGCCAAAAAATGATCCAAACACCCAAAAAATTTGTGTTTTTAGCCAAAGAAACAATACCAAATCTCTACCACAACTATGTAGAAGACTTGTATCAAGATCAAACCATAAAAAACACAAAAACAAATTGGTTCGTGTGTTTAGAGATCAAAAAAATGGACGAAAATCAACAAGAACACCACCACGAATCTTCAATCACCTATCCACTATAGGCTCTTGATACCAAATTTTATTCCCATTCAATCCATAACACAAGATTTAGAAGAGATATTTAGAGAGAGAAATAGAAGAAAAGTAGAGAGAGAAACAAGAGAGAATTTGGAAGGTTAAACACTTTAGAGAGAGAAAGTAAAATGAACCAACACCCTCTTCCACATGTGGAAGAGGGTTATATATGCCACGGCTCTAAGGCCTTTGTGGGCTTCATCTTGGGCCGGGCTTGGCATTCACTTGGGCATATAGCCCCTAACAAAGACACTATTAGCTTAAAGTCCAAGCCCGCTTTTCCCGACTAACCTATTACTATACAAGACCAATAACGACTAAGATGACCTATTACATTCTTGTTCGGCTATATAAAATATAGGGCTAACAATTTAGATTTTCTTGTTAGATTTGGTTAGTTGTTTGATTTTGTAGCTTGTTAGATTTGCTTATTTTGCTTTGCTGAATTTGAGTCTTAGTCGTGTTAGCTTATTTGCTTATTTGCCATTTTAGTTTAATCTGCTTATTTTCTATTTTAGTCTTGTTGCTTATTTGATGTAATTATTGAGTTATGGTTTTAGTAGATTATTTCAGTTTGGCTTATTCTAGTCATTTGTTAGTTTTTTTTGTGCTTATTCAGTTCTGTTCTTTTGCTTATTTATTAATCTGTATATGCTTATTCTGTTTTGTTGATATTGCTGCGAACAGCAACAGACCCACTTGGTCTGTTTGTTTCAAAATTTCCAAAAAAAGAAAAATAATAGCCAAAAAGGTCACTGCAGGACTCAAACCCCTGACCTCCAGTATAACAGTCCAACATCTTTACCATTAGTCTAGGGCCTCTTTTGATTTTATTTACAGCTTGTTTAATTAATGTAGGATTTGTGTTAGCTGTCAGATTTAATTGAGTTTTAAATACAAGTTTTAATTTAATTAATTTTAATTTAAAAGTTTTCTTATTATTCACTTTAGAAATTATAAAAAAAATAAAAAAATATTTTAATTAATAGTTTTTATAAAATAGTTTTTAATTAGTTAAAATAAGATTCATTCTAAATAGTTTTAAATTAGTTTATATTTTTTTTAAATAGATTTGTTTTAAATAGTTTAATTAGTTTTAAAGAATTTAATAGTTTAAAAGTATTTACTTTTTAATTAGATTAAATAAATTTTAGTTTTATTTAAATTTTAAATAGATTTCTAAATTGTTTAAATAGTTTTATAGTCAAATTTAGTTATAAATATTAAATAGTTTTAAAATACCATTATTCACCAAGAACAATAAATCTTACGTTTAATTGGAAATCAATTCGAGTGAGTCGAGGAAACGAACTTTAATTGCACAACAAAAATTTCCAACATTACACACCTTTGAGGTAAAGTAGAAAGAGGAATTGCATGCAAAACTTTCAAGTTAATGGCATCGATGGAAATCTCATCACAAATATAGTAGAACTTGATACTTTTCTTTGAATATCTATTTACATGTTTACTAGTCTACGAGACTCACATTGGGTATAATGTGTAGACATTCAAAGAACTACAAAGTATACAAATTGCTACTTGCTTTTTCACTAGTATAGATACATTCAAAATGTTGTCTAAACTAATGGGAGCAATGCATTTTTTTAACCATAGGACACACTTGTAAAGTTGTCTTATTCAGTGGGAGCTATGAGTTTATCACCTTGTAAGTGACCCACTTAATTTCTAGATTGTCTTTAAATAACATCATAGTTTTCTAAGCCTTATTGCATATTATTTTAATAGATAACTAGTCGTTTTTCTAATGTCGCTTCCCGAAATGTTATCTAAAAATAGTTATGCATGATTACTTATTAAACGATGAAGTTCTACATAACCCTTCTATACAAGCTTGATTTAAGTATGACTTAAATCTTATTATATCTGTGATATTTTAATATTATTCATATATGATGTTGTGTCATGCTCAAGTGGGAGAATTATTAGAGTGTGCAAGGTACAACACAATATGGCTTATAATATTCTATTAGGACTTATACATATTGATGTATGTTGCCTAATAGAGAACTAATGTCAAGAAATAATAAAAATTACTTCATCGCATTACCTAAATGTTTTAGCTAATAAGCATATGTCTTCTTGTAAAGACATAAATATGAAGTATGTAAATTAACTTGAAAATACTATTGAAGCCAAAAGTAGGCATTCAATAATACTTTATTTCTAGTATATTTATGTCTTCAAGTAAAGACATAAACATGAACTTCCTTGAATTGTTTAAAGACTTATAAAATAAAGTAAGTACTTGACTTGTTGTGTCTTCTTGTTAGGGCATATACAATGAAGTTATTGGATTGTTAAATATCTTATAAAGTATATTTAGTGACCAACATGTTATGTTTTCTTGTTAAAACATGAACATGAAGTTCTTGAACTACTAAAATAATCATACTTTATAGCATGCAATCGGCTTGAATATATTGTTTATGCAATTTGGTTTGGCCAAATTATAAAATATGTGAGCCATAGAGTATTATGTTATCAAAGTAATTGTGATACTGTCTCATAATTGCAACACTATGTCTCATGTGTAAAATCAAATACTATTGTTATTATTTGATCCTTGATAACATTAACTACTCTCTCTCTCTTGTATCTTATTAAGGTTAACAAAAATTTGAATATGCCCGTGCTTATTCAATATGGTTCCAAACAAGAAGGTAACTAAGAAACCATCAATTTATGGAATGGGATGACTCCCAATAAGTCTTAGTTGAAGTCTTGAATTTGTTAAAATCATGTTAGACGTGTATTAACAAAACTTGAATCAATAAATTTCAGTGTATTTTATACATCCCAAACGAGAACAATTCATTGTTTCTCGACATGATGTGTAGTTGGAGAAAGTATCCTCTTACAAGAAGCAAGTGGGAGCCTTTGTGCATCTTTGTAGAAAGTAAGAAATAAAATACAACCTTCTAAATACACTAGTGAACGACATAATGAGGCTGAGCATGTAAATGCAAAAGCCACAAATTGTTGTAACTCCCATTCGCATATCCGCAAGGATACCTGAAGCACCTGAAGATATGAATGTCATGTCAATGTTGAGGAATATGAGTTAGATGATCATTTTGAACCTTATAACTATCGAGACTCATTTTTAAATTTAGAATCTAACGAATGACTCAAACTATGAATGGTTAGATGTAGTCCATAAAAGAAAATCAATTTTGGAATTTGATTAGCTTTCACTAATCAGTAAGACTGATAGGTTATAAATGGTCTTCTATGAGAAGATAGATATGGACACAATTGTACACATTTATCGACACTCTCTTTGAATAGAGTTTAAGGCATGCTCAAGCAATTGATCATGATTTAAGGCTTTCTTTTCTTTACGGGTGTTAAATTACTAAAGATATTAATCACCATACTTGATTTCATGAATATGAAATATGGTAATTGGTGTACAAACTCTAGAAATCCAAGTGTGGATTAGAGCATGCATCTAGGAGCTGGAATCTTAAGTTTGAATCAATGATATGATCATGATTAAAACAAAGATAACTCTCAAGTACCCTTAAAGCTAGTAGGAGCATATTATTTTGTTTGTTTTAAATCTCATATGTTGTTAACATATTGGAAATATTATTCCATCAAAGCTAGTTTTTAATCCTTGACTTGGAATATATTTCTATTGAGAGATAAAAGAAGTAAAACATATAACCTTGGGACATATGCTTATTATAATAAGACATAGGCGGTTAATAAGTCTAAATATGACCATCATTGTGAAAGTCTCAAAGTTCAGTCTGACGTGATAAGATTGATTATGTACATGGAAACCTTTAGTTTAACTAGTGGATTCATTACATATGATATGTGATGTATTAAGACTAATGTTGATAGTTGCATGAATGCAAGATGAACTGATCACAAAGTATCTAAGTGAAAGTCATTAGAATACTGTATACTTGATCATCGTTTACGGATTTTAGCTAAGAAGATTAGTGTTGAGTTTATACACTAATGCTTACTTTGATTGAGATGGTACTCAATACTAGTGATAGTAGGATTTCATCTTCAATGATAATACTACTACCTAGACGTGCTTGAGGAAAAGCATTGTTGCACTACTCATTGGTAAAATAAGAATACTTTATAGTTTGGGAAGCTGTTAAGAAGATTGTCTTAAATAGGTGTTCTACTTGCTTCAAACAACCTATGTAATGTACTATGGAGATGCTAGTATTACTGTATTAGCACTTGAGCGCACATATACAAAATGACAATCATTGTATTATCCAAAATCTTCACTATTTGTGAGTTTCTGAAATAAGTATTCTCAAAGTTCACTCGGATGACAACTCAACAGGTCCTTGTGTAAATTCAATGTCTTGTAGTCAAACATGTTCATCTTGCTTGGAACATTGGACTTTGACCTTAGAGTAGTCTCATGTATATCTATTTTTTTTTGTATTTGGATAATGGAACGTTAAGCAGTTTGACTAAATAATGAATTGATATACTTGGTTGATCGTCTTCATTTGTACTACTGTGTTCTATATTAGCATGTTTAATCCATGAATAATTTAGTTATTCTAAATTATCCATTGTCAGTTGACGATACGGGAGTATTGTCGAGTTAAGACAAATGTGAGTTGGTCATATTCATTAGGAATGAATATTAACTAATGATGCCGCCAAACTCATATGTGTTCATTGGATGAACATTGGATTGACCCAACCTACGAGAATTCACTACATGGATCGTCGTCAATAGTGAATCTCGCAAGTGGTTAAATATCTCATCCTTAGACGTGAGATGCAAGTAGGTTTTGTATGTGTGGAATGTCAATCTTTGATATGGTTAAACGCTGTCCTGAACAAGGCTGCTATAAAGACCATTTTCAGGTGCGATGTGAAACACATGAACGACACGTGCAATCAAAATAGAATTTGTTTCTTCACTTTTATTGGAGTTAGATACTACTGGGCCCCTCGATGAATTGTACAAATGTTTGTGTGGCCACAACCAAATGTAATTAAGATGATTCTTGATTAATTTGGTAATCTAGTTCAATATCTATATCGAGAAACAGAATAGTTAAACTTAAGAATGACTGTTGATCCATGTCTAAAGTTTAACAGAGTATCTGAAATAAAAGGATGACTAATATCTAACCATTTAATTAAGATGTTTGAGAAACTATCCCCATACGTTTCTACGGGCATTGGCGTGTTGCTAGACGCTAACCATTGCTTGTATAATTACATGATTATTATGACGTGCGCAAGTGGGAGCTGTTGGAGTATGCTTGTGTCATAACAACTAATTATACGGCTAGACATATATGGGCCTATGGGGTCACACATATACACTAAGGTACCATTTCAATATATCGTGTTTATCGTATTTACGGTATATAAACAACCTTCGTAACTCGAGATCATTATTGGGCTTCTATCGACTAGTAGTGTACTTAGTTATTAGACTTGTAAAAGTGTATGGCAAGGCCCATACAAAGCCCATTGAGTCCGGCCCATTAAGATGAAAATAGGAAGGAGTTACATTTGTGATAAATATGAGTTATTAGGTAAAAACTCTAATTTATTACATTAAACATATTACCAAAAATCCTCCCTCTTTCCTCTAATTGGGGTTTGTACGGTTTTGAGATGTAAAAACCGTGGGTTTATGTTTTGTAATGATCTCCATCTTTGAATCTTGTTTATTCAAAGGGTGTTACTAGGTTTCGGGGTTTAAGACTAGCATCTATTGGGATACAAGGATGTGTGGTGTGGATACATCATAGAGGTGATCTATTTTGATCACTTGGTTTCATATTTGATTGGTTTCTTGGTTAGATCATGTGTTCGTGATGGTCTCCGTTCGATCTTACCGAATCACGCTACAAAGGTATACTTTTATGTCCCTTTTATTGATTAATCATATGACTCTATGGATCGTTGATAGGTGATCTTACCGCTGCGTTTATTATTTATTCATATCATGTTTATATGGATAATCACCTATAATTTCTGGGTTGCATAGGGTGAACAGTGGTCCCCTTTGATCCGGTTTTGGTGGAGTGGAAAGTGTTTGGCGCAAAAACTGATTTGAATGTTTCTTTGTGGCAACTTTAGTCCTCAGCCTTTGAAAAAAACTTGTATAAAAAGTTTATTTTTGTTGTGAACTCGTTTCCCTTTGATAATTAAGTTTCTAAATTTAGAGTTTGGCCACAAAAAGTTTCACAACAATGTTCTTGGGCTTTTAACACTTTGGCATAATTACAACGTTAGTCCTTTTGATATTTATTCCATTTTAAAAGGACTAGAAGTGTAATATTCTTGAAATTCAAGGGCTTCTTTGGATCTTGGACTTTATGAAGGACTATTCTTGACATTTTGGAATTGTTGAAGGGCTAGTCTTGTCAATTCTTCAAACTTGGAGGACCTTTTTTTAATTTTGACAAACTTAAGGGACCAAACTTGTAATTATGAATATACAAGGGTATTAAGTGTCATTTCTTCATAAATGAGGGCTCAATCTTGTACATCTTCAAATCTTCAAGGGTTTTTTTGATAATTCATAAACTAGGGCCCGGTTCATTGTGCGGCTTCGTTTCTCATGTTTGTTTTTTCCTTGTTTCTTGTAATCTTTTGTCTTTTTCACGATATCCATACCTAAAATACACAAGTAAACAAACACAAGCATATATATGGTATTTTATGACATATTTATGCATTTAAAGCCCGAAAAGAACGATAAGATCATGTATAAATGCCATCTCATCACTCCCCCATACTAAACCATTGCCGTGCCCTCACGCAATGCTAGAATAAAGTATCTAAGCATCTCCAAAATTCAATTTTATTACCCTTTATTAAAAATTAGAAGACTTGCAATAATACTACGAAGATGTGTAAAGACATAATATATGATTTTCATCACAAATGTGACTTTTAGGGTCAATGAATAGGAACAAGTTAATGTCCCATAGAGTGAAGTTCGTTATCCTTGATTGTCATTCATTCCATGCTAAGTGCAAAAACGAGATCACTGTTGGTACAAGTCACAACGCTAACACTACTCATACGTCCAAATTGTGTAATACTTTTTCTCCCCGCAATCCTAGTTATTATTAAAGGAAATAGGTTTTTAGAAGTTTTTAACTATTTGTTATGGATCACAAGTGATTCATATTGACTTATTTGAGCATGGAAAGGGTGATCAACATTATATCTAAAGTTGTTTATGAATTATGCTAAAAGATAATTGTTAGAACAATAAAGGATATGTCATGGATTCGTGAAAAACTTTTCAAGCAAACGATCGAAGCTCACGTAAACGAACACGAGAGTCTTTAATCGTGGCGATGATGATGATCTAGATAACACATTCACAAACAACCACGAGACAACGAGTTAGAAGGGCACAAATCCCCTCTCATTATTCTATTAGAAATCATTAAAAAGGATAAGCATGGGATCTCCCCCACGAGGCACCTCGTTTTTTATTACCGAGTCATGAGCTCGACTCGATCCCCTCTATGCTAATTATCATTGGGGAAGGTGACTTGGTCGAGGTCGTCTAACGAAGGAACTTCCCCACCAAAGTAGTGCTTAAGCCTATGTCCATTCACATTGAAGTTAGGACCATCATTTTGAGCTAGCTCCATGGTCCCATAAGGAAACACTTGTGTAATGGTGAAAGGACCCGACCAACGAGATTTCAATTTCCCGGAAAATATCTTTAAACGAGAGTTAAAATGTAACACTTGATCACCAACATTAAAACCCCGGTTTTTAATCTTTGCATCATGAAACTTTTTAGTATTTTCTTTAAAAATCAATGAATTTTCATAAGCATTGTCTCTAAATTCATCCAATTCATTCAATTGTATTTTCCGGTGATCTCCAGCGGTCTTTAAATCATAGTTTACATGCTTAACAGCCCAATATGCCTTATGCTCCAATTCAATGGGCAAATGACAATTCTTTCCATAAACCAACTTATATGGAGTACAAGCGATAGGTGTCTTATAAGCGGTCCTAAAGGCCCATAAAGCGTCATCGAGTTTGTCGGACCATGAAGCACGGTTTTCTCCAATTGACCTCTCTAAAATCCTTTTCAAAGCTCGGTTTGAAACATCGACTTGCCCACTCGTTTGCTGGTGATAAGCCGTAGAAAGACGATGAGTAACTCCATATTTCCTTAAGACCTTCTCGAATTGGTCATTACAAAAATGGGTTCTACGATCGCTTATAATAGCACGAGGGGTTCCAAATCGAGAGAATAGTTGCTTCAATAACATCACTACCACACGAGCATCATTAGTAGGTAAAGCCTTAGCTTCCACCCACTTTGAAAGGTAGTCGACGGCGACGAGGATATATTTGTTACCATGAGACGATGGGAACGGACCCATAAAGTCTATGCCCCAAATATAGAAAATCTCACACACTTGAATTATGTTTTGCGGCATTTCATCACGTTGAGATGATTTTCCTTGACGTTGGCACGAATCACACGACTTTACAAGTGTGTGTGCATCACGATAGATCATAGGCCAAAACAAGTCGGCATCGAACAATTTCTTAGCCGTGAGATTAGCACCGTGGTGACCACCCGTGGGTCCCTCGTGACAAGCTCTAAGGATGTTAGAAGCTTCGGTACCAAAAACACAACGTCGAACGAGTTGATCCACACAAACCCGAAAGAGATAAGGGTCGTCCCAAAAACAGAACTTGACGTCACGAAAGAATTTTCTCTTTTGTTGTGTCGTCATACCCTTGATTATGAAGTTCCCCGCATGGTAATTTGCAATGTCGGCAAACCATGGGGTGGTGTCTTTAGAATTCACTACACCGAGAGTCTCGAAAGAAAATGTTTTGGTGATTTCCTTGTTCTCGAAAACATCTTTGTGAGGATCTTCTAGACAAGAGAGAGATGATCGACCGCTAGATTCTCGGCTCCTTTTTTGTCAAGCACGGTGACATCAAATTCTTGGAGGAGGAGCATCCAACGAAGCAATCTCGGGTTAGCATCTTGCTTAGCTAAGAGATACTTGATAGCCGAATGGTCGGTATACACGATGCTTTTAGTCAAGACGAGATAAGGTCGGAATTTCTCAAAAGCATAGACCACGGCAAGGAATTCCTTTTCCGTTGTGGTGTACTTTAATTGAGCCTCGGTCATTATCTTACTAGCATAATGGATAGGAAGGAAATGCTTTTCATAATGTTGCCCTAAGACGGCCCCAATAGCATAATCACTTGCATCGCACATGACTTCAAAGGGTAATTCAAAATTAGGAGCAACAAGAATGGGAGCTTCGGTAAGTTTCCTCTTAAGAGTTTCGAAAGCGCTAACACAATCCTCATTGAAGTTAAAAGGAGCATCCTTCTCTAGAAGATGTGTCATTGGTCGAGAGATTTTCGAAAAGTCTTTGATGAAACGATGATAAAAGCCCGTGTGGCCTAGGAAACTCCTAACTCCCTTGACGGTTTTGGGATGAGGTAACTTGGCAATGAAGTCTACCTTAGCTTTATCGACCTCAATCCCCGCTTTCAAGACCTTGTGCCCTAAGACAATTCCTTGTTTACACATAAAATGACATTTTTCCCAATTAAGCACAAGGTTGGTTTCTTCACAACGTTTTAACATTTGCTCGAGATTAGATAAACACGACGTGAACGAATTGTCAAACACCGAAAAGTCATCCATAAACACTTCCATCGACTTCTCGATCATATCATGACAAATAGTCATAATACACCGTTGAAACATACCTGGTGCATTACAAAGTCCGAAAGGCATCCTACGATAAGTAAACGTTCCATAAGGACACGTAAACGTAGTTTTCTCTTGATCACGAGGGTCGACAGGGATTTGAAAGTAACTGAAAAAAAACCATCTAAAAAGCAATAGAATTCATTTTCCGCGAGTCGCTCAAACATTTGATCCATGAAGGGCAAAGGAAAGTGGTCCTTACGAGTGGCGTCATTTACTTCCGGTAGTCAATACACACCCTCCAACCGGTCACAACACGAGTGGAAATTAACTCCTTGTTTTCATTAGGCACAACGGTCATTCCTCCCTTTTTAGGGACACAATGGATTGGGCTCACCCATGGGCTATCGAAGATAGGGTAAATCATTCCCGCGTCAAGGAGTTTTAAGACTTCCTTTTTGATGACATCGTGAATTTTGGGGTTTACCCTTCTTTGAATTTGAAGTGCGGGTTTGTAGTCCTCCTCTATTAAAATCTTGTGAGTACAAAATTTTGGGTCAACACCCTTAATGTCGGAAATTTTCCACGCAATTACCCCTTTATGAGCTTTAAGAACTTTTAAAAGTACGGTTTTTTCATCACTAGCAAGATCTTTTGCAATAATAACCGGAAACTTGTCATCAACTTCCAAGAATGCGTATTCAAGGTGAGATGGAAGATCTTTTAATTCAAGGATAGGAGGTTCCTCGATTGAATATTTTTGCTCACCACTCATAACTTCCATCGGTGGAAGAAATGGTGGAATAGAAGTATCATTACCAATAATCACCTCATCTTCATTGTCGATTTCATTTGAAGTAAAATCGCCTCCTTGGAATGGAGTGAGATTTGGTGTAGAATTAGCATGAATCGGATCCAAAATAGTGGGATTGCCACTTGACGAGCTATCGGAAAAACCTAACACTTCTTGTGAAAACTCATCGCAAACCACATCAACTAAGTCGATGTGATTGATGGTAGCGACTGCATAAACATGAGAAGGTGTCGAGTTTTGTGTAGCGTTTATAACAAGTTCCTCTTCGTTGAATCTCAAAGTAATAGTTCTTGCATGAACGTCAATAAGCGATCTCGAGGTGTCTAAAAATGGACGATCTAAAATTAGAGAAACTTGGGGATCCGCGGGGATGTCAACTTCTATAAAATCAACTGGATAGTAGAACTTCCCCACTTTCACGAAAACATCCTCGGCTACTCCACATGCTAAAATGGTAGAATGATCGGCCATCTCGATAGACATGTTCGAAGGAGTAAGAGCCGGAAGCGAAAGAAATTTCCAAATGGAAAATGGCATCAAATTAATGCTCGTACCAAGATCGGACAAGGCGAGGCATTCTTTCATATCTTGTATATCACAAGGAATGAGAAACTTCTCGGGGTCACCAACTTTTTCCGGTATGCGATTAAGATAAACCGAAGAACAATTAGCAAGCTTTGAAAGCTTCTCCTTATCGTTCATCATACCTTTTAAAGTGGAAGCGAAGCGAGGCATGTATAACAACGCGTCGGCTAAACTTACATCAAAATGAACTTGTTGAAACATTTTTATAAAAAGCTCGATTTGTTGCTTGTTACGTTCTTTCAGTTTCTCTTTGTTTCGTCTCGAAGGGTAAGGTAAGGGTGGTGTGGGTTGGACATTGTGCAACGGCCTTGGAATCTCGGGTTCCATAATTGGTATTGGTTCAACCGTAGTGTGGTATGAGCGGTACTTCATGGGCTTGTGATATGCTCCTTTTCGACCATCACCTCGGGCTCTTTCTCGATTTCCTTCTCCGTAGAAGTACTTAGACGAGAGATTGGTTCCTTGAAAGTTTTACCACTACGAGTAGTAATAACCTTCATTTCTCCCTTCGGGTTTGCAATGGTATCACTAGGAAGACCACCCGAGGAAGAGGGTTTACACATGATTGCTTCAAACATTTTTGCCATTCGGTCTTCAAAATTTGATTGCCTAGCATCCGCTTTTAATAACTCTTGCTTAATCTCATGTTGTCCTTGTTCCATCTTTTGTTGGTTTTGTTGAAGACGTTGAACGTTTCCTTCCATTTTATTAGCATGAGTCTTAATTTTATTAGCAAGTTCTTTTTTAAGCTCGTTTTTTAACTCGAATCTTAAGCTAATCATCTCACGTTGCATATTATCAAACTTAGCATCGTTTGATTTTGCATAATCCAAAAATTCTCCATTAAGATTTTTAGTGTGAGCATTTTCAAAACCTTGTGTAGTGTTTTGAAAATCACGGTTTTGGTTTTGATTTGAAACTTGTCCATTCCCACTTTGATAATTACCTTTGTTATAATTGTGTGAATTCCTTGATAACCACCATTTTGATTGTTGTTTCGATAGTTGTTAGCATTTTGATTTGATGGAGCTTGATTTGGGCGGGAACCTTGGTCGTTTTGGTTGTAAGTTCCCGTTGCTACATAAGCACTCGAAGTGTTACCACAGACGGTAATGCACTCGGAAAGATCATGAGCTCCACCACAAGATAAACAACTTTTTTCAACCGCTTTAACAGATGTGGAATTCAAAGCATCTTGTGCTTTCCAATGTGTCATAAGCGTCGAAAACCTATCGAAAAACCGATTTTCCTCATTTTCTTCATCATGTAAGGCATTAATGTTACGAGACGATGACGAACCCATATTGGCAACACTCGGTGTGTTACGAGGGTTATAAACCTTAGATCTATTCTCGATAACCTTTAAAGCCTCATCGGTCGTTTTGCACAAAAAATTACCACCCGCGGCGGCATTCAAATAATCTCATTCATGATCATTAAGCCCATTATAAAAAGTATCTATTTGATGCAATTCCGAAATATCATGGTGTGGACATTCATGTAACATTTCCTTAAATCGTTCCCATGCCATTGAAAAACTTTCATTATTACGTTGTGTAAACCTTGAAATCTCATTTTTCAAATGTGTTGTCTTAGATGGTGGAAAAAATTGGTTCACAAACTTAGAAACGAGATCACCCCATGTCAAAATCGAATTTGACGGTTCTTTCTCGAGCCAAATTTTAGCGGGTCCATCCAACGAGTATGGAAACAACATCATCTTAATGGCGTCATGTGGAACATCCTTAAACTTGCTTGTTGCGGTGAGACGATTAAGATTCCTTATGTGATAGTGCGGGTTGTCTTTCGCATGACCTCTAAATTTATTTGCTTTCAACATCGACATTAAACCCGTCTTAATCTCGAAATTCTCCGCAAGGATGGCGGGAATCACAATAGCTTCTCCAAAACCCTCGGTGGGTGCTTGAAGCAACTCCATCATAGTATGATTAGCCATGGCGACTATTGGTTCTACAACGGGTTTGACAATTGGAGTTTGTTCTTCAATTAAAGGCTCTTGATTTCCTTGACTTTGACGACGTTTACGAGCTCGTTTTGCTTTATTACGAGTTAGCATAAACTTGACATAGAATGGGAGGTGAGCAAAGAAGAATCTTTTTGGTTGTTTTGTGAATTTTCAATTTTTTTTTGTGTTTTTGATTGTTTTTAATTTTTTTGGATTTTGTGTGTATTCGTAGACAACAATCTACCAAATCTCTCCTCGAATCAAACTCTTGATTAAAGAAGCCTCAAAAGAATGAAAACGATCACGTGGAGTGAACGCCTTCGAATGACTTTAGAACTTTGGTAAAAACCAAATTGTTCAAGAGGGTTTAATCACAAAGAAACCAAGAAAATATATATGATACGTAATAATACTTTGGGCGACAAAACCCTCGATTAGCTTTCAATCTCAAAACACTCACAAGCAAGCGGAGAAACGAGGCGGCGCGAAGCACTTAAGAGCCTTTTTCTTTAGGGTATATTTTATAATACCCGCCTTATACCCACCTTATAGTTTGTATTTTTCAAAATCGAGCTTCACGAAAGTATTTATCTATTTTTGCCTTTTTCTTTTTGTTTGAGATTCGAATACAATAATTAGGAGATCAAATCCCAATTAAGGTTGTGTTTGCACACTTTTGGAGATATTTTGTATTTGTTGTGATACTTATACAATATAGTAATAATAATTTCACAAGAAAAACGAAAAAAAACCGATAATACGTATTAGTAGAGTTCTACTAACACAAATACTATTTATGGTTAATATTAATAACAAATTGACAAATTAATCAAGACATACGTCCTCGGCAGCGGCGCCAAAATGATTGTGGTAAAATACGTCTCTTGTTTAGGAAAACAAAAGAGCGTATATAAGCGGAAAGTATTAAGTGATGATTTAGGAAAATCAAGCACTAATGACCCAATTAAGTTCGTTTCCCAAGGAGGTATATGTGTGTGATTAAAATGTAAAGATATTTGAGATTAATATGGTGAAAGAAGGGATGAGAAATTAGAATGACGGATACGTGAAAATTATTACTACAACGACTAAATTAAAAACCGTAAAAAGTGCTAAAATAAAAATTAATTCTAAAAATTCCCAAAAAATTACCAAAAATCAGATTAAATAAACTAAGAGTTTACAAATGATCAAAACTTTTTCAAACCTTCTAATTAATTAAATATTAATTTTTAAATGCTAATTAAAGCTCTAAAAATCCAATTAATTATTAAAAAGCCCAAATAAATATTTTCAAATTATAAACCTCTTAGATAACTTAAAAAGACTAAAAACTATTTTTATAAATTTTTAAACTAAGGAAAACTATTTTTTAAAAGATTAAAAACTACTAAAATATTGAAATAATTCTAGAAATTAAGAAAATGATGCTAAAATTAATCTAAGAGTTTTAAAAAAAGCTATTTTAATGAATTTGACCTAAGAAAAATATAAAAGTTGCAAAAATATGAAAAATGAAATTTGATAATAAACTAATATTAAAATATTATTAAAAATCCAAAAATAATAAAAAATTCTAAAAACTTGCAAAATAGTTTATTTTAACCTAAGTAAACAGAAAATGAAAGTGAAATTACCAAAATAACCCTAATGGGCCCCCAAATGGGCTAAAATAAAAAACAGTACACTTAAATGGGCTTCTTGGCCCAATAAGATCAAACTCAACCAAATAAGCTGAAAATCACCAGTCTGACTCAAAATTTAATTTTAAGCACAAAAGTCTAAAGGCCCAGAAGCTGAAAATGTGCTTATCATAGCTTAATAAGTCAACAGCTTATTCTTAATGGGCTTTTTGGCCCATTAAGCTATAAGCCAATGCCATAAGCTCTAATTGAACACACAACATCCTATTGAGATTCTAAACCAATCTGCAAAAAGAAATTTTGAAAAAGCTCAAGTAATGAGCCAGAACTTTGAAAAGAACTTTTTCACTAAACGACAAAATAGTCGGGTTTGAGTTCTAGAGGGTTTCAAAAGCTGATTCTTTTTGCAAAAGCTCACAAATAGCTTAACTAAGAATAATCAACAAGAAAAATTACAAAAAGCCAAGTAGAATAAGCTGTGGAGCTGAAAAAGCAAAATAAGCTAGTTTCCTAACAAAAGCTTAACCAAAAGACTTGTAACTTCTCAAATATGATATTAAGCTAAGAAAAATGACACCTATCACAAAAACCAAGTTGTTGCATGTACCAATAATCAGTTCTGAAAAATAAGCCAAATTGTGCTTATTTGACCAAAAGTCAAAGTCCACCAAATGTTACCAAATGATTAGGGATTGATTATAAGCTTGTTTTAAGAAACTTTTGTGAAGAACTTAAGGTTAAGCCCTTGTGAATCAAGTGGTCAGTTAACCTAAACTTGATAGATTTTGGCAAATTTAAGCCAATAAGCCAGTTGGCTTAAAAGCCAGCAAATAAGCAAACCAAATAGCAAGAAGCACTCACAAGCAGCACAATAACAAGATTCAAGCAGTTAAACAACAAGGCATACACTAGAATAGCAAATGCAAGCCTAATATGAGGTAGTCACTTTGCTGATGCAAATGACCACTTCGGCCAACTTTGATAAGCTATAGCACCCACAATAAGCCACCAAAATCAACAAACAGATACAGATAGCTTATCACCTAAACTCTTCCTAAACCAAATTTCATACCCTAGATCCAACAAACAAAGATTTTATTGGATTTGATGTGTTTGACCAATTTCAAACCAATATTTTCAGATTTTTCCAAAACTTTGAAATCCTTTTCTAAACCTTTTGAGACTTAACCAAGGACCAAAACTAGTGACAAATGACTTGTTTAGACTATCCAAACCCTAAGAACCAAGGGCACAAGGCCACAAGGCCTTATGATCCCAAAAACCAAACAACCTTGTTTTAGCCCCTTTTCAAACAAACTTTTGATTCCAACACACAACCTACTGATTTTATGATTCAAATATCTTACCTAGGTGACAACTAACAGATACAACCAATAAAACACAAAGCACAAACACAAGAACATCAAATCAAATGGCAAACCTCATAACAAACATGAACATGATATTTTTTAGAGGAAACTGAAATAGAGCTTATACATATCCCCCACAACTTCCTAGGGAGATCAGCTATGCTCCTTGGACCACTCTCAACAACTAGAGAGTGACCAAGGTCCTTGAAACAAGAAGGATCAAGCTCTGCTAATGGTTCAAAGTAGAACCAGACCTTGATATGTATGATCTTCAACACAAGGCAACAAACAGCCTAACCAAAGGCTCAAATCCCTTCACAAGCTTGGTGTCAACAAGCTTGTAAGAGCTTAGGGCTTATGGTTAGGGTTAGTACAAGAAAAATAGGAAAACAGATTACTGATTTCAAGCTTATTTCAAACTTGAAAACCTTACCAAACATAAACGTGCTTTAACCAAAAGATCAAAGCACCATTATAACATCAAATGGAACTCAGAATCACTCTTAAACAATACCAACTTTTAAAAACATAAAAAGGAATTACAATTTTCTTAAAAATACCAAACTTTTATAAATTTAAAAAGGGATTACAATGTTTAAAGAGTAAACTGGAACAAGGCTCTCTCACAAGTTGAGGAGTCCTTATATAGGCCACAAGGGCTGAGTTTACAATGAGAAACCCTAGCTATAAAATCTCAAAATTGCCCTTGAATCTTCTAGACGAATTTGTTGATGTGAGCTCTCCAAATGAGCCTAGACGTCCATTTTAGCTTTGTGACCAAGCAAGGAGTGTGGGTTGTTGATTTGGCCACGTGTCATTCCTTGGAGGTTAAGGTGTGATGTGATAGGTGAACGGCTTGAATGGTGGGGTCCATTGGGTGGAGTGGTGAGTGATGTGAGGTGTGGGATGTAAACGTGTGAGGGCTAATCATTATTTGGTAAAGGTAATTTAGAAAACCCCTTTGGCAGTAGAAAGTTATTTCTGGGTTGCATAGGGTGAATAGTGGTCCCCTTTGATCCGGTTTTGGTGGAGTGGAAAGTGTTTGGCGTAAAAACTGATTTGAATGTTTCATTGTGGCAACTTTAGTCCTCAGCCTTTGAAAAAACTTGTATAACAAGTTTATTTTTGTTGTAAACTCGTTTCCCTTTTATAATTAAGTTTCTGAATTTAGAGTTTGGCCACAAAAAGTTTCAAAACAATGTTCTAGGGCTTTTAACACTTTGGCATAATTACAACTTTAGTCCTTTTGATATTTAATCCATTTTAAAAGGACTAGAAGTGTAATATTCTTGAACTTCAAGGGATTATTTGGATCTTGGACTTTATGAAGGACTATTCTTGACATTTTGGAATTGTTGAAGGGCTAATATTGCCAATTCTTCAAACTTGGAGGACCTTTTTGTAATTTTGACAAACTTAACGGACCAAACTTGTAATTATGAATATACAAGGGTATTAAGTGTCATTTCTTCATAAATGAGGGCTCAATCTTGTACATCTTCAAATCTTCAAGGGTTTTTCTTTGATAATTCATAAACTAGGGCATGGTTCATTGTGTAGCTTCGTTTCTTGTGTTCGTTTTTTCCTTGTTTCTTGTAATCTTTTTTCTTTTTTCACAATATCCATACCTAAAATACACAAGTAAACAAACACAAGCATATATATGGTTTTTTATGACATTTTTATGCATTTAAAACCCAAAAAGAAGGATGTGATCATGTATAAATGCCATCTCATCAATACAATACTGTATCATTGGCAGTATTTGGTACCTCGGAGATTTGGTCAAACCCATAGAGTGAAAGATTTGCCATAAGAGTTGCCTTGGCGGTGTTGAAGTCATCACAGTCTGAATCGTATGCATCAAGATTATCGCATTGTTATGCTGCATTGTTAGTGAAAGCTGGTGTGAGTCCTTCAGTGTCCGCAACTCTTGGATCTGCTAGAAATGCTAGCTCCTCCTCATCGAGCTCTCGACCTTGTGCTTGAGCATTAACCAAGTAAATATTTTCTAAAACCATGTACCATCCCTCTTCCTCTTTGGTTGCTTACACTCCTGAGCCATATGTCCTTCCCCTTTGCAGTTATAGCAGATGATCATCTTCACTTTATCAGTGTTGTTTCCTCTTGGAGCAGTGTTAAATGGGCGTGCACCAGTATTGGATGAACTTGGTCTCCCCTGAATTGGTTGCACAGTAACTCTACCATCTTGGATTGTTTCTTGTTGAGGAGAGTTAGAAGAATTTCTCAACTGATTGTGTGTTGGAGATGGTCCTCTGTAACCTCTTTTGTTCAACGTTTGAGTTATGTAGGCAGACATTTGTGCTAGTACATCAGTAGGATTATTCCCTTGTCTCAGGAACTGGAACCTCATCATCGTAGTAGAAAACTGGTGCTGGTGGAGCTACATACACACTTGAAGGAGTACTGACATGTTGTGAATAGTGGGGTTGAGGAACTTCATGTTACTGGTAGGTGATAGCAGGATTTGTTGGTGGTTGATAAGGAGAGTATGGTTGTTGAGCACGTTGTGGTGATGATGCTGGTTGTTGATATTGTTGCTGATATGATGTAGGTGATTGTGGTAGTATCAAATACTGATGAAAGCTTAGAGTTTGATACAAGGGCTGATATGAAGATTGTTGTCCCACAGCATACAGAGTGTTGTTATATGACGATGTTGGATGATTTGCCATTAACGCTAATGGTTCGGAGTAAGATCCATGAGACATGCGTTTCTGGAGCACATGCTTCTCGTGTTGCTGCAAGAAAGCATATAGTTGATCTAAATTAGATTTGTGCAAATCCCGAATCAATTTAACGTCAGTGATGTATTGGCTCCACTATAGGGGTAACGTGTTCAAAAACTTGGTGTTGAGCTGAAACTGAGCAATCGAGAGATTATACACATTCAAATCATTCATCAATGTAGTGAAGAGCCAGTAGTAGTCATGAAGTGTTTCCCCTGGAATGTATGAGAACCTATCGAACAAGTCATAGAGTTGACACTCTCGTTCCTGCTTGGTGAGTGAAGTCCCTTGTAACAAAACCGTTAAGCGATCCCAAAGTTCCTTTGCTAACGTGTGTTTGCTTACCATTCGATAAATATCGGGTGGAAGAGCTTGAAGTATAGTCTGAACGGCCTTGTCATCCGCATCGGCAATGATTTGATTGGCAGCCGTTAATTCATGAAATAGCCTTGGCCGAGTCACATTGTCTACAGTAACTTCACCCCAATCGAGTGGTCTTTTCTCAGTGGATTGAACCATAAGTCTCCCACTGGGTCTACCCATAATATAAGACATCATGCGACCTTGCCATGCTTCAAATAGCTCTTTGATAAGCAACGGTGGACGGGTATCGGTACCCAAGATAATAGAAAGATCAGTAAGCGATGTCATTGTCGGCATGAATGAATGAGGATTCATTTTTTATCACTTGAAGAAAAAAGATTATCTTTTTGATCGTCCAATGAAATAAAGTTGTGAGATTTGTTGTGTGTTGTGTGGTGATGTAGAATTCTTCCAAAAAATATTACCAAGTCTTGTTTGCAGAAGTCTGAATATGAAAGCTTTCTAAATGTCGGAATATGACTTTGCTAAAGTCGGAATTTGAAGTCTTTCAGAATTCGGAATATGGTATAAGATAGAAGTCGGAATTTGAAGCTCTTTCACAAAAGTCGGAATATGCTTCAACCACAATTTCGGAATATGGTTTCCCGCCACTAATGTCGGAATAAAGAAACTTTGTAAAATGTCGGAATAAAATTCATGTATGGATGTCGGAATCAGTTTCCTTAATAGATGTCGGAATCTATATTCTACTCAAATGCCGGAAAATGCCTTTCCCTCCACTGATATCGGAATGCAGCCAAGTCTTTCAAATGTCGGAGTAAGCTTTTCCCTCCACTAATGTCGGAATCAATTCCCTGTTGTAGATGTCGGAATATGTTCCCTTTATAAATGTCGAAATAAACTTTTCCCTTATGTCGGAATACGAAGCTTTTAAAAAACCCTTTTATTCCAGATTTCAAAACCCTTTGATTCCGACTTTATAGACCCCTTTATTCCGAATAATTTAAGAACATATCAACTCAAGTTTTTACCCAATAATCAAGTCAAAACTACCAATTTTTACATGAAAATCACCAAGATGAATATCACAAATCCCTACCACAACTATATAGGCAATTTGTAAGAAAGATTTAAGGTGAAAAACACGAAAAAAATTTAAACCGCGGATATATCTTGATTAAAAGAGCATAAAAAACCAAAACTAACACAACAAAAGACCTTATTTCACCCCATGGCTCTTGATACCAATTGTAGAATAATGATAATCTATGATCTTAACAAGTGGGTTGTTGTTTATAGAGAGAGAAACTAGAGAGAGAAAGATGAGAGAAATATGTGTATTAAGTGAAATAACAAATGAACAACCAACCCCTTTCCATGAAGGAAAGGGGCCTTATATACCCTCACCCTTATGGGCTTGGGTCTACAACCCATGGACAGGCCCATGGGTTGGTTAGTAAATAAGGTTTAATACGATAACTAACTATGAGCTAAACACTTTTAATAATATTGTTGGAGTGACCGATACTTCTAATATACGTAAAAACGTATTTCCAACATATCATTTTTACTCACGACACACGCTGTCGGATCACCCCTATGTTACCCTCTTACTTTTATTTTGTGAGCTTCGCGTAATGAGATGCATTGACCAATAACACATCATCCTGGTTGGTTCATATTTGTACATTTCTAAATAGCCTAAGGGCCAAATCTAAAATATAGTAACCCTTGCAGCCTTTCTATAAACACAGTACAGCACACAATTATTGACACAAAGGAGGCTCCGGTGAGAGAGAGAAATTGGTGTTTTTAAGGGTAGTTGCCCCTCTCTTTCCAAAACATCATCTTTATTAGATCTTGTTGTACCTATGACTCTGTCCCCCTTTTTTATTATCTAAATAAACAACCCTTTTAGTAAACGATATGACATCTGATCTTGTTTCACCCAAATTTCCTCACAACCTTTCTCTTTGTCTTTCTTTCTCTCTCTCTCTCTCTCTCTACGACACTTATTTCCAACAACAAACATGTGTTGTGTGTGTGTTTTTTGGCATGTTTATTGAAAGATGGTAATGATGATCAATTTCTGTAAGGATTGTTTTAATCCGAGCATCTTAATAATAATCGGACAGTGGGTGATATTCGACCTGTATCTTGGCGGGGCAATCCAGATGGTATTTTAACAAATACAACTGGTGTTTGCAGCCATGGCGATGTTGGGTCCCCTTTTTGTCTGACTTCGACTTACAGATCTGAGCCTTAGTTTCTAATTTTGGTTTTCTGTTATGGAGGATTTGTAAAAAAAATCATCGGTACTTTTTTTAAGAAATTGTTAAATTGTTAGAATTTGTTAAGATGGCCAAAGATGTAAATCGCAATGGGTTACAACCAAATAATCAAGTAGGGGTGTATCATAGTAGCTTATTAGGTTTTTTTCTTATGTTTCATATGGTCAACTTTTTGGGTTATTTTAAATCATTAGCCATAGAGACCCGCAATGTAAATCTAAACAAAATAGGCAACAAAAAATGAGCTTATGAAACATAAGCTCAAAACCTATAAGCCCGCTATATAAGCTAACAAGCTAAATGCTATGACAACAACTAAGCACAAGCCTCTCTTTTTTTAGTTTTCTAAAACATTCAGGGGCTGTTTAGTTGGAGAAAATTCCTCCACTTTTTTAGAAAAAATTTTATTTGAAAAGTGAAAAACAGAAAACCTGAATTTCATTTTCTAAATTTATATAGAAAATTAGAAAACTCTATTTTATCCTTTTCTAAATTTTCACCTCATCTCCATTGTTTTATTTAACCCATTTCAGTAACACGTTCCTGTATTCAGTATTCACCGTTCATCATTATTTTTACGTTTTCGTCATTATATGTACGTATTCATCAGTATATTTACGTTTTTGTCAGAAAATTTACGTTTTCGTCAGTAAATTTACGTTTTCGTCAGAAATTTACGTTTTCGTCTGTAAATTTACGTTTTCGTCTGTAAATTTATGTTTTCGTCAGTAAACTTACGTTTTCGTCAGAAAATTTACGTTTTCGTAAGAGAATTTACGTTTTCGTCAGAAAATTTATGTTTTCGTCAGAAAATTTACGTTTTCGTCAGAAAATTACGTTTTCGTCTGTAAATTTACGTTTTCGTCAGTAAATTTACTTTTCTGTCTGTAAATTTACGTTTTCCTCAGTAAATTTACTTTTTCGTCAAAAAATTTACGTTTTCGTCAGAGAATTTAAGTTTTCGTCAAAGAATTTACGTTTTAGTCAGAAAATTTACGTTTTCGTCAGTAAATTTACGTTTCCGTCTGTAAATTTACGTTCTCATCAGAAAGTTTACGTTTTCGTCTGTAAATTTACATTTTCGTCAGTAGATTTACGTTCCGTCTGTAAATTTACGTTTTCATCTGTAAATTTACGTTTTCGTCAGAAACTTTAGGTTTTCGTCACACAATTTACAATTTCGTCAGAAAATTGGCGTTTTCACCTGTAAATTTACTTTTGGGTCTGTAAATTTACTTTTTCGTCTGTAAGTTTACGTTTTCGTCTGTAAATTTACGTTTTCGTCAGAAATTTTACGCTTTCGTCAATAAATTTACTTTTTCGTCAGGAAATTTACGTTTTCGCCTCTAAATTTACGTTTTCGTCAGAAAATTTACGTTTTTGTCAGTAAATTTACTTTTTCGTCTGTAAATTTACTGACGAAAACGTAAACTTAAATTTACTGACAAAAACGTAAATTTACGGACGAAAACGTAAATTTACAAACAAAAACGTAAAATTACTGACGAAAATGTAAACTTACTGACGAAAACGTAAATTTACTGACGGAAACGTAAATTTTTTACGAAAATGTAAATTTTCTGACGAAAACGTAAATTTACTGACGAAAACGTAAATTACTGACAAAACGTAAGTTTACTGACTAAAACGTAAAAAACCTGAGTAAAACGTAAATTTATTGACGAAAACGTAGTATTATTGACGAAAACGTAAAATACTGACGAAAACGTAAATTTACTGACGAAAACGTAAAGTTACTGTCATAAACGTAAATGTACTGACGAAAACGTATATTAGTGACTAAAACGTAAAATTACTGACAAAACTTAAGTTTGCTGACGAAAACGTAAAAATACTAAGTAAAACGTAAATTTACCGTAAATTTATTGACGAAAACGTAGTATTACTGACGAAAACGTAAATTTACTGACGAAAACGTAGTATTACTGACGAAAACGTAACTTACCGACGAAAACGTAAAAGTACTGACGAAAACGTAAAATTACTGACGAAAATGTTAAAATAATGACAAAAACATAAAATTACTAACGAAAATGTAAATTTAAGTTTACTCAGTTATTTACGTCTTCGTCGGTTTTTTACGTTCTCATAAGTTTTTTACGTTTTTCTCATTTTTTTAATTTTTCGTCAATTATTTGCTTATTCATAAATGAATTGAAATTTGGAAAATCAAAAATACAACTCTATCTAAACAATTTTTCAAAATTTTCAACTCTTTTCTAGAAAAGAAAACTATTCCCTTTTCCTAGAAAATTAGAAACAGAAAAATGTAAAAAGTTTTCTTCAACTAAACACGACCTCAGCTTCTTCTTCAACTACTTTCTGTACAAACACAAATATTTAATCTCTCAAAACTATTAAAATTAGAATTTGTGCTGCGACGTCAAACGTCCAATAAATATTAACAATCCATGAAAAACTATATGCAGCCGCTTTACGCAAGATGATGCTAATTCTCATACGATGGTATTTATAATATTACATTTTAGATAGAATACAAATGAAAATCTTACTAATATGTCAAATGTTTTTTTCTTAAAGCAAATGTGAGTCTATTAATCGTGTAAATCACATATGGGTCATGTTTTACTAGTAACGTGATCGTGTAAATCACATATGGGTCATGTTTTACTAGTAACGTGAGCTAGGTCGTATCTCTCAATAACAAAAGCTAGATATCTGCGTTTATGTATTTCAATTGGCTAATTACAATTTACAACAAACTGTAAATTTAACAAAACAAAAGAGTTTATCAAGACAAACCAAAATTAATGGAACGTCTTTCTTTCTTATTGCATGATCAAGGGAGTGCAGTTGGTTTGGATGCTCCCTTTGAACGCCTTCTGTTTTGATGATGCCTATCTTAGTATAACGCAATTATGGGGCATTTAGATCGTATATTTTAGGAAATTTAGTCATTGCTTTAGTATTTCCATTTGGATTCATACTGTTTCTTCATCATGCATTCCTGTGTAGACATGACATGTGAGGTAAGGAGGTTATATTTGTTCATAATTCTATAAGAAGATTACTTGATGAGTGTTCTTTCTGGGGGGAAAAGGCTCAACCAAGCCAAAATTAGAGCAAATTGGAAATACACAAATATATTAAGCAGAATGTAACCACTGAATCTGAAATATATTAAAGAGATTAAGACCCCAAACGCAGCTGAGTGAATATGCACCTGACATTACACCATCTAAGAATCTGAAATACATTTGTCATAAACCTAACACTAATCCATGCCGAAACCTAGAACCGATTTGTGCAAAGGTGCTGCAGCACATGGCACAAGAATAATCTTCGTCAGTTGTGCCTGCCATATGCTCCTGGTACATAAGTTTAAAGAAGTTGATCTTGGCTTAAATTCTTGATACCACTGAGCCCATACATCAATACAGGGTTCCAATGCATATTTTATCCGTGACAGTGCAGTAATCTAGTATTTCAATGCATCAACCCGATGTCGCAATGTATAAGCCTTCCCAATTTCTCAGTCGGCTATTCTAATTCCTCAGTTTGTGGTATTCCAATTCCTTGGCCGGGGTAATAAATCATTATTATGTGTCACTAATTCATTATACTTCTTCGATGAATCTATCAATTATTCAAAACATCAAGTGTCAGCCTTTTGTCATAAGTGTGCAGCTTCCTTGCATCAAACCGCTGTAACGGTTCATACTTCACAAATTTATTAAAATCCATCTTTGGTGAACGGAAAATATCTAGTGGAATGCAAAGGCGATTTAACAGAGCATGATTACCTTTTGATTAGCAGGAATGCAAAGGAGAGGTGCATAGACAAGTATAACATCCTCGTGTGTCATATGTCATTGCATTGCAATAGAGATCAACATGGATCACCAATGTTGTATTTTGCTATCTGCAATTCTGCATCAGTCCAACTTATAACCTTTGGTAGCATCTTCTCCTTAATTTCTTCACCGTCATTATCATAATCACTGGCTGCTTCTTCTTCGTCAAATTCTCAAGTGAAATATTACTTTTTGTCGCAGAACGGAAATATATTTTTGTTTCATTTCATAACCATGTATACAAGAAAATTGGTAGTTAAGAGTCAGAATGCATATAATAAAAAACCACAACAGTGCACCAAAGCATTACATACAGATGAATTTTTGTTCAAGTGGTGTGGGCTAGACCATAACATCAAATACAAGTTGATGCAATAACAATTACACAACACAGAAGTGGCACCAAGAAAATAATTTAAAAAGCCTAAAGATAGAGTTTTTATTCTGTGTATTTTGACATAAATCTTTGATGTTAGAAACAATTTGCATCAAACTTTCATCAAACTATCCCTCAAAAGAATCCAAAAAGAATAATTTTGCCAAACTTTCATCAAACTCTGTGTAAAACACAAATAATTGTGGTTTATTCAAACAGAGATAGTATATGTATAAACTACAAAGATTAATTTGTTGTTTATTCAAGTTATGATGGAAACATATTTCATTCCATGTATGCTAAAACTTTCAGAAACGCACTGAATTGTGACAAACTGGTTTTTGTTTTCTGGTTTTTCCGACTTACAAACACCAACAGCAAACCATAAATTTAAGAGTATAAACAAATTAGTGAAAACAAATAATTAAAAAAGTTGAGACTCAGATCTGTAAAAATGTAATCAGAACAAAGAGGAAAAACCGCCATGGCTGCATTTATATAAAATGCCCCGCCAAGATACGGTCATTCTCAAACTTTGACCAATTAAACTCAGACAACAACAATAACAGATTTATCATCATCGCCTCAAAAACTAAAGCTGCTTCGAGCAATGAACAATTTTGCAGTTTAACCCAATCCCTGTTCTTCTTCTTTACAATCGTTATTGCTGGTAACTAAAGCTGCTTCCAGCAATGAACAATTAATTTTTTTTTGATTTCATTCTTTATTAACTCACAAATATGATATCAGAATCGTGAAGGGCTGTTTGATAGCGGCAAATCAGGGATCATTGGCTGCAGAGGGGGTAACAACCCTTTGAAACATCCTTCCCTCTGCCGCCTCTTTTCTTATTTTGTTGTCGGAGTTTTTATCTTTTGTTTGCCCCAAACCCTTCTTAAGTCCTTTCATTAAATGAAAGGAAAGGAAATGGAAGTAAATGGTTTCACCCCACTTTTAGGAGGAAACACTTTCCTTCCAAAATCACTCAAATTACACTAGTTTTTCCTTCCTTTTCTTTTCCTTTTCTTTGTTGAGTAACTCAAGAACACAACATCTTTTTGATTTCATTTCATTTCCTTTACTTTACTTTAATGAAACAACTCGAGAACATGTGGGTGTTTGATTTTATTCTTGGTGAATTGTGTTTTCTGGTCATATTTACTGTTTTGACCTTCCACTTCCACGTATTGTTATGACTTATGAGATAACAAGTGGAATTAAGTGAAAAAAAAAATCAGAAACGACCATCTCAAACGAATTTTGGAACCGCTGTCGGGTTCTTGATTCTTAAATGGAGGTGTTTGCACACTTCAACTTTTAATTTGGATATTCAAATTGTTTGTTTGTTGACATTTATATTCTTAATATTTGAGTTGAAATTTATTCACTTTACTAATATAAGGGTATAAATGTTAACACACAAATAATTTGAGTGTGCCACTCAAAAGTTATAGTGTGCAAATCATCTCCCTTCTTAAATATTGCTAGTTCTAGTTCTCGGTTTGGTTTGGTCCAAACCGCAGTATCAGTTCCAAGTCAAAGAACTTTTTGAATCTCAAATATACTGCATTTTATAGATATCATCTCAAATATACTGAAATGAACTAAAAACGAAAATAATTAAATGTATGACAAAATAATCGAACTCTTGACAAGAACTAAACAAATAACATTAGAGTGTTTACTAAATTAAATGGATTTATTTGAGCCATTTAATTAAGCTTTTTAATAAGTTTTACAAAAGATTAGACCCATTTATTAAGTGTTCAAAGAGAGAAAAAAAAAACACCCTTTAAACTAGCAGGATACCCGCGCGATGCGGCTGCGGGTACCTGTAACATAATTTCGGTGAATAATATTTTAACTTTACGTTTTTTTAACAACAAGATTTCAAAAAGCGCAAATTTAAGGTTAATGTAGCTTTATCTAATTGTCTAACCGATTGGTGGCTCTGGTTCTCAGTTGAACCAGTTAATCTGGTTTGATATTAAAAATTGTAAATATATATGTTTTAAATTATTTTGTAAGGTAAATATAAAATTGTATATTTGAGTATTGGGATGTAGTAATTATATGTTTATTGTTATTAATTGATTTTGAAAAAATTAGATGTAGTGACATTTGTTGTTTTGTAAAATATGTTATTTTATTTGTAAATTGTGGTAATGAATTGTTTTAATTATAATATTAATTACATTTTAATGATAGTTTTAAATCTAATGTGTCATAAAAGTTTTTTTGCTTGTTATGGTTGTACATAGACATTAATATATTGTATTACTCAAATTTTAGTTTGTTATTTGCATTAATAAGTTATACATTATGCTTTATTTGGTGTACTACTTAAATTTTTATTACCCCTTTAATACATTAAGGGGAATGTAAAAATAAGGAATAAACAATAATAAAAGAGCTGTGAGGAGAACAGTAACCAAAACCATTTCACCCGTCCATTTGTCACACGCTTTCATCTACACCCTTCAATTTAACCCTTTCTCAACCGTAGATTGGTTGACTTCAGATCTCGCCCGTATGTTCTGTGGAAAATGGAGTACGAGGTATGAAAATGGAGATAGATGATTCAGACCGTTGATTGGCCAAACTAACATCTAACCGTTTGTTAGGTTGAAAAAGGTTGAAAATGGAGTCACAGGTATGGCATGTTTTCCTAACCCTATTTGTAACCGTTAGATGCGTTGTGAAACCTTTTTCCTAACCGTTAGATGTGTAAAATGCATCATGGCGGTTCGTTTCTTCATCTACCCGTTTAGGAACCGCCATGTGTAGTGTATAGTATTAGGTTAAAGCTTGCTATATGTATGACCTATAATTCCCATACCTGCTTGAATCTCATTGTACCAGCCGTTACTTGAAACCCTAAGAATAGTTGCACACATTTGCAAAATCCTCTTACCTGCTGGTAAATTTTTATCCCTTGAATTTGCTTATTTAGTTATTCTTTTGTTATTATTTACTACCTGCTGTTCATGATTTATTTTATTCTTTTTGGGGGTCATGATTAATTATTTTGATGATGCATTGTTGCATACTTTTCACATTTTATGTTGTTTCTTAAAAATTTGTTAATTGGTAAAAAAATCTAAATTTGTTAGTTGGTAAAAAATGATGCTTTCTTTGCAACAATTAATATTCGAATCTGTAAATTGGTAACAATGATGCTTTCTTTGCAATAATTGGTATTGGAATCTATAAATCTTGAAAACAGTTATGGTTTGTTTGCAACACTTGCTATTCAAATCTGTAGATCTTGAAACTCTAGGTGAAGTATATGTTATTTGTGCTGCTAACATGAATTTGGGTTCTGTCTTTGTTGTTTGTTGTCCGTGTTTGGTTAATTGGATGGTTTACGGATTCACAACATTAAAATTGTTTTACACATGCTCGCATTTAATGTGCATGCTTGGTTGGTGTGCATGATAGTTTCTCATATTTTAAGTTTTGAATGGGTAATTTAAGGTTTGATGTTTCTTTCAAGTTTGGGGTATTTTGTTTTACCTGTGTAATGCACATAATATTATATTCGCGCACTTCAACCAAACACAGTTCATGCTTAGGTCACAGTTTTTTTCGAGTTGCTTTGTTTCGTGATTTTTCATAAACTGATTTATCCCCGCATTGTGTTCTGCCCGTAAGGAATTCCCTTTTTTATACGCGCTTTCTACCGCTTCTTCGGATGGTGGATCCACCAGCTGTAGGGAGGTCAAACCGATGATCAATTTGCGCCACTGTTACTAATACACGCCTCTGCAACGCATGTTTGGACCCTGCCCATGTTCCTGTTCTCTCGCCCGCTGTTGTGAGAGGTATGATCTAATACACGTACTTTGCTTAATAGCGACTGTATCCGCGGATGCGCATACTGATGTTTACTTTATTGTTTACCGCTCTCCTTCCACAATAGCTTCTGGTTCGTGTATCGCGCCTCTCACGCCGGCTCGCAGGTGCCTTTCAACCGTCAACACACAAACTGAAAATGTTGTTTATGGACAACCACAGGATGGCCTTCAACCTGTTGCTGATGTACGATCAAAGGATGCGCAACAGCCGTCAAAGAAACGTAGATTGTACTTAGGGTCCGGTGCTAACAAAACCACTCACACCTTACCTGCAACCACAGGTTTCCTTCTTTTCTTATCGCCTTATAACTTTTGGCCGAAACACCGTTTTCAAAAGTTGTATTCTGTATGCTCAATGTGTTTGCTCTGTGCAGTCAAGAAAACTGTGCACGCTCCCGCTGCCAAACCACATATCTTGGACTTCCGTCCGCCTCCAACAACAGTTGTCAACCCGTCAAACATGTGCGAGTCAGTGAGGTATGCCTTTCCTCCACCAGGCTTCACATCCTCTTCGAGGGATACTAACCACCATGTCCCAGTGTCCCAAAAGCACATCTTGAACTTCTCTGCGGCAACAACCACATCTGTTGGCCATTTAGGTGCCTCTAGCTTCGCGGGTTGTCGTCATATCTTGAATTTCTCTGCGCCACAAGCAACAGCTGGTGCCCGTTCAACTGTCCCCTTAAAGAAAGATGTGCCCTGTACTTCTTATTCTTTTGAACAACAATCAGTCAGTGTTCCCCGGTGTGCTACCTCCACATCTCAGCAACCTGGTAAACAACACTTCTTTATACGCCTGTTGGTAACTCCCATTACGCACAACTTACGTTTTACTCTATGCGCCTTTCATTGGTTTTTGTATATGCGTTTGCAGGCCAATCTATACCAGGACCTTCCACTCCTGCACGGGCAAAGAATTCTAGACGTCGTGGTCGGCCATGTAACACCTCACGACATGCTGCAACTCCTGTTGTGTCAACGTATGTTGATCTAGGTGATTGTGACTAAGAATGTCAGCACTGTCGGGCTAAATTCTGGATGCGCGAACGCCTTAAATCAAACCGATATGCAAGGCGGCCAGAGTACCATCTTTGCTGCATGGGGGGGGGGGGGGGGGGGGAAATATACATGCAGCCAGACCTCCCGCCTCTAGAACCTATCCAATCTTTTCTGCTAGATTCACGGTTTATGGACAATATTCGGGCTTATAACCAGATGTTTGCTATGACATCGTTTGGTGCAACTATTGACAACTCGGTCAATACAGGCAGAGGTCCGTATGTTTTCAAGGTTTCTGGTCAAATCTACCATCGAATTGGTTCTCTTTGTCTTGAGGAGGGGGATCCGCCTCGGTTCTTACAGCTGTATGTGTATGACACAGCAAACGAGGTCGCAAACCGCATGGCCCATTTTGGTGGTGAGTTTGAAAGTGGTCTAGACCCAGCCATAGTACAGCATCTGATTCAGGTCATGGATCAGAACAATGCGTTGGTTCAGTTGTTTCGTACAGCTCGCGATAAATGTGCAGATTCAGACATTGAACCGTTTAGGATCCGGTTGTACAACATGTGCAGCGTGCGTGGGTACGAACTACCAACTTCCAATGATATTGGGGGCATTGTCTTTGAAAGCGGTCCAAGGACTAGAACAGACTACGATGTTATAATCGAACATCGTGGCGGAGAACTTAAATGCATCAATAAACTTGACCAGTCATACATGACCTTGAAATTCCCGCTCTTATTTGTATATGGGCAGCTGGGGTTCTACCCAGAAATGAAATTAAGTCCTAGGGGTGGCGGTGGAGAAGCCAGAAAAGTTTCTATGAACCAGTATTATAAGTACCAGCTTCACCCCCGCGCAGGTCACTTTAGGCTGATATTCAGATCAGGTCGTCTTTTCCAGCAGTATGTTGTTAGTGTTTTTTGCTCTGTTGAACAAGCAAGGCTTGATTTCATCCGTACCCACCAGAGCGACATCCGAAGTGAATGCCTTGCAGGCCTGTACGATGCCCTAGGGAGAGGCGACATAGAGGGTATCACGTGCGGCAAACAGATTGTGCTACCCCGTTCTTTTACCGGAGGCCCAAGGTACATGTACAACCAATATTTGGATGCGCTTGCTATCTGCCGAGCTTTGGGAAACCCACAGTTTTTCATCACATTCACATGCAACGCTAAATGGCCAGAGATTGAACGTTTCATGGCTGACTTCCCTGTGCTGACAACGTCGGACAGACCAGATGTCGGTTGCAGGGTGTTTGAATTAAAAGTCAAAGCGTTTGTCTAGTACTTGAAGGAAGAGCGTCCTTTTGGTGCTGTCACAGGCGGTAACTCTCTTTGTTCTTTAGTTTTTCCTTCGTGTCTTTCATCCTTTCATACACTACCTAAAGTTACACAATAGAATTCCAAAAGCGCGGTCTACCCCATTGCCACACTCTTTTATGGGTGGATGTCAAAGACAAGATAACCGAACCATCTGAGATAGATGAGTATATCTGTGCTGAAATTCCAGACCCCGTGCTTGATCCAGAGACCTATAAAATTGTTACGGAACTCATGATGCATGGACCCTGTGGGCCACCAAATACGTCTGCGTCGTGTATGAAGGATGGTTCTTGCGCAAAGAATTTTCCCAAAAAATACAACAACACTACCTATTTAGACGACAAAGGATATGTTCACTATCGACGAAGAGACACAGGTGTCTATATTACAAAGCGCGACACGCAGTTGGACAATTCTTACGTCTTTCCTTACAACCGTTCTTTGTGTCTCATGTTCCAAGCGCACATAAATGTCGAATACCGTGGCTGGAGCATGCTCATCAAATATCTTTTCAAGTACATTTCAAAAGGGCCCGACCGCATCTTTGCAAAGATCTCAAGGCCAGTTGGTGAGGCTTCTACATCAGCAACCATATAAGAAACCGCAAAAGATGAAATACAAAACTATGTCGATGGGCGTTTCATTTGCCCTCATGAAGCTTGCTGGAGGCTGTTTGATTTTCCGATACACAGTCGAGAACCAGCTGTGCAGATACTCGTTATCCATCTAGAAAATATGCAGCCCGTAAATTTTCGGGCGTGTGACAGGATAGACGTGGTTGTCAACCTCCCTGACAAAAAAAAGACCACTCTAACTGAATGGTATGCGTACAATGCTGACAACCACGACGGGGACAGGTTAACGTACCTTGATTTCCCGTCTGAATTTGTATGGTATGCGGACTTAAAAAGGTGGAGACGCCGTGTTGTCAAAACAAAGCATTCCATTGGTAGGCTTGCTTATGTTCATCCAAGTTCTGGTGAGCTTTTCTACTTCAGAATGCTGCTTTCTCACCAAAAGGGTTGTCAATCACCCATAGACATCCGCACAGTCAACACTATCGTGTTGCCTACATACCGGGCTGCATGTGAGGCTCTTGGTTTGCTTGGTGACGATAAAGAATGGGATATACCGCTAGAAGAAGCAACGGGAAATGGCTCTGCCTCTGAAATCCGTGTGCTCTTTGCACAGCTTCTGGTGTATTGTGAAGTTGCAGATCCAAGGGTCAAAACATTGGAGGAATATGTCCGATGACATACCAATGAGAGTGTCCCAGACCACTGGCATCCCTAACTACCATGTCAATGATTCTGAATTGAAAAACTATATTCTTTTTGAGATCCAGTCGATCTTAGACGGGTATGGCAAAAGTTTGTTGGAATTTGGTCTTCCAAACCCTCCTCAATGGCTGCTAGACATTCTAAAAAACAAACTTCTCATGGAAGAGAGGAACTACAACCGCGATATGCTAGCTGAGGAAACCGCAGCTTCTGTCCCTAAGCTAAACTCTGACCAACAGCCCATTTATGACCGCATCATTGCCGCGTCTGAACAAAATAAACAAGAGCTTCTGTTTGTGTATGGTCATGGCGGAACAGGCAAGACATTCCTGTGGAAGACCATCACAAGTGCCCTACGCGCGCGGGGCAAAATAGTTCTAGCAGTTGCGTCTTCAGGCATCACATCTCTCCTTCTCCCTGCTGGCAGAACAGCGCATTCCCGCTTCAAAATCCCCCTGGAATTAACGGATGAGTCTCTCTGCCACATTAAAAAAACACTCAGCTAGGGTCCCTGATGACTGAAACATATTTAATCATATGGGATGAGGCCCCAATGAATAACAAACGTTGTTTTGAAGCATTAGATAGAAGTCTTAGGGACCTTATGTGTACGCCACGTAAACTCTTTGGTGGGAAAACAGTCATATTGGGAGGTGACTTTCGACAGACGTTGCAAGTAAAAAAAGGAGCATCCAAAATAGAACTTATAACATCGTCTATTGCCCGGTCAGACCTGTGACCGCACTTCAACATTCATACACTTAGTCAGAATATGCGCTTGAGGCGTGAAGGCGTGAGTGAAGCTGAAAAGACGCAAGCGGCTGCTTTTGCAAAGTGGCTGCTTGATGTGGGTAATGGACAGGCTGGCATACCAGATACCACTGATTCTACCGATTCAAAGTTGATAACTATACCAAGTGAGCACTGTTTCCCACCGACTGATGAAGGTCTTACACAGCTGATAGAGTTTATCTATGACAAAGAGACTCTACAATCGCCCACGCCAGAAACACTACAAGAAAAGGCCATTGTCTGCCCGAAGAACTAAACGGCGGACGTCATAAACGATAAAGTATTGGCAACTATCCCAGGAGAGCAGAAAACTTACCTCAACAATGACCAAGCTTTCCCGAAAGGCGGAGAAACATCTGAGACAGACATGCTCTATCCCATGAAGTACCTCAACACGCTGTCATTCCCGAGTTTCCCACCCCATCAACTGAAATTAAAGATTGGATCGCCAATTATGTTGCTCAGGAATACAAACTTGGCTGGTGGGTTATGTAATGGCACAAGGATGATTGTAAAGTCCCTGAAGACAAAACTTATAGAAGCACAGATTATTACTGGCACACGAATCGGAGAAAAGGTTTACATACATAGAATTGCTCTGATTCATGACGATCCCAACCTGTCATTCACTTTTAAGCAAAGGCAATTCCTGGTAAAACTATGTTATGCCATGACTATCAACAAAAGCCAAGGTCAGTCTCTTTCTAAGATAGGTGTTTATCTGCCAAAACCCATTTTTAGTCATGGCCAACTATATGTGGCTTTGTCAAGAGCTACCTCACCAAATGGACTGAAAATCCTTATTGAGCAAGAAGACGGCCACCCGCCCAACACAACAAAAAACATAGTATACACTGAATTTTTAAATGCTATTGAAAAGGCCGGGTTGTCTCGCAAGCGACAACATCTAACTAGCACAACTAAATATACAATATATCGCACTGCTAAATATACAATATATCGCATAGTTGTAACCGCTAACGTCATAACTGCTTATGTACCATTTTTTGTGCATTACATCTTGCCTTTTGCATGCTTCTATCCATGTTTCTGGTGCGTGTATGTTGTGTAGATGCAATGCGATTCTTTGTAACAGAAACACATCCACTATACTTCACAATTAACTTGGTTTTTTTATCTTATGTGTTTTACAGGTAAAAAAAAATGGAATCACTGCCTGTGACAGTTGCGGAAACAAGTGCTCTGACAAGAATATCAACACCAATTGACGAAATGGTTTTAGGAGGAAGAAACTATGTTTTCGAAGCAAAGATCTACCGGAAATGGATCTCAAAATATCTGCTAGAAAAAATGGAAACCGCTTTCTCCTGCATGCTTATCGATGCACAGGTTAATGATTATTACACCCTCAATATTTGTTAGACAATGGTTTTATTAATCAATATTTTAATACGACTTTCATATGTTAATAGGGATCCGCGATTTAGGCAAACATGGACATTGCCAATCTTGGCTACTTTGACAAGATTATGACTGCTGGGAAGGTGTACATGATAACACGTTTCTTCATTGAAAAAACAATTCCATACCAACAGACACTGGAAAACCCATTGAGCCTAAAGTTTGGGAAGATCACCAGCTTTGAACACTTAGAAGGCAAACAGACAACATGGCCAGCACATTACTTTGAGTTTGTGCCATATCCCGAGTTGGAATCAAGGATGCCCTACCGTGACACGAACCAGAAGATGGTTTATCCACGGCTGACAGGTAACAACATCCGGTTCTTATTTTGCGCCTTAGATTCATTTATTAGCCTCACTGACAGCAACCAACACGTGATCCTTGCTTTCGACAGATTACTTTGGATGTATCAGAACAATATGAGATCTGCCCACGGCGGAAGAACTAGCTTCCGGAAAACCTGTTACCAGAAGAATCGGCATCCAAAATCTAAAGTAAGAGTGGTCTCTAAACCAACCTTTAGAACATCATTCCAAACAACAACTTTTAACAATTTTCTCTTCGCAGAGGGAATGTTGTTCAGTTAACATTGTGGGACTCAATGGCTAGAGAGTTTCCAAAGGCCGAGATACTTAAGCTCCCACAACCAATCATGATCGTTGTCTCATCCTGCAGGGTTGGTAAATACAGAGGCAACTTCCTCTCCACAGCCGATCTTAATAAAACATGTACTATTCACGCATGCCTAACATGGTCTTACCACAGACTACCAGCTGTTCGCAATGCCACCCACCCACTACTACGTGAACCCAGCAACACCACAAGCAGACGTCGCACAGGCAACGTATGTCTTCCCATACCTTATAACACGTGCCGTATTATATTCTAATTTTACAGTTCAGTAAATAACATTTTCTTCCCCCATCCCCGTAACATGCAGGTTTGAAGACATCTTCAAAAAACAACCACCCCTGCAGATTTCAAAACATCGCTTCAATGAACCGACTCTAGCTAACCAGAAAAATGTGGAGACATTGGCAAATTTGTTGAAACAGAACCCAGTGACATACAAGGTATGCCCAAATTACATGCATTCGCCATGAAGACCTGTATTATTTGCTAACACATGTCTATTTCTAGGATGACCAATTCAGCTGCGAAGCTACCATACAAAAAGTGATGCAAAACAGGGTATGGCACTATGTTTCGTGTGGAAAATGCAACAAGAAACCACTTGACGCCGATAGGATTTACGAGTGCGAGGATCATGGTGAGCTGGAGACACCGGAATTCTGGTCAGCATATGTTCGTGTTTGTCAAACTATAATGTACAAACTCATTGCCCCGCTAATCTATCCCACCCCAACTGTCCTATGCAGGTACAATTTCAAGACCACCGTTCGTGATGCAACAGCAACAGCGACTTTCACCTTCTTCTCACCAACGGGAGACGAAGTTACAACCTACCCCTGTTCAGAGCTAGCACGGAAGTACCGAACGGCGGACGCAAGGCAGCCACCTGCTGAGATACTCGCCCTTGAAGGCAAGACACACACGTTTCTCATTCGCTTCATCCCTGGGTCATGCATGGGGTCTGGTGAGTTTTCAGTAGATGCAGTCCTGACCGTTCAAAAGTTGATCGAACCAACTATGAATTCCTTGCCGACAACCCCAGAACCAGTCCCGCTGGCAATTACAACTCCAAGCCCAACCCCGCTAGCAATTAAACAAGAAGGTCCATCATCCACTGTCTTAGAAATGGAGAATCAATCAAACAAACCCTCACACTCACCTACAACAACAGAAACAGGTGCGCCATCTTTTCTTCTAATTATATTCATCCAACAGTTAGGACATTTTTTTGTGTTTGTGTGCATTTTCTTTATTAAGTTCGTATAACAAGTTAATTACCCTATGCTCATCTACACTGAAACCGTAAGTGCACGAAACAAAGAGCGGTAAAATAAAAATATATTACATTAACGGCGGTTCACTGACACTGATGATACAAACACAAACGATGATAGAAACACAACATTAAACTGATAAACGAAGAAAAGACGACACAACCACATACCCTAAACACAGACCGGTTGAAAAACCGGGGACACAACGACATACAGATTTTATTCGACACCTAAAACACCACCAGAAAACCATTTCTTAGAAACTTCGTTCACATGGGGCCGATGCCCGCCACTTGGTCAAAGAAAGCCTTCTTCGAGTCGATCCTATTTTGGATTGTGGTTGCTTTAGCCTTCAACTTCTCAAGAAAAGCATTGTCCTCTGACTGTTTTTTGTCGAGCAGGGCGATCATCCTAGAAATCATAGGATCGGTTGGAAACGACTTCAACTCTTGGATAAAATGTTGGCGCTCAACTACTTTACCAAACACTTCTCTGCTAGCACCCTCAACCTTCCTCTTCCATGCTTTGTCCTTTGAAACATCCTTACTCAAATACAGAACAAAGAAACTCCCCAGATCCTGAGTCCCAGCTTCAGCTTCCAAAGAATTCAATCTAGGACAGTATGCCATTGTTTGTTTCCTTGTTTATGTTTTGTAAATTAGTTAAGTAATTTGTGTAAAGTCTACAAATGCACCCATTGGCTTAAATAGAATTACTTGCTAAATTACTGTTTATACAGTAGATATTCCGGTTACAGATTAGTCACACTAACTAAACAAAGTTGTCTCACAATTGCTAACTGATATGACCAACTTTGTTAATATCCAACTTAGAAACACCCCTCCCAATACCAGATGACCTCAGCAACAATCTCTTTAGTCAAAGTAGATACAAGTACTCCATTCAAAATAATAACAACCACATATTGCTAAAAACAAAACTGTCAATATCAACAACTTTTCAGCTAGATACCAGTTCAAGTTGCACCACTTGGTAACTGTATACACTGCCATCAACTCTTACTTTTTGTTTTTACATTTTATTTCCATTGTTGGACCATTAAACATGCATACATATATTCAGTTGTGAATGTTTTTTTGCCCCTTTTTGAACCAACTCTATGGTTTGCTGTACAGGTACTCCCACCAAAGGCATTCCAACTAAACTTCCACAAACACGTGCTACATCTTTGAAAGACAAAGTCGCTGTTCCCCAGCCGAAGCCCGTTAAAAGATCCCTGCTTCCTTAGCTAGAATCCGAATGCAAGAAGAACAAAGCTTAAGACCTGGGCATGTCGGAAAAAAAACTTAACTGCTTTTGTATGTATCCATGGCCGGTAGCCAACACATTTTGAAACAGTTTGTTGCATTAAGTCTTTTGTAACCTAATGACATGTAACGACTAACTAACCGTGCTACAAGAACAGGTCCCAAACTTTAAAACCTGTTCTATATGCACAACCAAGCTCCGGTTTGTAAAACTTATGGAATTATCTTTTCTCTTAACGGATGTTCATTACATATGACTTCTTAGCTTCTAACCGTCCGAATTATATAAACATCTTTTATATCTGCCCCGCCGCGAAGCGCGTGCATTAATCCTCGTATTTATTAAAAAGAGAATTTGTTTTATAAGGAGTATACATATAGATTATGTAGCTTGACAAATCTTGTAACAATGAGCCAATAGTACAAATCTATTGGCCTCCTTAGGGGGTGTTTGGATGTGCGGTTAGGAGGAGATTATCTCCAAATCTCAGTTCTAAAATGGAGATAAGTTAAAAAAAAGTGTTTGGGTAATAAATGGAGATAAGTGATTATTTGCGTTTAGAAGCTTCTAAAATGGAGTTTTGAAAAAGTTACTGGGGAGCTACTTATTTCATTTTCAAAATGGAGTTTTGGAAAAGTAAGATTTCAAAATGGAGTTTCTTAGCAAATAATCAAATTTGCCAAACACTCAAAAAAGTGATTATTTAGTTATTGCGATTTCAAACTGAATATCAAATCCAAACACTATTTTTTAAAATGGAGTTTTCAAATTGATAATTTTTTAAAATGAATTTTTCAAAATAAATAATTTGTTTTTAATCTGTTACAAAATGAAAACAGATTGAGCCGAACCAACGGTCCAAACTCATGGCCTACTTATCATTAGAATATAAAAACCGATTAAGCCGAGCCACAGTCCAATCTCACAGCCTACTATATCTAAGTTCGAAAAATGCAAAGCCTTAAATGATCAATAATATGAGTTTATTTACTTTTTAGAGGCATTTATTTAAACAAATTCACTAATATGATGTTTGGTTTGTTCTGTTACTATTTTTTTTCTCAAAATTATTATTTTTGGATAAAAGGCACACAATTTAATAAAAGTACATTTATTACAATTCTTTTTCTCTTTTACTTTTTAGTACAATCACATTTTTTCCTTATTTAATTAATTTAATCTTTTTTAAAAGTTTTAATAACAATTTTAAGCAAAGGTAATATGGTAAAATTCACTAAACTTTTCTACTCCTTTCGTCTCAAATAATAGTCTCTATTTCTTTTTTAATCCGTCTTAATTTAATTGTATTTCTAACAAATAATGTTTAATATATTATTTTTATTTTTTTTAGCATATCAATTGTTGGTTATTATTTTTTTATGACATGGTAATTTTTTATTAAATTTGTTGGGTTCAATGCATTGTGAAAGTTAATATATTTATGTGGCGATGATGTAAAAATGTATTAAATTTTGTATCACTTCATGGATTGAAAAGCTCTAAGTAAAATAGTGTAATGTATTGTTAAACTGCACAATTCTGAAATATATCAAAAAATTAAGGTTTTAACCATAAAAAATAGTGTAATATATTTAGAACTACATAGTAAGATCATAAGAAAAACTACATATGAAATTTAGATATTTAACCATAAAACATACAGTGTGTAACATCACCCAGAAACAAAATATCTTGTGGATAAACATTTAGATTTGAAGGTGTTAAGAGATATAAGTCCAAAACTTAAAGGACTTATTTTGACAGGTGAGAAAAGCTGAAGGTGCTATTTTTTTACTAAATTGTAAAAGTTATAGTTAGAGGGACTGAAGTTACACTTTTGGATTATTGGAGGGCTGAAGATATAAGTGAGAGTATATATACTCCCACCTACCAACTCGTTTTCTTATCTTTCATTTTTCTGTTATTCACTGTGTGTAAAAAGTGTGTGAGATTGTTATGATTAATACATTTTGATCTTGTGAGTTTTCAGAGTGTTCTTGTTCTTTTTTTGTACTGAATATTGTAATTCCATTGATTATAAAAGTGAGTCAAGGGGAGGTTGGCTAGGTTCACTATAATCTGTGTTTTTGGTTGATATAGAGTTCGATTTATAAGTTTTTACATGGTATCATATCTAGGTTGCTCTATATCTGTTGTCCCTTAGTTTGTGATGATCAAACAAAAAAGAAGAAGAAAGATAGATGAAAAATAAATGAATTCTAGAGAGAGAAAGTAGCGAGAAAAGAGAAAGATATGTGTGAAACTAGGAGAATATTAGATTAAGAAAATGAACAACCAACACCCTTCCTAACATGCTAGGAAGGGTATTTATAGTCCCCTACATCTGGGCTTGTTTATGGACTATATTGTTTGGGCCGGGCTTGAATAAATGCTTAGTACCTTGAAAGAGGCCTTTTAAACTAGTCATCAAGCCCGTAATGTCACGACTATTTAACTAACTATTACAACGTTCTAATAAATGATACATAATAAACCTATGACCGAACATTCTTGTTTGACTCAATATTTTGAGGATAACAATCTCTCCCATTGTGAGGTCATTCCCCTTTGTCATTTGAAGATTTGTAGAGATTACTAATCTCGCCATAACTGAGCCTTGAACATGTAATAGTAGTCTTGTTCCTTCATGATGTGATCTTTAAGTCTTTGTCATTGTCTTTCGACTTTGTTTTTAACATTGAGATCTGCCACCTTGTGTAGCAATTTGTAATGTTTGGATCAATATTTATAACCCGACTTTTATTTATCATGTTTCTGTCTATAAAAAAAAATATTGAATTCTTGGTTAACTGACAAGGTTATGGATTTAACGTATCGAATATGTGTCTTTTATTATTTAGTGACAATGTCTAGGTTAGACATCGATCATAAATATTCTCCTCATGGCGTAAAAATATTTTTATTGTCGTCGTTTTAATTATTCGCTTTACGTGCATTCTTTGCATTTCACGTTAGAATTTTAAGTGTCATTTATTTATATAACAAATTAACGTTTTATAAGTTTCAAACCCTATATTTTATATCAAAATATCACCATTCTCTGAATACCGTCGTTCTTATTTTATATCGAGCGTTTATTTTCCGTGGTTTTATATAACTTTTAAGTTAAATAACCTTTACACTATCAGGTTTCAATAATACCCACTTATTTGATATTTTAGCAAAATAATCAAGCCAAGACCCTTATTTTTATTTACCCTCACGTTAACATTTTTAAAATTGAACAACTTGTCCTAATTCTCATCAACATTCACGTTAACATCTTGTAATGTATATGTTATTTTATTCAAAATATTTATTTAATTTTCAAATCTTATATATTTCAACTATCAATATTTTGCCTACATGCGTGGCAATCGACTGTTCTAACCATCGCACGCAGCTACTAACCCACATGGGATTGGGGTTTACATGAAAATTATGTGTATACTATAAACTCTATCTTGCAAACTTATCACTAAACAGGAGGAAATAAAATATGTTGTTGAAGTGTATCCACGACTCATGTATATGGAGAGTTTTCTTCTCCAAACCAAGCATTGATAGTTTGCAAGAGAGTGCTACATTCACATGGCTGATAACATTCATGTTTGCTACAAAATAAACACTACAATTTATGTAGTGAACAGGAGAAGTTTAATAAAACTTGGAAGCATGTCTTGCCATCACGTTTTTCTTACATTACTATCGACCCAAAATAAGACACGGCTGCACGAGTCAAGTTTATAAAGCGTGCTACTGAAGTTGATGACCATGAGCGGCATCTCCTTACGCGACATCTTAGTTCATTTCAATAAAAGATGTACGTCTAACTGTTCGGTTAGAATACGAGTATGAGTTGTGTGCTCATGTTTTCCGATATTAATGTGACCAGTTGATATCAGCTTTTTCTCGGTTCATTGATTTGGTTACGTACTAGTTTGTATTTCGCGTCCGGGTTAAGCTATGGTTTGTACGTGATCAAGAGATGTTCGAGTTTCTAGTCCTTAGTCGATGGGGCTTAATAATACAACGAGCTCATATTCGAGTGAGAAGTTATCGTATCGTTCACAAGCGTTCGATGGTTGAACTCGAGTATTATTTCTTTGAGGTACGTCTTAAATCTGGTGTGTTCATAATATAAGTAATCAGTTTATGTAGGCATATTAATACATCAGTAGTACTAGATATGTACAAAACTAATGTAACTTGGAAACCTTTAGTATACAAGACATTAACTTAACCAATGAAACTCGAATTTTTAACTTCATACATATGCCAAATAGTATTACGGTTTACTAATACTAAGCTAAACAATGAAGTATTCACATCATAATACTTCTAAAAAAATTATCCCATGCATTTCAAATACAAATTACATTTTTTATCCTTGTTTTTAAAAGCTATGTACAAATAAGTATTATAGAATTCAAAGTAATAAATTTGGCCCTCATCAGTTTTATGCTTTTCAAAACTAGTCCTAAGATTGTAATTTAGTTGTATTAAAAGTAATTGTAAAACTCATTCAATTTTATACGTTATCGAGTATAATTCTATGACGCGACATCTTTATTTTAGGTCGCCATTAGAAGCTCGCGGTTTCCCGTCTTATCCTTTATTTCATCATTTCACTCTGTCACTATAATCATGATCATTATCTTCGTTTGATATCGCTATCGCTAAGGTGAGTTCATAGCCTCGCTTTTACTAGTTTAGTTGTTTTATGAAACGTGCGAGGGAGATACATGCTACTTTTTACGAATGGACGCAAGTTCTTGAACTGTATGATTAGCATGTCATTATCATTAACAATAAGGAACACTATTGCCAACAACAAGTCCCTTTTAGTCATGAACCGTTAATTACTTGGACTGACTGTACTGGTCGAGTAAACACGAATGCTGTGAATAGATCTATTTGGGATTGACATCCCTGTCCGGGTAAGTCGCGCTTACTTGACCGACCGAACTGGTCAAACGGACACGCTGTATTTGAGAACTCTAGGTAATATGGAAAATTACCTACTAAGGGCAAACTTATCTGAACTCTGTTAACGTATCGGTTTCATGAGCTTAGTGCGATAATGGATGCTATCTGACTTTGGAAACTGAATGCTTGAAATCTTGTGGTCCACTGCTTTTATTTGCAAACCTATTAATTCACTCAACCTTTGTGTTGACGTTTTTAGCATGTTTTTCTCAGGTACTCAGGTTTAAGAGCAGCTGGAGCATAGAGTCGCACGAAATATTTTGAAGCCAATAAAATACTTATTACCATTCGATAAACTTTTTGAAACTGTTTATTATTACATTATTGTTGGGACCTCTTTGTAAACTATGATTAAAATTTATCGATTTAATTTATCGAATGGATTAAACTTTTGAAACACCTCTTTTTGATTCGTTTTCTGTAACTTGTGTGTTGTGCTATGAAGTAATACTCTCAATGACCTTTCCGCTGCTATCCGAAATTTGGGAGTGTTACACCTTGCAATCTTGTGTCTTCATCCACATGCTCATACATTGCATCATCTTGAAAACTTGCTAAAAAATCTCCTTTGAAGAGAGGTCATTCCCGTACATTAATTGATAAGGAAGATTTTGTTCATTGGAGTTGCGGAAGTCTTTAGCTTTCTTGATTGTTGAATATATCTTTGGGCATAAGTATGTGGTTTTGAATCTTCGACTTTGCTGAGTACACCGTAACGCCACCTTCTTTAGACAAAACATAGACACAGACTGAATGTCTTTGACATTCGTCCTAAATCGGTAGCATTTTACCTCCGGTCGGTGAAGACCGTTAGAAGATATAAATATCGTACCTATGATTTAGGTAGATTCAATTAAGAACCTCCTTGACAGGGTTTCGCGGTTGTACTGGCCGTTATCTTTAGTCGAATGTCTCAAAGCAAGACTGCGAACATAAAGAGTGAATCAATTGGGTAAATATCCGCTTGATTAAAGTCGTCAATTCAAATTCCTGGAACAAGTTTGATTCTTAAAGAATCTTACCATGGTTGCTTTCTAGTTGACACAAGCTTGATTCATAAAGAATCTCGCAAGTTACCTAATGTAGCGCTGTTTGATGTTGACGCTAGAAGGATTTCCATTCCTCACTGTGAATATTAATGAATATCACTCTGAATGTTCTGGCAAGACCATAAAGATATTGCGTAGAAACCTGAAACGAGTTTGAATCAATTCAGAATCAAACCACTATTGCTTTTCAGTTTACACATGTTTGATTCATAAAGAATCTTACACATGACCTACCGTAGTGTTGTTTGATGTTAACACTGGAAGGATTTCCACTCATCATTGTGAATACTGAGTAGCATCACTCTAAGTGTTCTAGCAATATCGCAAGGATATAGCGTAGGACTCTTTTTATCGTCATTCCTTGTGTCCTAACGAGATTTGATTGATCTCTTGGCTCTAGACTCGATTTGTGCACTTTTAGTGGTCGGAGGCTGGAGCAGATGCCACCTATTCAATATCAACTATCTCGGAGTGAGAAAGTCAATAGAAGTCGTGTTGATCTCCGTGACAATAAAACAAACTTCTTTTGAGAGAAGCCTGAGTCAGCTGGGGAGGAGTTGTGCATTACATCACTGGGTCCATGATGTGTTGTCTTCATGATGTGTTGACCCGGTTTTTGCCTAAGTTGTATGGAGGGCTTCTTTCTTTACACCCTTTATTCTTAAATTTCTTTTTCATTCTTCAACCCCTTCAATGCTTACCAAGACATCATCACTAACACCTTGTTGTGATTGTTCCAGTGCTAGCATCAGTACTTAGTCGGCATTCAGCTATGTTCACATTCTACTCCATCTTTCCTAAGGACTTCTAATAATCTATTAGATTGTGCCTGGGAAGATCTGTAAAACTCAATCACACGACTAATCAAACACAAATAACATGATGATTATTAAACTAAAAAAGAAAGATTTGATTAAGATGAAGAGAAGAAAAGAAATACAAAATTTGGTGATTTCCTAGTGAGAGACACAAACACACCTTTCTCTCTCTAAAACTATGAAATGGAAAAGCACACACACAAATGAGGCTTAGGAGGTGTAGAATCGTGATAATCTTATAACTAATCAAGAGGGTTGTTGTTTTTCTAGAGAGAGAAACTAGAGAGAGAAACAAAGAAACTTTATTAATGTGTGAAATAAGTAAAACAACCAACACCCCTTTCCATGGTGGAAAGGGGTTTATATACCCAAGTCCTTAATGGACTTGGGCCTCCAACCCATGACAAGCCCATGGGCCGGGTTAAACATTAATATAACGTAACATTTAACTACGAGCTACTAAACGTATTACAATATTGTTGGAGTGACCGATACTTCTAATATACTTTAAAAACGTATTTCCAACAATCTCCCCCTAAGGGAGGTCACTCCAAATTACAAAGTCCTAAACCTAGCATACTATACTAAGTCTACGTTCTTCAGCTTGTAGTCCTTTCTCTTTTATCTTTTCTTTTTGTTGTGAATATGTTGATGTTGATCTTTTAGGCTTTGGCTTTAGAGCATTGTTCTTTTGACCCTTCACGTGCGATCTTTGCCTTCTTGTGATTCTTGCGTCCTCGTGACTCCATGTTCCACACACTTATGTTTTTAATTTATTGAATTCTTGAAAGCTTCAGAGTTTGGTACAGCGGAAGACTTCATTTTGAACTTTCTTGAATTTTGTTGAAATTGATGCAGAAAAACATAAGCATGTGGAAACGACTTCATCTGGTACACCGCAACGCCACCGTCTTCAAATGCCGCAACATAACAAGACATGAACGAAATGTCTTAGAACATTTCATTCTAAATCGGTAGCATTTTACCTCCGGTCGGTGAAGACCGTTGAACGATATTAGATATCGTACCTGTGACGGGTAGTTTCAATTAAGTAACTTCCTGACAGGATTTCGCGGGTAAACCCGTTCTCTTTATTCTACGATCACTAAGCCTGACTGCGAACATAAAGAGTGAATCACTTGGATAAATTATCCTTGTGATTGAAGCCGTCAATTCATGAACCTGGAACAAGTGAATTTCAATTAAGATTTTCACCATTGTTGCTTTCCAGTTGTCACGAGCTTGATTCATATAGAATCTTGCACGTCACCTACGAAGTGCTGTTTGATGTTAACACTAGAAGGATTTTCACTCGTCACTGTGAACACTAAAGAGTGTCACTCTGAGTGTTCTGGCAAGATCATACGATAATGCGTAGAGGCCTGGAACGAGTTTAAGTTCAACTAAGAATTAAACTACTGTTTCTTTCCAGTTTTTCACAAGATTGGTTCTTAAAGAACCGCACGTGTCACCTACCATGAGCTTGTTTGATGTTGGCTCAACCTGGATTTCCATCTTCATTGTAATACTTGTGTATCACTCGGATGTTCTGGCAATATTACAACAATACTGCATAGGACTCATAAAGATCTCTTACTTTTCACAGTGTGTGAAGAAGCAAGGAATAAATGAAAAGTGTCATAATGAGACTTTTGATGATCTGGTGGCTCTAGACTCGATAGTGCATTTTTATTTAGTGAGCGATGGCTGGAGAGGATTGCCACCTATTCAATATCAGTCTATTCGAAGTGAATAAACCAATAGATAACGTGTTAAGCTCCGTGTGATTAAAACAAACATCTTTTGAGAGATATTTGAGTTAGCTGGGAGGGGTTGTGCATGACATCACTGGGTCCATGATGTCTTGTCTTCAATATTGAGAATCATTAAAAATGATCCCAATAATAGATGTGTTGACCTGGTTTCTGTCCTAAGTAGTAAGGAGGACTTCTTTCTTTACACCCTTTATCTTTACATTTCTTTTTCATTCTTCAACCCCTTCAGTACTTACCAATACATCATCACTAACACCTTGTTGTGATTGTTCCAGTGCTAGCATCAGTAATTCATCGGTACTCTGCTACGTTCACAGTCATCTCCAACTTTCCTAGGACTTCTAATTCTATCTAGGGAATTGTCCTTGGGAAGATTCCATTGGTTTTGATGAATCATTGGACTAATACCTAATTCTACCACCCTTTTGTCACCACATCCGTCATGAATTAAGTGTGTTTTGGGTAAGTATTATCACCATGAAAAATCTTTGAAAATCACTTAAAGCACTTGTGATATTATAATCAAAGTTTTTGTGCCTTAAGTGTTTTGTTCATCAAAAATGCTCCCCCTTAACATGTGCATTACACATATTAAGTTGGTTTATCTTTTAAGTCTTTTTCATTTATTATAGCCAAATATCATTAAGTCTCCTTAATCTCATTTTCATCCCTTATCCAAAATGTTAACCATTAATATTTGGGATACTGAATGGATTAATCGGTCTTTGGGCAAAATGAAATCAATCTATGGCCATAGAACATGTTAATGCTCCCCCTGAAGTTAATGAGGGTTAGTTGTTAATGTAGGGATTTTTAGTCCAATTAAGCAATTAATGTTCGTTTTCCTCGACTCACTCGAATTGATCTCAAATTAACGTGGATTACTTGTTTTTGGTGACTAAAACTTTGTTGGTATTTAAAACTAATTAAAAACTACTTGATTAAAAAGCTAATTTAATTAACTATTGAAACTATTTAAACAATTTTGAAAACTATTTTAAACTAATTTAATAATCTAATTTAAATAAAACTATTTTGAAACTTAAATATATTACTTGAAAACTAAATTTTAAAACTAAAATTTTAAAAACAATTAATTAAAGAAATTAAAATATATTTTTTTTATCTTTTCTTAAAAATTGTATAAAAGAAAACTATTTAAATATTTTTTAATTAAAATTAAATAAACAAAACTTATGAATTAAACTATTTAATTAAAACTGACAAGGAATAGATTTACTATATTAATTAACTGATGCAAAATAAAACACAAATGAAGGTCTAGCACAAGTGGTTATGACGTATGACAACTGAACAGGAGGTCCAGGGTTCGAGTCCGGTTAGGGACGTTTTTGCTAAAATTATTTTTGGCTTTTTTTGAACCAGCAGACCAAGTGTGTCTGTTGCTTTTATGCAGTAATAATAAGCCAAAATAAGCTAAACAGCTTAACCAAATAAGCAGGCAAACAAATAAGCGAAAACATATAAATAGCAATAAGCTAATGAGCTAAATCTGAAATAAGCTAATCTAAACAAAAAAACTTTAATTGAAGCAAATAAGCAGTTATATCAAAGTAATCAGAAACTATAAGCCTAACAAACGATACCCAATTAATCAGCAACTACATAAGCCAAAAAGCAGAATATGAAAATAAGCAGTTCCAAACCAGCAAAACAAACTCAATAAGCAGATTCAAGCATCATACGAACCAAACAAACTAAAACATAAGCAGACTAAACTAAAATAAAGCATATAAATAGGCAGATTATATCCAAACAAACTCAAATCTAAACAGAAACTTATCTCTAAGCAAGCAGACAGAAACTTAAATCACATAAATAAGCAAATAGATTACTAAATAAAATAACAAAAGCAGATTAAATATAATTAAAACTAAAACTTAACAATTAAATAAAAAGAGAACAAACCTTTTGATGATTTTCGTTGGGAAGTAGGTGGGCGCTGAACCCCCTATGAACCGAAAACAAACAAACACCTCCTTATTACCCAAACATCATCATCACCATCTCGAACCAAAAATAGTACCGAGCCAAGATATATATATTTTTTGTAATAATTTTCCAGTAGGGAAATTATTCCTATCTTTTTACTTCAACAATTATTTAATCAAAATAAAATTAAGATAAATTGCAATAATATCAAACGAGACAAAAATTTATATGAATTAAAATTTTATTAATACTAAAATATTGATTAAAATACTTTAAAAAGGAAATTACAATAAACGCTAATTCTATTTTTCAGAAAATAAAAATTAAACTTGTTGATCCCAAACTTAGATCGATTAGCTTTGTGTATACGAGATTAGATCAAGTAATACACGTAGAGAAACCTTTGTATATGCTTATGAATTTAAGTGTTATGCGGAATTTAACACTTAAACAAGAACACACAATAATATAAACAAACTTTCACTTTGATTATCAATATCAAACTTGCTTACAATGAAAGATGTTTACGAATGAAAACTTATATGAAACTTATATCAAACATTAACCTAAAGGTCTTCTTTTATAGACATAAGAAGCCTTGTACAATAATCTACGTATCAGCTATTCTAGGTAAAGATAAATATAGAAAATACATTGTTGTTCCTATCTTTACTAGAAGTATTCTAGAATACAATACACGCGTAGAATATATCTTCCATCAGTGCTTGTCTTCAATGTGTCAACGCTTGACTTTATCTTGTCAACGCTTGAGCTATCAGCGCTTGTTTTGTTCTTGTCAACGCTTGTTTTGTTCTTGTCAGCGCTCAAGTGATCTGGCCTTAATTTATTCCTAACAATCCTCCCCTAAACTTGATATCCACTCTTATGATCAAGTTTCTGAATAAGCATTAAGGAGTAGGAGGAATCTTACAAACCTTCTCATATAGATAGTGAATAAATCTGATCAAATCTTTTGCCACGTCACTTGAATAATCTATTTCCAGCTGAGTGTCGTTCATCTTCTCCAAAATAGCTTTGGATATGAAATACTGACCATCCACAAGTAGATACTCAGCAAACTTTGTAGAACTCAAATGGTATACACCAGCAGCTGAATATAACCTCCATTGAAGACCACTGAGGTCATCTTCAAGATCCTTCCATATTGCAGGATCCTCATCTTTTGGTCCACACATTCTTTTGAATGTGGTCCAAAGTTTTATTCCATTAGCTGAAGTTGGTGCTTCAGCCTCATACTTGGTCTCCAGCAACCTCCAAAGGTCCACCAAATCTTCTCTATCACAACTTGCAAACAAAGATATGAGAGTGGTAAAAGTGTGTACCTCCTTGCCAAATCTGCCAATCTTCCAAAACCCACATTCATCTTCTTCATAGCTCACAATTGGGTTCCTGGAATCTAATGGTAACACTTGCACCATATCTGAAGCTTCTAATGGGGAGAGCTTGAGGCTCTTTCTTATAACTGCTTCACTTGGATATAGTGGATCCATATCTTTTGGAAACTCAAATGAAATTCCCTTCTTCACTGGCCTGGGAACAATCATAGCTTTCTTGAGTTCCATTTCTTCTGCAAGTTCCTCCTTTCTTTCATCTGAAAGAAGTCTGAGAGTGTTTGCTTCCTGCACTCTCACCCAAATGGGATAAGCCCTACTTTCCAACTCATTAAATGTCAAAGCCCTCAACTTCTGATAAGTCCATCCAACTCCATGACATCTGAGCAACATAAAGTATAGCTCCCTAATAAGTGTGAAAATACTTATCCTTTTACCACTTATTTTCAATAATAACAAGACCAAAACGTGTGATTTATGTCGTAAAAGTCGGAATTATGCGTGGTTTGTGTTTTTATTGTGTTTTAGGACCAAAATATTAAAAAGGAAGAAAACACGGGCTTTCACGGGCTTTTATCGAAGAAAACGGGAAAAGACGAAGTCAAAAGATCAAGAGTGCAAAAAGAACGGAAGTCCAAGACCTATTCTGAAGATTTATCGAAGAAAAAGTCTAAAGACGGAAGTTTTAACGAAATCGAAGAACTTAAGTCTAATAGAAGAAGAAAATTAAAAAGACAAGTTCAAATCCCAAGACGACAAAGACAAAGAATTAAAGTCGAGTCGAGAAAACGTGAAGAAAGCAAGAGAGAAGATGCAACACATGCACTCCTTCCACCTTCCCTATAAATACCCTCCTAATAGTCATTAGGAGGGGAGTTAGAGTTTTTAGTTAATTTTTCACTTTTAGTTTTCTCTAGTTTTAGAGAGAGAAAGTCTTAAACTTTCTCTCACTAAACTTCATCTTTTTCTTAATCTTTCAAGGATTAAACACTTTGTATTGCTTATTTTTATTAATCAAGTTCATTTTTAGCTTTTATTTCTTAATCTCATTCTACTTTTCTTTGATTTAAGATTGATTTTGGTGCGATTTTCAATAGATCCGTGTTGTTCTTAATGATTTCGTGCTTAAAAAGTTAATCTTTTGATCATTTTATAAGTTTTCATTTGATTAAGCTTTAAGACTTTTGTGCTTATTGGCTTATTTTTTTTATGATTAGCTTGTTTTTCTTATTAAAAAGTTTTATTAAAAAGTTTATGTTTTTATTGTTAGATCCAAAAAGTTTGATTATTTTCGGGCTAGATAAGTTGATAAGTGCTTATTTGATCCATTTAATCTGTGATTCGATTTAGCTTGGTGATTAAGCTTGTCAAAATAGCTTATTTCATTGGCTTATCACTCGAATCCCATTATTTTCGGAAAGGGTACATTCACTTTTCCGATTGGAACGTATTCCGACCAGTAGACGAATCCCCCAAAAATCGGAAAGGGATTAAACCCCTTTCCGATTGGTACTTTCCGATTGGTGTCTTCCGAGCAGCTCCATCTTCGTATTCCGATCAGTTGATCGGATAAGGTTTTCTCTTCATTCCGATTGTGTGTATTCCTCCCAGTATTCCGATTGGTGGTTTTTCTGCATATTCCGATATAGGCATTTCTACACATTCCGATTGTTCTTCATATCCATGTTATTCCGATTGGTCTTTTGGTCCAACATTCCGATTACTCCCACCTCCTTACATTCCGACCACCAGATCGGAATACATTCCGATCTGGGTCTGTTTTAGCCTCTTTTCCGATTGTTTGCATGTGTTTGATACTCCGACCTTACTTTCTTTTAGTACCTTTCTATTAAGTTCTTATTTTCAATAAGTTTCCAAGTGTTAGTTTTATTTAGGGTGCAAGTACTTTTCCATTTTACATTTAAGTTTATATGCATTTATTTACTCGTCATTTAGAATTAATCCTTTAACTTCATTTTACTCAATGACACTTTAATTACTTGCTAATAGTTTAAAACAAACAAACCAAACCATTCTCTTGATTCACCAAAAGACAATTGAGTCGCACTTAAGACCGGTTTTCAATTCGAAAAGACTTGGAACAACGAAATTATTTTATACAAGGGTAAAACAAAGAATTACTCCCTTCTATCCCTTTTCAACTCTGAGAGAATATTACTTGCCTTGTGTTTCAAAATTACCTGGCAATACTTCTGAACTCTAAGTAGAATCTCCAAACCCCATATTTGATCTGAAATGGTCAGGTCTGGATTCTCCATGCATCTGTCTTCCCAAGCATGATACATTTGAACCACCTCTGGCATGTCAAAGTCAACCTGCAATTTCAATTCTCTCAACTTTTCCCTAGCAAACTCATCACCATACTCAAGCCTTTCTGGTTCTATAATCATCACACTTGAGTCTGAGCTAGCTTCATCACTTCCTTCTTCTGAAGTCCCAACAAATGGTGACTCCTTTTTATCTTGTTCCATGATCTGTGCAGCTAATCTTCTATCAAACTCAACTTGAGCTTCATCATTTGGAACAATCTCTTCTACCATTTTACCCTTACCCTTATCTGATGGTGCAATGGTTGGTAAGGTAGATGGTGATACCTGAGTAGAAACCTCCTTGATGATAGATGATGACTGGGATACATCACCTTCATGTGCAGGTCTGTCAACGCCCAACTTTGTTCTATCAACGCCCAAAATATTTCTGTCAGCGTCCAAATTTTCCTTGTCAACGCCCAAATATCTTCCCTCAGCGCGTTGTGTAACCTCTCTCAACATAGATGTAAATGATAAATTTAAGTTGGTAGGAGAGACTAAATACGTATCAAAACCTGTTTGTTTCTTTAAAGTTGTAAGGGCTTCAGCAACATCCATTGATTGACCATCATGACTGCCCTTATCACTCAGATTTATTGGATCTTCCTCCCCTTTGGAAGATTCCTCCATACCCTTCCTAGCACGATCACTTTCCAAAACAACAATCCTCTCCCTCAATTGCTTGAGTTCAAGGCCTTGTGAGCTGACAACTTGTACTAAGTCTGCATTTTGCTTTTGCAAGCTTATGCAGACTGTCGTCAATTCCATAAGAGTCATTGGTTCCAGTCTGCCCTCTTCTAAAATGGGGATTTGACCTCCCAAGTCAGATTCATTGGGCAAGGATGAGGACTTAATGATGGTGGGACTGCCTTGGACAGCATCTAAGCCAGAACCAATAGTCCCAGCCTCATCCAGGTCACCAGCCACACTTTTGGTGGTGGTTCTCTCTGCTACATGGCTAGGACCACCAGAGGAGAACACTCCAGTAGTCCTTTGGCGTTTCATCAACCTATATTCAGGGGGTGTGGAAGATGGTGTAGAAGAATGGGTAGATGTGGGTTGGTTAAGGGGTGTTTGGGATTGTGAAGGTTGTGTGTCAGCGTTGGAAATAGGCACATCAACGCCAACATTGAGTGTGTCAGCGTTGAAGGATTCTGAGTCAATTTGCATGTGTGCAGGTGAAGGTAAAGGTTCAGGAATTGGTTCAAGTTGTGGTTGAGGGTCAATTTGGGGTAGGGGGTCTGGTTAGGGTTGTGCTGCTGCAATAATAGCAAGCATAGCTTGGGTTAAAGGTAGGTCACGATGGGGTGGTGAGTTCATCTTCATAAAAATAGCTTTCTTTTGCTCAGGGATCTTATAAAAATCATTGTGATCCCTTGAGCAGTAACCTTAGACATCAAAAACCATTTGCAGAAAACGGGGATAAGCTAAAGTCATTTTGTTCCCCTTGTTTTTACACAAGCCCTCAAAAATCATTTTAGAATAATTAAATTTTTGCCCTGTTGCAATGCACACAATAGCACTGGTAATGGATCTATTGATCTCATTGTGTGCAGTACATTTGGGACTCAAACATAGAAGGAGGACATGTATGAGGTACTTCCAGGCTGGGGGAAATTCCTGCTTATGATACTTATTTAGAGTACCTTCATCAGGAAAAGGATATCCCAAAGCCCTAAGCCCTTGTTCTATTTCATTTATGGGAAGGGTGGCTATACCATCAGCATCATCAAGATGCAAGGCTTGGCGTACCAAGGCCTCAGTAACCACCCAAGGTCTCCCATGAACAATAGAAGTCAATGTGGTCACTCTATTAACTGTTGAGGAACTGACAGTGTTCCAAAACTGCTTAATATGTGTGACTGGAATGAGTGGTGCATGATAAAGAGCATACCTTAATGGGGATGCGTTCAAATATGCCACCATTTGTGTGTATTGGGGAAACAGAGTATCATCAGCTTCAAGATATGCGATCATGTTGTGTTGAGATCTGAACCCCAATTCCAATTCTGATGGTCTAAACTTTGGTGCCATTGATGAAAGCTGTTAATTTTAAGTGAAGAAGATGAAGTTGATAAGAGAAAATTGTTAGTTGATAAGAATTATAGATACCCTGTTTAAAATAGAAGCCAAATTTAAAGGAGAAGAAGATGCATGTGATAGGCCCAAAAATAGGCAAGTATTTTCAAAATCAATCATGAAAATATTGAAAAAGTTATAAGTTATCTCATGCATTAAATGAAAGTAACAACTCCTAAAATTACGGCCTAAAAATTTGTCAAAAAGTAACAACTGGGTAGGTCCCATTGAGTGTCAACGGTAAAAAATAACCTATCAACGCCCAACGGCTATAATCTTGTCAACGTTTGCCTATTGCCATGTCAGCGTCCAATTTGGTCACAACAACGCTCGAAAAATTACTTGTCAGCGTCCAAAAATAAAAATGTTTAAAAATGAAAAATGACCTTAACAAAGTAATTTATCCTAGAGAAGATAACCAAAAAGCTGACAATTATCATAGGGCGGCAAGCACTGTCCAGTTATGCACACTTGCATAAGCAAGATAGACATAGCAGTCCTCTAGTGTCCCTTGCTAACCAAAACTCTTAACAACCAAGTTATCTTATAAAACTAACTCATACTCACCTGTGGACACAATCTAGAATTGTGATAAGAGTATCATATGGATACCTAAACATCCTAAAGGTTCCTAAAACCTCCCCTTAAACTATGATACAAAAGTTTGCTAAAATCATGCATGAACATAAAAAATTTATGTCAAGATAGGAATGAAACATTCCAACCATCATCCATAAATAAAAACTTTTCCAAATGCTTCTCCATTGATCCATAAGCAACTCTGTATCCAATGGTATACTGCTAACACCTTCTGCACATTTAGATTGAAAACCACAAAACTAAGATTGTTGCTGACAACGCCCCGATAACACATGACAGCGTTGAGGGAAGCTTTGTCAGCGTTAGACAATTATATTGCTGACAACGTTGCAAAAACACTTATCAGCGTTCAAGCAAACTTTGTCAGTGTTAGAAAAATAAAGTGGAAAATCTAAATCATCAATAAGACCAATAATAATGCATCATCCTGTACATACTTTTACAAAAAGACTCCAAAACACATATTATGTGAGATTGACCATTCCAATACTTGTTACCAAGTATGGAAACCTCCCAGCATCAAAAGGTTTAGTTAATAAATCTGACACATTTTCCTCAGTGTCAACCCTATCTGGTTGTATTAAACCTTTTCAAAGCAATCTCTTATAAAATGGTGTCTAATTTCTATGTGTTTAGTTTTAGAATGATGTACAGGATTCTTAATGATGCATAAAGTACTATTATTGTCAACAAATATCTTAGTATGCATGAAATTATACCCATAGTCCAACAGCTGGTTCTGAATCCACAACACTTGGCCACAACATGTAGCTGCAGCCACATACTCTGCTTCAGTTGTAGAATTAGCCACCACTGTTTGTTTCTTGCATTGCCAAGATATCAACCTGCTCCCAAGAAACTGACATCCACCAGTTGTGGATTTCCTATCAAATTTATCACCTCCATAATCACTATCTGAATATGCAATCAGCTCTAATGGTGAATCCTTTGGGTACCACAAACCAAGACCAGGATAGCATCTTAGGTACCTAAAGATCCTCTTCACAGCATAAAGGTGACATTCTTTGGGAGTCACAACAAAAACACAAACCACGCATAATTCCGACATAAAAGACATAAAATACACGTTTTGGTCCGATTATTATTGTAATTAAGTGGTAGAAATATGGGTGTTTTCACACCTATCAAATCCCCTACACTTGACCATTGCAATGTCCTCATGCAATGCATTAGTTACAAAGCACGTTTACATTTTCATCATAATTAATCTACGTTGGCCTTTATTAAAGAGATAGAGACTATAAACATTTAAAATAAAGAAATCAAAAGCATACCTTGGGTTTTGAAAATGTCATGAATAGTCATCATCCTCAACTTTTCACTTTCTCCAAACCAAGCTTAAAAACGAGATCATTGTTATTATAAGTTAGTAAACTAACACGAATTCATGTGGGCCAATTATTCACTTAGACTCCCTTATTCCTAGGGGTATCTCTTATATTTTATTGTTGTCTTGAATGATCACGAGGATGCATTGTTTGACTTATTTCGATAATTATTTAGTCTGAAAATAAAGTGCACGATTTAATCAATAGTTAGCTAAAGGACCAAATCTTTTAAAACTGCTTCTCGGGATATCAAAAAGTTCATATCTTGGCATAACTCGCTTCGCGATTTGAGACCTTTCTCGGACCGATATTTGGCAGCGACTTCATACTTCAAATCTTGAGAGACGTTCATGAAATAATGGTCTTCTCTTCATAATAGGAATTCTTCACTTTGAAGTTTTGAGATATTCATACTTGGACCACGACTTCTTCATTTTTCTCCAATCTTTATTTTGGACTTTGATATACAACGATCCGCCTCCTCTTATGACTTGGATCTATTTATCCTCATACCTTGTTAGGGTCTTTTCGGATACACTTCTCCATGACTTTTGGGGAGTTTTGCTTTACTTCGTGTGTCTCGATCCTTCATATTGATTTTCGATAAATGATTCTTCACATCACTTTGGATCGTTAGCAACAAAACATAGCCCTCATGCCTTGTTAGGGCCTTTTTGGACTCGCCAATCTTCGCGTCCCGCTTCAATAAGTTATGCCTTGGCTATGAACTCTAGTCCATACCGAGCAACTTTTAAACGATCTGGGGCTAGAAGCTAAGTAACTTTTCAAATCTTACAACCTTATTTATTAGCAGATAAATTTATTACCAAGCGATGGGAGAATAGGCTTATAATTAACTCACATAAATTCACGAAAGAATACCGAACTTATAATTGGCTCTATCATCTCTCGTTCTCCACAGTATAAAATCTCAAGTAATGAGACTCGTGGATGCTTAGCCTATTAAATCAAAGTTTTGGGTTTTCGAGTCGCCTATAGGATCTTGCAAATTCTTAGACTTTTTCAAGTTTAGAAATCGCATCTTAAAGTTCCCTTGATAAACGACTCTCTAGGATCAATTATAGGAACTTGCGAAAAGTTCTTGTTCTTAACCCGTGAGAGTTAAGACTTTCGCGTTTTACAGCTCCCTATATAAAAGCCTAGAAAAACTTTACTTAAACACGTTAAGGGTACTAGCTAGAGTAAACTCGGATTGAGTCAAAAGATTCACAACGTTTGAAAATTAAAACCACTTATTCAAAGATTTATTCTAATAAGGAAAGAGAATAGCAATGCAAAAGGAAAAACTAATAGGCCAAAATAGATCAAAAATTTTGAAAAATGTCGAAAAATTGATTTTCCGATTAAAATGAGGACAAATACAAGGAAAAGACCACTTAACTTCGATAGAAGCCCCCCCTACACTTAAGATAAACATTGTCCTCAATGTTTAAGCATGTGGGAGTAAACGCCCCTACACTTAGGAAATTGTGCACGTTGTTTAAATCTCGCTAAGGAAAAGACAACTAAAGAGATTCATATTTTAATATTGAGAAAAAAAATAGTGAATCGAAAAGAGTTTAGGATAGAACTGGGAAGAAGTAGAACATGGAATCACGGGTCGTCAAGAATCATCAAGAGTGGATCATTGAAGCTCGAATCCCTGATTAAGAAGTGAGGAGAGGAAATAGCAATCCAAAGGGTCCCCCTATACTTATGATAAAGAAAGCGAAAAGATAGATGCATGGGTTGCCTTCCAAGAAGCGCTTGGTTTTTGTTAACCGAGTCATTAGCCTGACTCGACCTTGATCATCAACGGAAGAAGCATAAGACATATCCACCAGGATCAAAGACATAATTTTCATCGAGCAAATTGCATAGGCTTAAGGCGAACAAGGCAAGCCAAAGAAAAGTAGGCAAGGTTCCCTTAAGCAGCAATGGAGCACGGTGGAAGCAAGGTTGAAGTGGTGCAAGCAGATTTCCATAAGTTCCAAAGATATTTCCTTTTATTTCATCAGGTGGATACTGAGATGGCTGCAGAATTTCAATACCAGGGTCGAACACCTTTTCCTTTAGGGGAAAATAGCACTCAGGCTCAGCCGAGTGTGAAGAAGATCCGCAAAGAATCACAACCTCGTCCTCAGAAGGGGGACAAAGAGGTGTCAAATCATACGTGCAACGGATTTCGGTGTCGACCGGTTTCTTCTCCTTTGACAAAATTTTCTTCAAATCCAAAGTAGGATTAAGACGATAATCTTCAAAGTCCAAAAGAGGTGCATCACTCTCATGAGGGAAGTAAGTGTTGAGAAATTCAGAGAAATCTTCCTCAAATGAGTAATCGTCCAAAGTAGGATCGAGTGATGGCGGAGGATCTTCAGCATGTGAAGAATCGCTCGAGAGAGTATCAGCCTCATCAAAATCATCGAAAGTGGGCAGCTCGGGATACTCAGAAGTACAATCAAAATCATCCGAATCTGAGCTAGAATCATCATCATCATAAGCATCAAAGACCGGTGACGAATCATAAATGGGAGAAGCTTCCAAAGTAGGGAGAGAATCATCCACATCATCATGAAAAAGTGGATTATCGATGCAAGAGTCGAATAGAGGATTGTCGTAGACGGTAAAGTCATCGAGCACATTAATCATATTCACTGATTCTCGGCCTCCAAAAGTTGTACTAGTAAGCTTCCCCATTTTGAAAACTTGTGCATTATCCCCGACTCTTAAGATTAACTCACCTTCGGCAACATCCACTAAAGCTCGTCCGGTTCTCAAGAATGGCCGACCAAGTATTAAAGGAATACGAGGGTCCATTTCATAATCAACTACGATAAAATCGACCGGGAAAGTAAATGCGCCAACTTTAATGAACACGTCTTCGGCTATACCAACGGGGTAAGCGAGAGTGCGATTTGCAAGTTCAAGAGTCATCTTTGTTGGAGTGAGGTCGGGCAATGATAGTGTTTTCCAAACACTCAAAGGCATCAGATTAATACTAGCCCCGAGATCAGCAAGGGCAGTAAATTCTTCAGTTTTGTTGAACACGCAAGGCAACACAAAACGACCGGGATCTCCAAGTTTTTCCGGAAGTTCTCTAAGAAGGACTGCAGAGCAGTTTTCATTTAATCGTGTGTTGGCGAGTTCAATCAGCTTCTCCTTCTTGTTAAGCAATTCCCTAAACGCTTTAACAAATTTGGGCATATGGACGAGTGCTTCAAGAAAGCTAATGTTGAAGTTCATTTGAGAAATCATCTTCACATAGCGTGACACTTCGGAGTCCTCCTTGGTTAGCATTTTGGACTTGCCTAAACGAGAGGGATAAGGGATATTGGGTTTGGGTGGTGAAGGTGCAGGTGTAGGTAAAGGTTGAGATGTTGAAGGGTCATTTGTGGAAACTTCATCACGTCGAGGCGGAGACGGTAATGGTGCACTAATACTAGGTGTAGGAGGAGTAGGGATACATGGTGGTGGAGGAGGTGTAGATGATGGTGGTGGGATTGGTAGTCCTACGATGGTGACTCCACTACGAGTAGTAATAGCACTCACATTGGCTCGCGGATTAGTGACGGTGTTTGAAGGTAGAGAACTTGAAGAAGAAGGTTGAGCGGCTGGCAAGAAACTAGCAAGCATATTTTTCAAATCATTGGTTTGACTGCTGAAGGAGGATTGAATGTTATCTCGAAGCTCGGATCTTATCTCATTTCCTTCTTTGTGATATCTCCTTTCAGATTGATAATTTGGCTCTGCAAGTTCTTGATTTGCTCACCATGGGTTCTCATGATGGCCTCAACATCGGGATTAATGGGTGGGGTTTGTTGAGTGGGTGGGTGATAAGGATTAGAAGCTCGTGGTGGGATTTGGTTGCTTCTAGTGTAGTTGTTGGCGGGGTTTTGGTTTTGAGGAGAAAAACCGGGTGAAAGGTAGTTGTTGGATCGGTAACTCAGCAGATTTCTATCCCCTTGTTGTCTAGCTTGGTAATTTTCCGGTGAATAATTACCGTAAGCAGCATACACATTTTCCGGATTTCCTTGTGTCGAAGGACAATCGGTGTATGGGTGAGGACCGCCGCATGTTTCACAAAGAGTAGCAACAGCTTTAACTTGTTGTTGTTGTTGGTTTGAAGCGAGAAGCGTAATACTTTTGCTCATTTCAGCCATCATGCGGGTGAGTTCGGTCATCTCAGGGTTTGCTGAGGTAGAAGAAACATTGACTCTCGGGTTGTTCCTTGAAGAAGCAGAGGAATCCCAGTTCTTGTGGTGAGTAGTCATGTTCTCAATTAACTCTCTACACTCCTCGGGTCTCCTTTTCATGAATGTGCCACCGGCGGCTGCATTGATCGTATCACGATCTCGAAAAGTCAATCCGTTGTAGAAAGTATCGATCAAGGTGACCGGAAGCATGTTGTGGTTTGGACAACGGTCGATCAAGACATTATATCGCTCCCAAGCATCAAAAAGAGATTCATCGGGATCTTGCATGAAACCGCTGATTTGATTGCGAAGGCTCGTAACCATGGATGGTGGAAAGTAGCGCGACAAAAAGCGTTGAGTCATATCATCCCAAGTGTGAATATAATTCTTCGGGAGACGATCAAACCATTTCTCGGCATGATGTAATAAAGTATGTGGAAAGAGTTGTAGGCGAAGTTCATCCATTGTGGCACCAGCCAACTTCATGCTCTGGGTGATAGTAATGAACTTGTCGAGGTGTTTGTTGGCATCATCATCAGGCAATCCTCTAAATGGGTTAGTTTGTACTTGCTGAATCATGTGGTGCTTCAACGAAAACTCAGGAGCGTTGATTTGCATCGGCGCAATCGGTCCTCCTCGTCCAAACATTGTTGGTTGACAAAGTTCCTCCATGGTCCGAAGATCGGGCTGTGGAAGAGCATTGTTGTTATTATTGAGGTGCGGTGGTTGATTATTGTTGTTAACACCTGCCATACTTAAATCTTCTTGAGTCTCGGGCTCTTGATAGTTAGAAGATCTAGTACGCATACACCTGAAAATGCAAAAGAAAAAGAAACCGAACACAAAGACAATATATATACACAAGAAAGATAAAATCTTTTTGAATTTTTGAAATTTTTAATTTTTATGGATTTTTATCAATTTTTTTAATTTTTATGGTTTTTTGAATTTTTTAAGCAAGAAAAATAACGCTCACAAGTGAACGGATCCCAAAAAGCAACGCGTGTCTCACAGAAAACCGTTAATCTTTACGAAAAGAGCCGGCAGCGGCGCCATTTAATAACTAGGTTTTTACCTAATTAAAAATTAAGTTTGTTTAAGTATGTCTAATCGAATTGATCTAGGATTTCTATGTGACTCTATTGATCTTTGGTGAAAACAAATATTTTTGGTTGGTTTTAAATTTAAATATGCAAAGACTTAAAAGTAAATGTCGTTAAAGTAAAGGGCAAGTATAAAGTAAAATTCGCGAAATTAAATCTAAATCTAATTAAAAGAAGGTGCGATATTTAAAAACGTGACAAAAAATAATTTAATTAAATGACTAAAACTTAAAAACGTGACGAGGATTAAAATGAGAATGTAAAGATTAAACACATCACAAATATGAAAAGACAATTCCAATCGGAATATATTCCGATCCTACCAATCGGAATATCAAACCTAGCAAATCGGAATGTCAATCGGAACCCCAATCGGAATGCCATCACCACCAATCGGAATATCCGAAACACCTCCAATCGGAATGTTTAACTGCCTCTTGATCGGAATATGGTGACCTGGTCGGAATGCTAATCGGAAACCACTGATCGGAATACTGTCACTGTCCCAATCGGAAAACTGATTATGCACCTCGATCGGAATGTGGAAAGGATAACCAATCGGAATGTTTGTCACTCACACACGATCGGAAAACCACTACCTTGCCCCAATCGGAATACCAAGCTCCCTCAATCGGAATATTAAAACCCTTTTCAGATTGGTACCGATCGGAATGTATAACCCCTTTCCGATTGTCACGATCGGAAAACGGGGAAAAGTACACAAAATAAGCTACACAAATAAGCTAAGATTCTAATAAGCACTAGACGAAAAACTTAGTTAAAACCGTGTAAAAATAAGCTATAAAACTGAAAGTTAACAACTTTTAAAACACGAAAAAGTTAAACTTTAAGGAAAACAACTTTTTATATAAAAATAACTTTTGTAAAAACTATATAAACTTGAAAACAAATCAAATAAGCTATGAAAATAAGAGATTTAAAATAATCAAAAGCATAAAAATCAAATCTTTAAACAACTTAACAAGATGAAAACGTGTAAATCAAAGATTAAAGAAAGGTAGAAGAAGATTAACAAGATAAAATAAAGGTGCAAGTAATTAAAGAAACACTTGCTTGAAATTAAAGGTAATTAAAGGTGCAAAACATGTATTTAAATGTGCAAGTAATTAAAGGTGCATAAAATAAAGGTGGAAGAACTAGTTTGTCAATCTAGCCAACAAGAGGAAAATGAAAATGATCTAATCTATATATAGGGGAGATTAAGGCTTGCTTAGGAAGCTTCCTTAATTGCATGCTTAGTCCCTCCTTCTTTAATCTTATTTTAATTGCACCATTAGTCCCTTTCTTCTAATCTTATTTAAACTTAGACTTAAAGGATTTTTGGCTTCGGGACTTCTTTGAACTCGTCTTTAAATTCTTTCAATAAAATAGACTTGAATTCTTCGGCTTTTGATAAACTCCCGTCTTTTGACTTTTTCTTCGATAAATCTTCAGAATTGGTCTTGGACTTCCGTTATTTTTGCACTATTGACTTCTTAACTTCGTCTTTCATCTTTTTCTTCAATAAAAGTCCGTAAATGCCCGTGAATGTCCGTGTTTTCTCCACTTTTCACCTTTTCGTCCTAAATCACAACAAAAACACAAACCACGCATAATTCCGACATAAAAGACATAAAATACACGTTTTGGTCCGATTATTATTGTAATTAAGTGGTAGAAAAGATGGGTGTTTTCACACCTATCAAATCCCCTACACTTGACCATTGCAATGTCCTCATGCAATGCATTAGTTACAAAGCACGTTTACATTTTCATCATAATTAATCCACGTTGGCCTTTATTAAAGAGATAGAGACTATAAACATTTAAAATAAAGAAATCAAAAACATACCTTGGGTTTTGAAAATGTCATGAATAGTCATCATCCTCAACTTTTCACTTTCTCCAAACCAAGCTTAAAAACGAGATCATTGTTATTATAAGTTAGTAAACTAACACGAATTCATGTGGGCCAATTATTCACTTAGACTCCCTTATTCCTAGGGGTATCTCTTATATTTTATTGTTGTCTTGAATGATCACGAGGATGCATTGTTTGACTTATTTCGATAATTATTTAGTCTGAAAATAAAGTGCACGATTTAATCAATAGTTAGCGAAAGGACCAAATCTTTTAAAACTGCTTCTCGGGATATCAAAAAGTTCATATCTTGGCATAACTCGCTTCGCGATTTGAGACCTTTCTCGGACCGATATTTGGCAGCGACTTCATACTTCAAATCTTGAGAGACGTTCATGAAATAATGGTCTTCTCTTCATAATAGGAATTCTTCACTTTGAAGTTTTGAGAGATTCATACTTGGACCACGACTTCTTCATTTTTCTCCAATCTTTATTTTGGACTTTGATATACAACGATCCGCCTCCTCTTATGACTTGGATCTATTTATCCTCATACCTTGTTAGGGTCTTTTCGGATACACTTCTCCATGACTTTTGGGGAGTTTTGCTTTACGTCGTGTGTCTCGATCCTTCATATTGATTTTCGATAAATGATTCTTCACATCACTTTGGATCTTTAGCTACAAAACATAGCCCTCATGCCTTGTTAGGGCCTTTTTGGACTCGCCAATCTTCGCGTCCTGCTTCAATAAGTTATGCCTTGGCTATGAACTCTAGTCCATACCGAGCAACTTTTAAACGATCTGGGGCTAGAAGCTAAGTAACTTTTCAAATCGTACAACCTTATTTATTAGCAGATAAATTTATTAGCAAGCGATGGGAGAATAGGCTTATAATTAACTCACATAAATTCACGAAAGAATACCGAACTTATAATTGGCTCTATCATCTCTCGTTCTCCACAGTTTAAAATCTCAAGTAATGAGACTCGTGGATGCTTAGCCTATTAAATCAAAGTTTTGGGTTTTCGAGTCGCCTATAGGATCTTGCAAATTCTTAGACTTTTTCAAGTTTAGAAATCGCATCTTAAAGTTCCCTTGATAAACGACTCTCTAGGATCAATTATAGGAACTTGCGAAAAGTTCTTGTTCTTAACCCGTGAGAGTTAAGACTTTCGCGTTTTACAGCTCCCTATATAAAAGCCTAGCAAAACTTTACTTAAACACGTTAAGGGTACTAGCTAGAGTAAACTCGGATTGAGTCAAAAGATTCACAACGTTTGAAAATTAAAACCACTTATTCAAAGATTTATTCTAATAAGGAAAGAGAATAGCAATGCAAAAGGAAAAACTAATAGGCCAAAATAGATCAAAAATTTTGAAAAATGTCGAAAAATTGATTTTCTGATTAAAATGAGGACAAATACAAGGAAAAGACCACTTAACTTAGATAGAAGCCCCCCCTACACTTAAGATAAACATTGTCCTCAATGTTTAAGCATGTGGGAGTAAACTCCCCTACACTTAGGACATTGTGAACGTTGTTTAAATCTCGCTAAGGAAAAGACAACTAAAGAGATTCCTATTTTAATATTGAGAAAATATAAAATAGTGAATCGAAAAGAGTTTAGGATAGAACCGGGAAGAAGTAGAACATGGAATCACGGGTCATCAAGAATCATCAAGAGTGGATCATTGAAGCTCGAATCCCTGATTAAGAAGTGAGGAGAGGAAATAGCAATCCAAAGGGTCCCCCCTATACTTATGATAAAGAAAGAGAAAAGATAGATGCATGGGTTGCCTCCCAAGAAGCGCTTGGTTTTTGTTAACCGAGTCATTAGCCTGACTCGACCTTGATTATCAAAGGAAGAAGCATAAGACATATCCACCAGGATCAAAGACATAATTTTCATCGAGCAAATTGCATAGGCTTAAGGCGAACAAGGCAACCAAAAGAAAAGTAGGCAAGGTTCCCTTAAGCAGCAGTGGAGCACGGTGGAAGCAAGGTTGAAGTGGTGCAAGCAGATTTCCATAAGTTCCAAATATATTTCCTTTTATTTCATCAGGTGGATACTGAGATGGCTGCAGAATTTCAATACCAGGGTCGAACACCTTTTCCTTTAGGGGAAAATAGCACTCAGGCTCAGCCGAGTGTGAAGAAGATCCGCAAAGAAGCACTACCTCGTCCTCAGAAGGGGGACAAAGAGGTGTCAAATCATACGTGCAACGGATTTCGGTGTCGACCGGTTTCTTCTCCTTTGACAAAATTTTCTTCAAATCCAAAGTAGGATTAAGACGATAATCTTCAAAGTCCAAAGGAGGTGCATCACTCTCATGAGGGAAGTAAGTGTTGAGAAATTCAGAGAAATCTTCCTCAAATGAGTAATCGTCCAAAGTAGGATCGAGTGATGGCGGAGGATCTTCAGCATGTGAAGAATCGCTCGAGAGAGTATCAGCCTCATCAAAATCATCGAAAGTGAGCAGCTCGGGATACTCAGAAGTACAATCAAAATCATCCGAATCTGAGCTAGAATCATCATCATCATAAGCATCAAAGACCGGTGACGAATCATAAATGGGAGAAGCTTCCAAAGTAGGGAGAGAATCATCCACATCATCATGAAAAAGTGGATTATCGATGCAAGAGTCGAATAGAGGATTGTCGTAGACGGTAAAGTCATCGAGCACATTAATCATATTCACTGATTCTCGGCCTCCAAAAGTTGTACTAGTAAGCTTCCCCATTTTGAAAACTTGTGCATCATCCCCGACTCTTAAGATTAACTCACCTTCGGCAACATCCACTAAAGCTCGTCCGGTTCTCAAGAATGGCCGACCAAGTATTAAAGGAATACGAGGGTCCATTTCATAATCAACTACGACAAAATCGACCGGGAAAGTAAATGCGCCAACTTTAATGAACACGTCTTCGGCTACACCAACGGGGTAAGCGAGAGTGCGATTTGCAAGTTCAAGAGTCATCTTTGTTGGAGTGAGGTCGGGCAATGATAGTGTTTTCCAAACACTCAAAGGCATCAAATTAATACTAGCCCCGAGATCAGCAAGGGCAGTAAATTCTTCAGTTTTGTTGAACACGCAAGGCAACACAAAACGACCGGGATCTCCAAGTTTTTCCGGAAGTTCTCTAAGAAGGACTGCAGAGCAGTTTTCATTTAATCGTGTGTTGGCGAGTTCAATCAGCTTCTCCTTCTTGTTAAGCAATTCCCTAAACGCTTTAACAAATTTGGGCATGTGGACGAGTGCTTCAAGAAAGCTAATGTTGAAGTTCATTTGAGAAATCATCTTCACATAGCGTGACACTTCGGAGTCCTCCTTGGTTAGCATTTTGGACTTGCCTAAATGAGAGGGATAAGGGATATTGGGTTTGGGTGGTGAAGGTGCAGGTGTAGGTAAAGGTTGAGATGTTGAAGGGTCATTTGTGGAAACTTCATCACGTCGAGGCGGAGACGGTAATGGTGCACTAATACTAGGTGTAGGAGGAGTAGGGATACATGGTGGTGGAGGAGGTGTAGATGATGGTGGTGGGATTGGTGGTCCTACGATGGTGACTCCACTACGAGTAGTAATAGCACTCACATTGGCTCGCGGATTAGTGACTGTGTTTGAAGGTAGAGAACTTGAAGAAGAAGGTTGAGCGGCTGGCAAGAAACTAACAAGCATATTTTTCAAATCATTGGTTTGACTGCTGAAGGAGGATTGAATGTTATCTCGAAGCTCGGATCTTATCTCATTTCCTTGCTTTGTGATATCTCCTTTCAGATTGATAATTTGGCTCTGCAAGTTCTTGATTTGCTCACCGTGGGTTCTCATGATGGCCTCGACATCGGGATTAATGGGTGGGGTTTGTTGAGTGGGTGGGTGATAAGGATTAGAAGCTCGTGGTGGGATTTGGTTGCTTCTAGTGTAGTTGTTGGCGGGGTTTTGGTTTTGAGGAGAAAAACCGGGTGAAAGGTAGTTGTTGGATCGGTAACTCAGCAGATTTCTATCCCCTTGTTGTCTAGCTTGGTAATTTTCCGGTGAATAATTACCGTAAGCAGCATACACATTTTCCGGATTTCCTTGTGTCGAAGGACAATCGGTGTATGGGTGAGGACCGCCGCATGTTTCACAAAGAGTAGCAACAGCTTTAACTTGTTGTTGTTGTTGGTTTGAAGCGAGAAGCGTAATACTTTTGCTCATTTCAGCCATCATGCGGGTGAGTTCGGTCATCTCAGGGTTTGCTGAGGTAGAAGAAACATTGACTCTCGGGTTGTTCCTTGAAGAAGCAGAGGAATCCCAGTTCTTGTGGTGAGTAGTCATGTTCTCATTAACTCTCTACACTCCTCGGGTCTCCTTTTCATGAATGTGCCACCGGCGGCTGCATTGATCGTATCACGATCTCGAAAAGTCAATCCGTTGTAAAAAGTATCGATCAAGGTGACCGGAAGCATGTTGTGGTTTGGACAACGGTCGATCAAGACATTATATCGCTCCCAAGCATCAAAAAGAGATTCATCGGGATCTTGCATGAAACCGCTGATTTGATTGCGAAGGCTCGTAACCATGGATGGTGGAAAGTAGCGCGACAAAAAGCGTTGAGTCATATCATCCCAAGTGTGAATAGAATTCTTCGGGAGACGATCAAACCATTTCTCGGCATGATGTAATAAAGTATGTGGAAAGAGTTGTAGCCGAAGTTCATCCATTGTGGCACCAGCCAACTTCATGCTCTGGGTGATAGTAATGAACTTGTCGAGGTGTTTGTTGGCATCATCATCAGGCAATCCTCTAAATGGGTTAGTTTGTACTTGCTGAATCATGTGGTGCTTCAACGAAAACTCAGGAGCGTTGATTTGCATCGGCGCAATCGGTCCTCCTCGTCCAAACATTGTTGGTTGACAAAGTTCCTCCATGGTCCGAAGATCGGGCTGTGGAAGAGCATTGTTGTTATTATTGAGGTGCGGTGGTTGATTATTGTTGTTAACACCTGCCATACTTAAATCTTCTTGAGTCTCGGGCTCTTGATAGTTAGAAGATCTAGTACGCATACACCTGAAAATGCAAAAGAAAAAGAAACCGAACACAAAGACAATATATATACACAAGAAAGATAAAATCTTTTTGTATTTTTGAAATTTTTAATTTTTATGGATTTTTATCAATTTTTTTAATTTTTATGGTTTTTTGAATTTTTTAAGCAAGAAAAATAACGCTCACAAGTGAACGGATCCCAAAAAGCAACGCGTGTCTCACAGAAAACCGTTAATCTTTACGAAAAGAGCCGGCAGCGGCGCCATTTAATAACTAGGTTTTTACCTAATTAAAAATTAAGTTCGCTTAAGTATGTCTAATCGAATTGATCTAGGCTTTCTATGTGACTCTATTGATCTTTGGTGAAAACAAATATTTTTGGTTGGTTTTAAATTTAAATATGCAAAGACTTAAAAGTAAATATCGTTAAAGTAAAGGGCAAGTATAAAGTAAAATTCGCGAAATTAAATCTAAATCTAATTAAAAGAAGGTGCGATATTTAAAAACGTGACAAAAAATAATTTAATTAAATGACTAAAACTTAAAAACGTGACGAGGATTAAAATGAGAATGTAAAGATTAAACACGTCACAAATATGAAAAGACAATTCCAATCGGAATATATTCCGATCCTACCAATCGGAATATCAAACCTAGCAAATCGGAATGTCAATCGGAACCCCAATCGGAATGCCGTCACCACCAATCGGAATATCCGAAACACCTCCAATCGGAATGTTTAACTGCCTCTTGATCGGAATATGGTGACCTGGTCGGAATGCTAATCGGAAACCACTGATCGGAATACTGTCACTGTCCCAATCGGAAAACTGATTATGCACCTCGATCGGAATGTGGAAAGGAGAACCAATCGGAATGTTTGTCACTCACACACGATCGGAAAACCACTACCTTGCCCCAATCGGAATACCAAGCTCCCTCAATCGGAATATTAAAACCCTTTTCAGATTGGTACCGATCGGAATGTATAACCCCTTTCCGATTGTCACGATCGGAAAACGGGGAAAAGTACACAAAATAAGCTACACAAATAAGCTAAGATTCTAATAAGCACTAGACGAAAAACTTAGTTAAAACCGTGTAAAAATAAGCTATAAAACTGAAAGTTAACAACTTTTAAAACACGAAAAAGTTAAACTTTAAGGAAAACAACTTTTTATATAAAAATAACTTTTGTAAAAACTATATAAACTTGAAAACAACTCAAATAAGCTATGAAAATAAGAGATTTAAAACAATCAAAAGCATAAAAATCAAATCTTTAAACAACTTAACAAGATGAAAACGTGTAAATCAAAGATTAAAGAAAGGTAGAAGAAGATTAACAAGATAAAGTAAAGGTGCAAGTAATTAAAGAAACACTTGCTTGAAATTAAAGGTAATTAAAGGTGCAAAACATGTATTTAAATGTGCAAGTAATTAAAGGTGCATAAAATAAAGGTGGAAGAACTAGTTTGTCAATCTAGCCAACAAGAGGAAAATGAAAATGATCTAATCTATATATAGGGGAGATTAAGGCTTGCTTAGGAAGCTTCCTTAATTGCATGCTTAGTCCCTCCTTCTTTAATCTTCTTTTAATTGCACCATTAGTCCCTTTCTTCTAATCTTCTTTAAACTTGGACTTAAAGGATTTTGGGGTTCGAGACTTCTTTGAACTCGTCTTTAAATTCTTTCAATAAAATAGACTTGAATTCTTCGGCTTTTGATAAACTTCCGTCTTTTGACTTTTTCTTCGATAAATCTTCAGAATTGGTCTTGGACTTCCGTTATTTTTGCACTATTGACTTCTTGACTTCGTCTTTCATCTTTTTCTTCAATAAAAGTCCGTAAATGCCCATGAATGTCCGTGTTTTCTCCACTTTTCACCTTTTCGTCCTAAATCACAACAAAACCACAAACCACGCATAATTCCGACATAAAAGACATAAAATACACGTTTTGGTCCGGTTATTATTGTAATTAAGTGGTAGACACACTGGACCTTGAAGTGGGCTAACTTCGACATCATCAAAGCCGGTGATCATCACAAAGTTCAACTCAACGAGCTAAATGAACTGAGGAATGAAGCTTATGAGAACTCGCTGATCTACAAGGAGAAGACGAAGATGATCCACGATGCTAAAATCAAAAACCGAGAGTTCCACGTTGGTGATCAAGTCTTACTTTTTAACTCTCGGTTGAAGATCTTCTCTGGCAAGTTGAAGAGCCGCTGGACTGGTCTATTCACCGTCGCCAAAGTCTTTCCGTATGGGACCATTGAGCTTTCTCAGCCGAATGGGCCCAATTTCAAGGTGAATGGCCAGCGTTTGAAGCTGTACTTTGGTGAGGACATCTCTCAGGAGATGATTCCATCCCTCACCACGTTCCCCATGAACTAAAATTGGGTCGAGTCAGGCTCATGACTCGGTGAACAAAAACAAGCACTTCTCGGGAGGCAACCCGTGTTCTATCCTTTACTGCTTTCATAATAAGTGTAGGGGGAGCCCCGCATATGTTTGTTGTCTTGTTTCTTGTGCTGTGCAGGGATTAAAGCTTCAGAGAGCATCTTGATGACTTTTGACGAACCGTGATACCGTGTTCCCATCTTCCCGGTTCTATCCTAAACTCTTGTGATTCAATATTTCATATTTTATATGTTCACATTGAATTTACTTTAGTTGTCCTTTCCTTAGCAAGATTTAAACAAAGTGCACAATGTCCTAAGTGTAGGAGAGTTTACTCCCACATGCTTAAACATTGAGGACAATGTTTATCTCAAGTGTAGGGGGGACTTCTATCGAAGTAAGTGGTCTTTTCCATGAATTTGCCCTCATTTCAACCAGAAAATTTGATTTTTCGACATTTTTCAAAATTTTAATCTATTTTGGCCTAGTTGTATAGTCGTACTTTCCTTTATCATGTTTAGTTTCTTTCCGTTGCTAGAATAAATTTTTAATAAAGTGGTTTTAGATTTTTCTTAGTCGTGAACATTTTGACTCAACCCGAGTTTACTTACCTAAGTTTACTCTAGCTAGTATCCTTAACGTGTTTAAGTCAAGTTTTGCTAGGCTTTTATATAGGGAGCTATAAAACGCGAAAGTCTTAACTCTCACGGGTTAAGAACAAGAACTTTTCGCAAGTTCCTATAATTGATCCTAGAGAGTCGTTTATCAAGGGAACTTTAAAACGCGATTTCTAAACTTGAAAAAGTCTAAGAATTTGCAAGAACCTATAGGCGACTCGAAAACCCAAAACTTTGATTTAATAGGCTAAGCATCCACGAGTCTCATTCCTTGAGATTTTAAACTGTGGAGAACGAGAGATGATAGAGTCAATTATAAGTTCGGTATTCTTTCGTGAATTTATGTGAGTTAATTATGAGCCTATTCTCCCTCCGCTTGTTAATGAATTAATCTGCTAATAAATAAGGTTGTACGATTTAAAAGGTTACTTAGCTTCTAGCCCCAGATCGTTTAAAAGTTGCTCGGTAATGACGAGAGTTCATAGCCAAGGCATAACTTATGAAGCGGGGCGCGAAGATTGGCGAGTCCGAAAAGGCCCTAACAAGGCATGAGGGCTACATTTTGTTGCTAAAGATCCAAAAGTGATGTGAAGAATCATTTATCGAAAATCAATATGAAGGATCGAGACACACGACGAAAAGCAAAAACTCCCCAAAAGTCATGGAGAAGTCTATCCGAAAAGACCCTAACAAGGTATGAGGATAAATAGATCCAAGTCCTAAAAGGAGGCGGATCGTTGTATATCAAAATCCAAAATAAAGATTGGAGAAAAATGAAGAAGTTGTGGTCCAAAGATGAAGAATCTCTCAAAAACTTCAAGTGAAGAAATTCCTATTATGAAGAGAAGACCATAATTTCAAGAACCTCTCTCGAAGATTCGAAGTATGAAGTCGCTGCCAAATATCGGCCCGAGAAAGGTCTCAAATCGCGAACCAAGTTATGCCAACATATGAACTTTTTGATATCCCGAGAAGCAGTTTTAAAAGATTTGGTCCTTTAGCTAACTATTGATTAAATCGTTCACTTTATTTTCGGACTAAATAACTATCGAAATAAGTCAAACAATGCATCCTCGTGATCATTCAAGACAAAAATAAAATATAAGAGATACACTTAGGAATAAGGGAGTCTAAGTGAATAATTGGCCCGCATGAGTTCGTGATAGTTTGCTAACTTATAATAACAATGATCTCGTTTTTAAGCTTGGTATGGGGAACGTGAAACTTGAGGATGATAAACGTTCATGGCCGCCAAAACCCAATGTAAGTTTTTTTTATTTCTTTGCTTATTTCTATCTTTTATGTTTAGTATTTAATAAAGGCCAAAGTGGGTTATTTATGATGGAAAATGTAAACTGTGCTTTAAAATTAATGCACTGCATGAGGGCATTTCAATGGTCAAGTGTAGGGGATTTAATAAGTGTGAAAACACTTATCCTTTTACCACTTATTTTCAATAATAACAAGACCAAAACGTGTGATTTATGTCGTAAAAGTCGGAATTATGTGTGGTTTGTGTTTTTATTGTGTTTTAGGACCAAAATATTAAAAAGGAAGAAAACACGGGCTTTCACGGGCTTTTATCGAAGAAAACGGGAAAAGACGAAGTCAAAAGATCAAGAGTGCAAAAAGAACGGAAGTCCAAGACCTATTCTGAAGATTTATCGAAGAAAAAGTCTAAAGACGGAAGTTTTAACGAAATCGAAGAACTTAAGTCTAATAGAAGAAGTAAATTAAAAAGACAAGTTCAAATCCCAAGACGACAAAGACAAAGAATTAAAGTCGAGTCGAGAAAACGTGAAGAAAGCAAGAGAGAAGATGCAACACATGCACTCCTTCCACCTTCCCTATAAATACCCTCCTAATAGTCATTAGGAGGGGAGTTAGAGTTTTTAGTTAATTTTTCACTTTTAGTTTTCTCTAGTTTTAGAGAGAGAAAGTCTTAAACTTTCTCTCACTAAACTTCATCTTTTTCTTAATCTTTCAAGGATTAAACACTTTGTATTGCTTATTTTTATTAATCAAGTTCATTTTAAGCTTTTATTTCTTAATCTCATTCTACTTTTCTTTGATTTAAGATTGATTTTGGTGCGATTTTCAATAGATCTGTGTTGTTCTTAATGATTTCGTGCTTAAAAAGTTAATCTTTTGATCATTTTATAAGTTTTCATTTTATTAAGCTTTAAGACTTTTGTGCTTATTGGCTTATTTTTTTATGATTAGCTTGTTTTTCTTGTTAAAAAGTTTTATTAAAAAGTTTATGTTTTTATTGTTAGATCCAAAAAGTTTGATTATTTTCGGGCTAGATAAGTTGATAAGTGCTTATTTGATCCATTTAATCTGTGATTCGATTTAGCTTGGTGATTAAGCTTGTCAAAATAGCTTATTTCATTGGCTTATCACTCGAATCCCATTATTTTCGGAAAGGGTACATTCCCTTTTCCGATTGGAACGTATTCCGACCAGTAGACGAATCCCCCAAAAATCGGAAAGGGATTAAACCCCTTTCCGATTGGTACTTTCCGATTGGTGTCTTCCGAGCAGCTCCATCTTCGTATTCTGATCAGTTGATCGGATAAGGGTTTCTCTTCATTCCGATTGTGTGTATTCCTCCCAGTATTCCGATTGGTGGTTTTTCTACATATTCCGATTTAGGCATTTCTACACATTCCGAGTGTTCTTCATATCCATGTTATTCCGATTGGTCTTTTGGTCCAACATTCCGATTACTCCCACCTCCTTACATTCCAACCACCAGATCGGAATACATTCCGATCTGGGCCTGTTTTAGCCTCTTTTCCGATTGTTTTCATGTGTTTGATACTCCGACCTTACTTTCTTTTAGTACCTTTCTATTAAGTTCTTATTTTCAATAAGTTTCCAAGTGTTAGTTTATTTAGGGTGCAAGTACTTTTCCATTTTACCTTTAAGTTTATATGCATTTATTTACTCGTCATTTAGAATTAATCCTTTAACTTCATTTTACTCAATGACACTTTAATTACTTGCTAATAGTTTAAAACAAACAAACCAAACCATTCTCTTGATTCACCAAAAGACAATTGAGTGGCACTTAAGAACGGTTTTCAATTCGAAAAGACTTGGAACAACGAAATTATTTTATACAAGGGTAAAACCAAGAATTACTCCCTTCTATCCCTTTTCAACTCTGAGAGAATATTACTTTCCTTGTGTTTCAAAATTACCTGGCAATCCTTCTGAACTCTAAGTAGAATCTCCAAACCCCATATTTGATCTGAAATGGTCAGGTCTGGATTCTCCATGCATCTGTCTTCCCAAGCATGATACATTTGAACCACCTCTGGCATGTCAAAGTCAACCTGCAATTTCAATTCTCTCAACTTTTCCCTAGCAAACTCATCACCATACTCAAGCCTTTCTGGTTCTATAATCATCACACTTGAGTCTGAGCTAGCTTCATCACTTCCTTCTTCTGAAGTCCCAACAAATGGTGACTCCTTTTTATCTTGTTCCATGATCTGTGCAGCTAATCTTCTATCAAACTCAACTTGAGCTGCATCATTTGGAACAATCTCTTCTACCATTTTACCCTTACCCTTATCTGATGGTGCAATGGTTGGTAAGGTAGATGGTGATACCTGAGTAGAAACCTCCTTGATGATAGATGATGACTGGGATACATCACCTTCATGTGCAGGTCTGTCAACGCCCAACTTTGTTCTATCAACGCCCAAAATATTTTTGTCAGCGTCCAAATTTTCCTTGTCAACGCCCAAATATCTTCCCTCAGCGCGTTGTGTAACCTCTCTCAACATAGATGTAAATGATAAATTTAAGTTGGTAGGAGAGACTAAGGACGTATCAAAACCTGTTTGTTTCTTCAAAGTTGTAAGGGCTTCAGCAACATCCATTGATTGACCATCATGACTGCCCTTATCACTCAGATTTATTGGATCTTCCTCCCTTTGGAAGATTCCTCCATACCCTTCCTAGCACGATCACTTTCCAAAACAACAATCCTCCCCCTCAATTGCTTGAGTTCAAGGCCTTGTGAGCTGACAACTTGTACTAAGTCTGCATTTTGCTTTTGCAAGCTTATGCAGACTGCCGTCAATTCCATAAGAGTCATTGGTTCCAGTCTGCCCTCTTCTAAAATGGGGATTTGACCTCCCAAGTCAGAGTCATTGGGCAAGGATGAGGACTTAATGATGGTGGGACTGCCTTGGACAGCATCTAAGCCAGAACCAATAGTCCCAGCTTCATCCAGGTCACCAGCCACACTTGTGGTGGTGGTTCTCTCTGCTACATGGCTAGGACCACCAGAGGAGAACACTCCAGTAGTCCTTTGGCGTTTCATCAACCTATATTCAGGGGGTGTGGAAGATGGTGTAGAAGAATGGGTAGATGTGGGTTGGTTAAGGGGTATTTGGGATTGTGAAGGTTGTGTGTCAGCGTTGGAAATAGGCACATCAACGCCAACATTGAGTGTGTCAGCGTTGAAGGATTCTGAGTCAATTTGCATGTGTGCAGGTGAAGGTAAAGGTTCAGGAATTGGTTCAAGTTGTGGTTGAGGGTCAATTTGGGGTAGGGGGTCTGGTTGGGGTTGTGCTGCTGCAATAATAGCAAGGATAGCTTGGGTTAAAGGTAGGTCACGATGGGGTGGTGAGTTCATCTTCATAAAAATAGCTTTCTTTTGCTCAGGGATCTTATAAAAATCATTGTGATCCCTTGAGCAGTAACCTTAGACATCAAAAACCATTTGCAGAAAACGGGGATAAGCTAAAGTCATTTTGTTCTCCTTGTTTTTACACATGCCCTCAAAAATCATTTTAGAATAATTAAATTTTTGCCCTGTTGCAATGCACACAATAGCACTGGCAATGGATCTATTGATCTCATTGTGTGCAGTACATTTGGGACTCAAACATTGAAGGAGGACATGTATGAGGTACTTCCAGGCTGGGGGAAATTCCTGCTTATGATACTTATTTAGAGTACCTTCATCAGGAAAAGGATATCCCAAAGCCCTAAGCCCTTGTTCTATTTCATTTATGGGAAGGGTGGCTATACCATCAGCATCATCAAGATGCAAGGCTTGGCGTACCAAGGCCTTAGTAACCACCCAAGGTCTCCCATGAACAATAGAAGTCAATGTGGTCACTCTATTAACTGTTGAGGAACTGACAGTGTTCCAAAACTGCTTAATATGTGTGACTGGAATGAGTGGTGCATGAGAAAGAGCATACCTTAATGGGGATGCGTTCAAATACGCAACCATTTGTGTGTATTGGGGAAACAGAGTATCATCAGCTTCAAGATATGCAATCATGTTGTGTTGAGATCTGAACCCCAATTCCAATTCTGATGGTCTAAACTTTGGTGCCATTGATGAAAGCTGTTAATTTTAAGTGAAGAAGATGAAGTTGATAAGAGAAAATTGTTAGTTGATAAGAATTATAGATACCCTGTTTAAAATAGGAGCCAAATTTAAAGGATAAGAAGATGCATGTGATAGGCCCAAAAATAGGCAAGTATTTTCAAAAATCAATCATGAAAATATTGAAAAAGTTATAAGTTATCTCATGCATTAAATGAAAGTAACAACTCCTAAAATTACGGCCTAAAAATTTGTCAAAAAGTAACAACTGGGTAGGTCCCATTGAGTGTCAACGGTCAAAAATAACCTATCAACGCCCAACGGCTATAATCTTGTCAACGTTTGCCTATAGCCATGTCAGCGTCCAATTTGGTCACAACAACGCTCGGAAAATTACTTGTCAGCGTCCAAAAATAAAAATGTTTAAAAATGAAAAATGACCTTAACAAAGTAATTTATCCTAGAGAAGATAACCAAAAAGCTGACAATTATCATAGGGCGGCAAGCACTGTCCAGTTATGCACACTTGCATAAGCAAGATAGACATAGCAGTCCTCTAGTGTCCCTTGCTAACCAAAACTCTTAACAACCAAGTTATCTTATAAAATTCTTTGTTACTCCCAGGTAAATCCCATAACAAAATTATTCCCAAGTCTCCCAACAGACCACAACCAATTCTAGGCCAAAAATGTCTTGGCAGCATGCATAGTATATCAACTTTGCATGCTACAGTGCCTCATGATTTAGTAAAACTAACTCATACTCACCTGTGGACACAATCTAGAATTGTGATAAGAGTATCATATGGATACCCAAACATCCTAAAGGTTCCTAAAACCTCCCCTTAAACTATGATACAAAAGTTTGCTAAAATCATGCATGAACATAAAAAATTTATGTCAAGATAGGAATGAAACATTCCAACCATCATCCATAAATAAAAACTCGTCCAAATGCTTCTCCATTGATCCATAAGCAACTCTGTATCCAATGGTATATTGCTAACACCTTCTGCACATTTAGATTGAAAACCACAAGACTAAGATTGTTGCTGACAACGCCCCGATAACACATGACAGCGTTGAGGGAAGCTTTGTCAGCGTTAGACAATTATATTGCTGACAACGTTGCAAAAACACTTATCAGCGTTCAAGCAAACTTTGTCAGTGTTAGAAAAATATAGTGGAAAATCTAAATCATCAATAAGACCAATAATAATGCATCATCCTGTACATACTTTTACAAAAAGACTCCAAAACACATATTATGTGAGATTGACCATTCCAATACTTGTTACCAAGTATGGAAACCTCCCAGCATCAAAAGGTTTAGTTAATAAATCTGACACATTTTCCTCAGTGTCAACCCTATCTGGTTGTATTAAACCTTTTTCAAAGCAATCTCTTATAAAATGGTGTCTAATTTCTATATGTTTAGTTTTAGAATGATGTACAAGATTCTTAATGATGCATAAAGTACTATTATTGTCAACAAATATCTTAGTATGCATGAAATTATACCAATAGTCCAACAGCTGGTTCTGAATCCACAACACTTGGCCACAACATGTAGCTGCAGCCACATACTCTGCTTCAGTTGTAGAATTAGCCACCACTGTTTGTTTCTTGCATTGCCAAGATATCAACCTGCTCCCAAGAAACTGACATCCACCAGTTGTGGATTTCCTATCAAATTTATCACCTCCATAATCACTATCTGAATATGCAATCAGCTCCAATGGTGAATCCTTTGGGTACCACAAACCAAGACCAGGATAGCATCTTAGGTACCTAAAGATCCTCTTCACAGCATAAAGGTGACATTCTTTGGGAGTCACTTGATGGCGTGCACAAGCACACACAGCAAACATGATGTCAGGTCTGGAGGCAGTAAGATACATCAAGGATCCAATCATGGATCTATAGTGCCTGACATCAACATCTTTCCCATCTCCAATCTTTCCCCAAGGGTGTTCTCTATCCATAGGAGTAGTAGCCCTCTTTTCATGTGGAGAAAAACCAAACTTCTTCAAGATCTCAGCAACATATTTATCCTGGGAGATGAAGATACCATCCTCTTTCTGCTGAACTTGTAAACCAAGAAAGAAGTTCATCTCCCCCATAGCACTCATCTTGAATTTGTCTGTCATAAGCTTGGATAAATCCTCACTCATCTTTGGATCAGTAGACCCAAAAATGATATCATCAACATAGACCTGCACAAGCAACATATCCTTGCCTTTCTTTTTTGTAAACAATGTCTGATCTATGGTGCCCCTCTTGAAGCCATTATCCACCAAATAGGTAGACAAAGTACCATACCATGCTCTAGGGGCTTGATGAAGGCCATACATAGCCTTTTTGACTCTATACACTTTATCTGGATTCTCTGGATCCTCAAAACCAGGAGGTTGCATCACATAAACTTCCTCAACAATAGTTCCATAGAGGAAGGCACTCTTGACATCCATTTGATAGACTGTGAAGCCCATGCAGGATGCATAGGCTAGAAAAATCCTAATAGCTTCAATCCTTGCAACTGGTGCAAAGACCTCCTCATAGTCTATCCCCTCCTCTTGTGTATAACCTTGAGCCACTAACCTTGCCTTGTTTCTGACCACAATACCTCTTTCATCTCTTTTGTTCCTGAGAACCCATCTTGTCCCTATAGGTCTGACATATCTGGGACAATCAACCAGCTCCCAATCATCCTGAATTGCAAATTGGTGAAGCTCATCCTTTATTGCTTCCATCCAACTTGGTTCTTTGAGAGCATCAAATATTTTCTTGGGTTCCTCTTGTGACAGAAAACATGCAAACAAACATGCTTGCATAAGAGGGGTATCAACCTTCTTGTGTATATTAGCAATAAACCCACCAAGACCTTGATGAGATCTTCTAGTCTGAACTGGAGTCATAACATCACCAATGATCTGGGAAGGGGGGTGATTCTTCATTGTGGAAGTGAGAACTCCTCCTTCAAAAAGTCTGGTGTCCTCAACCTCATTCTCCATATTGCTAATATCCTCTTCATCAGACTCTCTTACATCAACATGAGGATGAACCTCTTCATAAATATTGGAAGGTTCACCTTGTTCAAAATTGGAAGAGAAAAGATGGGCAGAATTGTTGTCAACGCCTGAATCTTGTTTGTCAGCGCTTGGGCTAACAACGCTTAAAGTGTGGTTGTCAACGTCTGAACCATCAACGTCTGAATTGGTCTTGTCAGCGCTAGATTTGCCTTTGTCAGCGCCTGAAGGACCATGCATGTTTGTATCTGGTGGTACTTGGAAACCACCATTATCTTGTCCAGCAGCAGCAGCAGCAGCAAAAGCATCTGTCCAAATGGGAATTGTGACATATTCTAATATAGGAGATGCCTTTTCTACTTGTGATCCAACCTTCTTATAAACCTGTGTACCTGAAACATCAACAACTTGTTCCTCCACAACATTTGAAGTTACCTTCACAATGTCTGGATTAGTGACAGGCATATAATTTAAAGTTCTAGATAAGGGTTCCAAGTCAAACAACCATTTAGGACCACTTTCAGGATCACTAGGTTTATTCTCTAAAAACCTAACATGTACTCTTTCAACTATACGTTTGTCCTCTTTAAGATAAACCCTATAACCCTTGCTCTGGACTGAATACCCCATGAAGTAACCCTCATCACCTTTTGCACTAAATTTCCCTAAGGCATCACTAGTATCCAAGACTACTACATGACAACCAAAAGGTCTGAGAAAACCAGTATTAGGTTTTCTACCCCAAAGTAACTCATAAGGTGTTTTGTTCTGAATTTTGTTAACCAATGCTCTATTTTGCACATAGCAAGCTGTATTAACAGCCTCAGCCCAAAAGGCTATAGGAAAGTGAGCATCAGCCAACATTGTTCTGGCTGCTTCAATTAGGGTTCTATTTTTCCTCTCAACAACCCCATTTTGTTGTGGGGTTCTAGCAATACTAAATTGCCTTGTAATTCCTTTCCTGGCACAGAAATCATCTAGCTTCTTATTCCTAAATTCTCCACCATTATCACTCCTAAGCATTTTAACCTCATTGCCAGACCTCTTCTCAATCTGAGTGATAAAATCAATAAGAACATCAGCTGTGTCACTCTTCATAGCTAGAAAGAATGTCCAAGTAAACCTAGAAAACTCATCTGTGATGACAAAGCAATATGACTTACCATTCAAACTCTCTATATTGGTTGGACTAAAGAGGTCCATGTGAAGCATATGAAGAGGTCTAGAACTAGTGTGCACCTGTTTAGACTTGAATGAGACCTTGTGCTGCTTGCCTTTAAGACATGCAACACAAGAGTGGTCATTGTGGAAGACCTTCTCAGGCAAACCATCAACTAAACCAAGCCTCACAAGTCTATTGATATTTTTGAAATTTATGTACCCTAGTCTTCTGTGCCACAAATCACTCTCATCTACTGAGGCCTTAGCATAAAAACAAGACATATTATTATTCATTTTAATCCCGTTTAAATTCACATTATATATGTCCTTATGCCTAGGTGTTCTATACTCAATATATTTCTCATCAGGGATCTTAAAATCCTTGTTTAACACCAAACACTCAGTATCAGTAAACAGAACTTTATTTTTGTTATCACAAACTTGTGATACACTAAATAGATTGTAATCAAGTTCTTTTACCAGTAAGACGTTCTCAAAACGCAGATTCTTGGTGAGAAGGGTTCCTTTGCCTGTGATAGTACCATATCCGCCTCCAAAGTAAACCTTATCACCATCTTTAATAGGAGAGAAGTTTGTCAGACAGTCTTCCTTCCCTGTCATGTGCCTTGAGCATCCACAATCCCAATATCCATAATCATTGACCTGTCTTTGAATGCCCTGCACATAAAGAAAATAAATTAGTTTTCTTTGGGAACCCAAGTCTTAACAGACTTGGATTCATCTGGTTGTTCAATAAGAACAGACTTAGTTCTCATAACAACCCCATTCTCATCCTTCTTAGGATGAAATACCCAGTTAACCCCAATAGGTTTTGTAATGACTTTTGAAATGTAATTAAATCTATTACAAGTCATTGAAATCCCATTATCATTAAGGTTTTGATCTTTCTTGGGTCTCCATGTTAAGCTTGAAGAAGCTTTAGACCCCTTACCTTGTGGTTGCAAATATTTAGGTCTGGTCACGTTTCTGTCAGCGTTAGAATTTGTCCTGTCAACGCTGAAATTACCCTTGTCAGCGTTGAACCTAGGGTTTGCTACAGAAACCCATTGCCTATTTGACCAGGTGTTTGTCTTTTGAAATGGTCTTTGTCCATGAGTGTTAGACCCTCTAGTAAAGAATGGAGCAGGTCTAATCACTTGTGGACTTTGCTGCACACAAGGTTTGGGTCTGACAACGTTTGACTTCCTAACAATGTTGACTTTGTTCATGACAGCGCTGAAATTGTTCCTGTCAGTGCTGGCTTTAGGAGCGTTGACACACTTGTATGCCAAGTGTGAAAAGCTACCACATGTGTAACAAGCTTTTCTAGACACAACCTTAGGTCTAGAAGAGAAGAAGCCTGTTCCATGATTGCTAACTTGGCTCTTGGGAGACCTAGTATTCCTATACATCTCTGCATATTTAATGGTAGGTCTTCTAACAGTGTTTGAGCCTAGGTCAACAGCTTTACCAGTGATTGGGTTAGTAACCTTAATGGGTGTTGACTCATTAGAACTTTCACATAGCAAGCCACCTTTGACAAATAAAGTAGGGTTAGCCTTTTTCCACTCATTCAGGTCAGTCAGTTTTTGTTGATACTCTTCAACTAGAGTGACAACTCTTGGTGGAGGAATGAATTCCTCCTCTTGGAGCTCTGGCAAACCAGTCCAAGATAAGTCCCTTTGTTGGACACCATAGAAGTCACCAGCTGGTGGGGGAACCAAAGAGTAATCATTCATCCCAATCCCAGTCATGTCCTTAGGATCCCTTTGTTTAGCCACACAGTCTCCTAGGGTTTGGGTGGCTCTATCAAATCTTTGAATTTTGAGGCCAACATTATCTTTATTCTTAATGGCCTCATCTAATTTAGCCTGTAATTCACCATTAACCCTTTCCATGATGTTTCTAATATCCATACTACCCTCTAACTCATGTTTTAAGATATTGATTTTATCTTTTAAATCAAATTCCATTTTCTTGTATTCAGAAACGGTTTTCTCAGTTTCAGTAAGAGCTAGTTGGTAATTAGACAATTTCCATCTTTCAGTACTCATATCATCTTTTAATTTTAATACCTCTTTGTTAAGTCTTTCAGTATTTAACCTACAACCTTTGCTACAAAATGCATCATCATATACCTCATTATCAGATGAAGAGGAGGAGTGTGCCATGAGAGCATATTCAACATGCTCTTCTTCTTCAATATCAGCAACCAAAGCTTTATCCTCTTCAACATTCTTAGCCAGATAGCTCCAATCCCATCCCATACCATCAATTCCTTGAACTGCAACCATAGCTTTGGAATCCTGAGTTTGACAATCTGACTTGAGGGTTTACCAGCATCAGATCTTCTAGGAGATCTGCATTCCCTCATGAAGTGCCCCATACGATGGCAGTTGTAGCATTCAACTTTAGATTTGTCAAATCCAGCTGTATCTTTAGCATTGAAGGTCATTTTCTTCTTAAACCTTCTGTTCCACCTGTTTGCTCTTATACTAGCAAGAGCCATGTTCCACTTGATGTCCATCTCTTCCAAGTGCTCATCACTTATCTGCTTAAGGTCCTCATATGTAATCACTGAACCATTGGGAAAAGAAGCAATGTAAGCACAAACAGTATCCAAATCCAATCCACCAGATTTAACTCTTGGGGAGTCATTCTTAAATGTGTCAGCGTCTGAATAGGAGACGTTGACAGGACTTGTTCCAGCACTGACATATTATGATCCAGTAACTGGATGCATATAAGAGTCTTTCTGATTGAATTGACCTTCACTATGAGAGAAGAAGGCCATGTTGATGTTGGTAGATTTGCTTCCATGTTCTAAAAGAGTTTCATCTTCCAACAGCCTTAGTTTGTTGTTGATCGACGTCGAAGTGCCGGTCAAAAATAAACCTAATTACCTTATATTAGATAGGGTAAATGGGTATCGATCCACGAGGACTATGTGGTTTTAGTTTAAGTTTTGAGGTGATCACTGATCAATAAAGATTTTGGTTTTGAAATCTGACAACTAAAATACTTTTGATAATAAAAATGCTGATTAAAAATTAAAATAATATTAAACTAATAGTAAAGCTAGAAAAATAAAATAAGATGTAAACAATTAAAAGAAAAATGTAATCCCTTCCAGCTCCTAATATTTATGGTTGGTCACACTTATGGATTATTGAAACTTTTTAGAACCGATTACAAAGATTATTTTGACTTAATATGAATGAATTAATGTCGGCATTTATTATGTTCATCAACGACTTGCAATAATAAATCTTATATTAATCCAACCAATAATTATGTTTTAACAATTTATTTAGGTACAACTTATGTTTATTATACGACCATCTTTTTTTTAACTAAATAAAATAAGTATGAATCACTAACTAACAATAAATTGTCTCACACAAATAATTAAACATAATATTAAGTCAATAAAAATAATTTATAAATAAATCATAAATCAATGTAATAAAAAAATATGATAACCCAAAAGTAATGATCAAACCATAAATAAAGTTACCGGAAAGAATTACAACAAAATTAGCCGGACATCGCGGTACACTCGAGCCAAATAAATCAAACACCATGGTAATTAAGTAAAGAAATAATTTTTGCTTTCTTCTGTTCATTCCCACGTCACCAACCACCTTGCAAATTTATTTTTTTTATTACTCCCTCGACGATCGTGCGAATGCAAAGAAAAGGTTGTGAATCTTTTTTTTTTAATTCTTTTTGGCGGCCATCTTTTTTTTTGTTATATGAATGTTGACTCCTCTTTTTTCCAAAAGTCAAAAACACCTCCCAATTTGCACCTTTTTTTCTTTTTGTGAATTGTGACTGAATTCCCCACATGTTTTTTTTTCTTTTATAGAACTCTAGTGTCGGTTAAGCTTTTGGGCTTGGATCCAAGTGGGCCAAAAACTATATTTTTTTTTTATTATTCTTTTAACATATAATAACTTTGGCCCAATAAAATATAACCCAACACCAACAATTGCTCAAACGAAGCCCAGACAAATAAAAGATGACCGAAAATATTGCGACCCGCTCAAATCTTTTTCTTCAATATTTTTTCTTCATTCATCGGCGCTCACAATGTCTTTTCTCCAAAAAATTAATTAAAGTGGCCATTTTATTCCATTTCGCTCGTAACCTATATAATCACAAACACACTCAAAGTACATATATAACGACTAAAAAATAAACAATTATACTAAATTAACATGCTATGAGGTGTATGCAAAATACACCGATTAGTTGTAGATGTCATCAAACGAGGAGCTCTTGTAAGTATTGTTGGCAAGAATAGATCTTGCCTCAATCTTCCATGCCTCACCAAGACTTTTAAGAAAGGTAGCATTGATGTCAACATCACCAACTTGTGTCCACATGAAGGACAACTTGCTTGTAATGTCAAGCAATCTGCTTCTCACACTACTCAGTTTCTCATTGGGTTGAGCTTTGAAGACAGCATAATCATGCAGAAGTTGCTTTTTCTTTTCCTCCTTAGTGTCTGCATTGCCACCATATGCAACTTCAAGAGCTTCCCAAAGATCCTTAGCAGATTCATAGCCTCTATATTTATGCTGGTTTTCTTGTCCCAAAGAGACTTTCAGAATATTTAGGGCTTTCATGTCAACCCTTTTCTTTGCAATGTCATCAGCAACCACAGCTCTACCATCTCTAGGTTTTTCTCTCTTATCCTCTTCAGAACATCCAGCAACAGCTGATCTTTGAGCAATGCCATCAAGAATCTTTTGAGCCTTATTGAATGTGTTTCCATATTCAATAATCTCCCAGAGTGTGTAGTCATAGATCCCCAGATATTGTTCAAAGTTGAACTTCCACAAGTCAAAGTTGGTTGCATCAAGCATGGGAATCTTGATGTTTGGTAAGGCTGAGGACGAGGAGGTTATTGCTTCAGACATGATGTTGTTAGGGTTTCTGAGAAAATTAGGGTTTTGGTGATTTTTAGGGTTCTGGTGTTCTTTAAGATCAAAAGTTCCTCAACAAGCTCTGATACCACTTGTTGATCCCAAACTTAGATCGATTAGCTTTGTGTATACGAGATTAGATCAAGTAATACACGTAGAGAAACCTTTGTATATGCTTATGAATTTAAGTGTTATGCGGAATTTAACACTTAAACAAGAACACACAATAATATAAACAAACTTTCACTTTGATTATCAATATCAAACTTGCTTACAATGAAAGATGTTTACGAATGAAAACTTATATGAAACTTATATCAAACATTAACCTAAAGGTCTTCTTTTATAGACATAAGAAGCCTTGTACAATAATCTACGTATCAGCTATTCTAGGTAAAGATAAATATAGAAAATATATTGTTGTTCCTATCTTTACTAGAAGTATTCTAGAATATAATACACGCGTAGAATATATCTTCCATCAGTGCTTGTCTTCAATCTGTCAACGCTTGACTTTATCTTGTCAATGCTTGAGCTGTCAGCGCTTGTTTTGTTCTTGTCAACGCTTGTTTTGTTCTTGTCAGTGCTCAAGTGATCTGGCCTTAATTTATTCCCAACAAAACTAAAAAGAAAGGCACAAATTACAGAATGATTTGGGGGTTTTTATAGCCAACCCCCAAGGCTTCTTCACGAATCTTCTTGAGCAAGAATTAAATCAAATCCGTTAAATCCTTCTTTTCTTCTTTCTCTCTCTTATCTTCTTCAATCTACGGCTGAAAATACCCCTTGCATCACACGGATCACCAAAGTGGATGGAAGGTTTGTTTGTTGTGCTTCTTTATGCTGGGGTGGAGGATCATGATTGGTGGATTTGTGTGTGTGAGTTGTCATAACTAATCAAGATAAAGGGATTTAGCCATGTAGGATTGATATGAGGACCACTGTAGTGTTCACCTCCGAAATCTTGGGGGTTTAATTAAGATTCGTGTGAATCACACGAATTGGGTAAACCTGCCAATTTTTATTGGGTGATTTTGGTGTATTAGGGTAAATTAGGGTTTTGAATGGTGGTGGCTGTGTAACATTGTTGAGAGAGAAATAAGGTTGGTGGTTTGCTTTGTTTGTATCGTATCAAATGGAAGTGGGAAGGGTAAATAAACTTTTATTTAACAAAAGTGTGTGGGTGAAAAGTTGTGAGGTGTGAATGTTGACCAGGGTTAGAGTAAAAAAAACGTGTGTGTGAGTGATAGTTAATAAGTGAAATACTTTTCATCATTTAAACCGTCCCAAATGTTTAGAAAATGGGCTTGGCCCAACTTGCTAAAAAAACATTTCCATCCGTATGATATGAATTGGGCCATTTGGGCTTTTCATCCGTTTATTTGATAAAGGAAAATGGTTATTGGGCTTTTAGGCCCAATACCCAAATGTGGGACCCACAAAGCTCAAATGTCTTCAAAAGATTAAATCCGATAAAATCTAGCTCGATTTCGGCTTCCTTGATCATTTCTTTAAAACCGTTTTGAATTTGCCGGTTTTCGTGATCTTTGGCATACTTTTGGTATTTTGACTTTGTCTTCGTCTCTTCTTGGAATTTTCTTTAACATTTGACCGTGAAATCCCGTGTTTTCTTTCCTTTTGTTCTTTTGTATCTATTTAACACAAAAACACAAAACCACGCGTAATTCCGACTTTTACGATATCAAACACATGATTAGGTCTTGTTTTTCCTTGATTTTAGTGGCAAAAGGATAAGTGTTTACACACTTATTAAATCCCCTACACTTGACCATTGCAATGACCCCATGCAATACATTATTTTAAAGCATAAAGTTACATTTTTCTCATAATTAACCCATCTTGGTCTTTATTAAGATATACTATTACTACTACGACGAAAAGATAAAAACTTTAAAGGAAACAAAAGTTATAACAATTTATTAACTTGGAAATTATTTGATGGAAGAAACTCGTAAAGAAAGCTAAGACTTAAATTAGGGCTTTGGTGTCATGAATATTAATCATCCTCAAGTTTCACGTTCCCCATACCAAGCTTAAAAACGAGATCATTGTTTACCACAAGTTCTTAGGTTAAAACCACTTATATAAGGCAAATGTGTAATACTCTTTCTCCAATTCCTACGTTGTATCTCTAGATTTTATTGATTGTCATTCACCCGTAGGCTCATTTGACTTATTTGATAATTATTAGTCCAAAAATGAAGGCAAAACGGTGCAAACCCGACACTCAAAACCTAACCTCGTCCTAAAAAACGTTGTCACTAAAGTAAGCCCACATCAAGGATGATTTAACACGATATGGGGAATAAATTCCCAGACCCAAAATTTGGCCAATAGTACTACTTATTAATTATTCCTCCAAAGTCATGTTGACTTTATGTGGAGTTTAGCAAGTTCACATAATATACCCTTAGGCTCTTTAAGATGTAAAAATGCTCCTCATCTATTGTCCACACCCTAAGGCTCCTTGAACGATAAAAGAGGGAATTGATTTTTTTGATCAATTTTTATTCAACACTTACCATGCCATACACCCTAAGGCTCTAATGACAAGGTTCGTGCTACATGCCCCACACCCTAAGGCTCCTTGAGGTCATGTTTTAATCTTATTCTTTCTTTATTTATGATATATATAGTAGGCCAAATTCCGCGGTCCCATGGTCTGAATACCTCCTACTTAGTGGTTATGAGCCACCTTAGTCGAAAGTCCACAACGCTGGCACCCTTAATGTGTTCATGCTTTAATTACAAGGAGAATAAAGATTTGGCTAAGAGTTAAGATATCGAATCTACACCGCAAAAATCCTCATTTATTAAGCAATAAAATATACAAGCGGGAAGAAAGAGACACAAAAACTCATATAAGGAAGAATTAACCCTTAAACTTATTATCAACTCTATCATCTCTCGTTCTCCACAATTTAAAATCTCAAGGAATGAGACTCGTGGATGCTTAGCCTAATAAACCAATTAAGGTCCATATGGTTAAGGATACTAGCTAGAGTAAACTTGGATAAGTAAACTCGGGTTGAGTCAAAATATTTACAACAGGCCTAATATATCAAAGATATCTAAACTTGTTAAAACCATTTTATTCATTTATTTATTATTGACTTTATTATTGAAATGGAAAATATAAATAAGATGCGATGACAAAAGGAAAATAAATACTACTAGGCCAAAATAGATCAAAAATTTGAAAAACGTTGATTTTTTTTTAAATTTTCCGGTTAAATGGGGTCAAATTCATGGAAAAGCCCACTAAAATTTAGATAGAAATCAATATAAACATTGTACTCAATGTTTAAGCATGTGGGAGAGTAAACTCCCCTACACTTAGGACATTGAGTACGTTGTTTAAATCGAGCTAAGGAAGAGACAACTAAAGTGATTACATCTATACGTCTTATTTATATACATGTATGAATCACAATAGCAAAAACTTATCGAAGGAACCGGGTACACGGGAACACAGGTTCACGGGTCGCGTCAAAAAGCACCAAAAGTGGATCATTAAAGCACATGTCCCTGCACACAACATCACAACACACACAACCTACTTGGCTCCCCCTACACTTATTGGTGAAAATGGGTGAAGGCGAAAAAGGGTGGAAAGGGTGGTAAAGGTAAAAATCTAACCTAGTTAAACGATGCTTGATTTATTAATCATGAGTCTCTAGCTCGACTCGATTTCCCGAATGTCATCATCCAAATGGGAAAATCATGGGAAAACCGAGATTTCCAAGGGAGGAAAATCTCTCCATGATAGAGGGGTGAAACAAAGTCATATAAGGCATACCCCATGAAAATCTACCCGGGTCAAACACATAATTTCCATCACAAAAGGAAATAAACCCCGAGGTGGTAAAATCACACTAGGCAAAGTAAAGTGGGGTACCCTTAGTCAAAAGTCTCTTACAAGGAAGGGTAAGGTGATAAGACAATGAAAGCACTAAAGTCTCTATTCCGGGATCAAACACCGATTCCTTAACGGGAAAATAGCAAGAGGTGTTGACATTTAAGCTCAAAATATCATCAAAATCCAAAGTGGGAAAGTCATCCTCTTCCAAACTCGATGTGAAAACATAAGTATCATCGGAGTCATAGGAAAAATCATCCTCATGAGGAAAATAGGTATTTATAAAGATATCTAAATCCTCCTCAAATGGAATAACCTCTAAAGTAGGAATGATCTCTAAGAGTGGATGATCCTCCTCAAAAGTCATGACTTCTAAAATTGGAGTATAAAAGTCAAAAGGAGTCTCCATGGAAGAATCACTCATAGAGATATGAGGTGCATTAAGATCATGGGGTGGGTCATCAAAGTTAATGAGATCACTTAAAGAAGTGTCATCATCGTAAGTATCAAAGATTGGTTTATCAAAAATGGGTGGGTCAAAAGTGGGTGGGTCAAAAGATGAGTCATCTAAGCCGAAGATAGTGTGATCACTTGAAGAAGTGTCATCACTATAGGTATCATAAATAGGAGTTTCAAAAATTTGAGGCTCTAAGGGAAGGGATGAATTTATCACAAAATCATTTTGAGTAGACTTTTCAATTCCAAAAGGATTAATAAAAATCTCGTCATTATCATAATTAAGAACATCAATCATATTGACCGACTATTTCCATTTGATTTTGTTGTGATTTTTCCCATTTTAAAAATTTGTTGTTCAAATCGAACCCTAAGAATTAACTCCCCTTCGGCCACATCAACTAAGGCTCTTCCGGATCGTAAGAATGGTCTACCAAGTATTAACGGAATACGAGGATCCATCTCATAGTCGACTACAACAAAGTACACGGGAAAAGTGAATGTACCAACTCGAACAAAAACGTCCTCGGCAATACCAACGGGGTATGCGAGAGTTCTATTAGCTAACTCGAGAGTCATGCGAGTCGGTACAAGGTCGGGTAATGATAATCGTTTCCATACCGAGAGTGGCATAAGATTGATGCTAGCGCCGAGATCCGCTAAAGCCATACAATCATCGATTTGAGGAAACGAGAAAGTTAACACGAATCGTCCGGGATCTCCTAGCTTTTCGGGAAGCTCTTTGAGAAGGATCGCGGAACAATTCTCATTTAAACGGGTATTCACGAGCTCAACCATTTTTTCTTTCTTATTAAGCAAATCTTTAAACATTTTGACAAATTTTGGCATTTGAGCAAGTTCTTCAATAAGGCTTATGTTAACATTGACGTTAGAAATCATTTTCAAAAAGTTGGAAACAAGAACGTCATCTTTGGTGAGCACTTTAGCCTTGTTCAATCTAGACGGATAAGGGATATTGGGTTTAGATGGTGAAGGTTGAGAAGGAGAAGGACTCGCTTCTTGAACAACCTTAGGATTGGGCTCTTTGAGCAATGGAGCACTAGTACTAGCAGTGGTAGTGGGAGGAATCACCGAAGGGGGAGTAGGATTACTCATTATGACCTCCGGGCCTTGTCTCTCCTTTATGGGCGAAGAGATGGAAGGTCCCACTAAAGTGGCTCCACTTCGAGTATTGATAGCACTCATATTAGCACGAGGGTTAATTTTGGTATTAGAAGGTAAGGCTCCTTGGGGTCTAAGCGCTTGAATCATTGTCAAAAATCTCTTATCGGTCGATTCTTGCATTTGTCTAGTAGATTCTTGCATTTGTTTCATAATTCGCTCATGGTCGGTCAATTTTTGTAGAACCAAGTCCATTTGAGGATTATGCATGTTCATTTGATTAAACCCTTGATTAGGAAAACCTTGATTAGGAAAACCTTGGTTTTGATATTGAGCTTGAAAACCGTTATTATTATAAAAACCTTGGTTATTATTTTGAAAACCTTGATTTTGACCATTAAAATTCCCTTGGTTTGCATTCCCTTGAAAATTACCCATTTGAGGACCTTGGTTCCTATTTTGGTTTTGGGTATTTTGGGCGGGTGGGGGTGGTCTTTGTGGTGCTACAAAACCCGGGGGAGCCAAATAATTAGTACTCTTATAAGACAAATGGTTAACATCAACATTAGGTTTAAATTGAACCTGTTCATTAGCATTAAAAGCACAAACTTGTTGTTGTTGATTGTAAACCTTGTCACAATTAAAATACGAATGTGGTCCACCACAAGTATCACACGTTTCACTAGTTTCTTTCAAGGCATTCACTTGACCATTGAGGGCTTGGGTTTATAAAGCAATTGATTCAACAAGCGAAGTAAGTTTATCGATTCTCTTGTCGTTCTCACTAGAACTAGCACTTGCCATAGTGGCCCTAACACTCTTGGTTTTTACTTTAGCCTTGTTTTCAGTTATGGCCCAAGCCTCGTTCATTGATTTCACAAGAATATTCCCCCCCGCGACACTATTAAGTGAGTCTTGGTCATTTAGAGTTAAACCATTGTAAAACGTATTAATTTGATGCACTTTAGTGAAACCGTGTTGTGGACATTTTCTTAAAAGCTCTTTAAATCGATCCCAAGACTCACTAAAAGTTTCCCCATATTTTTGTTCAAAGGTAATGATTTCATTCCTTTTTGAAGTGGTCCGTGATGGTGGGAAAAAGTAGTGAATGAACTTGGTCTCTAAATCAATCCATGTTGTAATACTTTGGGGTGGTTCCTTATCAAGCCGAATCCGGGCTTGTCCCTCGAGGGAAAAAGGAAAGAGTTGTAAACGAATAGCCTCTTGTGGCACCCCATTGTATTTGACGGTTTTTGCCAATTGTATCAAACGTTTGATATGAGCGTGTGGCTCATCATTCGTACGGCCTAAAAATGGTGTAGCGGAAACCATTTGAATAAAACCCGTTTTAAGTTCAAAATTGTTCGCTCCAATATCCGGCACCACAATCGCGTCATCGTTTCCTTCAACGTGAGATTGTAGAATCTCAATCATTGGTCGATTATCCGTTGCCATCGTGTTGTTTAAAGCTCGATTCTCGGGATCGGCTTTAATGACGGTCTTTTTGTTTTTCTTCTTCTTCTTTTTGGAAGAATTAAAAGTATTTGGTACACCAATCGGTATGTATGTACGCGCACGAGTGCGCATACAATTAAAACTATAGAATGAGGTAGGTGACCTCGGTCGACTTTGAGAGGAAAAGGATTATCCCTCTCGAGGTGCAATAGTAAAAAGCTACAAAAATATATACTTAATTACTACTTGAATTGGCAAACCAATAATCGGTCGTCCCTCTCAATACGCACAAGCAAGCGGGGAAACGAGGTGGCACAAAGCACTTAAAAACCTTTTTTCTTAGACGGCCTTTAATAGCGCGTTGCCTTATACCCACCTTATAGTTTGTATATATCGAGTTCAAACGTCTTACTAGTATTTATCTATTTTGCCCTTTTATTTCGTTTAGGATGCGAATACAATAGTTAGGTGATGAAATCCCAACTAAGGCCTTATTTGAAAAGTAGGTAAATTATTTGTGCTACGTAATATAATATATTAAAAGAAAAATCTTTTTGTATTTTTCAGAAAAATATATATTCACAATAAAATCGAAAGAAATCGAACTAAGAAAAATAACACTAATACGTAATATTTTTGGTGTAAGACTTTTAGGAAAAAGTATTACTTTTTGATTTTTTAATTTTTTTGATGCAAATCTTAGGAAAGAATTTGCTTATGTGATTTTTTTTAATTTTTTTGTATTTTTATATTTTTGATTTTTTTTTGTGTTTTTGATTTTATTGCAAGAAAATTAACGTTCAAAATGAACGGATCCCAAAATCCAAACGTGTCACGAAATCGTCAATCGTAACGAGCGAAGCGGCAGCAGCGCCAATTTAATATAGGGATTTTTAGTCCAATTAAGCAATTAATGTTCGTTTTCCTCGACTCACTCGAATTGATCTCAAATTAATGTGGATTATTTGTTTTTGGTGACTAAAACTTTGTTGGTATTTAAAACTAATTAAAAACTACTTGATTAAAAAGCTAATTTAATTAACTATTGAAACTATTTAAACAATTTTGAAAACTATTTTAAACTAATTTAAAAATCTAATTTAATCTAATTTAAATAAAACTATTTTGAAACTTAAATATATTACTTGAAAACTAAATTTTAAAACTAAAATTTTAAAAACAATTAATTAAAGAAATTAAAATATATTTTTTTATCTTTTTTTTAAACTATATAAAAGAAAACTATTTAAATATTTTTTAATTAAAATTAAATAAACAAAACTTATGAATTAAACTATTTAATTAAAACTGACAAGGAATAGATTTACTATATTAATTAACAGATGCAGAATAAAACACAAATGAAGGTCTAGCACAAGTGGTTATGACGTATGACAACTGAACAGGAGGTCCAGGGTTCGAGTCCGGTTAGGGACGTTTTTGCTAAAATTATTTTTGGATTTTTTTGAACCAGCAGACCAAGTGTGTCTGTTGCTTTTATGCAGCAATAATAAGCAAAAATAAGCTAAACAGCTTAACCAAATAAGCAGGCAAACAAATAAACGAAAACATATAAATAGCAATAAGCTAATGAGCTAAATCTGAAATAAGCTAATCTAAACAAAAAAAACTTTATTTGAAGCAAATAAGCAGTTATATCAAAGTAATCAGAAACTATAAGCCTAACAAACGATACCCAATTAATCAGCAACTACGTAAGCCAAAAAGCAGAATATGAAAATAAGCAGTTCCAAACCAGCAAAACAAACTCAATAAGCAGATTCAACCATCATACGAACCAAACAAACTAAAACATAAGCAGACTAAACTAAAATAAAGCATATAAATAGGCAGATTATATCCAAACAAACTCAAATCTAAACAGAAACTTATCTCTAAGCAAGCAGACAGAAACTTAAATCACATAAATAAGCAAATAGATTACTAAATAAAATAACAAAAGCAGATTAAATATAACTGAAACTAAAACTTAACAATTAAATAAAAAGAGAACAAACCTTTTGATGATTTCCGTTGGGAAGTAGGTGGGCGCTGAACCCCCCTATGAACCGAAAACAAACAAACACCTACTTATTACCCAAACATCATCATCACCATCTCGAACCAAAAATAGTACCGAACCAAGATATATATTTTTTTTGTAATAATTTCCCAGTAGGGGAAATTATTCCTATCTTTTTACTTCAACAATTATTTAATCAAAATAAAATTAAGATAAATTGCAATAATATCAAACGAGACAAAAATTTATATGAATTAAAATTTTATTAATACTGAAATATTGATTACAATACTTTAAAAAGGAAATTACAATAAAACCTAATTCTATTTTTCAGAAAATAAAAATTAAACTAAAAAGAAAGGCACAAATTACAGAATGATTTGGGTGTTTTTATAGCCAACCCCCAAGGCTTCTTCACGAATCTTATTGAGCAAGAATTAAATCCCATCCGTTAAATCCTTCTTTTCTTCTTTCTCTCTCTTTACTTCTTCAATCTACGGCTGAAAATACCCCTTGCATCACACGGATCACCAGAGTGGATGGAAGGTGTGTTTGTTGTGCTTCTTTATGCTGAGGTGGAGGATCATGATTGGTGGATTTGTGTGTGTGAGTTGTCATAACCAATCAAGATAAAGGGATTTAGCCACGTAGGATTGATATGAGGACCACTGGTCGTGTTTACCTCCGAAATCTTGGGGGTTTAATTAAGATTAGTGTGAATCACACGAATTGGGTAAAACCCCTAATTTTTATTGGGTGATTTTGGTGTATTGGGGTAAATTAGGGTTTTGAATGGTGGTCTCTGTGTAACTTTGTTGAGAGAGAAATAAGGTGGGTGGTTTGCTTTGTTTGTATCGTATCAAATGGAAGTGGGAAGGGTAAAAAAACTTTTATTTAACAAAAGTGTGTGGGTGAAAAGTTGTGAGGTGTGAATGTTGACCAGGGTTAGAGTAAAAAAAACGTGTGTGTGAGTGATAGTTAATAAGTGAAATACTTTTCATCATTTAAACCGTCCCAAATGTTTAGAAAATGGGCTTGGCCCAACTTGCTAAAAAAACATTTCCATCCGTATGATATGAATTGGGCCATTTGGGCTTTTCATCCGTTTATTTGATAAAGGAAAATGGTTATTCGGCTTTTAGCCCAATTTCCAAATGTGGGACCCACAAAGCTCAAATGTCTTCAAAAAGATTAAATCCGATAAAATCGAGCTCGATTTCGGCTTCCTTGATCATTTCTTTAAAACCGTGTTGAATTTTCCGGTTTTCTTGATCTTTGGCATACTTTTGGTATTTTGACTTTGTCTTCGTCTCTTCTTGGACTTTTCTTCAACATTTGACCGTGAAATCCCATGTTTTCTTTCCTTTTGATCTTTTGTACCTATTTAACACAAAAACACAAAACCACGCATAATTCCGACTTTTACGATATCAAACACATGATTAGGTCTTGTTTTTCCTTGATTTAGTGGCAAAAGGATAAGTGTTTACACACTTATTAGTTGTAGTGCTTGAGTATGATAGATTTTGAAAGATTTAGAATCTTGTGAGAAATTCTTGAAACATTATCATACTTTCACACTACAATAAGCAACAAAAGCACAATATTTACAAAATTTACATATTCACAAATTAACCAATATGGAATAGACCTGAGATAGTACGACCCATTAGATGGATCGTTGCATCAGCTTGTGGTGCGCTCCATATGGTCTGCCACCAACGAATCGTTCAATATTCCTCATCAAGCGTGTTTCCCATAGCTTTTCATTAATCTTGTTTATCAGGTAGCTAGCAATTGTTTTGTACCCTTTGTGCCACCGGACGGTAAGTTGGGGATGCTTCTTGGTTCTTTTGATCTGAATCAATGTGTCCCGAAATTGCTCAAGAGTCCCGTCACTAAACTTGGAGAGTTCCGCTATTCTCAGGAATTTCTTCTCACCGGATCCATTCAAGTAGAAAGTGTCTGGAACCGGTTTTGTAGTGCTTGTGTACGGGCTTTTGTCGTGATGAATAGCAGGAACCTATGTGTATGGAGCCATGAGGTTTAGCTTCTTCTGATAACTCTCAACGCCAAGTTGCAAGTCTTCAACTCTTTTCTTGATCACAATGCGACGAGTATGCATTCGTAGAGCTGAGTTCAGGGCAATGTAGTCTTCAGTGTCCAAGTGTTTGAGTGTGTCTTGAGTCATCAACAGTAACATGTCTTCAATGTCAACAAGAGGAAGATCCGAGAAGTCTCCTTCCATGATGGAGTAGTATTTGTCGTCTTCTCTTTTTAATTTGATCTCTGTTACATGATGATAGCCGACTTTGGGTTCAACTCTTACTCCTAAAATAGCCTTGATTCTGAACTCGGATTTTACTGGAGTCTTTGACTTGAAACCACATGCGTAGCTGTAGGCTTTCTTGTATGGTTTCTCCCCAATGTGATGCGCCCAATTCAGCATAATGATCATACCCAGGAATTAATTTCCTTACCCATATACGATCGACCTTTTCTTCAATCCAGGGCATTGACCCCCAAGTTGCAGCTTTGACCAAGGTTAAGGAAGTCGCATACTTGTTGGCGCCGTTTCCTAAATACTCAAGGTCATAGCAGACAAAGAAATCACGTATGATTTGATTTTCAGTATCAGTGATCGGGAGAGGAGCATTCTCAGGCCTGTGACGACATGTTCGTTGAGGAAGGTTCATTGCTTTCAACTGCTCATTCGCATTGTATTCAGCCTCCATTCTACTTATTCTTGAAGTAGGAATGATGGTAGGATCATGAAAAGTTCGAGTTACCATCGCAGGAGTTACATTGTCAGTTCCATACCTGTAGATTAGATATTCTGAGAAGTTGATGGGATTGTTGAGTATTTGGGAGAAACCTGGTTCATCTTCTCGAGTTAGCGGACAAGTGCTAGCAGCTTTTGTGACCCAAGGTTGCTCGGGTGCATCTTCATCTACATTAACTGTATCCACCCATGCCGGTTCGCTCGGTTCTGGAATATCATGACTTTGCGCAGATTCTGGAGCTCGATTCAGAAAAATTACTCGAATTGTCTAAGTACGTTGAGTGTCCTTCACTGGTGTATAATTAAACGTTTCAGGTATTGGTTGATCGAGTTCTTGGATGGGTAGTTGTTGTGGTGGTGATGTAGATGTGATAGATGAAGCTGATTGAAGTGAACCCGATGTCAGATTAGCATCAGTATCATGACGGTGTTTGGTGCGTCTGCCGGTTGGAGGTGACTCAGATATTGAAGTTTCCTCAGCTATTGAAGTTGTTGGATTTTCCTTTTGAGACTTGTCACCTTTTCCTGAAGTTTGATCCTCTTCAACATCTGACTTATTTTTGTTGTTGTCATCCTCTGCCTCTTCGTCATTCTTCTCCTTATCATCATTGTCACCATCATCATCATTGTTGACATCATCATCATTTATTCGTTCGTCCATGTTGTCATCATCATCATCGTTATGCTTACCCTTATCATCATTGTCACCATCATCATTATTGTCATCTTAATCGTCAGCGTCATCGTCATCGTCATCGTCATCTTCATTCTCGGAAGATTCATTGGGTTTGTCTGACTCATCCTCATCTTCATCGTCTTTTTCTTGATCGAGAGTGCTGTATGGGACGACGGTGCCATGTTTTTCAAAGATCTCGGTGTCTTGATCCATTGCCGTCTTTAAAGCTTTGTGAAGTGCTTGTTGTTCTGGCGTTCGGTTGTAGGACCCGACTTGAATCATCTTAGCATGCAACAACTTCTTCAACTCATAATCTGTGAGTCTTTGAGCTATGAGAAAGTCGGACTGCGGAGTGTCGGAAGACTTGATCATCATTTTGTTTGCAGCGATGTCTTTTAGTTCATATCGCACAGGAGGAAGTACGGTTTCAATAGATTCTTGAACTTTTTCATTGATTGATTCAATCAGTGTAGCATTATCTTGAACAAGTTCTTCTTTCTCCTCTTTGTAGTTGTCTCTGAGTGCGCGAATACGTTTAATTGATTCTTGCTTCCTTTCCACTATAGCTTCTAGATTTTCTCTTATTGACTCTTCAGATTGTTGACGACCTGTTAATTCTTTTCGAAGCTGGTCGATTTCTTTTTCAAAATCCTTCTTGCTTGCTAATTCATCACGAAGACTAGCGAGTTCTTTTTCATAGGCTGTCTTTGAAGATTCTAATTGCTTTGTAACTAGAATAGTCTTATCCTCTTGAGCCTTCAAGCATTGTTCGATGATTTGCATAAAATCTGGGGTGACGGGTGGAGATACCAGCAATGGTGTTGGATTAGTAGTTGATTTTGTAGGTGTGACATGAGTTGTGACAATGGTGCTGAGTACTGATGTAGTGGCCATAGTTATAGGGACATTTACCATGTTCGGGTTTGTTGAAAGATCAGTGTTAGTAACTTCAGATTCAAGTGAGTCAAAGTTCAAGTACTTACCTACTGGATCTGACAAAGACGAGGAATTGGTGACACTCTTGTCCTTGTGGATGCTCCCTGTAACTGTTGTCTTTGGTTGAATATCATCAATGAACGTATCTTGTTGTTTGTATTGTTGATCTTCTTCATCTCCCTGAACTGGTTCGTCATATAAATTATCTGGTTCTCCAAATTCATCAATGTCAGGCAATTCGGCTGTCTTTGGCTGTTTCGATCCACTACCTCCCGTCTCCCTTCTGCTTTGTATTAAGGCCTTCTTCAATTGTTTGGATTCTTGTTTCTTAGTTAATGCCTGTTGTTGTTCGTCCACGTCTTCAAGCAAGTCTTCATCGGAGAGAAGTGTTTTCTTTCCCTTGGCCTTTTTCTCCCCTAAAGACATTGTTTTTGTTCTTTTGCCTTTGTCTTGTGTTGGAGTATTAGCTTCTGAAGGATCAGTTTCCTTCCTTTTTCCTTTGGGTTTTGGTGTCTTGAATTCTCCCGCGGCTAGTTTCTTTATGTGGTCTTCATTTTCCTTTAGAAGTATCCTATATGTAGCACTCTTCTTGATTTTTTCATTGAGCATAGTATCCGGAACTGGAGCTGGAATACTTGAGTAAGTGTTCTTTTGTCCTTCAGGTCTCATGGATAGCAAGAAGAAATCATCATATTCTGAGTTAACAAAGTATCCACCACGTCGATCAATAGCTTTATCAGCTTTCATAAAGTAATTTATGATAAGCTTTGTAAATCGTGGAAACTGAAGGTGTTCGGATTTCTTCTTAACATTTCTGAAGGCTTGATAATGAAGTTCTTCCTATATAAGAGAGGCATAATCAAGATTGAGGTTCTTGTATATGCCATAAAATATACAAGACTGAGAAAGTCTGCAAGAATCTGCACCTCTGGATTTTCCCGTCAAGCATCAGATGATAATAGTAAAGATTGCCTTCCATAGCTGTCCAAGCCTAGCTGTGGTAAAGCTAGATATGATTGGCAATTCTCCATCATAACCGAGAGAAAAAATCAAATCAATTATTGTGTTTGAGCCTGGAACAGTATCATATGTTTTCCTTTTAGCTAAAGGAGGGAATCCAAAGATTTCGTGAAATTGTTTAAGAGAGAATTCCTTCTTTTGACCGTTGATGTTGAAAGAAAACTTGGTGTTTGTTATGGCCTTGATGGATGACCAAAATTCATGCATGTAGATTTCGGGAACACTTGCTGACATCCGTAGTGCATTTTTGATCAGGGAGATATCAAGGACTTCGATGGCAATTCTGAATGCTGCTTGTGATGGAACAAAGTCTTCTTTCAGTCGATGATTATTAGAGGTGATTGGAAGACGGTTTTCTTCTGGAACGAGTTCATTGTCAAGTGCAATTTGTTGCTCTTGAGTGTGAGACATGATAGCTGCTAAGATGAAACATTCATGTTGATACACATAAGAAATATATCATACTGTATAAACCTTAAACGCTTCATATTTCAGTACCCTTAAAACATAGCAATAAACACATGAAATATCATACAATCTCTGCCCAAAATACTCAACAAGTATAAACACATGCAAATCAGAATCCTAAGCAAGCATATCAAACAAGGATTCAAGCAAGAAAGCATCATTCCAACCCTTATCCGAAATACATAATGTCTAGCTTATCCGAAATGCTTTACTCCATGGTATCCGGAATCCAGATCTAAGTGTTATCCGAAATCCAGTCCTAATCCTTATCCGGAATCCAGTTTCCTAAATCTTATCCGGAATCCAGTTCTACGGTTTATCCGGAATACAACTTCTAAGACTTATCTGGATTAAAGTTCCAATGGCTTATCCGAAATAAATTCCCTAAGGCTTTATCCGGAATAATTTTCAGGCTTATACGGAATAGTGTTCCTAAGGCTTATCCAAAATGTTTTTCCCATGCTTATCCGAAATAATTTTTCTAAGCCTTATCCGGGAAACAGTTTCTGAATGCTTATCCGGAATACACGTTTTCAGGCTTATCCGGAATACACTTAGAAGACTTATCCGGAATATGGTTTACCAAAGACTTATACGGATTACACTTTTGAAGGCTTATCCGGAATAAAGATTCAAAGACTTATCTGGAATATGGCTTATCCGGAATATAGTTTCGAGGCTTATCCGGAATAATGTGTCGAAGGCTTATCCGGAATGTAGTTTGAGGACCTTATCCGGAATGCTTGTGACGAGTATTAACCGGAATATAGGGTTTGAGACCTTATCCGGAACAATCATGGGATCTAATTGTTAATGACGAACAACCTGAGGATAGTCTAAAAACACACCTAAGCAAATGATTTTCACACAAGAGGCAAGCAATGGCTATCCCTACTACGGCAAGGCTGTGTCGTGTCTAATAACTCATCTAATTAAATGATTTATATGAACTAATGAAAGCAATAAATCCTATCCTGATAGTGTGATCAATTAATTAGAACGAATGAATTGAATATACACGTGTACCTTAGATGTTCTTAGATCGAGAAATCAAAGCAAGATGGTGAAGATTGTGAAAATGGCGGCAAGTTTGTTTGGTGGTGTGATACAGTGAAACAAAAAGGGAAGAAAAGCGGGCGAGGGTTAGTTTGACCTAAACATGTTTAGCAAATTTTTCACTTTTGGCCCTTCTTTTTCTTTCAATGTTCATTTGGCCCTTTATGTAAAACCTATTTTAGTTGAACGTGTATTAAGGGAAAAACTTAACGGTCGTTGAAACTTAAACAAGGTTTTAACTATTGGGCACACATCACCAATCAACGCACTTAAAGAGTATGCCTAAAATCCATTAATCTCTAAATTCCAATCAAAAGCACGAGAAACGGTCTACAACATATTTAAGTACCACATACTTGACAAACACACGACGAACAACATTTAACCGTTTATTTTTCTGAAAAATATTCTTGAAGACGATATATTGATGACAAAAAAGATTTGATATTTTCTCCCCCTTAAACATTGACCCGTTTTCTATTTAAAGAGCTGTAGTCTTTGTTTAGAGAGTCGAATACCAATGAATTTTTTTTCCAATTAATGTCTTAGAAAAATTGATTCGTGGTGGCAATAAGATTTCTCTTATTTTGACAAGTTAATGCACTGAGACGTACACTAATTCGTGCTAGATCAAGTTATAAAGTAAACTTGATCCCTTGTATGATTTGGCTTGTAAAACATACCCGAGAAAATTAATTCCCGTTGTGAGCCAATGTTTTCCAAGGAAATACGTGACTTTAATGCGAAAAGCGGGTTGCAGTCTGAAATAACTACAAGCCATAATGGGCATGTTTTAAAATATGTACAACTTTTATAGGGACTCTATTTATGGCGCTGTGTCAATTTTAATCGACATTTCTAAGGCCGTAAATATTACCGTACTAAAAGACATGCCCGATTTAAATGAAAAATATTTTTGGATTTTCTTGATTTTATATTTTTATGGTTTTTGTATGTTTTATATTTTTGTATTTTTCTTTTGGTGGTTTAAATATATACGATAATATACAAGATCACGATCAAAGGATACTCTAGAATAGTTTACCACCACTATTCTGCAGATTCTTCTGCCAACTCCTTAAGTGTCGCTGGTGAGAATGATTTCATGCCTAGCTTTTTGATCAAAAACTCGATACGTCCTCGATCTAAGGCCTTTGTGAATATATCTGCCACCTGATACTCAGTGTTGACGAAATACAGTTCGATCACTCCATTTTCCACTTGCTCTTTGATGAAGTGGTAGCGTATGTCAATGTGCTTCGCCCAGGAATGTTGAACGTAGTTGTAGCAAAGGGCAATTGCACTTTTGTTATCACAGTACATCGGGATTTTGTTGAATCCAAGACCATAGTCAATTAATTATGATCTCATCCAAAGAACTTGAGCACAACAACCGGACATAGCAATGTATTTAGCCTCAGTACTTGATATCGCAGCGCTTTTCTGCCTTTTGGATGCCCAACTAACAAGTCTATCTCCAAGAAATTGCACACTGCCAGAAGTGCTACGTCTAGTATCTTGACACCCAGCATAATCCGCATCTGCATATGATATTAGTGCAATAGAGGAATCCTTCGGATACCATAGACCACGATGAAGTGTTCCTTTAAGATACCGAAAGATCCTTTTCACAACATGTAAGTGCTTTTCGGTAGGCCGAGCCTGATACTGGGCACACATGCATATAAAAAATTGCAAATCAGGCCTGCTAGCAGTCAGATAGAGAAGGGTGCCGATCATTCCACGGTAAAGTTTAGGATCGACAGCTATCCCATCCCTATCCTCATCTAACCTGGATGTCTCCACCATTGGAGTATCCACGTGGTCACAATTTTCCAAATGATACTTCTTTAGTGATTCAAGAGCAAATTTGGATTGATTAATGAAGATGCCTCTGGGATTCTGAGAAATTTGTAACCCTAAGAAAAATGAAAATTTTCCCATCAACGACATCTTAAAGCGTGTGGACATAATTTTCTCAAAATGGTCAGACAGTCTTTGAGTAGTGGCAACAAAAATTATATCATAAACATAAATTTGTACCAGTATCATGTCGTTGTCCTCCTTGAGAATAAATAATGTTCGGTCCACTTTGCCTTTGGAGAAGCCTTTCGAGATGAGATACGACGATAGGAGATCGTACCACGCGCGTGGAGCTTGTTTCAACCCATAAATAGCCTTCTTGAGCTTGTACACGTGATTAGTTTACTCCGAGTTGACGAATCCATTCGGCTGGCTTACGTAGACATCTTCCCTTAATTCACTATTAAGAAATGCCGTCTTTGTTGATCCCAAAGTCAGATCTTAAACCTTAATAGCTTGTTTAAGGGTTGTGATAGAGAGAAAGAATTCAATCTAACACTAGAGAAACTTTGCAAAGCAAAGTAACTAAACAAGATGCGGAATGTAATGTTTAGCACAAGAACAAATGAGATTCAAACGTTGCACTTTAATATATCAAAGATATACGAATACCCAAAGTGGTATTAGGGTTTACAAAACCTTAAAGTAATAATAATGAAAAACGAAATGAGAAAGACACACATTGCATGCTAACCTAGTGAGTCCTTTTATAGATGCAAGGACCCACGTACAAGATCACTACTAACAAACTATGGAAAGTATTAAGGAATAATAACTGAAACGCGTAAATATCTATTCCATGTTTATCTTGACAGCAGGGCCTTTGACTCCAGCAGGGGAACGGATCCCCCTGCCTTTGTTATTTAGCAGGGGGAACTTACTCTAGCAGGGGTATGAGTAATCAACTAGCAGGGGAAACAAATAAGCATAGATTTATTCCCAACAATCCTCCCCTAAACTTGTGCTTTCCCCTAAAGACAAGTTTCTGAATAAATGCTAGTTGATGAGGATGCTTACAAACTCTCTGGCCAAATCTGACTATGAACCATTCTTACCAGATCATAAGCAACAGGCTTTTTGGCATCAACAATTAATTTAGCCTGTGCTAACTTCTTCAAGGTTTCCTGAGAGAAAGGATAATACCTATGATTGAGTAAATAAACACTCACACCTTCCATTACTACCTCATAAACCCCAGAATTTGTAAACAGCTTCCAATACACCAAATCTCCTTTATTTACTGCATCAAATAGAGGATCAAATAATTCATGCTCATACATTCTATGCATGCACTCCCAGATTACCCAATCCTTCTCAACACCATCCATGGTAGGAGGTTTTGCAGCAAACGTCTTCTTCAATATTTTCCACAGATCTTCTAAGTCTTCACTATCCAAAATTTGAAACATGACATCTAGGCTTAGAAAAGTCTGTGCTGTATTGTCAGCCCTTGTAAGCTTCCACCAAGTTCTCCCTTTGTGTTCATAAACAGCATACTCTATAATAGCAAACTTCTTTCCAAGTTCACTAGGTGAGATTTCATCATTCTCCTGTAAAATCAGTTGTTTGTCAATTTCATCATTTGATGGCCCTTGAGACTCTTTAGTGATTATGCCCACTTGCTCCATTCTCTTGAGTCTCTTTGCTGCTCTTTGTGCATTAAGTACTGACTTCTCAGTGCTTCTGGAAGACTTTCACCTGCTTGGTGTGATTCCCCTGCTGGGGATGATGCACCTGCTTGTGTAGTCTCTCCAGCTTTTCTTTTCTTTGTTGCTCTAGCTTTCTGTAGCACTTCACTTTGTCTCCTAAGATACTCAGCTTCCTCAGGAGTGTTGATTGTCATCCAATCCTCCACATCATACAACTTTAGAACTGGTCTGACTGCTCTCTTTATGGCTTCAAAGCTCATGTCTGTGAAGTCACCATCCTTCCACTTTCTGTGCCTTTTAAGCAGAAGTTTGTAGTGATCAAGTTGCCCTTTCTCTGAAGTTCTGTACTTCTCACTCTGAATTTGCATTGCCCTTTTTTCCAGATATTCAGTTTGATATTTGTAAACAAGGCAAGTCAACTCATACCTTTCTTCTAAAGGAGCATTTTTCAACTCCTTCTCCCATTGATCAAGAAATTCTTCAACATGAGGTACCCTCTCATCTAGTTCCCTATGCATAATCTCAACCTGCTTGAGCATATCTTTGGGCCTCATCTTCTCCATTCTTTGATCCTGCATATCTATCTCCTCTTGTTGTAGCCTGAGAGCTACTTGTGCATCATGTGCCTCTTGTTCCCTTTGCTGTTCAGGAGTCAGATACTTGAATTTTCTCTTGGGCTGTTGCACCATGATTCCTTTTCCTTTATCTTTTGGATCCATTGCTGGTGCTGGTTTTGCTTTAGTTGCAGGTTCTTTGATTGTTATCCCCTTCTGAGCTGGTTGCTTTCTGTTCTTCCTAACAAATGTTTGAGTTATGTTTTTAGCAGGGGATAAACTTACAGCAGTGGGATCAGCAATGGCAGGGGAAACTTTGGAAGCAGGGGCTTCTTCTTGATTGCCCATAGTGAGCAATGTTTGAGCAATGTCTTTGGTTGCACTCCCCTTGTCACTTCCTTTATCAGCACTTTCTTTCTTTCCATGCTCCATACCAGGATATGAATAATACTCAGTAGATCCTTCTTTGGTTGGAATTTCCTCCCCTTTGGAAGCATCCTCATCTGTGGAAAGAATCAGTCTCGGCTTTCTCCTCCCCTCAAGAGTAGCAAGTCTGGTTTCCAAATGAGAGATAACCAGACCTTGCTTTTTGACATCTTGTACAAGTTGTGCATTCTGCCTTTTCAGGCTCATGCACATTTTCGTCAATTCCAAGTTTGTCAAAGGTTTCATACTGCTCTCAATCCTAGAAGGGAAATTATCCCCTTGTTGGATATCATGGAGTGGGGGAGAGGACTTATTGATGGTGTCACTATCCTGCTCACCCCTTGAGGATGAGACAGTAGTGGCAGCCAAACCCCCAGGTTGCTCCAAACTCTTGGAGACTCTCCTCTCTGCTGCTTGTGAAGATTCACCAGGCAAGGGAGACCTAGCAAACCTGGATTTGGAACGCCTTTCTTGGTGTGGATCAGCAGGTGGTAGGTTCTTGGCAGGGGATTCAGCAGGTGGATTTATGGTTGTTTGATGTTTGGCTTCTTCCCGTCTGATTTGGTCTAGCATGATTGAAGTGAATGGAATATTTCTGCCAGAGAACAAAGGTGATGGTGCAAGTAATGTGGTGAAAAGTTTGGTTGTGTGTTTGGTTGCTGAAAAATAGTTTCTGTGTGTAATGGGACCATGATCACTCATATTCAGCAAAACTTCTATAAACCTTGGATACATACAAAACTTTGAGGTGCTTGAAACATTTTTCACCATGCCTTTAAAAATCATTTGAGAAAAACAATACTTCCTTCCTGTTGCAAAGCAGATCAGGGCAGAAGCTATCTCACTACCAACTTCATTAAAAGCAGTGGTTTTGGGTGACAAACATTGCATAATAGTATGAATCAAAAGTTTCCAATGAGGGGCAAACTGGCCTTTAGCAAATTTTAATTTTTGATTTTCAGAAAGTTTATACCCCAATTTTTCAAGACCTTCAAAAATTTCAGCCTCAGAAAAGTTGGTTATTCCATCCTCATCATCAAGGAGAAGATTCTCCCTAATGGAGACAAGTGAGATTACCTTGGAATGACCATCAACTGTGCTTTGTATTATGACCTCTCCATTCACTGTTTTGGTCATGGCTTTAGACCAGAACTGTTGAATGTGTGAGGTATAAATGCGAGGATTGATGAGAAGGGCCACTTTGAAGTATGAGGACTTTAGGAAGGCCACAGCCTCAGCAAACTCGGCTGGTTCATCATGAAGCAAAGCAATTTGGTTATGATTAGGAGCAATTTTAAGAGTCATGATGAATTTGAAAAATAGTTTAAAGGTTTATAGAGATGGGAGGTAAGTGGGATTAGGTCGAAAGAGATTTGTGAACCTGCTGGTAAAGGGAATTAAGTTTATATAGGCGAATTGAAGAGCTGTGATTGGACCAAAATTTTCAAATTGCAAAAATATCAGGAATAAATCTTGATAAAAAATTAATATATTTGAAATAGAAGGAAAAGATTACCAATCAGCTAAGAAAGCGCCTTAAATATCTTTTAAAAAGAATAAAATATTCCCTAACCAAAATTTAAGCAAGCAGGCCCAACGGCTATGAACAGGGTAACGTTATTGTCGGTCAATGGTCAAACAGGGGAATGTTGTGAAGGCAGGGGAATAAAAAATAAAAGCAGGGGAAACTTTCCTAGGGGTATTAAACTAGCCATGAAGGGACTAATGCTAACTAGCTCTGCTCTAATGCACACACTTGTATACACAAGATAGATACATAGAATCTCAAGAGTCCTCTATTCAACAATGGTCCCAATACAAAAAGTTAATACATAAGTCCCCCTACACCAGGTAATCCCAAGAAATCATGCATACCCCAGTCACCATCCCAACCTTGTCCCTTACCTATGGTCAGTTAGTCTTGGCAATGTGTGCCACACATCTATATTTTGAACAGCAAGCTGCTTGAATAAAGAAATGCAAACACACACCACAGTGCCTCAAGATTTCAGAGTTTAGACAAGCTGTGCAGCAGGTCATCATTACCCTGAACCCCCACTCACCAATGGATATGATCTAAGATCATATATGAGCATTCTAAGAATACCCTGAAACCTAAAGGTTTGACCTAACCTCCCCTGAAACATAGAGTATATACCTGATCCACCAAGGAGAGTAGTATGCACCAATATGAACCTCTGCATTGTTAGTCTAAAACCACATAAAACCACTTTTGTAAACAGAACACACCCTGCTTAAGAGAAAAATTCTCTTGGCAGGGGAATAAACCCTAAGCAGGGGAATCAGTGTTAAAAAGCAGTGGAATGAAAGAAATGGTAAAAGTGACTAACAATCATACAACAACAGCAATGAAGTAACCCTGATTACTCATGACAAAAATAGACATCAGATTTTAAGGAGTAACCATTCCAATACCTGCAACCAGATACTGAAACCTCCCTACCTCAAAAGCTTTTGTTAAAAGATCAGAAACATTAAGTTCTTTATCAATTTTCTCAGGGACAATCAGTCCTTTTTCAAAACAATCTCTGATAAAGTGATGTCTAATTTCAATGTGTTTGGTTTTGCTATGAAAAACAGGGTTCTTTATGATGCAAATAGTGCTGTTGTTGTCAATAAATATCTTGGTTTTAAGAAAGTTGTACCCATAATCAAGTAATTGATTTTGCACCCAAAGAACTTGACCACAGCATGCAGCAGCTGCTACATACTCAGCTTCAGTTGTGGATGTTGCCATGATAGTCTGCTTCTTACATTGCCAAGATATAAGCCTGCTCCCCAAAAATTGGCATCCCCCTGTTGTAGACTTCCTATCATTGTTGTCACCAGCATAATCACTATCTGAATAAGCTATCAGCTCAAATGGTGACTCCTTTGGATACCAGAGTCCTAGGGTGGGATGACATTTGAGATACCTAAAGATCCTTTTCACAGCAAATAAGTGACACTCTGTTGGTGACACCTGGTATCTTGCACATAAGCAGACTGCAAACATGATGTCAGGTCTGGAAGCAGTGAGATACATAAGAGACCCAATCATAGACCTGTAATTCCTGACATCAATGGGCTTGCCAGGACCATCCTTGCCCCATGGATGATCCTTGTCCATGGGAGTGGATACCTTCTTCCCATCAGACATGCCAAACTTCTTTACAATCTCAGCTACATATTTGTCTTGTGAGATAAATATCCCATCTTTCCGCTGCTGAACTTGTAACCCCAAAAAGAAGTTTAGTTCTCCCATAGCACTCATTTGAAACTTATCCTGCATCAATTTGGCAAACTCTTTGCTAAGCATGGAGTTAGTTGATCCAAAAATGATGTCATCCACATAGACTTGTACTAGCAGAAGGTCACCCTTTTGTTTCTTTGTGAACAGGGTCTGATCAATCTTCCCCCTGCTGAATCCATTGTCTAGGAGATATTTGGAAAGAGTACCATACCAGGCTCTGGGAGCTTGGTGAAGGCCATACATGGCCTTTTTCACTTTGTATACTTTGTCAGGATGTTCTGGATCTTCAAACCCTGGTGGTTGCATGACATAGACTTCTTCATCAATGGTTCCATATAAGAATGCACTTTTCACATCCATCTGAAAAACAGTGAAGTCCATGAATGAGGCATAAGCAAGGAATAATCTAATAGCTTCAATCCTTGCTACTGGAGCAAACACCTCTTCATAATCAATCCCTTCTTCCTGAGTATACCCTTGTGCTACTAACCTTGCCTTGTTCCTGACAATTATTCCCCTTTCATCCTTTTTGTTCCTGAGCACCCACTTGGTCCCAATAGGCCTTGCCCATTTGGGACAATCAACCAGAATCCAAACCTCTTGTATGTCAAATTGTAAGAGCTCCTCTTGCATAGCTTCAACCCAGCTTGGGTCATTTAAAGCTTGAAAAATCTTCTTTGGCTCTTCTTGTGACAAAAATGCAGTAAATAGACCACATTGCATGTTGTCATGATTGAACTTCATGGTGATGTTAGCAATGAAGCTGTGCTCCTTTGCTGTATACCTTGTATGTCTGGGAGCTTCAGGATCACCAATAATCTGTGAGATAGGATGATCTTTATTAATTCTATAGGTAGGCTGCATGATGACTTCTGTTTCATCTTCTTCCAAATCAGAATTGATGGGGCTGTTTTGATTAGGAAAGAAGTCCTCAAAGGAACTTCCAAATGTGACAGCATGACCTAAAGATGGGTGCTTGTGAGCAGAATGAAGCTCTGAATAACTAGGACCTCCACTCCTGATGATTCTGCTTCCACTGCTGGATATGATAGGACCATCATTTATGGGTGTAGATGATGAGATGAGTGGGGATTCTCTTTCTGCATCAGAAGTCTCATTAGCATCATGGTCCTTTGTGAGAGAGGAATCAATTCCTCTAGCAGGGGAATCCAGGATTCCACTGCTTTCAGCCATTCCACTGCCTTCAGACATAGCAGGGGATGAAATTGGCTGTTCTTTTTCTGAAGCAGAGTTATCTTCTTGCTTATCAGCTTCACTAGGAAACAATGAGGGTACATTCATGTACCTCAGAGGTGACTTCTCAGCAGCAATTGTTCCTTGTGTACCTGAAATGTTAGTATTCTGCAAGACAACAGGTACATAATTCATGGACTTAGAAAGTACATCTATATCAAAGAACCAATCAGGACCTGTTTGAACATCTTCAGGTTTGTCTTCAAGAAAGTTCACATGAAGATTTTCTGTGATTTTGCTTGTCTTCTTGTTGAAGACCCTATATCCCTTGCTGTTTAAAGAATAACCCACAAAATATCCATCATCACCCTTTTCACTAAACTTACCAAGATTGTCAATAGTGTTCAAGATGATAACATGACACCCAAAAGGTCTGAAAAAGTCAATTAAGGGAGGTCTTCCATTAAACAGCTGATAAGGGGTCTTGTTGTGTGCCTTGACCACCAAGGCCCTGTTTTGCACATAGCAAGCAGTGGATACAGCTTCAGCCCAAAAAATAACTGGAAGTTTGGAATCAGACAGCATAGTTCTTGCAGCTTCAATGAGTGTCCTATTCCTTCTCTCTGCCAGATTGCCTTATAGACAAACCATTCTTTCTGGAGGCTGTTCAGAAACCTGGTATTCACCTGCTCTTTTGTCACCTCAATATCAAAGAATTCCAAGTGGGCCACCATGTCTTGAAGCCTATTGTAAATAGCTCCAATTGATTCATCACCAATTGCTTTGAAAGAAGCAAAATCATCCAGCATTTGGTTCTTCTTCTTCTTCTTTGTGGCTTCATTTCCTCCAAAAGTTGTGCCTATGGCTTCCCATAGTTCCTTAGCTGTTTTGTATTTCCTGAATCTGAGTTGATGTCTATCAGGTAGGGCCAACAGCAATGAGCTATGAGCCCTGACATCATGCCTTCTAGCCAGTATTTCCTTATCACATAAAGCAGCAGATTTCTTCTTGTCCTTACCTTTGGAACTTTCACCTTCATCCTTGCCTTCTTCAACTGCCACCATTTTGTTGAATTGATCACCAAACTCTATGATCTCCCAGAGAACATAGTGTTCCATTTTCAGGTATTGTTGGATTCTGAATTCCCATAATTCAAAGTTTTCAGGATCCAACATGGGTAACTTGAGGTTATTATGGTTGTTGCTGTTTGTGGATGAATCTGAAGACATGTTTGCTATGAGGATTTTGTTCTTGATTTAGACAAAGTTTCTCAACAAGCTCTGATACCACTTGTTGATCCCAAAGTCAGATCTTAAACCTTAATAGCTTGTTTAAGGGTTGTGATAGAGAGAAAGAATTCAATCTAACACTAGAGAAACTTTGCAAAGCAAAGTAACTAAACAAGATGCGGAATGTAATGTTTAGCACAAGAACAAATGAGATTCAAACGTTGCACTTTAATATATCAAAGATATACGAATACCCAAAGTGGTATTAGGGTTTACAAAACCTTAAAGTAATAATAATGAAAAACGAAATGAGAAAGACACACATTGCATGCTAACCTAGTGAGTCCTTTTATAGATGCAAGGACCCACGTACAAGATCACTACTAACAAACTATGGAAAGTATTAAGGAATAATAACTGAAACGCGTAAATATCTATTCCATGTTTATCTTGACAGCAGGGCCTTTGACTCCAGCAGGGGAACGGATCCCCTGCCTTTGTTATTTAGCAGGGGGAACTTACTCAAGCAGGGGTATGAGTAATCAACTAGCAGGGGAAACAAATAAGCATAGATTTATTCCCAACAGTCTTAACATCCATTTGGTAGACGATCATGTTCATGTGAGCAACATAAGCAAGGAATAGTCTAATTGCCTCCAATCGTGCCACAGGAGCAAAGGATTCTTCAAAGTCAATACCAAAAGCTTGTTTGTAACCTCTAGCAACCAATCTAGCTTTATTCTCCAGCACTCCACCTAACTCATCGAGTTTAACCTTATATACCCACAACAATCTAAGGATTTCAACATTGCTGGGTAAAGGAACTAATTCCTACACTTCAAGACATTGAAATTCATTAAGTTCCTCTTGCATGGCTTCAATCCAAGATGATTTAGTCATGGCTTGTTGCCAGTTTTTAGGTTCAGTATCGGAAAGAAATGCATCAAAGTAGCAATATAATGCATGTTCTTGGATTTGGTGGCGAGTTAAGACTGGTCGATTAATGTCACCAATAATATTACGGATTGGGTGATCCTTTGTCCATTTTGTGTTGTGAGTTTCAATCCGTGGTAGTCGGGAGTGAACGATTGCAGGAGCTTCCTCTGAGGTAGACGCACCGTTAGGGTTTTCAGGTATTTTTGAACCAAAGAAAGGAAGCTCTTGTAAGTGAGCAAATTCCAAATCGTGATCATAGTGATCCTCTTCAACATGATTAGGTCTATTAGGCGCGATAGTTTGAACTCTTGAAAAGAAGAATGAAACAAGTGTACTAAATGTGAAGTAGAGTATTGTTTTAAAAGAAAAATTTCAGCCTTTTTAACTTTCTCAGACACCTTAATTTCCGTTTCAACCCTTTTGGACTCGAGAATTTCGAAATCCGTTTGTAGTTTTTGAAAATTATTAACGAATGACTCGTTTTCTTTAAGTTCTTTCGAAAGATTTTCTCTTAAACTCTCAATTTCTAGCAGATTATCCATTTGGACTTTCCTAAACCTATCAAATTCAGGATTGGTTAAGGTAGTGGTCACTGGAGTTAATTCCAAGGTTTTAACCTTTTCCTTATGCAAAGCAATCTCGGCAGATAAAGTCTGATTAACACTGAGGGTTTCAAGGACCGCATTATTCATTTGGCTAAGCATAGATGCCGAAACCATAACTAAATCGGGTTGAGCAAACGAATTTGTAGTCGTAATAGCTCCCGGTTGTGGTTCACTCAAATTCTGGGGACTTACATTGATATTGCTATCATTGTTTGTCTCCTCGTTTGAGTTACTAACCACCGGAGGCTGTTCCGGATTCTCAGACACTTGCTCAACTTGATAAGGTACAATACTAGTATCCGTGGCAATATTTGGTACCTCATAAATTATATCGGCTCAATAAAGTGAAAGATTTGCCATGAGAGCTGCCTTGGCGGTATTGAAATCATCACAGTCAGAGTCGTATGTATCCAGATCATCACATTGATATACGTCATTGTTTGTGATGGCTGCTGTGAGACCGTTAGTGTCCGCGACTCCCGGATCCAAGAAATGCTAACTCTTCTTCATCGAGCTCACGTCCTTGAGCTTGAGCATAGATCTTCTCCTGAAACCATGTGCTATCCCTTTTCCTCTTGGGCTAATTACACTCTCGAGCCATGTGCCCTTCCCCTTTGCAGTTATAACATATTATCATCTTCGTTTTGCCAGTGTTATTACCCCTTGTAGCAACAGTGTTAGATGAACGTGCACCAACAGTAGATGAACTGGGTCTCCCCTGAAGTGGCTGCACCATTACTCTGCCATCTTGAATTGTAGCTTGTTGTCGAGAGTTAGAAGAGTTCCTTAACTGATTGTTTGTTGGAGCTGGTCCTCTGTAACCTCGTTTGTTCAATGTTTGAGTGAGATAAGCAGACATTTGAGCAAGTATATTAGTTGGACTATCCCCTTGTCTAAACTCAAGGACAGGAATCTCATCATCACAATATAATGCTGGTGCTGATTGAGTTACAAGCTGATTTAAGGGAACACTAACATGTTGTGAGTAATGGGATTGAGGAGCCTCAAGTTGTTGATAGGTAATAGCAGGGTTTGTTGGAGGTTGATAAGGTGAATACTGTTGTGAAGCATAAGGTAACTGGTGTGAGTCTCCTTGTGACGATGTTGCTGGTTGCTTGTATATTTGGTGATAAGATGTAGGCGGTTGTGGCAAGATCGAATACTGTGGGAAGCTTGGTGTTTGATACAATGGTTGATAGGAAGATTGATGTCCCAACGCAAACAGAGAGTTGTGATATGACAATGTTGGATGGTTTGCCATTAATGCCAATGGTTCTTGATAGGATCCCTGAGAGATGCGTTTTTAGATCACGTGCTTCTCGTATTGTTGCAAGAAAGCATAGAGTTGATCTAAATTTGACTTGTGCAAATCTCAAATCATCTTAACATCGGTGACATATTGACTCCATTCTTGGGGTAACGTGTTCAAGAACTTTGTGTTTAGTTGAAACTGAGCAATCCATAGATTATACACATTCATATCATTCATCAAAGTAGTGAAACGCCAGTAGTAATCGTGAAGAGTTTCCCCTGGAATGTATGTAAACATATCAAACAAGACATACAATTGACACTCTCGTTCTTGCTTAGTTAGAGAGGTCCCTTGTAACAAAACAGCTAATCGATCCCAAAGATCCTTTGCCACTGTGTGTTCACTTACCATTCTACAGATATCGGGTGGAAGGGCTTGAAGTATTGTCTGAACGGCCCTTTCATCAGCATCGGCAATGAGTTTGTTAGCATCTGGTAACTCATGATACAACCTTGTCCGCGTGACATTGTTGACAGTAACTTCTCCCCAATCTAGTGGACCTTTTTCAATGGATTGAAGCATAAGTCTACCATTGGGTTTGCCCATGATGTAAGTTTTCATGCGACCTTACCATGCTTTAAATAAATCTTTGATGAGTAACGGTGGGCGAGTGTCGGTACCCGAGATGATTGAGATATCAGTAAGTGATGTCATTGTAGGCATGAATGAATGAGGATTCATTTTTTGAACACTTGATTGAAAAAAGATTACCTTTTTGACCGAGCAATGAAATAAGGTTATGAAATTTGTTGTGAGTTGATGTAGAAATCTGAAGCTTATCCTGAAAAATGCTTTCTGACCCTCTTATTCGGAATACTATATTTCATACCTCTTATCCGGAATATTTCAGACCTCTTATCCGGAATATTTCAGACCTCTTATCCGGAATAAACTTACAGATCTTATCCGGAATAATTTGCAGACAACTTATCCGGAATAATTCTATAATACTTCTTATCCGGAATACTTACAGACCTCTTATCCGGAATTACTACTTCTGCTTATCCTGAATACGGCTCAGTCCTCTTATCCGGAATTACTACTTTAGCTTATCCGGAATAACTACTTCTGCTTATCATGAATACTACTAAGTCCTCTTATCTGGAATTACTACTTCACCTTATCCGGAATAAGCTTGCAGCTCTTATCCGGAATATGACTCAACCTTCTTATCCGGAATTACTACTTCAAATTATCTGGAATACCTTGCAGTTCTTATCCGGAATATGCTTCTGACTCTTATCCTGAGTAACTTAAAACCCTTGTATTCCGACAACTAAAACCCTTATAACCCGTATAAGCAAAATTTTGAACTTTTAAGTTTTACCCAAAATTCAAGCCAAAAATTCCAACTTTTTTTATGAAAATCACCAATATGAATATCACAAATTCCTACCACAACTATGTAGGCAATTTGTAGTAAAGATTTTGTGGTGAAAAACACAAAAAAATTTGAAAACACGGATATATCTTGATTAAAAGAGTATAAAAACTAAAAACTAACACAACAAAAACCTTATATCATCCCATGGATCTGATACCAATTGTAGAATCGTGATAATCTTATAACTAATCAAGAGGGTTGTTGTTTTTCTAGAGAGAGAAACTAGAGAGAGAAACAAAGAAACTTTATTAATGTGTGAAATAAGTAAAACAACCATCACCCCTTTCCATGGTGGAAAGGGGTTTATATACCCAAGTCCTTAATGGACTTGGGCCTCCAACCCATGACAAGCCCATTGGTCGGGTTAAACATTAATATAACGTAACATTTAACTACGAGCTACTAAACGTATTACAATATTGTTGGAGTGACCGATACTTCTAATATACGTTAAAAACGTATTTCCAACAGGAGGCCTTTTATACTAACTAAGAAATGTTTAGGAGGCCTTCCTCATTTGTGTATTCGGGACTAAATTCCGTTACACAAACAATAATAACTAAAAACTCTCTACATTATTAAATAACATTTTTCACGAGCTTCGTAATGATATATTATATGACCATCACTTTAATTACTTATAACAATCTCCCCCTAAGGGGTGGTCATGTAATATGTGACTTCACTTCTTTGTTGTTGTAGACTTTGAAGCTCGATGTCTTGAGAGTTTCTTGATAGTTCCTTTCATGACTTGTGATTTTGGATCTTTGATCTTTGCCTTGACTTGATCTTGAAACTTTGCCAGCTTGTGTTCTTGTGTCTTTCCCCACATACTCATGCTCTGTGTTGACTTGAAAGCTTGTTAACAATCTCCCTTGATCATCAGAGTAGCGGAAGTCTTTGTCTTTAGATGTTCTTGAGCTTTCTTCATTTACATGAGCATGTGGTCTTGAATTACGACTCTTGAAGTTAGGCCACCGTTTACATTCCTCCGATTTCTCGTTATACAATAAGAATACTGTACCTGTGATTAGGTAAGTTCAAAGAACTTCCTTGACAGGGTTTCCGGCTGTGGTAGCCGTTCTCAATACTTGAATTTATCGATAGATAATTCATAGTAAGGAGTGAATCATGCGGTTCCATTCTGCTAGTTAAGTCGTCAATTCAATTTCCTGGAACAAGTTTGAATCAATTAAGAATCAAACCATCGTTGCTTTCCAGTTGACACAAGTTTGATTCATATAGAATCGCACAAGTTACCTACCGCAGTGCTGTTTGATGATGACACTAGAAGGATTTCCATTCGTCACTGTAAATAGTGAAAAGTATTATACTGAATGTTCTGGCAAGATCATAAAGATATTACGTCGAGACCTGGAACGAGTTTGAATCACAAAAGAATCAAACCACTGTTGCTTTCCAGTTAACATATGTTCAAGTCAAGTGAATCTTACATATGACCTACCGCAATGCTGTTTGATGTTAACACTGGAACGATTTCCATTCATCACTGTAAATACTAATGAGTATCACTCTGAATGTTCTGGCAATATCACAAGGATAGAGCGTAGGACTCTGTAAGTTATCGCATGTGTTCTATTGATGAACAACAATTGATATATGGAATACGTGTCCTAATGAGATTTATGATGAATCTCGTTGGCTCTAGACTCTATAAGTGCACATTTATTTGGTGATCGGAGGCTGGAGCAGACTGCCACCTTTTCAATATCTACTATCTCGGAGTGAGAAAGTTCATAGAAATGAGTTGAACTCCATGACAATAAAACAAACTTCTTTTGAGAGAGGATTAAGTAGGCTGGGAAGGGTTGTGCATTACATCACTGAGTCCCTGATGCTTTGTCTTCAGTATCAGAAATCATCAAAGTGATTCTGATAATAGATGTATTGACCCGGTTTCTGCCTAAGTTGTATGAAGGGCTTCTTTCTTTACACCCTTTATCCTTACATTTCTTTTTCATTCTTCAACCCCTTCAATGCTTACCAAGATTGTGGAAACCTTGGTTTCCGGATCTTTGAAGCAACTAGGAATGCACCATGTTCATATTATTAGACAATCAAAGCGGAATTAGAACATGATACATTAACAAGGTGTTTAGGCACGAATAACATGAATTAAAACAAAAGGGATGTTCATTATATTAATAACAAACATCTACTAGACGTGTATACATTGAATCCCACGTCTAGTGCACACACACATTTAGGTTTACATTGTGAATGAATTATATAAACAAAACCTAAGACCCTTGGTTCCTTTTATAGTGTAAGGATTAGGTTTTACAAGAGATAAGGATAAATAAACATGTGAATCTTCTATTTAAATAACTATATACAGAATATCTCCTGCATATATATCCAAATAGAATCTTCTAAAATCTTCTTGTCTACAATTCTATCAACTCTTGAATTGCATGTAACAACTCTTGAATTGCACACGACAACTCTTGAGCCAACAACGCTGGATTAACTCTTGTCAACGCCTAAATTGGTCTTGACAACGCTTGGACAATAACTTCATGTTTTCTTCATTTTTGAGTTTCTGCCACATCAACTTTTTGACCCAACAATCTTCCCCTAGTTGATGGTGGCAAAACTCTATGTGTATCTCTTGTAAGTTGTACATGATCTTCAAATTGCTTCCCCTCAAGTGTAGCACGTATTTCTTCCCCTTTTTGTCACATGATCTTCAAATTGCTCTGATACCACTTGTTGATCCCAAACTTAGATCGATTAGCTTTGTGTATACGAGATTAGATCAAGTAATACACGTAGAGAAACCTTTGTATATGCTTTATGAATCTAAGTGTTATGTAGAATTTAACACTTAAACAAGAACACACAAGATGTAAACAAACTTTCACTTTGATTATAAATGTCGAACTTGCTTACAATGAAAGATGTTTACGAATGAAAACTTATATGAAACTTAATAATAAACATTAACCTAAAGGCCTTATTTTATAGACATAAGAAGCCTTGTACAATAATCTACGTATCAACTATTCTAGGTAAAGATAAATATAGAAAATACATTGTCGTTTCTATCCTTACTAGAAGTATTCTAGAATATAATAAACGTGTAGATTATATCTTCCATCAGTGCTTGTCTTCAATGTGTCAACGCTTGACTTTAACTTGTCAACGCTTGAGCTGTCAGCGCTTGTATTGTTCTTGTCAACGCTTGTTTTGTTCTTGTCAGCGCTCAAGTGATCTGGTCTTAATTTATTCCCAACAATCCTCCCCTAAACTTGATATCCACTCTTATGATCAAGTTTCTGAATAAGCATTAAGGACTAGGAGGAATCTTACAAACCTTCTCATATTGGTAATGAGTAAATCTAATCAAATCTTTTGCCACGTCACTTGAATAATCTATCTCCAGCTGAGTGTCCTTCATCTTTTCCAAAATAGCCTTGGATATGAAATACTGAGCATCCACAAGTAGATACTCAGCAAACTTTGTAGAACTCAAATAGTATACACCAGCAGCTGAATATAACCTCCATTGAAGACCACTGAGGTCATCTTCAAGATCCTTCCATATTGCAGGATCCTCATCTTTTGGTCCACACATTCTTTTGAATGTGGTCCAAAGTTTTATTCCATTAGCTGAAGTTGGTGCTTCAGCCTCATACTTGGTCTCCAGCAACCTCCAAAGGTCCACCAAGTCTTCTCTATCACAACTTGCAAATAAAGATATGAGAGTGGTAAAAGTGTGTACCTCCTTGCCAAATCTGCCAATCTTCCAGAATCCACATTCATCTTCTTCATAGCTCACAATTGGATTCCTGGAATCTAATGGTAACACTTGCACCATATCTGAAGCTTCTAATGGGGAGAGCTTGAGGCTCTTTCTTATAACTGCTTCACTTGGATATAGTGGATCCATATCTTTTGGAAACTCAAATTTAATTCCCTTCTTCACTGGCCTGGGAATCATCATAGCTTTCTTGATTTCCATTTCTTCTGCAAGTTCCTCCTTTCTTTCATCTGAAAGAAGTCTGAGAGTGTTTGCTTCTTGCACTCTCACCCAAATGGGATAAGCCCTGTTTTCCAACTCATCAAATGTCAAAGCCTTCAACTTCTGATAAGTCCATCCAACTCCATGACATCTGAGCAACATAAAGTAGAGCTCCCTTCTATCCCTTTTTAACTCTGAGAGAATATTGCTTGCCTTGTGTTTCAAAATTACCTTGCAATCCTTCTGAACTCTAAGAAGAAGCTCCAAACCCCATATTTGATCTAAAATGGTCAAGTCTGGATTATCCATGCATCCTTCTTCCCAAGAATTGTACATTTGAACCACCTCTGGCATGTCAAAGTCAACCTGCAATTTCAATTCTCTTAGCTTCTCTTTGGCCAACTCATCTCCATACTCAAGCCTTTCAGGTTCTATAATCATTACACTTGAGTCTGAGCTAGCTCCATCACTTTCTTCTTCTGAAGTCACAACAAATGGTGACTTTTCCTTTTCATCTTGTTCCATGATTTGTGCAGCTAATCTTCTATCAAAATCAACTTGGGCTGCAACCTTTGGAACAATCTCTTCTACCATTTTTCCCTTACCCTTATCTGATGGTGTAATGGTTGGTAAGGTAGATGGTAATACCTGATTAGAAACTTCCTTGATGATAGATGATGACTGGGATACATCACCTTCATGTGTAGGTCTGTCAACGCCCAACTTTGTTCTATCAGCGCCCAAAATACTTCTATCAGCGTCCAAATTTTCCTTGTCAACGCTCAAATATCTTCCCTCAGCGCCTTGTGTAACCTCTCTCAACATAGCTGTAAATGATAAATTTAAGTTGGTGGGAGAGATTAAGGACGTATCAAAACCTGTTTGTTTCTTCAAAGATGTAAGGGCTTCAGCAACATCCATTGATTGACCATCCTGGCTGCCCTTATCACTCAGATTTATTTGATCTTCCTCCCCTTTGGAAACTTGATCGATTAGCATGATCACTTTCCAAAACAACAATCCTCTCCCTCAATTGCTTGAGTTCAAGGCCTTGTAAGCTGACAATTTGTACTAAGTCTGCATTTTGCTTTTGCAAGCTAATGCAGACTGCCGTCAATTCCAAAAGAGTCATTGGTTCCAGTCTGCCCTCTTCTGAAATGGGGATTTGTCCTCCCAAGTCAGATTCATTGGGCATGGATGAGGACTTAATTATGGTGGGACTGCCTTGGCCAGCATCTAAGCCAGAACCAATAGTCCCAGCCTCATCCAGGTCACCAGCCACACTTGTGGTGGTGGTTCTCTCTGCTACATGGCTAGGACCACCAGAGGAGAACACTCCAGTAGTCCTTTGGCGTTTCATCAACCTATATTCAGGGGGTGTGGAAGATGGTGTGGAAGAATGAGTAGATGTGGGTTGGTTAAGGGGTGTTTGGGATTGTGAAGGTTGTGTGTCAGCGTTGGAAATAGGCACATCAACACCAACATTAAGTGTGTCAGCGTTGAAGGATTCAGAGTCAATTTGCATTTGTTCAGGTGAGTGTAAAGGTTCAGGAATTGGTTCAAGTTGTGGTTGAGGGTCAATTTGAGGTTGGGGGTCTGGTTGGGGTTGTGCTGCTGCAATAACAGCAAGCATGGCTTGGGTTAAAGGTAGGTCTCTATGGGGTGGTGAATCCATCTTCATAAAAATAGCTTTCTTTTGCTCAGGGATCTTATAAAAATCATTGTGATCCCTTGAGCAGTAACCTTGAGCATCAAAAACCATTTGTAGAAAACGGGGATAAGCTAAAGTCATTTTTGTCCCCTTGTTTTTACACATCCCCTCAAAAATCATTTTAGAATAGTTATATTTTTTCCCTGTTGCAATGCACACAATAGCACTGGCAATGGATCTATTGATCTCATTGTGTGCAGTACATTTGGGACTCAAACATTGAAGGAGGACATGTATGAGGTACTTCCAGGCTAGGGGAAGTTCCTGCTTATGATACTTATTAAGAGTACCTTCATCAGGAAAAGGATATCCCAAAGCCCTAAGCCCTTGTTCTATTTCATTTATGGGAAGGGTGGCTATACCATCATCATCATCATCAAGATGCAAGGCTTGGCATACCAAAGCCTCAGTAACCACCCAAGATCTCCCATGAACAATAGAAGTCAATGTGGTCACTCCATTAACTGTTGAGGAACTAACAGTGTTCCAAAACTGCTTAATGTGTGTGACTGGAATGAGTGGTGCATGAGAAATAGCATACCTTAATGGGGATGCGTTCAAATACGCCACCATTTGTGTGTATTGGGGAAACAGAGCATCATCAGCTTCAAGATAAGCAATCATGTTGTGTTGTGATCTGAACCCCAATTCCAATTCTGTTGGTCGAAACTTTGGTGCCATTGATGAAAGCTGTTAATTTTAAGTGTAGAAGATGAAGTTGATAAGAGAAAAGTGTTAGACAAGAATTATAGATACCCTGTTTAAAATAGGAGCCAAATTTATAGGAGAAAAAGAATGCATGTGATTGGCCCAAAAATAGGCAAAGATTTTCAAAAATCAATCATGAAAATATTGAAAAAGTTATAAGTTATCTCATGCATTAAATGAAAGTAACAACTCCTAAAATTACGGCTTGAAAATATGTCAAAAAGTAACAACTGGGTAGGTCCCATTGAGTGTCAACGGTCAAAAATAACCTATCAACGCCCAACGGCTATAATCTTGTCAACGTTTGCCTAAAGCCATGTCAGCGTCCAATTTGGTCACAACAACGCTTGGAAAATTCTTGTCAGTGTCCAAAAATAAAAATATTTTAAAAAGCGAAAAATGACCTTAACAAGTAATTTATCCTAGAGAAGATAACCAAAAGCTGATAATTATCATAGGGCGGCAAGCACTGTCCAGTTATGTACACTTGCATAAGCAAGATAGACATAACAGTCCTCTAGTGTCCCTTGCTAACCAAAAATCTTAACAACCAAGTTACCTTATAAAATCCTTGTTAATCCCAGGTAAATCCCATATCAAAATCATTCCCAAGTCTCCCAACAGACCACAACCAATTCTAGGCCAAAATGTCTTGGCAGCATGCAAAATTGATATACTATGCATGCTACAGTGCCTCATGATTTAGTAAAACTAACTCATACTCACCTGTGGACACAATCTAGAATTGTGATAAGAGTATCATATGGATACCCAAACATCCTAAAGGTTCCTAAAACCTCCCCTTAAACTATGATACAAAAAGTTTGCTAAAATCATGCATGAACAAAAAAATTTTTATGTCAAGATAGGAATGAAACATTCCAACCATCATCTATAAATAAAAACTTGTCCAAATGCTTCTCAATTGATCCATAAGCAACTCTGTATCCAATGGTATACTGCTAACACCATCTGCACATTTAGATTTAAAACCACAAAACTAACATTGTTGCTGACAACGCCCCGATAACACATGACAGCGTTGAGGGAAGCTTTGTCAGCGTTAGACAATTATATTGCTGACAACGTTACAAAAACACTTATCAGTGTTCAAGTAACCTTCCTCAGTGTTAGAAAAATATAGTGGAAAATCTAAATCATCAATAAAACCAACAATAATAATGCATCATCCTGTACATACTTTTACAAAAAGAATCCAAAACACATATTATGTGAGATTAACCATTCCAATACTTGTTACCAAGTATTGAAATATCCCAGCATCAAAAGGTTTAGTTAATAAATCTGACACATTTTCCTCAGTGTCAACCCTATCTGGTTGTATTAAACCTTTCTCAAAGCAATCTCTTATAAAATGGTGTCTAATTTCTATGTGTTTAGTTTTAGAATGATGTACATGATTCTTAATGATGCATAAAGTACTATTATTATCAACAAATATCTTAGTATGCATGAAATTATACCCATAGTCCAACAGCTGGTTCTGAATCCACAAAACTTGACCACAACATGCAGCTGCAGCCACATACTCTGCTTCAGTTGTAGAATTAGCCACCACTGTTTGTTTCTTGCATTGCCAAGATATTAACCTGCTCCCAAGAAACTGACATCCACCAGTTGTGGATTTCCTATCAAATTTATCACCTCCATAATCACTATCTGAATATGCAATCAGCTCCAATGGTGAATCCTTTGGGTACCACAAACCAAGACTAGGATAGCATCTTAGGTACCTAAAGATCCTCTTCACAGCATAAAGGTGACATTCTTTGGGAGTCACTTGATGGCGTGCACAAGCACACACAACAAACATAATGTCAGGTCTGGAGGTAGTAAGATACATCAAGGATCCAATCATGGATCTATAATGCCTGACATCAACATCTTTCCCATCTCCAATCTTTCCCCAAGGGTGTTCTCTATCCATAGGAGTAGTAGCCCTCTTTTCATGTGGAGAAAAGCCAAACTTCTTCAAGATCTCAACAACATATTTATCCTGGGAGATGAAGATACCATCTTCTTTCTGCTGAACTTGTAGACCAAGAAAGAAGTTCATCTCCCCCATAGCACTCATCTTGAATTTGTCTGTCATAAGCTTGGAGAAATCCTTACTCATCTTTGGATCAGTAGACCCAAAAATGATATCATCAACATAGACCTGCACAAGCAACACATCCTTGCCTTTCTTCTTTGTAAATAGTGTCTGATCTATGGTGCCCCTCTTGAATCCATTGTCCACCAAATAGGTAGACAGAGTACCATACCATGCTCTAGGGGCTTGATGAAGGCCATACATAGACTTTTTGACTCTATACACTTTATCTGGATGCTCTGGATCCTCAAAACCAGGAGGTTGCATTACATATACTTCCTCAACAATGGTGCCATACAGGAAGGCACTCTTGACATCCATTTGATAGACTGCGAAGCCCATGCAAGAGACATAGGCTAGAAAAATCCTAGTAGCTTCAATCCTTGCAACTGGTGCAAAGACCTCCTCATAGTCTATCCCCTCCTCTTGTGTATAACCTTGAGCCACTAACCTTGCCTTGTTTCTGACCACAATACCTCTTTCATCTCTTTTGTTCCTGAGAACCCATCTTGTCCCTATAGGTCTGACATATCTAGGACAATCAACCAGCTCCCAAACATCCTGAATTGGAAATTGGTGAAGCTCATCCTACATTGCTTCCACCCAACTTGGTTCTTTGAGAGCATCAAATATTTTCTTGGGTTCTTCTTGTGATAGAAAACATGCAAACAAACATGCTTGCACAAGAGGGGTATCAACCTTCTTGTGTATATTGGCAATAAACCCACCAAGACCTTGATGAGATCTTCGAGTCTGAACTGGAGTCATAATATCACCAATGATCTGAGATGTGGGTGATTCTTCATTGTGGAAGTGAGAACCCCTCCTTCAAAAAGTCTGGTGTCCTCAACCTCACGCTCCATGTTGCCAATATCTTCTTCATCAGACTCTCTTTGATCAATGTGAACTTCTTCAAGAATATTGGAAGGTCCACCTTGTTCAAAACTAGAAGAGAAAAGATGCCCATAAGTGTTGTCAACGTCTGAATCTTGGTTGTCAGCGTCTGGGCTAACAGCGCTTGAAATGTTGTTGTCAACGTCTGAGCCATCAACGTCTGAATTGGTCTTGTCAGCGCTAGATTTGCCTTTGTCAGCGCTTGAAGGACGATGCATGTTTGTATCTAGTGTTATTTGGAAACCACCATTATCTTGTCCAGCAGCAGCAGCAACAGCAAAAGCATCTGTCCAAATGGGAATAGTGACATATTCTAATGTAGGAGATGCCTTTTCTGCTTGTGATCCAACCTTCTCATGAACCTGTGTACCTGAAACATTAACAACTTGTTCCTCCACAACATTTGAAGTTACCTTCACAATGTCTGGATTAGTGACAGGCATATAATTTAAAGTTCTAGATAAGGGTTCCAAATAAAACAACCAATTAGGACCACTTTCAGGATCACTAGGTTTATTCTCTAAGAACCTAACATGTACTCTCTCAACTATACGTTTGTCCTCTTTAAGATAAACCCTATAACCCTTGCTCTGGACTGAATACCCCATGAAATAGCCCTCATTACCTTTTGCACTAAATTTCCCTAAGGCATCACTAGTATCCAATACTACTACATGATAGCCAAAAGGTCTGAGAAAACCAATATTAGGTTTTCTTCCCCAAAGTAACTCATAAGGTGTTTTGTTCTGAATTTTGTTAACTGATTGTAGTAAAAACACGTCTCTTGTTTAGGAAAACAAAAAGAACGTATATGAGCGGTAAGTATCGAGTGACGGTTTAGGAAAACCGTGCACTAATGACCCTCAATCACTTAAAAGAGATGAAAGATTCGTTTCCCAAGGAGGTATGGTGTTGTGAATTAACTTGTATATATTAATATTGAAAAGATGGAATGACGGTTTCTTGGAAATTACACTATGACGTAAAAAAAACGAAAACGTAAAACCGTAGAAAAACCACAAAAATTAAAAAATTATTAAAACCAAAAACAAAATATCAAAAATAAAAAGACTAAAACAAGTCTAAAATAATATAAATAAAGACAAAAATCCAATAAAGATATTTTATAACCTTTTATTAATTAAATAATTAATTTTAAATGCTAATTAAAGCCCTAAAATTAAATTTAATTAATTCAAATGTCAAAAATATGATTTTATTGAACAATTACTCAACTTATATTATTAGAAGACCAAAAAGTAATTTTCTAAAAATTAAAACCTATTAAAACTATTTTTAAAACTCTAAAAATGATTTAAACTAATTAAAAACTAATTAAACTTAAAATAATTATAAAAATAAATCTAAAAGTTATAAAAATAATCTAAAAATGGAAATAGTCCCAATTAATGCCAAAGAACCTAGGAAAAATGAAAAAGAAAGAAAAATAAAATTTTGAAAATTAATTAATAAAATAATATTAAAACACTCCAAAAAAAAATAAAAGTCACTAGTTGCGCCGCAACTAGTGGGGTCTTGCGCCGCAACTAGTGTAACGGGAATACCAAAATCTGCAGGTACTTCAGTTGCGCCGCAACATGGTGTCTTGCGCCGCAACTTGTATGACGAACCTGGTTATGAACTATTGCACCAGCAGGTTGAACTTGTGTGTTTATGAGTTTGGCCAAGAGGACTTGACCTTGGCTTATTTTGGTATGCTTTTTGGACAATAATGGCACTCTTGTGATCCTTTGATCACAAGAAGTCAAGAACAACACAAATAACAACAAGAATCAAACATCAACAATCAAAGATCATGCACAAAGTTCATCACAAATCAAGCAAATTAGCAATATGCAGATTTTTAACACCCTTTTTACTTTTTAAACTCAACAAACTTGTTCAAATCTTGTTCCAAACTAATTAACTACTTACTAATAACCTTAATCAACCTTAAACAAGCAATCTAACACCTTTTAATTATCAAAACAAATCTAGATGTCCTGCTTAAACCTGTTGCCAAACACCCTTTTAAAATCTAAAAACCAACTTTTAACATACCAACATGCTTACAAACGCTACCAAATTGATTCCAAGTGCATCTAACATGTAAACATACACACTAGAACACAAATCATGCAATATAAACACACTTAATCACCAAATCACTTAAGATCATACAACTTGCTATTTTTATGAACTTTTCAAAGAGTAAAAGAGAGTTACCTTAGGTTCTTACATCCAAGAACCTAGAGGATGAAAATCCTCCTCCAATCCAACCCGGGTTGGAGCTGAACTAAATCAACAAGCCTTCAACCTATTTGAACACAAATCAAAGAAAACAACAAAATAATATAACAATATATATTTTTTTATGTTTCCTTTTTCTTCTTTCCAAAATACTTTCAAAACCTTTTCAAACCTTCCAAATACGTTTTCTAAATCCTAAACAACCAATAACATGAACCATAAACACCAAAATACCTTTGAGAAGATTTTACCAAAATCTCTCAAAATCTCAAAACCTTAAACAACTTTGAAAATCAAAGTTGCTTAACCAATAAACAAAGTGGAACTCAGAATCAATCTCCTCACAACACACAAACTTTTAAAAACAATAAAAAAGGAATTACACTTGAATATTTCAAAAACCAAACTTTTTATTTCTTTAAAAAGGAATTACATGTGAGAGACTAGAAACTGGAACAAAGGGATCACCACAACTTGGGTCTCCTTTTATAGAGCCTATAGAACATCCTAGAAGCATAAAAACATAAAACCCTAATACATAGAAAATCCCAAATGTGCCCTTGAATGATTTTGAGTGCATATGAGCTGTCCATTTGATCTTGGCCTTTAAATTTTGCTTTGTGAGCAAGCATAGCATCTTAGACGTCCATTTTGCCACGTCACTAGTCTTGGAGGCTAAGGAATGATGTGATTGGTGGATTGGGGAATTGGGGTTTTGGTGCATATGAGTGGGATGCAGGTTTTTAGGAGTGGGAAGGGTTTTGGCATGTGTGAATTAAGTGTGTGCAAGTTTAATTGAGTTTTACCCAAGTAAATGTGAGGGTAAAATCTGGGGTGGTAAGAAGGTGAATAGTGCTCTATTTGATCCGAAATTGGGGGTTTGTTGGGTGTTAGGCGCATTTTTATTTGAAAGTTCCAGCTTTGGCAACTTTGGTCCTTGGTTTTTGGTTTCTTTGGCCTTTAAAGATTTCCAGCCTTAAAATCTCCTTTCCTTTGTTAATATCTTCCATCAATTGACACTTTTGGCACAAACTTTCTCCAAAATGTTTCCAAGGACTATTCTTGCTATTTTGAGTATTTCAAGGGCTGAACTTGGACAAAGTTGATCTTCAAAGGTCTTCAATGAGTCTTCCACTTTATGAGGGACCATTGTTGGCAATTTTGAATTTGTTGAGGGACTAATCTTGCCATTTCTTCAATCTTGAAGGACCTTTTTGCAATTTTGACAAACTTAAGGGACCAAACTTGTACTTATCAATATACAAGGGTTTTAAGTGTCATTTCTTCAATAAATGATGATCAATCTTGTCTTGTCTTCAAGTCTTCAAGGGTATTTGATGAAAATTCCATGATTAGGGCCCGGTTCTTTGTACGGCTTCGTTTCTCGTGTCCGTTTTTCCTTGTTTCTTGTGATCTTTTGTCTTTTTCACGATATCCATACCTAAAATACACAAGTAAACAAACACAAGCATATATATGGTATTTTATGACATTTTAATGCATTTAAAGCCCGAAAAGAACGATGAGATCATGTATAAATGCCATCTCATCATTAACCAATGCTCTATTTTGCACATAGCATGCTTTATTAACAGCCTCAGCCCAAAAGGCTATTAGAAAGTGAGCATCAGCCAACATTGTTCTGGCTGCTTCAATTAGGGTTCTATTTTTCCTCTCAGCAACCCCATTTTGTTGTGGGGTTCTAGCAATACTAAATTGCCTAGTAATTCCTTTCCTGGCACAGAAATCATCTAGCTTCTTGTTCCTAAATTCTCCACCATTATCACTCCTAAGCATTTTAACCTCATTGCCAGACCTTTTCTCAATCTGAGTGATAAAATCAATAAGAACATCAGCTGTGTCACTCTTCATAGCTAGAAAGAATGTCCAAGTAAATCTAGAGAAGTCATCTGTGACAACAAAGCAATATGACTTACCATTCAAACTTTCTATATTTGTTGGAGCAAAGAGGTCCATGTGAAGCATATGAAGAGGTCTGGAACTAGTATGCACCTGTTTGGACTTGAATGAGACCTTGTGATGCTTGCCTTTAAGACATGCAACACAAGAGTGGTCATTGTGGAAGGCCTTCTCAGGCAAACCATCAACTAAACCAAGCCTCACAAGTCTATTTATATTTTTAAAATTTATGTGCCCTAGTCTCCTGTGCCACAAATTACTCTCATCTACTGAGGCCTTAGCATAAAAACAAGACATATTGGTATTCATTTTAATCCCATTTAAATTCACATTATATATGTCCTTATGCCTATGTGTTCTATACTCAATATATTTCTCATCAGGGATCTTAAAATCCTTGCTTAACACCAAACACTCAGTATCAGTAAAAAGAACTTTATTTTTGTTATCACATACTTGTGATACACTAAACAGATTATAATCAAGTTCTTTTACCAGGAAGACGTTCTCAAAACGCAGATTATTGGTGAGAAGGGTTCCTTTGCCTGTGATAGTTCCATATCCACCTCCAAAGTATACCTTATCACCATCTTTAATAGGGGTGAAATTCGTCAGATAGTCTTCCTTCCCTGTCATGTGCCTTGAGCATCCACTATCCCAATATCCATAATCATTGATCTGTCTTTGAATGCCCTGCACATAAAGAAAACAAATTAGTTTTCTTTGGAACCCAAGTCTCAAAAGACTTGGATTCATCTGGTTGTTCAATAAGAACAGACTTAGTTCTCACAACAACCCCATTCTCATCCTTTTTAGGATGAAATACCCAGTTAACCCCAATAGGTTTTGTAATGACCTTTGAAATGTAATTAAATCTATTGCAAGTCATTGAAATCCCATTATCATTAGGGTTTTGATCTTTCTTGGGTCTCCATGTTAAGCTTGAAGAAGCTTTAGACCCCTTACCTTGTGGCTGTAAATATTTAGGTCTGGTCACGTTTCTGTCAGCGTTAGAATTTGTCCTGTCAACGCTGAAATTACCCTTGTCAGCGTTGAACCTAGGGTTTGCTACAGAAACCCATTGCCTATTTGACCAGGTGTTTGTCTTTTGAAATGGTCTTTGTCCATGAGTGTTAGACCTTCTAGAAAATAATGGGGCAGGTCTAATCACTTGTGGACTTTGCTGCACACAAGGTTTGGGTCTGACAACGTTTGACTTTCTAACAACGTTGACTTTCTTCCTGTCAGCGCTGAAATTTTTCCTGTCAGCGCTGGCTTTGGGAGCGTTGACACACTTGTATGCCAAATGTGAAAAGCTACCACAAGTGTAACATGCTTTCGTAGACACAACCTTAGGTCTAGAAGAGAAGAAGCCTGTTCCATGATCAACAGCTTTACCAGTGATTGGGTGAGTAACCTTAATGGTAGGTCTTCTAACAGTGTTTGAGCCTAGGTCAACAGCTTTACCAGTGATTGGGTGAGTAACCTTAATGGGTGGTGATTCATTGGGACTTCCACATAGAAAACCTCCCTTAACAAATAAAGTAGGGTTAGCTTTCTTCCATTCATTTAGGTCAGTCAATTTTTGTTGATACTCTTCCACTGGAGTGACAACTCTTGGTGGAGGAATGAATTCCTCCTCTTGGAGCTCTGGTAAACCAGTCCAAGATAAGTCCCTTCGTTGGACACCATAGAAGTCACCAGCTGGTGGTGGAACCAGAGAGTAATCATTCATCCCAATCCCAGTCATGTCCTTAGGATCCCTTTGTTTAGCTACACAGTCTCCTAGGGTTTGGGTGGCTCTATCAAATCTTTGAATTTTGAGGTCAACATTATCTTTATTCTTAATGGCCTCATCTAACTTAGCATGCAATTCACTATTAACCTTTTTCATGATGTTTCTAATATCCATACTACCCTCTAACTCATGTTTTAAGATTTTGATCTTATCTTTTAAGTCAAATTCCATTTTCTTGTATTCAGAAATGGTTTTCTCAGTTTCAGTAAGAGCTAGTTGGTAATTAGACAATTTACACCTTTCAGTACTCATATCATCTTTTAGTTTTAACACCTCTTTGTTAAGTCTTTCAGTGTTTAACCTACAACCTTTGCTACAAAAAGCATCATCATATACCTCATTATCAGATGAAGATGAGGAGTGTGCCATGAGAGCATATTCAACATGCTCTTCTTCTTCAATATCAGCAACCAAAGCTTTATCCTCTTCAGCATTCTTAGCCAGATAGCTCCAATCCCATCCTGTACCATCAATTCCTTGAACTGCAACCATGGCTTTGGAATCCTGAGCTTTAACAACCTGACTTGAGGGTTTACCAGCATCAGATCTTCTAGGAGATCTGCATTCCCTCATGAAGTGCCCCATACGATGACAGTTGTAGCATTCAACTTTGGATTTATCAAATCCAGCTGTGTCTTTAGCATTGAAGGTCATCTTCTTTTTAAACCTTCTGTTCCACCTATTTGCTCTTATACTAGCAAGAGCCATGTTCCACTTAATGTCCATCTCTTCCAAGTGCTCATCACTTATCTACTCAAGGTCCTCATATGTAATCACTGAACCATTGGGCAAAGAAGCAATGTCAGCACAAACAGTATCCAAATCTAAACCAGCAGGTTTAACTCTTGGGGAGTCATTCTTGAATGTGTCAGCGTCTGAAAAGGAGACGTTGACAGGACTTGTTCCAGCGCTAACATATGATGATCCAGTAACTGGATGCATATAAGAGTCCTTCTGATTGAATTGACCTTCACTATGAGAGAAGAAGTCCATGTTGCTGGTGGTAGATTTTCTTCCATGCTCTGAAAGAGTTTCATCTTCCAACAGTCTTAGTTTGTTGTAGATGTCATCAAACGAGGAGCTCTTGTAAGTATTGTTGGCAAGAATAGATCTTGCCTCAATATTCCATGCCTCACCAAGACTTTTAAGAAAGGTAGCATTGGTGTCAACATCACCAACTTGTGTCCCCATGAAGGACAACTTACTTGTGATGTCAAGCAATCTGCTTCTCACACTACTCAGTTTCTCATTGGGTTGAGCTTTGAAGACAGCATAATCATGCAGAAGTTGCTTTTTCTTTTCTTCCTTAGTGTCTGCATTGCCACCATATGCAACTTCAAGAGCTTCCCAAAGATCCTTAGTAGATTCATAGCCTCTATATTTATGCTGGTTTTCTTGTCCCAAAGAGACTTTCAGAATATTTAGGGTTTTCATGTCAACCCTTTTCTTTGCAATATCATCAACAGCTACAGCTCTACCATCTCCAGGTTTTTATTTCTTATCCTCTTCAGGGCATCCTTCAACAGCTGTTCTTTGACTAATGGCATCAAGAATCTTTTGAGCCTTATTGAATGTGTTTCCATATTCAATAATCTCCCAGAGTGTGTAGTCATAGATCCCCAGATATTGTTCAAAGTTGAACTTCCATAAGTCAAAGTTGGTTGCATCAAGCATGGGAATCTTGATGTTTGGTAAGGCTGAGGAGGAGGAGGTTATTGCTTCAGACATGATGTTGTTAGGGTTTCAGAGAAAATTAGGGTTTTGGTGTTTTTAAAGATCAAAAGTTCCTCAACAAGCTCTGATACCACTTGTTGATCCCAAACTTAGATCGATTAGCTTTGTGTATACGAGATTAGATCAAGTAATACACGTAGAGAAACCTTTGTATATGCTTTATGAATCTAAGTGTTATGCGGAATTTAACACTTAAACAAGAACACACAAGATGTAAACAAACTTTCACTTTGATTATAAATGTCGAACTTGCTTACAATGAAAGATGTTTACGAATGAAAACTTATATGAAACTTAATAATAAACATTAACCTAAAGGCCTTCTTTTATAGACATAAGAAGCCTTGTACAATAATCTACGTATCAACTATTCTAGGTAAAGATAAATATAAAAAATACATTGTCGTTTCTATCCTTACTAGAAGTATTATAGAATATAATAAACGTGTAGATTATATCTTCCATCAGTGCTTGTCTTCAATGTGTCAACGCTTGACTTTAACTTGTCAACGCTTGAGCTGTCAACGCCTAAATTGGTCTTGACAACGCTTGGACAATAACTTCATGTTTTCTTCATTTTTGAGTTTCTGCCACATCAACTTTTTGACCCAACAATCTTCCCCTAGTTGATGGTGGCAAAACTTTATGTGTATCTCTTGTAAGTTGTACATGATCTTCAAATTGCTTCCCCTCAAGTGTAGCACGTATTTCTTCCCCTTTTTGTCACATCAACAAGGAAGTAAACAATGTATGCAATCTTTGAAGATTCTCCAAATGTAGGCTCTATGTAATGATCTTGAAGAACAATTAATATAATATTTTTGATGTAGAAGTAGAATAACCCAAACCTATGTTCCATGTCTTGTACTATCCATGTGATGAAAAACTTATACCAATGACTAAATATAAGTAGACCTCGATCCCTTGTCAATATTCTCATCCTTTGTGAGACACTGAGCACGATAATGTAACTCCTTCAAGTGTTATGACAAGTCTTCATCACGAACCATGTAAAGCACGAACAAGTTACCTTTAAAGTCACAAGTTCTTGACTTTAAGATATGATAGAACACAAACTCGCGAAAATCTTCTTCAATCATCAAAATTACCAATAGAATTTTTCCCCTTAAGCCAACACCTCTTCATGATGAATTTAATGGAATAACATCTTCATACCATATGTAAAAGCCACTCTCAAGGCCATCCTAATTACATAGTTTAAAATACCCATCAAAAACCCACAAATAGTTGTTAACTCGCTTTAAGATCATTAATTCCTTTGAAAAATATCTGAGCCATAAATATCAACATGATATTCTAGATTAAAACGGAGATTCCATGTACCTTCGTGTGTATAATCCTCCTTTTTGTGTGCTTAAAACGTACCAATTTTCCAAACACCAGCGATTCCTATGTTGTCCAATATCCTTTTTCATCCAAGATCTAAGTCAGATGTATTGTCCGATATCGGACAATACGTGTCAGCGTTCAAAATCTCATATATCGGACAACACTGTCAACTCTATCAACGTTGACTTATTCTGTCAGCGTCAAAATCCTTCCTGTCAGCGTCAAACCATTCCTTGTCAGCGTCTTTTTCCTTATCAACGTTGCACCAAGACTTGTCAGCGGCTACTAATGAAGTAATCAAAGAAACCATGGACTTCTCAATGTCTTAGTGCTTCCTGTTTGTAATTTCTGTACGATACATAGTAAATAACCCAGGAATGAAAGCCCATATAAGTGTTAAACGCGTGTAACAAGGATAAACAGTAACATTCTAAAATTTAGAAGACCAAATTCCTAGAAATCAGGAAGTGAATAAAACCCACGTGAGCCTTGAATATCTCTTCAAATGAAACGTGATTTACCAGCTTTCCAAAACTCTCGGATCACACATATATCCCATAAAAATAGAATTAACTTCCATATATAGAATATCCCCCCTTTTTAGCACAAAACACGTTTTGTTGTGATCTTTATCAAAATAACTGCATTACGCAATATTCTCCATCTGGCAACTCTTAAAACATCACGTCTCTTTACTGTTTGAAGTCAAATAATCCAGTACTTGCTTTCTTTTGTCCCACGCATTGTTTGAGATGACTTTTCCTTTTTGGCAGTACATCACGTGATTGAAAATAGCCATCCTAAAAGTAAAGCTTACAGGCAGCTTTTACTTCTATTTACGACAACAAAAGTTTCATTGTTAGAAACATCCTGCTCGTACATCATCTTGGACAGCAGCAACAAGTATTAACACCAATCTAAGGTTTAGTCATACAAACCCTAAAAACGAAAAATCCTTCACAGCTTTAATCAATCGATCTAGGGTTTATGATTTGAGCACCAAAACCTTAATTAGGGTTTAACCTTAGATCGTGTATCTTCACATCTTCACATGTTACAACAGCCTTCAATACCCACACTTTTCTGGTTTAAATTTGATTTAGGGTTCAAAGAAACCCTAATCATGATTTCATGTGAAAACAGAAACTTGAGTACCATAATCAGCGAACTTCGACTTTAAATAACTTCTTCATTAGAGCTCAAATCAAAGATCCCTTCGGTGAGATTCTAGACACAAGTGCCAAGAATCTACAGTTCAAAAATCACGAAGATCCAACGGTTAACGAAGGAGAGATCGTGTTTTGAACATGGCTGTCCACAGAAAACTGCATTCACTCACTGCTGACTTTGACGCCTAATAACTTTTGCCTGGGGATAAAACTCGACAATCCCTCCGGTGGATGTTTAGATCTATGTATGTAGAACACACATATAAAATTTCGTGACGATCCAACGGTTCAATCAAAAGTTATGACCTTCTGAATACTGCTGCGCACACAAAAACATCCAGAAAAACCCTAGACGGATTTTTCTTCTTTTCACCATACACGAACACCTTGTTGGTCCTAGTATCACGAGCCACGAGGCTCTGATACCAATTGTGGAAACCTTGGTTTCCGGATCTTTGAAGCAACTAGGAATGCACCATGTTCATATGATTAGACAATCAAAGCGGAATTAGAACATGATACATTAACAAGGTGTTTAGGCACGAATAACATGAATTAAAACAAAAGGGATGTTCATTATATTAATAACAAACATCCACTAGACGTGTATACATTGAATCCCACGTCTAGTGCACACACACATTTAGGTTTACATTGTGAATGAATTATATAAATAAAACCTAAGACCCTTGGTTCCTTTTATAGTGTAAGGATTAGGGTTTACAAGAGATAAGGATAAATAAACATGTGAATCTTCTATTTAAATAACTATATACAGAATATCTCCTGCATATATATCCAAATAGAATCTTCTAAAAGCTTCTTGTCTACAATTCTATCAACTCTTGAATTGCATGTAACAACTCTTGAATTGCACAAGACAACTCTTGAGCCAACAACGATGGATTAACTCTTGTCAACGCCTAAATTGGTCTTGACAACGCTTGGACAATAACTTCATGTTTTCTTCATTTTTGAGTTTCTGCCACATCAACTTTTTGACCCAACAAAGATGTCATAACTAGCACCTTGTTGTGATTGTTCCAGTGCTAGCTTAAGTCATTAGTCGACATTTTTTCCCGTACACTCAACTACTCCATCTTTCCTAAGGACATCTAAATTCTAATGGATTGTCCCTGGGAAGATCCCTCTGGTTCTGGTTGGATCATAGGACGAATACCTAACCACCTTTTGACACCAATACCGTCGTGAATTAATGTGTTGAAGGGTATAGATATCGTAACCAGAAAAACCTGTTGAAAAAGCAATTAAGGTGTTGATGAAATCAGTGTTTACACCTTGAAGGTTTTTTTTAGTATCACCCAAAACGCTCCCCCTACATATGTGCATCATAAAAGGAAAGGTTTTTGCACATATTAGGAAGAGAAAGCACTTATATCAAAGATCTTATCCAAGATAACACATTTTAATCACTATTCTCCCCCTCAAAAATTGCATGACATTGAAATTTTTGTGAATCTAGTGATGGAACATGGAGAGAATAATGTTGCATGAAAGTTTGTACTCCCCCTCGAAAGGAAATTCTAATTAAGGTTAGGGGAGTATATGAGCACACAGTTTTGAAATACTTTGAAAAATTATGCTCAAAAACCCGAGAAAACTTACTTTCCCGTTGTTAAGGAATAATATTCATAAATGAACATTTTCCTTATGTTCATGAGCTTAAAACTTTGAATGTTTTGGTATAAGCCCATGACCGAGAAAAATTAATTTCTCGTTGTTGAGGATAAGTCAAAGACTTTTCTTTCTTTGGGGACTGGGTTATAGTTTGACATGTGACTATAAGCCATTATGAGAAGAAAATAGAAAAGACATGTTTTGAAAACATTTGAACTCTCATTCGAACTTTGTGTACTTACCCGTGTCGTTATTGAACAACATTTCTAAGTACGTCCATATTATCGATGCTGAGAGACATGTCGAAGAAGAATATTTTTGGTATTTTTGAAAGATTTTCTCATTTTTTATTTTGTTTTTATAGGTTTTATATTTTTGTATTTTGATTTTCTGAAAGATATATACAATATTACTGCCAATGTGCAAGACGTTCAAGTTCATCTGGAGTAAAACTACGCATACCTAGTCGACGAACCAAGAATTCAAATCTGTCTTGAGAAAGAGCTTTGGTGAAGATGTCGGCTAGTTGGTAGTCCGTCTTGACAAAAAAATAGTTCGATCGTTCCTCTTTCCACATGCTCCTTTATGAAATGGAATCGGACATCAATGTGCTTGGTCTTGGAGTGTTGGACTGGGTTGCAGGATATGGCTATGACTGATTGTGAATCAAAATAAATAGGTACTTTGTTAAAGTGAAAGCCGTAGTCCGTGAGTTGTGTTCTTATCCAAAGGACTTGAGCACTACACACGGATAGAGACACATATTCTGCTTCCGCGGTGGACAACGCCGTGCAATCTTGTTTTGTAGAGGACCAGCTCACTAGCTTCTCGCCTAAGAATTGTGCTCCACCGGAAGTGCTCTTGAATGTATCATGACACCCTGCATGATCGGCATCTGAAAAAACCAGTGAGATTAAAACCAGAATCCTTCGTGTACAAGAGCCCCATGTTAATGGTTCCCCGGAGATAACGGAAGATCCTTTTAACCTCCTTGAGGTGCTTCTCGGTTGGCTTAGCCTGATACCGAGCACATAAACAAGTAGCATGCACAATGTCTGGTCTGCTTGAGGTTAAGTACATAAGGGACCCGATCATACTTCGGTATTTTGTAGCATCTAAAAATGTCCCTTTCTTATCCAAATCAAGCTTGTGTTTAGTGTCCATTGGAGTACCAATTGGATCACAATTATCCGTTCTAAATTTCTTTAGAATTTCAAGAACATATTTGGCCTGATATTTGAAAATGCCATGGTGGTATTGGTGAACTTGGAGACCAAGAAAAAACGTCATTTCCCCCATCATGGACATTTCAAATCGACTTTTCATAAGGTCAGCAAATAATATGGAATATTTTGGGTTAGTAGAACCAAATATAATATCATCTACATGAGCCACCAATATGTCATTGCCGTAGTGCTTGATAAACAACGTTGGATCAATGGTTCCTTTGCTGAAGTGATTTTGGAGAAGAAATGATGATAATTCGTCATACCATGCCCTCGGTGCTTGTTTCAAACCATAAATTTCCTTTCTCAACTTGTAGACATAGCTTGGGTGTTCGATGTTGATGAAACCTTCAGGTTGACATACATACACATCTTCTTTTAACAGCCCATGCAAGAAATCCGTGTTCATGTCCATTTGATACACAGTGAACGATTTATGTGCCGCGTATGCCATGAAAATCCTAATAGCTTCCATTCGAGCAACCAGGGCGAAGGATTCTGCGAAATCAATTCCCTCTTGTTGTTTATAACCTCTCATAACTAACCGAGTCTTGTTCCTAATGACCGTTTGCTCCTCATCCATCTTGTTTTTGAATAACCATTTCAGTGTAAGGGGATCGATATTGTCCGGTCGTGGTACTAACTCCCATACATCAAGCCGGATGAATTGATTGAGCTCTTCTTGCATAGACTCAATCCATGATGCATCGGTCATTGCTTCTTTAACACTTGCTGGTTCCATTGTGCTGACTGATAGTGCATAGATACACATATCACCGTCGGTACACAACTGATTTTGTGTTGAGACTGGTCGTGAGAGATTTCCAATCACTTGAACCAAAGGATGATTCTTATTCCATTTGTGTTCATGTGGAAGTGTATGAGAAACTTGATGCGAGCTCGACGGATCCACATATGGTGTTGAAGGCTGAGTAGAACTCTTGGAAGCCGCAAATGGATTAACAAACTCGTGTTCGTTAAGCATCGCACTGTTTGCATTTTCAGCAACTATTTCATTCTGAAGATGAACATGATTAGGAATTTGCTGAGAATGTTGTTGAGTTGCGTCAGCAATCGGAGTAGTGGTTGGAGTGTTTGGAGTCAATATGGTTGAGGTTGACGTAGATGGTGTAAAACGGATGTCGTTGGTGTAGATGCAATTGGTGGTTCTAGAACTACCGTAGCAAGTGTAGCCGGTGCATTTGAGGAACACCAAATGACGAAGGACCCTCCATATATTCATCATAAATAGGCCCAAATAAAACTTCCAAGTCACGTTCCGAAGGTTGTAACGATGAGATTGCTGACGGTGCAAATTGAAGCGCGAGTCCTGAACTTACGTGTCTAGAAGTCTGACTTTGAAGCTCGGGGTGTGAACTTCTATGTTGAGAGGCCATACCCGAGAGTTCATCAAAGGTAACATTCATAGTCTTCATTACCTTTCTTGTCCTTCGATTATAAACCCTGTAAGCACTAGCAATTGAAGAATAACCAATGAAAAAGCCAATATCACCTTTAGGTTCAAGTTTACCGATATCATCACGATCATTCTTCGGATAACATAAAGCACCAAAGACATGTAAAAATGAAATATTCAGTTTTCTTCCCTTAATGATCTCATAAGGTGTTTTGTTGAAGCGGGTGTGAATAATGGAGCGGTTTTGAGTATAACATGCAGTTGCTATAGCATCAGCCCAAAGGAATAATGGTGCACTGGAGGAGAGAAGCATGGTCCGAGCAGCTTCAACTAACGCACGATTCCTCCGTTCCACAACTCCATTCTGCTCTGGAGTTCTTACAGTCGAAGTTTGATGAGAAATCCCAACTTCGTCAAAATAAGCTTTCAGTTTCTGATTGGTGAATTCTGTACCGTTATCCGTTCTTACAATGATAATAGGGGCTTGAAGTAGCACTGATGTTTTCTTCAAGAAATTGATAAGTACATTCGGGGCTTCATCTTTCGAAGCAAGAAAATGAACCCATGTGTAACGAGAATAATCATCCACAATCACAAGGACATACCGCTTTCCATTAATGCTTTTGATTCTCACCCACACAAATTCATATGAATGAGATGCAACCTATTCGTCGAATTTGGAACAGGTTTGGGTTTGTGAGGCTTCTTCTTGCTTTTACCTTGCTCACATGATGGACAAAGATGGTCTTTAGTATATTTGAACTTTGGAAGACCGATAACGAGATCATCTTTTGCAAGTTGGGTGATGGCATCGAAATTGATATGAGATAACCTTTGATGCCATAACCTGACTTTGTTGAAGTGGCCCGGGCCATGAGACAAATTGGAGATGCAACAGACATTTGAAAAAGATCAATGTTGTAAAGGTTTGTTGTGCGATTTCCTTTCAACAGATCAATTCCTTCAAGATCCCTAACAAAGCATATATGACTTCTGAAGGCTACCTCCAAATCTGAATCACAAAATTGCCCAACCGAGAACAAATTGTGTCCCAAGCCATCAACAAAAGATACTTTGGTGATGATAATATTTCCCCAATGAAGATCACCATAGCCTAGAATTGCAGCAACATGATAATTTCCAAATCGAACAGTTCCCATAAAACGCCATACAAAGTTCTTGAGAAGACTTCAATTCCCAGTCATATGTTTGGAACAGCCCGAGTCCACGCACCAGAGACAAATTTCAACAGCCTGCCAATGATAAGAGAAGAGAATATTTGGAAACCGAAGAAATAGGTTCCTGTATGGTTAGGTAATAATCAAGCCATATCACATACCGACATTTCACTGTAAGTATGAGATCTACTAGAATCAATAACATGACCATTAGAGGCAAAATATCTTCCAGTATGCAACCACTTAGAGGTAAATCTAGGACTTCTAGGCGTAGCAAGACTTTCAGTGGACCCTAACTGCTTAGTTTTTGGAACATACACTCTAGCCTTAGGAGTGCTATGTGTTTCGCTGATAGAAAGCTTGTCAAGTCGAGTGTAACCACCATAGTTCAAACCATTCATAGTCAAACCACAAACATCATGACTAAAAGTAAAGAAATATTTACTACATTTAACACAAATAACTTCAGATTTTTCATTCCGAATAGCAAGTTTAAAGTCATTACATTCAGAAGAATAAAGTTTCTGATTATGAATAAAAAACGGTAAATTCCTATGGTGTTCTTATACTTCCACATTATTGGCCTTGGGACGACTACTTCTAGAGGCAAAAGGGACCCTATCATTCCTTGTATTGCTCATAGGCTGTGGCCTTCTGCTCTTAGTGTAGTTGTTCATTCCTGTAGAAAAAGACACACGCTTGTTAGAATTAGCATTTTTTAAATCAATGACTTGTGGTTGTGTGATAGTGGTCGGTTTTGTCCTAACGCTTACTTTACGTTGGTTGCTAGACACAGAGATATCTACCCTAGTTTGAGATGAAGGTTTAACGCGAAACATTCCTGGGGCAATAGCAGCAGCTTTCATTCCAACAGCCTTGGGAAACGGTGTTACAGCAATACGAGTGGGTCCCGAGGTTGCTGGTTTCTGGACTATCGTATCCACAATCGAGCTAGGCTCAGAAGTCTTATCTTTTAACAAGGCCTTTAATTTACAGTTCTCACAGATTTTATCAATAAGTTTCTGATAGACAGACTTGCTTTGTTCAACAGCCTGCTTATATGAAACAACAACAGATTCTAAATCTGCAATCTTAGCCTTAAGCTTCTGAACATTACCATCACTAGCACTCTCTAACCTTGAAGAGGCCAAATTCGTTTCCTTAACCCCTCCTAACTGAGCCTGCAACCGCGCGATAGTTTGTTGCATTTCATTGTAATATTTTTCATACGAAATCTTGTCATATTTGCATTCATCACCTTTTTTGACAAATTTATTCCAAAGATCAGTGCATTCTTTATCCTTTTTAATGACATAAGATTCCATTTTCTCTTTCATAAGATCAAGCTCAGTTTGAAGGTTTTCATTATGCGACATAGAGGTACTTAACTCAACAGGGCTACTATCAATACAATCACGTGCTTTAGATAGGCGTTCAAGATCGTTTTCCAAAACATTGAATTTATCAAAAGATTCATCAGCTTCCTTCGCCAAAGATTTAAAGTCTTCAACAAAGTTGGCAAATTCTTTTAGAAAAACGTTTTCCAAATTGCGTAACCAAGCATCAACTTGATTAATAATCGGATTAATATCGTTTTGAAGAATTTTATGGACCTCAATCTGAACAGGTTATGTAAAATTTCCTCTAGTGATTTTGGAATTAACAACACGTTTAAGTATGACAAAGTTATCTTTTAGCTCGTTTAGAAATTGGCGTGTGATACTCGGTTTAGGAGGGTCATCAGACAATTCCTCACTTGGTAGAAAAAGCATTTCAGAACTCGTTTTAGACCGAACAAAAACAGTTGGAGGATTAACTTTCGGATAATAAACGGGTGTCACTTCTTTATCAAGCTTTTTCATTCTTAAACGAGTCTCTACTGCAAGTTCAGTAGTTTCCTCGGAATCATGCACACTAGGAGGATCATGCTCATTAGACAAGAGCACACTACCATTGTATAAGGTTTCATTAGTGGCCTGAACTTGCTAAAGATATCCGGGATTAGGAGGAAGAGGACAACCTAAAGCCAATTTGTATCGAGTGTAATTTATCTCATTCACTTTTGGTGCTAGCATATTTATCGTATGCATAGTTTGGCCACGTTTTACTAGAAGGTTGTCTAATTCTCTAATCCTATCCTGAGCTTTTCAAAAATCTTCAAGAAGCCCATCTTCTCGAATTTTGAAATCATGTTTCAGCTTCTTTCGTTCTTCTTTTAAATCCAAAATAGCAGATTTTTCAGTTGAAAGCTGTTTATTAAGAGAAGTGATTTCATCATTCAATTCGCTTATCTTTTTAGCACTACTTAAGTGTAAGGCATTTAATTTCTTAGATGTGCATTTTTCTTGATAAACCAATGTAGCATGAGCTTGTTCAAGTTCTTTAATTTTAGCTTGATGAATTTCAAAACATTTCTCCCGTTCCTTATATCCCCCAAGCTCAGTGGTTAATTTGGCATTAGTTTCTCCAAACTTATTATTAACCACCGTAGCATGATCTACATCCTTAGCAAGCTTATCAAATAGAGATTTATAATACGCATGTGTCTCATCAGGAAGGGTTGTAGGCTGGGCAACTTGATCCACACTAAGGTCCACACTGGGCTCATTCGAAATAATATTACTATTATTCGTTTGCTCCCCGTGTGTCTCAATGTAGGTCTCAAGCATCTTAGTATACGCTTCCTCCTGATTAGACATACTATATATATTATTATCATCAAAACTTGGGTGTACCTCAGAGGGACCGTCTGAATAATAGACGGGAGCTCTGTCATCATGCATTCCTGAGGTTGATGCTTGCTGTAAGTTTGCCATCAAGATGTAGTTGGAATTCACCTCTTATTCCTCGTCATATTCTGCACCAGAAGCCATAAGATCAAATTCCTCAGCTTGAAGTGGAATCCCTGCCTCTTCTTTTTGTGCTATGAGAAGCTGAGTCTGAAGATAAGCAGCATCCCTCTTCTTTTTGGCTGTGCAATCTCGAGCATAATGACCAAATCCCTTGCAGTTGTAGCACTGAATCTGACGATTGTTGTTTCCATTTCCCGTACCAGTATTCTCAGCCCTTGCAGCCATAATGTTTCCCATCTGATTACCAACCGCTGACACAACTATTAACCCATTCTGATTACCCACATTTGGAACATTCGGATTCTGACCACGGATTTGTCCATACTAATTTCCTGCATTCCCAACATTCTGACCATATTGTGTCCCCGTGTTCCCAGCAACTACCAATTGGCGATCTTCATTCGCATTCATGAAAGGTTGAGCAATCTGCCTATTTCTAGTGTTCGAGGAGATTCTCTGATTGTTGTTGGTGGGGTTAATGGTAAATTTGAATGCCTTTACGAGAAGTGCAAGACCAGTATTAATCGCATGAGTAGGATCGGTGATGTCATTAAAACAGGCAATGGGTTGTTGTAAGTAGTTCACAGCAGCAGGAGGTTGATATTCATAAGGGGTGAGTTGTTGTTGTTGTTGTTGTGGCATGAAGTTACTTGATGAGGGTTGATGGTAAGGTACCATGGGATATGACATAGATGATGGAGAGTTTGCCATAAAAGCCAATGGGTCTTGTGTCTTGGCACGTATTTTAGCCTTAACTTCGTTAGCTTCATCTTGGTTCATCTTCAAGTAATCATATACTTGATTGTAGTCCACGACATGAAGATCCTTGGTTTGATTCACAAGTGTGACATATCGTGACCATTCAGAAGGGAGATTATCAAGAAATTTGATGTTTGCATCAATTTGTTCAAGTTCATGTTTGTTTCTTCTAAGATGATTCATGAGGGTTGAAAACCGATGATAGTAAGGTTCAATTTGTTCCCCTTCAGTAGACGTAAATTTCTCCCATTCACGAAGCAACTTAGTTTCCTTTTCTTGTAAACCGATTTCACTCCCCTTCATCATTTTCTGAATCCTAAGCCACATCTCGTGTGCGGTTTCACAACTATCGACAGCAACATAAACATCTTCAGGAAGTCCCATGAGAATGACTTGAATTGCTTGATCATCGACGTCGAGTTGTTTGGATGCAGCTTCAGTTAATTCTTCATCCGTTTGCTCATGACTAGAGTCAGCCACTGGGTTAGCATTCGTAGGGTCCCCAGGCACAAGAATTGTTCTTCTAACATACGAACCTTTTTGAATCGATTTCACAATCAATTTTCCCAAAGGTTTACATTTTGCATACCGAAGGAGACGACTAGCCCATGTAGTGTAATTCACCTTGGTGAGCATAGGTGGACGATTCTCAGTACCCGCAGCGTAAATATCTTGTTGAGACGGCATCGTAGAAGTCGTGTGAAGAACAGGATCTCAATTCGTAGAAAGTAGAATGTTGAAGTTAAAATCCCCTAAAATTGATTAAATCCCCTAAAACAATGCACTCCAGAAACCCAAAAAGTCCAAGGCAAGAGAAATGGAATTTTCGGAATATAGAGGATCTTCGGAAAAAATGGAATTTTCAGAGAAATAACCCTTTTTCGGAAAATAGAGGATTTTCGGAATAATTGAAGATCTTCGGAAAAATGAAACTTTCAGGGAAATGAGCCTTTTTCGGAATATAGAGGATTTTCAGAGAAATGACACTTTTTCGGAAAAATAGGGTATTTTCGGATAAAATGGAAATTTCGGAGAAAAAGAGGTTTTTCGGAATAATGATAGATTTTCAGTGAAATTGACTTTTTCGGAAAAATATTTTCGGATAAAATGGAAATTTCCGAGAAAAAGAGGTTTTTCGGAATAATGATAGATTTTCAGAGAAATTGACTTTTTCGGAAAAATATTTTCGGAGAAAAGAGGTTTTTTAGAAAAATATTTTCGGAGAAAAGAGGTTTTTCAGAAAAATATTTTCGGAGAAAATGGGAATTTTCAGAAAAATATTTTCGGAAAAATGACAATTTTTCGGAATACAAAACCCTTTTCCGAAAATATATAAAATTCGGAAAAACAAGGTTTATTTCGGAAAAAACAAACCCTTTTGCGAAGAATTTTCCGAAAATAAAGGACACAACTTTGAGAGACGACTGAGATGTGAGACCCTCAGAATCTGATATGGAACAACTAAGCAACGAGGAGATCACACGTCAAGGTACAAGTAACAATGAGTTATAAATGTCACAAAAATGACGCAATAAAAGACACATATATTACATCACAATTTATAAGAGTTTAGAAACTTCGGTCCCATAAGTTTTGAAACATAACAAAGTACCATAGCATCATAGTTTAAAGTTTTAAGATAACAAAAGATCAACGGAAGACTTTAACCACGTCATTTATAACAAAAGCATAACATATCACAACACAGATCTTTCCAAGCTGCCAACATCCTGCGGTACCTCGTCCAAGCCCATTAAGCAGTATTACCTGAGATTAAAACATGTAAAACCCGTCAACAAAAAGTTGAGTGATATTCATATGTTTAGAAAGCTAAGTAATGGAACACAATATACTTTGTAAAACAAGTAATGGGGGGGATGACTATGTACATTCTCCATAGTCATGGTATATTATTTCTATTTAGTTCATGAACCGAAGCTTAACTCAAAGTAAGTTCCTCTAGGGAGTATTTAGCCTAAATACTCAAGTAAAAACAAATATTAGTGCGTCAAGGTACTTGAGACGGGGATAGTCAATCCCGGTGGATCCACCTACAACATTCGCGCTTAGTACTCGAAATTAACGATTCATGATCAGGAGAGGAAACTTAAGGCTAAAGACTAAAAGCAATAATATCAATGAAATCATCTGGCAGCATACAGTTCTGGATAGCATACAGTTTAAAAGATTGTGTTCCAACATGTTAATCTCACCCCGTGTTTTGAAACAATGAACAATTAGCTACAGGGGCTATGAACTCAACTTAGCTATAAGGTGGAATCAACACGAAACTGGAGGGATCAATAGTAACAACGGAAAGTCAAGCAACGTTAAGTCATCCGAGACCTACGATAACAGTCACGCGAAAGTTTAGAAGACACGAAATAAATGCTTATAAAAACACTTGAAATAAATGAGTACATAACTAAATTATGACACATAAGAAAAAAAAACCATGCAAGGGGTACTTCTAGACTCCTTCTAAAAGTATACTTTTATTAGATAATGTTTTCGATAAAAACTGCCAGCACATACCAAATGTACGGGCCGATTTACCTCGCTTAGACACGTCAAATGTTTATGGTACTAACTGAGAAGCTCACTTAACATCTATAGAAAGACATATTAAAAGCTCGTCAAAAGTTTTTACTTCTAAGACTCACTGCCCGACACATCTTCGGGTTACAAAATCCGGACAGTTTTACGTTAATTTTTCATACAACCGTTTTAACTTATTTAAACGACTCCGTTTACAAAACCGACACTCGGGTTTTAAAGTAAACTCGACTTCTAAGGTAAACACCTCATTATCAGTAGATTACACATTTCAAAACTTCAATTTAGAGTCCCCGAGATTCGATCCAAATATCGACAACAATTTTAGATTGTGTCGGTACTCGTCTCCCGGTACACGAATAATCAACTAACGCTATTTCCAACTCGTTTGGAGTTGGAAGCTCTAATTTATATCAAATCGAAGCTAAGAAAAATATCTACATCCCTATCTTATTTGTTTAATAATAAAAGAAGATTAAGTTACCCAAAACCTTCCTCAACTTTCTGCCTAAAATTGACACTTTGAAAGTCATATCAAATGACTTTTTCAACAAAATCTAATCATTTTCTCACTCATAAAATCATCCTAATATCATCTTTAAACATCCTAAACCCTTGCATGCATCAAAATCAAAAGATCAAAATCAAAACTTTAGACTTTTAAACATCAAAACCATAGAATTTAAGCATGATCATGCTAAAAACAATGATCAAACATCATCCCCACCAAGAAATCACCAAAACTTGAAAACTTGTTGCATGTACAAAATTCTTGTACCAAAAGATGCACCTTTCAAAATTAGGAAGGGGACTTTAATTAGTTTTGGATAGATTCAAGTTTAAGTTGATGATCAAAGGGTGTTTTAGGGTTGGGGACTCACGGCAACAAGGGAGGGAGGAGGTGTTTGTGTTTTTTTTATTAAAATGGATGTGTGAGTGGTAGTGGAAGTAAAAAAATTGTTTATATATGGTGGTTGAGTGGAGGGACCATTGTGGCAACTTTTGAAACTTTAGGACCACAAAATAAATACTTTATTAAAAAAGTGGGGAATGACTATTAGTCAATTTTACAAATATTTACGGGGCTCGGATTTCGTAAAAATACTTTCTCAAAAGTTAAAACGCACCCAAAATATGATAATATTGACTCCCGACTCGACTTAACGCGACATTTAAAGAAAACATCGAAAACATCGAACATTGAAACAATCGACAGTAAAAATATGAAATACAAGAATTTATTACTGTGCCCGTTATCGGTCTAGACTTAATACAATGTAAAGATAAATATCTTTAAGTCGAAATATTTAGCCCTCGGTTCTCGTTCCGCTGATTCAAGTAAACGTTTGTAAAAATACACGTGGGTGATTTTAAATCAAAATATTTGCTTTAAATAAATATGGAATTATAAAATAAAAATAATTTTATAATTCGAATAAGTACCAACAATGATTAAAATAATGAATACGAGTAAAATAATTACCAGGAAAATACGAGATCTCACAGTCTTCCCCCTAAAGGAACTCTGGTCCCTCAGAGTTTAACTGGAGATGGAAGAAGAAGACGAGAACAAATGGGGATACTTAGTCTTGAACTGCGCTTCGCTTTCCCAAGTGAACTCAGCACCCCAACGTGAATCCCAACGAACTTTAACGATAGGAATCCAACTACGTTTCAGCTTCTTGACTTGGCGATCCACGATCTCTATTGGTTCTTCGATGAAGTACATTTTCTCGTCCACCCTTATTTCTTCTAACGGTATCTGAACATCTGTTTCCGCTAAAAATTTCTTAAGATTGGAAACATGGAATACATCGTGAACACAACTTAACTCCTGGGGTAACTTCAGTCGATAAGCTACCGAACCAATACGCTCGACGACCTCGAATGGTCCTACAAAGCGTGGCGCAAGTTTTCCTCTTTTACCAAACCTCACAATACCCTTCCATGGAGATACTCGTAATAGCACATGGTCTCTGACTTGAAACTCGAGAGGTCTGCGTCTTTTGTCTGCGTAACTCTTCTGACGACTTCTAGCAGTTTTAAATCTTTCCCTAATCTGTACAATCTTGTCGGTAGTTTCTAGAACTAATTCAGGCCCTATCAGTTGACTTTCACCTACTTCGTTCCATATCACAGGCGACCTGCACTTGCGTCCGTACAAAGCCTCGAATGGTGAACACTTGACACTTTTATGATAACTATTGTTATAGGAAAATTCGACCAAAGGTATATGAGTGTCCCAGCTACCACTAAAATCCATAACACATGCTCGCAGCGTGTATTCCAGAGTCTGAATAGTGCGTTCACTTTGTCCATCCTTTTCTGGGTGATATGCTGTACTCATTAATACTTGCGTACCCAACGCCTTTTGAAGTGCTTTCCAGAATTGAGATGTAAAACGACCATCCCTATCAGAAATAATCAATATTGGCACTCCGTGCTTTGCAACAATCTCATTGATGTAGATTCGAGCCAATCTAATCAGTTTTATAATCCTCACGGATAGGGAGGAAGTGAGCAGATTTGGTTAATCTATCAACAATTACCCAAATTGCATCAAAACCACCACTGCTTCTAGGCAGCTTTATAATTTCGAATAAGTACCAACAATGATTAAAATAATGAATACGAGTAAAATAATTACCAGGAAAATACGAGATCTCACATGAGATGATACGAAACCACAAAATCAACACCTCGAATCTACCAAAATCAACAACCACTTCGATCACACCAATAACAACACCTCGAATCCACAAATATCAATCGAATCCAACAACCTAAACCAAAAACCCACGAAATCAACCCCAAATCAACTCCAAATCAACATCAAATCAACACCAAAGCTAACTACGAATCCCTTGGCGAATGATACCACTTGTATAACTCAATCACACGACTAATCAAACACAAATAACACGATGATGATTAAACTAAAAAAGAAAGATTAGATTAAGATGAAGAGAAGAAAAGAAATACAAAATTTGGTGATTTCCTAGTGAGAGAAACAAACACACCTTTCTCTCTCTAAAACTATGAAATGGAAAAGCACACACACAAATGAGGCTTAGGAGGCCTTTTATACTAACTAAGAAATGTTTAGGAGGCCTTCCTTATTTGTGTGTTCGGGACTAAATCCTGTTACATAACATTAAAAACTCTCGACATCATTAAATAACATTTTTTCACGAGCTTCGCAACGATATATTATATTACCATCACTTTAATTACTTCTAACAAGATCCCTCCGGTTCTGGTTGGATCATAGGACTTAAACCTAACCACCCTTTTGACACCAATAACGTCGTGGATTAAAGATGTTGTGGGTATTTGATGGTAACCGTAAGTGCTTGAGTCTTTAGATCACATTTTAATCACATTTTCTCCCCTATCTCTAATATATAAAATCGTTTGATATTAGAGATACCAAATTTGATTAAAATATATTGTGAAAAATATTCTTGAAAAATTTCAGGAGAAAAATGTATCAAACTTAGCATGACTTAGGAAAGCTCCCCCTCAAAAATTGATCCAATTGAAATGTCATTGTGAGGATGTGATCCACATTTTACTTTTTGAGGATGGGAGTTGTTGAACACACAATTTTTGAAAGATTTTGAATAATCACTGAGAAATTCTTGAAAAAATTGTGTTCAACGCTTTTTGAAAAAATCTATTTCTTTTTGGCGAAAAGTTTTTTCTAAAGCATAAACTTGAGTTCATAGACTTTGAATGTCTTGACAAATCCACTCAAGTGTAAGAAGATTTAACTTCTTTTGCTGAGGGTAAGCGTACTAAATCATACACTCCCCCGTGAATATAGATCCGGGTTGAAACCTGAAAGTGATTACAAGCCATTGTGTTGAGCTCAAAATGTTGAATGTATTGTGTCAAGCTCAACCCAAAATAGATTGCTCTACCCGTTGTTCGAAAAATTGTCCAAAATAGACATTTTTCTTTATTAAAATTAGAAATGACATGTTTTGAAAAATATTTACAACTTTCATTCGAGCTTTATGTACACACCTATCTCGTTATTGAGTGACATTTCTAGGCGCGCCCATATTATCGATACTGAAAGACATGTCGAGAAGAATATTTTTGGTATTTTGACAGTTTTTTCCATTTTTTATTTTGTTTTTCTGATGATATTTACATTTTATTTTATTTTTGTATTTTTCAAGTTTTTCGAAAATAATCCAAAATAGACTTTTGTACAACAGAAGAAGGTGATTTCGCATGTACATAATTGGAACCCTTGGAGGAAGAAGTGGGTTCAGAATCCGCCGAGGTACCTACAATCTATGAAGAAGAGTTTGCATAGATACTAGTATTAGGAGTAACAAATTTCTTTTCAGCGTGTAGAACATTAGCATTAGTGCTGGTGCAGGTTTCATCACTCTTCTCTATTGGGATCCACTTAAGACCAACTTCCGTGAAGATCCGACCCGTTGGTTTCCACTGAAAACTAGATTTAGGAGTAGTTTTCTATTGCATAGCGGAAGACTTCTTTGGAGAAAAACTATGTCCTTTTTGAATCCACGTTTCAGATTTGGTGTGGTTGCTTTTCTTTACGACGGGTTTGTATTTCCGTGTTGTCTTATGGGATTCTGTATTCGATCTCGATTCACAAGAACGAGATTTGACCTCATAGAGGTATTGCAGAATGCAATGGTCATGATTTCCATTGTGAATGCCCTTTTTGCAAGTGGGGCATACGAGGAATTTGGGATTCACGAAAGTCCTTGTAGTCTTGGGTTTTGCAAATCGTTCAGGCGTAGTGTTCGAACACGACTATTCATTGATGGTTTCCAATTCCTAGATTGCTGGTGAGGGATCCTAGGTTTTGGTTGACTATCATTAGGAGTGTGTTGAACTCTAGCGGGATTTGGTGAACTAGGTTTTGAATACACGGGTTTGTCTTTCTGAATCTTCCCTTTTTGCTTAGCATCCTCTAGGTTGTTGGTATGAACTAGGTCATTTGAACCTACAGATTCCTTTGTGGACGCGAATGTCACACATTTGGGAGGAGTCCTAGAAGTGCTAGGTTCATTCACATGGTTGGGTTTAGCAACAATGTGCTTTCTAAATGGAGGAACATAGGGTGATATGGATGGTTTTGGAACACTTGGTTGCACATCAGTCTTAGGAGGTAACCTAGATTTCACATGAGATGAATTGGAGAACGGAGTCGGTTTTCCTAAGATAGATGGCTTTGGATCCTTGTAGGCATTGGGTTGTTGAACAACAGGTTTCACAACTTTAGGTTCCACAATTTTCCCACCCTGCTTAACAACGAGTTTCTTCAACTCTTCTATCGCTATGTTCTTTTCTTGCAACTGAGCTGTCAAGTCTGTAATTTCCATACTCTTTTCGTTCATTTCTCGACACAAGGCGGAAAGTTTTACTCGCAACATATTGTCATTTGGACCTTTTCCGATTTTGTCTTGCGAAGCAAGTTCAAGAGTGTGACAGTGTTTTTGAAGGAATTCACATTGGTTTTGAATTAACGCAAAAGCCTTTTTATCAACATTATCTGTGTGTTTTGAAAGCTCAGTTTCAAGACGTTCACACTCTTTCACTTGATCAAGATATTTGCATGCCACGTCAGAATATTCGTCTATATCTACACAAGATGTAAGAGCAACACATAAAATATCTTTGGAGAGACATTCTTGTAAGAGTAGATCATATGCTATGGAAAACTCGGCTCTTTCAGGTTGATGATCGTCAATTTCTTTTTCAAGAGATTCCACATATTTCAAATCGTCAAACATTTCTTGCTCTATTAACTTTTCAAATTCCAAAGCATGTTTCTTTGTTCTTTCCGCAAGAGGAATCAAAATATTTTTCACAAGAACAATTATATCGTGAGGAATTTCTTTATCACCTTTCAAAAGTTCACGTTTTTTCCAGTCATCGTCAACAACCTTTTTGAAATTTTCGATGTTACTCTTAAGAATACTAAGTAGGGGTGCAATCGAGTCGAGCCGAGCTCAAGCTTAGTAAGGCTTGAGCTTAGCTTTAACAGGCTTGAGCTTGGCTTGGTAAAAGCTTGAGCTTGGCTTGAAAATCTTGAATGTCTATAAGTTTAAATTTTTTATAATAAAACTCATCAATAAATATATGTATAAAATAAAAAAATAAAAATCATTACTTAAAATAAATTTGATTTATTTTACATTAATAAAACTAATAACAAAATCAACGTACAATCTTGGTTTCAAAATGTGTTTTTCACTCCAATACGATTAAGGTCCGAAAGGCCATTGCATGATGTAAATCTGAGCACAATTTAAACACGTTGCGTTTAGTATTAAAAAGAGTAAAAAATATTTATACACATATTGTATTCCACCAAGTACCGAGTAAAAATAATTAAAATTACAAAAATAAAGAATCATATAAAATACAAAGAATTAAAATATAAATGTAATCAAAGTTAAAAGTCTTTCTAAAATATATTATTTATTTATGAAATTAGCCCTTAAAATTAGGTTAATACTCAAATTAATAATTAGTTGCTTATATAAATTCATCATAAAAACATATTCTTTATTGAAAAAGCTTGATAAGAACTCGAGCCGAGCTATCAAAAGCTTGAGCTTGAGCTTGATTTAGTTTCGATCTTTTTTTTGGGCTTGAGCTTAGGCTTGAGCTTGATAAAAGCTTGGCTTGATCGAGCCAAGCTTGAGCTCGAGCTCAAGTTGCTTGATAAAAGCTTGGCTTGATTACACCCCTAATACTATGTGCTTGCTTACTCTTGCTGATAGAAGCTTGATGCGGCAAGTACCCAATAAATTTTGAAACATCAGTTTTCTTAGTGGCAAAAACTTGTCTCCATTTAAATCTTATTTGTTCACATTCGAAAAATATTTGCTCACGAGACTTCTATGTTTGCGGTTTGAAAAGACCATAAAGACTGTTTTCATAAGCATAATTATATGGTTTAACAAACTCTTTATTAACTTTTGATCTACTCTCTTCTTCCAAGTCGGTTGTCTCTTCACTGTCGGGCCTAACAACAAGGCAATCAAGATCGGTCCATTGGGACTCATCAAGATATATGTGTTGATTCTCAGATTGAGCTTGCTCTAGGTACTTAGGATTTGCAAAACTAGGTCTGTCCTTGAATTGCTTTTGCCTTTTTTAATTGCTTTTGACTTTTTCTAGTTTCTTTGACATCTTTTTAAGTGAGCGTAGCTTTTGCCTTTTTTAATTGCTTTTGACTTTTTCTAGTTTCTTTGACATCTTTTTTTAAACTAGCAATCAAATTAGCAAGCGCGACACGCTCCTCATCATCATACTCATTTGCATGTTGATCATCCTCAAAATCATTATTGCATGTGTCTGAGGGATCAGGTATGGTATTGCTATCAACCTTTTCCATCATACATGTGTCAATAAGGGTTTGATTTTGATCACAATGCTCATGCGTATTAGCACTGGCAAACACATTATATTCATCATTGTGTACCTCTTCCAATGGCTCAGAATCGTAAACAGGGCCATTATCATAGGAAGGTGTATTGCTAATGACAGTCTCAGAACTGATGTCTTGTGTGCCAGTGCTACTGCTGCTGCTTTCTCTCCCATGTATGGTATGATCATTTTTGCGGACCATGCTTTGTGTTCCGTGATATGCAGTTTTCATTCTCATGACCCGATACTGTACCACCACTTGCTTTGAACCTTCTATCTATCTCATGTTCGTGAATTATTTTTCTTTGGACATAGGTTGCAATGGATTAGATGTTACGTGAGATCAGGTCTTTGAACGTTTGAGCAGTTTTATGATGTCTCATGAAGCATCGCTGTGTACTCGAAGACATGAGAAATTCTGAATCAAAGGTCTTTTCAAATATCATCTTTAGTTCAGTGAAGGTGATCTTGCATTCGCTCCCAAAAAGTCTTTCTTAGACAAGTTGTGTCGCAATTTCTCCATTGCTTGTGTGAATGCTCTTATGAACGTGCCATTGGATTCATCTAAGTCTAGCAGGACTTTTGAAAGGCTCTCAAACGATGATTGGCATATTCTCAAACTTTCCATGCATTTATCTCTCAAGAAGCGTGTCCATTGTTGTAATCGTTCCATCTCGAGAGTTGTCACATCTGAACACTCACTCTTTTCCATGATTATCGTCTCTCTGTTGATGAAGTGACCTCAGATCTTAAGTAGATATGGTGTGATTGATTGGGTTGATCGCCAAATTTTCTTTTTTTTTTGTTTTTTTTGGTAAACGATATTCCGAAACTAGGCTAGATACTGGCTAAGTCTAAAAAATGCTTCGATCAAAAATTGGTGATTTCGCAATGTTCAAAAAGATGATTCGTCGAATGTTCAAAACTGTCGCAATATCAACCCTGTCGCAATATCACCTGTCGCAATATCACCTGTCGCAATATCACCTGTCGCAATCTCACCTGTCACAATGTTTATCGCAATAAGAAACCCTATCGCAATGTTTGTCGCAATAATGGTGGCGATACATAAAATCTAGCCTTTGCGATGGAAATTAATTGAATTCTATCGCAATGTGGGTACTGTTCCGAAAAAATGAATAAAAAATGAGAGTTTTTCTTAGAAATCCGTGATTTTAACAAATCTAAAGCACCCAAATCCCTATCACAACTATGTAGGAGATTTATATCAAAATTTAGAGCACGGAGAACACAAAAAAAATCGAATCCGAGATGATTTATGGATTAAATCATACGAATCAAATGAAATAACAACAACCAATCACAAATCTACACCATGGCGATTGATACCAATTGTTGTCCCTTAGTTTGTGATGATCAAACAAGAAAAAAAGATGAAAGATAGATGAAAAATAGATGAATTTTAGAGAGAGCAAATAGAGAGAGAAAAGAGAGAGATATGTGTGAAACTAGGAGAATATTAGATTAAGAAAATGAACAACCAACACCATTCCTAACATGCTAGGAAGGGTATTTATAGTCCCCCTACATGTGGGCTTGTTTATGGACTATATTGTTTGGGTCGGGCTTGAATAAATACTTAGTACCTTGAAAGAGGCCTTTTAAGCTAGCCATCAAGCCCGTAATGTCACGACTATTTAACTAACTACTACAAAGTTTTAATAAACGATACATAATAAACCTATGAACGAACATTCTTGTTTGACTCAATATTTTGAGGCTAACAATATCATTTTTTAAAAAAATGTTTTAATGATTGAAAAAATAGGGTTTGGTAAATTTTTTTGGGGGGTTTAATCTATAACCATAGATCTTGGTTTTCTATTCATTCTTTATGCAAATATGTTGGTTAATTGTTCTAATTCATTCAATTAGTGGTTTAATTAGAGTTTTCAAAGATTAGTGTTTCTAATTTTTTTGGGGGTTTTATGATCTTTATGTTTGGTAGTTTTTCTTGATTAATTGTGACTGGATTATTGTTAATTATAATAATCTTGAATAAACCCTAAAATAGGCTTTTAGATGCTATCATGATGAGTAGAGCCTCTACTTCGGGTGGTCTTCCTAGTAACACCTTGTCAAACTCGAAAGGAGAGATGAAAGTGATTACCAAACGAAGTGGTAAGACCTTTAAGGAACTGACTCCTCAACCAATTACTCCTACGGTGGAGGAAATTGAGGAAGAACCCAAGGTGGTGGTCGAAGAGGAGCATATCCCAATCCCACGAATTACCGCTCAAACCTACGGTTGACCCTTTACCATCATTAGAATCCGAGATTCCAAAGGCTATGCCTATGTCCCAACCCACACCATCCTTGCTTTACCCATCGAGACTTCGTAAGGAGAAATTGCAAGAGCGTGACAATTACCAATTTGAGCTTTTTTTGAAAATGTTTCGTGATTTGCATTTAAACATAAGTTTTGCCGACGCTTTGGTCATGATGCCTCGGTTTGCCTCTAACTATAAGAGTATGTTAAACAACAAGGAGAAATTGCAACAATTGTCTAGTTTTTCATCGGTTTATCTTAACCGCATACCTCAAAAAGTTGGTGATCCCGGTAAATTCTTGATTCCATGTGCTATTCAAGATATGGAAGAATGCCTTGGCCGATCTTGGTGCTAGTATTAATTTGATGCCTCTTTCAATCTTCAAGTCTCTCAATCTTCCTAATCTTACTCTTTCACTAATGTCTATCGAATTGGCCGATCATTCCACGATTCCCGCATGTGGATTGGCCGAAGACGTTTTTGTGAAAGTGCGAATGTTCTATTATCTGGTAGACTTTATCGTTGTCGATATTCCCATGGGTCCTCAAGTTCCTCTTATTTTAGGTCGTTCGTTTTTGGATACGCCAACGACGTTGATTGATGTGCATGCTAGAAAAATCACCTTACGTTTCAACGACGAGGAACTTGTTATAAACGCAACACAAAACTCTCAACTTTCACATGTTTATTCTGTCACGACTATAAACAATGTTGATATGATCGATGTCGTTTGCGAGGAATTTTTACAAGAATCTTTAGGTTTTGGTGATGATGAAAATAGTGGCAATCCCACTATGCTCGATCCTATTCTTGATAATTCGACACCATCCTTCACTCCATTTGAAGGTGGTGGTTTTACGTTGGAAGAATTTGATGTTCCTCGTACTTGTAACGAAGTCCTCGACAACGATGAGGACTTCTCGATTATCAAGGACTTTCTTAACGATTTCCCATTTCCTCCGCCCGATGAGGTTATGATTGTCGAACCCAAATCTTCAATCAAGGAACCACCAATACTCGAGTTGAAAGATCTTCCTCCTCGTCTTGAATATGTCTTCTTGGAAGGAGACGATAAGTTTCTGGTTATTATTGCGAAAGATCTTTCGGATGATGAAAAAACCGCACTTATTGATGTTCTAAAGGACCACAAAGGGGCAATTGCGTGGAAATTATCCGACATTAAGGGGATCAATCCTAAATTTTGTACCCACAAAATCTTAATGGAGGAAGACTACAAACCCGCAATCCATTGTCAAAGGAGGGTGAACCCCAAAATTCAAGACATCATCAAAAAGGAAGTCCTTAAACTCCTTGACGAGGGAATGATTTACCCTATTTCCGCTAGCCCTTTGGTGAGTCCCATTAATTGTGTCCCTAAAAGGGGAGGAATGACCGTTGTGCCAAACGATGACAACGAGTTAATTCCAACTCGACTCGTGACCGGTTGGAGGGTGTGCATCGACTATCGTAAATTGAATGACGCCACTCGTAAAGACCATTTTCCCTTGCCCTTCATGGATCAAATGTTGGAGCGTCTTGCGAGAAACGATTTCTATTGCTTTTTAGATGGTTTTTCCGGTTACTTCCAAATCCCCATCAATCCCGTGATCAAGAAAAAACTACGTTTACATGTCCATATGGAATGTTTGCCTATCTTAGAATGCCATTCGGACTTTGTAATGCACCGGGAACTTTTCAAAGGTGTATGATGGCTATTTTTCATGACATGATCGAGAAGACGATGGAAGTCTTTATGGATGATTTTTCCGTGTTTGGTTGTTCGTTCACTTCGTGTTTGTCGAATTTTGAGAGAATGTTAAAACGTTGTGAGGAAACGAACCTTGTGCTCAATTGGGAAAAATGTCATTTTATGGTTAAAGAAGGAATCGTCTTAGGGCACAAGGTTTCGAAAGCTGGGATTGAGGTAGACAAAGCTAAGGTAGACGTCCTCGCCAAATTACCTCATCCCAAAACCGTTAAGGGAGTTAGGAGTTTCCTAGGCCACGCGAGCTTTTATAGTCGATTCATCAAGGATTTTTCAAAGATTTCTCGATCCATTACACACCTTTTCGAAAAAGATGCTCCTTTTGTCTTTTTGAAGATTGTGTACGAGCCTTTGAAATCCTTAAGAGGAAACTTACCAAAGCTCCCATTCTTGTTTCTCCCAATTGGAACCTCCCCTTTGAACTCATGTGTGATGCAAGTGATTACGCTATTGGGGCCGTTTTGGGGCAACGTCATGAGAAGCACTTCTTGCCTATCAACTTAATTATACCACAACGGAAAAGGAATTCCTTTCCGTGGTGTATGCATTTGAGAAATTTCGACCTTACCTCGTCTTGACCCAATGCATAGTGTATACGGATCATTCTGCAATCAAGTATCTCTTGGCTAAGCAAGATGCAAAGCCGAGATTGCTTCGTTGGATGCTCTCCTACAAGAATTTGATGTCACAATCTTTGACAAAAAAAGGAGCCGAGAATCTAGCGGCCGATCATCTTTCTCGCTTGGAAGATCCTCACCAAAGTGTGTACGAGAACAAGGAAATTACCGAAACATTTCCTCTTGAGACACTTGATGTAGTGAATTCTAAGCTTGCTCATCTACCCCATGGTTTGCGGACATCGCAAAATACCATGCGGGCAACTTCATCATTAATATGATGATTTTGCATATGTGTACTCAATCGTTCTCGGTATCTAATCGAATTGATCAAGGTTTAGGGTGGAATTATTGGTGTTGGTCACTAAAAGGGGGAGCTTGATTTTCTAAGTCTACAAATAACATAAACGTAAAAGCTATTAAAAATAAAGAAGAACACCTAACCTTGATTGCTTTTCCAGAATGAATGTTGCACAATAGAACTTTGGTGAAAATAACTGAGGGTAATTATCTAATAAAAGTTAAAATGTAAATGTGATGCGTAAAAATTAAAGCTTTAAAAGTTAAAATGTAAATGTGATGCGTAAAAATAAATGACAAAAAATTAAAACCTTAAAAGTAAAATTGAAACTTTAAACTTTATAAAAATGTAAACTTGAAAAAAATAACTTGAAAATTAATCTGAGTGAAAATGTTTTAAAAATTTAACTAATTAAAAATGGTGGGAAAAATTAAAAGTTTAAAAATAAAACAGGAAACCAAAACCAAACCTAAGTCAGAATATTCAAAATCTCACCTAATTCGGAATCAAGGTTTCTCTATGTAATTCGGAATATGACTTTGGTACTTAGTTCGGAATAAGTGGTCTTGACCTAGTTCGGAATCCGAGTTGCACATGTAATTCGGAATACAGGTTCAACAATTAATTTGGAATCCTAATCCCTACCTAATTCGGAATATGTGAACTCCAACCTAGTTCGGAATACTTATGTTGGACCTAGTTTGGAATCAGAGTTGTACATGTAATTCGGGAAACAAAAACAACAGCTAATTCGGAATCCAGCAATCTGCACTCAATTCGGAAAGTGGAGTCCTGACCTAATTTGGAATTTGGGTTCTGATTTAATTCGGAATGTATACGTTTGTATGTAAGTCGGAATCCACAATCCCACATACAATTCGGTATATAGATCAGCAACCTAATTCGGGATATTAAGTTCACACTCAAGTCGCAATGCAGTGTTGTGATTTGGAGGGAAAAATGAATGTAAGTCGGAATAATGATGTTTGATCTAATTCGGGATAAAAGTAATTTTGCATGTAGTTCGGGATATTAGGGTTTTGAAAACCCGGATTAACACCAAATAAGCTAATCACAATAAGCACTTACCAAAAATTTTACCAAATCAAATTTTAGAAAAAGCTAATAAGACACAATTTAAAAACTTTTAAGAACACTAATTAATCAAAATATTAAAAAGCAACTTTTTATAAAAAATTTAAATTACCAAAATCAACTTACTTAAAAACTAATAACATAAAGATTAAGCAATAAGCACAATAATCGAAAAACTTTAAACACACCAACTCAATAAGCACAACTCAATAAGCCAACCAATCACACAATCAACAAAATTAAACCAACTACATGATTAATTAAACAAAACAATAGATTATGATTAAGAAAGTTAGAATGAGAATTTATTAAAAAGATTGATTATATTAAAGATTAAGATCAAAGATTACAAGATGAAAGATTAAAAAGCTTGAAAGAAACTAGAGAGAAGAAAAAAATAAAACACACTTAATTACCTACTAAAAATTAAAGACTAAAATTAACTAACTTCTTAATGACTATTTTCTCTAACTATATATATAGGGGAAGTGGAAGGTGCTTGTTTCTTCTTTTCTTCTTGACTTCTCGTCTTTTAAGAAACTCGTCTTTCTCGACTTTGTCTCGGGATTAGTCGAATGATAACTTGAACTCGTCTTCTAATTTTCTTCTTTTACTAGACTTGGTTCTTTGATTTTGTTAAACTTTCGTCTTTAGACTTTTTCTTCGATAAATATTCATAATAGGCCTTTGACTTCCGTTCTTCTTGCACTTTTGATCTTTTGACTTCGTCTTTTGTCTTTTTCTTCGATAAAAGCCCGTGAAAGCCAGTGTTTTCTCCCTTTTTCATATTTTTATCCTAAAACATAATAAAAACACAAACCACGCATAATTCTGACTTTTACGACATAAAATACACGCTTTGGTCTTGTCTTTGTTATATTAAGTGGTAAAAGGATAAGTGTTTTCACACTTATTAAATCCCCTACACTTGACCATTACAATGCCCTCATGCAATGCATTAATTTCAAAGCAGGGTTTATATTTTTCATCATAATTAACCCACCTTGGCCTTTATTAAATACTAGATACTTAGGAAAACTAAAAAGATAGAAATATACACAAAATGTTTAAAGGAAGAACAAGTAAAGAGATCGAAGACTTACATTAGGGCTTTGGTTGTCATGAATGTTTATCACCCTCATGTTTCACGTTCCCCAAACCAAGCTTATAAACGAGATCATTGTTATTTTAAGTTAGTAAACTAACACAAACTCATGTGGACCAATTATTCACTTAGACTCCCTTATTCCTAGGTGTATCTCTTATATTTTATGATTTTCTTGAATGATCACGAGGATGCATTGTTTGACTTATTTCGATAATTTATTAAGGCCGAAAATAAAGTAGGAGGATTTAATCAATAGTTAGCTAAAGGACAAAATCTGTTAAAACTGCTTCTCGGGACCTCATAAAGTTCATATCTTGGCATAACCCGCTTCACGATTTAAGTCCTTTCTCGGACCGATATTTGGCAGTGACTTCATACTTCGAATCTTGAGAGACGTTCATGAAATAATGGTCTTCTCTTCATAATAGGAATTTCTTCACTTGAACTTTTTGAGAGATTCTTCATACTTGGACCACGACTTCTTCACTTTTCTCCAATCTTTATTTTGAATTTTGATATACAACGATCCGCCTCCTTTTAGGACTTGGATCTATTTATCCTCATACCTTACTAGGGTCTTTTCGGATAGACTTCTCCATGATCTTTAGGGGAGTATTTGCTTTTCGTCGTGTGTCTCGATCCTTCATATTGATTTTTGATAAATGATTTTTCACATCACTTGGGAACTTTAGCAACAAAATGTAGCCCTATTGCCTTGTTAGGGCCTTTTTGGACTCGCCAATCTTCGCATCCCGCTTCAATAAGTTATGCCTTGGCTATGATCTCTAATTAATACCGAGCAACTTTTAAACGATCTTGTGCTAGAAGGTAAGTAACTTTTCAAATCGTACGACCTTATTTATTGCAAATATATTTATTAACAAGCGATGGGAGAAAAAGCTCATAATCAACTCACATAAATTCATGAAAGAATACCAAACTTATAATTGACTCTATCATCTCTCATTCTCCACAATTTAAAATCTCAAGGAATGAGACTCGTGGATGCTTAGCCTATTAAATCAAAGTTTTGGGTTTTCAAGTCATCAATATGAACTTGCAACTTTTTAGACTCTTTCAAGTTTAGAATTCGCATTTTAAAGTTCCCTTGATAAACGACTTTCTAGGATCAATTATAGGAACTTGCGAAAAATTCTTGTTCTTAACCCGTAAGAGTTAAGACTTTTGCGTTTTAAAGTTCCCTATATAAAAGCCTAGCAAAACTCGACTTAAATACGTTAATGATACTAGCTAGAGTAAACTTAGATAAGTAAACTCGGGTTGAGTCAAAAGATTCATGACGGGCCTAATATATCAACGACATCAAAACTTATTAAAACCAATTTATTTAACTTTATTTTTAAAGTGAAATATATACATATGATGTGATAACAAATGGAGAGAACATAAAAGAGAATAAATGAAAAATACTACTTGGCCAAAATAGATTAAAATTTTTGAAAAATGTCGAAAAATTAGATTTTTCGGTTAAAATGAGGACAAATTCATGGAAAAGCCCACTTAACTTCGATAGAAGTCCCCCTATACTTGAGATAAACATTGTCCTCAATGTTTAAGCATGTGGGAGTAAACTCCCCTACACTTAGAACATTGTGCACTTTGTTTAAATCTTGCTAAGGAAGAGACAACTATAGTGATTTCAATGTGAACATATAAGATATGAAATACTGAATCACGACAGTTTAGGATAGAACCTGAAAGACGGATACACGGGATCACGGGTCGTCAAATGTCATCAAAAGTGCTCTTTGAAGCTTTAATCCCTGCACATCATAAGAAACAAGACAATAAACCCTATGTAGCTCCCTACACTTATTATGAAAACGGGTAAAAAGATAGATCATCGGGTTGCCTCCCGAAAAGCGCTTGTTTTTGTTAACCGAGTCACGAGCCTGACTCGACCCATAACTAATTCAAGGGAAACATGGTGAGGAATGGAATCATCTCATGAGAGATGTCCTCACCAAAGTACAACTTAACACGCTGGCCATTCACTTTAAAGTTTGGCCCATTTGGTTGCGAAAGCTCAATGGTGCCATAAGGGAAGACTTTGGCGACGGTGAATGGACTAGACCAACGGCACTTAAGATTGCCGGAAAATATTTTCAACCGAGAGTTAAAGAGTAAAACTTGATCACCAATTTTGAACTCTCGGTTTTTGATCTTAGAATCATGAATGTGCTTGGTTTTCTCCTTGATGATCAATGAATTCTCATAAGCCACATTCCTTAGTTCATTAAGTTCATTGAGTTGGATCTTCCTAAGATCACCGGCTTTGTTGATATCAAAATTAGCCCACTTCAAGGCCCAATAAGCCTTATGCTCCAACTCAATGGGGAGGTGGCATGCCTTTCTGTACACAAGACGATATGAAGTGCAACCAATAGGTGTCTTATATCCGATACAGAAAGCCCACAAAGCATCATCTAACTTATCGGCCCACGAGGCACGATGCTCTCCCACAGTTCGCTCTAAGATTCTCGTAAGTCCACGATTTGAAATCTCGGCTTGACCATTTGTTTATGGATGATACGCGGTGGAAAGACGATGATTGACACCATACTTAGCCATGACTCGAGCAAATTTGTCATTGCAAAAATGAGTCCCGCGATCACTAATGATATCACGAGGAACACCAAATCGAGAAAATAATTGTTTCAGAAAGTTCACAACCACCCTCGCATCGTTCGTAGGTAAAGCCTTTGCTTCAACCCATTTAGATATGTAGTCAACGGCTACGAGGATGTACTTTTTCCCTTTAGATGATGGAAATGGCCCCATAAAGTCGATGCCCCATACGTCAAAGATTTCACATTCTTGGATGAAATTTTGAGGCATATCATCTTTATGTGTGATCTTGCCTTGTCTTTGGCAAGCATCACAATGCTTAACCATTTCGTGTGCATCAGGATAAATGGTGGGCCAATAGAATCCAGAATCGAAAACTTTCTTCGCGGTGTAATTAGGACCAAAATGACCACCGGTGGGTCCTTTGTGGCAAGCTTCCAAGATTTGTAAAGCTGCGAGCCCATCAACACACCTACGAAGGATCAAGTCAGCACATTGTTTGAAGAGATAAGGGTCGTCCCAATAGTAAGTTTTCACATCCTTGAAGAATTTCTCTTTTGTTGGGACGATAACCCTTCGATGAGAATTCCACCCGCCAAGTAGTTTGCAAAGTCCGCAAACCATGAGGTCTCATCAAGATTGGAGTTAATAGACATCAAGGCCTCAAGGGGAAAAGATTCATTAATCTCTTTATTTGGGAGCTCCCCTTGATAAGGATCCTCGAGTCTACTTAGATGATCCGCGGCTAGGTTTTCCACTCCATTTTTATCATGAATTTCAATTTTGAATTCTTGAAGGAGTAAAACCCAACGAAGAAGTCTTGGTTTGGAATCTTGTTTTGTTAACAAGTGCTTCAACGCGGAATGATCGGTGTACACAATGGTGGTGGAAAGGACAAGATAGGGGCGGAATTTTTCAAAAGCATACACTACAGCTAAAAGCTCTTTTTCGGTAGTGGTATAATGTAATTGAGCCCCCGTCATTGTCTTGCTAGCATAATGTATTGGTTGGAAATGTTTGTTCACACGTTGACCTAAAACCGCTCCAATAGCAAAATCGCTAGCATCACACATCAATTCGAAAGGTAACTCCCAATTAGGAGTAACTAAGACCATTGCCTTAGTTAATTTATCCTTAAGAAGATTGAAAGATTCGATACACTCTTTAGAAAAGATAAAAGGAGTATCTTTTTCCAAGAGGTGGGTCATCGGGCGAGCGATCTTAGAAAAATCTTGAATGAATCGACGATAGAAGCCCGCATGACCAATAAAACATCTCACGCCCTTCACGGTTGAAGGCGGAGGTAATATAGCAATCACATCAACTTTAGCACGGTCGACTTCAAGACCGGCTTTGGAAATTTTATGTCCTAGAGCAATACCTTCTTTTACCACGAAATGGAATTTTTCCCAATTAAGAACGAGACGAGTGTCTTCACACCGTTTGAGCATACGTTCTAAATTGGCAAGGCAAGTAAAGAAAGAATCACCATAGACCGAGAAATCATCAACAAAGACTTCCATAGTTTCTTCAACCATGTCATGGAATATATCCATCATACACCTTTAGAAAGTCCCGGGAGCATTGCATAAGCCGAAAGGCATTCTTTGGTAAGAAAATGTTCCATAAGGACAAGTGAATGTGGTTTTCTCTTGGTCTTTTGGATCGACGGGAATTTGAAAATACCCGGAGAAACCGTCTAAGAAGCAGTAGTAGTGATTACCCGCTAAACGCTCTAAGGAAGAGGAAAATGATCCTTACGAGTGGCATCATTGAGCTTGTGATAGTCTATGCAAACTCGCCAACCCGTGACAAGTCGAGTAGGAATCAACTCATTGTTTTCATTAGGAACAACGATTATTTCGCCTTTATTAGGCACACAATGGACGGGACTAACCCATGGCGAATCTGAAATAGGGTAAATCATTATGGCATCTGGAAGTTTGATAACTTCTTTCTTGATGACGTCATGAATTTTTGGATTAACCCTTCTTTGGCTTTGGATTGCGGGTTTAAAGTCATCTTCCATGAGAATTTTATGAGTACAAAAGTTAGGATCAATTCAGCGAATGTCGGAAATTTTCCAAGCAATTGCTTTCTTATGATTTTTGAGCACATCGAGAAGTCGAGATTTTTCATCCTCTTTTAAATCCTTTGCAATGATGACGGGTAACTTCTTATTGTCTTCAAGGAAAATGTATTCGAGATGAGACGGTAAATCCTTAAGCTCTAAACCCGGAGGATTGTCGATGGAAGGCGTAGTCAAATTTGGGTCATCGTTTATGATGTCCATAGGAGAAGTTGGAGAAATATGGTCCTCATTGAAAATTTTCTCAATGGTACGAATATCTTCATCACAATCGGAGGGAGAATCGTCATATTTTAAGTCCACATCTCCTAAAGTTGCTTCAAATTCTTTCAAAAGGAAGTCACTTTCTCCAAATGGAGTTAGTGAGGGAGCAATAGAGGCCACGGTCTCAACAATGGGTAGAGAAGAAAAACCACTTTACAAGCGTCTTTAAAATGTTCTTCACAAGCCTCATCAAGTATGTCAATGAAATTAACGCTCTCGTGTTCAGAAGGTTGCTTAGAAAGTTTACCCATGTTGAAGACGATTTTTCATCACCAACTCTCATGATTAATTCGCCCGCGGCTACATCAATGAGAGTGCGACCGGTCCTCAAGAATGGACATCCAACGATTAATGGAACATGGGGGTCCATATCATAGTCGACGACAACAAAATCCGCCGGAAAGGTGAATTTGTTGACACCGACGAAGACATCTTCGACTATCCCCACCGGATAAGCAACCATACGGCTAGCTAATTCCAATGTCATTCGTGTGGGGACTAGCTCGGGTAGAGACAATTGTTTCCATACGCTTAAAGGCATTAAGTTAATACTAGCACCTAGATCGGCTAGGGCCATACAATTCTCTACCCCGGGGAAGTTTCAAGGAATGAGAAAGCGACCCGGATAACCAAGTTTGGTTGGTAATTTCCTTAAGAGAACCGCGGAGCAATTCTCATTAAGTTGGGTCTGAGCAATATCAAGAAGCTTTTCCTTATCACTAAAAAGATCCTTAAACATTTTAGCATATTTTGGCATGTGAGTGAGAGCCTCGGCAAAGGAGATGTTGAAATTTAATTGTTTAAACATTTTAAGAAAGTTCGAAACTTGAATATCATCCTTGTTCTACAACTTCTCTTTCCCCAACCTTGAAGGATAAGGTATATCGGGTTGAGAGGAAGGCTTTGGAATGGAATTCTCACTCACATCCTTGGGTGGTGGAGGGGTAGAAATAGAAGGCGGAAGAATTGGTGAAGGGGACATGTTTTCCTTTGTCACAATCACTGGTGTAGGTGTAGGAATCTTGAGTTCCTTTAAACCTTTTCCACTTCGAGTGGTGATTGCTTTCATCTCCCCTCTTGGATTAGCAACGGTGTTACTCGGAAGAGAACCCGAACCAGAGGGTTGATTACTTGGGAAGAAACTAGCCATAATATCCCTTAAGTCATTCGTATGACTACTTAAATAGTTCCGCATGTCATTCCTAAGCTCGGCTCGAAGATCATTCCCTTGTTTTGCCATGTCACCTTTCAAGTTGATAATTTGGCTCTGAAGATTCTTCACCAGCGCATCATTAGTCCTCATGTATGTTTCAACCTCTTGATTGTATGCAGTGGGTTGGTTGGGATGGGGAACTTGGTAAGAGGGTGGTTGATAAGTGGTTTGTTGGTAAACTTGATTGTTTCCTTGAGGTGGATATGGGTTTCTTTGGGTTTGATATTGATTAGGAGCTCGAGGTTGGTTTTGATTGTTGCGATTGAAGGTGTTTTGGTTTTGAGGAGGAAAACCGGGTGGTGAAAGGAAGTTGTTTGAAGGATAACTTAGAAAATTGCAGTCACCTTGAGGACGAGCTTGATAGCCTCCCGTTGAAAAGGTACCGTTAGCTGCATACACGTTTTCCGGATTGTCATGAGTCGAAGGACAATCAATGTATGAATGAGAACCCCCACAAATCTCTCAAGAAGTTGCTACAGCTTTAGCTTGTTGAAATTGGTTCGCGGCCATGGTTAAGAAGTTTTTGTTCATCTCGGCTATTTGGCGTGTAAGTTCGGTTATCTCGGGGTTTGATGAAGTAGAAGAAACATTGGCCCTCAGATTATTCCTTGAAGATGCGGATGGATCCCAATTTTTTTGGTGAGTGGTCATGTTCTCTATAAGCTCTCTACACTCCTCAGGTCTTCTCTTCATGAATGTACCACCGACGGCAGCATTAATCGTATCACGATCACGAAAAGTTAAGCCATTGTAGAAAGTATCAATCAAAGTGACTGGGAGCATATTATGGTTCAGACAACGGTCGATCAAGACATTATAACGTTCCCAAGCATCTAAAAGCGACTCATCAGGTTCTTGAGTGAAACCACTGATTTGATTACGAAGACTAGTGACCATGGATGGTGGAAAGTAGCGCGACAACATTTTTTGAGTCATTTCGTCCCATGTATGAATTGAGTTTTTGGGAAGACGATTAAACCATTTTTTGGCATGGTGGGATAAAGTGTGTGGAAAAAGGTGAAGGCGAAGAAAATCCATGGAAACACCGGGTAATTTCATGCTTTGAGTGACGGTAATGAATTTATCGAGGTGTTTGTTGGCATCATCATCCGGTAATCCGCGAAATGGACAAGCGTTTTGAACTTGTTGGATCATGTGATGCTTCAACGAAAATTCAGGAGTCGTGATTTGCATCGGCGCAATCGGTCCTCCTCTTCCGTTCATGGTTGGTTGACAGAGCTCCTCCATCGTTCGAAGGTCGGGTGGAGGGACATGGTTGTTGTTGTTGTTATTATTCAAATTGAGGGTGAGGTGGGTTGTTATTATTATTATGCACACCGGTCATATCTAAGTCTCTAAGGGTCTCGGGCTCAGAATAAGACGTAGATCGAGTACGCATACACTAAAATGAAATACATTTTTTTGGTTTTTTTATCTTTTTTATTTTTTTGTATTTTTTTGAAAATTTTTGTGCTTGAAAATAACGTTCCCAAAAGAACGGATCCCAAAATCCAGTTTTTCTCACTAAAAACCGTTAATCTTTACGAAAAGAGCCGTCAGCGGCGTCATTTAATATGATGATTTTGCATATGTGTACTCAATCGTTCTCGGTATCTAATCGAATTGATCACGGTTTAGGGTGGAATTATTGGTGTTGGTCACTAAAATGGGGAGCTTGATTTTCTAAGTCTACAAATAACATAAACGTAAAAGCTATTAAAAATAAAGAAGAACGTATAACCTTGATTGCTTTTCCAGAATGAATGCTGCACAGTAGAACTTTGGTGAAAATAACTAAGGGTAATTATCTAATAAAAGTTAAAATGGAAATGTGATGCGAAAAAATTAAAGCTTTAAAAGTTAAACTAAAAATGAAGATTTAAAAATAAATGACGAAAAATTAAAACCTTAAAAGTAAAATTGAAACTTTAAACTTTATAAAAATGTAAACTTGATAAAAATAAATTGATAATTAAACTGAGTGAAAATGTTTTAAAAATTTAACTAATTAAAAATGGTGGGAAAAATTAAAAGTTAAAAAATAAAACAGGAAACCAAAATAAAACTTAAGTCGGAATATTCAAAATCTCACCTAATTCGGAATCAAGGTTTCTCTATGTAATTCAGAATATGACTTTGGTACTTAGTTTGGAATAAGTGGTCTTGACCTAGTTCGGAATCCGAGTTGCACATGTAATTCGGAATACAGGTATAACAATTAATTCAGAATCCCAATCCCTACCTAATTCGGAATATGTTAACTCCAACCTAGTTTGGAATACTTATGTTGGACCTAGTTCGAAATCAAAGTTGTACATGTAATTCGGGAAACAAAAACAGCAGCTAATTCGGAATCCAGCAATCTGCACTCAGTTCGGAAAGTGGAGTCCTGACCTAATTCGGAATCTGGGTTCTGAAGTTAATTCGGAATGTATATGTTTGTATGTAAGTCTGAATCCACGATCGCACATATTTAAAAACTAATAACATAAAGATTAAGCAATAAGCACAATAATCTAAAAACTTTAAACACCCCAACTCAATAAGCACAACTCAATAAGCCAACCAATCACACAATCAACAAAATTAAACCAACTACATGATTAATTAAACAAAACAATAGATTATAATTAAGAAAGGTAGGATGAGAATTTATTAAAAAGCTTGATTATATTAAAGATTAAGATCAAAGATTACAAGATGAAAGATTAAAAAGATTGAAAGAAACCAGAGAGAAGAAAAAAATAAAACACACTTAATTACCTACTAAAAATTAAAGACTAAAATTAACTAACTTCTTAATGACTATTTTCTCTAACTATATATAGGGGAAGTGGAAGGTGCTTGTTTCTTCTTTTCTTCTTGACTTCTCGTCTTTTAAGAAACTCGTCTTTCTCGACTTTGTCTCGGGATTAGTCGAATGATAACTTGAACTCGTCTTCTAGTTTTCTTCTGTTAGTAGACTTGGTTCTTTGACTTTGTTAAACTTTTGTCTTTAGACTTTTTCTTCGATAAATCTTCAGAATAGGCCTTTGACTTTCGTTCTTCTTGCACTTTTGATCTTTTGACTTCGTCTTTTGTCTTTTTCTTCAATAAAAGCCCGTGTTTTCTCCCTTTTTCATATTTTTATCCTAAAACACAATAAAAACACAAACCACGCATAATTTCGACTTTTACGACATAAAATACACGTTTTGGTCTTGTCTTAATTATAATTAAGTGGTAAAAGGATAAGTGTTTTCACACTTATTAATCATTAAGGGTATGACGACTCAACAAAAACGAAAATTATTTCGTGACGTCAAGTTCTACTTTTCGACAGAACCTTACCTATTTCGGAATTATGCGGATCAAATTATTCGACGTTGTGTTTTTGGCACCGAAGCTTCTAATATCCTTAGAGCTTGTTATGAGGGACCAACGGGTGGTCACCATGGTGCTAATCTCACGACAAAGAAGGTCTTTGATGCCGGATTCTTTTGGCCTATTATTTACCGAGATGCACATGCACTTGTCAAGTCATGTGACCTATGCCAATGTCAAGGAAAAGCCTCACAAAACGATGAAATGCCACAAAACATCATCCAAGTGTGTGAGATCTTTGACGTTTGGGGTATTGATTTTATGGGGCCGTTCCCATCATCTCGTGGTAATAAGTACATCCTTGTCGCCATTGACTACCTATCCAAGTTGGTGGAAGCTAAGGCTTTGCCCACGAACAATGCTCGTGTGGTAGTTAAGTTTTTGAAGCAATTGTTTTCTCGGTTTGGAACCCCTTGTGCTATTATAAGCGATCGTGGAACCCATTTTTGTAATGACCAATTCGAAAGGGTTTTAAAGAAATATGGGGTTACACATCGGCTTTCTACGGATTATCACCCACAAACGAGTGGGAAAGTCAAGGTTTCAAACCGAGTGTTGAAGAGGATCTTGGAGAGATCGATAGGAAAGAACCGACAATCGTGGTCGGATAAGTTATACGATGTTTTATGGGCCTTTCGTACCGCTTATAAGATGCCCATTGGGTGCACTCCTTACAAGCTTGTGTATGGGAAGAATTGCCACTTACTAATTGAATTCGAACACAAAGCTTATTGGGTCCTAAAGCATTGTAATGATGACATTGAGACCGCGTGAAAACACCGGAAAATGAAATTAAATGAATTGGAGAATTGAGAGACATTGCTTATGAAAATTCATTGATTTATAAAGAGAAAACCAAAAAGTTTCATGATTCTAAAATAAAAAACTGGGTTTTTAACATTGGAGATCAAGTGTTGCTTTTTAACTCAAGCTTGAAAATCTTTTCTGGCAAGTTGAAATCCCGTTGGTCTGGTCTATTCACCATTACCCAAGTTTTTCCATATGGGACCATCGAGCTAGCTCAAAATGATGGTCCTAATTTCAAGGTGAATGGCCATAGGTTGAAGCACTACTTTGGTGGGGAATTTCCCTCTTTGAACTACCTCGACCAAGTCACCTTCCCCAATGATAATTAGTATTGAGGGGATCGAGTCGAGCTCATGACTCGATAATAAAAAATAAGGTGCCTCGTGCGGTTGTCCGATGCTTATCCATGTACATATTATCACTTTCTAATGTAGCTTACGTGAGGGGATTTGTGCCCTCCAACCTTTGTTCCATGGTTGTTTGTGCATTGTGGTTTTTAGATGATCACGATCTTCACGATTAGAGCCTCTCGTGTTCATTTTACTGAGCACTCGATCATTTTATTTGAATAATTTCTCGATATCCACATGATATATCCTTTGATGTTCTAACCTTAGGTTTTTAGCACAATTCATAAACGGCTATTAATTTAATGGTTCCACCCTTTCCATGCTAGATTAGGCATTCGACTTCGTCTCTAGTATGAGGGTATCCTAACCTTAGACACAAAACATTTAGGACAATGTTTAACTTTAGTATTGGGGGGAGGGGGGGGGGGGGTGGATAGATACTTGCCTTGACAAACCTTCACGCTTTCCAAAGTTTATCTTTTTGTTTATCATTTTGTTGCAAAATAAGGCTAAAATGGCCAAATTTAATATTTTTTCTCATGTTTTATAAGTGTTTTAAGACACGAATGTAGATTTTCCGATGGCGAGAACAAGAGTAATTTTTTACTCGACCGTGCGTGTTGAGCATTTAGCTTTGATTCCTTTACTTTATATTAGGCTAAGTCTCTTAAATGAGGACGAGAAATGATAGAGTTAATTCTAAGTTACTATACTAAACGTAGAGTACTCGTATTGTTTCAAAAACTCATGTGTTCTCGTTGTTTGCTTATTCTCCCTTCGCTTGTATATATATTTTGCTTAATATGTATTGGCTTAGAGGTTTAGTTTTGATTTTTGGTTTCTAGTCCTTTATAGTAGCTTCCATGTAATTAAATTGGGAAGAGATTAAGGTATCACCAGCGTCACGGTTTTAAAGTATTGGCAACCCGAATAATTGAAAGCTTCACCTAATAATAAGATTTCAAGTGCTCACCTAAATCAAGCAAACAATTTGAAGCTCACAAGGCCAAAAAATCTATGCGAAATTGAAAGTGAATTATGCCTTAGTCTTTGAAGCTTTAAAAATCCAAAATTCGCTTTTAGCGTGAGGATATACGTCTTTGGCATCTCATGGCGAGGTTAAATAAAAGACAAGACAAGCCGAAGTCATAATAAAAGCTTCATGGCGAAGCTGAATAAAGATGGAGGTAAACCTATGATAATAAGGCCCATCCGTTAGGGGGCGTATAAAAGTCTTGGTAATAAGTCTCATTTTCAAAACCGTTATAAAACCGTGTTTATCCATCCTTCTTGTTGACTTAATTTTTTGACATCGTTGTCTATTAGGGGGTTTATTAATCCGATGATCTTGATTACACCATTATGACTCTATTTTTAGACCTAAATCTCTATCATCGCATAAGTAAAAAAGTATCCTCGTGAAAATTCAAGACAAACATAAAATAAAAGAGATACCACTTAGGAAAATGGTAGTCTAAGTACGTGATTAGGGCATATGAGTAGTGTTAGCATTATTAACATATAATGAAAATGATCTCGTTACACGCTTGGCATGGAATTGGGTGAAAATCGAGGACGACGAAATTATTTCTAACGAAGCATTCACGTGTTCTTGTTCTATGAACCTAAACGTCCCATTTTGCGATGAAAATCATACATTATGTCTAAAACACAAGTAGTGCAAATAGTAGTAGTATAGTAAGTTTATGATTCAATAAAGTGCATAAAAATGAATTTTAGAGGTGCTACGATACTTTATTCTAGCATTGCGTGAGGGCACGGTAATGGTTAGTATGTGGGAGTGATGAGACTGCTTTTATACGTAGTCTCATCATCCAAAATGGGCTTAAAATGCATAAAATATCATAAAAAGTTTGAAATATATGCTTGTGTTTGTTCAATGTATTTTAGGTACGGATACTGAGAAAATGGCAAAAGATCACAAGAAACAAACAAAAACGAACACGGGAAACGAAGCCGCATAATGAACCGGGCCCTAGAGTTGATTTTCCAAGAAAAGACCTTGAAGAATTGAAGATTGTACAAGAAGGGTCCTCCAATATTGAAGAATTGAAACTTTAATCCCTTGTTTATTCATAATTACAAGTTTGGTCCTTAAAGTTTGTCAAAATTACAAAAAGGACCCTCAACTTTGAAGAATTGGCAAGAATGGTCCCTCAATTATGAAGACTTGTCAATATTAGTCCTCCACAATTCAACAATACAAGTCAAGACCTTGAAGATTGAAGACATTACAAGTTTGGTCCTTAAAATATCATCAAATGACAAAACAAGTCCTTGAAATCCCTTTGCAAAACTTTTTGTGGCAAAAGTGTGAGAAACAAAACTTGTTGTTCAAAGGAATCTGATTTTTGGCTAAATAAATTACAAGTGAAAGAAGAATGGAAGACAAGGGACTGTATCTGCCAAGACAACCTAAGACACCTAGACCTATCAGGACATGCCACGTGCCCCCAACTTTTTTTTCACCAATCACCACTCACCAAACCTCCACATCACCATCCCACTCAGCCGGTTTATTAAATAATTATACTAATTAGTCATAAACACGCGCCAAACACACATTTAAACATAAAACAAGATCAAAACCATGTTCATAATCCGATTTGGGTTTTTTTAATTACTAAGAATTAAGTGTTAATACCTTCCAGTTTTATGATTAACCTTACACTAATCATAACCCAACTCCTAAAACCCTTGCCACCTCATCCACCAAGTCATATGAACCACCCCTGCTTCATGCTTTTAGGGAAAATGCCAAAACTTGGCAGAAAATCTAAAAACCACAATGAAGCTTACATTTTAAGCTTGTTTTGAGCCTTTGGATCAAATTCCACCCATCTAGCATCAACAAAACGCCAAGAGAACTTCACATGACCAAGAAAAATTCAAAATTCAAAGGGCAATTTTAGAACTTCACCAACTTGGGTTTTACTTATTTTATGAGCTTCTTAGCTTTCATTGTAGCCTATATAAGGCATTAGCATTACAACATTTCACTTTGTTCTTGGATTCCTAGGTCAAAACTTTGTAAATCCTTATTTCTAGTGAATGAAAAAGTGTGAAAGTTTGTGGTGAATTCCAAGTTCCAGTTTACTTATTGTGTTATTGTTTACATGTTATGAGTTTATGTTTGTAGTTTGAAAGATTGGTTTAAAAGTTTTATGCAAGTTTTCAAAGTTTTCTAAAAACCTGATTTTCTTTCTAAGTCGTTGTTCAAACACTTGAACTTTTTGGGCTATAAGTTGATCATAACACCCTGATAAAGAGTTTATCAAGGTGTTGTGAGGTTTGTGGTTTGGGAAGGATCAAGGGGTGGGGTACAAGCTTGAAAGGATCTTGTTCATTTTCCATTTTTTTTATATAATTTGTTTGCTACTCACCTTGTTGTTCTTAGCAGCTATTAGAAGCTTGTACCTTGTTTAGCTAGGCACATAAGCTCAACAATTCGTGAGTGTGGATGTACATTCATGAGGTTTGAGTCCTCTTTTCCAAAAATCTGTTAAAATATGGTTCTAAGTGATTTTGTGATACTGATGTTGTATGTGTTGTTCTTGTGGCTTGAATCTTGTTCTAAGTGCATGAGAATGTTGTTATGATGCTTGTTTGAGTTTCGTATAACCTGTTATACACTTTGGCTTTGTTAAATTGGATTTTAAAAAGTGAAAGGGGTGTTTAGGTCTACTGATTTAAGCTTTGAAAGTTGGTTTGAGTAGGTGTTTAAGGTTTGTTTTAAGTTGGTATCTGATAATTAACTGATTGTATGCTTTTATCTGCAAGTTTTATGCTTTGAACATCATATCTAAAAATTGTGTTATAACTGCTTTGATTTTGCCTATATTGATCTGAAATCTTAGGAACACTTAGTGTTTATGCATGTTTAGGATTTAAAGGTGCTTAAACAAAGTTTGTGTAACCTGTTTGAAAGATTTGAGGGTTTAAAATTGGGTTTGTGGTCAAGTACATCAGCAAAGATCATTTGTGTTCATCTTTGTGTTCATCAGTAACATTCATATGGTTAAAACAAGATCTATCTTTGATTCAGTGCATGAAACAAGTTCATTTATGCTTATTTGAGTTTATTGTAGCTTGTGTATGCATTTGGTTCAATTTGGTTGGCTTATTATTGCTTAATCTGCTTATTTGTTCAAAACTGCTTATTGTTCATATCTGTGAGATATCTGGGCACATTTTGATTAAACTGTACTAAATGGCTAGGTGAAATTGTGTTTTCTTTGTTGATATTGACTCTTTATAACCCATTGGTTATAATGGTTCCTTGTTTGTTCATCAATTCCAATAAAAGTCCACTAAACACAAACAGTCAAGAAAGTCAAGCAGAGGGAACCCTTTCCCACTGAAACTAGCTATTGCTAGTATTAATTTGTGAACAACTTATTAATAAGCTATAATAGCTTATTTAGACTTGCAACAACTTTGTTTTTGTAATTAATCTTCCTTATTTGACCCATTTGACTATACTGGAGCATTTGAGACTTTGACTTTTAGGTTTGTCTAGAAAACCAACTTAGTTGACTTTTTCATAAGTGCTTATTTGCTTTTTCCAGCTTATTTAGTGTGCTTTTTGGAAATTGTTAAATCAAGATTCACCATAGCACGGGTTTATGATCCGGAGGTCGGGGAGGATAGAATTGGTGTTTAGCCATTATTAGTGAGAGAAACAAGATAAACTAGAAAGGTGTGTGTTTATTCTAGTGAGAGAAAAAGAGAAAGAAAAATGATAATCCTCACCCCTCCATGGAAGTATGGAGGGGTATATATAGCTCGGGACTTGAACTACTTACATGTGACAATATTAGTCCCTATAAGTCCTGACTATGTAAACTATTGTAATTCCGTTAGTCGCTCACAATTTAAGGCTAACATAAATCTTTTTAATTATTAAGCTTAGTTAAGTGATTTGAAACATTTTGCAAAAAGAATCAGCCCTTGAATTGGTCTAGAACTCGAACACGACTATTTTGTCGTTTTGTGTAGAGAGCTTTTGCTTATTTCAGGCTTATTTCTTGGGCTTATTCAAAAAATCTTTTTACAAACAGCTTTATAAGGTCAAGAGTGTGTCAAATTTTAGCTTATGGCATTAGCTTATGGCTTAATGGGCCAAAAAGCCCATTAAGAATAAGTTGAATTTCATTAAGCTGTGATAAGCTTACTTTTAGCTTTTGGGCCTTTGGAGTTTTGTGTTTAAAATTGAATTGTAAGCTAGACTGGAAGTTTTGAGCTTATTTGGACAACATTTTTTTTATTGGGCCTTAAATAAGCCTATTAAGTGGACTGTTTGGCCTTTTAGCCCATTTGGAGACCCATTAGGGGTATTTTGTAATTTCACTTTCATTTTCTGTTTATTTAAGTTAAATTAAACTAGTTTGCAAGTTATTAAATTTTTTTTATAAATTTTGGATTTTTATTAATATTTTATTAATATTTTATTTTTAAAAATTGTTTTTAAGATTTTTGCAACTTTTTCATTTTTCCTAGATTAAAAACATTAAGTTAGGATTTTTAAAATTTTTAAATTAATTTTCTTGTCATTTAATTAATTTTTAGAATTATTTTAATATTTTAATAGTTTTTAATCATTTTTAAATAGTTTTAATTAGTTTTAAATTTTTCAAAAATAGTTTTTAGTTTAATTAAGTTATTTTAGAGTTTTACAAATTGAAAAATCTCATTTTGGTCTTTTTGTTAATTAAATTGATTTTTGGGCTTTATTTAGCCTTAAAAAATTATTATTTAATTAAATAAAAGGTTTGAGTGATTTTTGATTTTTTGTAAACTCCAATTACATTTTTTAGGATTTATTGCAATTTTCTAGGAATTTTTAGAGTAATTTTTAAATTTCGTCAAGTTTTACGGTTTTACGTTTATGACTCTCGTCTTACTGTAATTTTAATCGTATCCGTCATCCTTTTCTTTTTTCTTTCTTCATAATCATAATCACAAACATTTAATCATCTCTTAATACAACACACTAGCCTCCTTGAGAACGAACTCACAACAAGGGTTATTTGTGCACGGTTTTCCTAAACCGTCGTACTTACCCTCATTTATGCTCTTTTTCCTAAAAGACGTATACTATTCCAATCATTGATCAGTGGTATTTTTTTGTGTAGTTGTTTGTAGAGGAGATATAAGGGGTTGTTGTTTGTATTTGATCTGTTATTTTTTTGTTTGATCTTGTGTGTTTATTGTTGTTTGTTTTTTGTTGTTTTAAGACCAATTTCAAGTCTCTTCTCTTGAACCGCCACCTATTGAGTGGTTAGGAAGCCCGAGAACTGTTTTTCGGCTTGATCTTGTGTTCTTCATTTTTCTTTTTGTGGTTTTATCATCATGGTTGGTTCACCTAAAAATGAGTCACCTAAATCTCCTAAATCTGAAACTAGTGTTGTTAAATTTGATGTGTATGATCCTTTATATCTTCATCCCCAGGATATAGGATCTCAGTTAATTTCCTTCAAACTTAAAGGAACTGAGAATTACAAAGTTTGGTCTGATTCTATAAAATTGGCTTTATAAACTAGGAATAAGTTGGATTTTTTTACTGGTACTTGTGTTTAGGACACTAATGGTGGTCCTGCTAGGGATCAATGGGATAGGTGTAATGCTGTTGTTCTTTCTTGGTTACTTGGTTGTGTTTCACCAGAATTGTATAAGGGTCAAATATTTTCTAAATATGCCCAAGATGTTTTGGATGAACTTGAGGAAACCTATAATAAAAAGGATGGTTCTGTTATATATAATCTCCACCATAAATTTAATACTTTAACTCAATCTGGTATGTCTTTGTCTGAATATTATCATGAATGTAATTCTTTGTGGAGACAGTTTGATGCTCTTGTTGATTTACCTGATTGTACTTGTACAGGTTCTGAGGCACTTAAGGAACATGGTCAGCTTCTTAGGCTGATGCAGTTTCTTATGGGTCTTGATGATAGTTATAGTTTTGTGAGAAGTCAGATACTCACATCTGATCCTATTTCAGATGTGAGAACTGCCTTGCTACTTTGTCTAGAGATGAGTCTCATAGGAATAGTCTTGGGTCTTCCAAGAATCCTAAGTCTGGGCCATCTGCTTTGTTGTTAAGTCTGGTGGAAATTCTAATAATTGGAATAAAGGGGTGAATAGAAATAATAATAATAATAAGTGGAATTCTAACAAGATTGGGTCTGGTGGTTATAGAAATGGCAATCTTGTTTGCAAACATTGTAATATGACTGATCATACAAGAGACAGATGTTTTGAATTGGTTGGTTATCCAACTAATTTCAAAAGAAATAATAATGGTGCTACTCAGAGTAATGTTCATAATGCTAGTGTGAATGATAATAGATGTGATCAGGGAAGAGTGTTCCTCAAACTCTCACCTCTGATCAATATCGGATATTGATAAAGTTACTGAATGTTTCAGGTGATAATACTATGGGTTCTACCAACAAATCCCACCCTAATTTTTGTGAGGAACATAAGTCGTTTTCATCGATCTTTGTCTCTAATATCTCATGGAAGGCGTCGGTCCAAGATCTATGGGATATTTGTAACAAATGGGGTGTGGTGATCGATGTTTACATAGCAGCAAAGAGATCCAAATCGGGTCATCGATTTGGTTTCGTACGTTTTATAAACGTTAATGATATCAGTTAGTTAGTTTCCAACCTAAGAACGACATGTATGGGAGGTTTTCATTTATTTTTCGATGTGGCGAAGTATGGTCGAACTAATAATAGACATGTGGAACGTTCTGGGGACGACAAACCCATTGTAGGTTCGAACACTCAATCTGTTAGTATCAAAGAAAATGTTTTTTCAGTCTTTTAACTCGTACGCTAAAGGGTTCCTGGGCAACGAATCAGCGGACATGTCGGGCAAATATGGTGAAAGTAATGCTGGAGCAGAACCTGTGGGGGTGTCGGATTATAACAAGGTACGTATGGAAGCGGGTAATGAAGCGGTGATGTCTATCTCGGTAGACGATTGTATTAATTTGGATGGTATGGAGCGTAGTATTCTTGCTAAAGTAAAGATTTAAGTGTCATTTCAGAGCTTCTAAAACATATGTCTTTTGAGGGATTCGATGATGTTGGTCTTAAATATGTTGGGGGATTTTGGGTTTGGTTGGAATTTGAATCTATGGATCAAGTGGAAAGCGTCAAGACTTAAAAGGCGTTAAATGAGATGTTTTTGGAGTTCAAGATGTTTCTCATGATTTTATTCCAGATGAAAGATGTGTTCGGATAGACCTGGTGGGTTTGTTATTGGCATCATGGGCTTCAAAGGTTTATAAGAAGTTGGGTGGTCGGTGGGAAGCAGCGTGTTTACGGACATGGTAAGTGATGGACCAATGTTTCATGGAAAGTTTTGTGTCCTTACAGAATCTTTACATCATGTGTTAGAGTCTTTTTTTAGTTTCATATCGTAGTCAGACTTATCGTGTTCTCGCTACTAATTTTTCATACTGGGCGCCCAATATTGAATCGTTGAAGGTCAATTCCAGGTCTAATCCTCTAGAAAGGAAGGATGCAGAGGGTCATAGTTTGGATGAAAGTTTGGAAAACGAGGAACATTTGGAGGTTGATAGTTCTGATCCAGATTCCCCTAAGATTGTTAACAATGATTCGGTGTCACCTTCTAGTCGAGTTTTGCAAGAGGAGTATTTCGTGGGGTGGAAAGCGATCTTGTGGACCCCCTGAAGAAGGTGAGATCCGTGGAGATACTGTCTTATATAATGATGGGTGTATTAAGGATCGTATGGAAAAGAATTTGGAAGATGATGTTGGCGAGATTCTTGGAGTGCATTCTCAGGGTAATTGTGGTGTTACGCCAGTTATCGCAACTGAAAAAGACTCCATCATCACGCCTCCATCTACACCCTCGGGTAATGATTTAAATATTGTTGTTGAGTCTGATTCTTCGTGGCTTGATTATGTTGGTCCTCTATCTAATGACGAGCTAGATTCTGATAAACGATGGAGCTATAGAGACCCCAAGGGTAATATACACGGGTTGTTTTCTCTCGCGCAACTACGTACGTGGAAATATTATTTTCCTAATGATCTTCATATTTGGAGTTATTATGGCAACGTAAATGAAGCTATTCTTCTTCATGATGCCTTATCGAGACAAACAAAGGATGCCGGTTAGATCGGTTTTTGGTATGATGCAACGGGTGTTTCAGTTCGTTCATGGGAGTTATTTCTGTTGGCGTCATGGTGGGATCTTTTCTGACTCTGATGTGTCAAGGAAACATCGATGTATTTTAATTAGAACGGTATAGGACAAATTTAGGAAATTACCCTTAGGAAAAGGTAATAATCCATAAATAAGTCGAAGATGGATTTAATTAAACACGTTGATGAACCAAGTTCGTTGTACACGAAGATCAAGTGAATTTGAGACGTATTGCTTCAATTTGGACAATTGATTTGAACGGGTTTTTGATTTTTAAACTAAAATTACTCCTACAATTTTTTAATTAATTAAATCCTAAAGTGCATGAATCGTTCCCCATTATTTATTTATTTAAAGACATTATTAAAAATGTAGAACTATTAAACTATTTAAAATTTACACTATTTAAAAACTTTATTTAAAACTAATTAAACTAATTAAAAAAAAACTATTTTAAATCTCAAAATTAAATAAATCTATTTAAAAATTACTTTAACTTTTTAATAAACAAAATCTATTTTAAAAACTAATTTAATTAAAATCTAATTATTTTAAAAACTAATTTTCTAATAACTAATTAAATTTCTAAAAATTAATAAAACATTTTTTTTAATTTATCTTTGTTTTTATCTATTTATTAAACTTTATAAAATTTATTTAAATGATTGATTTAAAAACTCAGTTAATGAAAACTAGTATTAAACTTAATCTAAAAGCTGACAGTCCACTAATATGAGATAAATTTAAATAATTTAACAGTCTTAATACCAAAACAGATAACTAGATGAGATGGTAAACGCGTATGACCTATACATGTGAGGTCACAGGTTCGAATCCCATAAGGGACATTTTTTTTTGAATATTTATTTTTGACAAAGAAAACTAAATAAGGTCACAGTGATGACCTTAGTGTTGTGTGATTGTGGACTGATAGGAATCAGTTGTGAACTATCAGATTAATAAAATCTGATAGCTTTTGAAATCAGCCAAACCTGATAGCTATTTTCTTTAAACAATAATACATCAAAGCAGTAATACAGTCATAATATCAGCAATTAAGAACTAAAATCAGCAAAGTAAGCAACTAAATCTTATACAGATTTCAACACTAACAATAAGCTTTAAGCAATTAGTCAATCAAGCAAATAAGGCAAAGTTATACTAATTCATATTTAGCTAAATGACTGATATCAGCAAAGCTTAACATTCAACAAAATAAGAACAAGTTAAAATCAGTCACTCAATTATCATCAAACAAACCAAGTAATCTTTAAACACCCTTATAACAGCAGACAATAATAACAACCAAGGTTCAGCTATCTATTAACATATCAATTCCAGTACTAGCATATAAACATCATTTAGCATGCCAACAATAGAAGAAAAACAGATTAAATCTCACAATCCCACTAGCAGACTTAGATATAACCAAATCCGTTATCTAAAATTAATTTACTTTCAAAATCAGTTAAGTAAACTTACAGATTCAACAGCTAATAAAAAAACTCAGATATAAACTCAGACTTCGGTAGACATAAGTAAACTCACTCATTCAGATTTGACACAATCTATATCAAAAACCTTCAAACTTAATCCATTTATCATAATATAACACAAAGAATCACTAACACAGATTTATTAAAAATTTAAAATAACATAAATATAAAATGGTAACACACCTTTTGTAGAAAACCGTTGAGACGTAGAGGGGCGCTGAGCCGTCTAAGTACCGAATCGAGACCACCATACACCATTCCTTGAACCCCTCACCACCATTTGAAACAATTTATTCAACTTTCCAGTGGAGAAAGTTTTTCCACCAATATTTATTTTCAATTATCTAACTCAAGCTATTTATTAGCTTAATTAAATAATTTTATCAATATTATTATAACTAATTAGTTTAAAGATTAAACTGCGATAATAACTTTAAACAAGAAAATAAGCACGATTTTAAAATGTAAATGTGATGCGTAAAAATTAAAGCTTTAAAAGTTAAACTAAAAATTAAGATTTAAAAATAAATGACGAAAAATTAAAACCTTAAAAGTAAAATTGAAACTTTAAACTTTATAAAACCGTAAACTTGATAAAAATAACTTGAAAATTAAACTGAGTGAAAATGTTTTAAAATTTTAACTAATTAAAAATGGTGGGAAAAATTAAAAGTTTAAAAATAAAACAGGAAACCAAAACCAAACATAAGTCAGAATATTCAAAATCTCACCTAATTCGGAATCCAGGTTTCTCTATGTAATTCGGAATATGACTTTTGTACTTAGTTTGGAATAAGTGGTCTTGACCTAGTTCGGAATCCGAGTTGCACATGCAATTCGGAATACAGGTTCAACAATTAATTCAGAATCCCAATCCCTACCTAATTCGGAATATGTGAACTCCAACCTAGTTCGGAATACTTATGTTGGACCTAGTTCGGAATCAGAGTTGTACATGTAATCCGGGAAATAAAAACAATAGCTAATTTGGAATCCAGCAATCTGCACTCAATTCGGAAAGTGGAGTCCTGACCTAATTCGGAATCTGGTTCTGAAGTTAATTCGGAATGTATATGTTTGTATATAAGTCGGAATCCACAATCGCACATACAATTCGGGATATAGATCACTAACCTAATTTGGGATATTAAGTTCACACTCAAGTCGGAATGCAGTGTTGTGATTTGGAGGGAAAAATGAATGTAAGTCGGAATAATGATGTTTGATCTAATTCGGGATAAAAGTAATTTTGCATGTAGTTCGGGATATTAGGGTTTTGAAAACCCGGATTAACACCAAATAAGCTAATCACAATAAGCACTTACCAAAACTTTTACCAAATCAAATTTTAGAGAAAGCTAATAAGACACAATTTAAAAACTTTTAAGAAAACTAATTAATCATAATATTAAATAGCAACTTTTTATAAAAATATTGAACTACCAAAATCAACTTATTTAAAAACTAACAACATAAAGATTAAGCAATAAGCACAATAATCTAACACCTTAAACACACTAACTCAATAAGCAAAACTCAATAAGCACAACTCAATAAGCTAACCAATCACACAATCAACAAAATTAAACCAACTACATGATTAATTAAACAAAACAATAGATTATAATTAAGAAAGGTAGAATGAGAATTTATTAAAAAGCTTGATTATATTACAGATTAAGATCAAAGATTACAAGATGAAAGATTAAAAAGCTTGAAAGAAACTAGAGAGAAGAAAAAAATAAAACACACTTAATTACCTACTAAAAATTAAATACTAAAATTAACTAACTTCTTAATGACTATTTTCTCTAACTATATATAGGGGAAGTGGAAGGTGCTTGTTTCTTCTTTTCTTCTTGACTTCTCGTCTTTTAAGAAACTCGTCTTTCTCGACTTTGTCTCGGGATTAGTCGAATGATAACTTGAACTCGTCTTCTAATTTTCTTCTGTTATTAGACTTGGTTCTTTGACTTTGTTAAACTTTCGTCTTTAGACTTTTTCCTCGATAAATCTTCAGAATAGGCCTTTGACTTCCGTTCTTCTTGCACTTTTGATCTTTTGACTTCGTCTTTTGTCTTTTTCTTCAATAAAAGCCCGTGAAAGCCCTTGTTTTCTCCCTTTTTCATATTTTTATCCTAAAACACAATAAAAACACAAACCACGCATAATTCTGACTTTTACGACATAAAATACACGTTTTGGTCTTGTCTTTATTATAATTAAGTGGTAAAAGGATAAGTGTTTTCACACTTATTAATCATTAAGGCTATGACGACTCAACAAAAACGAAAATTCTTTCGTGACGTCAAGTTCTACTTTTCGAAAGAAACTTACCTATTTCGGACTTGTGCGGATCAAATTATTCGACGTTGTGTTTTTGACACCGAAGCTTCTAATATCCTTAGAGCTTGTCACGAGGGACCAACGGGTGGTCACCATGGTGCTAATCTCACGGCGAAGAAGGTCTTTGATGTCAGATTCTTTTGGCCTACTATTTACCGAGATGCACATGCACTTGTCAAGTCATGTGACTCGTGCCAACGTCAAGGAAAAGCCTCATAAAACGATGATATGCCACAAAACATCATCCAAGTGTGTGAGATCTTTGACGTTTGGGGAATTCATTCTATGGGGCCGTTCCCATCATCTCGTGGTAATAAGTACATCCATGTCGCCGTTGACTACCTATCCAAGTGGGTGGAAGCTAAGGCTTTTGATGAGATGGCATTTATACATGATCTCATCGTTCTTTTCGGGCTTTAAATGCATAAAAATGTCATAAAATACCATATATATGCTTGTGTTTGTTTACTTGTGTATTTTAGGTATGGATATCGTGAAAAAGACAAAAGATCACAAGATACAAGGAAAAACAGACACGAGAAACGAAGCCGTACAAAGAACCGGGCCCTAATCATGGAATTTTCAACAAATACCCTTGAAGACTTGAAGACAAACAAGATTGATCCTCCATTAATGAAGAAATGACACTTAAAACCCTTGTATATTGATAATTAAAAGTTTGGTCCCTTAAGTTTGTCAAAATTGCAAAAAGGTCCTTCAACTTTGAAGAAATGACAAGATTGGTCCCTCAACAAAATCAATTTGTCATTTATGGTCCCTCATGAAGTCAAAGATACAAATAAGACCTTTGAAGATCAAGATTGCCCAAGATCAGCCCTTGAAATTACTCAAAATGGCAAAAACAATCCTTTGAAACCTATTTCTAAAGTTTTGTGCCAAATGTGTAAAAAGGTGAAAGTTATTAACAAAGCAAATCGGGTTTTAGGGCTGAAAACCTTTAAATGCCAAAAATCTCCAAACACAAGGACCAAAAGTGCACACTATGAAACATTCAAATAAAAAGTGCGCCTAACACCTTTTTTCCCCAAAATACGGATCAAACAAGTTACTGTTTATCCTTTTACACCTCCAGTTTTCACCCCAACTTATACTTGGGTAAATTTCAATTAAACTTGCCCACGTGTGATTCACACACGCAGGAACCTTTCCCACACCTAAAACCCTCAACCCACTCACTGTAGACCCCACCCCCAATTCCCCATTCAACCGATCACATCACACCTTGATCCCCAAGTACTGTGACGTGTCCCAAATCAACAGTGGAGATGCATTGCTTCATCACAACGCAAAAACAAACGGATGAGATCAAGTTTGGACAGCTCACCACTCAAAATCGTCAAGGGCATATTTGGGAATTACTTTGATTAGGGTTTTGTGTTTAAGCAGCCTAGAATGTTCATTAGAGTAGTATAAATATAGGCATCAACTTGTGATGACCCTTTGTTCCAGTTTTCAAGCTTTCACTTGTAATTCCTTTTTAAAAAAATAAAAGTTTGGTATTTGATTTAATCAAGAGTAATTCCTTTTTATTGTTTTTAAAAGTTGTGTATTGTGTCAAAGCTTGATTCTGAGTTCCAATTTTAATCTGGTTAAGTAATTTTGTGGTTCAAAATTATTTAAGAGTTTCTGAATTTGAGATTTCCTTGGTGAAATCTGTTTCAGGTTTAAGTGTTAAGAGGTTTAAGTTTAATCAGTGAAATAGTGTTTATAAAACGTGTTTGATAAGGTTTAAAAGTTTTTTGGAAAGGTTTAAGTAAGAAGAAAAAGGAAACAGATTATATAATTGCTTGTATACTGTTTTGCTTTGATATGTCTTAAACAGGAAGAAGGTTGTTGATCCAAGGATCTGCACCAACCCCAGTTGGTAAGGAGGTGGATTATACATCCACTAGGGCCCTGGATGTAGGGTCCTGAGGTAAAAACACTTTTTCCCTTTTTGAAATATCAGAAAAAGTGAAGTTTGAAGTGAAATGCATGATTGTTTGATTATTGTTGTTATAGCTGTTTGATTGGAGTTCTTTTGGTTTTGTATGCATGCTAGACCTGTTTGTGATCAGTTTGAATAGGGTTTAGAGCATTTTGATTTGATAAAATTGCATAAACATAATTTAAAAGGGTGTTTGGAAACAAGTTTAAGCAGGGAAATAGTTTTGATTTATGCTTTGATTAGGTGTTAGAAGTATTGGAGTAGGTTGATACAAGTTTGTTAGGTAGTTATTAGTAAGATTAGAAGGTTTGGAAGCAAGTTTGTATGCTAAAAGTGAAAAAGAGTAAGCATAAATCTGCATATCCACTAATCTGCTCATTTTTCATGAATTTTGATGCTTGATCATTGATTACTTGTTAGTATTAGGGTTACTTGTAAGTTGAGATTGTTTGAGTATCAAATTGTGATTGTGTGTGCAAATTTTGGGCATTTGAAGTTGGCTTAAGTGCAAGTAATCTGTCAATAAAGTCACAGACCTAGCCATTTGTGCATCAGCAACTTGACATAGCTTGTGTATGCTTTGTTTTTGATCATTTGGTGTGCTAGTTGATTGTTTCTTGATTGCCATTGACTCCTTGTGCTTAAATAAGCACAAGGGTGCCCCCCTTTGTCCACAATCATCCACCAATAATCCACAGCCTAAGTCCTCTTGGCTGCCAAAATACACAAGTGAAAACTTCACTTGTGTTCTTCAAAAGAGAAACCTGACACGTTTTTGATTTAAATTTGGATCAATCATTGGCAAAAAAAAGTGAAAGTGGTTTGGATTATTAAGCTAACTAGTGTCAGTTTTGGTTGGAAAAAGAAAAAATAAAAAAAAATAAAAAAGAGCAAAAACTCACCTGCAGTGGGCTCGAACCCCAGACCTCTCGATTGGAGGAGTAGGGGAACTACCACTGATCTAGATGGTTTTTTACGTGATAGTTTGTTTTCAAACTTTATTTAACCTTGTTTTTTCTTTGTTAGCTTATTAAAAGCCGTGGCTTATTTCCCCATTTTCCAGCTTATTTGCTTTTCATTTTTGGCTTATTTGATTTTTCCTAGGATCTTTGTAGTATTTGAGACTTTTCTAGCCTATTTTTATATTTTTCCCTTTCTTTATTTATTTTCTAGAATTTATTTAATACCCGTATTTTATTAAATCATTAAAAAATAGTAAAAAGAGTTTTTATTTTTAGGAAAAATAATTTTAAGGTTTTAAAATAATAATTTAAGGTTTACATTAGGTTTTGGTTTTAAAATCTTTAATTTTTAATTTTATATTATTTTAAGGTTTTTTATAAACTTTAAACATTTTTATAAAATTATTAAAAAGGTTTTAGGAGCTCTAATTTGTGTTTTTCTCTTAGTTAGAATATTTAGGATTTTTGAGAATTTTTTAGAATTTATTTGAAGACTTTTTATTTTTAGCATTATTTTATTATTATTTTATTATTAAAAAACCAAAATTTTCTTTTTATTTCTTTTTCATTTTTCTTAAGTTCTTTAGCATTAATTAAGACCTTTTCCATTTTTAGAATATTTTTATAGTCTTTAGATTTATTTTTATAATTATTTTAAGTTTAATTAGTTTTTAATCATTTTAAATCATTTTTAGAGTTTTAAAAATAGTTTTAATAGGTTTTAATTTTTAGAAAAATACTTTTTAGTCTTCTAATAATATAAGTTAAGTATTAGTTCAATAAAATCATATTTTAGACATTTGAATTAGTTATATTTAATTTTAGGGCTTTAATTAGCATTTAAAATTAAATATTTAATTAATAAAAGGTTTTAAAATATCTTTGTTGGATTTTTATCTTTATTTATATTATTTTAGACTTCTTTTTAGTCTTTTTAATTAATGATTTTGTTTTTGGTCTTAGTATAAAATTTTTAATTTGGGTAGTTTTTCACGGCTTTACGTTTACGTCTTTTTCGTCGTAGTTTAATTTTAACGTAACCGTCTTTTCATCTTCTCATCCCCATTCTTCTCAATATTAATCTCAAATAACTACAAGTTAATTCACACACATATACCTCCTTGGGAAACGAACTTTCTCTCATTTTATTTGATTAAGGGTCATTTGTGCACGGTTTTCCTAAACCGTCGTACTTAATACTTTCCACTATTTTGTGTTGCTTTGTTTTTCCTAAAATAAAGTATACATAAAAGGACTGCAATCAATTTTGGCGCCGCTGCCGGGGAGGTGTGTTGTGCTTTAATTTGGAAACTTTTGTTTTTGATATTATCCATAATAAGTATTTGTGTTAAGTGGAACTCCCTTAACACGTATTATCGGTTTTCTTGGTTTTTTCTTGTATAAATATTAATATATTGTATTAAGTATCACAATCAATATACAATATCTCCAAAAGTGTGAAAACACAACCTTAATTGGGATTTGATCTCCTAATTATTGTATTCGAATCTCAAACAAAAAGAAAAGGCAATAATAGATAAATACTTTCGTGAAGCTCGATTTTGAAAAATACAAACTATAAGGTGGGTATAAGGCGGGTATTATAAAATATACCCTAAGGAAAAAGGCTCTTAAGTGCTTCGCGCCGCCTCGTTTCCCCGCTTGCTTGTGAGTATTTTGAGATTGAAGGCTAATCGAGGGTTTTGCCGCCCAAAGTATTATTACGTATACTATATTTGCTTGGTTTTCTTTGTGATTAAACCCTCGTGAACAATTTGGTTTTCACCAAAGTTCTAAAGTCATTCGAAGGCGTTCACTCCACGTGATCGTTTTCATTCCGTTGAGGCTTCTTTAATCAAGAGTTTGATTCGAGAAGAGATTTTGTAGATTGTTGTCTACGAAGATACACCAAAATCCAAAAAAATTAAATATCATCAAAAACACAAAAAAAAATTGAAAATTCACAAAACAACCAAAAAGAATCTTCTTTGCTCACCTCCCATTCTTCGTGTAGTTTATGATCACTCGTAATCAAGCTAAACGAGCTCGTAAACGTCTTCAAAAACAAGCAAATCAAGGATCGTTGATTGTTGAAGAACCTCCAATTGTTGAACCTATTGTAGAACAAGAAGTCGTTATGGCTAATCGTACTATGATGGAGTTGCTACAAGCACCCACCGAGGGTTTTGGAGAGGCTATTGTTATTCCCGCCATCCTTGCGGAGAATTTCGAGATTAAGACGGGTTTAATGTCTATGTTGCAAGCAAACAAGTTTAGAGGTCACGAGAAAGACAACCCGCATTACCATATTAGGAATTTCAACCGTCTCACCGCCACTAGCAAATTTAAGGATGTTCCACATGACGCCATTAAGATGATGTTGTTTCCATATTCGTTGGATGGACCCGCAAAAATTTGGCTCGAGAAAGAACCGCCAAATTCGATTTTGACATGGGCCGATCTCGTTTCTAAGTTTGTGAACAAGTTTTTTCCACCATCTAAAACAACACACTTAAAAAATGAGATTTCACGATTTGTGCAACGTAACAATGAAAGTTTTTCAATGGCATGGGAACGATTTAAAGAGATGTTACATGAATGTCCACACCATGATTTTTCGGAATTGCATCAAGTGGATACTTTTTATAATGGGCTTAATGATCATGAACGAGATTATTTGAATGCCGCCGCGGGTGGTAATTTTTTGTGCAAGACGACAAATGAGGCTTTACAAATCATTGAAAATCGATCTAAGGTTTATAGCCCTCGTAACACACCGAGTGTTGCCAATATGGGTTCGTCATCTTCGTCACAATCGTCTCGTAGCATTAACGCCTTACATGATGAAGCTAATGAGGAAAATCGGTTTTTTGATAGATTTGCTAATCTAATGTCCCATTGGAAGGCTCAAGAAGCTTCTAATTCCGCTTCGGTTAAAGCGGTTGCTAAGAGTTTTTTATCTTGTGGGGGAGCTCATGATCTTTCCGAGTGCATTACCGCGGATGGTAACACTTCGAGTGCTTATGTAGCAACGGGAACTTACAACCAAAACGGCCAAGGTTCCCGCCAAAATCAAGCTCCACCAAATCAAAATGTTAATAATTATCGAAACAACAACCAAGGTAATTACCAAGGCAACACACGCAATTACAACAAAGGGAGTTATCAAAGTGGGAATGGACAAATCTCTAATCAAAACCAAAACCGTGATTTTCAAAACACTACTCAAGGTTTTCAAAATGCTCACACGAAAAATTTGCAAGGAGAATTTTTAGATTATGCAAAAGCAAATGATGCTAAATTTGATAATATGCAACGTGAGATGATTAGCTTAAGATCCGAGTTGAAAAACGAGCTTAAAAATGAACTTGCTAATGAACTTAAAACTCATGCAAACAAAATGGAAGGAAATGTCCAACGTCTTCAACAAAACCAACAAAAGATGGAATTAGGACAACATGAGATTAAGCAAGAGTTATTAAAAGCGGATGATAGGCAATCAAAATTTGAGGACCGAATGGGTAAAATGTTTGAAGCAATCATGTGTAAGCCCTCTTCTTCGGGTGGTCTTCCTAGTGATACCATTAACAACCCGAGGGGAGAATTGAAGGTTGTTGCTACACGAAGTGGTAAAACTTTCAAGGAACCAATCTCTCGTCCAAGTACTTCTAAGGAGAAGGAAATCGAGAAAGAACCCGAGGTGATGGTCGAAAAGGAGCACATTACAATCCCACGAAGTACCGCTCAAACCACACCTACGGTTACACCAACACCAATTGTGGAACCTGAGTTTCCAAGGCCGTTGCCTAATGACCAACCCACACCACCTTTACCTTACCCTTCGAGACGAAACAAAGAGAAGGCACAAGAACGGAATAACTATCAATTTGAGCTATTTATGAAAATGTTTCGAGATTTGCATTTTAACATAAGTTTTGCCGACGCTCTTATCATGATGCCTCGATTCGCCGCAAACTTCAAAAGTATGCTAAACAACAAAGAAAAGTTACAACAATCGTCTAGTTGTTCATCGGTTTTTCTAAGCCGCATACCACAAAAAGTCGATGATCCCGGTAAATTTTTGATTCCGTGTGCTATTCAAGATATGGAGGAATGCTACGCCTTGGCCGATCTTGGTGCTAGTATTAATTTAATGCCTCTCGAGATTTTCAAATCGCTTTCGCTTCCGGCTCTTACTCCTTCGAACATGTCCATCGAGATGGCCGATCATTCTACGATCATGGCATGTGGAGTAGCCGAGGACGTTTTCGTTAAAGTCGGAAAGTTTTACTATCCCGTTGACTTTATCGTTGTAGACATTCCTATTGATCGAAAAGTTCCTCTCATTTTGGGTCGTTCATTTTTGGATACATCAAGAGCACTTATCGATGTTCATGCTCGAAAAATCACCCTTCGTTTCAATGAAGAAGAACTTGTCATCAATGCAACAAAAAACTCCAATCTTTCTCATGTCTATTCTATTGCAACTTTAAACCATGGTGACTCGACCAATGTCATTTGCAAAGAATTTTCACCAAGAGTTTTAGGGAATGTCTCCAAAAACAATTTACCATTTCCTCCGCCGGTGGAGGTTATGAGTGTAAAACCTACAAAGAAGAAACCATCAATACTTGAATCGAAAAATCCTTCGCCTCATCTCGAACATTCATTCTTGAAAAGTGTTGATAAGTTGCCGGTTTCTACGGAAGATCCTTCGGATGATGAATATGTAGACTCCGATGGGGAGGTTTTCTTCGTCGATAAACGTTTTGAGAACTTGCCACCACCAAAACCAAAACGGTTTCAAAATGTGAGAATTTTTAGTGTAACTAACATCGTCTTAGAAACACCGAATATTTTCGACATAATCAAAAAGGGTTTTCATAAGGAGAGTTTAAAAGATAACAAAGGAAAAGATCTTAAATGTGATTTAATTGATTTTTCTACAAATCTAACTCCGTCATCACCGCGTGTTTTGAGTGCTACAAACTCGTCTACTCCTTTTGACGATGCTTTGTGTGGTTCTAGTATGGGGGAAGCCCCTTATGTTCCCTCATCCTTGTCCACCGAGGACGAGATCTTCGATCCCGGAATTTCATGTAAAGGGAAATCTCGGTCTTCCACCGATGCAATAAATGGAAAATCTTTCTATTTGCTTGGTGCGAGTCTACCTCGAGTAGCTCAAACGTTTGTCTTACCAATTGTCTCACCCTTCTACTTCTCATCTATTTTCTTCAAACTCTTTGAGTTTATGGCACATGTTGAAGTGGCGTTAATTTGTTTTTCTAATGAAAACGAGAACGCCATCTTCGACCCCGGTATTTTGCATCATCTAAGGACTTAGTCCTTTATACCGGTTGCTTTTTGGGCCTTGTTTATCATGTAAGCCCCATCAAAAATTGACCACACCATGAATTTCCCTAAATGTTCACATTTTGAGGGGATCGAGTCGAGCTCATGACTCGGTAATCAAAAACGAGGTGCCTCGTGGGGGAAATCCCATGCTTATCTTTTATATTCACTAATAAGGGGACTTGTACCCTTCCAACTCGTTATCTCGTGGTTGTTTGTGATTGTGTTATCTAGATCATCATCATCATCTACGATTGAAGACTCTCGTGTTCGTTTACGTGAGCCTCCATCGTTCGTTTGAAGAAGTTTTTCACGAATCCATGACATATCCTTTATTGTTCTAACAATTATCTTTTAGCATAATTAATAAACGGCTTTAGATATATTGTTGATCACCCTTTCCATGCTAGATCCTAAGCATTCGATTCTTCGTCTCTAGTATGGGGGTGCTCCACCTTTAGACTCGAAACATTGAGGACAATGTTTACTTTTAGTATGGGGGGGTGAATAGGTACTTGCTTTGCTACGCCCTCATGTTTTCCAACTTTCAATGTTTTATTTTGATAATAAGGCTAAAAATGGACAAATTTTAAAATTTTTCTTAGTTTTCATAAGTGTATTTAAGACACGAATGTATATTTTCCGATGGGTAGAATAAGAGTTAATTTTTTACTTGATGGGCATTTGGAGCCATTTACATTCCTTAACCCGCTCAATTCAAGTTTTGCTAGACTTTTATATAGGGAGCTTTAAAACGCGAAAGTCTTAATTCATTCGGGTTAAGAACAAGAACTTTTCGCAAGTTCCTATAATTGATTCTAGAAAGTCACTTATCAAGGGAACTTTAAAACGCATTCTCTAAACTTGAAAAAGTCCAAGAAAGTGCAAGATCCTATAGGTGGCTTGAAAACCCAAAACTTTGATTTGATATAGTCTTAATGAAAGCTAATCCAAATTTGGCTTAATTTTGACTTGCATGGCTAAGTATTCACGAGTCTCTTTAATTAGAGGTCTTTATATAGTGAAGAACGAGAAATGATAGAGTTAGACAAGTGATCATGCTAAACGTAGAACATGAAAATGTTCTTTCAAAAACTCATATGTTTTTAATTGTGGCTTTTTCTTCCCATAAGATCAATGCATTAGGAATAAAACATAATTGCAATAAGTAAGGTCGTACGATTTGAAAGGTTACTTAGCCTCTAGCGCAAGATCGTTTAAAAGTTGCTCGGGGTTGAATAGAGTTCATAGCCAAGGCATAACTTATTGAAGCGGGACGCGAAGATTGGCGATCATCCAAAAAGGCCCTAACAAGGCATGAGGAGCTCTATTTTTGCTAAAGATCCAAAGATGATGTGAAGTATCATTATTCCAAAATCAATATGAAGGATCGAGACACACGACGAGAAGCAATTACTCCCCTAAAGAATGGAGAAAGTCTATCCAAAAAGACCCTAACAAGGTATGAGGATAAATATATCCAAGTCCGAAAAGGAGGCGGATCGTTGTATATCAAAGTCCAAAGTAAAGATTGAAGAAAAATGATGAAGTCGTGGTCCTATATGAAGAATCTCTCAAAAACGTCAAGTGAAGAAATTCCAATATATGAAGAGAAGACCATAATTTCAAGAACGTCTTCCCAAGATTTGAAGTATGAAGTACATGCCAAATATCAGTCCGAGAAAGGTCTCAAATCGTGAAACGAGTTATGCCAAGATATGAACTTAAGGAGATACACGAGAAGTCGTTTTAAAAGATTTTGTCCTTCGGCTAACTATTGATCAAATCGTGCTACTTTGCTTTCGGACTAATAACTACTCTAATAAGTCAAAATGAATCACTTGTGATCCATGACAAATAGATAAAAAATGCTAGTAACCCATTTCCTTTTATAATAACTAGGATTGCGGGGAGAAAAAGTATTACACAATTTGGACGTATGAGTAGTGTTAGCATTGTGACTTGTACCAACAATGATCTTGTTTTTGCACTTAGCATGGAATGTATGACAATCGAGGATGACGAAGTTTACTCTAAGGGACATTAACTTGTTTCTATTCTTTGACCCTAAAAGTCACCTTTTGGTGATGAAAATCATACATTATGTCTTTACACATTCTCGTAGTATGTTGCAAGTCTTTTACTCTTCAATAAAGGTTAATAAAATTGAACTTTGGTGATTCTTAGATACTTTATTCTAGCATTGCGTGAGGGCACGACAATGGCTTAGTATGGGGGAGTGATGAGATAGCATTTATACATGATCTCATCGTTCTTTTCGGGCTTTAAATGCATAAAAATGTCATAAAATACCATATATATGCTTGTGTTTGTTTACTTGTCTATTTTAGGTATGGATATCATGAAAAAGACAAAAGATCACAAGATACAAGGAAAAACGGACACGAGAAACGAAGCCGTACAAAGAACCGGGCCCTAATCATGGAATTTTCAACAAATACCCTTGAAGACTTGAAGACAAACAAGATTGATCCTCCATTAATGAAGAAATGACACTTAAAACCCTTGTATATTGATAATTACAAGTTTGGTCCCTTAAGTTTGTCAAAATTGCAAAAAGGTCCTTCAACTTTGAAGAAATGACAAGATTGGTCCCTCAACAAAATCAATTTGTCATTTATGGTCCCTCATGAAGTCAAAGATACAAAGAAGACCTTTGAAGATCAAGATTGCCCAAGATCAGCCCTTGAAATTACTCAAAATGGCAAAAACAATCCTTTGAAACCTATTTCTAAAGTTTTGTGCCAAATGTGTAAAAAGGTGAAAGTTATTAACAAAGCAAATCGGGTTTTAGGGCTGAAAACCTTTAAATGCCAAAAATCTCCAAACACAAGGACCAAAAGTGCACACTATGAAACATTCAAATAAAAAGTGCGCCTAACACCTTTTTTCCCCCAAATACGGATCAAACAAGTTACTGTTTATCCTTTTACACCTCCAGTTTTCACCCCAACTTATACTTGGGTAAATTTCAATTAAACTTGCCCACGTGTGATTCACACACGCAGGAACCTTTCCCACACCTAAAACCCTCAACCCACTCACTGTAGACCCCACCCCCAATTCCCCATTCAACCAATCACATCACACCTTGATCCCCAAGTACTGTGACGTGTCCCAAATCAACAGTGGAGATGCATTGCTTCATCACAACGCAAAAACAAACGGATGAGATCAAGTTTGGACAGCTCACCACTCAAAATCGTCAAGGGCATATTTGGGAATTACTTTGATTAGGGTTTTGTGTTTAAGCAGCCTAGAATGTTCATTAGAGTAGTATAAATAGAGGCATCAACTTGTGATGACCCTTTGTTCCAGTTTTCAAGCTTTCACTTGTAATTCCTTTTTAAAAAAATAAAAGTTTGGTATTTGATTTAATCAAGAGTAATTCCTTTTTATTGTTTTTAAAAGTTGTGTATTGTGTCAAAGCTTGATTCTGAGTTCCAATTTTAATCTGGTTAAGTAATTTTGTGGTTCAAAATTATTTAAGAGTTTTTGAATTTGAGATTTCCTTGGTGAAATCTGTTTCAGGTTTAAGGGTTAAGAGGTTTAAGTTTAATCAGTGAAATAGTGTTTATAAAACGTGTTTGATAAGGTTTAAAAGTTTTTTGGAAAGGTTTAAGTAAGAAGAAAAAGGAAACAGATTATATAATTGCTTGTATACTGTTTTGCTTTGATTTGTCTTAAACAGGAAGAAGGTTGTTGATCCAAGGATCTGCACCAACCCCAGTTGGTAAGGAGGTGGATTATACATCCACTAGGGCCCTGGATGTAGGGTCCTGAGGTAAAAACACTTTTTCCCTTTTTGAAATATCAGAAAAAGTGAAGTTTGAAGTGAAATGCATGATTGTTTGATTATTGTTGTTATAGCTGTTTGATTGGAGTTCTTTTGGTTTTGTATGCATGCTAGACCTGTTTGTGATCAGTTTGAATAGGGTTTAGAGCATTTTGATTTGATAAAATTGCATAAACATAATTTAAAAGGGTGTTTGGAAACAAGTTTAAGCAGGGAAATAGTTTTGATTTATGCTTTGATTAGGTGTTAGAAGTATTGGAGTAGGTTGATACAAGTTTGTTAGGTAGTTATTAGTAAGATTAGAAGGTTTGGAAGCAAGTTTGTATGCTAAAAGTGAAAAAGAGTAAGCATAAATCTGCATATCCACTAATCTGCTCATTTTTCATGAATTTTGATGCTTGATCATTGATTACTTGTTAGTATTAGGGTTACTTGTAAGTTGAGATTGTTTGAGTATCAAATTGTGATTGTGTGTGCAAATTTTGGGCATTTGAAGTTGGCTTAAGTGCAAGTAATCTGTCAATAAAGTCACAGACCTAGCCATTTGTGCATCAGCAACTTGACATAGCTTGTGTATGCTTTGTTTTTGATCATTTGGTGTGCTAGTTGATTGTTTCTTGATTGCCATTGACTCCTTGTGCTTAAATAAGCACAAGGGTGCCCCCCTTTGTCCACAATCATCCACCAATAATCCACAGCCTAAGTCCTCTTGGCTGCCAAAATACACAAGTGAAAACTTCACTTGTGTTCTTCAAAAGAGAAACCTGACACGTTTTTGATTTAAATTTGGATCAATCATTGGCAAAAAAAAGTGAAAGTGGTTTGGATTATTAAGCTAACTAGTGTCAGTTTTGGTTGGAAAAAGAAAAAATAAAAAAAAAGAAAAAAAGAGCAAAAACTCACCCGCAGTGGGCTCGAACCCCAGACCTCTCGATTGGAGGAGTAGGGGAACTACCACTGATCTAGATGGTTTTTTACGTGATAGTTTGTTTTCAAACTTTATTTAACCTTGTTTTTTCTTTGTTAGCTTATTAAAAGCCGTGGCTTATTTCCCCATTTTCCAGCTTATTTTCTTTTCGTTTTTGGCTTATTTGATTTTTCCTAGGATCTTTGTAGTATTTGAGACTTTTCTAGCCTATTTTTATATTTTTCCCTTTCTTTATTTATTTTCTAGAATTTATTTAATACCCGTATTTTATTAAATCATTAAAAAATAGTAAAAAGAGTTTTTATTTTTAGGAAAAATAATTTTAAGGTTTTAAAATAATAATTTAAGGTTTACATTAGGTTTTGGTTTTAAAATCTTTAATTTTTAATTTTATATTATTTTAAGGTTTTTTATAAACTTTAAACATTTTTATAAAATTATTAAAAAGGTTTTAGGAGCTCTAATTTGTGTTTTTCTCTTAGTTAGAATATTTAGGATTTTTGAGAATTTTTTAGAATTTATTTGAAGACTTTTTATTTTTAGCATTATTTTATTATTATTTTATTATTAAAAAACCAAAATTTTCTTTTTATTTCTTTTTCATTTTTCTTAAGTTCTTTAGCATTAATTAAGACCTTTTCCATTTTTAGAATATTTTTATAGCCTTTAGATTTATTTTTATAATTATTTTAAGTTTAATTAGTTTTTAATCATTTTAAATCATTTTTAGAGTTTTAAAAATAGTTTTAATAGGTTTTAATTTTTAGAAAAATACTTTTTAGTCTTCTAATAATATAAGTTAAGTATTAGTTCAATAAAATCATATTTTAGACATTTGAATTAGTTATATTTAATTTTAGGGCTTTAATTAGCATTTAAAATTAAATATTTAATTAATAAAAGGTTTTAAAATATCTTTGTTGGATTTTTATCTTTATTTATATTATTTTAGACTTCTTTTTAGTCTTTTTAATTATTGATTTTGTTTTTGGTCTTAGTATTAAATTTTTAATTTGGGTAGTTTTTCACGGCTTTACGTTTACGTCTTTTTTGTCGTAGTTTAATTTTAACGTAACCGTCTTTTCATCTTCTCATCCCCATTCTTCTCAATATTAATCTCAAATAACTACAAGTTAATTCACACACATATACCTCCTTGGGAAACGAACTTTCTCTCATTTTATTTGATTAAGGGTCATTTGTGCACGGTTTTCCTAAACCGTCGTACTTAATACTTTCCACTATTTTGTGTTGCTTTGTTTTTCCTAAAATAAAGTATACATAAAAGGACTGCAATCAGCTTTGCCCACGAACGATGCTCGTGTGGTAGTCAAGTTTTTGAAGCAATTGTTTTCTCGGTTTGGAACCCCTTGTGCTATTATAAGCGACCGTGGGACCCATTTTTGTAATGACCAATTCGAAACGGTTTTAAAGAAATATGGGGTTACACATCGGCTTTCTACGGATTATCACCCACAAACGAGTGGGAAATTCGAGGTTTTAAACCGAGCGTTGAAGAGGATCTTGGAGAGATAGATAGGAAAGAACCGACAATCGTGGTCGGATAAGTTAGACGATGCTTTATGGGCCTTTCGTACCGCTCATAAGACGCCCATTGGGTGCACTCCTTACAAGCTTGTGTATGGGAAGAATTTCCACTTACCAATTGAATTAGAACACAAAGCTTATTGGGCCCTAAAGCATTGTAATGATGACATTGAGACCGCGGTAAAACACCGGAAAATGCAATTAAATGAATTAGATGAATTGAGAGACATTGCTTATGAAAATTCATTGATTTATAAAGAGAAAACCAAAAAGTTTCACGATTCTAAAATTAAAAGCAGGGTTTTTAACATTGGAGATCAAGTGTTGCTTTTTAACTCACGCTTGGAAATCTTTTCTGGCAATTTGAAATCCCGTTGGTCCGGTCCATTCACCATTACCCAAGTTTTTCCATATGGGACCATCGAGCTAGCTCAAAATGATGGTCCTAATTTCAAGGTGAATGGCCATAGGTAGAAGCACTACTTTGGTGGGGAAGTTCCCTCTTTGAACTACCTCGACCAAGTCACCTTCCCCAATAGTATTGAGGGGATCGATTCGAGCTCATGACTCGGTAATAAAAAGCGAGGTGCCTCGTGGGGGAGTCCCATGCTTATCCATGTGCATATTATCGCTTTCTAATGTAGCTTACGTGAGGGGATTTGTGCCCTTCCAACCTTTGCTCCATGGTTGTTTGTGCATTTTGGTTTTTAGATGATCATGATCTTCACGATTATAGCCTCTCGTGTTCGCTTTACTGAGCACTCGATAATTTTCTTTGAAGAATTTCTCGATATCCACATGATATATCCTTTGATGTTCTAACCTTAGGTTTTTAGCACATTTCATAAACGGCTATTAATTTAATGGTTCCACACTTTCCATGCTAGATTAGGCATTCGACTTCGTCTCTAGTATGAGGGTATCCTACCCTTAGACTCGAAACATTGAGGACAATGTTTAACTTCCTTGACAAACCTTCACGCTTTCCAAAGTTTATCTTTTTGTTTATCATTTTGTTGCAAAATAAGGCTAAAAATGTCCAAATTTTAAATTTTTTCTCATGCTTTATAAGTGTTTTAAGACACGAATGTAGATTTTCCGATGGCGAGAACAAGAGTAATTTTTTACTCGACCGTGCGTGTTGAGCAGTTAGCTTCGATTCCTTTACTTAATATTAGGCTAAGTCTCTTAAATGAGGACGAGAAATGATAGAGTTAATTATAAGTTACTATGCTAAACGTAGAGTACGCGTATTCTTTCAAAAACTCATGTGTTCTCGTTGTTTGCTTATTCTCCCTTCGCTTGTATATATATTTTGCTTAATAAGTATTGGCTTAGCGGTTTAGTTTTGATTGTTGGTTTCTAGTCTTTTATAGTAGGCTCTATGTAATTAAATTGGGAAGACATTAAGGTATCGCCAGCGTCACGGTTTTGAAGTATTGGCAACCCGAATAATCGAAAGCTTCACCTAATAATAAGATTTCAAGTGCTCACCTAAATCAAGCAAACAATTTGAAGCTCACAAGGCCGAAAAATCTAACGAAATTGAAAGTGGATTATGCCTTAGTCTTTGAAGCTTTAAAGATCCAAAATTCGCTTTTAGCGTGAGGATATACGTCTTTGGCCATAATAAACATGTCATGGCGAGGTTAAATAAAAGACAAGGCAAGACCGAAGTCATAATAAAAGCTTCATGGCGAAGTTGAATAAAAGAGGGAGGTAAACCTATGATAATAAGGCCCATCCGTTAAGGGGCGTATAAAAGTCTTGGTAATAAGTCTCATTTTCAAAACCGTTATAAAACCGTGTTTATCGATCCTTCTTGTTGACTAAATTTTTTGACATCGTTGTCTATTAGAGGGTTTATTAATTCGATGGTCTTGATTACACCGTTATGACTCTATTTTTAGACCTAAATATCTATCATCGCATAAGTAAAAAATGTATCCTCGTGAACATTCAAGACAAAAATAAAATAAAAGAGATACCACTTAGGAAAATAGGAGTCTAAGTACGTGATTCGGGCATATGTGTAGTGTTAGCATTATTAACAATGATCTCGTTACTCGCTTGGCATGGAATTGGGTGAAAATCGAGGAAGACGAAATTATTTCTAACGAAGCATTCACGTGTTCTTGTTCTATGAACCTAAGCGTCCCATTTTGCGATGAAAATCATAAATTATGTCTAAAACAAAAGTAGTGCAAATAGTAGTAGTATAGTAAGTTTATGATTCAATAAAAGTGCATAAAAATGAATTTTGGAGGTGCTACGATACTTTATTCTAGCATTACGTGAGGGCACAACAATGGTTTAGTATGGGGGAGTGATGAGACTGCTTTTATACGTAGTCTCATCATCCAAAATGGGCTTAAATTGCATAAAATATCATAAAAAGTGCCAAATATATGCTTGTGTTTGTTCAATGTGTATTTTAGGTACGGATATTGAGAAAATGGCAAAAGATCATAAGAAACAAGAAAAAACGAACACGGGAAACGAAGCTGCACAATGAACCGGGCCCTAGAGTAGATTTTCCAAGAAAAGACCTTGAAGAACTGAAGATTGTACAAGAAGGGTCCTCCAATATTTAAAAATTGACACTTTAATCCCTTCTTTATTCATAATTACAAGTTTGGTCCTTAAAGTTTGTCAAATTACAAAAATGACCGTCAACTTTGAAGAATTGGCAAGAATGGTCCCTCAATTATGAAGACTTGTCAATATTAGTCCTCCACAAGTCAACAATACAAGTCAAGACCTTGAAGATTGAAGACATTACAAGTTTGGTCCTTCAAATATCATCAAATGACAAAACAAGTCCTTGAAATCACTTTGCAAAACTTTTTGTGGCAAAAGTGTGAAAAAGAAAACTTGTTTTTCAAAGGAATCTGATTTTTGGCTAAATAAATTACAAGTGAAAGAAGAATGGAAGACAAGGGACTGAATCTGCCAAGACAACCTAAGACACCTACACCTATCACGACATGCCACGTGCCCCACTACCTCTTTTCCACCAATCACCACTCACCAAACCTCCACATCACCACCACACTCACCCGGTTTATTAAATAATTATATTAATTAGTTATAAACACGCGCCAAACACACATTTAAACATAAAACAAGATCAAAACCATGTTCTTCATGTTCATAATCCGATTTGGGTTTTTCTTAATTACTAAGAATTAAGTGTTAATACCTTCCAGGTTTATGATTAACCTTACACTAATCATAAACCAACTCCTAAAACCCTTTCCACCTCATCCACCAAGTCATATGAACCACCCCTGCTTCATGCTTTTAGGGAAAATTCCAAAACTTGGTAGAAAATCTATAAACCACAATGAAGCTTACATTTTAAGCTTGTTTTGAGCCTTTGGATCAAATTCCACCCAACTAACATCAACAAAACGCCAAGAGAACTTCACATGATCAAGAAAAATTCAAAATTCAAAGGGCAATTTTGGAACTTCGCCAACTAGGGTTTTACTTATTTTATCATCTTCTTAGCTTTCATTGTAGCCTATATAAGGAATTAGCATTACAAAATTTCACTTTGTTCTTGGATTCCTAGGTCAAAACTTTATAAATCCTTATTTCAAGTGAATGAAAAAGTGTGAAAGTTTGTGACGAATTCCAAGTTCTAGTTTACTTATTCTGTTATTGTTTACATGTTATGAGTTTATGTTTGAAGTTTGAAAGATTGGTTTAAAAGTTTTATGCAAGTTTTCAAAGTTTTCTAAAAACCTGATTTTCTTTCTAGGTCGTTGTTCAAACACTTGAACTTTTTGGGCTATAAGCTGATCATAACACCCTGATAAAGAGTTTATCAAGGTGTTGTGAGGTTTGTGGTTTGGGAAGGATCAAGGGGTGGGGTACAAGCTTGAAAGGATCTTGTTTATTTTCCATTTTTTTATATATCTTGTTTGCTACTCACCTTGTTGTTCTTAGAAGCTATTGGAAGCTTGTGCCTTGTTTAGCTAGGCACATAAGCTCAACAATTCGTGAGTATGGATGTACATTCATGAGGTTTGAGTCCTCTTTTCCAAATAATCTGTTAAAATCTGGTTCTAAGTGATTTTGTGATACTACTGTTGTATGTGTTGTTCTTGTGGCTTGAATCTTGTTCTAAGTGCATGAGAATGTTGTTATGATGCTTGTTTGAGTTTGGTATAACCTGTTATACACTTTGGCTTTGTTAAAATTGGATTTTAAAAAGTGAAAGGGGTGTTTGGGTCTACTGATTTAAGCTTTGCAAGTTGGTTTGAGTAGGTGTTTAAGGTTTATTTTAAGTTGGTATCTGATAATTAAGTGATTGTATGCTTTTATCCGTAAGTTTTATGCTTTGAACATCAAATCTGAAAATTGTGTTATAACTACTTTGATTTTGCCTATTTTGATCTGAAATCTTGGGAACACTTAGTGTTTATGCATGTTTAGGATTAAAAGGTTCTTAAATAAAGTTTGTGTAACCTGTTTGAAAGATTTGAGGGTTTGAAATTGGGTTTGTGGTCAAGTACATCAGCAAAGATCATTTGTGTTCATCTTTGTGTTCATCAGTAACATTCATAGGGTTAAAACAAGATCTAATCTTTGATTCAGTGCATGAAACAAGTTCATTTATGCTTATTTGAATTTATTATAGCTTGTGCATGCATTTGGTTCAATTTGGTTGGCTTATTCTTGGTTAATCTGCTTATTTGTTCAAAACTGCTTATTGTTCATGTCTGTGAGATATCTGGGCACATTTTGATTAAACTGTACTAAATGGCTAGGTGAAATTGTGTTTTGTTTGTTGATATTGACTCCTTATAACCTACTGGTTATAAGGGTTCCTTGTTTGTTCATCAATTCCAACAAAAGTCTACTAAAGACAAACATGCAAGAAAGTCAAGCAGTAGGAACCCTTTCCCACTGAAACTAGCTATTGCTAGTGTTAATTTGTGAACAGCTTATTAATAAGCTATAATAACTTATTTAGACTTGCAACAACTTTGTTTTTGTAATCAATCTTCCTTATTTGACCCATTTGACTATACTGGAGCATTTGAGACTTTGGCTTTTAGGTTTGACGAGAAAACAAACTTAGTTGACTTTTTCATAAGTGCTTATTTTCTTTTTCCAGCTTATTCAGTGTGCTTTTTGGAAATTGTTAAATCAAGATTCACCATAACACGGGTTTATGATCCGGAGGTCGGGGAGGATAGAAGTGGTGTTTAGCCATTGTTAGTGAGAGAAACAAGATAAACTAGAAAGGTGTGTGTTTATTCTAGTGAGAGAAAGAAAAGAAAGAAAAATGATAATCCTCACCCCTCCATGGAAGTATGGAGGGGTATATATAGCTCGGGACTTGAACTACTTACATGTGACAATATTAGTCCCTACATGTGACAACCCCGGTTTTTGAGGTTCGTCACTTAGTCTTATTTTTGGGGTATTTTGTGTGACTATGTGATTTATGTGATCTATGTGTTTATATGTGTGATTTTGGGGATGAGAATGGACGAAATGAGGTACATGGTTTGTAAATCATGGTACGGGTTGGAAATGAAATGAAATGAAATGAGTTCAGAAATGAATTGCGGGAAAGTTCGAATATCGTTTTTACAAGGCCTCGTGTACGTATCGTATGTTGTATGTATGGATTAAGTATATATTATATGTTTAGGATAAGTTTTAGAGATACTTTCCATAATTAGAAACTTTTGGAAATGACGGTTAGTTTGGAAATCGCGTAGAAAGTCGAAAAAAAATCAACGTAAGGCTTTCGGGTTTTGGTCCGGAAGTAACCCGAATGTGAGGTTTAGTTTAAGAATGATGTAAGTTATAAAATAAGGTTAAAAACCAGATTCTTAGGTGCTTTGAGCTTGGTTTGGGCAGCCAAAAGAAAAGGAAGGAAGAAAATAACCAAAAAGCCCAAAAACAGGCCCAATGGACTTGTAATGGGATTAAGGGGCCTTTAGGACTTAACCAAACCCACCCCATAACGAAAATAACCAGATTTTTCACCCCCATAACATCTCATAGTCGAATTTTAACAATGGTGACCAATTAGGGTTTCAAAGATAAAGATCTTCCATTATTTTTAAGGTAAAATCTTCAATCCCTTTTTAATTAAATTGTTTTTATGCATTTATAAATCAATACATGATGGATCTATGATTATGTCTAAATTAAAATCTGAGTTTTAATGATATAATAATTGATGACGTATAGTCCCCAGCCGGGTCATGAACCCGGCCCACGGGTACTACCCGTATCCGGCCCATCACAGATGGGTGGGAATAATGTTATTTGAGCTTATGGGCTTGGATGAACAGTAACCGCACACACGTGTGCGGCCCCCGGCCCGGCATGCCCGGTGCAGGGTTAGACAGAATCATACTCCTACTATGATTAGGACTTATCCCAAAGGAGAGGATATTCACTCACCATAATTAGAAGATAACAATCAATCTAAATCTGGTGATTATCCTTGCCTTGGGGCCGAAGCATCAGTGACAGCCCATTAGGGTTTCACTGCCTATATAAGGAACCCCCAAGGGTTCCACAAAGCTATTACATTCTACACACTCTCAAACTCTCATCCGATTCCTATCACCCTAACCGATTACTTACTCTCACGCCAGAGTCTAATCGTGGGAAACATTCCCACGGTAAGCCTAACGCATGTTGTTTAGTGTGCAAGATCCCAACCATACGATTCACTTGGTGCAGGAGCCGAAGTCCAGCCAACCCGAATTAAGCCTAATTCGGGTATAGCAAGGATCACCCAACTTTTGTATCAACAAGTTGGCGCCATCCGTGGGACCATTACACTAAGCTAGAGCCACAGTCTCATCTTGAATTTTCAATGACGAAGGGGCATCCGCAGGGAAATCCCAGGAACACAAATCCTAGAAATCGGAAGTCCCAATGAGAAGGGATACTCATTCCCAATCGATCCCCTAGCCATCAAGCTGGCGGACCAAACAGCCGGAGTGGTCTTCAGTCCATGGGGGTGACAAGCACGTTCTCCATGACCCCGCCACCTACTTCGACCTTGGATAATCCTGATCCAAGGAGTGCGCCCAATCCCCCTAACAAGGAGCCGCGTAGACCATCGACCGAAGAAGAAGTAGAGGTTGAACCACTCAGCGAGGAAGACCTGACTCGAGTTCTCACGCAGAACTTTGATAGGATCGTCCCAGGGATTACATCAAGGTTGAATCTAGGGAGGGACCTCCAATCTAGACTCAACTTTGGCAATGCCGAACCAAGCACCTCTTCTCAAACTCAGAGGAAGAGAACGACACGACCTCAGGAGCGGAGCCTCTTTGAGGAAACTCCCCAACCTAGGAATGTGTTCGAGCGCATAGGGGATCGTCTCATGCAGGAACTAATACAGTCCAGAGAAGAGGGAGAGAAGTCCGACGGTTCACCCGAACGACCAGATCTGGAACTGACCAGAACCAATCGCCACACAAGCGCGTGGGATAGGATGAATACCGTGAAGAAGGCTCCTGGCTCTTTTCACAAGAGCGACCCTCACCCAAAAGATGGGGCACCACCTCCTTCTCCCGGTCCATCAGGAGAGGACTCGGATGACCATCCGCCCAAGCGTCGCCGACCTAGGCGTACTCCTCCACCACCACCAGACAATGAGGAGTACTATGGCGGTCCCTATTACCGAGAGACGGAAGCAGAAGATCTTTCCCAACCGTGGTGTGACCCTAGTCTCACCCGCCCATGGGCAGACCCCAGGGAAGATCCTTTTACTCTCCGCATACGGAATTACTCCGAGGACACAAAACATCGCATGCCGGCGTGTGTCAAGACTTATGATGGAACTGGTGATCCGGATGATCACCTCAAGATATTTGATACGCAGGCGAAAATTGTGCGATGGCTCATGCCTATATGGTGCCAGATGTTCAATTCAACCTTGATCGGCAATGCTCGTGACTGGTTTGAAGGACTTCCTCCGCGAAGCTTTGATAGCTTCACTGAATTACGCACTGCGTTCAAGAATAATTATACTCAGCGGAAGAAGTATAATAGGGACCCGGTCTCATTGGCAACCGTCAAGCAACAGCCGGGGGATTCTACGGAAGCCTTCACTGAACGCTTCAATGACGAGTGCACACGCACAAAGACAATGCCGAAACTCCTGAAAATTTCCGACTATATGCATGCCATAACAGACAGGGAATTAATCAGACGTCTCAATGACAAGCATCCGGAGAGGTATGACGACCTCATGGAAAGGGTCAGAAACTTCATAGAGGGAGAAACCGCGGTTGCCGCGGCCTATCCTTCAAAAGGAAACAGCTACCGATCGAACGACCAGTCCAGGAGACAGTCGGGCGGTCAAAACAACCAGAAGAATGGTAGGGGCTCAGATTACAAGAGCCAAAACAAGGGAGGACGGCCGGACGATAAGTTTACCTCTCTAAAGATGTCCTACCGGGAGATCTTGCTGACGGAAGGGGCTAATTTCTCGAGACCTCCCCCAATGACGACTCCGCTGGACCGTCGTCAAAGAAATCGTTTTTGCGAATTCGATAACGACAAGGGCCATGGTACGGAGGAATGTATCCAGCTCAAGAAGCACATTGAGTCACTGATCAAGTCAGGTAAACTCAAGCATTTGGTCAAGGATTGGAAGGATGGAAAAGACAACAAGAAGTATGACAAGAAGGATCCCCAAAAGGACAAACCTTCAACTATATATATATGAAGGTTTACCCTTCAAAAGGAAACAGCTACCGATCGAACGACCAATCCAGGAGACAGTCGGGCGGTCACAACAACCAGAGCAGTGGGAGGGGCTCAGATTACAAGAGCCAAAACAAAGGAGGACGGTCGGAGGACAAATTTACCCCTCTAAAGATGTCCTACCGGGAGATCTTGCTGACGGAAGGGGCCAATTTCCCGAGACCTCCCCCAATGACGACTCATCTGGACCGTCGTCAAGGAAATCGCTTTTGCGAATTCCACAACGACAAGGGCCATGGCACAGAGGAATGTATCCAGCTCAAGAAGCACATTGAGTCACTGATCAAGTCAGTCAAACTCAAGCATTTGGTCAAGGATTGGAAGGATGGAAAAGACAACAAGAAGTATGACATGAAGGATCCTCAAAAGGACAAACCTTCAACTATATATATGACCAATCCAGGCATCACCGCACAAGGCAGAAAATTAGTTAAAAATTTTCATGCGGCAGAGAAATCTCATTCCCTCCCATCACAGCAAGCGATGTGATTGATGCGCCTCTCACTATTGAGATAAGCATTGGAACATACAATGTTCGTCGCATGTATGTGGATGGAGGGTCATCAGCAGAAGTACTGAACGAACACTGTTTTGTACAGTTACGACCAGAATTAAGAAGCCAATTAGTACCGGCCAAGGCGCCGCTCATTAGTTTTAGTGGAGACACCATCTGGCCAATAGGGCAACTGCGTCTTCTTGTAACCATTGGGAATGAAGAGCACTCCACCACAGCGTGGATGAACTTTATGGTGATACGCTCACACTCTCCATACAATGGGATCATAGGCCGACCAGGTATCCTGGCCATACGAGCGGTACCTTCCACGGTACACGGGATGATCAAATTCCCTGTGGAAGGAGGAATTGTCACCATCTATAACACAATCATACCAGCATCCAAGTGTCATGCCGTGACAACACCGGTTCCACCTGTTCCCCCCAAGGACGGATCACCACCTCTTAATTGGAAGGTGGCAATCCATCCTGATTACCCAGAACAAGAGGTGTCCATAGGGGGAACACTCTCAGATAACGGCAAGAGGGCCATGTGCTCTCTCTTGAAGGCAAATTTAGATGTATTCGCATGGGAGCCCAAGCATATGACGGGCGTACCGCGCGCGATAGCAGAACATAAGCTCTAGATCCGCCAGGGATACCCACCCGTCAAGCAAAAGAAGCGCGGTCAGGCACCTGAACGCAGCCAAGTGATATTGGATGAGGTACGGAAACTAGTGGACGCAGGTATCATGCGCGAGGTATACTACCACGAGTGGTTATCCAACCCAGTCATGGTCAAAAAGCATGACGGAAGCTGGCGCATGTGCGTGGATTTCACGGATCTGAACAAAGCCTGTCCACAGGATTGTTACCCGTTACCGGAGATTGACTGGAAGGTGGAATCCCTATGTGGATATCCCTTTAAGTGCTTCTTAGACGCATATAAAGGATACCACCAGATCCAGATGGCGGAAGAGGACGCAGAGAAAACGACGTTCCATACTAGTCAGGGCGTATACTGTTATACAAAAATGTCGTTCGGGTTGAAGAACGCCGGGGCAACATACCAGCGGCTTGTTGAAAAAGCCTTCGACTCGCAGATAGGCCGCAACCTGGAGGTCTATGTGGATGATTTAGTCATCAAAAGTCATACGGAGGATGCACTCCTCCGAGACGTCCAAGAGACGTTTGACACATTGAGGAGGATTAATATGAAGCTAAATCCAAAGAAATGCACGTTCGGGGCAACATAAGGAATGTTCCTGGGATATATGATCGATTCAAATGGCATCAAGCCTTGCCCGGAAAAGACGGACGCAGTAATACAGCTACCATCTCCTCAGACACGGAAAGAGGTGCAGTCCTTAAATGGGAAGCTGGCCGGGCTAAACAAGTTCCTATCAAAGTCCGCAAAAAAGTCACTCCCCCTATTCAAAACACTCAAGAAGTGCATTAAGAAGGGATACTTTCGGTGGACAAAAGAAGCTGAGGAAGCCTTTGGTCAACTTAAGCAACACCTCGCATCTCTCCCCATGCTAGTAGCTCCGCGGCCAAAGGAGGAGCTCATTATGTACCTATCAGCCACACATGGAGCAATAAGTGCGGTACTTATGACGGATAGGGACACAATCCAAACTCCGGTCTACCTCATATGTAGAACACTGCAAGGGCCGGAGTTAAATTACTCCTCTATGGAAAAATTGGTTTTGGCATTAGTGTTTGCTACAAAACGGTTGCGCCGATACTTTCAGGCGCACCCAATTGTAGTCATTACTGATCAACCAATAAAACAAGTCATCTCTAGACCAGATGTGGCAGGTAGGCTACAAAAGTGGAGCATTCTATTGGGAGAACACAACATATCTTATAGACCAAGGACGGCTGTTAAAGGCCAAATCTTGGCGGATTTCTTGATAGAGAAGTCGGATGAGGAGGGACCAATCGTACAACAAGACGAAACTCCAGCAGAACCATGGGTGTTATTTACGGACGGATCTTCGTGTACGGATGGGTCAGGAGCTGGTCTCATCCTTACAAATCCGGAAGGAATGGAGTTTAAGTATGCCCTTCGCTTTGAGTTCACAACCACCAACAATGAGGCAGAATATGAAGCGTTGATTGCGGGTTTAAAAATCGCCGCTAGAATGGGAGTCCGCAACCTTGAGGCCTACGTGGACTCAAGGCTTGTCGCGAACCACATTCTGGGAGGATACGTAGCTAAGGAGGATAACATGGTTCGATACTTGGAAAAAGTCAAATCACTCATTGCGGCTTTCAACAAGTTTTCTATCAAGCAGGTACCGAGATGTGAAAATAAGAAGGCGGACGCTCTTAGCAAGATCACGTCTACAAGTTTTGCCCACTTATCCAAGCAAGTCTTGGTGGAAATACTCAAGGAAAAGTCCATAACAGAAGGGGAGGTCGCTGCTATAGTCGAGGAGGACGGACCTACATGGATGACCCCGATCGTCAACTATTTGACTAATGAAACCCTTCCGGACGAGGAAAAAGCGGCACGGCGCATTCGAAGGAAGTCGCAGCATTTCGAGCTTCGAGAAGGTATTCTTTACAAGCGCTCTTTCTTGCAGCCGTGGTTGCGGTGTGTTGGGCAGCGCCAGGCTACTTATGTGATCAGTGAGATACACGAAGGGTTATGCGGCATGCACGCGGGCCCCCGATCCGTAGTGGCCCGAGCTCTACGCACAGGATATTATTGGCCTACTATGCATAGGGATGCACGCGACATGATTCGCAAATGCAGTGATTGCCAAGTGCACAGGCCAGTACCAAGACATCGGCAACAGGAGCTTACACCTATTACATCCCCATGGCCATTCTATAAGTGGGGGATCGACATTGTAGGACCGTTTCCTGTAGCTGCGAGGGGAGTTAAGTTCTTGATTGTCGCAATGGACTACTTTACACGTTGGATAGAGGCCAAGGCAGTCAAATCCATCACATGCAAACAAGTTAAAAAGTTTGCTTGGGAGAACATCGTGTGCCGTTTTGGTTTACCAGGAGAGATCATCTCGGACAACGGGAAGTAGTTCGCGGATAATCCATTCAAGGACTGGTGCACAGCATTGAATATCAAATGGCGCTTCGCGTCTGTTAAGCACCCGCAGACAAATGGTCGTGTGGAACGAGCAAATAGAAGCTTAGGAAACGGCATCAAGGCACGCTTGGAGGAACGAAGTGCCAAATGGGTGGACGAACTACCAGATGTTTTATGGGCGCATAGGACTATGATCAAAACAGCCAACAGGGACACTCCATTCGCATTGGCCTACGGCACTGAAGCTGTTATACCAGCAGAAATAGGAATGCTTACCATCTGCACGGTGGAGGTTAATGTCGTCACGAACGACGAGTAACTCCGGATCAATCTAGATTTGTTGGCGGAAAAAAGGGAGATAGCGGCTATTAATGAGGCCAAGTCCAAGGCTAAAATGAAGGCTTATTATGACGCCAAGGTTAAAGGTGTTTCTTTTCGACCGGGAGATTATGTCTATCGTGCTAACGAAGCAAGTCGAGCGGAGAATACAGGAAAGCTGGGTCCTAATTGGGAAGGACCGTATGAGGTCACGAAAGCCTTAGGACAGGGCACGTACAAGTTACGTGACATGGATGGCCGCGATCTGGAACGCACATGGAACATCTCCAATCTCAAAAGGTGCTATCTTTGAAAGCTATGGATTCCGCATGGATACTTCGCTATATCTGGCTTTAATGAAGATCCATGTTCTCCCTCTGTTTTGTTTCTTATGTTTTTTCTAGGTTCTTTTTTGTTTTTAGGATTTCCCACTCTTGTTAAAACAAAAAATGTAAACGTTCTAATAAAATGTCGTGGTGCCTAGCTAGCTCCACGACTTGTTTTGTGCAAAATTGTTTTGTATCCTTTAGATTCCGTTATAGTCATATGGATTTATTTGTTATTACTATATGTGCCATGTCTTATTCATATGCATTCATTCAATACCGTACATGTACAATGCGCCTCCAGGTGGGGTAAGAGGATTAAGTGAACCTAATAATTCAACTTGTCGCATAAGAGGGATGCAACCCCAATGACGCGGATCATGTATCCTTACTAGACACCTTATTCACGAGACATTGTGATAAGTTTCCATATGCCGCGCTCACGTAGTGCTTTGCATGGTAAAGACGCACGCCACACATCTAGTAAAGTATAGACGTGGTTTTATTCAGGGTAAGACGTGACATGTCATGCGACACATATACATCTGGAAAAGAATATAAACAAGTTTCCAAATCATCAAAATTGCCGTGCATACCACAGACTTATACATAGCATGATAAATGTTTACAACCATAAAGCGCCGTGGACATCCACGGACGAATGTTTAGGTTACAAACCAAACTATCAAAATAGATAACAAATTAAGGGCACCCTACATGGGGAGGGGGGAGAAACCTACTTATCTCCCATTGTTCTTCAACCAGACAAGGCAACATCTCACTGCGTTCCTTCCGCTCCAAAGCTTGAGTCGTATTCCTCTCCTGCACCTCGCTTAATGGTTGCTCATCAACTACGATTCTGGTCACATCCTCATAAATAGGAAGGGTAAGGTGGCTGGGCGAGGGAGTAAAGGAAGCCCATGAATGTCCCTCATCTTGAGAAAATGCACCAAGACTTAGTTTTTCCATAACCTCCATGTTCGATGCATCTTTTGTGGCTTCCAGCTCGGCCAAGAATGGGTAGTGGAGATCTCGCATTGCGGCCATGGAAGCAGTCATCTTGTTAGCAGCTCCGGTGTTAAAGAAGGCATGCTTTGTGAAGTTTTGCTTCTTCCTGATTAGCTCTGCGGCCATGACCATTCCTTCATGGAGACCGTGGTCAATTCCATCTGACACAAGTTTGGCAAACTGCTGAACAAATTCGGGGGCCTCCAACACCTTGGTAACGGATAGACGTGCCCCGTGACCCACCATCTACCTACGGCCGGCAATGGCTGCTAGTAGTTGGGGGCATAGCACGTCGTCACGTTCGGTGATAAGGGCATTTACTAGCACATCTTTTTGGGCGGAAGCCTCCCTCAGCTGTTCGGTCGTGGCCCTCTCATGATCAAGCTCCTCTTTTACTTTGTCCCCGCCCTGGATCATCGCATGGGCATCCTCAAGCTTCTTGGTGAGCATGGACACTTGGTTGGAGGAGGACTTAGCTGACGCTTCTGCCGTGGTCACCTGTATGAGATACATTACTTATTAGAATGGTGGTTATTATGGCATAGGAGTGATGCGGCGTGGATACATACCTTGGTTGTTGCAGCCTCAAGTTTTGTCTCAAGCTCGGATACATGTTGGTCATGAGCATTGGCGCGGGCCGATTGTTCTTTAACAGTCGCATCGGCGGTAGCAAGCTGGGACTGGAGGGCGGCAATTTGGGCTTCATTGTCTTCAATCATCCTCTCTCTTCAGCCAACCTTCCTCTTCAGTGACTCCACATGCTCTAAAGCAGCTTCAAATCTTACTCTCATAGAGGTGCCCATGGCCATCTGATGAACCAAGGCGCCATTGTATTCATCCACCAGATCCGCGTGACTTAGAACGTTCACGTCTCGTACCAAGCCAGGGGGATGCAGTTATTTAGGTACTCACGACATTCCTCGGCCTCTCTCATCCGTGACGCAGTGCTGATCTTCCAATTAGGGTTGAACTGCTGATGAGGGCCGGACATCGGGATATCTTGGGAAGCCGTTGGGGTACCTTCTTCAAAGGCAGGGCCGGATCTGGTTGCGGATGTATACAGTGCAGGTTCCCTCTCTACCTCCTTCTCTTTCCCCTTCTCTTTACAGGCATTTGGGGGAGGCGCGACACCAGCTTTTTCATCTCTACCAGCACACATTTAGAATAAATATCGAGTGTTGTTGAAGGAAAACCGTGGTTCTTACTTAGATCATAGATTTTTATTTTTAAAAGAGATAGGCTTACATGTTATTCCCTGCTAGTTCTGATGTAGTCGGGAGGACTTGAGTGACTGGGTCCACAGTTGCGGCCCGCACCGTTTCGGAGGCCTGGGTGGTGCTCCCAACAGATTGATAGAGGGGGTGGTCCTCGCGCAGTTTTTTGGGTGGGGCATTGTGTTCACCAACCTCAGCCTGGGTAACTCTTCTCACCCGCTTGTTTTTCCTGCGGGTACGCTTAGGGGCGGGCTGGGCTTCTTCTTCAGCTTCCTCTTCAGGTTCTTTTTCTGCTTCTTCATCTTCTTCTTCATTGACTTGTTTCATCTTCTCCTCGCCATCGCCCAACATTTGGCGAAGACTAGAGGTGGTCCTCTCAATATTGTCTCCTTGCTCTTCCCCGTATGCGGGGGTAGCAGTCTTAGGCGGCGAGGAGGGCCCGGCTTCATCTTCAAGCATCATGTTATCACCATACTCGTTGTCAAAATCCATGGGGGTTCTCAGGAGCGTTGTTTCCTCTTCGTTTGAGTGAGGGTCCGGCACGGCCTCTAGGGCAACCGTCACGTTTCGGGTGTGCTCGAGGAGGGGTAGCTTGTTCTCACGTCTAGGGCAGGATCCCTCTGGTATAAGCTTTGGATCACCTTGGCGAAGGATTCCAAAGAAGTTCATTTCTGTCAACATGAACAAAGTATGTTAGGCATTAACAGATAAATGTATGTGTCTTTGATGTACGGATGCTAAACCTACCTTCACCATGCCTCCTCCAAAACATAGGATATCTGTTGGACGAGCCAAAATAATTACGGCTTATCCCTAGTAAACAAAGGAATGATTCGGGAAGGTTTCTATGGAACCCTGTTCTATTCCTATCTATTTCTTGGGAATGTTGGGGATTGTATGTACTGGCGTGCGAAGGAGGGTCATGAGGTAATCTATGTTTGAAGACATAATCGGTCGGCCACACTATCGAGTCAATGAAAAAGTAATGGTCGTACCAGTTCTTCAAGCAGTCCATGGGCTTATTATGGGACTGGGGGCTATTGGGAGATCGTTTCTTAAAGAATAACCAACCATTTACTAAACTAGGAGTGTAAAATAGCCGGAAAAGCTCTACGGTTGGTGGGATTCTTCTAGCGCGACAAAGGATTTCAAACTAACTAACCTTACATGCACCTATACAGTAAAGCTGGCTAATATGTACATCATAATATCCTAAGAGATCTATGAGGAAACGAGTGAAAGGAATGTGGTAATTGGCTGCATCAAAAAGACGAGTATATAGGCCAATCTTTCCCTGCGGAGCCTCAGTTATGAGGTCTCCTGCACCAGAGAGAGAAGGGTGTAGATTGGTGGGGATGAAGTAATTGGTGCAAAAGTGATCTAATTGCTCCTGGGTCATTACATTGAGCACGGATCCAATGGAGGGGTTGTTTCTTTGGGCCATTACTAAATAAAAAGTTAAGGACGTGGTATTCTAACCTGTGAAGGAAGGGATCCGTGCGTGACAAAGTGATGCTAAGGAGAAAAGCTTTAATGGCAGAAATGGAGAAAAAGACTGTGTGTTACACACAGCCGTAGGGGTAGCTTATTTATAGGGTTGCCTTGTGAGTCATGGTCTGTTGGATGCATGACACGTGTTTGCCACTATCCTTAATCGTGTGGCTAGGGTGTAAGTGGCAAGTGAAAAGTCAGGTGGGACCCACGGGTCACTTCTGACTCGGTAGATTATGCCTGTCGAGGTTCTGACTGTTTGCACTTTGTCAGTCAAGTGGCAGGTGAACAGTCAATTAAGTCGAGATATGCGGTCTTACGTAAGACCAAATTCAATGCTTCATTTAATTTGTCTCAGTCGTCACGTACGGCTGACGTACCATTGGAATAAATTCCTAAAGTCAGGCAGCCACGTGCGCGGCCAAAACAAATTTTTGATAATTATCATTCCTTCAAAAGATCTTTTCTTGGTACGTCCAGGGAGCTTCTTGATAGTCTAGAGGTTACGCCTACGGCTGTAACAACTAGACTGGGGGACATGATGACGTATAGTCCCCATCCGGGTCATGAACCCGGCCCACGGGTACTACCCGTATCCGGCCCATCACAGATGGGTGGGAATAATGTTATTTGAGCTTATGGGCTTGGATGAACAGTAACCGCACACACGTGTGCAGCCCACGGCCCGGCATGCCCGGTGCAGGGTTAGACAGAATCATACTCATACTATGATTAGGACTTATCCCAAAGGAGAGGATATTCACTCACCATAATTAGAAGATAACAATCAATCTAAATCTGGTGATTATCCTTGCCTTGGGGCCGAAGCATCAGTGACAGCCCATTAGGGTTTCACTGCCTATATAAGGAACCCCCAAGGGTTCCACAAAGGTATTACATTCTACACACTCTCAAACTCTCATCCGATTCCTATAACCCTAACCGATTACTTACTCTCATGCTGGAGTCTAATCGTGGGAAACATTCCCACGGTAAGCCTAACGCGTGTTGTTTAGTGTGCATGATCCCAACCATACGATTCACTTGGTGCAGGAGCCGGAGTTCAGCCAACCCGAATTAAGCCTAATTCGGGTCTAGCAAGGATCGCCCAAATTTTGTATCAACAATAATGATTAGATTATTTAGGGTTTATAATTAAACAAGTTATGGGTAATTAATTAGACTAATTATGTTAAATTCGTTTTTTAAAAACTGGGCAGAATTTAAGGTCAATTGTTTTGATAATATCTAGAGTTCTATTAACTCTTATTTTGCGATCCAAGTGTCCCTGGAAAGGTAATTGAGTTGGCTTTAAAATATAAGAAACGAGAACTAAATTGGAGGTCGGGAAGTGGGTCAAAAACAGGTTACAACAGTCGGAGGTCAAAATAGTTTTGAAATCAGCGGGTTTTCAATTAATGTTTTAAGATGGTTACGATACTTAGGAGTACAATTGGAATTTAAAACGAACATGAGAGTTATTTTATATGTTATGTAGGATATCTGGATGAGGGATACGAAAATGGGTTAGGGTAAGACCCCCTAATCATAACAAACTTTTTGTATGTTCAAAATCAGTAAAATTCGGATAGACAAAAGTATATATATATATATATCGGGGCCTTAACAGTAGCTTTAAGATTAGGGCAAAGGGGAGGAGGTAGCTAACATATTTAAGGGAATAGGGTTTCCTTTACAGAGGTCATGGGTATGGTTATGTGGGCGTTTGGATTATAGTTTGGAGACCTAAAAGTTGGGACTGTTTTGTGTAAAATATGAACGAGATAGGTATCAAACTTAACCAAGTTAAGGACTTGTTAGGGAAGGTTAATGGGGTGTTTAGAGAATATGAATGAGGAAAATATATGGGAGAAGGCTAGATGTCCATCATAGGTTGATGAGCCATTTTAGAGATTGGTTCATGTTTTGATTGTGTGCTTTTGTTTGTTAGCTTTTTGCTAGTGCGCAGATTTTTGGAGAAGCTCAATCAGGTGAGTTTCATAGTCCCATATGTTTTAAGGATTTTCACTTCCAGATGGGATGGAAGAAACACTGTATGATTTTGTAACTAATGATGTGAATGTTTTTATGGTTTGTGATGGACTTGTGTGTGCACTTATGTGATTAACTGCTATGTGATTCTTGATTGTGTTTATGATTTGGATCGGGGGACACGTACCGTCTTAGTTATTGTGGTTTGACTTGGTACCAAGGGGATGTTGACAAGGCGGGGCCTTCGGGAGGTACATAGATGTGTGAGCATCTTTGGGACCAATGGATAGTGACAAGGCGGGGCCTTGGATTGGTACATAGGTGTATGGGCGCCTATGGTACCATGGTGTTTGGTAAGGCTGGGAGCCTTGGATTTGGTTTGGAATGATTGATCTTGAATGTTAGTTGTTAATGCATACTTGTAGCACATTGTCCATATGTTTAGTGGTTTATGGTTGTTCACAGCTTATTACAATCTATTTTTGGTTGGAGTCTAAACCTATGACTCTCACCAACATTATGTTGACGTGTTTTAGTATCTCTTTCAAGTGATAAAGTGGTTAAGCGTGAGAACATATGTGGTTAGGATTGGAGTCGCGTAGGAATGCATTTAGAAGGAGATCCCCGTTCCTTCTTAGTTTATTTTTCTGTTTGTTTCAATAAGTGATACTATGAACCTATATGTTGATTTGTTTGTGTTATTTGTTTGTCTTGGGTAAGTGGTAGGACTGTTACCAACTTACCTAGACTCCTGCATTGATGAGATATTGTCATGACATTTGTGTCACCTTTTATGACATTTCTAATTCATATAGTTCTCTCTATCGACACACTATTGTTGTGATGATATCCATGCGTCGCGTCCCATATTCCGCCATGGTGGGGTATGACAGAATGGTATCAGAGCCAATGGTTATATAGAATTAGGTTGCCTAGTCTCGTAGCCTAGTCTATAGCTTAAGGGTCCTCGCATATAGGCGTCGTAGGAGTATGTGTGCATTTGATATTAATTGAAGTTTTTTCTGGATGTTATTGGTTTTTACTTGCGATGTTTGTTACGTTTTGACTAGTATGGGTTGCACTAAAGTAGTTCATACTTAGCCACATGTTATTTTCTTTTCGGGTTGTGACTAGTGCGGGTTGAACCATAATCGTCCACGCTAGTCATTATTGTATTTTGCTTAAATTGTACATTATAGTACATAATTTGGTACATGCTAGTTTCTGTCTTTTGTTGAGTTATTTTATGTACCTGATGTATAGTATTTTTCTTTTGATGTTTAAGTCATGTTCCCTAAGAATCATGTGGTGATTCGAGTTATTAGGAGTAGGTGGATAGGAAGGATGTTAAGCTGTTACCACTCTTATGGGCGACATGACTTATAACTGATTATGTTTTGTTTTGGATATTGTCTATGCTATTTTAGCTAGACTATGGATTTATGTATTCCAATAGTTTGACTATGTTATTTTAATAGTTGGAGTTTTTGACCTTATTGTTAATGTGGTTATGTGCTTAGGCGAGTTGATGGATTTATGTGTTATGTGTTGTATTGATTCTTATAAGTATCATCATAGGAGGGAGTGCATTGGAGAAAGGGTAATTGTATAAGTATGGTGGCCAACATAGTTATACAAGTACCACAACTTCAATGGATTCCTAAGTATGATTGCATGAAAGAGGGTTAGTACATGCTTGTATAGTAGATGTTAGACGGATTTAAGTGTATGTATCCCGATATGCCTATATATGTATGATCCCCTACAATTATTGTATCCTTAGGAGGGTGGCTAGCTCGCTTTTTTTGATATTAAACCTCCGTTGTAGGGTATTCTTTGAGTTTCGTATTCACGTGTACGTTTTAAAATGGTGTTCTTGGTTTTAAGTCTATTGAAATAACTTGGGATTTCTTTTGAGATAATGAAATCTTTTATGTTGGGTCTTACATTTCTTTTGGTCGGTATATATTGAAAAAGAAGGGACTTGGAAATATAGAGTTAGATAGTTGGTTGTATTCGGTAAAATAAGGGTAAGGTGTTGGACTCGTGTTTGAAACAAGATGTAACATAACATTTTTTTAATCAACACTTATTTATTTCAAATTCTAAAAGACTTTCTTTAAAATAAAGCGAAATAAAATTTCGTTTTACTTAAATAGTTTATATAAGTGAGCTTAATCAATATACGTCATTTATAATTATTTATGCAAGACTAAACAAAGTTCATGAAAATTTCACATGCATTTATTTCTTTTCATTTAAAAAGGATACGTTAATGTAAAACCCGTAAAAATAAGGTCATAATTTAATTCTATTATCAATTATTTTGAAGTATTTTATAACGTTAAATATTATTATGTTTAACGGTTTAAGTTGAAACCGATATTGAATATTATATTTTAAAATTTTGACGAGAAACGAAGACTACTAGTGATCGCGATACCGACGGATGCCAAAATTTTTATATTTTATTATCAATAGTTCCGATATTTAATACTTTCGACGATATCGTTTCAATTACGTATCGAGTCGTTATATTATTATTTTTCGTGTGCGTTTAAACTTTTAAAAAGTACAATATAACATTTTCAGGTAGTGAAATATTTTCTCGTATAATATTTTGAAACTTATTTTTGTGTTGGTTGACGAACTCACAATTTACGGATTTAAATTTGGGCTTACATGCATAATTTAGCGTCCTTTACGACTAAACCGGAAACCTTAGGATTACGTATTTACGTTTTTGAACTCCGTTTTTGATGAGACAATTTTTATTGGATTCGTTTTGTGTCGTTGATTCATAATTTATAAAAACTTTTTTCGTAAAACGACCCGAGGGCACGCAAATCGAGAAAACTAGATTCGAGGAATACCCGTAAATTAGTGAGGTGGGACAAATTACATTATCCCACCCCACTAGCTAACATGGGAAGGCACATGAAACCACATCTAAGGATGTGGCATCATGTTAGCTAAGTACTTACAAGTGTAAGACTAAGCTCACACTATAAGCTTTCCATTCACTCAAAACCATTAGCTACTACACACACCACCATTTCATACATGCAAACTACCTCAAACTCTCTCAAAACCCCACCCCTTTTCCGTCCACTTCAAAGCACAAAACACCCCTTTTGATCTTTTCTAGCCATGAAATACATGTTATCTAGCTCTATCATGGAGTTATCTTGAAGCCTTGATCATTTGGTGGCCATATTCACAACATAAGAGGTGATTTGCTTGTGTCCTAGGGCTGATTTCTCAACTATTGTTCTTGGTGTTTGATGATCTTGGAGTTACTTTTGGTGTTCATCAAGTTCTTGTCTTCCAAAAACAAGAAATACACATGGTTGGTAAAGAAGATCATCCTATCCATTTTCTCTTGTTATTTTTGTAAAGAACAAATGTATTTTCTTTATTATTGTATATGTATATGATGTATAAATGATGATAAAAATGTTGTGTGGGGATCAAGTGTTGATAAATATGCTTAAAAAGGTTAATAACTATAAGAAATGAGGCTAAAATCATGCTTATTTAGTTGGCTGTATAAAAACAGTATGTAACTAAAACTTGAACTGATAAACTTGCATGGTATAATCCATTTACAGTAAGTACAAGATGTTATACACATGTGAGAGTTGGCCATGCAATGGAATCATTATAATGAGTGAGATATGATCAAAACAAAATAGGTGTGCTAATCTGAATAAGCTGTTTTGTAGGGACTGTTAAGCATAGATAAACTTAAAATGAGCAGTAGCTATAACTAAGTTAAATGTATCACATAATATGAAGAACATGCCACCCAAAATGAGCTTCTAATTCATTATAGAACTCTAGATATGATAAAAATGGTGAAGATGAAAATAAAAATCAGATTTTGAGAATTAATGTTTATTATTATTATATAAGCACTCAAATTTTATTGTATAAAATGTAAAATAAAAACCCACTAACTTATGAAACTTATTTATATAAATATGTAAAAGGTTAATTAAATGGATGAATTATATAAATGGTTGTGGAATAATACTTATAAGTAATAAAAACTATAAACTTGATTTTTACGACTTTTTCGGCTATTACCGTAAAATTAACGTTTTTCGCCAATTAAAACTTAGACGATCAAACCCGTCTAATGTAAAGTTTTTAAAAGTCATATACTGATATATAAGTAACTAATACAAGTAAAAACCGAAAAAACCCGAACTATAGGACATACGGACATTAACGAGCTAACTAAGCATATTGGACTAATAATTGGACTAAATAAGTTAAGCACTTATAAAAAGAACTTATTGGGCTTAACCCATTTGGGCCCAACATGGAAAGTATAGATACTGATAATATAGGTATAAAATGGATTAAAACAAGTTAAAGAACTTATACTAAGCTTATTGGACTTAAAATAGGTAAGTAGGTAAAACTAGTAAACTAGTAAAAAGTTACCAAAACGTAAACACTAAAATGAGTAAACAAGGATATATAAACCCACTTGATCATCATCATATGTACAAAATCATCATATGTATATTGTTATTTTGATAAAATTCATTGGACAAGAGTCTAAGACCGATTATTATTTATATAGGTTTCCGTAACCGAAGCACGCCCGTAGCCGATAATCCGCCTTTCATTATCAACGTGAGTCTATAGCCTCGCTTTATACTAGTTATTAAATGATTTTAAACCCGCGAGGGGGAGTACATGTTTTATAACTTAGAACACAAGATTTTTATGGTATGATTTGTCCCTCTATAAATGGACCCGTAGTTGCCTTTAAATTGCATTAAGTGATTGCCTTTGTTAAAACCTCAATTATGGACCGTTAATTAACCTATGATGGGTTAACCGCTAGTAAAATTAATAGATCTATGGGGGAAGCCGCCCCGATTCAGTTTGTGTGGACTTGTCATAGAAGCTTAGGCCCGACCTCCGCACTGTTTGGACATATTGTATTGAGAAGTCAGGTATACGGCAATGTACCAAAAATCTAGAGGTAAACGACAATTAATAAATCTCTCGTCTTATTAGACTGATATGGTAGTGTCTAAGGGCTCGGTTCCATGAGCTTATTGCAATTTATGCTATATACAATTATCATTGTTGATGCAAATTATTATTTGATGCTTATAAGCATGCCACAAACTTATAATCTTTGCTTGTGTTCAAATTGATTTCATAAACCTATAGATTCACTCGGCATTTTTGCTGATTGTTTTACTCACATGTATTTCAGGTAATCAAGAAGTGGAAGCTTGGAGGTCACGGGGAATGAAGTTGTGCACTACTTTTGTTGTTCAAACTCTTTGATTTATTTATCGTTCCATTTTTAAAACAAACTAATATGTTATGTTAATTTATCTTTTGGTAACGATTACTTGGGACTACGCTACTCTGACAAATGTTTTAGGAACGATAAATCTAAAACGTCTCTTTTCGAGTCGTTCTTTATAAATTATGTGTTGTTGTATCATTGTTTAACACCCAAAGATGTATTCCGCTGCGTGTAAATTTGGGAGTGTTAGAGATTGGTACCAGAGCCATGAGTTATAGAGAACTAGGTCTTTTTCTAAAAACCTAAACTATAACTGTCGGTTTTATTTTTCAAAGAGTCGGTGCACATGATTTCGCGTGACTTCAGGTTCAAGCTACTTCTAGGATTACAACTTTAGTATACATTATTATGTATGCCTTATTGCTAAGTATTTCTAAATAAATACTATAATCCTTTAATCGATATATATATATTTATGTCGTTAAACTTTTCGATAAAAATTTATCATTTATTAATGATTAACTTAAATAAATACATTGAATTTTCAAGATCTTTCTGTATTTATTTTTGAAGTATTTAAATTGCTTTTATTGCAAATTTTATATTATGACCTTACATACCTTCATCTGCGCGCGTTACTTTTATTGCTTAACCCTTTGTGATATCTATATAGATATTCAAATCGTCTTCCGGCTATTTGTGCTTGGACGTCTTTTAACGTAATCTCCAGACCATTGTGTAGCTCAATGTGTCCTTGGAATAGACTAACCGCTATCGTGTGAGTCATACATTTTGAAACATTTCTTAAAATAGTGTTGAATAATACCATGGTTTTTCATAATATTTTGTTGATTTTTATTATCGTTTTACACGACATGCGAAGATTTAATTCGTTGACATTTATATGTATCGACTCCGAAGTGTATTGTTCGCTTATATCTCAGTAACGTCATCATCATTTTATAAATCATCGTCTAGATTATGGCGCTAGATTGGGATACGATTTTACTTCTATAAAATTGTATCATTTGTTTTTCATTAACCTTCTTGCTCCCGGAACGCAACTCGTTAATGTTCCATTCTTTTCTTGTTATGTTTTGTGTTTTTAACAATCGTGGCACCAAGGAGATTTGCCTACATTGCATTTTGAAATCCAAATTACCAACGTCTTTCACCGTCTTGCTTCCTAAATTTCATGTTGAATACCTTGAAGCATTTTCTGTCATTCATCATGCTATATTTTATTTGATGCTCATTATGAGATTTACATTTCATTATTGTAAAATCCACAAGACATGTGTGTATATATATATTTTGAGCCGTTAGAAAGTGTCGAAAAATACACTTTATGCAGAAACTGTAGGGGCAGTATAAACAGGTCAAAACTTAAAAGTAAAACCTGCGTTTTTTTAAAATAAAATAGTCAAACCTGCACAGAACTTGCAGGGGTATTTTGGTCATTTTACATTTGTTTTCAGGTCTCGGGTAAAACTAGAAAGTCGTCTGAAACGTTGTTTTGCATCAAAATGCTTTAGACTCCGAGTATTGGAGATGTCGTTTAGCGGGTCAATTAATCGGCTCATATTTAAAAGTCAAATCTGATAGAAAATTCGGAACATGGGTTTTAAACGTTTCTAAGAAATTTTGAGTTCATTTGAGATCGTAAAATTTTAACGAATATTATTTTACAAATAGCTAATACTAGTTTCATGTGAAAATGTTTACAAATAGAAACATTATAGGATTAGCTATTACAAGATTAATGGTGTAATTTGAAAATGAATAATATTTTCTTAAAAGCATGTTGTGTCGAGTATCTTACATAGAATACGCATTTGGATTGTTTTGTTCTTTTTATATATATGACTCTTTTGTCATTCGATATTATTTTTATTTTTCTTCTAACCTTCCACTGATTTGAGTTGAGTTTTGAAGTTTTGCCTTCACATTCTTCGTTGACATTCTTATCGCGTATCTCATAACGTTTTCGTCTAAACCTTATAACCCTTTGAAAACTTAACAACTTGTAACCATTTCATTGGTTGTTTTATGAGCTACTATTTGCCACTTTTTGCAAACCTTTGGCTACTTTATACGTCGTCATATTGTCACCTTATTAATAAATCTGATATTGTTTTACGATTATTTTCATCAATTGTTTTTACTTTGGTCTTATAAAATACTTTTCGTAACATTAAAAGTTGCTTATTGAGTATCTAACAAATTACTTGTATCCTATAAATTTATAAAGTATTTTTAAATTCCATTTTACAAATGGCATGGTTTATATAAACATAAGAAACGTAATACTTTTCGACGAAATGAAGCACTACATTGCTAGCCCTAAATTATACATGGCCTGATCACCTATGTCTAATTTAGATGGAGCCATGCTAGGCTGAATAGTAGTCCACTTAAAAATCTTGATAATAATCAACTTTTTACTTGTATTTATGCTAAAGATAAATAAAATGAAATAAAGTGAAAAGAAGTTTTGAAAACCTTTATATATTATGCAAGTAGCGCAATTTCTATGCATCCGCATACGTTTTCTTACCTTCTCTTGAACGAATTACGCGTTTACGGATAGTTTTTACTCGACGATCGTTTTTTTTCTACTTGTTACTTCATTTTGTCTTATTACTGATTTCTTTAGACTGTTCGTCTAATTACTGACTGTTGATAAATGACTTGAAAGTCTCGATGTTTTATCCTTCCTTCTCGTTCAATGTTCTTTATGCGATTTTATAGATCTGTGGAATGTCTCCGCACGGGAATAATGAATTATCACTAGAGTGATTTCCGTATATCCGGGATGACGTTCGTCACTCTCGTTTGTCTCGAAATCCACTCTTGTGAACCGTGCTTTGACTTCTCTCTTTAAACACTAACATCGTTCATTTGATTTGTTTTAATTACAAGTGATTAGTAGGAATTTTATTTATTAAAATTTTTGTATGGATCTTATTTCCGATCATGTATCGACCACTGCTAAGTTAACGAGCCGATGTTGGTGAACCATCGACCGCACTAACAAAATTGAAAACTTGTTTAATCTATTATTTCTTATCGTCTTACCATCAACGCCTTTATTTTATTATTCTCTTTAAGAATTTATACGACATTTGCTTCGTCCCCTTTTGTACCGCTGATTTCGTACTAATTGTTGACCATTAGTTCCATTCGTATTCGTTTGTTATCTTGTCACATTTTGAAACCCGAATATATCCCATATTTATTTTGAAATAATAAACACCTTTATGTATTTCTACAACGTATTATAAAATGTTTATGGAACTTTTATACATTCTCCAATGATTTTTAATTATCGAAATAACCATCATAAGAAAAAGGTCAAATTTATACATCATATTTTGTATAACTAAAACTAATGTTAAAATGAAAGTATGCTCTATCTTTTGAACTAATTGACTTATCATACTTTACTTTTAATGTAATGAAATTACTGGTTTAATTTATATTCCTAATAATGATTTAATTTGGAAATTATATTTTCTAATTGTAACCACCAATACGAGTTTAATTAATAAATTCATGTCTTTCTTTCAAAGTTTCTTAAGACAACCAAAATAAATTATGAAGCTATTTAACTCCTATTTTGATATATCATTCTTATCAAGAAAGTACCTCAATTGAGTTTTAAGATAATACCAAATCCGGGACGGATAATTGTGACAAACGTTATTTTAATGTTAATATTTAATTCATTCTTCGCTCTCATTTTTCTAGTATTGTGATTTATTATGTTATACGGTTACGTGAGTCGAGATCCCTCGTCGATCGTCAACCTTAAATCATTTTACCACATCTTTTCCGTTTATGCGTTTATTGAGTTTATTTTTATATCGTTCTGTTCCTCGTATTGAAGATCACTATTTTATTCTGAGTTTAAAATGAATCTCGGGAAGCAGTGTATAAGAAGAAACGATAAGTGTCACCAGGATTTATGCGTGTACTTGTGGAATGATTGAGGACCGAATCTCTAAATAAATGGAGTTAATAAATTCGTTACGACCTCAAGGAGTATGTTGAAGCCGACACCGCAAGTGGAAAGACTCTTGAGATCAAGTTGTTATTATCAAGGGTTCGTTCAAGGTTTTCTCGATGATTATGTTCGACCTTTTATTTTATGTACTTATATGGTGTGTGATCTAGTCAAATGATCGTAAGTTGTGAGAACTTGAGACGGCATCATCCGATGACGTCCGATCATGTAGAACATATATTATGTAATATCTTTTTGACTTTCAACGACGATGTTTATTGAGACTTTAATGCGCGTTGGCGAAAGTGAGATGGTGTCTTTGTATTATCTTTTGAGTGAGGACCCGCGTGTGAGCACCCTCCGATGACGAAAACGTTTTTCTTGTTAATTCTTTTTGATGTGTGTCCATGGTTATCCGGCCAGTGGCTATCCTTTAAATTGCAAAATTCTTTTTAACTGGACTTACCCGAAAATCCTGTCACCTATTCTTGTCGTCGAATGAGCTTCGTGTGATTCATAAAATTTTCATGTGTCGAACTTGACGGGTGACTGGTGGATAAGGATTTATTTATTCCTTTTTGGTGAGATACAACTTGACGACAAGTTGCGTTTTGTAAAAGAACCAGTGGAGATCGTGGATCGAGATTTACGTGGGAACGTGAAGACTTCTTTATAAGGAATGCCCTCATCCTTCCGGGTAGTGAACAACTCGTGTATGAGGCGAGTTGAGCGCCGGGACGTCGCTCCCTTAAGGTGGTGAGGATGTAAAACCCGTAAAAATAAGGTCATAATTTAATTATATTTTCAATTATTTTGAAGTATTTTATAACGTTAAATATTATTATGTTTAACGGTTTAAGTTGAAACCGATATTGAATATTATATTTTAATATTTTGACGAGAAACGAAGACTACTAGTGATCGCGATACCGACGGATGCCAAAATTTTTATATTTTATTATCGATAGTTTCGATATTTAATACTTTCGACGATATCGTTTCAATTACGTATCGAGTCGTTATATTATTATTTTTCGTGTGCGTTTAAACTTTTAAAAAGTACAATCTAACATTTTCAGGTAGTGAAATATTTTCTCGTATAATATTTTGAAACTTATTTTTGTGTTGGTTGACGAACTTACAATTTACGGATTTAAATTTGGGCTTACGTGCATAATTTAGCGTCCTTTACGACTAAACCGGAAACCTTAGGATTACGTATTTACGTTTTTGAACTCCGTTTTTGATGAGACAATTTTTATTGGATTCGTTTTGTGTCGTTGATTCATAATTTATAAAAACGTTTTTCGTAAAACGACCCGAGGGCACGCAAATCGAGAAAACTAGAATCGAGGAATACCCGTAAATTAGTGAGGTGGGACAAAATACATTATCCCACCCCACTAGCTAACATGGGAAGGCACATGAAACCACATCTAAAGATGTGGCATCATGTTAGCTAAGTACTTACAAGTGTAAGACTAAGCTTACACTTTAAGCTTTCCATTCACTCAAAACCATTAGCTACTACACACACCACCATTTCATACATGCAAACTACCTCAAACTCTCTCAAAACCCCACCCCTTTGCCGTCCACTTCAAAGCACAAAACACCCCTTTTGATATTTTCTAGCCATGAAATACATGTTATCTAGCTCTATCATGGAGTTATCTTGAAGCCTTGATCATTTGGTGGCCATATTCACAACATAGGAGGTGATTTGCTTGTGTCCTAGGGCTGATTTCTCAACTATTGTTCTTGGTGTTTGATGATCTTGGAGTTACTTTTGGTGTTCATCAAGTTCTTGTCTTCCAAAAACAAGAAATACACTTGGTTGGTAAAGAAGATCATCATCTCCATTTTCTCTTGTTATTTTTGTAAAGAACAAATGTATTTTCTTTATTATCGTATATGTATATGATGTATATATGATGATAAAAATGTTGTGTGGGGATCAAGTGTTGATAAATATGCTTACAAAGGTTAATAACTTTAAGAAATGAGGCTAAAAGCATGCTTATTTAGTTGGCTGTATAAAAACAGTATGTAACTAAAACTTGAACTGATAAACTTGCATGGTATAATCCATTTACAGTAAGTACAATATGTTATACACATGTGAGAGTTGGCCATGCAATGGAATCATTATAATGAGTGAGATATGATCAAAACAAAATAGGTGTGCTAACCTGAATAAGCTGTTTTGTAGGGACTGTTAAGCATAGATAAACTTAAAATGAGCAGTAGCTATAACTAAGTTAAATGTAGCAAATAATATGAAGAACATGCCACCCAAAAATGAGCTTCTAATTCATTATATAACTCTAGATATGATAAAAATGGTGAAGATGATAATAAAAATCAGATTTTGAGAATTAATGTTTATTATTATTATATAAGCACTCAAATTTTATTGTATAAAATGTAAAATAAAAACCCACTAACTTATGAAACTTATTTATATAAATATGTAAAAGGTTAATTAAATGGATGAATTATATAAATGGTTGTGGAATAATACTTATAAGTAATAAAAACTATAAACTTGATTTTTACGACTTTTTCGGCTATTATCGTAAAATTAACGTTTTTCGTCAATTAAAACTTAGACGATCAAACCCGTCTAATGTAAAGTTTTTAAAAGTCATATACTGATATATAAGTAACTAATACAAGTAAAAACCGAAAAAACCCGAACTATAGGACATACGGACATTAACGAGCTAACTAAGCATATTGGACTAATAATTGGACTAAATAAGTTAAGCACTTATAAAAAGAACTTATTGGGCTTAACCCATTTGGGCCCAACATGGAAAGTATAGATACTGATAATATAGGTATAAAATGGATTAAAACAAGTTAAAGAACTTATACTAAGCTTATTGGACTTAAAATAGGTAAGTAGGTAAAACTAGTAAACTAGTAAAAAGTTACCAAAACGTAAAAACTAAAATGAGTAAACAAGGATATATAAACCCACTTGATCATCATCATATGTACAAAATCATCATATGTATATTGTTATTTTGATAAAAGTCATTGGACAAGAGTCTAAGACCGATTATTATTTATATAGGTTTCCGTGACCGAAGCACGCCCGTAGCCGATAATCCGCCTTTCATTATCAATGTGAGTCTATAGCCTCGCTTTATACTAGTTATTAAATGTTTTTAAACCCGCGAGGGGGAGTACATGTTTTATAAACTTAGAACACAAGATTTTTATTGTATGCTTTGTCCCTCTATGAATGGACCCGTGATTGCCTTTAAATTGCATTAAGTGATTGCCTTTGTTAAAACCTCAATTATGGACCGTTAATTAACCTATGATGGGTTAACCGCTAGTACAATTAATAGATCTATGGGGGAAGCCGCCCCGGTTCAGTTTGTGTGGACTTGTCATAGAAGCTTAGGCCCGACCTCCGCACTGTTTGGACATATTGTATTGAGAAGTCAGGTATACGGCAATGTACCAAAAATCTAGAGGTAACCGACAATTAATAAATATCTCGTCTTATTAGACTGATATGGGAGTGTCTAAGGGCTCGGTTCCATGAGCTTATTGTAATTTATGCTATATACAATTATCATTGTTGATGCAAATTATTATTTGATGCTTATAAGCATGCCACAAACTTATAATCTTTGCTTGTGTTCAAATTGATTTCATAAACCTATAGATTCACTCGGCATTTTTGCTGATTGTTTTACTCCCATGTATTTCAGGTAATCAAGAAGTGGAAGCTTGGAGGTCACGGGGAATGCAGTTGTGCACTGCTTTTGTTGTTCAAAATCTTTGATTTATTTATCGTTCCATTTTTAAAACAAACTAATATGTTGTTTTAACTTATCTTTTGGTAACGATTACTTGGGACTACGCTACTCTAACAAATGTTTTAGGAACGATAAATCTAAAACGTCTCTTTTCGAGTCGTTCTTTATAAATTATGTGTTGTTGTATTATTGTTTAGCACCCAAAGATGTATTCCGCTGCGTGTAAATTTGGGGGTGTTAGAGTTAATTACTAAGAGGATTCTTTAGTTTTTTTTTTTAAAAACTAGTATAAAACTGTTTTGGTCATAACTTGTTCGTTTTTAAAGCTTTTTGGGTGATTCAAAAGCCTAAAATTATTTACTCGGAATGTACTTCTCAAATATTTGGTACGTATAGTCATGGGGTGTCAGTAGCTTGATCGAAATTTTGGTACAAGTGACGGGCTCAAGGTTGAGTTTTGAATAGTTGTTTTTAAACTTATGATTTGGGATGTTCGGGGTACCTAGTCTTTGACTTGAGTCTTGAGATTGTATAGAGGGTTGTTTGTAGATTGTTTGAGTCACATAGATGTGGAGAGGTAAAGAAAAATATTCTTTTGGGAAACATCGACTTTGCGCACGATTTAAATAATATGTCTTGGGGCGTAAGTTGTTTTGGTTGCCATTAAGTGTTTCTTGGATCATTTTTCGTTGTCATTAGTTTTTTGAATTGGTACATGTTTCGGGTTGAGTTTTTGTCACACCCCACCATGGCGGAATATGGGGCGCGACCTATGGATATCATCACAACAATAGCGTGTCTATAGAGATAACTAAATGAAATAGAAATATCATAAATGGTGACACAAATGTCATGACAATATCTCAACAAAGCAGGAGTCTAGGCAAGTAGGTAACAGTCATACCTCTTACCCAAGACAAACAATACATAAACAAAGCAAACATATAGGTGTCAACAGTATCACTTATTAAACAAACAAAAGAAACTAAGAAGGAAAGGGGATCTCCTTCTATATGCAATCCTAATGCCTCCAAAACTAGCCACTTCTATTCTCAAGCTTAACCACATTCTCACCTAAAAGAGACCATAAAACACGTCAACATAAAGTTGGTGAGAGTCATAGGTTTAGACTCCAACGCCAAAATCAAACCATAAGCTGTGAACAACAACCGCTAACAAAAGAACATATGGACAATGTGATACAAACATGCATTAGCAACTAATATTCAAGATTTAACAAACCAAACCAAATCCAAGGCTCCCAGCCTTACCAAACACCATGGTACCATAGGCGCCCATACACCTATGTACCAATCCCAAGGCCTCGCCTGGTCATTATCCATTGGTCCCATAGATGCTCACACATCTATGTACCTCCCCAAGGCCCCGCCTTGTCAACATCTCCTTGGTACCAAGTCAAAACATAAAACAACCATGAATCAACTAGCAGTTAATCACATAAGTATGCACAAGTCCATCACCAAACACAAAACATTCACAGCATAATTTATAAAAACAAGACAGTGTCTCTTCCATCCCATCTGGAAGTCAAAATCATTAGTAGACATGGGACTATGAAACTCACCTGATTGAGCTTCTCCGAATAATCCGTGCACTAGGAAAAACCTAACAAACAAAAACACAAAATCAAAACATGAACCAAACACTAAGATGGCTCCTCAACCTATGATGGACATCTAACCTTCTTCCATATATATACTTCATTTATGCTCTAAGCATCTCATTACACCCCTCTATAAAGCCCTTAACTTAGTTTACTTCGTAACCCGTCCCGTTAACATTTTACCCAAAACAGTCCTGGATTTTAGGTCTCCAAACTATAAGCCAAACACCTACCTAACCATTCCCATGACCTCTGTAAAGGAAACCCTATGCCCTTACATATGTTAGCTAACTCCTCCTTTTTGCCCCAACCTTAAAGCTACTGCTAAGGCCCCGATATATATATATATATATATATATATATATATATATATATATATATATATATATATATATATATATATATATATATATATATATATATATATATATATATATATATATATATATATATATATATATATATATATATATATATATATATATATATATATATATATATATATATATATATATATATATATATATATATATATATATATATATATATATATATATATATATATATATATATATATATATATATATATATATATATATATATATATATATATATATATATATATATATATATATATATATATATATATATATATATATATATATATATATACTTTTGTCTATCCGGATTTTACTAATTTTGAACATACAAAACGTTTGTTATGATTAGGAGGTCTTACCCTAACCCACAATCTTAGCCTCAATACATATACTTCCTATAATATATAAACCAACTCCCATGTTCGTTTGAAAGTCCCAATATAACCCTAAGTACCCCAAACAACCCAAAACAAAAAAAGAAAACAGGCTGATTTAAAAACTGTTTTGACCTCCGACTGTTGTAACCTGTTTTTGACCCACTTCCGACCTCCAATTTAGTTATCGTTTATTTCATTTGAAAGCCAACTCAAATACCTTTCCAGGGATACTTGGATCGCAAAATAAGAGTTTATAGAACTCTAGATACCATCAAACAATTGACCTAAAATTCTGCCCAGTTTTTAAAAAACGATTTTCTCATAATTAATCTAATTAATCATACATAAACCCTAATTAAAACCTAAAAACGATTTCCAATGATAAAAACCAATTAAGTACATCATTAATTACAGATTATTAAGAAAAACTAAATAAAAATTATGAATGTTAAACCCTAATCCATCATATTAGGTTACATACGTAAATTAAACGTTAATTAAGCATAGTTTTAGTGCATACCTTAAACCATAATTGAATTATTGGGTTTTGTTGATCCTCCATTGATAGAAACGACTGATATTAGGTTTAGGGAATGTTAAAATCGTTTTTGGGGCTAAAGGGATTAGTATGGGTAATTAAAACTAACCAGGAAGCCTAATAGTACTCAAACTGGGCTCCCCTTCCCTTCCTTAAGCAAAATTCGGCCCAAAACCAAGCCCAACACCCTATGGCCGACTTTTTTTAATTTAATTACCGTAAATTAACTATTAATTATTATTACCTTAAATTCCCTTAATTTATTTCAGCTCCTAAAGCCTCCGAAACCTCAAAACCACAAAACTAGTCAAATTTACGCGTATACCGTAAAAGACGTAAAAATATACAGTTTTATAAAAACTCTTAAAATATAAAAAAAAAACTATATAACTAAGTCCTAAATGACTTAAAACCATCCCGAAAAATACTCCCGTGACTAATTACCTCATCCGAGACCTCTAAATGCTAAACCTTAAATCGTAAAAATACGATTTTCTATAATACATATACGTATACGTAAACCACTAAATAACAACATCTCATTTCATAGTCACTACCATGTGAGCTCATGAACATGAAATCATCACACATCGTTTCACTCACAAGTACCCCGTACCTGAAACGATATCCAAACCACAATCTATACACACCAATTAGCACATAAACACGTAAAGACACGTAACTAGCACAAAATAAAACTACGTGACGAACCTCAAAACCGTGGTTGTCACATCACTCCCTCCTAATAGAAATATCGTCCCGAGATTTACTCCTCAGGATCAAACATACCATTAGCAAACAACTGAGAATACTTGTTCTAAATGAACTCCTCTCATTTCCACGTGAACTTTAGTTCAAGTCTCAAATTACCACATATACTAACCAACAATATTTAAATTCATTGCCAAACTCTTGACCTCACAGTCAATAAATTTCATAAATGACTCTTTGATAACACAAACCCTTATTAACACAAATCCCGAATAACCATACATGCAAATATGCATTCTCAAACAACATTTACCAATCTTAATACACGAAATATAACATGTATACCACTCATTTCCCCCCAGGTAATTCTATGCTCATAAGCTACTGGTCTGATCTTTCCAAAGATCATAAATGGACCTACAAAACTCTACATCAACTCTTCCATTTTACCAAAACATACCACCCGTTACTGTTGGGAATAAAATTAGCTAAGTCTTTTGAACGCTGACAAAATGAAATTGGACGCTGACAAGAGTAAACGAGACGCTGACAGATGAAACGCTGAATACACAAAGTTTCTCTACGTGTTATACTTGATCTAATCTCGATAACACAAAGCTTAATCGATCTAAATTGGGCGTTGACAGAAGTCAACAAAAGTCAAACACAGTCAACAAAGTCAAACGCTTATGGATGTTGAAGATTTGATGGAGAATTCTATTTAGGGAATATATTGAGTATATTATTTATGATATACACAATATATAGTTTATCTAAATAGAAGATTTAGATGTTTATTTGATATTATCTCTTGTAGATTCTGTTCCTTCCACTATAAAAGGAACAAGAGTCTTAGGTTTTATATATATCATTCATTCACAATGTAAACCTAAAGTGTGTGTCGCACTAGACGTGGGATTCAATGTATACACGTCTAGTGGTTGTTTATTATTAATATAATGAACAATCGTTGAGAATTTTATGTGTCTTGTGCCTAAACACCTTGTTATGATCATTGTTCTTTTCACCTATGTTATCATATGAACGATGATCAACCTAGATATAATGGTTCATAACCATTGAGTCTAACGATCAATGTACTCCACAGTTACTATGGGTGAAACTTCCTACATAACTTTGTCACTAAACTCTAGTGGTTTCCTCTTTTTCAACATAGCATCCCTTGTTGCTCTTATCCTTTCCACAAACACCATTACCACATTAGTAGCCTCTTTTACGAATTCTAGTCCACAATGGGGACAACTCACCCTATCCTTTAAATCAATCACTCATGCCCTCAGTGTAACTCCTAAGGTTGTATAAATATCTCACTTGCCCATCCTTTTCCAGTTAGCTGGATATACTCATATTCAATCATGTTCATCAACTCCCTTTAGTTCGTACCCCAAACTACTTAAAAATTCCAATTTACTTACAAAGTGACCTATGACGGTCTTTCATATATCCATTAGTTCTTCCAATCCAAATCAAATTATGATCTATACACATCATCATAAGGACGGTTATCTCAGTTAGTCTATCAACTGCCATCCAAACCCATGCTACAACTACTTCCATTAAATTTCGATAGCTCACTAGTAGCACCTATACATTTCTTTCTCATTTTTCTTCATTATTTTTTTTATACCCAACACTTCCTTTATACCTACACAATGTCCTACCTTCAAGGTCATATTGCTCCTCATATTGTCTAAGTTAGACCAAGCCCTTCATCCCTATGGCACATCACACCTATAACTCCTCATCCATTCGATTATCGATACTAAGCCTTCCAAACAATCAGTATAGGTCAGTGCCAGTTCCTTTTCCACACTACGACAGTATTAGCCTGCGTTGTGCTTTATTCTACTCATTAAGCTCTACCAAAGTTTTATCTTCGGTTCCTATCTCGACCTATTTCATTCATGCTTCGCTTCTATACACACTTCCTTCTTCTTCCTAAACTCCTACCATACATCACGGTGTGATGCTTCCCATCGTTTCTTCCTTTTCCATAATCCTTCATAAGGCATTCCATACATATTAGGCTAACTTTTACACAAAACCCTCTATTCCATCTCATCCGTACGCAATCCTTCCAACTTCTCAACTACGTGACTTCTTATTTCTCTTGAAATATGAGATGAATTAGTTAGTCTATTGACTATCACCCAACTCTCGTCGTACTTATTCCTCCACCCCATTATGTATCCCTTTCACCAATTTCGTCCTTACATCGCCCTTTCTAAGATACTCCTATCTATGTAGGAAGTAGAGTCTACGTCCCTTTTCTCCATATGATTGTCCAAGCCACGCAACATATGTGTTGACGCGTTCTCTACTTTAGACAACTGATGAGACTGCTTTTATACATAGTCTCATCGTCCAAATCGGGCTTAAAATGTATTAAATATCATTAAAACTCCCAAATATATGCTCGTGTTTGTTGCTTGTGTATTTTAGGTACGGATATTGAGGAAATTACAAAAAGATCACAAGAATCAATCAAAAACGAACACGGGAAACGAAGCCGCACAATGAACCGGGCCCGAATTTGGAATTTCCAAATTGGTCCTTGAAGAATTGAAGATTGGCAACATTGGTCCCTCATTTTTTAAGACTTGGCAATTTATACCCTTGCAAATCTCAATTATTGCATTAAGGTCCCTAAATTATCAAGATGTTATAAGAACAACCCTTGAAGAATGAAGAAATTACATTAAAGGTCCTTGTTTATAAGCTTGAAAAGATATTGTGCCAAAAGTGTAAACTTCCCAAACTTATTTACAAAGGGAATGAAAGTTGTTGCTGTTTTATACAAAGTAAACAAGAAATGAAATTTGAGGGGGCCAAACTGCCAGACAACCAAACCCACCACCACCAATCATCCTTCCACCTCACCTCCATCCTCTACTCACAATCCACCACGTCATAAACCCCTTCCATGTCACCCTCCACTCACAAGTTTAACTGATTATTAAATCAGTTTTAAACTTTTCCTCTAAACACTCTTTTTAAATTAAACTCCCCTCAAACTCAATCAAACCGTATTATTCATCACCCCTAATCCCTTAGAACCCTAATCCCCAACGAATCTAAATCAAAGGGTTTTCAATTGATATTTTCCAGAATGATAATTAACCCCACCCCAAACCATTCCCAACTCCCAGAACCCATCACTCTCACCTTAGGGACCCTCCCACATGCTCCCCTACAACAAACTTGGCTACAAAACAAATGTGCACAGTAAAATACAACGTCCCATAGCATTCCTTGGACCCAAAGCTTTATTAAACGGCTATGATCATTCCTCAACAACTGGCAAACATGTGAAGAAGACAGAGATCACATGAGGACTCTTTTTGACCAAATTTTCAAGAGAAGACCAATGGCTTTTTAGGGAATTCTATGTATTAGGGTTTAAGCAAACTAGAACCTTCTATCTACTTGTATAAATACAAGCCGTATGTGGCTGTATTTCCTTGTTCCAGTTTTTCTTGCTCAACCATTGTAATTCCTTTTTCTAATATAAAAGTTGATATTCTTGAAGTAAAAGTAATCCTTTTTTATCTTTTAAAAGTTTGGTGTTGTGTTGGCAAGAGTTCTGAGTTCCATATTGCATTTATAAACACTTTGTGTTTGTTTCAGTTTTCAGAAAGGTTTCAAAATTTGTTTGAAAATTATCAGAAATCCTTGGATCCTATGAAGTGAAAGTGGAATTAGATTCCTGGATTTCTGATATTGTTCTTGTTTCAAAAGGTGTTCCAAGTTCAAGGTTTATTGGATTATACAAGTTGGTTTTAAAAGGTCTTAAAAATCAGATTTTCTTTGCTATTGTGTTTGCATTATTCTTAGCAGGTTCCCATTGTGATTGTTTGTTTAAGGATCAGCTCAGGCCCCAGCCTGAAGGAAATGGCATTGCAGCCATAGTGGGGCCCGGATGTGGGTCCCACAAGGTAGCATTCTTGTTCTTCCTGATTCAGTTTCAGAAAATATAGATTTTGCATGAAATTTGTGAAAAGTGTTTAAGTGTTGTTAAGGTTTGATATTGCTTATTTTAGGTTTGAATGCATGTTAGAAGTAGATGTAACCAGTTTGATTTGAGTTTGTTGAGATTTGGTTTGAAAAATCACTTTCTGAAAATTTAAAGGAGTGTTTGGTTTTGCATATTAACTTAATTTCTTGGGAAAATTTTGTGTTATAATCTGGTTAAACTCACTCATTGAGTTGGTGTTAGGTAATATATGCACTTAGTTTTCCATTTGGTAAGGTTTATAGCTCATTTGTATGCTCAAAAGTTGGAAAAAATGGTCAAAAATCAGTAAGTGCTTGTTGTTGACTGTTTTTCTTGAATTAGCTATTCAAATCTTACCCATTGTTAGATAATAGGTTATTTAAGGATTGTGTACTGATTATAGGCTGTTTGGTTGATTATTGTGCAAGTTTTAAGCCATTGAATCTCACTATTTTGCCAATTGAACCAGCAAAATTATCTCAGACCCATATAGCCTTAATCAGAAACTTTGAGTGCTTGTTTTGCTTGATTTTGCTAAGTGACTTGTGATTTTTCTTGTTGAATTGACTTCCCACAACCCAACTGGTTGTGGGAGTGCCCTTTGTTCCAAAAGAAATCAAGCCAAAAGCTTTCCTAAGCTTAATCTGTCACCAGACCTGAAAAATACACTATAATTGGGGAAAAGGTTTCCCCTGCTAGCTCATTAGTTGGTACTGCTATACAAAAGGACAAAGTCCTTGAAGTGTCACTTTCAGAAAGTTTAATTTTTTGTCTTTAGTGCTTGAATTTGTGAATTAGACTTTCAAAATTGTTTTGTAATTTTTCTAATTTTATTTATGATTTTTCTGTCTAATTAGAATTTTTATTACTATTCATTTAGCAATTTTTAGGTTAATTAGCTATTTTTAATACTTTTTAATATTCTATTTTTGGAATTTAGTGGTAAAAGTAGTTATTTTTCATTTCTAAAAATTTTCCTAGACTTAGAAAAAGATTTTAAGATTTTTAGTTAAAGAAGTTTTTACTGTTCACTTTTTAATTATTTTTTTTATATAATTAATTTAAGTTAATTAGGGTTTTAATTTAAACTGTTTTTGTCTTTTAGTGGTAAATTTATTGTTTTTCAAACTTTATAAATTTTCTTCATTAGAGTAAAATAGGATTTTTAAAATTGGTAAATTAGTTTAAACAGTATTTTATTATTTTTTTATAATTATTTTAGTTTTAAACTAGTTTTTAGTGATTTAAAAATAGAAAAATAGTTTTTAAAATTTAGGAAAAATACTTTTTAGTCTTTAGATAATATAAGTAAGTTATTTGTTCAATAAAATAATATTTTGGACATTTTAATTAATTATATTTAATTTTAGGGCTTTAATTAGCATTTAAAATTGAATATTTAATTAATAAAAGGTTTTTAAATATTTTTATTGGATTTTTATTCTTATTTATATTATTTTAGACTTACTTTTAGCTTTAAATTAATTTTTAGGTTTTAAAATTTTTTAAATTTTGTAGTTTTTACGGTTTTACGTGAACGCTTTTTCGTCTTAGCTCGATCCGTCTTCGTAACCGTCTTTTCTTTCTTATTTCCATTTTCTTTTCTTCTCAATATAATCACAAACATTAATCAATTCATTACACAACACACGTGCCTCCTCGAGAACGAACTCACTCTTATTTGGGTCATAACTTGTGGTTTTCCTAAACTACTCGTTAATACTTACCCTAATTGCCTTGTTTTCCTAAACAAGTGTGATTTTACAACTATCAACAACTCAACTCATGCAACCTACATCCTTCATCCAAACCACCCTAATACGTCATCCATATAGTTCAAGTTCGTCTCAGCTTCACTTCATTCTTCTTATTCCATGTCTCATCAACCATGCTTGCCTTTCCCAGATGGTACTTGGCATTGCAATTTTTCTTTCACCACTTAACTCCACCCATCACCTTTTCCAAATGTTCAATCAAGATGATTAAATATGTGTTGGAGACGTTCATGATCTGTATAGATCATTCTCTACGTCTCGTACCCCAAATGCCTCTAGCATTCTAGGCAGATATAACAATCCAGCTCCACTAACTAAGTCTATCTAGTCATCTATACGCCAAAATCTTCCAAGTAGCTTCACTTGTTTTTTTTTCACAACCAGTTCTCCTACTCCCTCTTAATAGGGACAGACTAGAGTTTCTTGTGATTCCATGCGGATCACACTCTCATCTTATACCCACATTAGTTTCCATTTGTCTACTAAGCCATATTTTGAATTCTTATTCAAATCTCATACTTCTACTTTGATCTTGCACCCAACATGAGGTATTTTCAATTATTATCTTCTAGGAATACTTGGTTCTCTCTTTCCATGGTTCTCCCTTATTCCTACACTATCTCGTCCAACAAAAATTCCATACTTCATTCATCAAATCTATAGAAATTACTAGTGCATTGGATAATGCATAGCTGTCTTTCCAAAAGATCTTTCATAACACCTTCACAAAACCGACTCTCTAATCACTTCTCCACGAAACTTATTCAGCTCAGCTTCACTACTCATCCCTCGATATTGATTGCCACGAAATTCTATCTTTGTGTAGTCACTCGAATACCCTTGTTACTTCCACGAGCTCTTAATCTCCCATGTTATGTAGTCACTCCATCACGATCCATTGGTTCAGCTCTTTGTAGCTCCACTCTGGTACTCGATTTGTCCTTTTTCGTCACGAACCATACGGAGATTCCCATCATAGTGCTTGTCACCTTTCCAGTCCTTGCAACTTCTGCGACTCATTCGGAATCTCTTGCATCCTTCTAGCAGCCGGCACATATTCCTTTCAGCTCCTTGCTTCACGATGTAGCTATTTTCGCACTCCTTCTCGTCTCTATGATGTTACCTAGGAACTTCACACTACCCAGTAGCTTCTAACTTCAACTCATCTACCACAATATTCCTAAAGGTGCTTCAACCCCTAAATAGTTCACTCTTCCTTACTTGTTGTACTCACCATTAATCAGCCTCCTACCAATCATTATTTCACATCCATGTTTTCCTTCACGTGTCTACTACTACCTTGCCTCCATAACTATAGCAATTCCCTTGCGTGTTATTTGCCCAATCTTTCCATTAGTAGAAAATTTCTGCTCTACCCTCACATCCGTTGGTACTTTCATCAATCTCCTAATGGTACTTCAACCAACTTCTCATAGCATGACATCTCGTTGCCACGACCAGTCAACTAACTTTACTTACTCCCTTATTCCCGTAACCAATCTAAGTTTCAAAACTACACAAATCTTAATCATTCCTTCAACACAACCTTTAAACCAAAACACATCTCTCCATTCTAATATCTAACCATAAGTAATACTACCCAACTCTATCCTCTCATCCTAATATTCCCACAACCGCCTAACTAAATCAACCATGATGTGTAACAAAAGAATTCCAAACAATCGTGTCCCAAAATAAAATATAGGGTAAAACGAACCATAGCCAAAATAACTGAAAACAAAACAATGTAATCCGAAAGATCAATGGAGTTTGCCAACAACAAAACACTAAACTCATCACGATTGGTATTACCAAATTCCGATACCTTAGAAAATTTTAAACTCTCATCCCAATTAGTTACTTCTCATAAGAACCAAAATTCAATACTACTAAAATCAATCATACTCATTTTATCCATAAACTCATCTATTATTATCATTGCTTTATCAAAGTTTTCAACTAGTTAGTATACTACAATCTTATTCTAACCATTATCTTGTTTACTCACATTAAACTTATTTCACTTGTTATTATGGAACCAATACATGTTTATAAAATACAATGTTTTTTTTCTTCATATTCAGCTATTTATTATTATTATTATTATTATTATTATTATGTTATATAATCCATTTAGGCTGGTTATAACTAAACTATTACACCTTTACAAGGTGTGGTGTTATTATTATCATTACTATATTACAATCTCCGTTTTTACTCTTTCCGTCTAGTTAAATACTTCTAAAATTAAAATCAACTTAAAAAAAATTATTGTAAAATTTCTTTACCGCTTTAAAATGTATTATCACATGTTACATAGAAAACTAATCCAATTATTTTCAGGACAAAAATTTTTGTAACTTATTACAACAAGCTAAAAAAAATATTTAAGTCACGTTATCATACCATACACTTAGAAATATTTTCAAAATCGATTTCCTATAATTAACCAGACTTATTTGCAAGAAAATTTAGTAGTTCTCATTAATTAAAATACATACCCGAATGAAGACACACATCAAAAGACTCAAAACGTCGTTGGAACTCCATCAAACTCCAGCACCATAAAACACAAAAAAACACAAGGTACGCTCAAGTTATAATAACTAGTGAACGACCATATACCATAACTTAACACATAGAAGTATATATACATCCGCACATATATACATATTAAATCACCCAAAACATACTCGTTACCATACATGTCAGATCAACCAATCGCGTCATACACTCGTTTTTTTTCTCTCTACGAGTAACCACCATCTTACCACAAGGCATAAAACCCATCACTAAAACCAGTCCATATCTTGTGACCCCATAATCACACAACATGACTATAACCCAAAACAATAACACACTCAAAAATATCCATATCATAGGCAACCGTTACATAAACCCATATACTATACATATACCAATAATCCACATCACATCATATACAAGCATGTACTAACCTCTTTCATGCAATCATACTTAGGAACCCATTGAAGTTATGGTACTTATATAACTATGTTGGCCACCATACTTATACAATTACCCTTTCCCCAATGCACTCCCTCCTATGATGACACTTATAAGAATCAATACAACACATAACACATAAATCCATCAACTCACCTAAGCACATAACCACATAAACAATAAGGTCAAAAACTCCAACTAATAAAATTACATAGCCAAACTCTCGGAATACATAAATCCATAGTGTAGCTAAAACAGCATAGACAAAATCCAAAACGAAAACATAATCACTTATAAGTCATGTCGCCCATCAGAATGGAAACACCTTAAAATCCTTCCTACCCATGTACTCCTAGTAACTCGAACCACCACACGATTCTTAGGGAACATGACTTAAACATCAAAAGAAAAATAACATACCTCAGGTACATAAAATAACTCAACAAAAGATAGAAACTACCATGTACCAAATTATGTACTATAATGTACAATTTAAGCAAAATACGACAATGACTAGCGTGGATGATTATGGTTCAACCAACACTAGTCACACCCCGAGAAGAAAAATAACATGTGGCTAAGTATGAACTACTATGGTTCAACCCATACTAGTCAAAACTTAACAAACATCGCAAGTAAAAACCAATAACATCCAAAAAACTTTAATTAATATAAAATGCACACTTACTCCTATGACGCCTATATGCAGGGACCCTTAAGCTATAGACTAGGTTACTAGACTAGGCAACCTAATTCTCTATAACCATTGGCTCTGATAGCATTCTGTCACGCCCCACCATGGCGGAATATGAGGCGCGACGTATGGATATCATCACAACAATAGCGTGTCAATAGAGATAACTAAATGAAATGGAAATATCATAAATGGTGACACAAATGTCATGACAATATCTCAACAAAGCAGGAGTCTAGGCAAGTAGGTAACAGTCCTACCTCTTACCCAAGACAAACAATACATAAACAAAGCAAACATATAGGTGTCAACAATATCACTTATTAAAAAAACAAAAGAAACTAAGAAGGAACGGGGATCTCCTTCTATATGCAATCCTAATGCCTCCAAAACTAGCCACTTCTATTCTCAAGCTTAACCACATTCTCACCTGAAAGAGACACTAAAACACGTCAACAAAAAGTTGGTGAGAGTCATAGGTTTAGACTCCAACGCCAAAATCAAACCATAAGCTGTGAACAACAACCGCTAACAAAAGAACATATGGACAATGTGATACAAACATGCATTAACAACTAATATTCAAGATTTAACAAACCAAACCAAATCCAAGGCTCCCAGCCTTACCAAACACCATGGTACCATAGGCGCCCAAACACCTATGTACCAATCCCAAGGCCCCGCCTTGTCATTATCCATTAGTCCCATAGATGCTCACACATCTATGTACCTCCCCAAGGCCCCGCCTTGTCAACATCCCCTTGGTACCAAGTCAAAACATAAAACAATCATGAATCAACTAGCAGTTAATCACATAAGTATGCACAAGTCCATCACCAAACACAAAACATTCACATCATAATTTATAAAAACATGACAATGTCTCTTCCATCCCATCTGGAAGTCAAAATCATTAGTAGACATGGGACTATGAAACTCACCTGATTGAGCTTCTCCCAATAATCTGTGCACTAGCAAAAAGCTAACAAACAAAAACACAAAATAAAAACATGAACCAAACACTAAGATGGCTCCTCAACCTATGATGTACATCTAACCTTCTCCCATATATATACTTCATTTATGCTCTAAGCATCTCATTACACCCTTCTATAAATCCCTTAACTTAGTTTACTTCGTAACCCGTCCCGTTAACATTTTACCCAAAACAGTCCCGGTTTTTAGGTCTCCAAACTATAAGCCAAGCGCCCACCTAACCATACCCATTACCTCTGTAAGGGAAACCCTATGCCCTTACATATGTTAACTAACTCCTCCTTTTTGCCCCAACCTTAAAGCTACTGTTAAGGCCCCGATATATATATATATATATATATATATATATATATATATATATATATATATATATATATATATATATATATATATATATATATATATATATATATATATATATATATATATATATATATATACTTTTTTCTATCTGGATTTTACTGATTTTGAACATACAAAAAGTTTGTTATGATTAGGGGGTCTTACCCTAACCCACAATCTTAGCCCCAATGCAGATACTTCCTATAATATATAAACCAACTCTCATGTTCGTTTGAAAGTCTCAATATAACCCTAAGTACCCCAAACAACCCAAAACATAAAAAGAAAACAGGCTGATTTCAAAATTGTTTTGACCTCCGACTGTTGTAACCTGTTTTTGACCCACTTCCAGACCTCCAATTTAGTTCTCGTTTCTTTCATTTGAAATCCAACTCAAATACCTTCCCAGGGATACTTGGATCGCAAAATAAGAGTTTATACAACTCTAGACACCATCAAAACAATTGACCTAAAATTCTGCCCAGTTTTTAAAAAACGATTTTCTCATAATTAATCTAATTAATCATACATAAACCCTAATTAAAACCTAAAAATGATTTCCAATGATAAAAACCAATTAAGTACATCATTAATTACAGATTATTAACAATAACTAAATAAAAATTATGAATATTAAACCTTAATCCATCATATTAGGTTACATACGTAAATTAAACGTTAATTAAGCATAGTTTTAGTGCATACCTTAAACCATAATTGAATTATTGGGTTTTCTTGCTCCTCCATTGATAGAAACGACTGATATTAGGTTTAAGGAATGCTAAAATCTTTTTTGGGGCTAAATGGATTAGTATGGGTAATTAAAACTAACCAGTAAGCCTAATAGTACTCAAACTGGGCTCCCCTTCCCTTCCTTAAGCAAAATTCGGCCCAAAACCAAGCCCAACACCCTATGGCCGACTTTTTTAATTTAATTACTATAAACTAACTATTAATTATTATTACCTTGAATTCCCTTAATTTATTTCAGCTCCTAAAGCCTCTGAAACCTTAAAACCGCAAAACTAGTCAAATTTACGCGTATACCGTAAAAGACGTAAAAATATACAGTTTTATAAAAACTCTTAGAATATAAAATAAACTATATAACTAAGTCCTAAATGACTTAAAACCACCCCGAAAAATACTCCCGTGACTAATTACCTCATCCAAGACCTCTAAACGCTAAACCTTAAATCGTAAAAATACGATTTTCTATAATACATATACGTATGCGTAAACCACTAAATAACACCATCTCATTTCATAGTCACTACCATGTGAGATCATGAACATGAAGTCATCATACATCGTTTCACTCACAAGGTACCCCGTACCAGAAACGATATCCAAACCACAATCTATACACACCAATTAGCACATAAACACGTAAAGACACGTAACTAGCACAAAATAAAACTAAGTGACGAACCTCAAAACCGTGGTTGTCACAGTTTTCCTTTTGAGTTTCCGTGGTTTTGGTCTGTTTTAACTGGTACACGTGAAATGTCGTTAGTTATACGTAGTTTGATTTGTTGGTCGTGTCTGGTGGGTTCCAGATGTAGTTTTGCTTTTGTATTGATTGGGAGCATTGATATAGTCATATGTGAGAATAGCTGGAATGCCCTTTGTGATGGGAAAAGAGTTAGAAGTTCGTAGAAAGACGAACTAATGTGGTCACGAGGTCTCTTAGGAGTGCCAAGGAAGATGAATAGAGATTTGTATAAAGCATGGATATTGGCACAAGTAACACATCACATAGAATGTTGGAAGGGGATGTGATATTTCAAAGGTGCTTGTGATATTCGTTAGGTATGTAAAATTTTGCGAAAATTTCTTAAGATTTGGTAGGTTTACCTATTATCTTGAAGTAGAACCATGAACAGAGCCTGTAGAAGGAGCAAGATGAGTTGTAGTTAGTGCCTTTCCAAGGCAATTGTTGATGGAATGATTTTAAAGACAGGAGTTGTTAGAAATTGCAAGGGGTTCAAGATAAAGGTTGATTTGCCTCGTAGTAAATGTGATGTGAAAGAGTTTGGATGGGTTGATAAGAAGGAGTATCGATCTTTTAGAATGTGTGTAGAATTTCACGAGTAGAAAGAGGTATAAATTTGTTTGTGTTGCTGCCAAGAGAGGATGCAGGGATGATGTTAAGAATGTTGAATGGACTCTTTTTGGGTTTACGGTTATGCATTTGGCTTCACCAAAGCACTAGCAGTTTTCATAGAGTCAATGAAGCGAGTGTGCATGCACGTATATAAACGAGTTTTCATCGGGAGTATCGACGACATCTTGATCTACTCAAAGTCTAAGAAGGAGAGTGAGGCAAATTATGTGTTGGTTTTGGAGTGGAATTATACGTGAGATTTTCAAGTGTGAGTTTTAGTATTAAGTTTACCATGATGAGTAGTTAGAGATGATGGCATATCATGAAACCAGCAAGGGGCGAAGTGAAGAAGGATGAGGAAGCATTTTGGAGGCTGAAGAGGTGGATTGGATAATGAGTCGATCTTAGCATTATCGGAAGGACTGGATGAATTCGCGAAGCATGACGATACGTGGAGCAAGGATTTGGATGTGTACGAGAACGACAAAGAAAGGCGATTTCTTATACGTTGCAAGAACTGAAGATTTGGAAGAACTAGATAAGACTTAGTTAGTGCAGCTGGATTGTTATATCTGCCTAGAATGCTAGAGGCATTTGGGGTACGAGACATAGAGAATGATCTATACGGATCATGAACGTCTCCAACACATATTCAATCCTCTTGATTGAACATTTGGCAAAGGTGATGGGTGGAGTTAAGTGATGAAAGAAAATTGCAAGGCTAAGTACCATCTGGGAAAGGCAAGCATGGTTGATGAGACATGTGATAAGAAGAAGGAAGTGAAGCTGAGACGAACTTGAACTATATGGATGACGTATTAGGGTGGTTTGGATGAAGGATGTAGGTTGCACGAGTTGAGTTGTCTAAAGCAGAGAACGCGTCAACATTTATGTTGCGTGGCTTGGACAATCGTATGGAGAAAAGGGACGTAGACTATACTTCCTACATAGATAGGAGTAGCTTAGAAAGTGCAATGTAAGAACGAAATTGGTGGAAGGGATACATAATAGGGTGGAGGAATAAGTACGATGAGAGTTGGGTGATAGTCAATAGACTGTCTAATTCATCCTATATTTCAAGAGGAATGAGAAGTCACGTAGTTGAGAAGTTGGAAGGATTGCATACAGATACGATGGAATAGGAGGTTTTGTGTAAAAGTTAACCTAATAGGCATGGAATACCTTATGAAGGATTATGGCAAGGGAAGAAACAATGAGACGCAAGCGTAGTATACCGTTGATAGACTTATGGTTGGTATGAGCATACTATAGGGGTAACTGAGAAATACGCCTAGAGCTTTGGAGTGCGGTTTGGAGATAGTTGGAGAATGCGTTTTATTTAGAAAGAATTCTTCTACAAAGAGAGTCACTAGTGAAAGGGGCGTATTCCTCACTAATGAGAATGTAGGGAATAAAAGAGGATCGCCTAAATTATTGGCTGAAGATGAGATAGAAGATGGTATGGAAATTAAGATTATTGGAGACAAGCGAGAAGTAATATGGAGTAAGAATGGCTTGAGGGAGCAAAGGGTAGTCAATATAGTGTAGTGATATAGAAGGAAAAACCGTTGGGTTTTGTGATAGCAAATGTAGTAGAAACTGCTGGAGTTAATCCATAGAATATGAGGTAGATCACCGTTACGGTGGGGTGAAGTTAGAAGCAGTCAACATATTGGACCGGAGTTGGAACGGAAAACTACAAGAGGTGGTGGCAGTGCTTAATTAGAGGTTGAAAATGGCAAAGGACCGACAAGAGAGATGTGTGGACAAGAGGCGTAAGCCGTTGGGATTTAAGATTAGAGGTAAGCTTATGCTAGGGGTTTCACCATGGAAAGGAGTGATGTAGTTTGGGAAGAAAGGGAAGATAGCACCTAGAATCATGGGTCCATTCGAAATCCTTGAAAGGATTAGACGAGTGGCTTATAGGTTGAGGAATTATTGGGAGAATTGAGTAGTGTGCATGATGTATTTCGTGTATCAAGCTTGAGGAAATGCAGAGCAAGAACCGACTTGCAAGTATCATTAGATGATATTAGTATGGATACGAGTCTTCGTTTCATCGAAGAGCCGGTAGAGATTTTAGGTCGTGAAGCTAAGACTTTGGAAAAAGGGTAATATACCGTAGTTATGGTTAGATGGAATTTTGAACGTGGACTAGAGTTCACGTGGGAACGGGAAGGATTTATGAGGAACAAGTATCCTTATATTTTTGGGAATGATGATCCTAAGGAGTAAATCTCGGGACGAGATTTCTATTAGGAGGGAGTGATGTGACAACCCCGGTTTTTGAGGTTCGTCAGTTAGTCTTATTTTTGGGGTATTTTGTGTGACTATGTGATTTATGAGATCTATGTGTTTATATGTGTGATTTTGGGGAAGAGAATGGATGAAATGAGGTACATGGTTTGTAAATCATGGTACGGGTTGGAAAATGAAATGAAATGAAATGAGTTCAGAAATGAACTACGGGAAAGTTCGAATATCATTTTTACAAGGCCTCGTGTACGTATCGTATGTTGTATGTATGGATTAAGTATATATTATATGTTTAGGATAAGTTTTAGAGATACTTTCCATAATTAGAAACTTTTGGAAATGACGGTTAGTTCGGAAATCGCGTAGAAAGTCGAAAAAAAATCAACGTAAGGCTTTCGGGTTTTGGTCCGGAAGTAACCCGAATGTGAGGTTTAGTTTAATAATGATGTAAGTTATAAAATAAGGTTAAAACCCAGATTCTTAGCTGCTTTGAGCTAGGTTTGGGCAGCCAAAAGAAAAGGAAAGAAGAAAATAACCAAAAAGCCCAAAAACAGGCACAATGGACTTGTAATGGGATTAAGGGGCCTTTAGGACTTAACCAAACCCACCCCATAACCAAAATAACCAGATTTTTCACCCCCATAACATCTCATAGTCGAATTTTAACAATGGTGGCCAATTAGGGTTTCAAAGATAAAGATCTTCCATTATTTTTAAGGTAAAATCTTCAATCCCTTTTTAATTAAATTGTTTTTATGCATTTATAAATCAATAAATGATGGATCTATGATTATGTCTAAATTAAAATCTAAGTTTTAATGATATAATAATGATTAGATTATTTAGGGTTAATAATTAAACAAGTTATGGGTAATTAATTAGACTAATTATGTTAAATTCGTTTTTTAAAAACTAGGCAGAATTTTAGGTCAATTGTTTTGATAATATCTAGAGTTCTACAAACTCTTATTTTGGGATCCAAGTATCCCTGGAAAGGTAATTGAGTTGGCTTTCAAATGCAAGAAACGAGAACTAAATTGGAGGTGGGAAGTGGGTCAAAAACAGGTTACAAAAGTCGGAGGTCAAAACAGTTTTGAAATCAGCGGGTTTTCAATTAATGTTTTAAGATGGTTAGGATACTTAGGAGTACAATTGGACTTTAAAACGAACGTGAGAGTTAATTTATATGTTATGTAGGATATCTGGAGGAGGGCTAAGAAAATGGGTTAGAGTAAGACCCCCTAATTATAACAAACTTTTTGTATATTCAAAATCAGTAAAATCCGGATAGACAAAAGTGTATATATATATATATATATATATATATATATATATATATATATATATATATATATATATATATATATATATATATATATATATATATATATATATATATATATATATATATATATATATATATATATATATATATATATATATATATATATATATATATATATATATATATATATATATATATATATATATATATATATATATATATATATATATATATATATATATATATATATATATATATATCGGGGCCTTAACAGTAGCTTTAAGGTTGGGGCAAAGGGGAGGAGTTAGCTAACATATGTAAGGGCATAGGGTTTCCTTTACAAAGGTCATGAGTATGGTTAGGTGGGCGTTTGGCTTATAGTTTAGAGACCTAAAAGTTGGGACTGTTTTGTGTAAAATATGAACGGGATAGGTATCAAACTTAACCAAGTTAAGGACTTGTTAGGAAAGGGTAATGAGGTGTTTAGAGCATATGAATGAGGAACATATATGGGATAAGGCTAGATGTACATCATAGGTTGATGAGCCATTTTAGAGATTGGTTCATGTTTTGATTGTGTGCTTTTGTTTGTTAGCTTTTTGCTAGTGCGTCGATTTTTGGAGAAGCTCAATCAGGTGAGTTTCATAGTCCCATATCTTTTAATGATTTTCACTTCCAGATGGGATGGAAGAGACACTGTATGGTTTTGTAACTAATGCTGTGAATGTTTTTATGGTTTGTGATAGACTTGTGTGTGCACTTATGTGATTAACTGCTATGTGATTCTTGATTGTGTTTATGATTTGGATAAGGGGACACGTACCGTCTCATTTATTGTGGTTTGACTTGGTACCAAGGGGATGTTGACAAGGCGGGGCCTTGGGGAGGTACATAGATGTGTGAGCATCTATGGGACCAATAGATAGTGACAAGGCGGGGCCTTAGGATTGGTACATAGGTGTATGGGAGCCTATGGTACCATGGTGTTTGGTAAGGCTGGGAGCCTTGGATTTGGTTTGGAATGATTGATCTTGAATGTTAGTTGTTAATGTATACATGTAGCACATTTTCCATATGTTTAGTGGTTTATGGTTGTTCACAGCTTATTATATTCTATTTTTGGTTGGAGTCTAAACCTATGACTCTCACCAACATTATGTTAACGTGTTTTAGTGTCTCTTTCAGGTGATAAAGTGGTTAAGCGTGAGAACATATGTTGTTAGGATTGGAGTCGCGTAGGAATTCATTTAGAAGGAGATCCCCGTTCCTTCTTAGTTTATTTTTCTGTTTGTTTCAATAAGTGATACTATGAACCTATATGTTGATTTGTTTGTGTTATTTGTTTGTCTTAGGTAAGAGGTAGGACTGTTACCTACTTACCTAGACTCCTGCATTGTTGAGATATTGTCATGACATTTGTGTCACCTTTTATGACATTTATACTTTATATAGTTCTCTCTATGGACACGCTATTGTTGTGATGATATCCATGCGTCGCGTCCCATATTCCGCCATGGTGGGGTGTGACACTACAAGTCCCGGCTATGTAAACTATTGTAATTCCGTTAGTCGCTCACATTGTAAGGCTAACAGAAATCCTTTTTGATTATTAAGCTTAGTTAAGTGACTTGCAACATTTTGCAAAAAGAATAAGCCCTTGAATTGGTCTAGAACTCGAAAACGACTATTTTGTCGTTTTGTGTAGAGAGCTTTTGCTTATTTCAGGCTTATTTCTTGGGCTTATTCAAAAATTGTTTTTACAAACAGCTTTATAAGGTCAAGAGTGTGTCAAATTTTAGCTTATGGCATTAGCTTATGGCTTAATGGGCCAAAAAGCCTATTAAGAATAAGCTGAATTTCATTAAGCTGTGATAGGTTTACTTTCAGCTTTTGGGCCTTTGGAGTTTTGTGTTTAAAATTGAATTTTAAGCTAGACTGGAAGTTTTGAGCTTATTTGGACAACATTTTCTTATTGGGCCTTAAATAAGCCCATTAAGTGGACTGTTTGGCCTTTCAGCCCATTTGGAGGCCCATTAAGGGTGTTTTGTAATTTCACTTTCATTTTCTGTTTATTTAAGTTAAATTAAACTAGTTTGCAAGTTATTAGAATTTTTTATAAATTTTGGATTTTTATTAATATTTTATTATTTTATTTTTAAAAATTGTTTTTAAGATTTTGGAACTTTTTCATTTTTCCTAGGTTAAAAACATTAAGTTAGGATTTTTAAAATTTTTAAATTAATTTTCTTGTCATTTAATTAATCTTTAGAATTATTTTAATATTTTAATAGTTTTTAATCATTTTTAAATAATTTTAATTAGTTTTAAAATTTTCAAAAATAGTTTTTAGTTTAATTAAGTTATTTTAGAGGTTTACAAATTGAAAAATCTCATTTTGGTCTTTTTGTTAATTAAATTGATTTTTGGGCTTTAATTAGCATTAAAAAATTATTATTTAATTAAATAAAAGGTTTGAGTGATTTTTGATTTTTTGTAAACTCGAATTACATTTTTTAGGATTTATTGCGATTTTCTAGGATTTTTAGAGTAATTTTTAGATTTCATCAAGTTTTACGGTTTTACATTTACGACTCTCGTCTTAGTGTAATTTTAATCATATCCGTCATCCTTTTCTCTTTTATTTCTTCATAATCATAATCACAAACATTTAATCATCTCTTAATACAACACACTAGCCTCCTTGAGATTGAACTCACAACAAGGGTCATTTGTGCATGGTTTTCCTAAACCGTCGTACTTACCATCATTTATACTCTTTTTCCTAAAAGACGTATACTACTCCAATCATTGATCAATGGTATTTTTTTGTAGTTGTTTGTAGAGGAGATATAAGGGGTTGTTGTTTGTATTTGATCTGTTATTTTTTTTGTTTGATCTTGTGTGTTTATTGTTGTTTGTTTTTTTGCTATTTTTAGACCAATTTCAAGTCTCTGCTCTTGAACTACCACCTATTGAGTGGTTAGGAAGCCCGAGAACTATATTTCGACTTGATCTTATGTTCTTCATTTTTCTTTGTGTGGTTTTATCATCATGGTTGGTTCACCTAAAAGTGAGTCACCTAAATCTCCTAAATCTGAAACTAGTGTTGTTAAATTTGATGTGTATGATCCTTTATATCTTCATCCCCAAGATATAGGATCTCAGTTAATTTCCTTCAAACTTAAAGGAACTGAGAATTACAAAGTTTGGTCTGATTCTATAAAATTGGCTTTACAAACTAGGAATAAGTTAGATTTTGTTACTGGTACTTGTGTTTAGGACACTAATGGTGGTCCCGTTAGGGATCAATGGGATAGGTGTAATGTTGTTGTTCTTTCTTGGTTACTTGGTTGTGTTTCACCAGAATTGTATAAGGGTCAAATATTTTCTAAATATGCCCAAGATGTTTTGGATGAACTTGAGGAAACCTATAATAAACAGGATGGTTCTGTTATATATAATCTCCACCATAAATTTAATACTTTAACTCAATCTGGTATGTCTTTGTCTAAATATTATTGATAGGTGTGAAAACACCCATCCTTTTACCATTTATTGCTTGCTAAAACGAGACCAAAACGCGTATTTAATGTCATTTGTTTGGAATTATGCGTGGTTTGTGTGTTTGTTGTGTTTTCAGAGCCAACCGGATAAATATTAAAGAAAACATGGGATTGCACGGGTTTTATCGAAGAAAAAGACGAAAAGACAAAGTCTATAGTCCAAGAGATGCAAAAGATTTGAAGTCAATGGGCCTATTTGAAGATTTATCGAAAAAAGGACCAAAGATGGAAGATTTATATATGTCAAAAAAAACTCAAGTCTATTAAATGAAGAAATTAATAGACGAGTTGAATTTATTCGTCGACAAATCCCGTATCGAAATCGAAAACGTCAAAATTTTCTGAAAAGACGAGAAGACAAAAAGAAAGGGAGAAAGCCCACTCACCAAACTAAGCCAAGGCCTATAAATAGAGACCTCCTTCACAAATTTGAAGACTAGTTCATTTTCAGTTATTTTCTTTTCCTGTTTCGTAGGAAACCAACTCCCTTAAGGAGATTGGTGATTTTTATTTCCTTTGATTTCCTTCATAATCTTGTAAGTTTGATCTTTCCTCTTGTTTGTTAAACCTTAATCTTTCAATACAAGTTTCCTTTTAATCTTGTTCTACCTTTTCTATTTGATTCTCTAGTTCTAAGCTTTTATTTTATTGGTTTTGATCTTCAAAAACAAGTGGGTTTTGAGTTTTTGTTTATTTGGTTTGATGTTTATCATTAGTAGATGATTAGTGGTTAAATTGGTTTAAGTTTTGGTTAAAAACTTGGTGGATTTTGGTTAAATTTGTGTTCAAGTTATTTCCCTGTTCTTCGTGTTCTTCAGTTCCCAGATTCCGAATGAGCAACCTTTATTCCGAATGAAGGATTTGGGTTAATTATTCCGGATAAAGCTTTTCTTAACATTTATTCCGAACGAAGGTTTTTCTCTTAAACATTCCAAACCAAGCAATATTCCGAACCAACGTTTTGTTAAAAGTATTCCGAATGAACTAAGTTTTCCGAATGAAGGGATTTGTTTAAATTATTCCGGAAGAAGCAAAATTCCGGATGAACTAAGTTTTCCGAACCAACGTTTTAGTTTTTATTATTCCGAATGAGACTATTGTTCTAGTTATTCCGAACCAACAGATTTATTCCGGATGAGCAGTTTTAATTTATTCCGAATTAGCAACACATTCCGAATGAGAAACACATTCTGAATGAGCAACAGATTCCGAATGAGCACCTAGTTTTCTTTATTCCGCATTAGTTGAATATCCCGAACGAAGCCTTTTTGTCAATTATTCCGGACCAAGCTCTTTATTCCGAATAAACGTTTTTATTCCGGATCAGTAGGTTATTCCGAATGAAGCTACTTTCCGAATGAGTCAAGTATTCCGAGTAAAGCAATATTCCGAGTAAAGGAAATATATTCCGGATCAAGCACTTATTCCGGATCAACATATATTCCGGATGAAGGAGTTTTCCGAATGAAGGATGTTTGGTTGAACATTCCGAATGAAGCAGTTTTTATATTATTCCGCATGAGCTAATATATTCCGGATCAAGCACTTATTCCGGATCAATAGAATTATTCCGAATCAGATGTTTTTCTAAGTTAAGGTATTTTACTGTTTATTTTTAATTCAAGTTTTATTTTCAGTAATTGCTTTTAGTTTAATTTTATTACTTCTCGCACTTATCTTTTAAGTAGATATAGATCAAAATCTCCCCCTTTTAGTTACCAAGAACAACAATTCCGCTTTGAACCGTGATCAATTCGAGAAGATACCGAGAACGAAACAACGACAAATATAATTGGGTACGAGCAACACAAAGAAAGATCTTGCACCAAACCTTTTTATTAACTAACTAAAAATAAGTTATTAAAATGGCGCCGCTGCCGGCTCTTTTCGTAAGGATCAACGGTTTCTTGTGAGAAAAATTGGATTTTGGGATCCGTTCTTTCGGGAACGTTATTTTCAAGCACAAAAATTTTCTAAAACCCATAAAATATAAACTTTTCAAAAATACAAAAACATTAAAAAAACCTATAAAAACCAAAAATATTTTCTCTTGCATTTTCTTTTTAGTGTATGCGTACTCGATCAACGTCTTATTCCGAGCCCGAGACTTTCGATAATTTAGACATGGTCGGTGTACACAACAACAATAATAATCCACCTCACCCCAACATGAATAATCCACCCCTACCCGACCTACGAACCATGGATGAGCTATGCCAACCTACGATGAACGGACGTGAAGGCCCGATTGCGCCGATGCAAATCACGGCTCAAGAGTTTTCATTGAAGCATCACATGATCCAACAAGTGCAAACTAATCCATTTCGCGGAATACCGGATGATGATGCCAACAAACACCTCGACAAATTCATTACCATCACCCAAAGCATGAAGTTACCCGGTGCTTCTATGGATGTACTTCGCCTTCAACTATTTCCCCACTCGCTTTCTCACCATGCCGAAAAATGGTTTGACCGTCTCTCAAAGAATTCTATTCATACTTGGGACGACATGACTCAACGATTTTTGTCGCGCTACTTTCCACCATCCATGGTCACGAGCCTTCGTAACCAAATTAGTGGATTCATGCAAGACGATGATGAATCGCTCTTTGATGCTTGGGAACGATACAATGATTTGATCGACCGTTGTCCAAATCATAACATGCTCCCCGTCACTCTCATTGATACTTTCTACAATGGTCTCACTTTTCGTGATCGTGACATGATCAACGCCGCCGCCGGTGGTACTTTTATGAAAAGGAGACCGGAGGAGTGTAGAGAGTTGAGTGAAAACATGACTACTCACCACAAGAATTGGGATTCATCCGCATCCTCAAGATCTAATCCGAGAGTCAATGTTTCTTCTACTACTTTCAATACCGAGATAACCGAACTTACCCAACAAATCGCGGAAATAAACAAGAATTACATGACCATGGCCACAAACCACTTTCAACAAGCTAAAGCCGTTGCTATTTCTTGTGACACATGTGGTGGTCCTCATTCTTACAATGATTGTCCTTCTACTCAAGGAAATTTTTGTGAAAACGTTAACGCGGCATACGGTACTTATCCCACGGGAGGCTATCAAGCTCGTCCTCAAGGAGACCGTAACTTTCTAAGTTATCGTTCAAACAACTATCTTGCACCACCCGGTTTTACTCCTCAAAACCAAAACCAACAAAAAAGCTATAACCGAAATAACCAAACCCAACCTCGTGCTAACAATCAATATCAATCCCAAAGACACCCATACCCACCTCAAGGAAATTCTCAAGCTTACCAAGCTCCACCTCTCAATCAACCAACGACGTTGAATCAAGACATCGAGACGTTCATGAGGACTAATAGAGAGATGGTGACGAATCTTCAGAGTCAATTCATCAACTTGATGGGAGACATGGCGAAACAAGGGAGTGATATTCGAGCCGAGCTAAGGAATGACATGGCAAAACAAAGCAATGATATTCGTGTAGACATGAGAGACTCTTTCAGCACTCAAGCGGATAACATACGTGATATGATCGGTTCGCTCTTCCAAGGTAATCAACCCTCTTCTTCGGGTACTCTTCCGAGTAACACCGTTGCTAATCCACGAGGGGAGATGAAAGCAATCACTACTCGTATTGGAAAAGGTTATACGGAACCCGAGCTTCCTACACCTCCACCCGTGATTATGAACAATGAAAAAGAGCAACTTTCCTCACCTCCTTTGCCTTCTACCCTCATTCCCCCACCACCCGTGGTTGTGAGTGATCCTACTCCCCTAAAGCCTTCCTCTTCATCCGATATACCTTATCCTTCAAGGTTGAGGAAAGAGAAGCAAAAGAGCAAGGATGATATTCAAGTTTCAAACTTTCTCAAAATTGTTTAAACAATTGAATTTTAACATCTCCTTTGCCGAGGCTCTCGCTCACATGCCTAAATATGAGAAGATGTTTAAAGATCTTCTTAGTGACAAGGAAAAGCTTCTTGACATTGCTCACACCCAACTTAATGAGAATTGCTCCGCGGTTCTCTTAAGGAAATTGCCCACCAAACTTGGTGATCCAGGTCGCTTCTTAATGCCTTTAAGTGTTTGGAAGCAATTATCTCTCCCCGAGCTAGTCCCCACCAAAATGACTTTGGAATTAGCTAACCGTACGGTTACTTATCCAGTGGGGATAGCCGAATACGTCTTCGTTGGCGTTGACAAATTCACCTTCCCGGTGGATTTTGTTGTCGTTGTCTACGAGATGGATCCTCGTGTTCCATTAATCGTTGGTGTTCCTTTCTTGAGGACCGGTCGCACTCTCATTGATGTAGCCGCGGGCGAAATAATCATGAGAGTTGGTGACGATAAAATTGTCTTCAACATGGGTAAGATTTCTAAACAATCTTATTCATATGAGAGTGTTAATGATATTGATGTTCTCGATGAGGCTTGTGAAGAACACTTTCATGATGCTTGCAAAAGTAATCTCTCTTCTCTACCTAATGTTGAGACCGTTGCCTTAATTGCTCCGTCATTGACTCCATTTGGAGAAAGTGACTTTCTTTTGGATGATTTTGAAGCTAGCTTGGGTCCACTTGATCTTAAGTATGATGATTCTCCCACCGATTGAGAAGAAGACATTCGTACAATTGAGAAACTTCTCAATGAAGACCCGTTTTCTCCTCCTTCTCCTAAAGAGGTGACTAATGATGATCCATCGTTAGTTACACCAACTATTGAGGATCCTCCCACTCTTGAGCTTAAGGACTTACCTCCTCATCTCGAGTATGTTTTCTTAGAGGACATTGATCAACTTCCCGTTATCATTGCTAAGGACTTAAAAGCCGATGAGAAAACTCGTCTCATTGAAGTTCTCAAGAAACAAAAAAGAGCTATCGCTTGGAAAATCTCCGATATTCACGGAATTGATCCTCACTTTTGCACGCATAAAATTCTCATGGAGGACGACTTTAAGCCCACAATTCAAAGCCAACGAAGGGTGAATCCTAAAATCCATGACGTTATAAAAAAAATAGGTTATCAAACTTCTTGATGCGGGCATGATTTACCCTATCTCGGATTCCCCATGGGTTAGTGATTGTAGTGTTTTACCACACCTTTAGGAAAAGGAGGGTAAATAGGGAAAGTATTAAATACGACGGTTTAGGAAAACCGTGTACAAATGACCCTAATGAAGTGAAAGTTCCAAGTTCGTTTCCCAAGGAGGTATATGTGTGTGAAAAATTTGTAATTGGTTTGAGATTAATATTGGTTAGAAGGGGATGAGAAAAGAGGATGACGAAGACGTGAAATTAATTACTACTACGACTACACGTAAAACCGTAAAATGAGCAAATATAAAAATTAATTCTAAAAATTACAAAAAATTCACCAAAAATAAAAATAAATAAACTAAGAGTTTACCAATGATCAAAACTTTTTCAAACCTTTTAATTTATTAAATATTCAATTTTTAAATGCTAATTAAAGCCCTAAAAATAAAATTAATTATCAAAAAGCCCAAATAAAGATTTTTCAATTGGTAAACCTCTAAAATGACCTAAAAAGATCAAAAACTATTTTTAGAAATTTTTAAACTAACAAAACCTATTTAAAATGATTTAAAAACTATTAAAACTTAAAATAATTATAAAAATTAATCTAATGATGATAAAATTAATCTAAAAGTTGCACAATTCCTATTTTAATGTATTTAAGCTAAGAAAAATGTAAAAAGTTGAATAATGTGAAATTTGAAAAATAATAATAAAATAATAATAAAATAATATTAAAAATCCAAAAATTATAAAAAAATTCTAAAAACTTGCAAACTAGTTTATTTTAACCTAATTAAACAGAAAATGAAAGTGAAATGACCAGAATACCCCTATTGGGCCCTCAAATGGGCCAAAACCAAAAACAGTCAACACTAATGGGCTTTTTAGCCCAAAAAGTCAAACTTGGCCTAATTGACTTGGAAAAGCCCAATCTGACTCAAAATTTAATTCTAAACACAAAACTCTGAAGGCCCAAAAGCTGAAAGTGAGCTTATCACAGCTTATTAAGCAAACAGCTTATCCTTATTGGGCTTTTTAGCCCATTAAGCAATAAGCTAATGCCATAAGCTCTAATTTGACACATAACCTTCTTTTGTGATGCTTAAGAGATCTGTAAAAAGAAATTTTGAAAAAGCACACTCAATAAGCCAGAAATAAACAAAGTACAAATCCACAAAATGACAAAATAGTCGGGTTTGAGATTTAGGGCACCTCAGAACTTGATTCAACTTGCAAAATGTCACAAATGAATTTAATAAGCCAAATCAATCAAAAAAATTCGAATAAGCAACACCAATAAGCTAAAATGAACCAATAAGCACTTATGAAAAAGTCAATTAAGTTGGTTTTCTAGTCAAACCCTAAAGTCAACACACCAAATGCTCCAGTATGAACAAATGGGTCAAATGATGAGCACCTATTACAAAATCCAAGTTGTTGCTGGTTAAAATAAGCTATTATAGCTTATTGATAAGCTGAAACCCAAAATACACTAGCAGTGGCTAGCAGCAGGGGAAAGGAGTTCCCACTGCTTTGACTATTTGACCAAGCTTTTTAGAGAGATTTAGTTAGATTCAGTTGGAAACAAGGGCACCCTTGTGATCAGTGAATAACAAGGAGTCAATATCAACAAAGAAATCACAATTTGGTTCACACAATAAGCCCAGTATAAGCAAACAATCCACAGATATTGCATAGACTTGGATAATAAGCAGTTATGAACACTTAAGCAGTTTTAAGCATGAATAAGCACTCCAAATTCAACCATATGCATACATAAGCTATATAAACTATGAATAAGCACAAACAAACTTAAATCAAGCACTGAAACAAGGTATGGAACAAGATCAAAGCAGATTAAACCTTCTGATATGAACTACAAGAACATAACCAAACTTTGCTGATCTAATTGACCACATATCCAATTTCAGGCACTCAAATCTCTTTCCCTGGTGATATTAACTAGGTTTAATCACTTGTTAGCCCTAGTATATGATTAGATCTAGGTGTCCCTTAAACCTAAGCCAATTTTAACAAGTAAACAAGATTTTATAGCCCTTATATGGATTTAGGTGTTTCAAACCACAAAACTTGCTGATAAATGACCAAGAACACCAGGTAAACAGATACCAACATTCACTAACACAAAACAATCACTTAACAAACCACAAATCCTGCTTATGCAGTTAACCCAAACACCCCTTAATAATCTGTTTTGACAAAATTTCAAAGGATAATCCAGATTCAAACCACAAAACTAGTTAACAGCAACTCAAGAACATCAAACCATACCAGATAAACAAGATTCAACCAAAATAACACAGATTCAAGAACAATCATACAAAAATCACAAATATGCAGAAAATAAAGGAGAAAATGAAAAAGGAGAAGGGTGCAAACCTCCAAGACCTACATCCAGGCCCTGGATTGTTTGAGCTGAGGTACTAGCAGAACAAGTACCAGCTTCCAATGTACCTGCTAAGAAGAACAAACCAATGTGATGAACAAATATCAAACACTTTATGATTTTTGAAACACAAGTCTTATGGATTAAAACCTTGCCTCAAAAACCTTCAAACATAAAAGTGGAACTCAGATTTAGGCTATTCTAACACCAACTTTTAACAAAACATAAAAGAGATTTCACAAATTTCTAAAATCAAATTTTATTAACTTAAAAAGGGATAACAAAGATTGATAACCTAAAACTGGAACAAAGGGACTCTCACAGGTTGAGGTCTCCTTTTATAGGCAAATTCTATGCTAACACTATTCACAAACCCTAGAAGTGAAATTCTAATATTCTCCTTGAGGTCTTCTAGACGATTCTTGGTTGGGAGCTGTCCAAAACGATCAGGGACATTTATCTTAGCTTTGGGGTGAAGCTAAGAGTCTTTGCCGTTGATTTTGACACGTGGCAGGCCTTGGAGAGAAAGTTGTCACGTGATGGGTGAAACGGTTTTGGGTGTGAGATACTTTGGTGAGTGGGAGTGAGGGTTTTAAGGTTGGGATGAGTTCTGCTTGTGTGAATCACACGTGAGTGTGGGTAATTGAAAATTACCCTTTGTTTTAAGTGATGTAAAAACTGGGTTCTTACTTGCTACAGTGACGCCTTTTGATCCAGTTTTGATGGATTGTGTTTGTGTTTGGCGCAAAAACATTTGAATGTTTCATTTGTGGCAACTATAGTCCTTGTTCTTTGGGAAAGATTGTAAATGAAGTCTTTCAGCCCATATAAACATATTCCCTTTTTTAACAAACTTCCATACTTTACACTTTTGGCACAAAACTTTGGCAAAAGGTTTTAAAGGGTTGTTTTTGCCATTTTTGGATATTTGAGGGACTGATCTTGGACATTTTTGATTTTCAAAGGTCTTCAATGTAACTTTGACTTCATGAGGGACCATCATTGACAAATTAGAATTTATGAGGGACTAATCTTGCCATTTCTTCAAAGTTGAAGGACCTTTTTGCAATTTTGACAAACTTAAGGGACCAAACTTGTAATTATGAATTCACAAGGGTTTTAAGTGTCATTTCTTCATTGTTTGAGGATCAATCTTGCATATCTTCAAGTCTTCAAGGGTAAATGTTGGATAAATCATGAACTAGGGTACGGTTCTTTGTACGGCTTCGTTTCTCATGTCCGTTTTTCCTTGTTTCTTGTGATCTTTTGTCTTTTTTCACGATATCCATACCTAAAATACACAATTAAACAAACACAATCATATATATGGTATTTTATGACATTTTAATGCATTTAAAGCCCGAAAAGACCGATGAGATCATGTATGAATGCCATCTCATCACTCCCCCATACTAAGCCATTGCCGTGCCCTCACGCAATGCTAGAATAAAGTATCTAAGCACCACCAAGATTCAATTTTATTAACCTTTATTGAAGAGTAAAAGACTTGCAACAATACTACAAAGATGTGTAAAGACATAATGTACGATTTTCATCACGAATGTGACTTTTAGGGTCAAAGAATAGAAACAAGTAAATGTCCCTTAGAGTAAATTTTGTCATCCTTGATTGTCATACATTCCATGATAAGTGCAAAAACGAGATCATTGTTGGTACAAGTCACAATGCTAACACTACTCATACGTCCAAATTGTGTAATACTTTTTCTCCCCGCAATCCTAGTTATTATAAAACAAATGGGTTACTAGAAATTTTTAACTATTTGTCATGGATCACAAGTGATTCATATTGACTTATTTGAGTAGTTATTAGTCCGAAAGCAAAGTAGCACGATTTGATCGATAGTTAGCCGAAGGACAAAATCTTTTAAAACGGCTTCTCGTGTATCTCCTTAAGTTCATATCTTGGCATAACTCGTTTCACGATTTGAGACCTTTCTCGGACCGATATTTGGCATGTACTTCATACTTCAAATTTTGAGAAGACGTTCTGGAAATTATGGTCTTCTCTTCATATATTTGGAATTTCTTCACTTGACTTTTTTGAGAGATTCTTCATATTTGGACCACGACTTCATCATTTTTCTTCAATCTTTATTTTGGACTTTGATATACAACGATCCGCCTCCTTTTCGGACTTGGATATATTTATCCTCATACCTTGTAAGGGTCTTTTCGGATAGACTTTCTCCATGATCTTTAGGGGAGTAATTGCTTTTCGTCGTGTGTCTCGATCCTTCATATTGATTTAGGAATAATGATACTTCACATCATCTTGGATCTTTAGCAACAAAATAGGGCTTCCTCATGCCTTGTTAGGGCCTTTTTGGATCTTCACCAATCTTCGCGTCCTGCTTAAATAAGTTATGCCTTGGCTATGAACTCTATTCATCCCCGAGCAACTTTTAAACGATCTTGCGCTAGAGGCTAAGTAACCTTTCAAATCGTACGAACTTACTTATTGCAATTATTTTTATTCCTAATGCATTGATCTTATGGGAAGAAAAAGCTACAATTAAAAACATATGAGTTTTTGAAAGAACATTTTCATGTTCTACGTTTAGCATGATCACTTGTCTAACTCTATCATCTCTCGTTCTTCACTATATAAAGACCTCTAATTAAAGAGACTCATGAATACTTAGCCATGCAAGTCAAAATTAAGCGAAATTTGGATTAGCTTTCATTAAGACTATATCAAATCAAAGTTTTGGGTTTTCAAGCCACCTATAGGATCTTGCACTTTCTTGGACTTTTTCAAGTTTAGAGAATGCATTTTATAGTTCCCTTGATAAGTGATTTTCTAGGATCAATTATAGGAACTTGCGAAAAGTTCTTGTTCTTAACCTGAATGAGCTAAGACTTTCGCGTTTTAAAGTTCCCTATATAAAAGTCTAGCAAAACTTGAATTGAGCGGGTTAAGGACTGTAAATGGCTCCAAATGCCCATCAAGTCAAAAATTAGCTCTTATTCTACCCATCGGAAAATATACATTCGTGTCTTAAAAACACTTATGAAAACTAAGAAATTTTTTAAAATTTAGCCACTTTTAGCCTTATTAGCAACAAAATAAAACATTGAAAGTTGGAAAGCGTGAGGGCGTAGCAAAGCAAGTATCTATTCACCCCCATACTAAAAATAAACATTATCCTCAATGTTTCGAGTCTAAAGGTGGAGCACCCCCATACTAGAGACGAAGAATCGAATGCTTAGGATCTAGCATGGAAAGGGTGATTCAACAATATATCTAAAGCAGTTTATTAATTATGCTAAAAGATAATTGTTAGAACAATAAAGGATATGTCATGGATTCGTGAAAAACTTCTTCAAGCAAACGATGGAGGCTCACGTAAACGAACACGAGAGTCTTCAATCGTAGATGATGATGATGATCTAGATAACACAATCACAAACAACCACGAGACAACGAGTTGGAAGGGTACAAGTCCCCTCTAATTAGTTATTAGAAAGCATAAAAGGATAAGCATGGGATCTCCCACACGAGGCACCTCGTTTTTTATTACCGAGTCATGAGCTCGACTCGATCCCCTCAATGCTAATTATCATTGGGGAAGGTGACTTGGTCGAGGTCAACCATTGAAGGAATTTCTCCACCAAAGTAGTGCTTAAGCCTATGTCCATTCACCTTGAAGTTAGGACCATCATCTTGAGCTAGCTCGACGGTCCCATAAGGAAACACTTGTGTAACGGTGAAAGGACCCGACCAACGAGATTTCAATTTCCCGGAAAATATCTTAAGTCTAGAGTTAAAAAGTAACACTTGATCACCAACGTTAAAACCCGGTTTTTAATCTTTGCATCATGAAACTTTTTAGTCTTTTCTTTGAAAATCAATGAATTTTCATAAGCATTGTCCCTTAATTCATCCAATTCATTCAATTGTATTTTCCGGTGATCTCCCGCGGTCTTCAAGTCAAAGTTTGCATGCTTAAGGGCCCAATATGCCTTGTGCTCCAATTCAATGGGCAAATGACAATTCTTCCCATAGACTAACTTATAAGGAGTGCAACCGATAGGTGTCTTATAAGCGGTCCTAAAGGCCCATAAAGCGTCATCGAGTTTGTCGGACCATGAAGCACGGTTTTCTCCAATCGACCTTTCTAAAATCCTCTTCAAAGCTCGGTTCGAAACCTCGACTTGCCCACTCGTTTGTGGGTGATAAGCCGTAGAAAGACGATGAGTAACTCCATATTTCTTTAAGACCTTCTCGAATTGGTCATTACAAAAATGGGTTCCACGATCGCTTATAATAGCACGAGGGGTTCCGAACCGAGAGAATAGTTGCTTCAAAAACTTCACTACCACACGAGCATCATTAGTAGGTAAAGCCTTAGCTTCCACCCACTTAGAAAGGTAGTCCACCGCGACGAGGATATACTTGTTACCATGAGACGATGGGAACGGCCCCATAAAGTCTATGCCCCAAATGTCGAAAATCTCACACACTTGAATTATATTTTTTGGCATTTCATCACGTTGAGACGATTTTCCTTGACGTTGGCACGAATCACACGACTTCACAAGTGCGTGTGCATCACGATAGATAGAAGGCCAAAAGAAGCCGGCATCGAACACTTTCTTAGCCGTGAGATTAGCACCGTGGTGACCACCCGTGGGCCCCTCGTGACAAGCTCTAAGGATATTAGAAGCTTCGGCACCAAAAACACAACGTCGAACGAGTTGATCCGCACAAACCCGAAAGAGATAAGGGTCGTCCCAAAAATAGAACTTGACGTCACGAAATAATTTTCGCTTTTGTTGTGTCGTCATACCCTTGATTATGAAATTCCCCGCATGGTAATTTGCAATATCGGCAAACCATGGGGTGGTGTCTTTATAATTCACTACACCGAGAGTCTCGAGAGGAAATGTTTTGGTGATTTCCTCATTCTCGAAAACATTTTTGTGAGGATCTTCTAGACGAGAGAGATGATCGGCTGCTAGATTCTCGGCTCCTTTTTTGTCAAGCACGGTGACATCAAATTCTTGGAGGAGGAGCATCCAACGAAGCAATATCGGCTTAGCATCTTGCTTAGCTAAGAGATACTTGATAGCCGAATGGTCGGTATACATGATGCTTTTAGTTAAGACGAGATACGGTCGGAATTTCTCAAAAGCATAAACCACGGCAAGGAATTCCTTTTCCGTTGTGGTGTACTTTAATTGAGCCTCAGTCATTGTCTTACTAGCATAATGGATAGAACGGAAATGCTTTTCATAGCGTTGCCCTAAGACGGCCCCTATAGCATAATCACTTGCATCGCACATGATTTCAAAGGGTAATTCCCAATTAGGAGCAACAAGAATGGGAGCTTCGGTAAGTTTCCTTTTAAGAGTTTCGAAAGCTCTAACACAATCCTCATTGAAATTAAAAGGAGCATCCTTCTCGAGAAGGTGTGTCATAGGTCGAGAGATTTTCGAAAAATCTTTGATGAAACGACGATAAAAGCCCGCGTGGCCTAGGAAACTCCTAACTCCCTTAACGGTTTTGGGATGAGGTGACTTGGCGATGACGTCTACCTTAGCTTTATCAACCTCAATCCCCGCTTTCGACACCTTATGTCCTAAGACGATTCCTTGTTTACACATAAAATGACATTTTTCCTAATTAAGCACTAGATTGGTTTCTTCACAACGTTTTAACATTTGCTCGAGATTAGATAAACACGACGTGAACAAATTTCCAAACACCGAAAATTCATCCATAAATACTTCCATCGACTTCTCGATCATATCGTGAAAAATCGCCATCATACACCGTTGAAACATACCCGGTGCATTACAAAGTCCAAAAGACATCCTACGATAAGCAAACGTTCCATAAGGACACTAAACATAGTCTTCTCTTGATCACGAGGGTCGATAGGGATTTGAAAGTAACCGGAAAAACCATCTAAAAAGCAATAGAATTCATTTCCCGCTAGTCGCTCCAACATTTGATCCATGAAGGGCAAAGGAAAGTGGTCTTTACGAGTGGCGTCATTTAACTTTCGGTAGTCAATACACACCCAACCAGTCACAACACGAGTGGGGATTAACTCGTTATTTTCGTTGGGCACAACGGTCATTCCTCCCTTTTTAGGGACACAACAGATTGGCCTCACCCATGGGCTGTCGGAGATAGGATAAATCATTCCCGCGTCGAGGAGTTTCAACACTTCCTTTTTAATGACATCGTGAATTTTGGGATTCACCCTTCTTTGACTTTGAATTGCGGGTTTGTAGTCCTCCTCCATTATTATCTTGTGAGTACAAAATTTTGGGTCAATACCCTTAATGTCGGAAATTTTCCACGCAATTGCCCCTTTATGAGCTTTAAGAACTTTCAAGAGCTCAGTTTTTTCATCATTAGCAAGACCTCTTGCAATAATAACCGGCAACTTGTCATCACCTTCCAAGAATGTGTATTCAAGGTGAGAAGGAAGATCTTTCAATTAAAGGATAGGTGGTTCCTCGATTGAAGATTTTGGTTCAACACTCATAACTTCCATCGGCGGAAGAAATGGTGGAATAGAAGTATCATCACTAATCAACACCTCATCTTCATTGTCGATTTCATTTGAAGTGAGATCGCCTCCTTTGAATGGAGTGAGATTTGGTGTAGAATTAGCAAGAATCGGATCCAAAATAGTGGGATTACCACTTGACGAGCTATCAGAAAAACCTAACACTTCTTGTGAAAACTCATCACAAACCACATCAACTAAGTCAATGTGATTGATGGTAGCGATTGCATAAACATGAGAAGGTTTCGAGTTTTGAGTAGCGTGTATAACAAGTTCCTCTTCGTTGAATCTCAAAGTGATAGTTCTTGCATGAACGTCGATAAGCGATCTCGAGGTGTCTAAAAATGAACGACCTAAAATTAGAGGAACTTGAGGATCCGCGGGGATTTCAACTACTATAAAATCAACGGGATAGTAGAACTTCCCCACTTTTACGAAAACATCTTCGGCTACTCCACATGCTAAAATCGTAGAATGATCGGCCATCTCGATAGACATGTTCGAAGGAATAAGAGCCGGAAGCGAAAGCGATTTCCAAATGCAAAATGGCATCAAATTAATGCTCGCACCAAGATCGGACAAGGCGAGGCATTCTTTCATATCTTGTATGTCACAAGGAATGAGAAACTTTCCGGGGTCACCAAATTTTTCTGGTATGCGGTTAAGATAAACCGAAGAACAATTAGCAAGCTTTGAAAGCTTTTCCTTATCGCTCATCATACTTTTAAAAGTGGAAGCGAAACGAGGCATATATAACAACGCGTCGGCTAAACTCACATCAAAATGTACTTGTTGAAACATTTTTATAAAAAGCTCGATTTGTTGTTTGTTACGTTCTTGCAATTTCTCTTTGTTTCGTCTCGAAGGGTAAGGTAAGGGTGGTGTGGGTTGGACATTAGGCAATGGCCTTGGAATCTCGGGTTCCATAATTGGTATTGGTTCAACCGTAGGTGTGGTTTGAGCGGTACTTCGTGGGATTGTAATGTGCTCCTTTTCAACAACCACTTCGGGTTCTTTCTCGATTTCCTTCTCCGTAGAAGTACTTGGACGAGAAATTGGTTCCTTGAAAGTTTTACCACTTCGTGTAGTAATAACCTTCATTTCTCCCTTCGGGTTTGCAATGGTATCACTAGGAAGACCACCCGAGGAAGAGGGTTTACACATGATTGCTTCAAACATTTTTGCCATTCGGTCTTCAAATTTTGATTGCCTAGCATCCGCTTTTAACAATTCTTGCTTAATCTCATGTTGACCTTGTTCCATCTTTTGTTGATTTTGTTGAAGACGTTGGACATTTCCTTCCATTTTGTTAGCATGAGTTTTAAGTTCATTAGCAAGTTCGTTTTTAAGCTCGTTTTTCAACTCGGGTCTTAAGCTAATCATCTCACGTTGCATGTTATCAAATTTAGCATCATTTGCTTTAGCATAATCCAAAAATTCTCCTTGAAGATTTTTAGTGTGAGCATTTTGAAAACCTTGTGTAGTGTTTTGAAAATCACGGTTTGGTTTTGATTAGTGACTTGTCCATTCCCACTTTGATAATTCCCCTTGTTGTAGTTACGTGAATTGCCTTGATAATTCCCACCTTGGTTGTTGTTTCGATAGTTATTAGCATTTTGATTTGGTGGAGCTTGATTTGGGCGGGAACCTTGGTCGTTTTGGTTATAAGTTCCCGTTGCTACATAAGCACTCAAAGTGTTACCATCCGCGGTAATGCACTCGGAAAGATCATGAGATCCACCACAAAACAAACAACTCTTAGCAACCGCTTTAACCGAAGCGGAATTTGAAGCTTCTTGAGCTTTCCAATGAGTCATAAGATTAGCAAATCTATCGAAAAACCGATTTTCCTCATTAGCTTCATCATGTAAGGCATTAATACTACGAGACGATGACGACGATGACGAACCCAAATTGGCAACACTCGGTGTGTTACGAGGGCTATAAACCTTAGATCTATTCTCGATAATCTTTAAAGCTTCATCGTCGTTTTGCACAAAAAATTACCACCCGCGGCGGCATTCAAGTAATCTCGTTCATGATCATTAAGCCCATTATAAAAAGTATCAATTTGATGCAATTCCGAAAAATCATGGTGTGGACATTCATGTAACATTTCTTTAAAGTGTTCCCATGCCATTGAAAAACTTTCATTATTTCTTTGAACAAATCTTGAAATCTCATTTTTCAAATGTGTTGTTTTAGATGGTGGAAAAAATTTGTTCACAAACTTAGAAACGAGATCACCCCATGTCAAAATTGAATTTGGCGGTTCTTTCTCAAGCCAAATTTTAGCGGGTCCATCTAACGAGTATGGAAACAACATCATCTTAATGGCGTCATGTGGAACATCTTTAAACTTGCTAGTAGCGGTGAGACGATTAAAATTCCAAATGTGATAATGCGGGTTGTCTTTCTCATGACCTCTAAACTTATTTGCTTGCAACATCGACATTAAACCCGTCTTAATCTCGAAATTCTTCGCAAGAATAGCGGGAATCACAATGGCCTCTCCAAAACCCTCGGTGGGTGCTTTAGCAACTCCATCATAGTACGATTAGCCATGACGACTTCTTGTTCTACATTAGGTTCAACAATTGGAGTTTGTTCTTCAATCAACGTCTCTTGATTTGCTTGCTTTTGAAGACGTTTACGAGCTCGTTTTGCTTGATTACGAGTGATCATAAACTTCACGAAGAATGGGAGGTGAGCAAAGAAGATTCTTTTTGGGTGTTTTGTGAATTTTCAATTTTTTTGTGTTTTTGATTGCTTTTAATTTTTTTGGATTTTGGTGTATCTTCGTAGACAACAATCTACCAAATCTCTCCTCGAATCAAACTCTTGATTAAAGAAGCCTCAAAGGAATGAAAACGGTCACGTGGAGTGAACGCCTTCGAATGACTTTAGAACTTTGGTGAAAACCAAATTGTTCAAGAGGGTTTAATCACAAAGAAAACCAAACAAATATATTATATGTAATAATACTTTGGGCGGCAAAACCCTCAATTAGCCTTCAATCTCAAAATACTCACAAGCAAGCGGGGGAACGAGGCGGCGCGAAGCACTTAAGAGCCTTTTTCCTTAGGGTATATTTTATTATACCCGCCTTATACCCACCTTATAGTTCGTATTTTTCAAAATCGAGCTTCACGAAAGTATTTATCTATTTTTGCCTTTTTCTTTTTGTTTGAGATTCGAATACAATAATTAGGAGATCAAATCCCAATTAAGGTTGTGTTTTCACACTTTTAGAGATATTTTGTATTGATTGTGATACTTAATACAATATAGTAATAATAATTTCACAAGAAAAACCAATAAAACCGATAATACGTATTAGTAGATTTCTACTAATACAACTACTATTTATGGTTAATATTAAAAACAAGACAAATTAATCACGACACACCTCCCCGGCAGCGGCGCCAAAATGATTGTAATGTTTTACCACGCCTTTAGGAAAAGGAGGATAAATAGGGAAAGTATTAAATACGACGGTTTAGGAAAACCGTGTACAAATGACCCTAATGAAGTGAAAGTTCCAAGTTCGTTTCCCAAGGAGGTATATGTGTGTGAAAAATTCGTAATTGGTTTGAGATTAATATTGGTTAGAAGGGGATGAGAAAATAGGATGACGAAGACGTGAAATTAATTACTACTACGACTACACGTAAAACCGTAAAATGAGCAAAAATAAAAATTAATTTTAAAAATTACCAAAAATTCACCAAAAATCAAAATAAATAAACTAAGAGTTTACCAATGATCAAAACTTTTTCAAACCTTTTAATTAATTAAATATTCAATTTTTAAATGCTAATTAAAGCCCTAAAAATCAAAATAATTATCAAAAAGCCCAAATAAAGTTTTTTCGATTGGTAAACCTCTAAAATGACCTAAAAAGATTAAAAACTATTTTTAGAAACTTTTAAACTAACAAAAACTATTTAAAATGATTTAAAAACTATTAAAACTTAAAATAATTATAAAAATTAATCTAAGGATGATAAAATTAAACTAAAAGTTGCACAATTCCAATTTTAATGTATTTAAGCTAAGAAAAATGTAAAAATTAAATGTGAAATTTGAAAAATAATAATAAAATAATAATAAATAATATTAAAAATCCAAAAATTATAAAAAAATTCTAAAAACTTGCAAACTAGTTTATTTTAACCTAATTAAACAGAAAATGAAAGTGAAATGACCAGAATACCCCTATTGGGCCCTCAAATGGGCCATAACCAAAAACAGTCAACACTAATGGGCTTTTTAGCCCAAAAAGTCAAACTTGGCCCAATTGAGTTGGAAAAGCCCAATCTGACTCAAAATTTAATTCTAAACACAAAACTCTGAAGGCCCAAAAGCTGAAAGTGAGCTTATCATAGCTTATTAAGCAAACAGCTTATCCTTATTGGGCTTTTTAGCCCATTAAGCAATAAGCTAATGCCATAAGCTCTAATTTGACACATAACCTTCTTTTGGGATGCTTAAGAGATCTGTAAAAAGAAATTTTGAAAAAGCACACTCAATAAGCCAGAAATAAGCAAAGTACAAATCCACAAAACGACAAAATAGTCGGGTTTGAGATTTAGGGCACCTCAGAACTTGATTCAACTTGAAAAATGTCACAAATGAACTTAATAAGCCAAATCAATCAACAAAATTCCAATAAGCAACACCAATAAGCCAGAATGAACCAATAAGCACTTATGAAAAAGTCAATTAAGTTGGTTTTCTAGTCAAACCCTAAAGTCAACACACCAAATGCTCCAGTATGAACAAATGGGTCAAATGATGAGCACCTATTACAAAATCCAAGTTGTTGCTGGTTAAAATAAGCTATTATAGCTTATTGATAAGCTGAAACCCAAAATACACTAGCAGTGGCTAGCAGCAGGTGAAAGGAGTTCCCACTGCTTTGACTATTTGACCAAGCTTTTTAGAGAGATTTAGTTGGAAACAAGGGCACCCTTGTGATCAGTGAATAACAAGGAGTCAATATCAACAAAGAAATCACAATTTGGTTCACACAATAAGCCCAGAATAAGCAAACAATCCACAGATATTGCACAGACTTGGATAATAAGCAGTTATGAAAACTTAAGCAGTTTTAAGCATGAATAAGCACTCCAAATTCAACCAGATGCATACATAAGCTATATACTATGAATAAGCACAAACAAACTTAAATCAAGCACTGAAACAAGGTATGGAACAAGATCAAAGCAGATTAAACCTTCTGATATGAACTATAAGAACATAAGCACACTTTGCTGATCTAATTGACCACATATCTAATTTCAGGCACTCAAATCTCTTTCCCTGGTGATATTAACTAGGTTTAATCACTTGTTAGCCCTAGTCTATGATTAGATCTAGGTGTCCCTTAAACCTAAGCCAATTTTTAACAAGTAAACAAGATTTTATAGCCCTTATATGGATTTAGGTGTTTCAAACCACAAAACTTGCTGATAAATGACCAAGAACACCCCCTAAACAGATACCAACATTCACTAACACAAAAAAATCACTTAACAAACCACAAATCCTACTTATGCAGTTAACCCAAACACCCCTTAATAATTTGTTTTGACAAATTTTCAAAGGATAATCCAGATTCAAACCACAAAACTAGTTAACATCAACTCAAGAACATCAAACCATACCAGATAAACAAGATTCAACCAAAATAACACAGATTCAAGAACAATCATACAAAAATCACAAATATGCAGAAAATAAAGGAGAAAATGAAAAAGGAGAAGGGTGCAAACCTCCAAGACCTACATCCAGGCCCTGGATTGTTTGAGCTGAGGTACTAGCAGAACAAGTACCAGCTTTCAATGTACCTGCTAAGAAGAACAAACCAAGGTGATGAACAAATATCAAACACTTTCTGATTTTTGAAACACAAGTCTTATGGATTAAAACCTTGCCTCAAAAACCATCAAACATAAAAGTGGAACTCAGATTTAGGCTATTCTAACACCAACTTTTAACAAAACATAAAAGAGATTTCACAAATTTCTGAAAATCAAATTTTATTAACTTAAAAAGGGATTACAAAGATTGATAGCCTAAAATTGGAACAAAGGGACTCTCACAGGTTGAGGTATCCTTTTATAGGCAAATGCTATGCTAACACTATTCACAAACCCTAGAAGTGAAATTCCAATATTATCCTTGAGGTCTTCTAGATGATTCTTGGTTGTGAGCTCTCCAAAATGACCAGGGACGTTTATCTTAGCTTTGGGGTGAAGCTAAGAGTCTTTGCTGTTGATTTTGACACGTGTCAGGCCTTGGAGAGAAAGTTGTCACATGATGGGTGAAACGGTTTTGGGTGTGGGACCCTTGGGTGAGTGGGAGTGAGGGTTTTAAGGTTGGGATGAGTTTCTGCTTGTGTGAATCACACGTGAGTGTGGGTAATTGAAAATTACCCTTTGTTTTAAGTGATGTAAAAACTGGGTTCTTACTTGCTACAGTGACGCCTTTTGATCCGGTTTTGATGGATTGTGTTTGTGTTTGGCGCAAAAACATTTGAATGTTTCATTTGTGGCAACTATAGTCCTTGTTCTTTGGGAAAAATTGTAAATGAAGTCTTTCAGCCCATATAAACGTATTCCCTTTGTTAACAAACTTCCATACTTTACACTTTTGGCACAAAACTTTGGCAAAAGGTTTTAAAGGGTTGTTTTTGCCATTTTGGATATTTGAGGGACTAATCTTGGACATTCTTGATCTTCAAAGGTCTTCAATGTAACTTTGACTTCATGAGGGACCATTTTTGACAAATTAGAATTTATGAGGTACCAATCTTGCCATTTCTTCAAAGTTAAAGGACCTTTTTGCAATTTTGACAAACTTAAGGGACCAAACTTGTAATTATGAATTCACAAGGGTTTTAAGTTTCATTTCTTCATTGTTTGAGGATCAATCTTGCATATCTTCAAGTCTTCAAGGGTAAATGTTGGATAAATCATGAACTAGGGTACGGTTCTTTGTACGGCTTCGTTTCTCATGTCCGTTTTTCCTTATTTCTTGTGATCTTTTGTCTTTTTCACGATATTCATACCTAAAATACATAAGTAAACAAACACAAGCATATATATGGTATTTTATGACATTTTAATGCATTTAAAGCCCGAAAAGACCGATGAGATCATGTATAAATGCCATCTCATCAGTTAGTCCAGTCCATTGTGTGCCTAAGAAAGGCGGAATCACCGTTGTGCCCAATCAAAACAACGAGTTGATTCCCACACGTCTCGTTACTGGGTGGAGAGTTTGTATAGACTATCGTAAACTCAATGACGCCACGAGAAAGGATCATTTCCCTCTTCCTTTTATGGACCAAATGCTTGAACATTTAGCGGGTAATGAATATTACTGCTTTCTAGATGGTTTCTCGGGTTATTTCCAAATACCCATCGATCCCCAAGATCAAGAGAAGACAACATTCACTTATCCCTATAGCACATTTGCCTACAAAAGAATGCCTTTTGGCTTATGCAATGCCCTCGGGACTTTCCAAAGGTGCATGTTGGCTATTTTCCATGACATGGTTGAGCAAACCATGGAAGTCTTCATGGATGATTTCTCGGTCTTTGGGGATTCATTCTCTTCTTGCCTTGCCAATTTAGAACGTATGCTTAAGCGGTGCGAAGACACTCGCCTTGTTCTAAATTGGGAAAAATGCCATTTTATGGTAAAAGAAGGCATTGTGCTAGGACACAAAATCTCAAAAGCCGGTCTTGAAGTGGACCATGCTAAAGTGGATGTCATAGCCAAATTACGTCCACCTTCAACCGTGAAGGGTGTGAGAAGTTTTCTTGGTCATGCGGGCTTCTATCGTTGCTTTATCAAAGATTTTTCTAAAATCGCTCGCCCGATGACCCACCTTTTGGAAAAAGATACTCCTTTTATCTTTTCTAAAGAGTGTATTGAAGCCTTCAATCTTCTCAAGGATAAGCTAACTAAGGCACCGGTCTTGGTTACCCCTAATTGGGAGCTACCTTTTGAATTGATGTGCGATGCTAGCGACTTTGCTATTGGAGCGGTTTTGGGCCAAAGAGTGAATAAACACTTCCAAACAATACATTATGCTAGCAAGACAATGACGGGGGCTCAATTGCATTATACGACAACCGAAAAAGAGCTTTTAGTTGTTGTCTATGCTTTTGAAAAATTTCGCCCTATCTTGTTTTATCCACCACCATTGTATACGCGAACCATTCCGCGTTAAAGTACTTGATGACTAAGCACGACTCTAAGCCAAGAGTTCTTCGCTGGGTTTTACTCCTGCAAGAATTTAACATTGAAATTCGTGACAAAAAGGGAGCTGAAAACTTAGCCGCGGATCATCTAAGTAGACTTGAGGATCCATATCAAGGGGATCATCCGAACAAAGAGATCAATGACTCTTTTCCCCTTGAGACCTTACTGTCTATTTGTGCCAATCTTGATGACACCCCGTGGTTTGCGGACATTGCAAACTACTTGGCGGGTGATGTTCTCATCAAAGGGTTAACATCCCAACAAAAGAAAAAGTTCTTGAATGATGTTAAGACCTACTTTTGGGATGACCATTTTCTATTCAAACAATGCGCTGACTTGATTATTCGTCGATGTGTTGACGGACCGGCAGCTTTAGACATTCTCGAGGCTTGCCACAAAGGACCCACCGGTGGTCACTTTGGTCCCAACTACACCGCCAAAAAAGTGTTTGACTCGGGATTCTATTGCCCCACCATTTATCGTGACGCTCACGCAATGCTTAAAAACTGTGATGATTGCCAAAGACAAGGCAAGATCACACATAAAGATGAGATGCCTCGAATTTTCATACAAGAATGTGAAATCTTTGATGTATGGGGCATCGAATTTATGGGGCCATTCCCTTCTTCTAAAGGAAACAAATACAAAATTGTCGCCGTTGACTACGTTTCTAAATGGGTTGAAGCCAAAGCTTTACCCACTAACGACGCAAGGGTGGTTTGTAATTTCTTGAAACAACTGTTTGCTCGATTCGGTGTTCCTCGTGATATAATCAGTGACCGCGGGACTTAATTTTGCAATGATCAATTTGCAAGAGTCATGGCTGAGTATGGTGTCAATCACCGTCTTTCCACCGCATATCATCCTCAAACCAACGGTCAAGCCGAGATATCCAACCGTGGATTGAAGCGAATTTTGGAACGTACTGTGGGAGAGCATCGTGCCTCATGGGCCGATAAACTTGATGATGCTCTGTGGGCTTTCCGTACCGCCTATAAGACACCGATTAGTTGTACACCTTATCGTCTTGTGTACGAGAAAGCATGCCACCTCCCTATCGAGCTGGAACATAAGGCATATTGGGCCTTGAAGTGGGCTAACTTCGAAATCAACAAAGCCGGTGATCTTCACAAGATTCAACTCAACAAGCTAAATGAACTGAGGAATGAAGCTTACGAGAACTCATTGATCTACAAGGAGAAGACCAAGATCATCCACAATGCTAGAATTAAGAACCGAGAGTTCCACGTTGGTGATCAAGTCTTACTTTTTAACTCTCGATTGAAGATCTTCTTGGGCAAGTTGAAGAGCCGCTGGTCTGGTCCATTCACCATCACCAAAGTCTTTCCCTATGGCACCATTGAGCTTTCACAGCCAAATGGGCCCAATTTTAAGGTGAATAGCCAGCGTTTGAAGTTGTACTTTGGTGAGGACATCTCTCATGAGATGATTTTAACCCTCACCACGTTTCCCATGAACTAGTTTCGGGACCGAGTCAGGCTCGTAACTCGGTTAACAAAAACAAGCACTCCTCGGGAGGCAACCCGAGTATCTATCCCCCTTTTTTCCGTTTTTCATCCTAAGTGTAGGGGGAGCTATATAGGTTGCTTGTGTTTGTATGGTGATGTGATTACAGGGATAAGTGCACTCTTAGAATCTTTGAAGAACCGTGCTCCCATGTTATCCGCAAATCTGGTTCTATCTCTCAACTATCGTGATTCAATTTTCTTCATACTCGCATTTAAAATTGATCACTCTAGTTGTCTCCTCCTTAACTTGATTTAACCAACGTGCACAATGTCATAAGTGTAGGGGAAACTTTTCCCACATACTTAAACATTGAGGACAATGTTTATATTAAGTGTAGGGGAGACTTCTATCGAAGTTTTAAGTGGACTTTTCCATTAAAGTTCCATCATTTAACCGGAAAATTCGATTTTTCGACATTTTTCGAAATTATTAATCTATTTTGGCCTAGTTGTATAGTTGTATTTTCCTTCGTTATGGTTATTTTCTTTCCTTGCTAGAATAAATTTTCAATAAAGTAGTTTTAAATTTTTCAAAGTCATGAATATTTTGACTCTACCCGAGTTTACTTATCTAAGTTTACTCTAGCTAGTATCCTTAACGTGTTTAAGTCAAGTTTTGCTAGGTTTTATATAGGGAACTTTAAAACGCGAAAGTCTTAACTCTCACGGGTTAAGAACAAGAACTTTTCGCAAGTTCCTATAAGTGATCCTAGAGAGTCGTTTATCAAGGGAACTTTAAAACGCAATTTCTAAACTTGAAAGGGTCTAAGAAGATGCAAGATCCTATAGGCGACTCAAAAACCCATAACTTTGATTTAATTGGATAAGCATCCACGAGTCTCATTCCTTGATATTTTAAATTGTGGAGAACGAGAGATGATAGAGTCAATTATAAGTTTGGTATTCTTTCGTGAATTTATGTGAGTTGATTATAAGCCTATTCTCACATCGCTTGCTAATAAATTTATCTGCAATAAATAAGGTTGTACGATTTGAAAAGTTACTTAGCTTCTAGCACAAGATCGTTTAAAAGTTGCTCGATATTAATTAGAGTTCATAGCCAAGGCATAACTTATTGAAGCGGGATGCGAAGATTGGAGAGTCCGAAAAGGCCCTAACAAGGCATGAAGGCTACATTTTGTTGCTAAAGATCCAAAAGTGATGTGAAGAATCATTTATCGAAAATCAATATGAAAGATCGAGACACACGACGAAAAGCAAGAACTCCCTAAAAGATCATGGAGAAGTCTATCCGAAAAGAACCTAGCAAGGTATGAGGATAAATAGATCCAAGTCCTAAAAGGAGGCGGATCGTTGTATATCAAAGTCCAAAATAAAGATTGGAGAAAAATGAAGAAGTCGTGGTCCAAATATGAAGAATCTCTCAAAACATCAAGTGAAGGAATTCCTATTATGAAGAGAAGACCATAATTTTAAGAACGTCTCAAAGATTTGAAGTATGAAGTCGCTGCCAAATATCGGTCCTAGAAAGGTCTCAAATCGTGAAGCGAGTTATGTGATACACGGGTTTTACTCAGTTAAAAAGTTCTTTGTCGTATGTCTAATCGAATTGATCCTGGTTAACTATGTGACTCAGCTGTCCTTGGTGAAACAAATAGTTGTGTCGTTGTAGTAATTAAAAGTGCAAGACGTAAATGAAAATGAAATTAATTTAAATCTAACTCTAAGTTAAAATAAATGGCGGGAAATTAAAAGCGTGACGGGAAATTAAAAGGCAATTAATGTAAATAACGCAAACTTAAATCTATCTAAGGAAAACTTAAAATGCAACTAAAACATAAACTAAGGCAAGGCTAAAATAAATCTAAGTCTGTTAAACTTAAAGTGCAACTAAGTAAAAAGGCGGGAAAAGTAAAGCTTGAAAAATAAAAACAGAAAGTTAAAAACTGAAATTAAGAAGAACCTAGAAACAGCTCATCCGGAATAATCCTTCGTTCGGAATAATCACTCATCCGGAATGTCACTTTCGTTCGGAATGATTCTTCTTCACTCGGAATATTTACCAAAACCCTTGATCCGGAATAAAATGCTCACTCGGAATATGTCACTTATCCGGAATAAACTCTTTATTCGGAATAATGCCTTGGTTTGGAATACTTTGCTGACCCGGAATAAAATCTTGACTCGGAATAAATTCGGAATGAACTCAAACTCCTTGATTCAGAAAATGTTCCGAATGAACAATCCCAAATCCTTCGTTCGGAATATATTCCGAATGAACCACCACTGATCCGGAATGTTTAATGAAGCATTCGTTCGGAATGCAAGTTTGATTCAGAATATGTTCCGAATGAACAAAAACTCCTTGATTCGGAAAATGTTCCGAATGAACAAACCCTTGATCCGGAAGAAATTGATTCGGAATATATCACCACAAAACCTTTATTCGGAATGTTCCGAATGAACAGCTGATCCGGAATATTAAATATTCTGGATGAACAACCCTTGATCCGGAACTTCTTGAACAACACTTTGATTCAGAATGTGTGGCTTGGTTCGGAATGTCACCTGGGAAAACAGTAACAGAAAAGCGAAGAACAAGGAACAAAAAGCTACGGATCTAATCAAAACTAAACAAAATCAAGCACAAGATTAAATCAAACTAATCAATAAACATCTATTAATCATAAACAAACAATACAAAACAATCAAACTAACAATAATGATCAAAATAATCAAAACCCAATTTAATCAAATCAATAAAAACATCAAAAACATGAACATGAACAAATAAGCATAAAGATCAAAGATTAAAGAAAGGTAGATAGGAGATTGACAAGCAAAGTAAAGATTGACAAGAATTAAAAAGAAAACTTACTTGAAATTAAAGGTATTTAAGGTGCAAGACAATGTATTTAAATGACATGTAATTAAATGACAAGGTAATTAAAATGGAAGAACTAATTGTCACTATTAGCCAACAAAAACAAATGAATCACTAATGATCTATTTATAGGGGAGATTAGGGAGGTGCTTAGGAAGCTTCCTCCCCTCTTTCTTCTTTTCTTAATTGCGTCATTAAGTCCTTAATCTTCTTAATCTTTTGACTTTAATGACTTTGTCTTGGGATTTCTTCAAACTCGTCTTGTAATTCTTCATTAAATTAGACTTGAGTTCTTCGGCTTTTGGTAAACTTCCGTCTTTTGACTTTTTCTTCGATAAATCTTCAGAATTGGTCTTGGACTTCTGTTCTTTTTGCACTCTTGATTTATTGACTTCGTCTTTCGTCTTTTTCTTCGATAAAAGCCCGTGAATGCCCGCGTTTTCTCCGCTTTTCACCTTTTCGTCCTAAATCACAACAAAAACACAAACCACGCATAATTCTGACATAAATGACATAAAATACACGTTTTTGCTCGGTTATTATTGTAATTAATTGGTAAAAAGAACGATTACACTTTTCACCTATCAAATCCCCTACACTTGACCATTGTAATGTCCTCATGCAATGCATTAGTTACAAAGCACGATTACACTTTTCATCATAATCAATCCACGTTGGCCTTTATTTAAGAGATAGAAAATTATAAACATTCAAAGTAAAGAAATCAAAAACATACCTTAGGGTTTTGAAAATGTTATGAATGATCATCATCCTCAAGTTTTCACTTTCTCCAGACCAAGCTTAAAAACGAGATCATTGTTATTATAAGTTAGCAAACTAACACGAACTCATGTGGGCCAGTTACTCACTTAGACTCCCTTATTACTAGGTGTATCTCTTATATTTTATTGTTGTCTTGAATGATCACGAAGATGCATTGTTGACTTATTTCGATAGTTATTAAGGCTGAAAATAAAGTGGGACGATTTAATCAATAGTTAGCTAAAGGACAAAATCTTTTAAAACTGCTTCTCGGGGCCTCATAAAGTTCATATCCTGGCATAACTCGCTTCGCGATTTGAGACCTTTCTCGGACCGATATTTGGCAGCGACTTCATACTTCAAATCTTGAGAGACGTTCATGAAATAATGGTCTTCTCTTCATAATAGGAATTTCTTCACTTGAAGTTTTGAGAGATTCTTCATATTTGGACACGACTTCTTCATTTTTCTCCAATCTTTATTTTGGACTTTGATATACAACGATCCGCCTCCGTTTTGGACTTGGATCTATTTATCCTCATACATTGTTAGGGCCTTTTTGGATAGACTTCTCCATGACTTTTGGGGAGTTTTTGCTTTTCATCGTGTGTCTCGATCCTTCATATTGATTTTCGATAAATGATTCTTCACATCACTTTTGGATCTTTAGCAAAAAAATGTAGCCCTCATGCCTTGTTAGGGCCTTTTCGGACTCGCCAATCTTCGCATCCCGCTTCAATAAGTTATGCCTTGGCTATGAACTCTAATCCATACCGAGCAACCTTATTTATTGCAGATAAATTTATTAGCAAGCGATGAGAGAATAGGCTTATAATTAACTCACATAAATTCACGAAAGAATACCAACCTTATAATTGACTCTATCATCTCTCGTTCTCCACAGTTTAAAATCTCAAGGAATGAGACTCGTGGATGCTTAGCCTATTAAATCAAAGTTTTGGGTTTTCGAGTCGTCTATAGGATCTTGCAAATTCTTAGACTCTTTCAAGTTTAGAAATCGCATCTTAAAGTTCCCTTGATAAACAACTCTCTAGGATCAATTATAGGAACTTGCGAAAAGTTCTTGTTCTTAACCCGCGAGGGTTAAGACTTTCGCGTTTTAAAGCTCCCTATATAAAAGCCTAGCAAAACTTGACTTAAACACGTTAAGGATACTAGCTAGAGTAAACTTAGATAAGTAAACTCGGGTTGAGTCAAAAGATTCACAACGTTTTAAAATTAAAACCACTTTATTAAAAATTTATTCTAATAAGGAAAGAAAATAACTATACAAAGGGAAAAACTAATAGGCCAAAATAGATCAAAAATTTTGAAAAATGTCAAAAAATTGATTTTCCGGTCAAAATGAGGACAAATACAAGGAAAAAGCCACTTAACTTCGATAGAAGTCCCCCTACACTTAATATAAACATTGTCCTCAATGTTTAAGCATGTGGGAGTAAACTCCCCTACACTTAGGATATTGTGCACTTTGTTTAAATCTCGCTAAGGAAAAGACAACTAAAGAGATTCCTATTTTAATATTGAGAAATATAAAATAGTGAATCGAAAAGAGTTTAGGATAGAACCGGGAAAATGGGAACACGGAATCACGGGTCGTCAAAAATCATCAAGAGTGGATCATTGAGCGCTCGAATCCCTGAATAGAAGAAGAGAGGAAATAGCAAACACCAACGGGTCTCCCCTACACTTAGGATAAAGATAGCTAAAAGATAGATACATGGGTTGCCTCCCAAGAAGCGCTTGATTTTTGATTACCGAGTCGTGAGCCTGACTCGACCTTGATTAGCATTAGGAAGAAGCATGAAACATATCCACCGGGATCAAAGATATAGTTTTCGTCCATTAAGTAGCATAAGCTTAAGGCGAACAAGGCAAGCCAAATAAGAGTAGGCAAGGTTACCTTAAGCATAGATGGAGCACGGTGGGAGCAAGGGTGAAGTGATGAAAGCATATCTTCAGTAGTTCCAAAAATCTTTCCTTTTATTTCATCAGATGGATACTGAGATGGCTGAAGAATATCGATACCGGGGTCGAACACCTTTTCCTTTAGGGGAAAATAGCACTCAGGCTCAGCAGACTTTGAAGATGATCCGCGAAGAAAATGCACAACCTCGTCCTCAGAAGGTGGACAAAGAGGTGTCAAATCATACGTGATGCGGATGTTGGTGTCGTCCGGTTGCTTCTCCTTTGAAAGAATTTTCTTCAAATCTAAAGTAGGATCAAGACCATAATCATCAAAATCTAAAGGAGGAGCATCACTCTCATGAGGGAAGTAAGTATTGAGAAAAGTAGAGAAGTCTTCCTCAAATGAGTAATCATCCAAAGTAGGATTAAGTATGGATGGCGGAGGATCTTCATCATGAGAAGAATCACTCGAAAGAGTATCGGCCTCATTAAAATCATCGAAAGTGGGCATCTCTGGATACTCGGAAGTAAAGTCATTATAATCATCTCCATCGAAGCTAGAATCATCATCATAAGCATCAAAGATCGGTGGAGAATCATATATGGGAGAAGGTTCCAAATTGGATAGAGAATCATCCACATCATCTTGAAAAAGTGGATTATCAATCCAAGAATCAAATAGAGGATTGTTGTAGACGACAAAATCATCAAGCACATTAATCATATTCACTGGTTCTCGTCCTCCAAAGGATTTGCTTGTAAGCTTCCCCATTTTGAACACTTGTTGTTCATTCCCGACCCTTAAAATTAATTCACCTTCGGCAACATCAACTAAAGCTCGTCCGGTTCTCAAGAATGGCCGACCAAGTATTAAAGGAATACGAGGGTCCATTTCATAATCAACAACAACAAAGTCGACCGGAAAAGTGAAGGTGCCAACTTTAATGAACACATCTTCGGCAATACCAACGGGGTAAGCGAGAGTGCGATTTGCAAGCTCAAGAGTCATCTTTGTTGGAGTAAGGTCGGGTAATGATAGTGTTGTCCAAACACTTAAAGGCATCAGATTAATACTGGCCCCGAGATCAGCTAGGGCCGTAAATTCTTCGGTTTTGTTAAAAATGCAAGGCAACACAAAACGACCGGGATCTCCAAGTTTTTCCAGAAGTTCTTTAAGAATAACTGCATAACAGTTTTCATTTAAGCGTGTGTTGGCGAGCTCAATCAGCTTCTCCTTCTTGTTAAGCAATTCCTTGAATGCTTTGACAAATTTCGGCATGTGGACAAGTGCTTCAACAAGGCTAATGTTGAAATTCATTTGAGAGATCATCTTCAAATAATTCGACACTTGAATGTCATCCTTGGTGTGCATTTTTGCCTTGCCTAAGCGAGAAGGATATGGGATATTGGGTTTAGGTGGTGAAGTTGTAGGTGTAGTAGGTAAAGGTTGAGATGTTGAAGGTTGAGGTGTTGAAGGGTTCTTCTTGGGTACATCGTCATGACGAGGCGGAGACGGTAATGGTGTACTAATACTAGGTGTGGGAGGAGTAGGGATAAATGGTGGTGGAGGAGGTGTAGATGATGGGGGTGGGATAGGTGGTCCTACTATAGTAACTCCACTACGGGTAGTAATAGCACTTACATTCGCTCGCGGATTGGTGACGGTGTTTGAAGGTAGAGAACTCGAAGTAGAAGGTTGAGTGGTGGGCAAGAAACTAGCCAGCATATTCTTTAAATCATTCGTTTGATTGCTGAAGGAGGATTGAATATTATCTCGAAGCTCGGATCTAATGTCATTCCCTTGCTTGGTGATATCTCCTTTCAAATTGATAATTTGGCTCTGTAGATTCTTGATTTGCTCTCCTTGGGTTCTCATCAAAGCTTCAACATCTTGATTCATGGGTGGGGCTTGTTGAGCGGGTGGGTGATAAGGATTAGAAGCTCTAGGTGGGATTTGGTTGCTTCTATTTTAATTGTTGTTGGGGTTTTGGTTTTGAGGAGAAAAATCGGGGGAAAGGTAGTTGTTTGACCGGTAACTCAGCAAATTTCTATCCCCTTGAGGTTGGGCTTGGTAATTTTCCGGTGAATAATTGCCATAAGCTGCATACACGTTTTCCGGATTTCGTTGAGTAGAAGGACAATAAGTGTATGAGTGAGGACCGCCGCATGTCTCACAAGGATTGGCTACCGCTTTAACTTGATGTTGTTGGTTTGTAGCGAGAAGCAATATATTTTTGTTCATTTTGGTCATCATGCGGGTGAATTCGGTCATGTCGGGGTTTGCTGAAGTAGAAAAAACATTGACTCTCGGGTTGTTCCTTGAAGAAGCGGAGGAATCCTAGTTTTTGTGATGAGTAGTCATGTTTTCAATAAGCTCTCTACACTCCTCGGGTCTCCTTTTCATAAATGTGCCACCGACGGCTGCATTAATCTATCACGATCACGAAAAGTCAAACCGTTGTAGAAAGTATCAATTAAGGTCACAGGGAGCATGTTGTGGTTTGGACAACGATCAATCAAAACATTATATCTTTCCCAAGAATCAAAGAGAGATTCATCGGGTTCTTGCATGAAACCGCTGATTTGATTGCGAAGGCTTGTGACCATGGATGGTGGAAAGTAGCGCGACAAAAAGCGTTGACTCATGTCATCCCAAGTATGAATTGAATTCTTCGGGAGACGATCAAACCATTTCTCGGCGTGGTGTGATAAAGTATGTGGAAAGAGTTGTAGGCGAAGAACATACATTGTGGCACTGGGCAACTTCATGCTTTGGGTGATAGTAATGAATTTGTCAAGGTGTTTGTTGGCATTATCATCAGGCAATCCACGGAATGGGTTTATTTGCACTTGCTGAATCATGTGGTGCTTCAACGAAAACTCCGGAGCCGTGATTTGCATCAGCGCAATCGGTCCTCCTCGTCCAAACATGGTGGGTTGACAAAGCTCCTCCATTGTCTGAAGATCGGGCTGTGGAAGAACATTGTTGTTGTTATTATTGAGGTGCGGTGGATTATTGTTGTTGTTTACACCTGCCATAGCTAAATCTTCACGAGTCTCGGGCACTTGATAAGTAGAAGATCTAGTACGCATACACCTACAAAGGCAAAAGAAAACAATACCAAACACAAAGAGAATATATATACACTATAAAGAAAAATAAAATCTTTTTGGATTTTTGAAATTTTTTAATTTTTATGGATTTTTAACAATTTTTAATTTAAATTTTTTTTTTTGGATTTTTGAAATTTTTAAGCAAGAAAAATAACGCTCACGAATGAACGGATCCTAAAAAGCAACGCGTCTCTCACAGTAAACCGTTAATCTTTACGAAAAGAGCCGGCAGCGGCGCCATTTGATACACGGATTTTACTCAGTTAAAAAGTTCTTTGTCGTATGTCTAATCGAATTGATCCTGGTTAACTATGTGACTCAGCTGTCCTTGGTGAAACAAATAGTTGTGTCTTTGTAGTAATTAAAAGTGCAAGACGTAAATGAAAATGACGTTAATTTAAATCTAACTCTAATTTAAAATAAATGGCGGGAAATTAAAAGCGTGACGAGAAATTAAAAGGCAATTAATGTAAATAACGCAAACGTAAATCTATCTAAGGCAAACTTAAAATGAAACTAAAACTTAAACTAAGGCAAGGCTAAAATAAATCTAAGTCTGTTAAACTTAAAGTGCAACTAAGTAAAAAGGCGGGAAAAGTAAAGCTTGAAAATTAAAAACTGAAAGTTAAAAACTGAAATTAAGAAGAACCTGGAAACAGCTCATCCGGAATAATCCTTCGTTCGGAATAATCACTCATCCGGAATGTCACCTTCGTTCGGAATGATTCTTCTTCACTCGGAATATTTACCAAAACCCTTGATCCGGAATAAAATGCTCACTCGGAATATGTCACTTATCCGGAATAAACTCTTTATTCAGAATAATGCCTTGGTTCGGAATACTTTGCTGACCCGGAATAAAATATTGACTCGGAATAAATTCCGAATGAACTCAAACTCCTTGATTCGGAAAATGTTCCGAATGAACAATCCCAAATCCTTCGTTCGGAATATATTCCGAATGAACCACCACTGATCCGGAATGTTTAATGAAGCCTTCGTTCAGAATGCAAGTTTGATTCGGAATATGTTCCGAATGAACAAAAACTACTTGATTCGGAAAATGTTCCGAATGAACAAACCCTTGATCCGGAAGAAATTGATTCGGAATATATCACCTCAAAACCTTTATTCGGAATGTTCCGAATGAACAGTTGATCCGAAATATTAAATATTCCGGATGAACAACCCTTGATCCGGAACTTCTTGAACAACACTTTGATTCGGAATGTGTGGCTTGATTCGGAATGTCAGCTGGGAAAACAGTAACAGAAAAGCGAAGAACAAGGAACAAAAAGCTACGGATCTAATCAAAACTAAACAAAATCAACCACAAGATTAAATCAAACTAATCAATAAACATCTATTAATCATAAACAAACAATCCAAAAAAATCAAACTAACAATAATGATCAAAATAATCAAAACCTAATTTAATCAAATCAATAAAAACATCAAAAACATGAACATGAACAAATAAGCATAAAGATCAAAGATTAAATAAAGGTAGATAGGATATTGACAAGCAAAGTAAAGATTGACAAGAATTAAAAAGAAAACTTACTTGAAACTAAAGGTATTTAAGGTGCAAGACAATGTATTTAAATGACATGTAATTAAATGACAAGGTAATTAAAATGGAAGAACTAATTGTCACTATTAGCCAACAAAAACAAATGAATCACTAATGATCTATTTATAGGGAGATAAGGGAGGTGCTTAGGAAGCTTCCTCCCCTCTTTCTTCTTTTCTTAATTGCGTAATTAAGTCCTTAATCTTCTTAATCTTTTGACTTTAATGACTTTGTCTCGGGATTTCTTCAAACTCGTCTTGTAATTCTTCAATAAATTAGACTTGAGTTCTTCGGCTTTTGGTAAACTTTTGTCTTTTGACTTTTTCTTCGATAAATCTTCAAAGTTGGTCTTGGACTTCCATTCTTTTTGCACTCTTTATTTCTTGACTTCGTATTTCGTCTTTTTCTTCAATAAAAGCCCGTGAATGCCCGCGTTTTCTCCACTTTTCACCTTTTCGTCCTAAATCACAACAAAAACACAAACCACGCATAATCCGACATAAATGACATAAAATACACGTTTTGGCTCGGTTATTATTGTAATTAAGTGGTAAAAAGGATGGGTGTTTACACACCTATCATTATGCCAAGATATGAACTTTATGAGGTCCCGAGAAGCAGTTTTAAAAGATTTTGTCCTTTAGCTAACTATTGATTAAATCGTCCCACTTTGTTTTCAGCCTAAATAACTATCAAAATAAGTCAAACAATGCATCCTCGTGATCATTCAAGACAAAAATAAAAATATAAGAGATACACCTAGGAATAAGGGAGTCTAAGTGAATAATTAGGCCACATGAGTTCGTGTTAGTTTGCTAACTTATAATAACAATGATCTCGTTTTTAAGCTTGGTATGGGGAACATGAAACTTAAGAATGATGCACATTCATGACAACCTAAAACCCCAATGTAAGTCTTTGAATACTTTACTTGTTTTGTTCTTTTGGTTTCCTTAGTGTTTAGAATTTAATAAAGGCCAAGGTAGGTTATTTATGATGAGAAATGTAATCTGTGCTTTAAAACTAAGCATTGCATGAGGGCATGACAATGGTTAAGTGTAAGGGATTTGATAGGTGTGAAAACACCCATCCTTTTACTACTTATTGCTTGCTAAAACGAGACCAAAACGCGTATTTAATGTCATTTGTTTGGAATTATGCGTGGTTTGTGTGTTTGTTGTGTTTTCAGAGCCAACCGGGTAAGTATTAAAGAAAACATGGGATTGCACGGGTTTTATCGAAGAAAAAGACGAAAAGACAAAGTCTATAGTCCAAGAGATGCAAAAGATTTGAAGTCAATGGGCCTATTTGAAGATTTATCAAAGAAAAGGACCAAAGATGGAAGATTTATATATGTCGAAAAAACTCAAGTCTATTAAATGAAGAAATTAAAAGACGAGTTGAATTTATTCGTCGACAAATCCCGAATCGAAATCGAAAACGTCAACCTTTCTGAAAAGACGAGAAGACGAAAAGAAAGGGAGAAAGCCCACTCACCAAACCAAGCCAAGGCCTATAAATAGAGACCTCCTTCACAAATTTGAAGACTAGTTCATTTTTAGTTATTTTCTTTTCCTGTTTCGTAGGAAACCAACTCCCTTAAGACGATTGGTGATTTTTATTTCCTTTGATTTCCTTCATAATCTTGTAAGTTTAATCTTTCCTCTTGTTTGTTAAACCTTAATCTTTCAATACAAGTTTCCTTTTAATCTTGTTCTACCTTTTCTATTTGATTCTCTAGTTCTAAGCTTTTATTTTATTGGTTTTGATCTTCAAAAACAAGTGGGTTTTGAGTTTTTGTTTATTTGGTTTGTTGTTTATCATTAGTAGATGATTAGTGGTTAAATTGGTTTAAGTTTTGGTTAAAAACTTGGTGGATTTTGGTTAAATTCGTGTTCAAGTTATTTCCCTGTTCTTCGTGTTCTTCAGTTCCCAGATTCCGAATGAGCAACCTTTATTCCGAATGAAGGATTTGGGTTAATTATTCCGGATAAAGCTTTTCTTAACATTTATTTCGAACGAAGGTTTTTCTCTTAAACATTCCGAACCAAGCAATATTCCGAACCAACGTTTTGTTAAAAGTATTCCCAATGAACTAAGTTTTCCGAATGAAGGGATTTGTTTAAATTATTCCGGATGAAGCAACATTCCGGATGAACTAAGTTTTCCGAACCAACGTTTTAGTTTTTATTATTCCGAATGAGTCTTTTGTTCGAGTTATTCCGAACCAACAGATTTATTCTGGATGAGCATTTTTCCTTTATTCCGAATGAGCAACACATTCCGAATGAGCAACACATTTCGAATGAGCACCTAGTTTTCTTTATTCCGAATAAATGTTTTTATTCCGGATCAGTAGGTTATTCCGAATGAAGCTACTTTCCGAATGAGTCAAGTATTCCGAGTAAAGCAATATTCCGAGTAAAGGAAATATATTCCGGATCAAGCACTTATTTCGGATCAACATATATTCCGGATGAAGGAGTTTTCCGAATGAAGGATGTTTGGTTGAACATTCTGAATGAAGCAGCTTTTAGATTATTCCGCATGAGCTAATATATTCTGGATCAAGCACTTATTCCGAATCAATAGAATTATTCCGAATCATATGTTTTTCTAAGTTAAGGTATTTTACTGTTTATTTTTAATTCAAGTTTTATTTTCAGTAGTTGCTTTTAGTTTAATTTTATTACTTCTCGCACTTATATTTTAAGTAGATATAGATCAAAAGCTCCCCCTTTTAGTTACCAAGAACAAAAATTCCGCTTTGAACCGTGATCAATTCGAGAAGATACCGAGAACAAAACAACAACAAATATAACTGGGTACGAGCAACACAAAGAAAGATCTTGCACCAAACCTTTTTATTAACTAACTAAAAATCAGTTATTAATTATCATGAATATAATTCTTTGTGGAGACAGTTTGATGCTCTTGTTGATATACCTGATTGTACTTGTACAGGTTCTGAGGCACTTAAGGAACATGATCAGCTTCTTAGGCTAATGAAGTTTCTTATGGGTCTTGATGATAGTTATAGTTTTGTGAGAAGTCAGATACTCACATCTGATCCTATTCCAGATGTGAGTCTCATAGGAATAATCTTGGGTCTTCCAAGAATCCTAAGCCTGTGACATCTGCTTTGTTGTTAAGTCTGGTGGAAATTCTAATAATTGGAATAAAGGGGTGAATAGAAATAATAATAATAAGTGGAATTCTAACAAGATTGGGTCTAGTGGTTATAGAAATGGCAATCTTGTTTGCAAACATTGTAATATGACTGATCATACTATAGACAGATGTTTTGAATTGGTTGGTTATCCAGCTAATTTCAAAAGAAATAATAATGGTGCTACTCAGAGTAATGTTCATAATGCTAGTGTGAATGATAATAGATGTGAGCAGGGAAAGAGTGTTCCTCAAACTCTCACCTCTGATCAATATTAGAGATTGATAAAGTTACTAAGTGTTTCAGGTGATAATACTATGGGTTCTACCAACAAATCCCACCCTAATTTTCGTGAGGAACATAAGTCGTTTTCATCGATCTTTGTCTCTAATATCCCATGGAAGGCGTCGGTTCAAGATCTATAGAATATTTGTAACAAACGGGGTGTGGTGATCGATGTTTACATAGCAGCAAAGAGATCCAAATCGGGTCATCGATTTGGTTTCGTACATTTTATAAACGTTAATGATATTAATTAGTTAGTTTCCAACCTAAGAACGACATGGATGGGAGGTTTTCATTTATTTTCCGATGTGGCGAAGTATGGTCGAACTAATAATAGACATGTGGAACGTTCTGGGGACGATAAACCCATTGTAGGTTCGAACACTCAATCTGTTAGTATCAAAGAAAATGTTTTTCAGTCTTTTAACTAGTACGCTAAAGCGGTCCTGAGCAACAAATCAGTGGACATGTCGGGCAAATATTGTGAAAGTAATGCTGGAGCAGAACCTGTGGGGGTGTCGGATTATAACAAGGTACGTATGGAAGCGGGTAATGAAGCGGTGATGTCTATCACGGTAGACGATTGTATTAATTTGGATGGTATGGAGCGTAGTATTCTTGCTAAAGTAAAAGATTTAAGTGTCATTTTAGAGCTTCTAAAACATATGTCTTTTGAGGGATTCGATGATGTTGGTCTTAAATATGTTGGGGGCGTTGGGTATGGTTGGAATTTGAATCTATGGATCAAGTGGAAAGCGTCAAGACTTAAAAGGCGTTAAATGAGATGTTTTTGGAGTTCAAGATGTTTCTCATGATTTTATTCCAGATGAAAGATGTGTTCGGATAGACCTGGTGGGTTTGTTATTGGCATCATGGGCTTCAAAGGTTTATAAGAAGTTAGGTGGTCGGTGGGGAAGCAACGTGTTTACGGACATGGTAAGTGATGGACCAATGTCTCATGGAAAATTTTGTGTCCTTACAGAATCTTTACATCATGTGTTATAGTCTTTTTTTAGTTTCATATCGTAATCAGACTTATTGTATTCTCGCTACTGAGTTTGCATACTGGGCGCCCAATATTGAATCGTTGAAGGTCAATTCCGGGTCTAATCCTCGGAAAAGGAAGGATGCAAAGGGTCATAGTTCGGATGAAAGTTTGGAAAACGAGGAACATTTGGAGGTTGATAGTTCTGATCCATATTCCCCTAAGATTGTTAACAATGATTCGGTGTCACCTCTAGTCGAGTTTTGCAAGAGGAGGATTTCGTGGGGTGGAAAGCGATCTTGTGGACCCCCTGAAGAAGGTGAGATTCGTGGCGATACGGTCTTAGATAATGATGGGTGTATTAAGGATCGTATGGAAAAGAATTTGGAAGATGATGTTGGCGAGATTCTTGGAGTGCATTCTCAGGGTAATTGTGGTGTTACGCCAATTATCGCAACTGAAAAAGACTCCATCATCACGCCTCCATCTACACCCTCGAGTAATGATTTAAATATTGTTGTTGAGTCTAATTCTTCGTGGCTTGATTATGTTGGTCCTCTATCTAATGACGAGCTAGATTCTGATAAACGATGGAGCTATAGAGACCCCAAGGGTAATATACACGGGTTGTTTTCTCTCGCGCAACTACGTACATGGAAAGATTATTTTCCTTAGGATCTTCAGATTTGGAGTTATTATGGCAACGTTAAAGAAGCTATTCTTCTTCATGGTTCCTTATCGAGACAAACAAAGGATGCCGGTTAGATCGGTTTTTGGTATGATGCAACGGGTGTTTCAGTTCGTTCATGGGAGTTATTTCTGTTGGCGCCATGGTGGGATCTTTTCTGACTCTAATGTGTCGAGGAAACGTCGATGTATTTTAATTAGATACGGTATAGGACAAATTTAGGAAATTACCCTTAGGAAAAAGGTAATAATCCATAAATAAGTCAAAGATGGATTTAATTAAACACGTTGATGAACCAAGTTCGTTGTACACGAAGATCAAGTGAATTTGAGACGTATTGCTTCAATTTGGACAATTGATTTGAATGGATTTTCGGTTTTTAAACTAAAATTACTCCTACAATTTTTTAATTAATTAAATCCTAAAGTACGTGAATCGTTCGCCGTTATTTATTTATTTAAAGACAATTATTAAAAATATAAAACTATTAAACTATTTAAAATTTACACTATTTAAAAACTTTATATAAAACTAATTAAACTAATTAAAAAAACTATTTTAAATCTCAAACTTAAATAAATCTATTTAAAAATTACTTTAACTTTTTAATAAACAAAATCTATTTTAGAAACTAATTTAATTAAAATCTAATTATTTTAAGAACTAATTTTCTAATAACTAATTAAATTTCTAAAAATTAATAAAACATTTTTTTATTTTATCTTTGTTTTTATCTATTTATTTTATAAACTTTATAAAATTTATTTAAATGATTGAGTTAAAAACTCAATTAATGAAAACTAGTATTAAACTTAATCTAAAAGCTGACAGTCCACTAATATGAGGTAAAATTAAATACTTTAACAGTCTTAATACCGAAACAAATAACTAGTTGAGATGGTAAACGCATATGACCAATACCTGTGAGGTCACAAGTTCGAATCCCATAAGGGACATTTTTTTTGAATATTTATTTTTGACAAAGAAAACTAAATAAGGTCACAGTAATGACCTTAGTGTTGTGTGATTGTGTACTGATAGGAATCATTTGTGAACTATCAGATTAGTAGAATCTGATAGCTTTTGAAAATCAGCAAAAACTGATAGCTATTTGCTTTAAACAATAATACAGCAAAGCAGTAATACAGTCATAATATCAGCAATTAAGAACTAAAATCAGCAAAGTAAGCAACTAAAGCTTATACAGATTTCAACACTGACAATAAGCTTTAATCAATCAGTCAATCAAGCAAATAAGGCAAAGTTATACTAATTCATATTTAGCTAAATGACTGATATCAGCAAAGCTTAACATTCAGCAAAATAAGAACAAGTTAAAATCAGTCACTCAATTATCATCAAACAAACCAAGTAATCTTGAAACACCCTTATAACATTAGACAATAAAAACAGCCCAAGTTCAGCTATCTATTAACATATCAATTCCAGTAGCATGCCAGTAATAGAAGAAAAACAGATTAAAACTCACAATCCCACTAGCAGACTTAGATATAACCAAATCCCTTATCTGAAACTAATTTACTTTCAAAATCAGTTAAGTAAACTTACAGATTCAACAACTAATAAAAGAAAACTCAGATATAAACTCAGACTTCAATAGACATAAGTATACTCACTCATTCAGATTTGACACAATCTATATCAAAAACCTTCAAACTTAATCCATTTATCATCATATAACACAAAGAATCACTAACACAGATTTATTAAAAATTTAAAATAAGATAAATATAAAATGGTAATACACCTTTTGTAGAAAACCGTTGAGAGGTAGAGCGGCGCTGAGCCTTCTAAGTACCGAATCGAGACCACCATACACCAATACTTGAACCCGTCACCATCATTTGAAACAATTTATTCAACTTTCCAGTGGGGAAATTTTTGCACCAATATTTATTTTCAATTATCTAACTCAAGCTATTTATTAGCTTAATTAAATAATTTTATCAATATTATTATAACTAATTAGTTTAAAGATTAAACTACAATAATAACTTTAAACAGGAAAATAAAGCACGATTTTAATCAAATGAAAATAGACTTTTATTGATAGCAAGATTGATTACAAAACTGGAAAAGAAATTACAATTAACCTAAAACTAATTTAGCATTATAACATTGGAAAATAAAATTGGATGATAGGATTACAGAAATATGGGGGTTTTTATAGCCAACCCCCAACGCCCATGGTGGTGGTTTGTTGAGAAGGAATCTTCATCCACAACCCTTGATTCTTCAATCTCTTTCATCTTTCTTGATCTCACGGTCGATATTAAGCCTACTAGCACACGGATTGCCAGCTTGGCAACCGAGTGTGCTAGTTGTGCTAGTTTAGTGCTGAGATGGCATCTTCTTATTGGAGGGCGATGAGGAGTGATTTTTATAAACCAATCAGGGAGGAGAGATGAGCCACGTCACCCACAACTCCTCCCATCTTCTTGATTAGAAAAATTGGGAATTAATTTCCCAAGCGTATATAACACGCGCCTTATTTAGGAAAAACCCCCAAAATAATTTAAGGATAGGGTTTGGGAATAGTTACTTTGGTGAGTCTGGTTATTTGGGATGGGAAAGATGATGGTGAGTTGTAACTTTGGTAGTATCGAAAGATTTGTGTGAGTTATTAGGTGTGAGTGGGTGAGTGATAAAACGTGTATGTGATGAATGTTTATTTGACCAATATTTATCAAAAGTAATACACTTTTCATTCATTAAAAACTGATACACATGTATCAAACCCTAATGGGTTCACCAAGGCCCAACATACGTTTCATATTGATTTGGGCTATTAACTTGTTAAACCCCATCCGTCTCATAGATTATCACAATTGGGCCCTTGATGGGCTTTTGTGATCCGTTTATCCAATGCACATGTTCTTTAAATGGGCTTTTGAGCCCATTTACCCAATGTGGGGCCCACAAGCCCATTTGTATTCATAAAAGATTAAATCCACTAAAATCGAGCTTGAAGTTGGCTTTTTCGATCTTTTCTTCAAACTCGTGCCGATTTTGCAGGTTTTCGCGAACTTCGGTACCTACACACATTAAACAAACAAACATATACAAGGCAATATTTATACATTTTATGCATTTATTCATTGTTTATTGATATAATTGATATGATTAAAATCACTCATATCAAATTCCCCCTCGCTAAACAATTGTCGTGGCCTCACGCAATGATAAAATAAAACACTAACTACACTTTTATTCAACTTTATTTTGAAAAGACATAATGTAAAGCTTTCATTATTGAAAAATAACTTTTAGGATCATAAAACTCAAATAGATTCATCGTCCTCGACCTTTCATTTTTCCATGCCAAGTTTAAAAACAAGATCGTTGTCAATCATAAGTCCCAAAATTAAAACAACTCATACAAGTAATTTGTGTTAAACTCAATCTCCTATTATTCCTGATTGTATCTCTAGATTTTATTTGTCATTCACCCAAAGGCTCATTTGACTTATTTGATATTTATTAATCTAAAAATGAAGGCAAAAACGGTGTAAACCCAACACTCAAAACCTAACCTCGACTTCAAAAACCGTTGTCACTAAAGAAAGCCCACATCAAGGATAACTTAACACGATTTGAGGGATAAATCCCCGGACCCGAAATTTGGATAATAGGTCTACTTAAAAGCAACAATAAAAACCTACAAAGTCAATTATAACCTTATTAAAGGAGTTAGCAACAACTACATCATATCACCTTGTGGCTCTTTTAGATGCAATTGTGCTCCTTATTTAAAATCCACACCCGAAGGCTCCTTGGACAAAAGTAAGGGAATTGACATTCACCATCCCACCTTATGGCTCATGATGATGAAGCAATTTTTATTAAACACGTCCCCATGCCATACACCCTAAGGCTCTAATGACAAGGTTAGTGCTACATGACTCCCACCCGAAGGCTCCTAGAGAACATGTTTTTATTTATTCTTCTTATGATATTTATAGTAAGGCAAATTTCCGCAATCACATGATCAAAAGTCCATGACGCTGACACCCTTAATGTGTTCTCACTTTAATTACAAGGGAAGAAAAAGAAGGAGTTACGAGTTAAGATATTAAGCCTAAACCGCTAAAAACTTCATTTATTAATCATTTATTATTCAAGCGTGAAAAATAAATACGAGGAGATTAAATCAAACACAAAATACTAATACAAAAAGAATTAACTTTAAAAACTTATGATTAAACTATATCATCTCTTGTTCTCCATATTTTAAAAATTACAATAATGTGAAATCAATGGATACTTAGCCTATTAAATCAAAGTTTTGGGTTTACAAGTCATTTATAGGATCTTGCATCTTCTTATACTTTTTCAAGTTTTAGAATTTGCGTTTTAAAGTTCCCTTGATAAACGAATTTCTAGGATCAATTATAGGAACTTGCGAAAACTTCTCGTTCTTAAACCCGTATGAGTTAAGACTTTCGCGTTTTAAAGTTACCTATATAAAAGCCTAGCAAAACTTGATTCAAACACGTTAAGGAAAAGCTAAGGTAAAAACCGAGTCGAGTCAAAAACTGTTTTTATTTTCACAAACAGAAAGCCTACATTTGTGTCAAAAGCACTTATTTTCTTTATTAAAACTTAAAATAACACTAAAAATTTTAAAATTTTTATGAAAAACGAGAAAAACAATTACGTTTAGACACGACAAAAGCAATTGTTAGCGATTATATCGATTGACTCCCCCGTGCTAAAACCAAACATTGTCCTTAATGTTTCATAGCTCAAGAGTAACACTCCCTTGCTAAAACACGAAGAGTCTAACGCAAAATCCTAACATGGTAAGAGCACGCAAATCTATAAGCCGTTTATTAATTATGCCTCAAGATAAAACGTTAGTCGATAAAAATTAAAGGATAGAGAGTGTGCCCCTTTTGACAATCAAAGAATGGAAGATCAAGTGAACCGGCAAAAACCGAACACGAGGGTCTTTAATGATTAGGGTCATACCTAAGATTCACAACACAACAAAACACGAGCACGAGCTTGAAAAATCAAGCCTTATTAGTGTTAGAAAATAGAAAGAAGATAGAATGTATGTGATAGGTGTGAAAACACCCATCCTTTTACCACTTAATTACAATAATAACCAAGCCAAAACGTGTATTTTATGTCGTAAATGTCGGAATTATGCGTGGTTTGTGTTTTTGTTGTGATTTAGGACCAAAATGTGAAAAGGGAAGAAAACACGGGCTTTCACGGGCTTTTATCGAAGAAAAAGACAAAAGACGAAGTCAAGAGATCAAGAGTGGAAAAAGAACGGAAGTCCAAGACCTATTCTGAAGATTTATAGAAGAACAAGTCTAAAGACGGAAGTTTAATAAAGCCGAAGAACTCAAGTCTTATTAATGAAGAATTTTCAAGACGAGTTTAATTAATCCCGAGACAACGTCGAAAAAGTCGAAGAATTAAGAAGACAAAAAGACGGAAAGAAAGAAAGAAAGATAGAAAGAAGGAAGCAACACATGCTTCCCTTCTCCCTATATATAGTTCACTTCCACCTCATTTCACACTTGTTAGCTAATTTGACAAATTAGTCTTTCCACCATTTTCATTACTTGTACCTTTTTATTTCTTGACATTTTAATTTCATGTCTTAAATTTCTTTCCTTTTAATTCCAAGTAAGTTAATTTTATTGTTGAATCCTTATTTACCTTTAATCAAGCTTTTCTTTATCTTTCTCATCCTACTTTTCTTGTTTTTGGTTTATCTCAATTTCGGATTAAGCAAGATATTGCTTAATCTCTTTGCTTATTTGATTAAAAAGTTCACCTTTTTACTTTTATCTAAGTTTTTGTATGAGATAAGATATAAGTTTGACAATCTTATTGGCTTGTTTTGTACTTAGCTTATTTACTTTTTAGTTTTCTTAAATAGTTTAGTCTTTTTAAAGTTTGCTTATTTCTTATTTTAAAAGTTTTCAAATTTATGCTTATTGATCTTTTAATGTTTGATTTTTATAGCTTAAAGTGATTTAGTGCTTATTGTGTTAATTTTCTTATTTTTGATTAAATGTTTTTTAGTTAATTTTTATAAAAAGTTGTTTTAAATATTTTTTATTAATTAGTATTTTTAAAATTTTTTAAATTTTGGTCTATTAGCTTTTTCTTAAATTTGATTTGGTTAAGTTTTTAGATAACTGCTTATTTGGTATTTACTTATTTGCTTATTGTATGCCATCGTAATGCTTAAGGGTTTTACCAGTACGATCCAGTAAGTGTGATCGCATAAACCCCGAGGGGTTTCTACTTGCGATCCATTATTGCGATCCTTAGTACGATCGTCACCACGATCACACTCCATAATCCTCACAACGATCACTTGTTGCGATCGTGGGTGCGATCCGTGGGTGTGATCCTTGGCTACGATCCTTGTTACGATCTTTGGTACGATCCTTGGCTACGATCCATGAGTACGATGCATGAGTACGATGCATGAGTACGATGGTAAAGTACGATGGAAGTGACCAGCTAGCTTGCTAGCTTAGCATGAGTACGATGGTAAAGTACGATCGAAGTGACCAGCTAGCTTGCTCGCTTACTCCTTTTTTCCGCCAATTAAGCAGCTAGCTTGCTAGCTTCCAGCAGCTAGCCTGCTAGCTTGTTTATTTAATAGTATTGTTCCGTAATTGTTTAGTTTTATCTGAAAGTTGGTCCGATTTTATTTCTGAAAGTTACGTATTTTTAGTTGAATTTTTCGTCGATTTTTAGTATTAATATTTTTTCCTAAAGTTCAAGTTTTATCTTTTATTTAGTACCCGCTTTAGGTTTTCCCTCGTTTAGCTTTAAAGTACCATTTTAGTTTTATTCTCTCCTTTTTCATTTAGTAAACTTTATTTTCGAGTCGATAGTTGATTTCTTCCTTTAGTTTTATTTTTATTAATTGTTTCGCTTTAAATTTCGTTTTATTATTTGTTTTAATATTCATTTTAATATCGTTTTAATTTTTAGTTTTTAATATTCTCCTTGTTTTAGTTTTATTATTTGTACTTGTCTTTAGTTTGTTTTTTAAATACTTTTCGCATTTACTTTTTTAATTAGTTATAGATAATCAACTTCCCTTTTTCTTAACCAAAAACAATTGAGTCGCACTTTGAACCGGAAATCAATTCGTTAAGACACCGAGAAAACGAACTTTTTCAACTAGCAAAAACCTCAATTTCAAATGGCGCCGATGCCGGCTCTTTTCGTGAAGATTAACGGTTTTCTGTGAGAGACGCGTTGCTTTTTGGGATCCGTTCACTCGTGAACATTATTTTTCGTGTCAAAAAATCCCAAAAACATTTGAAAAATCATAAAAAGCATTTCTTTTTCAAAGTTTTGCACCAAAAAATATTCCTCTTTATCCTCTATTGTGTTTAATTCTTTTCTTTACCCCTCTTATTTATAATTCTTCATGGATTCGTCTTGCGTACGGTGTGGGAGACCATGGCATGTTTTTCAAACATGTCAATGGTGTACTTGTGAGCGGTGTGGTTCTAATATCAACGATACACAATTTGGATTTTGTCCATTTTGTAATTCAACAAATTCGTACTTCTCCTCTTACAATATTTTCTCACCCTCTCCCGTCTATGACAATCCTTATCCTCAAGATGCACCAGGTTTTTCTCCATACCCGTGGTGCTATATTTGTGGGGGCCCTCACGATGCTTCTTCTTGTGATCCGTCGAAGGTCTTTGAGAAAATTTCGTGCTATCATCCCAGTGTGTATAATTTTGAGCCCCCACGTCACACCGTCAATCATCAACCCTTTTGTGCATTTCCTCCTGAGCAAATGGCCACACTTTTTGACAACTTTCAAAAAGGTCAAGAAGCTTACAACAAGATCATCGAAAAATGTCAAGCGGATCAGCAACAAGAGCAAGTATCTAACCTTAGTGCTTATACTCCTCCTCTGGTGCCTCCATACTATTATGATGACGATGACGATGAGAGTCCTATTTCTTTGAACGATGAGAATTCTATTCCTTCTCCCGACTTGCCGGCTCTGGAGCCTAAGGATTCACCCATCCTAGGGGATGAGGATCTTAGCACAATTCCTGCAAAGGAATCCGACGAATTCATAAAGTCTAGTGCTGATAACCTTGTCCCAATTCCAAGTGAATCTGAGTTGACATCCGACAGTGACGATGAGTATGATGCACTTTCTTCTGATGATGTTCCATCCACCAACACTTTGGGAGAGGATTCTTTGGCTTTCTCTAATCCTCTTTTTGATCAAGATGATGATTTTACTTCTAGTGATTACGAGTCACTATCTGATGAAGAAGTTCTGAAGGAAAGTTTCAAGATTTATTCGAACCCTTTATTTGATTTTGATGACGCTTACATATCTAGTGAGGTGAATCCTCTCTTTGACGAGGGGATTGAGGACATTGATAGCTCTGATTCTCTTGCTATTGAAGAGCATACTTTGTTAGCCATGCCCCCTTCTATCGCAGAGGTGGAGAGATTTTACTCTACTCAAAAGGTGACACAGATGGAAGGTAAATCTTCTCTTACTTCTCATACTATATTGCCACCTCATCCTACTGCGTGCACGCCCAAGCGGGCGATGTATCAATTTCACTCTCCGGGAAATGAGGATGAGTGTTTTGACCCGGGAGGTGACAATGACCATTCTATGATTGATAACCTTATGGCTTTGCCAATTGGTCAGCATCCATTGTCTTTGGAGGATGACAATGTGATTCCTTTACCCACCCCACCTCCCGTGGATCAAGATTTCACATACTTCTCGTATGTTGAAAGGACCTTCCTACCATTCAAGACTTATCCTCCTGCCTCTCCTTTATTATATTCCTCCGGTAACGAGGACAAGGTCTTTGATCCCGGTATTACATTCGAGGTTTCCCCATGGACTATTTAATTCGGGGACGAGTCAGGCTCGTGACTCGGTTAATATAAACAAGCGCTCTTCGGGAGGCAACCCGATTATCTATCTTTATCTGTTTTCATCATAAGTGTAGGGGGGAGCCCCGTTGGTGTTTCTTGTTTTCTTTCTTATCATGTGCAGGGATTCGAGCTTTCAAAGATACATTCTTGATGATTTTTGACGACCCGTGATTCCATGTCTCCGTCTTCCCGGTTTTATCCTAAACTCTTTTGATTCACTATTTTATATTTTTCAATATTAAAATAGGAATCACTTTAGTTGTCCTTTCCTTAGCAAGATTTAAACAACGTGCACAATGTCCTAAGTGTAGGGGAGTTTACTCCCACATGCTTAAATATTGAGGACAATGTTTATATCAAGTGTAGGGGGACTTCTATCGAAGTTAAGTGGGCTTTTCCTTGTATTTGTCCTCATTTTAACCGGAAAATTTGATTTTTCGACATTTTTCAAAATTTTTAATCTATTTTGGCCTAGTTGTATAGTTGTATTTTCCTTTGTTATGGTTATTTTCTTTACTTGCTAGAATAAATTTTCAATAAAGTGGTTTTAAAATTTTTCAAAGTTGTGAATATTTTTACTCAACCCGAGTTTACTTATCTAAGTTTACTCTAGCTAGTATCCTTAACGTGTTTAAGTCAAGTTTTGCTAGGCTTTTATATAGGGATCTTTAAAACGCGAAAGTCTTAACTCTCACGGGTTAAGAACAAGAACTTTTCGCAAGTTCCTATAATTGATCCTAGAGAGTTGTTTATCAAGGGGACTTTAATATGCAATTTCTAAACTTGAAAAAGTCTAAGAATTTGCAAGATCCTATAGATAACTCGAAAATCCAAAACATTGATTTAATAGGCTAAGCATCCACGCGTCTCATTCCTTGAGATTTTAAACTGTGGAGGACGAGAGACGATAGAGTCAATTATACGTTTGGTATTCTTTCGTGAATTTATGTGAGTTAATTATGAGCCTATTCTCTCATAGCTTGTTAATAAATTTATTTGCAATAAATAATGTTGTACGATTTGAAAAGTTACTTAGCTTCTAGCCCAAGATCGTTTAAAAGTTGCTCGGTATTAATAAGAGTTCATAGCCAAGGCATAACTTATTGAAGCGGGATGTGAAGACTGGCGAGTCCGAAAAGGCCCTAACAAGGCATGAGGGCTACATTTTGTTGCTAAAGATCCAAAGTGATGTGAAGAATCATTTATCTAAAATCAATATCAAGGATCGAGACACATGACGAAAAGCAAATACTCCACAATAGATCATGGAGAAGTCTATCCAAAAAGGCCCTAACAAGGTATGAGGATAAATAGATCCAAGTCCTAAAAGGAGGCGGATCGTTGTATATCAAAGTCCAAAATAAAGATTGGATAAAAATGAAGAAGTCGTGGTCCAAATATGAAGAATCTCTCAAAAAGTTCAAGTGAAGAAATTCCTATTATGAAGAGAAGACCATTATTTCATGAACGTCTCTCAAGATTCGAAGTATGAAGTCGCTGCCAAATATCGGTCCGAGAAAGGTCTCAAATCGTGAAGCGAGTTATGCCAAGATATGAACTTTATGAGGTCCCGAGAAGCGGTTTTAAAAGATTTTGTCCTTTAGCTAACTATTGATTAAATCGTCCCACTTTATTTTTAGCCTAAATAACTATCAAAATAAGTCAAACAATGCATTCTCGTGATCATTCAAGACAAAATTAAAATATAAGAGATACACCTAGGAATAAAGGAGCCTAAGTGAATAATTGGCCCACATGAATTCGTGTTAGTTTGCTAACTTATAATAACAATGATCTCGTTTTTAAGCTTGGTATGGGGAACGTGAAACTTGAGGGTGATAAACGTTCATGGCAGCCAAAAACCCAATGTAAGTCTTCGATTTCTCTACTTGTTTTGTTCTTTAAAGTTTTCTTAGTGTTTAGTATCTAATAAAGGCCAAGGTGGGTTATCTATGATGAAAAATATAAACCGTGCTTTGAAATTAATGCATTGCATGAGGGCATTGCAATGGTCAAGTGTAGGGGACTTGATAGGTGTGAAAACACCCATCCTTTTACCACTTAATTACAATAATAACCAAGCCAAAACGTGTATTTTATGTCGTAAATGTCGGAATTATGCGTGGTTTGTGTTTTTGTTGTGATTTAGGACCAAAATGTGAAAAGGGAAGAAAACACGGGCTTTCACGGGCTTTTATCGAAGAAAAAGACAAAAGACGAAGTCAAGAGATCAAGAGTGGAAAAAGAACGTAAGTCCAAGACCTATTCTGAAGATTTATCGAAGAACAAGTCTAAAGACGGAAGTTTAATAAAGCCGAAGAACTCAAGTCTTATTAATGAAGAATTTTCAAGACGAGTTTAATTAATCCCGAGACAACGTCGAAAAAGTCGAAGAATTAAGAAGACGAAAAGACAGAAAGAAAGAAAGAAATATAGAAAGAAGGAAGCAACACATGCTTCCCTTCTCCCTATATATAGTTCACTTCCACCTCATTTCACACTTGTTAGCTAATTTGAAAAATTAGTCTTTCCACCATTTTCATTACTTGTACCTTTTTATTTCTTAACATTTTAATTTCATGTCTTAAATTTCTTGCCTTTTAATTCCAAGTAAGTTAATTTTATTGTTGAATCCTTATTTACCTTTAATCAAGCTTTTCTTTATCTTTCTCATCCTACTTTTCTTGTTTTTGGTTTATCTCAATTTCGGATTAAGAAAGATATTGCTTAATCTCTTTGCTTATTTGATTAAAAATTTCACCTTTTTACTTTTATCTAAGTTTTTGTATGAGATAAGTTATAAGTTTGACAATCTTATTGGCTTGTTTTGTACTTAGCTTATTTACTTTTTAGTTTTCTTAAAAACTTTAGTCTTTTTAAAGTTTGCTTATTTCTTATTTTAAAAGTTTTCAAATTTATGCTTATTGATCTTTTAATGTTTGATTTTTATAGCTTAAAGTGTTTTTGTGCTTATTGTGTTAATTTTCTTATTTTTGATTAAGTGCTTTTTAGTTAATTTTTATAAAAAGTTGTTTTAAATATTTTTTATTAATTAGTATTTTTAAAAGTTTTTAAATTTTGGTCTATTAGCTTTTTCTTAAATTTGATTTGGTTAAGTTTTTAGATAAGTGCTTATTTGGTATTTACTTATTTGCTTATTGTATGCCATCGTAATGCTTAAGGGTTTTACCAGTACGATCCAGTAAGTGTGATCGCATAAACCCCGAGGGTTTCTGCTTGCGATCCATTACTGCGATCCTTAGTACGATCGTCACCACGATCACACTCCATAATCCTCACCACGATCACTTGTTGCGATCGTGGGTGCGATCCGTGGGTGTGATCCTTGGCAACGATCCTTTTTATGATCTTTGATACGATCCTTGGCTACGATCCATGAGTACGATGCATGAGTACGATGCATGAGTACGATGGTAAAGTACGATGGAAGTGACCAGCTAGCTTGCTAGCTTAGCATGAGTACGATGGTATACGATGGAAGTGACCAGCTAGCTTTCTAGCTTACTCTTTTTTTCCGCCAATTAAGCAGCTAGCTTGCTAGCTTCCAGCAGCTAGCCTGCTAGCTTGTTTATTTAATAGTATTGTTCCGTAAATGTTTAGTTTTATCTGAAAGTTGTTCCGATTTTATTTCTGAAAGTTACGTATTTTTAGTTGAATTTTTCGTCGATTTTTAGTATTAATAGTTTTTCGTAAAGTTCAAGTTTTATCTTTTATTTAGTACCCGCTTTAGGTTTTCCCTCGTTTAGCTTTAAAGTACCATTTTAGTTTTATTCTCTCCTTTTTCATTTAGTAAACTTTATTTTCGAGTCGATAGTTGATTTCGTCCTTTAGTTTTATTTTTATTAATTGTTTCGCTTTAAATTTCGTTTTATTATTTGTTTTAATATTCGTTTTAATATCGTTTTAATTTTTAGTTTTTAATATTCTCCTTGTTTTAGTTTTATTATTTGTACTTGTCTTTAGTTTGTTTTTTAAATACTTTTCGCATTTACTTTTTTAATTAGTTATAGATAATCAACTTCCCTTTTTCTTAACCAAAAACAATTGAGTCGCACTTTGGACCAGAAATCAATTCGTTAAGACACCGAGAAAACGAACTTTTTCAACTAGCAAAAACCTCAATTTCAGTATGGGACTCACCCACAAGGCACCTCGTTTTTGTTAACCGAGTCATGAGCTCGACTCGATCCCCGCATTCATTGGTCCTTAGGGAAAATGGTGAAAATCGGCATAATGGAACAAATTCCATAATAAAGCACGATGTCGGGGACAAAGATTACATCCTCGTTGTCGGATGACAAACGAAAGGATGAAACTCCAACACAAATCTCCAAAAAGAGATGGTAGTCACAAATCACGATATGGATTAAGCATGCTCCCCGAGATAAACTCGCACCAAGATGATCGAAAAGTCTTTCAATTATTGCCTCGGTTAAAGGCCGAGATTTCTCTAAATCAACGATACCGGGGTCGAATACCTCGTCCTCGGGAGAGAAAGGAATAGACAACACGGTGTCGTCCCCCCATGATAATCCAAGATCATATAAAGCACATGGTAATGGTGGGTTAAAAGTCTCAACAATGGTGGTATCAACTTGCATGACTTTGTTGACCTTATCACTCTTATGAATGTGAACAAAGGGGTCATGGTACTCAACATGAGTCGCATGAAAAAACCCGCACATTAAGATCAAAGCGAGTGGGAAAGAGAATTGGAGTAAAGGTAATTTCTCCCTCCGGGTCAACATTATCATCATCATAAATCGGGTGATCAAACCAAAGATTTTCATCACCGTCATTAGATTCTTCCTCAAATTCCGAAGGAATGTCTATGGAAAGTAACTTATCAAACACCTTAATGAAAATATCATTATCACAAAGGTTGTGAGATGAAGGAGGTATGATGCTCTCAAAATCCTCTTGAAACAATGGATTATTGTTCATTGAAGCTTCAAAGAGAGGATTAGAGAAAGCCACAAAAGTGTCATCAATCTTGTCATCACAAGGAATATCCGACAAAGTATCAAGTGTGTCACACTCGGATACAAGATCATCATTCTCATTAGAAGAAAATTCATCGGAGAATTCCTCGAGAATGGTAGGTAAAACATGAGAATCACGCTCGATCTAGAGATCGGAAGCGTCTTCACTTCCCCGTGGAAGTGGATCAACAAGTTCATCGACAAACTTATCTAACGAATAGTCACTAACCTCACTCGGTGTGAAGTTAAGAATCAAAGGATCTTCAAATGAAGATTGTGCCTAAGGATCATCAATTTGGTCCTTCGAAGAGAGTGAAAATGAGTCCATTTTCAATGATTTTTCAATTAAAGCAATATCTCTCTCGGGATCAAAATTCTCACAATCAAACTCACTAGCATCAAATGGTGCACTAAGGTAATCATCAAATTCCTTTTCAATCTTAGAACTATCATCCTCGTGTGGAGTGAGTAGAGACGAGATAATATTACAACACGATTCAACAAAACAAGCATCTTTCTTTGAAATTAACTTTTCTTCTTCACAAAATGGGGGTTCCATAGTTGGCAAAACACCTTTGTAAATGAGAGTTCTCTCGTTTGTGTTATTTTAAATAGTTTTAACAAGTTTCACACTTTCCTCTTTCTTAGAAACAAATTTTGAAAGTTTAAACCGGTTTAAAAACAATATTTTCATCCCCATAAAACAATTTTAGCTCCTCTTTCCTCATATCAACTATAACATGAGCCGTGCACAAAAATAGTCGTCCTAAAATGATAGGCACACGAGGATTGGTCTCATAATCAACGATTGCAAAATCGACAAGGTAAATGAACTCTCCCACTTTAACAATGACATTTTCCGCTATACCAACCGAATGGGTGGTGGTACCATTAGCAAGCTCAATGATCATTCGAGTGGGACTAAGTGGTTCATAGTCAAGAGTCTTCAAAATGGCTAAGGGCATTACGTTAATGCTAGCTCCTAGATCGGCTAGAGCTTTGCATTCCCCAAGCTCATTAAAAAACACAAGGTATCAAGAATTGACCCGGATCTCTATATTTCTCGGGAAAGAAATCAAAGAAAACCGAGGAAGTAATCACATTTAAAGTAGCCTTGGTAACATCAAGAAACGTTTCTTTAGGTGGAGTATAAAGCTCAATAACTTTTTCTAACTTATCATAATCATCATAAACAGAGATTGCTTTAAGCTCTCCCCTCGGGTTTGGAATGGTATTGCTAGGTAAGCAACCCGAAGAAGAGGATGGTTTGGACGTAAATCCCTCTAACATCGAAAGCAATTTATTTTAACTTTGTTCCAAACTTTGTTGCATACAATTTTGACTTTGCTCTAATCATTGCTCAAAAAGGTTTTGGTTTTGCTCAAGTCTTTGTTGATTAAGCTCAATCTTGTTATTTTTCCCCTTGATCGTGTTTTGAAACTCATTTTTTAAAGTTTCCATTTGTCCTTGAATATTGTTTTGGAAAGCTTTCAAATTTGCCTCATTTGACTTGATATAGCTTGACAAATCATTTTGATTATTGTGAAATCCTTGATTGTTTTGATTAGCATTAAACCCATTTTCTTGATTGAAATTCCCTTGGTTCCACGGTTAAAATTATTCCCATTGTTTCCATTGTTATACCTATTTTGAACCAGTGGAGCAACATGATTTTGACGAGGAGCTTGACCGTTAGGGCCATAAGTTCCGGTCGCGGCAAAAGCACTAGCTTGATCAAACCCCGTGGTTGAACAAGCATAATTCGGATGTGCTCCACCACATGATACACAAAAATTATCAACCATATTAATCGTTCCATGAGGATTCTTCCTAATCTCATTCAACAATGTAGCAAATCCATTATCGATCTTAGAATCCAATCTAGCAATCCCGGTATTAGATGAATTCACATTGGAAACAACCGGTGTGTTTTATGAATATTGAACTCTAGACTTATTCTCAATTATACCCCACGCGTCTCTCGGAGTTTTTCTTAAAAGATTATCACCCGCGGCGGCATTTAAAGAATCCTGTTCAACCATATTAAGTCCATTATAATAAGTATTGATTTGGTGCAATTCCGAGAAACCGTGGTGTGGACATTGTCTTAAAAATTCTTTAAACCTTTCCCAAGCAACTCCAAACGATTCATGCACTTTTTGTTCAAATCTAGTGATCTCATATTTAAAGTGGGTTGTTTTGGATGGTGGAATGAAGTAATTCATAAACTTAGACACTAAATCATCCCATGTGAAAATCGAACCCTGTGGTTCTTTTTCATACCAAAGCTTAGTGTTACCCTCGAGCGAGTACGGAAAAAGCATGAGCTTAATCGCGTCATTAGGCACATCTCTAAACTTGAGAGTCGAGGTAATACGAAGAAAATTCTGAATGTGAGAGTGCGGGTGATCGGTCTCATTGCCACGAAATTGGTCGGCACGAATGAGCGATAAAAGGCCCGTCTTAATCTCAAAATGATCCGCCAAAATAGCCGGCACAACGATTGCTTCCCCATACCCTTCGGTGGGTGCACGGAGCAATTCCTCCATTGTTTGGTTATCGGCCATCTCTACAACAATAGGTGGAATCTCGGGTTCCACTATTCGTTTTCGATGATTTCTATTTCTACGAGGAATAGTTTCAAGCCTATTTTGATCAATCAAAAGTCGAAAAGATCGTAATTGCATAAACCAAAGTGACGAGAATTTTAGAGGATTAAAGAAAAGAAATTAGACAAGAAGAAGATTATTTTTGGTATTGCTCAATCAAAGAGATTGATAAAAAACAAGGAATAAGGATAATTGCTATGGAAGTAATCTATCCTCGGTCGACTTTGAAACAATAGGTGAAAACCTAAACGTCTCGAGGTTCAATAAGTAAAGTACAAAAATAAGATATAATACTACTTGAGTCGGCAAACCAATAATCGGTTGTCCCTCTCAATATACGCACAAGCAAGCGGGGAAACGAGGTGGCACAAAGCACTTAAAAACATTTTTCCTTAGACGGTCTTTTATAGCTCGTCGACTTATACCCACCTTATAGTTTGTATAAATCAAGTTCAAACTTTTTATTAGTATTTATCTATTTTGCCTTTTTTTCCGTTTTGGATTCGAATACAATAGCTAGGTGATGAAATCCCAACTAAGGTCTTATTTGGAAGTAGGTAAATTTATTGTTCTACGTAATACAATATATTAATCACAAAAAACACGAAAAATGATACATACTATAATAATAGAAAAATAACAAAACTTTCCGAGGACGGAAAGGGTCTTCAAATCAACGATCAACAAATATCAACAAGATGAATCGTACACAAGATCCCCGGCGGCGGCGCCAAAACTTTTGATGTGTCGAGGAAACGTCGATGTATTTTAATTAGATACGGTATAGGATAAATTTAGGAAATTACCCTTAGGAAAAGGTAATATTCCATAAATAAGTCGAAGACAAATTTAATTAAACACGTTGATGAACCAAGTTCGTTGTACACGAAGATCAAGTGAATTTGAGACGTATTGCTTCAATTTGGACAATTGATTTGAATGGGTTTTTCGGTTTTTAAACTAAAATTACTCCTACAATTTTTTAATTAATTAAATCCTAAAGTGCATGAATCGTTTCCCGTTATTTATTTAATTAAAGACAATTATTAAAAATATAAAAGTATTAAACTTTTTAAAATTTACACTATTTAAAAACTTTATTTAAAACTAATTAAACTAATTAAAAAAAACTATTTTAAATTTCAAAATTAAATAAATCTATTTAAAAATTACTTTTACTTTTTAATAAACAAAATCTATTTTAAAAACTAATTTAATTAAAATCTAATTATTTTAAAAAATAATTTTCTAATAACTAATTAAATTTCTAAAAATTAATAAAACATTTTTTTTATTTTATCTTTGTTTTTATCTATTTATTTTATAAACTTTATAAAATTTATTTAAATGATTGATTTAAAAACTCAATTAATGAAAACTAGTATTAAACTTAATCTAAAAGCTGACAGTACACTAATATGAGATAAAATTAAATACTTTAACAGTCTTAATACAAAAGCAGATAACTAGATGAGATGGTAAACGCGTATGACCTATACCTGTGAGGTCACAGGTTCGAATCCCATAAGGGACATTTTTTTTGAATATTTATTTTTGACAAAGAAAACTAAATAAGGTCACAGTGATGACCTTAGTGTTGTATGATTATGAACTAATAGGAATCAGTTGTGAACTATCAGATTAGTAGAATCTGATAGCTTTTGAAAATCAGCAAAACCTGATAGCTATTTGCTTTATACAATAATACAGCAAAGTAGTAATACATTCATAATATCAGCAATTAAGAACTAAAATCAGCAAAGTAAGCAACTAAAGCTTATACAGATTTCAAAACTGACAATAAGCTTTAAGCAACCAGTCAATCAAGCAAATAAGGCAAAGTTATACTAATTCATATTTAGCTAAATGACTGATATCAGTAAAGCTTGACATTCAGCAAAATAAGAACAAGTTAAAATAAGTCACTCAAATCACATCAAATAAACCAAGTAATCTTCAAACACCCTTAAACAGCAGACAATAATAACAGCCAAAGTTCAGCTATCTATTAACATATCAATTCCAGTACTAGCATATAAACATCATTTAGCATGCCAACAATAGAATAAAAACAAATTAAATCCCACAATCCCACTAGCAGACTGAGATATAACCAAATCCCTTATCTGAAACTAATTTACTTTCAAAATCAGTTAAGTAAACTTACAGATTCAACAACTAATAAAAAAACTCAGATATAAACTCAGACTTCAGCAGACATAAGTATACTCACTCATTCAGATTTGACACAATCTATAACAAAAACCTTTAAACTTAATCCATTTATCATCATATAACACAAAGAATCACTAACACAGATTTGTTAAAAATTTAAAATAACATAAATATAAAATGGTAACACACCTTTTGTAGAAAACCGTTGAGACGTAGAGCGGCGCTGAGCCGTCTAAGTACCGAATCGAGACCACCATACACCATTACTTGAACCCGTCACCACCATTTGAAACAATTTATTCAACTTTCCAGTGGGGAAAGTTTTTCCACCAATATTTATTTTCAATTATCTAACTCAAGCTATTTATTAGCTTAATTAAATAATTTTACCAATATTATTATAACTAATTAGTTTAAAGATTAAAATGCAATAATAACTTTAAACAGGAAAATAAAGCACGATTTTAATCAAACGAAAATTGACTTTTATTGATAACAAGATTGATTACAAATCTGGAAAAGAAATTACAATTAACCTAAAACTAATTTAGCATTATAACATTGGAAAATAAGATTGGATGATAATATTATAGAAATATGGTGGTTTTATAGCCAACCCCCAAGGCCCTTGGTGGTGGTTTGTGGAGAAGGAATCTTCATCCACAGCCCTTGATTCTTCAATCTCTTTCATCTTTCTTGATCTCATGGTCGATATTAAGCCTACTAGCACCCGGATTGCCAGCTTGGCAACCGAGTGTGTTAGTTGTGCTAGTTTAGTGCCGAGGTGGCATTTTCTTATTTGAGGGTGATGAGGAGTGATGTGTATAAACCAATCAGCGAGGAGAGATGAGCCACGTCACCCACAACTCCTCCCATCTTCTTGATCAGAAAAACTTGGGAATTAATTTCCCATGCGTGTATAACACGCGCCTTATTTAGGATAAAGCCCCAAAATAATTTAAGTCTAGGGTTTGGGAATAGTTACTTTGGTGAGTCTGGTTATTTGGGATGGGAAAGATGATGGTGAGTTGTGACTTTGGTTGTATCGAAAGATTTGTGTGAGTTATTACGTGTGAGTGGGTGAATGATAAAACGTGTATGTGGTGAATGTTTATTTGACCAATATTTATGAAAAGTAATACACTTTTCATTCGTTAAAAACTGATACACATGTATCAAACCCTAATGGGTTCACCAAGGCCCAACATACGTTTCATATTGATTTGGGCTATTAACTTCTTAAACCCCATCCGTCTCATAGATTATCACAATTGGGCCCTTGATGGGATTTTGTGATCCGTTTATCCAATACACATGTTCTTTAAATGGGCTTTTGAGCCCATTTACCCAATGTGGGGACCATAAGCCCATTTGTCTTCATAAAATATTAAATCCACTAAAATCGAGCTTGAATTTGGCTTTGTCGATCTTTTCTTCAAACTCGTGCCGATTTTGCCGGTTTTTACGAACTTCTGTACCTACACACATTAAATAACAAACAAACGTATACAAGGCAATATTTATACATTTTATGCATTTATTCATTGTTTATTGACATAATTGATATGAGTAAAATCACTCATATCAGACTCTAATAGCCTTTGGTTGTTTTTCGAGTTCGTCTCGTTTCGTTAGAGTTTTTTGTTCATTTCGTTCTTTGTATGTTGGATCGTTTTGCGTGTATTTCGTCTGCTAGTTTCTTTCTAGCATTTTTTATAAAATTCTACCTGTTGTTAAAAAAATGTGGGTTTTGCCAGTGTTGCAGGTACTTTTAAAATCAATAGTTGTGTTGTTAGTTTTTTGGCTTGTAAATTTTTTAACTATAATTCAAACATAAGTACTTATAGTACTTATGTTGGGTGGAATATAGATTATGGGGCTAGCCATCATATAACTGTTTTCTAAAAAACTGTTATTTAATGTGATTAATGTATCATACTTAAATATTAGTGTGCCTCTACCTAATGGGACATTAGAATATGTGAAAAAAATTAGATGTTTTAAATTCAATAATCTGATTATTAAAGATGTGCTGGTTGTTCCTAGATATAAAGTTAGTCTCTTATCTGTTCAAAAATCGTCTAAGAATAATAAAGTTAATGTGGTTTTTGATGAATCAAAACGTGTTATTCAGGATTTAACTCAAAAGGTCCTGATGGGACTGGTAGTGAAAAGGATGGGTTATACTTTCTTGATGAAGGTAGACCTATGTTAAATAAAAATGTTAAATGTTGTCGTATGTCTAGTTCTATTTGGAACAATAGGCTAGGACATCTTGCTGATCAAGTCTTGGATATTCTTAAACAAGAAAATAATGAAATTAAACTTAATAAGTCTTAACCTTGTGATGTGTGTCATAAGGCTAAGCAGACTAGAGAGTCTTTTGCTTTAAGTGACCATAAAACCAAGAATCTTGGTGATATTGTTCACCTTGATGTTTGGGGTCCTTATAAAGTGACAAGTAGGGAAGGATTTAGGTTTTTTCTTACAGTGGTTGATGATTATACCAGTTTGGTTGGGTGTTCTTGTTAAAAGGTAAAAATGAAGTTTTGATTGCATTGAGAGTTTTTTTAAACTTCTTGATAATCAGTTTAACAAAAGAGTCATAATTTTCAGAAGTGATAATGAAACAAAATTTGTTAGTCATAAGTTTGATGATTTTGTTAAAACTCATGGTATTATTCATCAAACTACATGTGCTTATACACCTCAACAGAATGGTGTAGCTGAAAGAAAACATAGGCATTTACTTAATAATTCTAGAGCTCTCATGTTTCAGGGGGGCATACCATTAAACATGTGGCCTGAATGTGTGCTAACCGCTACTTATTTGATTAACAGGTTACCTACTCCTGTGTTATCTAGTAAAAGTCCTTATGAAATGGTTTATAGGTCTAAACCTAGTATTCTTCATTTAAAAGTTTTTGGATGTTATATTTTTCTACTGTGTTAAATGAGTCTAATAAGTTTGAGTCAAGGTCAAAGAAGTGTGTTTTTGTTGGATATGCTTTTGATAAAAAAGGATATAAATTGTTCAGTTTAGATAATAAAAAGTTTATTTTTTCAAGGGATGTTAAATTCTATGAGACTGTCTTTCCTTTTAAAAATGATGGGATTAGTAAAGAGTTTGTTTTTTCTGAAAATGATGTTAATGATTTAATTATTTTTTAACATAAACAGTCAAGAACCTAGTGAATCCTATGATGAGAATGGAGATAGTACATGTAGTAAGCTTAAGTCTGTACTTGTAGATAGTGTTAATACTAGTGAAAGCACTATAGAACCTAGTGAAGGTAAAGAAGGTGTTCATACAACTGATATAGATTTTCTTCTGAGGTAGATAGATCACCTAATACTGACACTAAGGCTAGTAGGAGGGACACTAGTAGTGAGTACAAGGACGGAGCCAGGGGGTTCCCGCGGGTGCCCGTGACCCCTATGGATTTTTCCGTTTAGTGTTAATTTGTGAAGAAAACATCGAATTTTCCTAAATTCATCTTAAATGCACCCAATCAATTGGAACGTGTTTCTACTCTTCGTTTTAGTTCACTTTTTACATCTGTTATATTACGTGTAACACTCCCAAATTACCACGCAGCGGAATACCACATTGGGGCGCTACTAATAGCACATCGCACACAATCATAGACAACGACCTCAAAAGAGACGTTAATATAATATACAACCTTGTCTAAACGTTTCCCATCCCAATATATAAAATCAGAATAGTCCGAATAACCGTTACCAACATATCACATTCATTAAAGACTTTAAAATTCATTTATTCATTTCAAAGGATGGAAAAATAATATAAAATGTAGACAAGTAAGCACCAACTCCCTCCTCGCATGCTCCGCTGCCATCCATCTTTATTACCTAAAATACATGCTTAAAATCATCAACACAAAGGTTGAGCGAGTCTATAGGTTTTTCAAATCATCATTGAACACAAGTACAAAACCAATCATGATTGTCAGTCAATGATTAAGGTATTTCATATATATATAGCAAAAGCTATGTGATTGTATTAAGCTCATGAAACAAATCCCTTAACCAATTAGTCACCCGCGCCAAATACCGGCATGACTTATATGAAACCATTTCCCCCTGCTAGAGTATCAATTGCTAATTTTATATCCATACTTCTAATTCTCGTAAATTATCATTCCTAGAGGTTACTCAGCGTAATGCCCTGGTCTCAGATAGTGTTGTCAACCCAGTAGTACTACTATTTCAATTAGCGGCTATTCCCAACCTGCAACATCAAGTTAGAACATAGTTAACCACTCATGAATTTAGGGACTTCAACAACAAGGTACTTATACAATCACGACAATCATTCAACAACATTCGGTTCCAAACAATCATTCATGACTTGTGCTCCATTTCATTTCAAATAGCATGTATCCCCCTCGTGGGTTAAAATCATTTGCAACAAGTATAAAAAGTGAGGCTATAGACTCACCTTAGATAATACGCGAAGCTAGTAGTAGTAGTGATCTTCGAAGTGAAGATGCCTCCCAAATATATACGTCAAAAGCGCAACCTAACAAATAAGGTGTGCGCTTAGCAACATACTTAAGTATCTTAAAACATACTTAGTATAATAAAATCAATGACTCAAAATAGTATGTACATAGACATGCCCAATCAATGCAAGTGAATCCCTTCTAAATCCCACATCATGTACTAGCTTTCTAAAACTACCACCTTCGTTATTGATCCATCTCATGATGACAAATCAACACAGGTCAAGTACCCAACACGGGTCTCCAATCTCAGAATATACACTCACACATAAGACTTATATCCTGTTAGAAATTTTAGAAGCTAACAGATTAGCCTCTCGCCTCAAATTATGACGCGAGGTTAAGTACCTCCCAATAATACTCAGCCGGTACCTACCAAAAGTACACATTGATTTCCCCTACCTAATAAACTTCGTTTTCGACGAAACTTGGTGACAGACTCACTTATAATCTGTACAAGAATCAGTTTAAATTTCCTTCAATGATTCACATTTAGAACCACCAGCTCGACACATCTTTAGACTTTAAAAACCGGATTGTTTTGTACACTTGCCTCGTAAAATCATTTTGACTACGTTAAACATTTATATTTACAAAATCGAAACTTGACTTTGAATATAGACTCAATACCCTATGTTTAGAACCTGAGAACAGCCTTTGAACATTTATAAAACTCAACTTACAGTCCCCGAGATTTGACCCAATATCGACAACAATTTCGTATTGTGTCGATACACATCTCCCGGTACACGAATATTCAAACTAGTGTAACTTCATCCTCGTTATAGTTAGAAGCTCTATCTTATATCAAAACGAGCGTCTCGGCAACTATTACAACAATATCTAATAATACCAACACTTTCTCAAACTTATACCCGCCAAAATCTGCCTTAAACCCACTGATGTAAAATACAACTTTTAAAATCATATCAAAACCCATTTTGACCCATTTTTAACATCATCAACCACTAAAATAAGCTATACCAATCATTCCTAACATCTCATGACACCCCCTAAATCACTTGCATGATTCATACTTTCAAAACCCACATCAAAAATCATACTTGCAACACTTTAAAATCAAATACATCAATAATAACATATTTTTACAACACAACAATAGATCTACTTGTTCTTCGTCAAAATATTTGAAAGAATTAAAAGTAATTTGATAGGTGTGTAAACACACATCCTCTTTACCACTTAATTACAATAATAACCGAGCCAAAACGTGTATTTTATGTCTTTTATATCGGAATTATGCGTGGTTTGTGTTTTTGTTGTGATTTAGGACGAATAGGTGAAAAGTGGAAAAACACGGGCATTCACGGGCTTTTATTGAAGAAAAAGATGAAAGACGAAGTCGAGAAGTCAAGAGTGGAAAAAGAACGGAAGTCCAAGACCAATTCTGAAGATTTATCGAAGAAAAAGTCAAAAGACGGAAGTTTATCAAAAGCCGAGAAACTCAAGTCTAATTTATTGAAGAATTTAAAGACGAGTTCAAAGAAATCCCGAGCCAAAAGTCATTAAAGTCCAAGTTTAAAGAAGATTAGAAGAATAAAGGACTAATGGTGCAATTAATGAAGATTATATGCTTAAGGGCCTAATGACGCAATTAAGAAGAAATGAAGGAGGGGAGGAAGCTTCCTAATCCTTCCCTATATATAGATTACGCTAGTTAATTATTTTTCTTTGTTGGCTAAGTGTGAAAATTAGTCTTCCACATTTATTTACCTTGCACCTTTAAATCCATGTCATTTAAATACTTGTCAAATTTAAATACCTTGTCTTGCACCTTAAATTCCTTTAATTTCAAGTAAGTTTCTATTTAATTCTTGTCAATCTTTATTTTATCTTGTTAGTCTCCTATCTACCTTTCTGAATCTTTGATTTTTATGTTTATTTTTGTGTTCATGTTCATGTTCTTATTTTGATCAAAGTGGGTTTTGATTATTGTGGTTAGTTTTGTTAGTTTTATTGATTTAGATAGTTTGTTTATGATTATTGGATGTTTTGTTATTAGTTTAGTTTAATCTTGTGTTTGATTTTGGTTAAATTTGTGGTTAGATTCGAGTTACTGTAGTTCCTTGTTCTTCGGGGGTGTTTGTTTCTGTTACTGTGATTCCCAGGAAAGTTCCGGATCAAGTCTTTGTTCACAAGGAAAACTTCCGATCCAAGGATTCCAAGACCAAAAACTTCCGAGTCAAAAGTTCCGGATCAAATCTTCCGGATCAACAAGTTCCAAGCGAGCAAAGATACTCTTTCATTCGGAACATTTCACTCGGAAGAGTTCCGAATCAAAAGTTTCTAGTTCACTCAGAAGACTTCTGAATCAAGGGGTTCATCCGGAAGAGTTCCGGATCAAAAGTTCCGAACCAGAGGGTGTTCATTCGGAACATCCAGAAGTTCCGAACCAAGCTTCATCCGGAAGTATTCCGAACCAATCTTCCGGATCAACAAGTTCCGAGCGAAAGTTCTGGATCAAGGACAACTTCCGAATCAAATCTTCCGGATCAACAAGTTCCGAACCAGGAGGGTTCATTCGGAATTGTTCCTGATCAAGGAGTTCCGGATCAAGAGTAACCAGAAACTTCCGAACCAAGATTTTTGAATCAGCAGAAGTTCCGAACAAAGGGTTGTTTTGGATAAGTGACATATTCAGAATAATTTGTTCCAGATCAAGGATTTTGGTAATATTCCGAGCGAAGAAGAATCATTCCAAACGAAAGTGACATTCCGGATGAGTGATTGTTCCGAACAAAGGATTATTCCGAATGAGCTGTATTCAGGTTCTTTTTAGTTTTTGCCTTTGATTTCTATTTTCAAGCTTTATTTTTCCCGCCCTTTTCCTTAGACACACTTTAAGTTAATTTGCCTTAGCTTTATTTTAGCCTTGCCTTAGTTTAAGTTTTAGTTGCGTTTTAAGTTTGCCTTAGATAGATTTAAGTTTGCGTTATTTACTTAGTGCCTTTTAATTCTTGTCACGTTTTAAATTAATTGCACTTTTATTTTAATTAGACTTAGATTAATTTTAATTGCCCATTTACTTTAAAGTTTTGCATTTTTATTTTAAAAACAATCAAAATATTCTTTTTCACCAAAAACAATAGAGTCATACTTTAAGCCGGAAATCAATTCGTTAAGATACCGAGAACTTAACTTTCTTACCATACAAAATCTCAATATTAAAATGGCGCCGCTGCCGGCTCTTTTCGTAAAGATTAACGGTTTTCTGTGAAAGACGCGTTGCTTTTTGGGATCCGTTCACTTGTGAGCGTTATTTTTCTTGCATAAAAAATTCAAAAATCATAAAAATTAAAAATTGATAAAAATCCATAAAAATTAAAAATTTCAAAAATCCAAAAAGATTTTATCTTTATTGTGTATATATATTGTCTTTGTGTTTGGTTTCTTTTTCTTTTGCATTTTCAGGTGTATGCGTACTAGATCTTTTAATTATCAAGAGCCCGAGACTCAAGAAGATTTAAGTATGTCAGGTGTTAACAACAACAATAATCCACCGCACCTTAACAATAACAACAATGTTCTTCCACAGCCCGATCTTCGGACAATGGAGGAGCTTTGTCAACCAACCATGTTTGGACGAGGAGGACCGATTGCGCGGATCCAAATCAACGCTCCTGAGTTTTCGTTGAAGCACCACATGATTCAGCAAGTGCAAACTAACCCATTCCGTGGATTGCCTGATGATGATGCCAACAAACACCTCGACAAGTTCATTACAATCACCCAAAGCATAAAGTTTCTTGGTGCCACAATGGATGTTCTTCGCCTACAACTCTTCCCACATACTTTATCACATCATGCCGAGAAATGGTTTCATCGTCTCCCAAAGAATTCTATTCACACTTGGGATGACATGACTCAACGTTTTTTGTCGCGCTACTTTCCACCATCCATGGTCACGAGCCTTCGCAATCAAATCAGCGGTTTCATGCAAGACCCTGATGAATCTCTTTTTGATGCTTGGGAGTGATATAATGTCTTGATCGATAGATGTCCAAACCACAACATGCTCCCTGTGACCTTAATAGATACTTTCTACAACGGTTTGACTTTTCGTGATCGTGATACGATTAATGCAGCCGCCGGTGGCACATTCATGAAAAGGAGACCCGAGGAGTGTAGAGAGCTAATTGAGAACATGACTACTCACCACAAAAACTGGGATTCCTCTGCTTCTTCAAGGAATAACCCGAGAGTCAATGTCTCTTCTACTTCAGCAAACCCTGATATGACCGAACTCACACGTGTGTTGACCGAAATGAGCAGAAGTATGCAACTCTTGGCTTCAAACCAACAACAACAACAAGTAAAAGCTGTTGCTACTCCTTGTGAACATGCGGCGGTCCTCACTCATACACCGATTGTCCTTCTACACAAGGAAATCCGGAAAATGTGTATGCAGCTTATGGTAATTATTCACCGGAAAATTACCAAGCTAGACCACAAGGGGATAGAAATTTGCTGAGTTACCGGTCCAACAATTACCTTTCACCCGGTTTTTCTCCTCAAAACCAAAACCCCGCCAACAACTACAATAGAAGCAACCAAATCCCACCAAGAGCTTCTAATCCTTATCACCCACCCGCCCAACAAACCCCACCCATTAATCCCGATGTTGAAGCCATCATGAGAACACAAGGTGAGCAAATCAAAAATTTGCAGAGCCAAATTATCAATCTTAAAGGAGATATTACCAAGCAAGGAAATGAGATTAGATCCGAGCTTCGAGATAATATTCAATCCTCCTTCAGCAATCAAACCAATGATTTGAAGAATATGCTTGCTAGTTTCTTGCCCGCAGCTCAACCTTCTACTTCAAGTTCTCTACCTTCAAACACCGTCACCAATCCGCGAGCAAATGTGAGTGCTATTACTACTCGTAGTGGAATTACTATTGTCGATCCACCAATCCCACCCCATCATCTACACCTTCTCCACCACCATTTATCCCTACTCCTCCTACACCTAGTATTAGTGCACCATTACCGTCTCCGCCTCGTCATGACGATGTACCTCGGAAGGACCCTTCAACATCTCAACCTTTACCTACACCTGCACCTTCACCACCAAAACCCAATATCCCTTATCCCTCTCGTTTAGGCAAGACCAAATTGCTAACCAAGGAGGACTCCGAAGTGACATGCTATGTGAAGATGATTTCTCAAATGAACTTCAACATTAGTTTTCTTGAAGCACTTGTCCACATGCCCAAATTTGTTAAAGCATTTAAGGAATTGCTTAACAAGAAGGAGAAGTTGATTGAACTCGCCAACACACGCTTAAATGAAAACTTCTCTGTAGTTATTCTTAAAGAACTTCCGGAAAAGCTTGGAGATCCCGGTCGTTTTGTGTTGCCTTGCGTGTTCAACAAAACTGAAGAATTTACTGCCCTTGTTGATCTCGGGGCCAATATTAATCTTATGCCTTTGATTGTTTGGAAAACACTATCATTTCCTGACCTCACTCCAACAAAGATGACTCTTGAACTTGCAAATCGCACTCTCGCTTACCCCGTTGGTATAGCCGAAGACGTGTTCATCAAAGTTGGCACATTTACTTTCCCGGTCGACTTTGTCGTTGTTGATTATGAAATGGACCCTCGTATTCCTTTAATACTTGGTCGGCCATTCTTGAGAACCGGACGAGATTTAGTGGATGTGGCCGAAGGTGAGTTAATCTTAAGAGTCGGGAATGATTCACAAATTTTTTAAATGGGGAAGCTTACAGGCAAATCCTTTGGAGGCCGAGAATGAGTGAATATGATTAATGTGCATGATGACTTCGTTGTTTACAACAATCCTCTATTCGAGTCTTCCAATGATAATCCACTCTTTCATGATGATGCGCATGATTCTCTCCCTACTTTGGAAGCTTCTCCCATTTATGATTCTCCACCGGTCTTTGATGCTTATGATGATGAGTCTAGCTCAGATTCGGATGATTATGATGACCTTACTTCCGAGTATCCCGATCTGCCCACGTACGATGATTTCGATGAGGCTGATACTCTTTAGAGCGATTCTTCACATGATGAAGATCCTCCGCCATCACTCGATCCTACTTTGGACGATTACTCATTTGAGGAAGACTTCTCTACGTTTCTCAACACTTACTTCCCTCATGAGAGTGATGCTCCTCCTTATGATTTTGAAGATTATCGTCTTGACCCAACTTTGGATTTGAAGCACATTTTTTCAAAGGAGAAGAAACCGGTCGACACCAATATCCGCAGCACATATGATTTAACACCTCTTTGTCCCCCTTCTGAGGACGAGGTTGTGCTTCTTCGTAGATCTTCTTCCCATGCTGCTGAGCCTGAGTGCTATTTTCCCCTAAAGGAAAAGGTGTTCGACCCCGGTATTGATATTCTGCAGCCATTTCAGTATCCACCTGATGAAATAAAAGGAAATATCTTTGGAACTATTGGAAATCTGCTTGCACCACTTCACCCTTGCTTCCACCGTGCTCCATCGCTGCTTAAGGGAACCTTGCCTCTTCTTCTTTGGCTTGCCTTGTTCGCCTTAAGCTTGTGCTACTTGATGGATGAAAACTATGTCTTTGATCCCGGTGGATATGTTTCATGCTTCTTCCGTTGATAATCAAGGTCGAGTCCGGCTCACGACTCGGTTAACAAAAACCAAGCGCTTCTTGGGAGGCAACCCATGCATCTATCTTTTCGCTTTCTTTATCATAAGTGTAGGGGGAGACCCGTTGGTTTGCTTTCCTCTCCTCTCTTCTTAATCAGGGATTCGAGCTTCAAAGATACACTCTTGATGATTCTTGACGACCCGTGATTCCGTGTTCCATTATCTCGGTTCTTTCCTAAACTCTTTTTGATTCACTATTTTATATTTTCCAATATTAAAATAGGAATCTCTTTAGTTGTCTTTTCCTTAGCAAGATTTAAACAAAGTGCACAATGTCCTAAGTGTAGGGGAGTTTACTCCCACATGCTTAAACATTGAGGACAATGTTTATCTTAAGTGTAGGGGGGACTTCTATCGAAGTTAAGTGGCCTTTTTCTTGTATTTGTCCTCATTTTAACCGGAAAATCAATTTTTCGAATTTTTCAAAATTTTTGATCTATTTTGGCCTATTAGTTTTTGCCTTTGTATAGTTATTTTCTTTCTCTATTAGAATAAATGTTTAATAAAGTGGTTTTAATTTTCAAACGTTGTGAATCTTTTGACTCAACCCGAGTTTACTTATCTAAGTTTACTCTAGCTAGTATCCTTAACGTGTTTAAATCAAGTTTTACTAGGCTTTTATATAGGGAGCTAAAACGCGAAAGTCTTAACTCTCACGGGTTAAGAACAAGAACTTTTCGCAAGTTCCTGTAATTGATCCTAGAGAGTCATTTATCAAGGGAACTTTAAAACGCGATTTCTAAACTTGAAAGAGTCTAAGAATTTGCAAGATCCTATAGGCGACTCGAAAACCCAAAACTTTGATTTAATAGGCTAAGTATCCATGAGTCTCATTCCTTGAGATTTTAAACTGTGGAGAACGAGAGATGATAGAGCCAATTATAAGTTTGGTATCCTTTCGTGAGTTTATGTGAGTTAATTATAAGCCTATTCTCCCATCGCTTGCTAATAAATTTATCTGCAATAAATAAGGTTGTACGATTTGAAAAGTTACTTAGCTTCTAGCCCAAGATCGTTTAAAAGTTGCTCGGTATGGATTAGAGTTCATAGCCAAGGCATAACTTATTGAAGCGGGATGCGAAGATTGGCGAGTCCAAAAAGGCCCTAACAAGGCATGAGGGCTACATTTTGTTGCTAAAGATCCCAAGTGATGTGAAGAATCATTTATCAAAAATCAATATGAAGGATCGAGACACACGACGAAAAGCAAATAGTCCCCAAAAGTCATGGAGAAGTGTATCCGAAAAGACCCTAGCAAGGTATGAGGATAAATAGATCCAAGTCATAAAAGGAGGCGGATCGTTGTATATCAAAGTCTAAAATAAAGACTGGAGAAAAATGAAGAAGTCGTGGTCCAAGTATGAATCTCTCTAAACTTCAAGTGAAGAAATTATTATATGAAGAGAAGACCATAATTTCATGAACGTCTCTCAAGGTTCGAAGTATGAAGTCGCTGCCAAATATCGGTCCGAGAAAGGTCTCAAATCGCGAAGCGAGTTATGCCAAGATATGAACTTTATGAGGTCCCGAGAAGCAGTTTTAAAAGATTTTGTCCTTTAGCTAACTATTGATTAAATCGTTCACTTTATTTACCCTATATCCGATAGCCCTTAGGTGAGTCCTATTCATTGTGTCCCTAAGAAGGGAGGAATGACCGTTGTGCCAAACGATGCCAACGAGTTAATTCCAACTCGACTCGTGACCGGTTGGAGGGTGTGCATCGACTATCGTAAGTTGAATGACGCCACTCGTAAAGACCATTTTCCCTTGCCCTTCATGGACCAAATGTTGGAGCGTCTTGCGGGAAACGATTTCTATTGCTTTTTAGATGGTTTTTTCCGGTTACTTCTAAATCCCCATCGAACCTCGTAATCAAGAAAAAACTATGTTTACGTGTCCATATGGAACGTTTGCTTATCGTAGAATGCCATTCAGACAATGCACCGAGAACCTTTCAAAGGTGCATGATGGCTATTTTTCATGATATGATCGAGAAGACGATGGAAGTCTTTATGGATGATTTTACCGTGTTTTGTTGTTCATTTACTACGTGTTTGTCGAATCTTGAGAGAATGTTAAAACGTTGTGAGGAAACCAACCTTGTGCTAAATTGGGAAAAATGTCATTTTATGGTTAAGGAAGGAATCGTCTTAGGGCACAAGGTTTCAAAAGCGGAGATTGAGGTAGACAAAGCTAAGTTAGACGTCATCGCCAAATTACCTCATCCCAAAACCTTCAAGGGAGTTAGGAGTTTCCTAGGCCACACGGGCTTTTATGGTCGATTCATCAAGAATTTTCAAAGATTTCTCGACCTATTACACATCTCCTCGAAAAAGATGCTCCTTTTGTCTTTAACGAAGATTGTGTATGAGCCTTTGAAATCCTTAAGAGGAGACTTACCGAAGCTCCCATTCTTGTTGATCCCAATTGGAACCTCCCCTTTGAGCTCATGTGTGATGCTAGTGACTACGCAATTGGGGCCGTTTTGGGGAATGTCATGAAAAGCACTTCTTGCCTATTCACTATGCTAGCAAGACGATGACCGAGGCTTAACTAAAATACACAACAATGAAAAAGGAATTCCTTACCGTGGTGTATGCATTTGAGAAATTCCGACCTTACCTCGTCTTGACTCGATGCATAGTGTATACAGATCATTCGACTATCAAGTATCTCATGGCAAAACAAGATGCAAAACCGAGATTACTTCGTTGGATTCTCCTCCTACAAGAATTTGATGTCGAAATCCTTGACAAAAAAGGAGCCGAGAATCTAGCGGCCGATCATCTTTCTCGTTTGGAAGATCCTCACCAAAGCGTTTACGAGCCAAAGGAAATCACCGAAACATTTCCTCTCGAGACACTTGGTGTAGTGAATTATAAGCTTGATTCATCCACCCCATGGTTTGCGGACATCGCAAATTACCATGCAGACAACTTCATCATCAAGGGTATGACGACTCAACAAAAACAAAAATTATTTCATGACGTAAAGTTCTACTTTTGGAACGACCCTTATCTATTTCGGACTTGTGCGGATCAAATCATTCGACGTTGTGTATTTGGCACCGAAGCTTCTAATATCCTTAGAGCTTGCCATGAGGGATCCACGGGTGGTCACCACGGTGCTAATCTCACGACTAAGAAGGTCTTTGATGCCGGGTTCTTTTGGCCTACTATTTACCGAGATGCACATGCACTTGTGAAGTCATGTGACTCATGCAAACGACAAGTAAAAGCCTCACAAAACGATGAAATGCCACAAAACATCATCCAAGTGTGTGAGATCTTTGACGTTTGGGGAATTGATTTTATGGGGCCGTTCCCATCATCTCGTGGTAATAAGTATATCCTTGTCGCCGTTGACTACCTATCTAAGTGGGTGGAAGCTAAGGCTTTGCCCACGAACGATGCTCGTGTGGTAGTCAAGTTTTTGAAAAGCTTGTTTTCTCGGTTTGGAACCCCTCGTGCGATCATAAGCGATCGTGGAACCCATTTTTGTAATGACCAAGTCGAAAGGGTCCTAAGGAAATATGGGGTTACACATCGGCTTTCTACGGCTTATCACCCACAAACGAGTGGGCAAGTCGAGGTTTCAAACCGAGCTTTGAAGAGGATCTTGGAGAGATCGATTGGGGAAAACCGACAATCTCAGTCAGATAAGCTAGACGATGCTTCATGGGCCTTTCAGACCGCTCATAAGACGCCCATCGGGTGCACTCGTTATAAGCTTGTGTATGGCAAGAATTGTCATTTTCCAATTGAACTTGAACACAAAGCTTATTGGGCCCTTAAGCATTGTAATGAGGATATTGAGACCGCGGGAAAACACCAGAAAATGCAATTGAATGAATTAGATAAATTGAGAGACATTGCTTATGAAAATTCATTGATTTACAAGGAGAAAACTGAAAAGGTTCATGACTCAAAAATTAAAAACCAGGTTTTTAACATTGGAGATCAAGTGTTGCTTTTTAACTCACGTTTGAAAATATTTTCCGGCAAGTTGAAATCCCGTTGGTCCGGTCCATTCACCGTTACCCAAGTTTTTCCTTATGGGACCATCGAGCTAGCTCAAAATGATGGCCCCAATTTCAAGGTGAATGGACATAGGTTGAAGCACTACTTTGGCGGGGAAGTTCCATCCTTGAACTACCTCGACCAAATCACCTTCCCCAGTGATAATTAGTATTGAGGGGATCGAGTAGAGCTCATGACTCGGTAATCAAAAACGAGGTGCCTCGTGGGGGAGTCCCATGCTTATCCTGTGTACATATTATCGCATTCTAATGTAGTTTAACGTGAGGGGATTTGTGCCCTTCCAACCTTTGTTCCGTGGTTGTTTGTTTTATGTAGTTTTTAGATGATCATGATCTTCACGATTGGAGCCTCTCGTGTTCGTTTTACGTGAGCACTCGATCGTTTGCTTTGAAGAATTTCTCGATATCCAAATGATATATCCTTTGATGTTCTAACCTTAGGTCTTTTAGCACACTTAATAAACGGCTATTGATTTAATGGTTTCACCCTTTCCATGCTAGATTATGCATTCGAATACGTCTCTAGTATGGGGGTTTCTAACCCTTAGACTCGAAACATTGAGGACAATGTTTAACTTTAGTATGGGGGGGTGAATAGATACTTTCCTTGCTAAACCTTCACGCTTTCCAAAGTTTATCTTTTTGTTTATCGTTTTGTTGCAAAATAAGGCTAAAATGGCAAAATTTTAAAATTTTCTCATGTTTTATAAGTGTTTGAAGACACGAATGTAGATTTGCTGATGGCGAGAATAAGAGTAATTTTTGACTCGACCGTGCGTGTTGAGCACTTAGCTTCGATTCCTTAACTTCACATTAGGCTATGTCTCTTAAATGAGGATGGGAAATGATAGAGTTAATTATAAGTTACTATGCTAAACGTAGAGTACTCGTATTCTTTCAAAAACTCATGTGTTCTCGTTGTTTGCTTATTCTCCCTTCGCTTGTATATAAATTTTGCTTAATAAGTATTGGCTTAGCGGTTTAGTCTTGATTGTTGGTTTCTAGTCTTTTCTAGTATCTTCCATGTAATTAAATTGGGAAGACATTAAGGTATCGCCAGCGTCCTAGTTTTGAACTATTGGCAACCCGAATAATCGAAAGCTTCACCCAATAATAATATTTCAAGTGCTCACCTAAATCAAGCAAACAATTTGAAGCTCACAAGGCCAAAAAATCTATGCGAAATTGAAAGTGAATTATGCCTTAATCATTGAAGCTTTAAAGATCCAAAATTCGCTTTTAGCGTGAGGATATACATCTTTGGCCATAATAAACACCTCATGGCGAGGTTAAATAAAAGGTAAGGCAAGACCGAAGTCATAATAAAAGCTTCATGGCGAAGTTGAATAAAATATGGAGGTAAACCTATGATAATAAGGCCCATCCGTTAGGGGCGTATAAAAGTCTTGGTAATAAGTCTCATGTTCAAAACCGTTATAAAACCGTGTTTATCGATCCTTCTTGTTGACTTAATTTTTTGACATCGTTGTCTATTAGGAGGGGTTATTAATTCGATGGTCTTGGTTACACCGTTATGACTCTATTTTTAGACCTAAATCTCTATCATCGCATAAGTCTACAATGTATCCTCGTGAACATTCAAGACAAAAATAAAATATAAGAGATACAACTTAGGAAAATGGGAGGATAAATACGTGATTAGGGCATATGAGTAGTGTTAGCATTACTAACTTATAATGACAATGATCTCGTTACACGCTTGGCATGGAATTGGGGTAAAAATCAAGGACGACGAAATTATTTCTAACGAAGCATTCACGTGTTCTTGTTCTATAAACCTAAACGTCCCATTTTGCGATGAAAATCATACATTATGTCTAAAACGCAAGTAGTAGTAATAGTAGTAGTGTAGCTAGTTTATCATTCAATAAAAGTGCATAAAAATGATTTTTGGAGGTGCTACGATACTTTATTCTAGCATTGCGTGAGGGCACGACAATGGTTTAGTATGGGGAGTGATGAGACTGCTTTTATACATAGTCTCATCGTCCAAAATGGGCTTAAAATGCATTAAATATCATGAAAAATGCCAAATATATGCTTTGTTTGTTACATGTGTATTTTAGGTACGAATATTGAGAAAATGACAAAAAATCACAAGAAACAAGCAAAAACGAATACGGGAAACGAAGCTGCACAATGAACCAAGCCCTAATGGTGATTTTCCAAGTATAACCCTTGAAGATTTGAAGATTGCACAAGAAGGGTCCTCCAATATTGAAGAATTGACACTTTAAACCCTTGTTTATTCATAATTACAAGTTTGGTCCTTAAAGTTTGTCAAATTTACAAAAAGGGCCCTCCACTTTGAAGAATTGACAAGAAAGGTCCCTCAAAATTGAAGACTTGTAAATATTAGTCCTCCAAGAAGTCAACAATACAAGTCAACACCTTGAAGAATAAAGAAAATGCCAAAACACCCCTTCAGATATCATGAATTTACAAGAAATACCCTTGAAATACTTTTACAAAACTATTTGGGGCAAAAGTGTGAAAAACCAAACTTCATTAACAAAGGATTCTGAGTTTTGGTTATTTAAACACAAAGTGAAAGAAAGAAGGAAGATGGGGGATTAATTCTGCCAAGACATGAAAGTTACCTAGGCCACTCAGCAGCTGCCAAGTGTCCCACTCACCCTCACAACCAATCAAAACTCACCCTTTGACCAGGTCAAATCCCACTCATACCAGATTTTAACTAATCTTTATTAGTTAATAAAAGGGCGGTTAACACATTATTCAAACATTAATCTTAATCAAAACCATCACTATTCACCGTAGAACAAATTCAGGTTTTCTTTAATTACTTGTAATTAAGCCATGAAAACCTCCAGAATCATGATTAACCTATCCCTAATCATAACCCCACCTTTAAACCCCATGCCACATCATCCCACAAGTCACATGTTAGCTACCATGCACACGTTTTAGAGAAAATGACAAAAAGGTGGCAGCCATCCAATGCCCAACAAAGCATCTTCATATCTAAGCTGAATATGAGCCTTAGATCAAAATTCCAACAACTCACAAGTCCACAAACTGCCAAGATAACTTCACATGATATGCAGATTTTCAAAATCCTCAAGGGCATTTCAAGAACTTCAAGACTTAGGGTTTACGTTTTTATTGCTTTTTAGTTCACAAATGTAGCCTATATAAGGCATAGGACCTCCTTCATTTGTCTTTGCTCTTGGTTTTTCCTTGTTCAAAGTTCTGTAAATCCCTTTTCAATCTTAATGAAAATGTGTTTGAATGTTTGAAGAAATCCAAGTGCCAACTTAATTCCTTGTTCATTATTGTTACATGTTTGTGTTTTTGAAGTCTTAAAACCTGTTTTTAAACCTTGTGCAAGAAATTGCCAAGTTTTCTCAAAACTTGATATTTTGCTAAGTCTTTGGTACATCCTTGGAATTTTTGGATTACAAGTGATCTAAACACCCTGATAAGAAGATTATCAAGGTGTTGGGAGCTTGTGGTTTGAGGATAATCAAGGAGTGGGTACAAAGGTTGCATTAATCAAGCTTTTTCACTTTTCTGTTTTATATAATTGTGCTCTAACCTTGTTGAATCTTAGCATGGTTGTATTGGAAGCTTGTGCCTTTTTTTGCTAGGCACATAAGCTCTAACATTCGTGAGTGTGGATGTACATTCATCAGGTTTGAGTCCTTTTCCCAAAAATCTGATAAAATATTTGATTTTTGTGAATTTGTGCTCTGCTGTTATACTTGTTGTTCTTGTGGATTAAAATTGCTTGATAATGCATAATATTGATGTTATTGTGTTAGATTGGGCTTGGGTAACACTGAATCACACATTTACTTTGTTAAATCTCGGATTGGAAAAGTTAAGGGGTGTTTGGGTTAACCTGTTTAAGCTTGCAATTTGATTTTTAGTAGGAGTTTGTTGTTTATTTGTATTGGTATCTGATAAATACTTGGTTGTGTGCTATTTGCTGCAAGTTTTTGGCTTTTGAACATCAAAATCTTTATTGTGCTATAACTTGTTGATTTTTGCCTGTTTTGACCTAAGATCTTGGTAACAGTTAGATTGTATGCATGATTGGGGCTAACAGGTGATTAAATCAAGTTTATATAACCTGGTAAAGAGATTTGAGGGTTTGAAATTGGATTTGTGGTCAAGTATATCAGCAAAGTACCTAATCTGCTTGTTCTTTGTTCATCAGTAACATTCATTAGCTTAAATCTTTGTCTAAACTTTGAATCATTGCATGAAACCAGTTAATTTATGTTCCTTTGAATTAATATAAGTTGTTGTGTGCATTTGGTTCAATTTGGTTGGCTTATTCTTGCTAAAACTGCTTATTAAGTTCTTAACTGCTTGTGTTCATGTCTGGTGCATGTCTGGTGATCTTTTGAATTAACTGCACTAATTGGCTTGTTGTAATTGTGATTTTATTGTTGTTATTGACTCCTTGTGATCCACTAATTACAAGGGTGCCTTTGCTTAACTTGAATCCAACAAAAATCCACATAAGACAAAAAGTCAAAATAGTCAAGCAGTGGGAACTCTTTTCCCCTGTTGCTAGCCATTGCTAGTGTTATTTGGTCATCAGCTTATTCATAAGCTATTCTAGCTTATTTGGACTTGCAACAACTTATTTTTTGTGATCAATCTTCCTTATTTGACCCATTCAACTGATTTGGAGCATATTTCGGGTTTGACTTTTAAGTTTGACTAGAAAACCAAACAGTTTGACTTTTACATAAGTGCTTATTTGCTTATTCCAGCTTATTCAGTGTGCTTATTGGAAAACTTTTTGATTATTTTGCTTAATTAATTCATTTAAAACCTTTTGCAACTAGAATCAGCACTTGAGGTAGCCTAGAACTCAAAAACGACTATTTTGTCGTTTTGTGAAGAGAGCTTTTGCTTATTTCAGGCTTATTTCTTGGGCTTTTTCAAAATTTCTTTTCACAGATCTCTTTGGTATCCCAAAAGAAGCTTGTGTGTCAAATTAGAGCTTACGACATTTGCTTATGGCTTAATGGGCCAAAAAGCCCATTAAGAATAAGCACTTGACTTATTAAGCTGTGATAAGCTTACTTTCATCTTTTGGGCCTTCAGAGTTTTGTTCTTAAAATCAAATTTTGAGTCACATAGGAAGTTTTGGTCTAATTGGATCACTTTTGCTTATTGGGCCTAAATTAAGCCCATTAAGTGGACTGTTTGGGTTTTTGGCCCATTTTAAGGCCCATTAGGGGTACTTAGGTAATTTCAAGTTCATTTCTGTGTTATTTAGGTTAAAATAAACTAGTTTGCAACTATTTAGAATTTTTTATAAATTTTGGATTTTTAATATTATTTAATATTATTTTATTATTAAAAATTAAAAAATTTATATATTTTCAAGTTTTTCATTTTTCCTAGTTCAAATACATTAATTTAGGAATTTTAAAATTTTTAGATTAATTTTATTGTCATTAGATTAATTTTTAGAATTATTTTAAGTTTTTAGAGTTTTTAATCATTTTTAAATAGTTTTAATTGATTTTAAAATTTTCAAAAATAGTTTTTAATTTAGTTAAGTTATTTTAGAGGTTTACAATTTAAAAAATCTCATTTTGGGCTTTTTGTTAATTAAATTGATTTTTTGGGCTTTAATTAGCATTAAAAAATTAATATTTAATTAAATAAAAGGTTTGAGTGATTTTTGATTTTTAGTAAACTCTAATTACATTTTTTAGGATTATTTGCAATTTTCTAGGAGTTTTAGGGTAATTTTAAATTTTTGTCATATTCTACGGTTTTACGTGCACGACTTTTCGTCTTAGTTTAATTCATAAACGTAACCGTAATCCTTTTTCTTTTTCTTTTCTCATAAATTATAATCATAAAGTTAATCATTTCTTTACACAACACACAAGCCTCCTTGAGAACGATCCCCACTTTGGGTCATTTACTTGTGGTTTTCCTAAACTACTTGTTAATACTTACCCTAATTACCTTGTTTTCCTAAACAAGTGTGAAATTACAACTATCACGGATTCATACTCAAAAGATAACACAAAGACACCATCTCACTTTCGCCCACACGCATTCAAAGTTTCAATAAGCATCGTCGTTGAAATTTAAAAAGATATTACATGGTACAAGTTCTCAGTTATCCACGTCATTGGACAATGTCGCCTCAAGTTTGCACAACTGACGATCACTCGACTAGATCACATACCATATAAGTACCTAAAAGCAAAGGTCAAACATAAACATCAAATACTGATCTCCACCGTTGATCATTGAGAAAACCTTAAACAATCCCTTGAAAATAACAACTCAATTTTCAAACACGACCATCTAACCCCTATATTAAAGCGATACTCGATTTTCAATTTCCAAAGTCTTCTCACTTGCAATGTCATCTACCACATACTCCTCGAGGTGATAACGAATTCATTAATTTCAATCATTTAGAAATTCGATCCATTGGTGAAGATTCACAAAATATCGGGCGTACCATTATCTTCTGCTCCAATGTTCAACATACAAAAGTGTCCCACTAACTTCTACTTCAGCATTCATTATACAAGGCGCCCAAATAATTTCTACTTCAGCATTCATCATGCAAAGGCATTCCAATACTATCTACTTCAGCATTCATCATGCAAAGGCGTTCCAATAGTTTCTACTTCAGCATTCATCATACAAAGGCGTTCCAATAATTTCTACTTCAACATTCATCATGCAAAGGCGTTCCAATAATTTCTACTTCAGTGCTCAAGGTGATGCATCGTATTTTGACACCCCAGGCAAATCCCACATCGGCTGTGGCCAGGAGAGATCCATGGTTCATAAGATAACAGTCGCCTTCTCATGACACAACGCGTTTTGTGGTCTACTGCAAGTGGGGTTCTTAGGAACTGGCAGTTAAGCGTTCTCATGTCAGAGTAGTACTAGGTTGGGTGACCAGCCGGGAAGTACACACAAGAGGGCCACAAAGCAAAGCCGTGAGCCTGCGGACAAATCGGACAATATTGTGGCCTGAGTAGGCGGGATGTTACAAGTGGTATCAGAGCGCAAGGTTTCGACCTGTAGGCTCTAAAACTTGACCTGTGACTAGTGGGTAGTCACCAGGACCTTCCTAAGCCAACGCTTGTTATTCCATGTACCGATATTTTCAGCACCTTGATGTTTTAACCATGATGTTTTCACAGAATTGTTTTATTAATATGGATTGAACAACCGTCATCCATACTTAGTTACGTGTCATTGTTTTACATGATGTTCCTTGAGAACTTTGGCTAATACGGACTGAACCACCGTAGTTCATACTTGGTCATACGTTTTTTGTTAGGTTTAGACAGTTGGTTTCACGCATTCATTTTATTTTCATTTCATGTATTCATTCATGCATGCATCTCATTGTCACAGGAATTTTGACTAAATAATGGTTGGTATAGGACTGGCTCTAATTAGTCGCATGTGCTTTTATCGAAACTTTTTGTTTATTTAGTGGACCGACCCATAGGCGTCCACACTTGTCTTTTGTTTGTGAACCGACCCATAGGCGTTCACTCACGTACATATCATCATATTTCTTTACCATGCATTTTAAACTGTTTCATGCATTATAAACTGTTTCATGCTTTATAAAGTACTTCATGCATCTTTTATGTTTAGCTCATGTTATATTGTGTCAGAGTTACCATTTATGTTGCATTAAATTGCATTGTGAAACGACTCATAGTCGTCCACACTATCGTCATAACTTTTCATGTCCTCTCATTTATTTGTTATGTTTCTTTATGTTAAGTATGTTTTCATACTATCATGGTTAACTTCGTTTTCATGCTGATTATCTTTTATGCTCCTTCATGTTAATTTTTTTTCCCATGTTTCTTCATGATAGTTTCATCTTCATGATGATTATGTTCCATGCCTCTTTATGTAAATTATGTTTTCATCATGTTAATCATGCCCTCATGCTAGACAATGATGGATTTCATTTAATCCTGCTTTTATGATAGTCATGGTTGGTTTTCATTAATCATGTTTTCGTGCAAATCATCGTTGAATTTCATTTAACCACACTTCTAGTTTCTTTCTCTATGCAACCAGAATGATGTCTACGCTGATATTGCTAGGCTATCAGGATTGTTCACTTCAGTTCGGTTTTCTAACCGTTTAACCAATTATTTTCCTTTAAAATCAAGTCAGATGATCGACCCCATACCGATCCTTTCATGTACATTCCACGTGTAATCCATGTACCACGTTCCACGTGTACTCCATGTACCGTATTATATTGCACTACACGTGTCGTAATACATGTGTATTTCATCTACAAATACTCCACGAGTATTTGCTAGTCGATTCTAAATCATCTCAGGCGTATTTCACTTGTTGGTATTCTACAAGATGTTGATGCCGCTCATAGCTTGGGAATGTTACTAAATGTAGACGTGCTGATTTTTTGGAGATGCTACGAGATGCTGATGCTGTTTACAACCTAGAGATCTTACAAGACGAAGACAAAGGCGTTAGACCAAGCGATCGGACGAGACGATGCTTCACCCCATACAATTTCCATCCCAATTCATGTCCTTACCTTTTTGTTATATGTCAAACGTCATTCAGTTATCTTTTCAGTCATATGAGTGGGAACCGGTACCAGCCAGCCACTTAGCTGAATAGTTACATGGATCATAGTCATTTTAACCACTGTTTTATTTATGATTTATTGTTATATGTCAAGACATCCGTCAAGACACATCCTCTCATGAATATGTATTGTAGACGCATGTCAAGATACCAGTCAATACCCATGTCACACGTATAGTTCTCATCTCAGGACATAAGTCAAGACACACGACTCATGCATAAATTCTAAACTCAGCCTCAGTGATTCACCGTACCTTTTCAAGGGTATACTTATTTTGTTATGCCATGTATGAATCAAGCCACCAAGATTTCAACACCATCTCTAACTTATTGTTCATTGTCGGTCATGTAGTGTTCATTTCGTATGAGACGGAAGAAACACATTCAGTGAAATCTGTCACGTTTACTTCGTGTGCTGCCTCGACACTTCCATTTCAGGATTTCATATTCGGATATTCATGTCCATCTTAGAATCCGTTATATCACCCCAGGTATATATAGACTTTCATTTCAGTTTGACGACAAGACTTTTCATTTCTACTGTAAATCATTATTCGTACCCGATTATATTCAGCGACGTTCAGAGTCCTGGATATATTCATCATGGGTTTTCCACTAGGAAAATCAGTGGAATTTTTTTTTCTTCTTCCTTACAAGCATGTATTATTGGCTACGAAGAATTTCTAACTATCATTTATGACACGACGTCCGATATTCTTGTTCATTAATTAGTCGATTATTTCATAATTTTCTCAGATATATTACCAGAAGGAACTACCCATTTTACCACCATCCATGACAATATTTTTCATTCCAAGTATTATTGGTCCATCCAATCAACTACGAGACTCTAAACATTTTTAAGACAAATTACGATCAGGCTATTAACAGTTGTGAGTGAAAGAGCAGGACACTTCCGTGACTGTTCTTCGCACACGTTATGGTCAATATGAATCCATGGTTGTGCCTTTTGTTCACGAATGCCAGCAGTAATCGAGGATTTGAGAAATCAAATGTTCATGAACTCTGGACAAGTTCGTTATTCTATTCATTGCTAACACTATGATCTTCTTTAAGTTTAGAAGAGCACGAAGACCATCTTCGCTCTATGTAACAAGACTAATAACGGAGGAATTTCACTCTGAATTTTTTTTCTTGTACGTATGTAGTTGATTTAAGTGACATGCTGAATCACATCGTTCCATGGTAAATCTTTACCATGACTAAGTTTACACGTAAAGGAGAAAATCCTTCACTAACTTATGCATTCCATAAAAATTTTACACTATAAGAAGTTAAAAATTCTACCCAGACTTAGAGCCTTTTAATTGCTATGTATCCAGATCCTACCAAGATGTATTATGATCTCAACCAGATTTTGGTGGAGAAACATGAAACAAGATGTAGTATGTTCATATCTAAATGCTTGACTTTTCAGCAGGTTAAATAGAACGCCAACACGCTTGCAGTCACTTCAACCTTTAGAAATATTCGAATCGCCATTCGACAATTTAACCAATCTTACATGTCTTCTTTCATCCGAAAGGAGTGTACATTAGCAGACTATCAGCTATTCTTCCAGCCAATGATCGTACGATTACACGACACTTTTTCAGCTATCAGATCAGATAAAGGTTTATGTTAGCATTCATTAATTGCGTTCACCTCTGTATGATTATTTCAGTTCTCAAGTTATGTTTCACGTGAGCATTCACGAAATTAACCACGTCTATATTTTCTTTCATTATCATGATTTGATTTTCACTTCCATGTCCATGACATCATTCGCAATCATGATCATATCCTATCTTACGAGTTACGTTTCACTTTCATTCTGGAAAGATTGTAGGAAGCTTGGGAGACTAGACTCAAGCTTAGTATGACTTTATCCTCAGACAGACGTTTCACGTCACAGTTCACATTCCACATCTTATCTCGTATCGTTTGACGTTACCTCCTCAGTTATTGCACGTTCACGATATGTTCCCATCTCATGTTCACCCTACGTTTTCATGTCACGTTCACGATATGTTTTACGTATTCTCGTTCACTTTATGTTCTCATATTTCATGCACCATATCTCCAAGTATCACGTTTACAATTATTCACGTATCACGTTCAAAATTGTTCACGTACTACGTCTCAATATGTCTCACGCATCAATGCTTTGGTGTGCTTATACCAATAAGTATGATACTTAGTATCATATCGTTTCATGTATCTTTTCATGTTGTTCTTATCCTATTTTTCTTTCATAAGTTCAGATATGTTCTTTTTCAGTCACTTCATGTTCCATGTTCCCTTTAGTCACGTCATGTTCCATGTTCTCTACAGTCACGTCACGTTCATGTCCTTTCCAAGATATCGTATCTCTAATTCGAGGACGAATTATTCTTTTAGAGGGGAAGAGTTGTAAAACCCGCATAAAATCCCTAGAATACTACGTACATGAAATTACGTATAGATTTAAAACTTATGATTTACGTATATACGATACGTTTGAGAACGTTTAATATAGTTATTACGTATATTATTTTAGTACGACAAATAGTTACGTATATTATTATTATTAACGTACGACAAGAATATACGTATAATAAGAAAAACCACAATAATAATAATTCACGACATTTAAACCGTGCGACGATAATATTTAACACGATTAATATTAGGTATATTAAATTAACGCGACAAATAATCACGTAAGTAATATTTACGTTTAAGCACGAATAACGATAACTGTGAAAATACCCGACATTAAAAATACACGTTTACGCGTAACGTTTTAGCTAGTCGCGTAATAAAAAATAAAATAAAATAAAATAAAAATAAAATAAAAAATAAAAACAAACAAGTTATAAGGATGGTTTGATTTTTGGACAAAGGAAGGGGGAGGCCGGTTTTGGGCCGAGGCCCAATAGGAAAACCCAAACCGACCCAAAATTTTATATAAGACGGGGGAAGGTTTTTTTTTTTTTTTTCTTCTTTCGTTTATTCAGTCGACTGAACAAACCCACAACAAACAGAAACCCTAAATTATAGGGCACAAACCGATCGTTTTTTTTTCCCCTTTTCGTTCCTTCCTGTTTGACGTCGATCCAACAGCAAAACAAGAATGAGATCGCGAGTTGGATTCATGGAAAACAAGTTGTGGCTAGATCTTCATTCGTAAAACCCTAAAATCATGTAAGATTCAAACCTAATTAGTTTTCTGTTTTCTCTTTTCTTTGCTAAGTTAATCAAGATCCGATTCTTAGAACTTAATACATGTAACGTGAAGAATTTAAGGGGGGTTACGTTTAGGGAAGAGGCTGTGGTGATCATTGTTTTCCAAGCGGCATAAAATCAGTGGGAACCGAGACCTGTTAGGTCTCGGTGGTTAATTATTATATGGCGGTGGGTAATTATAAAACAGCATGATGAACTAGTAGTCGATCGAGGGCTAAAAATAGGTAAACAGGGGGTACCTGGATCTAGGCAGCAGGTCTGGGTATGTTTATTGGATAAAACTGACTAAAGATATCGGATGAAACTAAATAAAGATGTTGGACAGAACTGGTTTATATATGTTGGACAGAACTAAATAGTATCTTGGACAGAACTATAAAATAGATGTTGGACAGGACTAGAATTAGGGTGTTTACTTATTTTGTTGGTTGTTTCGTGCGACCGAGACGTGGGTGTCTCGGTAGGCTTGGGTACGTTAGAAATATGTTATTAAACATGATTAGTTTTAATATTATTTACGCGTTATGATTAAATATTTTGCGCGACTAAATTTATATTTAATTAATGATATTAACCGAGGTATTTGTTAGCGTAATTAAATTAATAACTAGACTTAATCTGGTTACGAAAACATCAAGTTTTAGTAAAGTTTATTTAATTAGGATTACCTTATTTCTAAATTACGATCTCAAATAAATAACTCATTTTATTGTTAACTAATAAGTATTATTATTTTAGGGTAAGTATTTATTAAGTAAACTTTACTACATGATCATGAATTATACATTTTATACTTGTTAATATGTAAGAATACGAATGACACTAATCATAATACATGATTTAATATGAAGTCGTAAATAAGGCAAGAACATATAAGACAATACAAGAACAAGTTAAGATTACGTCAACTAATTAATAATTATTAAGTATAAGTTAACCAAGCGACTCATACACGTTCTTATTTATTATGTAGCATTTATGGAGTATGATCTTCTTCGCGTTTTCATCTTCCACGTTATTCTTCGTTTGCATTTACTGGACGTGAGGTACGGATTCCCCGTCCTTTCAGTAAGGACTTCCTTTTTCTATGCATGTTTAGGATTCCCCGTCTGCAGCCAAATGTTTTCCCCAGTATATGTTTAAGTTTCTCAGTAATCATGTTAATAACTAAATAAATTGCCAGAGCATTATATACAAGCATGACCAGTTTATGTACTAGTTACGGAGGTACCGTAACCACGACACTAGAGGCACCGGTGTCGTGACTCACATGCAGGAGAGTGATATCCTGCATCGTCCCACTCATGTTCAGGTTGGCCATTTTTATATGTATGTTTAGTGGGGCGTATGGATGCATCCTAGGCATATACGTGTTACAAGTTATCAGGGTGAATGTGGTGTGTGCTCTACATCCTTCACATTGGAGCTGATCTCTCCACCCAGCACAGTATTCAGAGGTCACCCCTCTATAGCATGACGAGGTCACCCCTCCATGTATTCATGCACGTTGATATATTTCATGACCTATATGAGCTCTTGGCAGTTAAATTACAGTTTCATAATTAAACAGCAAATTTTCAGTATTTACATGAATATGATACTTAAAGAATAAACCAGTTTATTTCAAGTTACAAGTTTACTACATGTCACCAGGTTTCTAGGACTTGCGTTATTCCGCTGCATTTTCATTTTATGCTTTCATTTCAGCCTTCACTTATGTTATGCTATTCTATGTTACTATTATATATCTGCGCACTGAGCGTCTCGCTCAGCCGTTTTCTCTTTTCATGTCCCAAACGGCAGGTACGCAAGGTCAGGAGCGTGGAAAGGTTATGTATAGGATGGGAGCTATTTTATGTTCTGTTCTTTCTGCATTACTTTTACTTTATGCTATGTGTATGAGTTTATGTTGGGGACCGATGTTTGATTCCGGTTATCCCTTATGGTCATGTAATGTTCTAGGACATTTACCTTATGCTTTGATATTACGCCATGATTATCCTGTGATATTCCATTTATCCAAATGGGGTGTTACAATTATTGTGACACCCCAGGCAAATCCCACATCGGCTGTGGCCAGGAGAGATCCATGGTTCATAAGATAACAGTCGCCTTCTCATGACACAACGCGTTTTGTGGTCTACTGCAAGTGGGGTTCTTAGGAACTAGCAGTTAAGCGTTCTCATGTCAGAGTAGTACTAGGTTGGGTGACCAGCCGGGAAGTACACACAAGAGGGCCACAAAGCAAAGCCGTGAGCCTGCGGACAAAGCGGACAATATTGTGGCCTGAGTAGGCGGGATGTTACAAGTGGTATCAGAGCCACTCCTGAGCCGTTCGGGATGGTGGGGCAAACCTCATCGAGGACGATGAGTCCCGAAGGGGGGGTGATTGTGACACCCAAGGCAAATCCCACATCGGCTGTGGCCAGGAGAGATCCATGGTTCATAAGATAACAGTCGCCTTCTCATGACACAACGCGTTTTGTGGTCTACTGCAAGTGGGGTTCTTAGGAACTGGCAGTTAAGCGTTCTCATGTCAGAGTAGTACTAGGTTGGGTAACCAGCCGGGAAGTACACACAAGAGGGCCACAAAGTAAAGCCGTGAGCCTGCGGACAAAGCGGACAATATTATGGCCTGAGTAGGCGGGATGTTACAGTATTCCTAATTTAATTCGTCATACTAGCCCTAAAGAGTTCGTCATTAAGAAAAGTCTTCGGTGACCCTTCCATAGTAGCAAGTAAAATTACAAGATTTTCACATCCATGATAGGCTGCCATTGATAACTCGATCCTCAGTCAATCCACCAATACACGCATAGATCCTGGTTCCGCTTAAACAAGTCGCCTATTCTCGGAACGGTCAACGGCTCTGAACAATCCGCTTATAAAGCTCGCGATCATCAAGACACATTAGAAATGGTCCATCTAAATAAATCAAAACTCGAGAGAAGTCCAACGGTTTACTCTTACATAGATAATAATCGACGATCATCATATGACGACGGCACTAAATGATTCATATCAACAAAACACGATTCGAAGAATGACCTACGCACACCAAACATCCACAAATCGAGCCAGACATACTTGAGCACACTCATTTATAACTCCTTGTCTACATCAAAATGCGTCCCCATTCATGTATACAAGAGTTTATAAATTTACGGTTTGGGAACTCATAACTTTCTTGTTCAAATGAAAAGGCATCCCAATCCATTTCAATGAGACGATTATAAGTCATCCTACTCGAGTATTACTACCTCTCAACACGATATCAAATCCAAATTAAATAACACAGTAAGTACAAGGTGTTAATAAACTTACTTCATGATTTCCGTATTCAAACGTCCCATTCCATCTTAATAAGGAAAACACAGACAATCTAAGGTCCAATGGTTTAAAACTTTCTTATTCAAATGTCCCAATCCATTTAAATAAGACAACCTTAAACAACTCATAGTTGGGCGAGTTAAAATCTCTATATCTAAATGTCCCATTCCATTTAGATATAAGGTATCAAGTCACTCAACCGAATGACTACTACGAGCATATCTTTGTTGCACCCAGACTATATATATTTGATTAGGATATACATATATCTTAAGTCCAACATTGGCATCCTCCTTTAGCCAATTAACGTAGTCATATAGATTCAAATCACACGTCACATTACATAGAAGATGTCGCCTCAGACAAATGATTCTTCAAAATCATAAGAAGTACTCGAAACACGAATATCACATCAATCAACTACGTTTCGAAAGGAGATGTCCTAAAATGGCACATCACGATACGATGATAATAATCGAACTCAAACAAGTCGATATGTGATAGATCACGAAGCAATATATACATACTCGAAGCATCAAACGAGTTTCACACTAGTATTCAGATAATACATAATTATCAAGATTAGTGATTGGCAGTGAGGCCAAATCATATACAAAACCGCATTATAAAAGGTACGACAATCATTCGAGGACCATTGCTTCACGTGCAATGCCTTTAAATACCATAGTATGATCATACATATACATACTACCATTCTTATATACACATAGGTTCACATAATCACAATCAATCATAAAGTAATACAAGAATAGCCTTACCGGAGCCATGCGGAGTAGTTGCGTGCTTAAAACTTTTTAGAACACACCGAAGTTATAGTTTAAGTTTTTCAAAATGGACCTAGTTCTCTATAACTTGTGGCTCTGATACCATTTTGTAACACCCCCAAATTACCACGCAGCGGAATACCACATTGGGGCGCTACTAATATCACGTCGCACACAATCATAGACAACGACCTCAAAAGAGACGTTAAAATAATATACAACCTTGTCTAAAAAGTTTCCCATCCTAATATATAAAATCAGAGTAGCATTTAGTACTAAAAACCGTTACCAACACATCACATTCATTAAAGACTTTAAAATTCATTTATTCATTTCAAAGGATGGAAAAATAATATAGACAAGTAATCACCAACTCCCTCCTCGCATGCTCCGCTGCCATCTATTTTGATTACCTGAAATACATGCTTAAAATCATCAACATAAAGGTTGAGCGAGTCTATAGGTTTTGCAAATCATCATTGAACACAAGTAGAAAACCAATCATGATTGTCAGTCAACAATTAAGACATCTCGTATATATAGCAAAAGCTGTGTGATTGTATTATGCTCATGAAACCGACCCTTTAACCAATTAGTCACCAGCGCTAAATACCGGCATCACTTATATGAAACCATCGCCCCTACTAGAGTATCAGTTGCTAATTTTATACCTATTTTTCTAGTTCTCATAAATTATCCTTCCCAGAGGTTACTTAGTGTAATGCCCTGGTCTCAGATAGGGTTGTCAACCTAGTAGTACTACTATTTGAATTAGCGGTCATTGCCAACTTCAACATCAAGTTAGAACATAGTTAACGGCTCATGAATTTAGGTACTTCAGCAACAAGGTACTTATACAATCATGACAATCAATCAACAACATTCGGGTCCAAACAATCATTCATGACATGTGTTTCATTTCATTTCAAATAGCATGTATCCCCCTCGCGGGTTAAAATCATTTGCAACAAGTATAAAAAGTGAGGCTATAGACTCACCTTAGATAATACACGAAGCTAGTAGTAGTAGTGCTCGCCGAAGTGAAGATGGCTCCCAAATATATACGTCAAAATCCGCCACCTAAAAAATAAGGTGCGCGCTTAGCAACATACTTATGTATCTCAAAACATACTTAGTATAATAAAATCAACGACTCAAAATAATATGTACATAGACATGCCCAATCAATGCAAGTGAATCCCTTCTAAATCCCACATCATGTACTAGCTTTCCAAAACTAGCACCTTCGTTATTGATCCATCTCAAGATGCCAAATAAACACGGGTCAAGTGCCCAAAACGGGTCTCCAATCTCAGAATATACACTTACACATAAGACATATATCCTTTTAGAAATTTTAGAAGCTAATAGATTAGCCTCTCGCCGCAAACTATGACGTGAGGTTAAGTACCTCCCAATAATACTCAGCCGCTACCTACCAAAAGTACACGCTGATTTCCCTTACCTAATCAACTCCATTTTCGACGAAACTTGGTGACAAAATCACTTACAATCTGTAAAAGACTCAGATCAATTTCATTCAATGATTCACATTTTTGAACCACCTACTCGACACATCTTTAGACTTTAAAAACCGGACTGTTTTTTACACTTGCCTCGTAAAACCATTTTGACTACGTTAAACATTTCCATTTACAAAATAGACACTGGACTTTGAAAATAGACTCAATACCCTATGTTTAAAACCTTAGAACATCCTTTGAACATTTATAAAACTCAACTTATAGTCCCCGAGATTTGACCCAATATCGACAACAATTTCGTATTGTGTCGATACGCATCTCCCGGTACACGAATATTCAAACTAGTAAAACTTCATCCTCGTTATGAGTTAGAAGCTCTATCTTATATCGAAACGAGCGTCTCAGAGACTACTACAGCAATATCCTATAATACCAACACTTCCTCAAACGTATACCCAAGAAAATCTGCCTTAAACCCACTGATATAAAATACAACTTTAAAAATCATATCAAACCCCATGTTGACCTATTTTTAACATCATCAACCCCTCAAATAAGCTATACCAATCATTCCTAACATCTCATAACACTCCTATATCACTTGCATGATTCATACTTTCAAAACTCACATCAAAAATCATACTTGCAACACTTTTAAATTCAAATATATCAATAATAACATATTTTTATAACACAACAATAGATCAAATACTTGCTCTTCATCAATATCTTTGAAAGAATTAAAAGTAGCTTCATGTTAATAAGAATCATACCATAAGAATCTCCATTGAATTCTAAACATGGGACTTCTTTTTATTTTCAATGGATCATAGTAAAAATTGAAGATCAAGGGTGTTTTATGGTGACGGGGTTGACGAAATAGAGAGAAGAAAAAAAAAGAGAAAGTTTGGTGGGATAAAAGTTGTGTGTGTTTTTTTGAGGCTTATATATGGTGCAGGAAGGGTAAAAGTTGTCATTTGCGCTTTCTTTTGGACCAAATTGTAAATATTAGTTAAAAAGCGGAAAATGACTATTAGTCAATTTTAAAACTATTTACGAGATTCGGGTTTCGTCCCGGCTTCTTAAAATATAAATCTCGTTTGTTAAATCGATCGTTTTAATAATTAAAATCACACAAAACGAATTAGTAAAGTTCCGACTCGACTTAACACGTAATGAAATAAAAATTTCATAGAGATCAAATATAGAAATAATCGATACTAAAATATGATATTTGAGCATCCATTGGCATCGTGATCACTATTAGTACTTTTTAATCGTCACAACGATTAATTATAGTCACACATTACCGGTTTCAACGTAAACCGTCAAACAATACAATACTTACCATCACTTAGAGTTTCAAAACCAAGTACATATTTAAGGTAAAATAATAACGTTAAGTTGGGGTATTATATTACGGTTCAGAAAATTTGTGCACCCGGTAAAATTTTGTCCTAGCTTCTTCCCTGAGTGAGTATGCAACATAAAAGAGTTCTGAGGGTATACCAGAAACTGTCAATGATGATACTGATTCCTCTGAGGATGAAGGTTCAGAGTCTATTGGTAATATGTTTAATTGGTCACCAGAACCAACAGCAGAGAATACTGTTAAGAGAACTAGTAGAAAAAGTAATTTTCCTTCCAAATATAAAGATTTTGTGCTTAATAAAGATGTTAAGTATAGCATTAACAAAGTTGTGAGTTATGCTAATCTTAACATTGACAATTTTGTGTTTGCTACTAATCTGAATAAAATTCATAAGCCTTCTACTTATTCTGAAGCTATCAAAGATAGCAGATGGATAGAGGCTACGAATCAAGAAATGAAGGCTTTAAACAGGAATAATACATGGATTATTACTGATCTTCCTGAAGGAAGAAAGGCTATTCCATGTAAATGGATATGGAAAGTTAAATATAAGTGAAGTGGTGATGTAGAAAGGCTTAAAGTTAGACTTGTAATAAAAGGTTTTAATCAAAGAGAAGGAATTGATTATGAGGAGACTTTTTCTCCTGTTGTGAAAATAGTTACTGTTAGATGTGTTCTTAGTCTTGTTGTTTGTAATAATTTCCATTATTTCAATAAGATGTGAATAATGCTTTCCTGTATGGTGAACTTGATGAGGAAGTTTATATGAAATTCCTAAGGGTTATTGTGATAACAATGATAACAAGGTGTGTAAATTGGTTAAGTCCTTATATGGTTTGAAACAAGCACCAAGAAAATGGAATGAAAAACTTGTTTCTGTCTACTTAAAAATGGCTTTATTCAAAGTCCAAATGATTTTTCACTGTTTATAAAGAACAATAATGGTATTTTCTTGGTTCTGCTTGTATATGTTGATGACATTGTTATTACTGGTAATAATTTAGATGGGGTGAATAAGTTTAAACAGTTTTTGAGTTTTAAGTTTCTTATCAAAGATCTTGGAAAACTTAAGTATTTTCTAGGTATTGAGGTTATTGATACTAGTGATGGTATTTGTTTAACCCAAAGGAAATACTGTACTGAGTTACTATCTGAATTTGGAATGTTAGGGTGCAAACCTTGTGGTGCACCTATTAAGGTTAATCTAGATAGTAAAAATCTTAAAGATAAGTTTAGAGATGATGAAAAACTTACTGAAATTACTCCACATAAGAAACTTGTTGGTAAATTGATTTACCTTACTATGACTAGACCAGACATTGCTTATGTTGTGCATTGTCTTAGTCAAGTTATGCATAGTCTAATGAAGTCTCATCTGAGACTTTCATTCAGAATTCTAAGATATCTGACAAATGAACCTGGTTTGGGTATTACTTTTAAGAGAGGAGTCTGTAACACATTATCTGTATTTGTATACTCTGATTGGGCTAAGTGTAAAGTAATCAGGAGATCATTAATTGGTTATCTTGTTTATCTTGGAGGAAATTTGGTTTCATGGAAGAGTAAGAAACAAAGTGTTGTTTCTAGGTCTTCTACTGAGGCTAAATACAGAGCTCTATGAAATGTTTGTTGTGAGGTTATTGTGGATTCATAAAATTCTTGGTGATCTGAAAGTGGATGTGATGTTGCCTATCGAGATGAATTGTGATAATAATTCTACCATTCAAATTTTTTTGAATCATGTACTTCATAAAAGAAGTAAACATTTTGAAATTGACCTTTATTTTTTAAGAGAAAAAATATCTGTAGGTTTTATTAAATCTTTGAAAGTTAAATATGAAAATAATACTGCAGATATATTTACAAAGGGGTTGTTATGTTCTGATCATAAAAAGTTTTGTAGTATGCTTGATTTGTTTAATAGTTTTGCAGGTAAAGGACTTAAGGGGGAGTGTCAAGAGATATAAGTCCAAAACCTGAAGGACTTATTTTGACAAGTGAGAAAAGATGAAGGTGCCAGTTTTCTACTGAAGTGTAAAAGTTATAGTTAGAGGGACTGAGGTTGCACTTTTGGATTATTGGAGGGCTGAAGATATAAGTGGGAGTATCTATACTACCACTACCAACTCCTTTTCTTATCTTTTTTTTTTGTTATTCACTGTGTGTAAAAAGTGTGTGAGATTGTTAAGATCAATACGTTTTGATCTTGTGATTTTTCAGAGAGTTCTTGTTCTTGTTTTGTACTGAATATTATAATTCCAATGATTAATAAAAGTGAGCCAAGGGGAGGTTGGCTGGGTTCACTATAATCTGTATTCTTTAGGTGATGTAGAGTTCGATTTGTAAGTTATTACAGAAGGTTTTACCAATTATCTATGATTCGTTGGTAGTTCGTGGGTGATCATCAATTTCCCACAAATTTAGTCATTTTACCTACAAATTAGACTGGTGATTAATCGACAGAGTTCTTGTAATTACTGCAACAAAAACTATTAATTTAATGAAATTTATTGTTATAAAAGCGTAAATAAAAGAACTTTATTAACGTAAATTTGTAATTGCATGATACCACCACCATGTTGCATATAAAACTTAAAGTTTAAATTTTATGAGGAAGAACAAGAATATGAAGTCATTTTACTTTCCCCATTGTAGAAACTAAACCTAAAGAATAAAGTTTCGTTACATGGTGCCGCTTTTGCAATTTTGAAACCATAAAGACTAAGGGGGTGTTTGTTTTTAGTAAAAAGATCTGATTGACCTATGATGTCTAATTCGGTCAGATATACATTGCTTTGTGGTGTTTGTTTTATTAGATTTCAGACATTGAAGTTTCTGAAAGCCACCAATCGAAAGAAAATAAAACATACGCTCCTTATTTTTTGGGCTTGACTTTTTATTACTAATACTACGTAATGAGATAATCGATTGATTCTTTTTATCAAGTACTTTATCAAATTATTCTTTTATTATGTGTTTGTATTGTAATTTTATTATATTTTATGAATTTTATGTTTAAAAAAGCAAAATATAAAGTTATTTAAAACATAATCTGTTTGGAATTAAGTGTCGGAATCGGTAACGATAAGTTACGATATGTTTTAAAGTTGTTGATACAAAAGTTAGATGGACCTTGCTTGACCCGAGTTAGGCCTAATTCGGGTGTGAGAGGCTCTGGCTCTTGCACCAAGTGAATGTGTGGTTTGAGATCCTGCACAAGAAACAACACGCTGTTAGGCTTATCGTGGAAATGTATCCCATGATTAGAATCCAGCGTGAGAGTAAGTAATCGGTTTAGGGTTAGTAATCGGTGATATATATGAGTGAATGTAATCGTACCTTTGTGGAACCCTTAGGGGTTCCTTATATAGGCGGTAAAGTCCCAATGGGCTTTACCGAAGCTTCAGCCCCAAGTAAAAAATAACTACCATATTTAGTTGATTGTTATCTTTTGATTATGGTTAGTGTATATCCTTTACTTTTGGAGTGAATCGCAATCCTAATTAGGTTGTGATTCTGTCTAACCCTTTGCCGGACGTACCGGCCGTGGGCCGCACATGACACATGCGACCACTGTTCATCCGAAACACACAAGTCTAAATGACATTATCCTAACCCATTCGTTATGGGCCAGATATGGGTTGTATCCGTGGGTCGGGTCTATGACCCGGATGGGGACTATAAATCATCATGTCCCCCTGTCTAGTTGTCACAGCCGTAGGTCGTGACTTCTAGTCTAACCAGTGCTTTTTAGCCGTACTAAAAAAACAACCCCACAAGACACAATGTTGTCCGGGACCTCATTAATGCAGTCATTAATGATAGTCAAAAAACGATTGTGTCAGTGACTGTTTATATGTCAGCCTGAAAAAAAGTACACCAAACGGGCCCCACTCATGAGCCACGTAAAAACTGATAAGGAGGTGACCCGTGGGTCCCTCTAACGCTTCAACTGTGCTAAAAAACCAGCCGCTAGATTGAGGTAGTGGGTTCCACGTGTCCTTCATCCAACGACCCTCTCAACCCGAGGCAACACTATATATAACCCTGTGTGTGACAGTGCCCCACAATTTACAAACCTTCGATCGCCATTGTTTTAAACCTTCATTCCTTCTATACTCTTTTTTAGACGGACGTCCCTTATTCCAGGTTAGATCACCACGCCCTTCTCCATATTTATATAAAAAATGGTTAAGGATAACCCTACTATCTCGTCCATGCTCAACGTATTTCCATATGAGAAATTCGTTGAATTCTGATCTGATTACTATATACTAGAAAGCGTTCATCCCACCTATTAATGTGAGGAAGAAGCTATTACGGATGCACCAGCCAGGAAAATAGGAGTATACGCACGCCTATTCGACTCGGCGAATTACCGCATCCCGCTGTCTAGGTTCCTCGTAGAGATTCTGACATACTATGATTTCCACATCACCCAATTACATTGCATAGGAGTGTGTAAAATAAATCAATTTGAAATAACCTGTCATACGTGTGAGGTAGCTCCAACCGTAACATTATTTAGGGTATTCTACGTCCCCCAAATGGTTAATGGATGGCTGTCGTTTTAAAAACGACCAGGAAACTCCCCCACGTGCTACAGCAAGGCATTAGACTCATTGAATACTTGGTATGACCGATACTTCTTTGTAGATTCCATTGTATTCCTTGGCCCCTTTGTACTAAAACAATCAGTATGTACTGAACATCCCCCGGCACCGACACATATAGTGCAACAGATGTTAGAACCCTAGATACACACCGTACATACTTCCATAAGGGGTTACCAGAGAACTTTCTGTGCTTAGTAGGTATCAGTCGCAATTACTTTGGTAGGGCGGACCGATATCCCATATTCTTAAACAACCGTAGAGAGGGTGGGTATAGCTTAGCTTTTAATATTGCCCATAATACACTTTGTTGTGAAAAATAATGTGCTACTTGTTTGTATGTAACCACAACAATAAATCTATTCGGTCTGCTACGCCAAGGAGACCCATCCGAGATCCCCGAGGGTACAAGGCCACTTGGTCAAGATGAACCACCACTGCTAACAACGACCCAGAACATCACCATACCTTTGGTCGTGGTCCTTGATCCCCACTCCCACATGGGTGAGTCGCAAATTAAGAAGTCACCACTGGACTTCTATAATTAGGACGAATACCAACCACTACTAGAGAACGCAGTCGGTCCCTCCAATGCGGATAGAAAGACTACCACCACCCATCAAGAAGAACAAGGAGATAACTTGCAACAACATTCTGAAGATGTAAACAGGATTTTTGAATCCAAAGATGAAGAGGCGGCCAAGGAGACGGGCACCCCGACGCAAGCCAAGCCCGCTCCAAGGAGGCATAAGTCCAAGAGAAAGATAGTAAAATAGGCTGAAATAGAAGTTGGTATTTTCAAAGCATCGCCCATGAGGCTGCGTGAAGACCACCCCCAATACCAAGAGGGCAACAACACAAGTGCGCCCAAGGGTAATCCAGTGCCCCCACCTACCGTCGTGGAAGATCAGGTAGACAACATCGTATGGAACGCTACCCCGGTGACCATCGTGGCGCGTACCATCACAGAACCTGAGGCAGATCACATGTAAGTAACATATAACCTTGATCTTGCATTTTGATCATTTATGCACCTTTTAAAACATGACAATACAGTGAAGAGCCATCCAAAGCCATGCCAAACAAAGAAGACACCGGCCGGGTAGCCTCTCCCGTAGCTGACGACAGACCACCAACACCTCCTCCCATAGCCAATGAGGAGGCACTTCCCGAAGAGCCTACTCCTCTCTTCCGCCCGCAATGTCAGTTATTCGAGCTGAGTAGGATAGAAACGGAGGAAGCATGCAAAGACTTCATCAATCATTTGACCCATCTTGGCTTGGTTCAGGATCTGAATGAGCTGACACATGATGCAATAATAGAACAGTTCAATGTGTCAGCCGCTCACAAGATCGCTCTTGGTGCAGCCATGCGTCACCGCTTTGAAGGGGCTTTGAACCATATCCAAAGTGCGAACAGGAAAATAATCCGTAGCGAAAAGATAGTCGAAATTCACGAACAAACCATAGCCACCCTTTAAAGCACCCTTTCCACCGCCAAGGCCACCATTAAAGAGCAGCAACCCATGCCGCCATACGCGAGGCCCAGATTGTCGAGCTAGAGGCCGAAGTCCAATCTCTACGCGGCAAGGTATGCTCATTTTTTCCTTCAAACTGTTTTTTATTTTTGTTAGGTATGACTTAACACATATACTGACATCCGCAGGTAACCGCTGCTTAAGCTACCTCCCAACAATTGACCAGCTAAGTGGGTGAACTTTCTCAGGACTCGCGATAACTTGTGAATGCAAGTAAAGGGCGAAGAACAGTTGGCTGTGGATTTTGTCAACTACAAGGAGGGGCATGAGAAGGTTGTTGGAGAGCGCTTTGAGGAAATGGACACGAGGTTGGACTGCATGGCGATTGACTTCGACGAGGAGTTGTTCCCTCACTTGCTTACGGCCATCGCTGGCCGTAGGTGAATGATTGGAAGCGGCCTAAGGCTAGCAGTACAAAAGATCGTCGAGTCGCCCCAACTGGCTCAGCCCTTTGCTAACGTGGTCTCTGATGGTATTGATCACGGCAGGCATGAGGGACTCCTAGCAGGGATGGAATTGGCTGAACAGGAAAAGTCGTCAAAGATCACACTTTCGTCAAGCTGGATGCCGAGAAGAACATGACTGCGTCCATGACAGCCCTAAAAGAGATTGAGTGTCCTTTACTGGATGACTTGAAGGCGTTGAAGGATGCTCCCGTAGATATGATCATGGAGCGGCTATGTATTGATACAGATCTTGATGCCCAACTTACTATTCCCTTGTACGCTGATGCTCTTCCCCCTGATAACCCGTGGGCACTAAAAGGAGAAAAGAGCCTGGGGGAAGCCATCCAAGCAAACATGGATCATGCTCAAGGAAAGACAGGAAGCCTCATCCTATGTCGTACTCCTACTATAGGGTCTGCTCATTTTCCTAGGTCAGATGGCGTGTTCGTGACAGCCCCTACTAGACTTGGACTGACCATACTGCTGGAGGACGATGTTGTGCCGGGAGGATCAAACTTAGCATCCATTACCCAAAAAGGAAGGAACTTGGAGATTCCATGATTTCTAAATTATTGTAATATAACTTGTATTTATTTGTGAAACACTTATGGTTATTATGTAACACTTAGTCGTAGATGTCCACGGCTAATTCTATTTTGTGTATATACTTGTCTCTTGTTTGAATCATACGTGTAGATAAATCTATATCTTTGCTATGCACGGTTTCACTACGACTTGTAGAAAAGACTTAAGCATTACAAGTTACTAGACGTGCATTGTGTGTCTTTGGCATGTCCGCCATTATGTTAATGCGGCATGCTTATAAACTTATTACAACGTCTTGCTAATAAGGTGTCTAGTAAGGATTCATGATCCATGGCCGCTGGGGTTGCATCCCTCTTACGTGGAAAGTTGAATTAGTAGGTTCACTCAATCCTCTTGCTTCGCATGGAAACGAATAGTACATGTACGACTGATGAATGCATATGAATAATAAACATAAATAGAAGATACTAAGTATAAACATAAAAGAACATGTTTGAACACGAACAAGTCGTGGAGCTAGCTAGGTACCACGATATTTTATTTATTATGTTTACGATTTTTTGAGACATAATGAAAAATCCTAAGACAAACGATTCCTAGAAAAAAAAGAAAATTACATGGACCTTATTGATGCTGACTACAACTTGGTGTCCATGCGGAGGGCCGTAGCCTTAAAGATAACATTTTTTGAGATTGCTAATGTTCCATGTCCGACCTACGTCTCGACCATCCATGTCGCGCAACCTATACGTACCGTTACCCAAAGCATCCGTGACCTCATACGGTCCTTCCCACTTTGGTCCAAACTTCCCTGTGTTCTCGGCACGGCTTGCTGTGTTCTCCCGATAAACAAAGTCTCCTGGTTTGAAAGATACACCTTTCACCTTAGCATCGTAATACCTCTTCATACTCGCCTTAGCTTTTGCCTCATTAATCGTTGCCAATTCACGTTTTTCCTACAACAGATCCAAGTTAACACGTAGTTCTTCATCTTTCGTTAACATTTACTTTCGCGGTGTGTATTGTTGGTATTCCAATTTTAGCTGGTATTACTGCTTCGGTGTCGTACGCTAATCCGAATGTAGTGTCCCCATTAGCTGTATTTATCATTGTTCAATGTGACCACAATACATGTGGCAATTCATCGACCTACTTGGCTCATGTGCCATCTAGGCGCACCTTAATTCCTTCCCGAAACTTCGATTGGCCTGCTCCACCAGACCATTGGTCTGTGGATGCTTAACAAATGCAAAATGATGCGTGATATTCAATGCCTCGCACCAATCTCTGAATGGGTTTTCCCTGAACTGCTTGCCGTTGTCAGAAGTTATTTCCCCTAGCAAGCCAAAGAGACATACAATATTCTCCCATACAAACTTTTTTACCTGTTTTCCAGTGATTGTGGCCACTGTCTTGGCTTAGATCCATCGCGTGAAATAGTCCATGGCGAAAATTAAGAAATTAACACCACCAGCCGCTACCGGAAAAGGTCCGGCTATGTCAATTCCCCATGTGTAGAATGGCCATGAGGATGTGATTGGTGTTAACTTTTGTTTTGGATGACGTGCACTGGCCTGTGCACCTGGAAATCACTACACTCAAGTGTAATATCCCGTACGTCTTTATGTATGGTCGGCCAATAGTACCCCGTCCACAAGGCTCTTGCCACGACTGATCTAGGACCCGCATGCATACTACAGGATCCCTCATGAATTTCACTGATCACATAGCTCGCTTGCTTTGGTCCCACACAACGCAACCAGGGCTGCAAGAATGATCTTTTATATAGAACCCTGTCACGGGCCTTAAATCCCTGCGCCTTGCGTCAAATTCAGCGTGCTTCTGTTTCATCCTCCGGGAGTGTTTCGTTTGTTAAGTACTCGACGAGTGGAGTCATCCACGTAGGTTCCTCCTCATCGACAATAGACAAAGTTTCTTCCCCCATAATGGATTTATCCTTGAGTATTTCTACCAACACCTGTTTGGATAGATGGGCAAAGCTAGTGGACGTGATTTTGCTCAAGGTGTCCGCCTTCTTATTCTCTCCCCTAGGTACTTGCTTGATGGTGAATCTGGTGAATTCTTCGATGAGGGACCTTACCTTCTCAAGGTATTGAATCATATTGTCCTCCTTGGCCTCATACTCCCTGATAATGTGGTTCGCGACTAGACGTGAGTCAACATATGTTTCTAGGTTCCGCACCCCCATTATGGCAGCGATTCTCAAGCCTACGATCAAGGCTTCGTACTCGGATTCATTATCTGTTGCTATAAATTCGAACCGTAAAGCGTAGTTGAAATCCTTACCTTCCGGATTGGTAAGTATGAGGCCTGCACCAGACCCGTCCATGCAGGAACACCTGTCCATGAATACGACCCCATGGGTCTTGGAGCTTCCCCTCCTTAGGAACCTTCCTGCTTTCCTCGTCCTGCTTTTCGAATATGAAATCAGCCAGGAACTGGCCTTTGACTACCGTGTGAGGTCTATATGATATATTGTGTTCTCCCAACAAGACACTCCATTTCTGCAGGCGCCCTGTTATGTCCGACTTGGAGATGACTTGCTTGATCGGCTGGTCAGTAATCACCTTGATAGGATGTGCCTGGAAGTACCGGCGTAGCCTTTTCGTGGCATATACCAGTGCGAAGACCAACTTTTCCATTAGTGAATAATTTAGCTTCGGTCCTTATAACGCCCTGCTGACAAAATAGATGGGCATCTGCACCACGTCTCTGTCCGTTAATAAGATTGCTCTGATTGCGCCATGAGTGGCTGATAGGTAGATGATCAGCTCCTCCTTCGGCCGAGGTGCGACGAATATCGGGAGGGACGCCAAGTTTTTTTGAGTTCACTAAAGGCTTCCTCCGCTTCCTTTGTCCAATTAAAGTTACTCTTCTTCATACATCTGTTGAGTGTTTTAAAGAGAGGTAACGATTTCTCCACTGACTTGGATAAGAACCTATTCAGCCCTGCTAACTTACCATTAAGGGATTGTACTTCTTTGAGCGTCCTTGGAGATGGTAGTTGTATCACAGCCTCCATCTTGTCCGGCCATGGTCTAATTCCATTAGGATCAATCATGTATCCTAAGAACATTCCTTCAGTAGCCCAAAAGGTGTACTTCTTTGGGTTCAGCTTCATATTAATCTTTCGCAACGTCGCGAAGGTCTCCTCAATATCCCTGATAAGCCCGTCTTTCGTATGGATCCTAGTGACCAAGTCGTATACGTAGACCTCGAGGTTGCGCCCAATTTGATTGTTGAATGCTTTATCGACCAACCTTTGATAGGTTTTCCCCGTGTTCTTGAGGTTGGACGGTATCTTGGTGTAACAATAGACACCCTGGCTTGTATGGAACACCGTTTTTTCCTCGTCCTGCTCGGCCATCTGGTGATATCCTTTGTATGCGTCCAGAAAACATTTAAAGGGGTATCCACACAAAGATTCCACTTTCTAATCAATCTCTGGAAGTGGGTAGCAGTCCTGCGGACATGCTTTGTTGTAATCTGTGAAATCAACGCACATACGCCAACTTCCGTCGTGTTTCTTTACCATGAACGGGTTAGACAGCCACTCATGGTAATATACTTCCCGCATGATGCCTGAATCAACCAGCTTCTTAACTTCTTGTAGTATCACCTGGCTCTGTTCTGGGGCCTGTCCATATTTTTTTGTTTGACCGGGGGTACCCTGGTCGGATTTGTAATTTGTGCTCTGCTATCGACGCGGTACGCCCGTCATATCCTTTGGTTCCCAAGCGAATACATCAAGGTTTTCCTCCAGCAAGCTGCACATGGCGGTCTTACCTTTATCAGTTAAGGTTCCCCCAATTGATATCTCTTGATCTGGATAGCCTGGGTGGGTTGCCACCCTCCAATTTGGTGGTAATTTTTCCTTCCCATTGGGGGCTGGTTGCGTTGGTGAAGCTATCGTGTGAAACTCCGATGGTGGAACCTCCGTGTTGAAGATAGTGACTATTCCTCCTTCCACAGGTAATTTCATCATACCATGCGTCGAAGATGGTACAGCGCGGATGGCCAGTATCCCCGGCCTTCTGATGATGCCGTTATACGGATATGGTGAACGTATCACCATAAAGTTCATCCACGCTATAGTAGAATGTTCGTCATCTCTGATGGTGACTAGGAGTCGTAACTGACCCAACGGCCAGATAGGTTCTCCACTAAAGCCAATGAGCGGCAACATGACCGGCATTAGTTGCTTTTTTACTTCCGGACGTAGCTATGTAAAACAGTGGTCGTAAAGTATTTCGACTGATGACCCTCCATCTACATACATGCGGCGTACATTATGGTCTCCCATATTTACCTCAATTGTGAGGGGCCCTTGGGCCACATTACTTGAAGTTATGGGAGGAAACGAATCTCTTTGGAACAGGAAAAATTTTGACTGATTTTTTGCCTGATCCGGCGCTGCCCTGGTTATACCATGAATATGGTGGTGGGCTTGTCCTTGGGATGATCTTTTCTGTCACCCTTTTTTTCTTTTCCCTCCTTCCAATCCTTGGTGAGATGTTTGAGTTGTCCTGACTTTACCAGAGACTCAATGTATTTTTTCAGCTGGATGCACTCGTCGGTGTCGTGGCCCTTATCGTTATGGAACTCACAGAATTGATTCCCTTGACGGCGATCGATTGGAGTCGTCATAGGAGGTGGTTGTGGGAAGTTTGCTCCCTCTGACAATAATATCTCACGTGGAGATACCTTTAAAGGAGGAAACTTGTCACCAGTCCTTCCTCCTCTTTGCTGGCTACGATAGTCAAGGCTCCTTTCACTCGCTTGGTTTGATTGCTTTTTGGGTTGGTCTTGATTCCGATAACCCTGGTTTCCTTTTGTGGAATAGGTGCTGAGACCGCGGTCTCCCCCTCCACAAACGATCTAACCCTTTTCATTAACTCATCCAATGCTTCAGGACGCTTGTCATTCAAGCGTCTGATTAGTTCCTTATCTGTTATGGCGTGCATGTAGTCGGATATCTTTAAAACCTCAGGGCATGCCTTGATTTTTATGCACTCATCCTTGAAACGCTTCGTGAAGTCTTCCGTCGACTCCCCGTGCTTTTGTTTCACCGTGGCTAGTGAAACGGGGTCTCTATTATACTTCTTTCTTTGAGTATAACTCCTTCTAAAATCACTCCTCAACTCATCAAAGTTGTCAATGCTTCGATGTGGGATTCTTTCGAACCAGTTGCGTGCGTTCCCAATGAGCATTGAATTGAACATCTGGCACCATAGGGACATGGGCCATCGTTCAATCTTTGCTTGTGTTTCAAAAACTTTTAGATGGTCGTCTGGATCTCCGGATCCATCATAAGTTTTCACACAGTTAGGCATGCGTTGCTTTTTGTCCTTAGAGTAATCCCGAATGCGGCTTGTGAACGCGTCTTCCTTTTCACGACACCATGGAAGAGAAAGGTCTTCATCACCCCGATGGGAGCGACATCGTGATCGCTGTTAGGACCTATGTAATAGGTGTTTTGTAATAGGTGAACTAGGAGGTATGTAGTTCCTCCTGGTCCTAGTAGTAGTAGGAGCAACACGTGCTCCTAGTCTAGTAGTTACGTCAAACAGTAGTAGTGTGGTAGTTTGTTAGGATATGCATGAGATATCTTAGGCAAGGATATGCATATCAACTGTTACACCTTTTATGATTAATGTAGTTAGGGTTTCCTTGTAGTATAAAAGGAACCCATAGGCATAAGGGTTAGACACACCTTCATCAGTTTTCATTTCATATCAAATATAGTAGAAATCCATAGAAAGGATCAAGTTATTTATCTAGTTATTCTATTTCTTCTCGTTCATAGTATTTGTATTCCGCACTAATACTTTGTGTTTCATTAGAGTCTCTCTGTGAATAGACTTGTGATTACAGAAGTCGTTCACCATCCTTAACAGACTGTAAGATCTACAACTAGTGGACCCAACAAGTGGTATCAGAGCCTGGGAGAGTCTCTGTACAAGAAAAACTATTTTCTTTCAATTTTTATTACTAACAGAAATATGTTTGCTTCTAGTTCCAATGAAACAGGACAACCAAGCACCACCACAACACAGCAAACACAACAAATCTTTGCTACTGTCTTCAATAAAAATGGGACATTCCCACTCCCAAAGAAGGAAGAATATAACAGTTGGGCCATGAAGACGGAGTGTTGGATCACCAACACTGATCTAGACTTGTGGAAGATTGTCCAGAATAGAAACAGCAAGCAGACTACTGGTAGAGACAAGAATGGTTATATCACCATTCTAGATCCTAAAACACATGAAGAAATCACAGCTGTTCAGAAGGAAATCAAAGCAAAAACTATTTTGCTTCAGTCTCTTCCTGATGATCATATGGGTAATTTCTATCACTTGGATGATGCTAGGGAAATTTGGAATGGCATCAAGGAAAGATTTGGAGGGAATGAGGAATCCAATAAGATGCGCAAATCAATTCTGAGAGATGAATTTACAGAATTCAAGACTTCTGAGACAGAAGGTCTTCATCAAGGATACGACAAGTTTCAAAAGATTCTCAGCCAATTGAATCAACTTAGGTCCAAACCAAAAAATGAAGATATCAATGCCAGGTTTCTTAGAGCTCTGCCTCATTCATGGAACCAGGTAGTCATCTCTCTAAAAGCAAAAGGAGGACTTGAGTATCTCTCTTTTGATGACTTATTTTACAAACTCAAAACTTTTGGGTCTCATATAAGAGGATACCCAAGTGACTCCTATTACACTCCTGCTAATTCTGCCTATGTGAGTTACATGGGCTCTAGTCCAATGCCCTATACCAGTATCCCAAGCTATACTTTGCACTCACAACATACTCCAACTCCTGAATCAAAAGTCAAGACCAGTAGCATGGTAGAAACTATTCTTCACTCCTTTGTTGCTGATGTTTATCCACAACAGCAGCTAGCTTTTGATGATTTCAAATAGGTTAATAAGCTTGACTTGGATGAAATGGACCTCAAGTGGCAGATGACTATGCTTACTCTCCGGGTTCATAAGTTTGAGAAGAAAGCTGGTAGAAAATTCAACTACAACCCAAGAGAGCCAGCCAGGTTTGATAGGAGCAAAGTCAAATGCTACAACTGTCATCATCAAGGAAATTTTTCTAGGGAATGCCCTAATAAAAATGACGAGGAGAAGAACAGGTATTCTACTTTCAAGGTTCAATAGCTTCAGAAGGAAAAGAAAGCTTTGGTATCTGTTGATACCATGGTAAATTGGAATGATCATGCGTCTCCAACTTTAGATACAGCTGAGTCTACTACTGATGTGTTTGCTATGATTGCTGGTCACATATCTGAGGCAGAGGAAGCATATGAATTTTCTCTAATGGGAATCTCTCCTTAGGTACAAAATTTCCCTCTTGGTTGTGATGATAAATATTCTGACCTCTTAACACAATGCAATGAACTAAATGCTCAAAATGACAAGTATTTTTTAGAAGTTCAAGCTTATAAGAGCTCTCTCAAAACTTTAGAACAACAAAAGAAGTGGTTACAAAATACTCAACTTGAGTATGAGGATAAGATTATGGTGTTAATTATTAATTTAAAGAATACAACTAACTTGCTTAAGTATACTAAAAAACTTAATACTGAGAGTATTCAAGCAAAACAAGATATGCAAGAGAAATTGGATGCTACTTTATTAAGGTTTGATAAATGGCAAAAAGCACCAAAGAATCTTTCCAAGATAATAGATGGCATTATGTCTGGAAGAACTAAAAGGGGGTTAGGATTTGACAACTATATAGGCCCAGATGATGTTTTTGATTTATCCTTCTCAAGTGTCTTTGATCCTGACAAAGAGGAGGAGGGAAAACCTAGTTACAATAGGTCTAAACCAGCTGTAGCAATGCATGTTGTTCCTCCACCTCTTACAAGAACATTTATGCCTACATCAATGCATAAAGACTTGGATGAATCACAGATGCATGAGTCTCCTAAAAGTTCTACTAACACTAATGACTTTATCTCTTGTACTTTCAGTGACAAGGCAAGTGACTATCCATCGTGTGGTTCAAGTGAAGAGTCAAGTCCTTTGAGTCCCAAGCCAAATGACACTACTGCTTCTAGTGCTAGGATGAGTGATGAGAGCGTTCCTACTGCTTCTACTTCCATTATTTTTTATTCTAGTTTTCTGAATTCTAGGAATGTTGATTCTCCTAGAGTTGTTTGTAATAAGAATAGCAGTTCAAAACAATGATATTTGAATAAAAGGTCTTTAAAACATGCTTTGTGTGTGGTAGTAAATTTCATTTGATTAAAGATTGTGCTTTTTATGATCTAAAAGCCTATTGGCTGTCTTGCTAATGGTACTCTTGGTCCACCAGGAGGTGCTCCTATTGGTATGGGTTTTTCTTCGAGAAGACTAAACCCAAGTGCTCAATCTTTTTCCTCTTCTAGGAGGACCTCTCCTTCAGCTTCTACTCCTTGGATAAGCAATCCTTGTACCACTACTAGACCCACCAGCAATTATTTTCAAAACTTTCATAATAATTATGCTGCTACTACATACCAAACGCATTTTGGATTGGGAAATTTGGGTTCTGTTGTGAAGCCCTCAGCAGGTTGTTCTTGGTCACAAAATAAATCACATATGATGCCTAGGCAACACAAGAACAACAGTGGATCTCATCAGTCTCCATGGCTATCTTATAAGGATCCACAAGGCAAACTCAAGCCAGAAATGGTTTGGGTTCCCTTAAGACACTAACTATTACATACTTTTGTGTTGTTGTACCAAGATCCATCTCTTGGAATTGCAAATAGTGGTTGCTTTAGGAGCATGACAAGGAACAAAGGACTTTTGACTAGTTTTATACCATTTCAAGGCGGGAAAGTGTACTTTAGTGGCGGTGAAGGGAGAATCTCTGGCAAAGGAACTATTCAGACACCAAATCTTAAATTTGAGCAGGTTTACTATGTGGAAGCACTACAACACTTCAACTTGATCTCTATCTCTCAGATTTTTTACAAGAAGCAGTTTGTCCTCTTTACGGATACTGATTGCTTATGTTGTCCAAAAACATTAAGCTACCGGATGACTCCCAAGTTCTACTCAAAATCCCAAGAAGACATAACCTCTACAGTATCAAGTTGAATGAAGTTAATCCTACTGGTCAACTAGCTTGCTTGGTTGCCAAAGCATTAGAAGATGAAGCCACAAAATGGTATAGGAGGATGGGGCATGTAAACTTCAAGACCATTCACAAGTTGGATAATATGAACCTGGTCTCTAGTTTACCTCCCAAAACTTTCAAGAGTGACATCAATTGCCTTGCTTGCAGCAAAGGAAAACAGCACAAAGCATCCTTCAAAGCCATTACTGCTCTCAGTTTAATAACTGAACCTTTGTAGTTTATTCATATGGATCTGTTTGGCCCTACCTCTATTAGGAGAATTGACCATAAACACTACTTCCTTGTGGTAACTGATGGTTATAACAGGTTTTCATGGGTTTTCTTTCTGGCTGCTAAAAGTGAGACCTACCCCATTCTCAAAGACTGTATTTCCTTAATTGAAAATCAGTTGTCAAAGAAGGCAAAAGGTATTCGTTGTGACAATGGAACTGAGTTCAAGAATGCAGACCTCATAGCTCTTTGCAATTCAAAAGGTATCAAAAGAGACTATAGTGCTGCTAGGACTCCTCAACAGAATGGTGTTTCAGAAAGGAAAAACAGGACTCTAATAGAAGCAGCAAGAACCATGCTTGTTGATTCGAAGCTTCCGACTATGTTTTGGACATAAGCGGTTAACACTGCGTGTTATGTGTTGAATAGGGTCTCCATAACCAATCCACATAAGAAGACTCCCTATGAGCTACTGACAGCCAAAGTTACAAGCATTAATCATTTGAAACCTTTTGGTTGTCCTTTCACCACTCTCAACACTAGTGAGTATTTGGGGAAAGTTGATGGCAAGGCGGATGAAGGCTTCATTGTAGGTTATTCAGCTCACTCAAGGGCCTATAGGGTCTATAATCTCACTGCCAAGCATGTCATTGAAACTATCAACCTAAGGTGCTTTGAGGAGAAGACAAACATTCAACGCAAGGGTCCTGAATGGTATTTTGATCATGACTATCTCAGCGACTTATTGGGATATTTTTGTTTCAAAACTAACCAACATACAGGTCCACGAGTATTTGTGTCTTATAATGCAGGTGCTACTACTAGCTTTTCAGATTCAGATGAGGATGATGACATTTTTGTCATACCATCCTATTCCACAACAGTTGCTCCTGACACCTCTACTACTCCTGATGGTGCTACTTCATCAGACATTCTTGACTTATAAGGAGCTCTTGATACACTGCTTAAGCAACAACAAGATGCTACTACCGCAACTACCCAAGGAGGCTTTGAGTTCCCTATGGATACTCTTGTTGTACAAGCTACTCCTAGTGAGCCTATTGTTACTTCTGGTGCAAGTTCAACTCCTACTGGTAGTCCTATTAGTGATCTAACTTCCACAACTAAGTTCTCTGGTCGTTCTAACCTAGGAAACTATCAGAAGAAGTCTTCTACTAAGCTGGATGATTTTCATAAGCAACCAATAGAAGGCATTTTCGATTCTGCTTCATATGATGATGGCATTGTTAGGGATCCTACTAACTTGGCACTAGAAGTAGAAGTAGCTCCTACTACTATTCAGCAGATCCATAAAGTGCATCCTACAACTCAAATCATAGGAGATCCTGGTTCTACTGTCAAGACTCGCGACATGTATAAGAAATCAACTTTTGGTCATCATGCTCTTATGAGCTACATTGAATATCAAAAGCGAAATAATCACACAGATTTTCTTCACTGTTTGATTTCTTGTGTTCTGTCACAGGTGGAACCTAGGTCTGTCTCACATGCTCTTGAGGATCAAAGTTGGGTAGAAGCTATGCAGGAGCAGATGCAACAATTCTTGTTTCAGAATGTTTGGATCCTATTTGATCTACCAGATGGAAAGACAACCATTTGTACCAAATGGATTCTCAAAAAAAAGAAAGATGCTCAAGGTATTGTGGTGAGGAATAAGGCAAGACTAGTAACACATAGCCACACTCGCGTTTAAGGAATTGACTACAATGAAGTTTTTGCTCCTGTTGCACGAATTGAGGCCATACGTCTATTTTGTCCTTTGCTTCTTATATTGGATTTACAGTATTCCAAATGGATGTCAAGAGTGCATTTCTGTATGGAAAGATTGGCGAAGAAGTATATGTCACTCAACCTAAGGGATTTGTGGATCTAATTCATCCTAAAAAGGTCTACAAGGTTGTCAAAGCTCTTTATGGTCTTCATCAAGCTCCTAGAGCCTGGTATGAGCATCTATCTACTTTCTTGTTGAAGCATGGCTACAAAAGAGGCACTATTGACAAAACATTGTTCCTTAAGAGGAATGCCAAAGACATCATCCTAGTTCAGGTTTATGTGGATGATATTATCTTCGGTTCTACTAAGAAGGAATAGTGTGATGAGTTTGAACAGCTGATGAAAGGAGAATTTCAGATGAGTACCATGGGCGAACTAACATTTTTCCTTGGTCTCCAAATCAAGCAGCATCCGGATAGCATCTTCATTAATCAAGGTAAATATGTTCATGACATTATTTAGAAATTTGATGTGTAACCTCTTAGACCAGCAGCAACACCTTCTGAGGTAACTAAAGTGAAACTCAAGAATGAGCCAGATCCTCCTGTACATGTTCATTTCTATAGGTATATGATAGGCTCACTCATGTATTTGACTGCTTCACGCCCAGACATTATGTTTGCTGTTAGTGCTTGTTCTAGACATCAGGTGGCACCTACCGTATCAAATTTGAATGCTGTTAAGAAAATTTTGAAGTATATTAAGGCACAATCCAAGCTAGGCTTATGGTATCCAAGGGAGTCCCCTTTTGTTCTTGAATCCTATAGTGATAGTGACTATGCAGGTGGAAATAATGATAGAAAGTCAACTACTGGTGGTTGTCAGTGTTTGGGACGTCGGCTTATTTCATGGCAATGTAAGAAACAAACCTTAGTAGCTATTTCCTCAACAGAATCTGAGTATGTAGCTGCTGCTAGTTGTTGTGGACAAGTCTTGTGGATACAAAACCAAATGTTAGACTATGGGTTCAATTTTATGAGCACCAAAATATTCATTGACAATCAAAGCACTATCTACATTATGAAGAATCATGTGTTTCATCAAAGAACCAAGCATATAGAGATTCGGCACCATTTTATACGTGATGCAAATGAAAAGAAGCTGATACAGGTTCTCAAGGTACATACGGATGATAATGTTGCTGATTTGTTGACTAAATCATTTGATGGTCCAAGGTTTAAACACTTGGTGGTTCACATTGGTATGGTCAATCCTTAAGGTCTAGGATTGAGGGGAGGCAAAGCCTAAGGGGAGGCTTGTTGTACATGTATATTTGTACATTCTTACTTCGGGTTGCTTCTTTCGACATTTTTCATAGGTTTCTGTTGTGTGTGATACTTCTGGTGGATGGATTTGGTTACTCCAAGTGGCTCTCTTCTGCTCCTAGTGGGTCAATAATCCTCCTTATCCACTTGTGTTTGGCTTCTTGTGTCTCTTCGGGTGACTGTTCATTATGTTGACTTTTGTTGACCACTCGCTGCTACTAGCGTTGACTTCTAGCAGTTTTGACTTTCAATCAACATAAGTTACTTCTGGTGCATCCTTTATATAATTTTGGTAATTTGGATTAGCTATCAATGGATTAAAGGGCAAGTGGTTACACCCAATTAATGCCTTAACTTGGAATGGGCAACCCCCATAATTAGGAGTCAATGAACAGTTTCCCTAACCATTATTTATGGTCAATGGGATCATTTGACTCAATTATCAAAACTTAAACACACACACATGCTCCTACCCTTAACCATCTCCCTGCATTTTCCTATCATTCTTCATCAATCATCCATGGCTGCTCTTCAATACAAGTCTGATCATAACAAGGTCGCCTAACTTGGAGAGGGCACACAGCGGGAAGACTTAGTGGACATCTTGGAGTTCATGGAGGCTTCTCATATCAGGTATGCTCTAACTGTATGCCCTACTGTGTATGACTCAGTCATTCTCCAATTTTGGACTACTGTTGAAACTCGAGATGTTTTGGGTCATCCTTTGGAGATTCATGCCACCATTGATGGTCGTCCACACGTGGTGTCTAAAGCCTCCATTAGGTCTGCTTTGCATCTTAAAGATGCTGATGGTGTTATTGAACTCTCCAATGACGAGGTTTTGAATGGGAGGGCTGCCATTAGGTATAACCATGAGGGTAGATTCAATTTTTAGAAAAATTGTTTTTCACCCCAATGGAAGCTCCTCATTCATTTCTTGATTCATTGTTTAAGTCCCAAAGCTGGGAGTTGGGATGTATTTCCTATCTCCCTTGCTACTGGTTTGATTTGCTTAACCCAAGGTCGTAGGTTTAACTTCTCTCGGTATATTCTGGATGGTATGGTAGGAAATCTTGGTGGTTTGAAAAAGAAATTTATGATGTACCCTAGGTTTATTCAGTAGATACTCATGTGTGTTACTAGGAGTAAGAAGAAGTATGTCCCAGTTAGACTTATTCCCAAAGTCTATGCTAACATGAAACTTGCTTACCTTGGTCATGACTGCCCTCTCACTGATGCTATGATGGGCATTGCCCAAGGGGGTCCCAATGAGGTTCATCCGACTGAGCAAGTCGAGGAGGAACCTTATTTGGTTGATGATCCTATAGAGGAGGAGATTCTTGATGCTGGGGAACCTCATGTGGAGGTTGAGGATCCAGCTGAAGAGGTGGTGATAGAAATGCCATCCATCTCGAAGGCTACTTCTTTTGCCCACCCACATGTGTCTCCCTTTCTTGATTCTCCACCACCTAGTCCAGTTTACCCTTCTACTAAGGAGCCTTCTAGCTCTTTTTTGCCAGATTCTCATGATCCCAAGGTTGACCAATCTTTTGCTTCTGGTCCCAATGATACATCCCCAAAGCCAAGTCCTCTTGGTGGGGAAGCTGAGGAACCAGTTACTCTCACTTCTTTACTTGCTTTGGTGCACAGGTACTAATAAGTGTGAAAACACTTATCCTTTTACCACTTATTTCCAATAATAACAAGACCAAAACGTATATTTTATGTCGTAAAAGTCGAATTATGCGTGGTTTGTGTTTTTATTGTGTTTTAGGACCAAAAGATGAAAAAGGAAGAAAACATGGGCTATCACGGGCTTTTATCGAAGAAAACGAGAAAAGACGAAGTCAAAAGATCAAGAGTGCAAAAAGAACGGAAGTCCAAGGCCTATTCTGAAGATTTATCGAAGAAAAAGTCTAAAGACGGAAGTTTAATGAAGTCGAAGAACTCAAGTCTAATAGAAGAAGAAAATTACAAGACAAGTTCAATTTACATCGACAAATCCCGAGACGACGTCGAGAAAGACAAAGAATTTAAATCGAGTCGAGAAGAAAGAAAGAAAGAAGGAAGCACATGCACCTCCCCATCTCCTATAAATACCCTCCTAATGACACATTAGGAGGGTGTTAGCTAGTTTATTTTTTTTTGTAGTTTTCATTTTAGAGAGAGAAAGTGTTTAACTTTCTCTCACTAAAACTTCATCTTTTCTTTCAAATTTAAGCTTTATTTCATCTTTGTATTTGAAATTCATTAATCAAAAGTTCAAGTTTAAGCTTTTAATTTTTAATCTTCTTCTACCTTTCTTGATTTTGATTCATCTTTGATCCGAAATGTTCTTGATTCGTGTTTGATTTTGATGTTTTTGTGACTAAAAAGTTTATCTTTTTATTCCTTACTAAGTTTTTATACGGTTTAAGCTTTAAGCTTGTTGTGCTTATTCGCTTATTTCGTATATATAGCTTATTGTCTTTTAAGCTTTCTTAAAAATTTAGTCTTTTTAAAGTTTGATTATAAAAGTTTGTTTATTTCGTATTTTAAAAGTTTTCAAATTTATGCTTATTGAGTTGGTTAAGTTTCGGTTAAGTGTGCTTATTGGAAGTGCTTATTGAAGTTTTGAGATTATTTCTCTTGTATCGGATTACTTGTGCTCCATCGCAATCATAGGGTTTGTATATTGCGACGCTACATTCCGACGGGTTCATCGTACGATCAAGTGTTTTTCCCCCTTATTCCGATCGTGATTGCGATCGCTCATTGAGATCGCACATTGCGACGGGTCTTAAGGTTTTATTAAGACGAAACTCTGCCTAATTTTAGTTAGCCAAATTTCGACAGGTTCACTATTATTCCGATCAACATTCTGACGGGGGTAGTTGTTTGTTATTCTGCTACTTTGAACATTCCGACATAGTTGGTTTCTTGTATTCCGATACCTTGGATTCCGATACTAGACATTCAGATAGATTATTTCGATAGAAGTTACTTTCATTTATTCCGATGGACTTCATTTGTTACATTCCGATGAGTCATTCAGATGAATTATTCCGATGGTTTTCTTGTGATACATTACGTTGGGATTCCGACAGTTACATTCCGACGGTTTACGTTTTTTAAGTTTTACAAAGTTTTACAAAGTATTAAGTTTTAAATTCATTACGTTTTAATTTCCAAAAATTGCACGCTTCCCGAAGTATCTGTTTTTACCAATTGTTTTTCTAGTAATTATTAGTTTAATTTTTAAAGCTTTTATTTTACACAACGACATTTACTTATTTGCTTTTAGTTTTAAAATAGATAATCAAAAATAAAATAAAAAACCCTTTTAGTGACCATTACCGACTATTCCACCATTAACCGTGATCAATTCGATTAGATACTGAGAACGATATCGAGTACACAAACGCTAAGCAAAAGTCATGCATTAAATGGCACCGCTGCCGGGGATATCTCTAAGGAAACTTCTCAATGTGAAACTTCTCAATGAGGACCATATTTCTCCACCATCTCCTAAGGATATCTCTATCGATGATCCGAATTTGACTATGCCTTCCATCGAAAATCCTCCGGATTTAGAGCTTAAGGACCTACCGTCTCATCTCGAGTACGTTTTCCATGAAGAGAATAAGAAGCTACCCGTCATCATCGCAAAGGACTTGAAAGAAGAAGAAAAATCTAGACTTATCAACGTGCTGAAGAATCATAAGAAAGTGATTGCTTGGAAAATCTCCGATATTCGTGGAATTGATCCTCACTTTTGCACACATAAAATTCTCATGGAGGACGACTTTAAACCCACTATTCAAAACCAAAGAAGGGTGAATCCCAAGATCCATGACATTATCAAAAAAGAGGTTATCAAACTTCTTGATGCGGGAATGATCTACCCTATCTCGGATTCACCATGGGTTAGTCCGGTCCATTGTGTGCCTAAGAAAGGTGGAATCACCGTTGTGCCCAATTAAAACAACAAGTTGATTCCTACTCGTCTCGTTACAGGGTGGAGAGTTTGTATAGACTATCGCAAACTCAATGATGCTACGAGAAAGGATCATTTTCCCCTTCCTTTTATGGACCAAATACTTGAACGTCTAGCGTGTAATGACTATTACTGCTTTTTAGATGGTTTCTCCGGGTATTTTCAAATTCCCATCGATCCTAAAGACCAAGAGAAAACCACATTCACTTGTCCTTATGGAACATTTGCTTACAAAAGAATGCCTTTCGTCTTATGCAATGCTCTTGGGACTTTCCAAAGGTGTATGATGGCTATCTTCCATGACATGGTTGAAGAAACTATGGAAGTCTTCATTGATGATTTCTCGGTCTATGGTGATTCTTTCTCTACTTTCCTTGCCAATTTGGAAAGCATGCTTAAGCGGTGTGAAGACAATCGCCTTGTTCTAAATTGGGAAAAATGCCATTTCATGGTAAAAGAAGGCATTGTGCTTGGACATAAAATCTTAAAATCCGGTCTTGAAGTGGACCGTGCTAAAGTTGATGTCATAGCCAAATTACCTCCACCTTCAACCGTGAAGGGTGTGAGAAGTTTCCTTGGTCATGCGGGCTTCTATCTTCGTTTCATTCAAGATTTTTCTAAAATCGCTCGCCCGATGACCCACCTCTTGGAAAAAGATACTCCTTTTATCTTTTCTAAAGAGTGTATTGACTCCTTCAATCTTCTTAAGGACAAGCTAACTAAGGCATCGGTCTTGGTTACCCCTAATTGGGAGCTACCTTTTGAATTGATGTGCGATGCTAGCGACTTTGCCATTGGAGCGGTTTTGGGCCAAAGAGTGAATAAACACTTCCAACCAATCCATTATGCTAGCAAGACAATTACCGGGGCTCAATTGCATTATACCACTACCGAAAAAGAGCTTTTAGCTGTAGTGTATGCCTTTGAGAAATTCCGCCCCTATCATGTCTTTTCCACCATAATCATGTACACCGATCATTCCGCGTTGAAGTACTTGTTAACTAAGCAAGATTCTAAACCAAGACTTCTTCGTTGGGTTTTGCTCCTTCAAGAATTTAAAATCGAAATTCGTGACAAGAAGGGAGCCGAAAACCTAGCCGCGTATCAGCTAAGTAGACTTGAGGATCCTTATCAAGGGGATCATCCGAATCAAGAGATCAGTTACTCTTTTCCCCTTGAGGCCTTAATGTCTATCAACTCCAATCTTGATGACACCCCGTGGTTTGCAGACATTGCAAACTACTTAGCGGGTGGTATTCTCATCCAAGGGTTAACATCCCAACAAAAGAAGAAGTTCTTTAAAGATGTTAAAACTTACTTTTGGGATGACCCTTATCTCTTCAAACAATGTGCTGCTCTGATTATTCGTCGATGTGTTGATGGGCCGGCAGTGTTACTAATCCTTGAAGCTTGCCATTAAGGACCCACCGGTGGTCATTTTGGTCCCAACCACACTGCGAAGAAAGTGTTTGACTCGGGATTCTATTGGCCCACCATTTATCGTGACGCTCACAAGATGGTTAAAAATTGTGATGCTTGCCAATGCCAAGGCAAGATCACACATAAAGATGAGATGCCTCAAAATTTCATCCAAGAATGTGAAATCTTTGATTTATGGGGTATCGACTTTATGGGGCCATTTCCATCATCTAAAGGGAACATGTACATCCTCGTAGCCGTTGACTACGCCTCTAAATGGGTTGAAGCAAAGGCTCTCCCTACGAACGATGCGAGAGTGGTTGTGAACTTTCTGAAGCAACTTTTTGCTCGATTCGGTGTTCCTCGTGCTATCATCAGTGACCGCGGGACTCATTTTTGCAATGATCAATTTGCTCGAGTCATGGCTAAGTACGGTGTCAATCACCGTCTTTCCACCGCTTATCATCCTCAAACAAATGGTCAAGCCGAGATATCTAACCGTGGATTGAAGCGAATTCTAGAGCGTACTGTGGGAGAGCATCGTGCCTCGTGGGCCGATAAGTTAGACGATTTCGTACCGCCTATAAGACTCCGATTGGTTGCACTCAATATCGTCTTGTGTACGGGAAGGCATGCCACCTCCCTATTGAGCTGGAACATAAGGCGTACTGGGCCTTGAAGTGGGCCAATTTTGACATCAACGAAGATTCAACTCAACAAGCTCAATGAACTGAGGAATGAAGCTTATGAGAACTCATTGATCTACAAGTAAAAGACCAAGATCATTCATGATGCAAGGATTAAGAACCGAGAGTTCCACGTTGGTGATCAAGTTTTACTCTTTAACTCTCGGTTGAAGATCTTCTCCGGCAAGCTGAAGAGTCGTTGGTCTGGTCCATTCACCGTCGCCAAAGTCTTCCCATATGGCACCATTGAGCTTTCTCAGCCAAATGGGCCAAATTTCAAAGTGAATGGCCAGCGCGTGAAGCTGTACTTTGGTGAGGACATCTCTCATGAGATGATTCCATCCCTCGCCACGTTTCCCTTGAACTAGTCCTGGGTCGAGTCAGGCTCGTGACTCGGTTATCAAAAACAAGCGCTTCTTGGGAGGCAACCCGTTGATCTATCCTTTACCGTTTTCATAATAAGTGTAGTGGGAGCCCCGTATGTGTTTGTTGTCTTGTTTCTTTTGATGTGCGGGGATTAAAGCTTCAAAGCTCCATTCTCGATGACTTTTGACGACCTGTGATTCGTGTTCCCATCTTCCTGGTTCTATCCTAAACTATTGTGATTCAATATTTCATATCTTATATATTCACACTGAAGTCACCATAGTTGTCCTTTCCTTAGCAAGATTTAAACAAAGTGCACAATGTCCTAAGTGTAGGGGAGTTTACTCCCACATGCTTAAACATTGATGATAATGTTTATATTAAGTGTAGGGGGACTTCTATCGAAGTAAGTGGGCTTTTCCATGAATTTGTCCTCATTTTAACCAGAAAATCTAATTTTTCGACATTTTTCAAAATTTTTAATCTATTTTGGCCTAGTTGTATAGTAGTATTTTCCTTTGTTAGCGTTATTTATTTCTTTGCTAGAATAAACATTCAATAAAATGGTTTTAAAATTTTCAATTTTGTGAATCTTTTGACTCAACCCGAGTTTACTTATCTAAGTTTACTCTAGCTAGTATCCTTAACGTGTTTAAGTCAAGTTTTGCTAGGCTTTTATATAGGGAACTTTAAAACGCGAAAGTCTTAACTCTCACGGGTGAAGAACAAGAACTTTTCGCAAGTTCCTATAATTGATCCTAGAAAGTCGTTTATCAAGGGAACTTTAAAATGCGAATTCTAAACTTGAAAGAGTCTAAGAAGTTGTAAGATCCTATAGATGACTTGAAAACCCAAAACTTTGATTTAATAGGCTAAGCATCCACGAGTCTCATTCCTTGAGATTTTAAATTGTGGAGAACGAGAGATGATAGAGTCAATTATAAGTTTGGTATTCTTTCTTGAATTTATGTGAGTTGATTATAAGCTTTTTCTCCCATCGCTTGCTAATAAATTTAATTGCAATAAATAAGGTTGTACGATTTGAAAAGTTACTTAGCTTCTAGCCCAAGATCGTTTAAAAGTTGCTCGGTATTAATTAGAGTTCATAGCCAAGGCATAACTTATTGAAGTAGGATGCGAAGATTGGCGAGTCCGAAAAGGCCCTAACAAGGCATGAGGGCTACATTTTGTTGCTAAAGATCCCAAGTGATGTGAAGAATCATTTATCAAAAATCAATATGAAGGATCGAGACACACGACGAAAAGCAAATACTCCCCTAAAGATCATGGAGAAGTCTATCCAAAAAGGCCCTAACAAGGTATGAGGATAAATAGATCCAAGTCCTAAAATGAGGCGGATCGTTGTATATCAAAGTCTAAAATAAATATTGGAGAAAAATGAAGAAGTCGTGGTCCAAATATGAAGAATCTCTCAAAAACTTCAAGTGAAAAAATTCCTATTATGAAGAGAAGACCATTATTTCATGAACGTCTCCCAAGATTCGAAGTATGAAGTCGCTGCCAAATATCGGTCCGATAAAGGTCTCAAATCGTGAAGCGAGTTATGCCAAGATATGAACTTTAAGAGGTCCCGAGAAGCAGTTTTTAAAGATTTTGTCCTTTAGCTAACTATTGATTAAATCGTCCCACTTTATTTTCAGCCTAAATAAACTATCGAAATAAGTCAAACAATGTATCCTCGTGATCATTCAAGACAAAAATTAAAATATAAGAGATACACCTAGGAATAAGGGAGTCTAAGTAAATAATTGGGCCACATGAGTTCGTGTTAGTTTGCTAACTTATAATAACAATGATCTCGTTTTTAAGCTGGGTATGGGGAACGTGAAACTTGAGAATGATGAACATTCATGACTGCCAAAACCCCAATGTAAGTCTTTGATTTCTTTACTTGTTTTGTTCTTTTAGTTTCCTTAGTATTTAGTATTTAATAAAGGCCAAGGTGGGTTATTTATGATGGGAAGTGTAATCTGTGATTTGAAATTAATGCATTGCATGAGGGCATTGCAATGGTCAAGTGTAGGGGATTTAATAAGTGTGAAAACACTTATCCTTTTACCACTTATTTCCAATAATAACAAGACCAAAACGTATATTTTATGTCGTAAAAGTCGAATTATGCGTGGTTTGTGTTTTTATTGTGTTTTAGGACCAAAAGATGAAAAAGGAAGAAAACATGGGCTATCACGGGCTCTTATCGAAGAAAACGAGAAAAGACGAAGTCAAAAGATCAAGAGTGCAAAAAGAACGGAAGTCCAAGGCCTATTCTGAAGATTTATCGAAGAAAAAGTCTAAAGACGGAAGTTTAATGAAGTCGAAGAACTCAAGTCTAATAGAAGAAGAAAATTACAAGACAAGTTCAATTTACATCGACAAATCCCGAGACGACATCGAGAAAGACAAAGAATTTAAATTGAGTCGAGAAGAAAGAAAGAAAGAAGGAAGCACATGCACCTCCCCATCTCCTATAAATACCCTCCTAATGACACATTAGGAGGGTGTTAGCTAGTTTATTTCTTTTTTGTAGTTTTCATTTTAGACAGAGAAAGTGTTTAACTTTCTCTCACTAAAACTTCATCTTTTCTTTCAAATTTAAGCTTTATTTTATCTTTGTATTTGAAATTCATTAATCAAAAGTTCAAGTTTAAGCTTTTACTTTTTAATCTTCTTCTACCTTTCTTGATTTTGATTCATCTTTGATCCGAAATGTTCTTGATTCGTGTTTGATTTTGATGTTTTTGTGACTAAAAAGTTTATCTTTTTATTCCTTACTAAGTTTTTATACGGTTTAAGCTTTAAGCTTGTTGTGCTTATTGGCTTATTTCGTATATATAGCTTATTGTCTTTTAAGCTTTCTTAAAAATTTAGTCTTTTTAAAGTTTGATTTATAAAAGTTTGTTTATTTCGTATTTAAAAGTTTTCAAATTTATGCTTATTGAGTTGGTTAAGTGTGCTTATTGGAAGTGCTTATTGAAGTTTTGAGCTTATTTTTCTTGTATCGGATTACTTGTGCTCCATCGCAATCATAGGGTTTGTATATTGCGACGCTACATTCCGACGGGTTCATCGTGATCGCAATAACCTTTAAGGTTTTACTTTGCGATCAAGTGTTTTTTCCCTTATTCCGATCGTGATTGCGATCGCTCATTGCGATCGCACATTGCGACGGGTCTTATGGTTTTATTAAGACGAAACTCTGCCCAATTTTAGTTAGCCACATTCCGACAGGTTCATTATTATTCCGATCAACATTCCGACGGGGGTAGTTGTTTGTTATTCCGATACTTTGAACATTCTGACAGAGTTGGTTTCTTGTATTCTGATACCTTGGATTCTGATACTAGACATTCAGATAGATTATTCCGATAGAAGTTACTTTCATTTATTCCGATGGACTTCATTTGTTACATTCCGATGAGTCATTCAGATGAATTATTCCGATGGTTTTCTTGTGATACATTACGATGGGATTCCGACAGTTACATTCCGATGGTTTAAGTTTTTTAAGTTTTACAAAGTTTTAAGTTTTGAATTCATTACGTTTTAATTTCCAAAAATTGCACGCTTCCCGAAATATCTGTTTTTACCAAGTGTTTTTCTAGTAATTTTTAGTTTAATTTTTAAAGCTTTTATTTTACTCAATGACATTTACATATTTACTTTTAGTTTTAAAATAGATAATCAAAATAAAAAAACCCCTTTTAGTGACCATTACCGACTATTCCACCATTAACCGTGATCAATTCAATTAGATACTGAGAACGATATCGAGTACACAAACGCTAAGCAAAAGTCATGCATTAGGTATTATGCCAAGATTCTATCTTTGGAGGATGAGCTCAACAAGCACCACAAGCTCACAAAGGACTTTGTGCTCCCTTTGGTTGACCGGGTAAAGACTTTGGAGAAGCTGTTGAAGCGACAAAAGAAGAAGCTGGTCCTATTTGATTCTGATGAGGAAGAGAAAGATAGTCTTACCGTTTTGGCCAAAGTCGCCTTTGCAGCCAAGTCTAGTGAGGACCTACCTGCTCCTCCTAGTGCTTCCAGAATTCCCACATCTGCTGCTGGCCCCATGCCAAGGACTGACACTTCTAGTCCTTCAACTTCAACTCCTGGTCCCTCTAATGCTGACAAGGGGAAAGCCCCAATGACTTATGCACCCCTCTTAGAAAGAGAACCCGTAGACAACTGGAGGAAGAAAGGTTGGGAGAGGAGGTTGCACAAATATTAAATGAGGAGTATGAACAAGAGGTTGTGGTTGCGGCTAGGGTTGAGGCTGCAGTTGATGATGAAGCTTTAAAGAAACAATGCCATGATCAGGTGAAGCACAATGCGATATTTAGGACAACACTGATTGGATGGATGTGGTTACCATCCTCACCTCCGATGTCTCTCAGTTCACTGATGTCTTGGGTGCGGATGTGAACCAAGGGAATTGTGTTCGTCGGGCTATGTCTCTGGTTCAAAAGCAAATAGAAGATATGGCTGCTCAACTTCGACAAATTCGTCGCAACATACCACTTTCTTATGCTGAACAGAAGAAGATCATGCAACAGTATGTGAAGAATCAATCTGGATCTTACTTCACTTATAGATGGACCATGAAGAGGGTTAAGGAGCTGTCTGATGATGAACTTAAAATTTTGTACAACAAAATGATCCAGCTGAATCACGGGGAAGTAAGGAGGCATGCTAATGCCATATTTCACCCTCCTGCTCCTGTTGCTCCAACCCCAACTCCTAGGTCTGCCCCAACTCCATCCTCCGGTGCACATGATGAGGGTACTTCTGCTGTACCAAATGTTGATGAGGGTACTTCTGCTGTTCCATCTAGTCCCTCTCCAAATGTTGCTGCAACCCCGTCATCTAATGTTGAAGCTACTATAATCCCTGTTTTCGATCCTACTCCTCCACCAGTTTTTGAGCCAACCCCTACCCCTGTTATTAATGAAGCTGCTACCACTCCCATGCTTGTTGACTTGACCACTCAGGCTGATGTTCAGACCTCTCTTTCTGGTGCTGCTACTGCTACCCCTATGGCCAAAGTCAAGGAGTAACCTTCTATTTCTTCACCTACGCCTTGTCGGTCTATTCGCAAGAACAAGGCTCGCCGTGGCAAGGCTGTTCCTTGGGAAAAAGGGAACCTGCACACTTGATTGATGCCGCTTATGATAGCGATGATGATATACCACTTGGTCGTGGAAGGATTGTGCATTGGGAAATTCAACCATCCCCCATTGTTGCTGGTACTTTTACTCATATGATCAAGACAAGTGATGGACGCCATAAATATTTCTCCAGACTGCAAAGTATATTATATTGGGTGGAACGTCGAGATCTTATGGTTCTTTATGGGTTGGTTGATGCTGCTATCCTTGCAAATCCTAGTGCTGTCCCTTCCTGGCCTGGTTTGGTCCTTTGGGGGGACTTGAAGGTTATGTTGGATTGTCCTCCTGGTACTCCTAGTGTTGGGGTATGGACGGAACAACCCCGATGGGTCATCTCTTGGTGGAAGTTGTATGCTGGGTGTGGTGTGCATGTGTTGGAATTAGAATCTGGTGCTAGTTATGCTTGTAGATCTGGATTATCCACTTACCATTGCTACTATGGAAGCTATGTTGGAGTGTCACCTGGTGGTGTCAAATGCTCCTTCTGGTAATGAGTCTGCTATGGCCACCACATTGGTTGAATCCATTCAAGCCCGGCTTCTTGCAGACAAGGTTGCTGCTTCTGGTTAGTAGTTGCTATGCTTGTTCTATACTTTTGATTTCTTTTACATTCTTTTCACCAATGTGTATAGTGATTGGTGACTAACACTCTCATTATTTAAAAAAAATTATATATATATATATATATATATATATATATATATATATATAAACTTTATTTACAGAACTCATTTTAGTGACAGAACTTGCAGAACTCTTGTTTTTAAAGGAAAACATGTATGTCTGAAGGAGTACATGTATGTTTTTATAGAATATTTGTACTCGCGAAGCATATTTGAAGTTCTTTTTATCAAAATTAAATTAAATTAAAAAAAGATATAAAAAACATACATGTTTGAGAGCGTGCATGCATGTATATGCACGCATACAAAAACATACATTTTTGAAAGCGCGCATGCATGTATGTGCACCGATCCAAAAACATACATGTCCGCTTTCAAAAACATACATGTACTCCTTCAGGCATACATGTTTGCCTTAAAAAATAAGAGTTCTGCAAGTTCTGTCACTAAGATAGGTATATATATATATATATATATATATATATATATATATATATATATATATATATATATATATATATATATATATATATATATATATATATATATATATATATATATATATATATATATATATATATATATATATATATATATATATATATATATATATATATATATATATATATATATATATATATATATATATATATATATATATATATATATATATGCTTTTATATAATATCTGCCTATACTTGAAACATACTTTGGGATCTTCTAAGCTTGTAAATAATATAATATCTGCTTATACTTTTCCATTACAAAAACTTTTCACACTTGGGCTATTTTGGATTGTACTTCTGGTGTTGGAATTCTTCCCCACAACAAATGGTGTTCAACTCACCATGTCTTAAAGACAAGAAAGAGTTGATTCACCATAAGGGTACGACTCTGGTGTGATTCTCAAATCCGTTGATGGTTGCCAGTTTACCCAAAATTGGATGGTCTTCACTCACCTTGGTCCTAGACTGAAGAGTGGCTAGTCCAAGGGGGTACAGCTCTTGGTAAAGACATACATCAAATCCGTTGATAGCCGTAATAGCTTGCTCAAAGCTATAGGGTTTTCAGCTCACCGATGCTTTATTGCTAAGAGTTGGCTAGTCTAGGAGGGTACGACTTCTGGTAAAGAATTTAATCAAATCCGTTGACGGTTGTGATGATTTTCCCAAAATCATCAGGGTACTCCCACTCACCATTGATTTACGTTCTAAGAGTTGGGCTGGGTTCTGGTCTCCCCCCGTGATGCTTGATTCCGCCACAAAGACTAGCTAGCCCAAGAGCGAGCAGCTACTTGGTAAAGGCTTAGCAAATCTGCTCATGTTGTTGTAAAGATTCAACAGGTGCAGATGTTTTCTAAGCTTTCAAGAAGCTTCTCAGAGTTCTTAGTTACAGCATGCTTTGTGTTTTCGCTGATGCTGTTTATTTAGCTGCTATGGTTACGTTATTTCAATCCTTAACCTGTTTCTGTGAGATCTACCAAGAAACTTGAACTCAACCAGTCAAATTCAAGTTTAGGGGAGGATTGTTAGGACCTATGTAGTAGGTGTTTTGTAATAGGTGAACTCGGAGGTATGTAGTTCCTCATGGTCCTAGTAGTAGTAGGAGAAACACGTGCTCATAGTCTAGTAGTAAAGTCAAACAGTAGTATTTGTAGTAGTTTGTTAGGATATGCATGAGATATCTTAGGCAAGGATATGCATATCAATTGTAACACCTTTTATGATTAATGTAGTTAGGGTTTCCTTGTAGTATGAAAGGAACCCATAGGCAGAAGGGTTAGACACACCTTCACCAGTTTTCATTTCATATCAATATAGTAAAAATCCTTAGAAAGGATCAAGTTATTTATCTAGTTATTATGTTTCTTCTTGTTCTTAGTATTTGTATTCCGCACTAATACTTTGTGTTTCATTAGAGTCTCTCTGTGAATAGACTTGTGATTACAGAAGTCGTTCACCATCCTTAACAGGATGTAAGATCTACAACTAGTGGACCCAACAATCGCCTCTTGCGTTCCCTGCCACCGTCTAAGGAATCTGAAGAGGAGTACCTCACCCTGCGACGTCTAGGATGATGGTCATTAGAGTCAGATCCAGATGGGTCGTTACTGGGTGAGCGCCTTCCGCGTCTGGAGCGACCCCAGTAGCTACTAGTTTAGTGGCGGAGGGGTGGCATCTCTCCCATTGGGGGGTCTGTCCTCTCGAAAACACTAACGCGACGGGTATTTTCTCGAGACGTCTCTTGGACGGCGTGTTCCATAGATCCATCCGAGAGGTTTGCATCTCCCTGATACGTCTTGAGATCCTCGAGTATCCTATCCCCAATGCGTTCGAAGACATTACACGCTTGAGGATGTTCCTCGACTCGGGGAGGTGCATCTGCCCGACGTTTTTCTGTTCCTTTTTCGTGATCGCTTGAGCGTGTCGCCCGCAACGTTGTCAAAGTTCAGCCTGGCTTGCAAGTTTTTCCCCAAGTTCAGCCTCGCCGTTATGGCGGGAACAATTGATTTAAAATTACGCGTCACGTACTCCTCAACGCTTCCATCGTCGATGGGTTTGACGTCGTGCTCTATCTCGTTGGTGGGCACGGACGTAGATCCGGGATTCAGGCTATTCACGGGAATGGTAGGTTGTAGGGGTACTGAATTGTGCATCTGTCCCGCGTGGGGACGGATCTGTAACGTTTCGAGTAGCCCCCCTCCTGCTGAGCCTGCAGTCGGCTGGATGACCGGTGAGCCCGCCCTCGGTTTCTCGTTCACATTCTGCTAGTATCCTTGGTTAGGAATTCCCTTCGTTATTGGTAGAGTTTAGTGTAGGGTCCCACGCATGGCGCCAACTTGTTGATACAAAAGTTGGATGGACCTTGCTTGACCCGAATTAGGCCTAATTCGGGTGTGAGAGGCTCCGGCTCTTGCACCAAGTGAATGTATGGTTTGAGATCCTGCACACTAAACAACACGCTGTTAGGCTTACCGTGGGAATGTATCCTACGATTAGACTCCGACGTGAGAGTAAGTAATCGGTTTAGGGTTAGTAATCGGTGAGATATATGAGTGAATGTAATCGTACATCTGTGGAACCCTTGAGGGTTCCTTATATAGGCGGTAAAGTCCCAATGGGCTTTACCGAAGCTTTGGCCTCAAGTAAAACATAGCTACCATATTTAGTTGACTGTTATCTTCTAATTATAGTTAGTGTATATCATTTATTTTTGGAGTGAATCACAATCCTAATTAGGTTGTGATTCTGTCTAACCTTTTACCGGACGTACCGGGCCGTGGGCCGCACATGACACATGCGGCCACTGTTCATCCGAAACCCATAAGACAAAATGACATTATCCTAACCCATTCGTGATGAGCCAGATACGGGTAGTACCCGTGGGCCGGATCTATGACCCGAATAAGGACTATACGTCATCAAAAATAAAATGGTTGCTTTGTTTAAAAACGTTTTCATAAAAACAAACAGTTTAAAATAATTCAGATTCAGGCTTTTGAACCGCTTTTTATATATTCAAAAGTAGTATTTGGTCAAACTTCATAAACTCCATAAAAAAAACAAGAAAAAATTTCAAGAATAGTCCCTATCGTTTGCACTAAAAATCAAGTCTCGTCCCTATTTCAAAATAAGTGCACCAATCGTCCCTATCGTTTACAACTTGGATCTATTGGGAATAAATTATGGGTCAGTTCACTAGACGCTGATAAGAAGAATTCAAGCACTGATAAGATGACATTGGACGCTGACAGCCAAGTGTTGACATTTGAAGAAGTCAACGCTGACAGCCTTGAAGACTAGCACTGATGGAATATATCTTCATACGAATCTTTTTGTTTATTTGTTTCTTTATTTGTGTATGGTAAAGATAAGCTCGACATTGTATTTTCCATTATTATCTTTACCTAGAATATTTGATTCGTAGCTTATTGTACAAGACTTCTTAATCTATAAAAGAAGATCTTTTAGGTTAATGTTAATCATCAGTTATAATAAGTTTTCACAAGTTAAACCTCTTTCATTGTAATCAAGTTCGATCATTCTAATATAAGTGAAAGTTTGTTTAACATCTTTGTGTTTTTGATTAAGTGTTAATTCCGCATAACACTTAGTTACTTTATTCATAAGCAAAGGTTTCTCTACGTGTATTACTTGATCTAATCTCGTATACACAAAGCTTAATCGATCTAAGTTTGGGATCAACAAGTGGTATCAGAGCTTGTTGAGAAACTTTTTGATCTTTAAGTAACGCAAGAACCCTAAAACACCAAAAACCCTAAAAACCCTAAAATTCTCAAAACCCTAAAAACATCATGTCTGGCTCAGAACAACCTCCTGCTCCAGTTTTGCTACAAAACAACACCACAAACCCTAGTATCAAAATTCCCATGTTTGATGCCAGGAACTTCGAGCTTTGGAAGTCCAATTTTGAGCAATATGTAGCCATCCATGACTACACTCTTTGGGAGATTGTTGAATATGGGAACACATTCAACAAAGCTCAAAAGATTGCTAATGCTATTGCCACAAGGATAGCTGTTCCTAATTGTCCTGAAGCTGATAAGAAGGAAAAGCCTGAAGAGGGAAGAGCTGTATCTGTTGAAGATATAGCCAAGAAAAGGGTGGACATGAAAATTTTGAACATCATGAAACACGCCTTAGGTCATGAGAATCAGCACAAGTACAAACGCTTTGAGTCTGCAAAAGAGCTTTGGGAAGCTCTTGAAGTAGCACATGGTGGCAATGCTGACACAAAAGAAGAAAAGAAGAAGCAACTCATGCATAAGTATGCTGTCTTTAAGGCTCAACCCAATGAGAATCTCAGCAGTGTGAGAAGTAGACTGCTTGACATTACAAGTCAACTTTCCTTCATGGGAACACAGATTGATGACCCTGACTTGAATGCTACTTTTCTCAAAAGCCTTGGTGATGTATGGAAGATTGAGGCAAGATCCATTCTTGTCAATAACACCCACAAAACCTCTAGGTTTGATGACATCTTCAACAAACTAAGACTGTTGGAGAATGAATGGCTTTTGGAGAGTGATAATAAATCTTCCAGTAGCAACATGGCCTTCTTCTCACAAAGTTAAGGCCAATTTTATTCCATGAACTCCTATGGACATCCAGTCACTGGATCTCAATGTGTCAACGCGGGATCACATCCTATCAGCGTTGGAACACAGTCTGTCAGCGCTGGATCATATCCTGTCAACGCTTCATACTCAAGCGTTGACACTCACAACTTTGGCGCTGATGGAATTAAACCTGCTGGTTTAGATCTAGATACTGTGTGTGCATTCATTGCTTCTTTGCCCAGTGATTCAAGGATTACATATGAAGATCTTGAGCAGATAAGTGATGAGCAATTGGAAGAGATGGACATCAAGTGGACTATGGCTCTTGTAAGTTTAAGAGCAAACAGGTTTAATAAAAGGTTCAAGAAGAAGATGACCTTTGATGCTAAGGATGTTGCTGGATTTGACAAATCCAAAGTTGAGTGCTACAATTGTCATCGGATGGGGCACTTTATGAGGGAATGTAGATCTCCAAGAAGATCTGATGCTGGTAAGCCTTCAAGCCAAATGGTTAAGAGCCAAGATTCTAAGGCCATGGTAGCTGTTCAACAAATTGATGGTGTTGGAGGATGGGACTGGAGCTGGAACTTTTTGGCTAAGGATGAGGAAGAGGACAGAGCTTTGGTTGCTGAAGTTAAAGAAGAGCATGTTGAATATGCTCTCATGGCACACTCCTCCTCTTCATCAGATAATGAGGTATATGATGACGCTTTCTGTTCTAAGGGTTGTCGTTTAAATACTAAAAACTAAATCAAGAGATAGTAAAATTATTAGATGAGGCAAGTGTTGAAAGATGCAAAGTATCTAATTATCAAATTGCTCTCACCCAAACAGAAAAGACAGTAGCTGAGTATAAGAAAATGGAGTTTGATTTAAAGGATAAAATAAATATCTTAAAACATGAGTTACATCAAAGTAAAGATATTCAAGATATCACAAACAGGGTTAATCTTGATTTGATAGCTAAGTTAGATGAGGCTAACAAAAATAAAGATAATGTGAGTCTTAAAATCCAGAGATTTGATAAGGCCACACAATCCCTAGGAGAGTGTGTTAGTAAACAAAGAGACTCTAAGGACATGAGTGGGATTGGGATGAAAGATTATACTGGTGTTCCACCACCAGCTGGGGATTTCTATGGTGTCCAATCAAAGGACTTATCTTGGACTGGCTTGCCAGAACTCCAAGAGAAGGAATTCATTCCTCCACCTAGAGTGACTTCCCCAGTTGAAGAATATAAACAAAAACTGACTCACCTAGATGAGTGGAAGAAAGCTAACCACACTTTGTTTGTTAAGGGAGGGTTGTTGTGTGAAAGTCCAAATGAGCCCACACCAATCACGAGCCATGATCCTACACCTATTAAAATCACACACCCAACCACTGGCAAAGCTGTTGACCTTGGCTCACAAACTGTTAGAAAACCTAGTGTTAAGTATGCAGAGATGTATAGGGATACTAGGTCACCAAAAAGCCAAGTTAGTAACCATGGAAAAGGCTTCTTTGCTTCTAGACCTAAGACTATGTCTAGAAAAGCCTGTTACACTTGTGGTAGCTTTTCACATTTGGCATACAAATGTGTCAACGCTTCAAATGTCAACGTTGATAGGAACCATTTCAGCGCTGACAAAAGTCAACATAGGTCAAACACTGTCAGACCCAATACCTTTGTGAACAAAAGTTCACAAGTTGTTAGACCAGCCCCATTCTTTTCTAGAGGGTCTAACACACATGGCCTAAGACCTTTCCAAAAGTCAAACACTTGGTCCAATAGGCAATGGGTTCCTGTAGCAAACCCTAGGTTTAACGCTGATAAAGGCAATCGGGGCGCTGACAAGAACAATTTCAGCGCTGACAGACACACTGCCAAACCTAGGTATTTGCAACCACAGGGAAATGGGTCTAAAGCTTCTACTAGCTTAACATGGAGACCAAAACAAGACCAAAACCCTAATTCTACTGGTCTTTCTATGACATGCAACAGGTTTCATTATATTTCAAAGGTCATGTCAAGACCAATTGGGGTTAACTGGGCATTTCATCCAAAAAGGGATGAAAATGGGGTTGTTATGAGAACCAAGTCTGTTCTTGTTGAACAACCAGATGAATCCAAGTCTTCCAAGGCTTGGGTTCCCAAAGAAAACTAATGTGTTTTCTTTATGTGCAGGGCATTCAGAAGAAGATCAATGATTATGGATATTGGGATAGTGGATGCTCAAGGCACATGACAGGAAAGGAAGACTATCTGACGAACTTCACTCCTATTCAAGATGGTGATAAGGTATACTTTGGAGGGGGCTATGGCACCATCACAGGAAAAGGAACCCTTATCACCAATAATCTACGTTTTGAGAATGTCTTCCTGGTAAAAGAACTAGATTATAATTTGTTTAGTGTATCACAAGTGTGTGATAACAAAAATAAGGTTCTTTTCACAGATACTGAGTGCTTGGTGTTAAGCAAAGATTACAAGCTCCCTGAGGAGAAATACATAGAATTTAGAACACCAAGGCATAAAGACATATATAATGTGAATCTTAATGGAATTAAGATGAATAATAAAATGATGTCATGTTTTTATGCTAAAGCTTCAGTAGATGAAAGTAATCTTTGGCACAGGAGATTAGGGCACATAAACTTTAAAAATATCAATAGACTTGTGAGACTTGGTTTAGTTGATGGTTTGCCTGAAAAGGCTTTCCACAATGACCACACTTGTGTTGCATGTCTTAAGGGCAAGCAGCACAAGGTCTCATTCAAATCTAAACAGATGCACTCTAGTTCTAAACCACTTCACTTATTGCATATGGACCTCTTTGGTCCAACTAATATAGAAAGTTTGAAGGGTAAATCATATTGTTTTGTCATCACTGATGATTTTTCCAGGTTTACATGGACTTTCTTTTTAGCCAAGAAAAGTGAAACTGCCCAAAGTTTGATTAATTTCATTACCCAGATTGAGAAGAAGAATGGTAATGAGGTCAAAATTCTTAGAAGTGACAATGGGGGTGAGTTTAGAAATCAGTTGTTAGATGATTTTTGTGCCAAGAAAGGGATTATAGGCAGTTTAGCATAGCTAGAACCCCACAGCAAAATGGGGTTGCTGAAAGAAAGAATAGAACCCTAATTGAAGCAGCCAGAACCATGTTGGCTGATGCCCACTTTCCTATAGCCTTTTGGGCTGAAGCTGTTAACACAGCTTGTTATGTTCAAAATAGGGCATTGATCAACAAAATACACAATAAGACACCTTATGAGTTACTTTGGGGAAGGAAGCCAAATATTGGCTTTCTCAAGCCTTTTGGTTGTCATGTAGTTGTTTTAGAAACTAGTGATGCCCTAGGTAAATTTGATGCAAAAGGTGATGAAGGCTATTTCATGGGTTATTCAGTGCAGAGCAAAGGATATAGGGTTTACATTAAAAAGGAAAAATGTATACTTGAAAAAGTACATGTTAGGTTTTTAGAGAGTAAACCTAGTGATCCTGAAAGTGGTCCAAATTGGTTGTTTGACTTGGAACCTTTATCTAGAGCTTTAAATTATATGCCTGTTACTAATCCAGACATTGTGAAGGTAACTTCAAGTGTTTTGGAAAAGAGAATTTGTAATGTTTCAGGTACACAGGTTGCTAAGAAGGATAGACCACCAGCAGTTGAGTCATCTCCCACACAAGAATATGTTACACTTCCTATATGGACAGATGAGTATTATGCTACTGCTGCTGCTGCTAGAAAGGATAAAGGTGGTTCTTCAATACCACCAGTTGATAACATGCATGGTCATTCAGACGCTGACAAGAACAATTCTGGCGCTGACAAGACCACTTCAGACACTGATGGCTCAAACGTTGACAACAATGATTCTGGCGCTGACAAAAGTAATTCCAGCACTGACAAGCAAAAATCCAACGTTGACAACACTTATGAGTATTTTGTATCTTCCACTTTTGAACAAGGTGAACCTTCAAGAATAAATGAAGAGGTTCAAGATGGAAGAGAGTCTGAAGAAGATATTAGCAACATGGAGGATGATATTGAAGACAACAGAATTCTTGAAAATGGAATTCCTAGATCTACTTTGCATAATCATCCTCCCTCTCAAATCATTGGGAATATCATGACTCCTGTTCAAACTAGAAGATCTCACCAGACTCATGATAGCTTCATTTCTAATATCCACAAGAAGGTTGATACCCCTCTTGTACAAACATGTTTGTTTACCTGTTTTCTGTCACAACAGGAACCCAAGAAGATTTTTGATGCTCTCAAAGAACCTAGTTGAGTGGAAGCAATGCAGGATGAGCTTCACCAATTTGCTATACAGGATGTTTGGGAGCTGGTTGATTGTCCTAGATATGTGAGACCAATTGGGACAAGATGGGTTCTAAGGAACAAGAAAGATGAAAGGGGTATTGTGGTCAGAAACAAGGCACGTTTGGTAGCTCAGGGATATACACAAGAGGAAGGTATAGATTATGAAGAGGTCTTTGCTCCTGTTGCAAGAATTGAAGCTATAAGAATTTTCCTAGATTATGCCTCTTGTATGAACTTCACTGTTTATCAAATGGATGTGAAGAGTGCTTTCCTCTATGGAACAATTATTGAGGAGGTATATGTTATGCAACCTCCTGGTTTTGAAGATCCTGAGAATCCAGACAAGGTTTATAGAGTGAAGAAAGCTATGTATGGACTTCATCAGGCCCCAAGAGCATGGTATGGTACATTGTCCACCTACTTGGTGGAAAATGGTTTTAAAAGGGGCACCATAGATCAGACATTGTTCACTAAGAAGAAAGGTAAGGATGTCTTACTTGTTCAGGTCTATGTTGATGATATCATTTTTGGATCTACTAATACAAAGATGAGTGAAGACTTTTCCAAGCTTATGACAGATAAATTCAAGATGAGTGCAATGGGTGAGATGAACTTCTTTCTAGGATTACAAGTTCAGCAGAAAGAGGATGGTATCTTCATCTCCCAAGACAAGTATGTAGCTGAAATCTTGAAGAAATTTGGTTTTTCTCCACATGAAAAGAGTGCTTCCACTCCTATGGATAGGGAACACCCTTGGGGAAAAATTGGAGCTGGAAAGGATGTGGATGTTAGGCACTATAGATCAATGATTGGTTCATTGATGTATCTTACAGCCTCAAGACCTGACATCATGTTTGTTGTGTGTGCTTGTGCACGCCATCAAGTGACTCCCAAAGAATGTCACCTTTTTGTTGTGAAAAGAATTTTTAGGTACCTAAGATGTTATCCAGATCTTGGCTTATGGTACCCAAAAGATTCTCCATTGGAGCTTATTGCATATTCAGACAGTGACTATGGTGGTGACAAGTTTGATAGGAAATCCACAACTGGTGGATGTCAATTTCTTGGGAATAGACTGATATCTTGGCAATGCAAGAAACAGACAGTGGTGGCAAACTCTACAACTGAAGCAGAATATGCAGCTGCAGCTGCTTGTTGTGGACAAGTCTTATGGATTCAGAACCAGCTGTTGGATTATGGGTATAATTTCATGCATACCAAGATTTTTGAAGACAATAACAGTACTTTATGCATTATTAAAAATCCTGTACATCATTCTAAAACCAAACACATAGAAATTAGACATCATTTTATAAGAGATTGCTTTGAGAAAGGTTTAATACAACCAGATAGGGTAGACACAGAAGATAATGTGGCTGATTTATTAACTAAACCTTTTGATGCTGGAAGATTTCAATATTTGGTAACAAATATTGGAATGGTTAATCTCACTTAATATGTGTTTTGGAACCTTTTTGTAAAAGTATGTACAGGATAATGCATTGTTATTGGTCTTTGTGATGATTTAGATTTTTCCACTTTATTTTTCTAACACTGACAAAGGTAAATGTAACGCTGACAAGTGTTATTTTGCCGTTGTTAGAGATATTATTGTCTAACGCTGACAAGAGTTCCTTCAACGCTGATAAGTGTTGTCGGGGCGCTGTCAGCAACAATGTTAGTTTTGTGGTTTTCAATCTAAATGTGTAGGAGGTGTTAGCTTTATGCCATTGGATACAGAGTTGCTTATGGATCTTTGAAGAGCTATTTGGACATGTTTTTGTTTATGGATGATGGTTGGAATATTTATATTCCTATCTTGACATAAATTTTTAATGTTCATATATATTTTGAGAAACTCATGTATCATAGTTTAAGGGGAGGTTTAAGGAACCTTTAGGACTCTTGGGTATTCTTATAGTACTCTTATCACAATTCTAGATTGTGTCCACAGGTGAGTATGGGTTAGTTTTACTAAACCATGAGGCACTGTAGCATGCAAAGTTGACAAACTATGCATGCTGCCAAGACATTTTTTTTTTGGCCTAGAATTGGTTGTGGTCTGTTGGGAGACTTGGGAATATTTTTGTTATGGGTTTACCTGGGAGTTACAAAGGATTTTATGAAATAACTTTGTTGGTAAGTATTTTGGTTAGCAAGGGACACTTGAGGACATTTGTGTCTATCTTGCTTAAGCAAGTGTGCATAAGTGGACAGTGCTTGCCGCCCAGTAATTATTATCAACTTGCAAGATATTTCCCTTAGGATAAATTACTTTGTTAAGGTCTTTTTCTTTTTAAATATTTTTATTTTTAGACGCTGACAAGTTTTTCTCCAAACGCTGTTACGTCCAATCGTGACGCTGACAAGGCTTTAGGCAAACGCTGACAAGAAAATATAGCCGTTGGGCGTTGATGGGCTATTTTTGACCGTTGACACCTAGTGGGCCCTACCCAGTTGTTATTTTTGACTAATATTTGGCCGTAATTTCTGGGAGTTGTTACTTTTAATTAATGCATGAGATAAGTTATATTTGATTCAATATTTTCATCATTTCTCTTTGAATATAACTGCCTCATTTTTGACCAATCAAACTCATGCATCTCTCCTATAAATTTGGCTAACTTTTTATTCTGGGTATTCATATTTTCTTGTCTAACATTTTTCTCCTAGATTTTTCCCATATCACATAACCTAAACAGCTTTAAAATTGGCACCAAAGTTCAACTCAAACAATCTGACATTGGAGTTCAAGAGCCAACATAATATGGTAGCTTACTTGGCCGCTGATAATGATTTGTTCCCTCAGTATTCACAAATGGTGGCATTTTTAAATGCATCCTCAATAAGGTATGCACTTTCTCATGAACCACTAGTCCCTGTCGCACACATTAGACAGTTTTGGAATAATGTTAGTTCCACAACAGCTAATGGAGTGACCACATTAACATCTACTGTTCATGGAAGAACATGGGTGGTCACTGAAGCCTTGGTTCGCCAAGCTTTGCGTCTTGATGACGCTGATGGTGTGACTACCCTTGCCATTGCAACAATAGAACAAGGTCTTAGGGAATTGGGTTATCCTATTCCTGCTGGTAAACCTTTAAATAAATATCATAAGCAGGAATTTCCCTCGGATTGGAAATATTTGATACATGTCCTTCTTCAATGCTTAAGTCCAAAATGTACTGCTTTTAATGAAATAAACAGGTCCATTGCAAGTGCTTTGGTTTGTATGTCACGTGGGCTTAAGTATAATTTTTCAAAAATGATTTTTGAAGGGATGTGTAAAAATAAGGGAAGTAAAATGACTTTGGCTTACCCAAGATTTTTGCAAATGGTGTTTGATTTACAAGCATATTGTACTAGGGATCATGACACTTTTTATGAGATCCCTAAGCAAAAGAAAACCATTTTTGACAAAATGAGCTCCACAAACAGATCTATACCTCTCACCCAAGCCATGCTTGAAGTAATTCAGGCTGCTCAACCACAACCAGACCCTGCACCTCAACTTCAGCCTATCCTTGAACCATTACCTTCACCTGACCACATGGACGTTGACCAAGCCAATGTCAACGCTGACACTCAAAATGTTGGCGCTGACACAGCCAATCCCAACGCTGATGACATCCCTGAACAATCCCAAACACCCCTTAACCAGCCAACACCCACACAATCTACCTCATCTTCCACCCCATTACAATCTAGGTTGAATAAACGCCAAAGGACTACTGGAGTGTTCTCCTCTAGTGGTCCTAGCCTTGTTGCAGAGAGAACCACCTCCACAAGTGTGGCTGGTGACATGGATGAGGCTGGGGCTATTGGCACAAGCTTAGATGCTGGTCAAGACAGTCCCAACATCATTAAGACCTCATCCATGCCCCATGATTCTATTTTGGGAGGTCAAATCCCCATTCTAGCTGAGGGCAGATTGGAACCTATGACATTGAATGAATTGACGGCTGCTGTCATTAGCTTGCAAAAGCAAATTGTCAGCCTTGTACAAATTGTCAATAATCAGGGCCGTGAACTCCAAGTATTGAGGGAGCGGGTAACTGTTTTGGAGAATCCTAGTAGCAGGAGTAGAATGGAGGAATCTTCCAAAGGGGAGGATGAAGAGGATGAGTTGATTCATACAGCTAGTGAGAAGAGTTCACAATTTAGTGAATCTTTAAGTGTTGCTGAAGCACTCACCAACTTGAAGAAGCACCCAATTCTTGATACATCCAAGGTAACTCCATTGAACTTGGAAGGATCTTTCACAGCAACAATGGGCACTGATACAAGTTTGAACGCTGACACATCCAGCGCTGACAAAGGTAATCGGGGCGCTGATAAAGGTAACTTGAACGCTGACAAAGTTGCAGGTGGTGTTGATGTATTCCAGTCATCAACAATCATCAAAGATGTGTCTACACAGGTATCTTCATCTACTTTACCTATCATTGATCCAAAAGACAAAGGTAAAGGAATTATGGTTGAATAAGATGTTCCAAAGAAAGATGCAGCACAAATTGCATTTGATGAACAGTTGGCTGCACAACTTTTGGAAAAAGATTTGAAGAGGAGTGGTAGATCACCATTTGTTGCCACTTCTGAGAGTGAGGAAGAGAGTGGTGATGAAAAAGAAGGAGATAGCTCAGATTCAAGTGTTCAAATCATTGAAGATCCAGAAAGACTTGAATATGGGGATGAGTTGGCAAAAGAAAGATTGAGTGATTTGAAGAAGCAGGTTGATTGGGACCTTCCAGAAATCACCAGAATGTACCATGCTTGGGAAGATAAGGTAATGGACAACCCATGGATGAGCTTATCAGATCAAATTTGGGGGTTGGAAATTCTTCTCAGGGTACAAGATGATATAAAGGTGATTTTGAGGTATAATGCACAAGAGGTTAAGACTTGGCTTAAAAGAGATAGAAGGCAATTGTATTACAAGTTGCTTAGATGCCATCAACCTAGATGGACATACAAGAAGTTGCTGGCTTTATCTTTTGAGGAGCTAGAGTACAGGGCACATCCTATTTGGAGGCATGTGCAAGAAAATAATGTCTTACAGTTTCTTTCAGAAGAAAGGAAACAAGAGCTTGCTGAGGAAATGCAGATTGAAAAGGAGATGAGGATTGCTCAAAGACCAGTGAAGAAAGGAGATCCTCTCCAATTTCCCAAAGATATGGATGTGTATTATCCAAATGAAACTGTCATAAGGAAGCATCTCAAGCTTTCTCCATTAGAAGCTTCAGATTTGGTTAATGTAGTACCTCTAAATGACAGAAATCCAATCATAAGTTTTGATGAAGATGAGTGTGGATTTTGGAAGATTGGCAGGTTTGGGAAGGAGGTACACACTTTCACTTCAATTATTTCTATCTTTGCAAGCATAGACAGAGAAGACTTGGTGCATCTATGGAGATTGATAGAGGCCAAGTATACAGCTGAAGCACCTACTTCAGCAAATGGAATAAGACTATGGCACACATTTTTGACTTTGTGTGGTCCAAGGGAAGCAGATCCTGCCATATGGAAGGATCTTGAAGATGACCTTAGTGGTCTTCATTGGAGGCTTTATTCTACTTGTGGTGTGTTTCATTTGAGCTCTACAAAGTTTTTAGAGTATCTACTTGTGGATGCTGACTATTTCTTGTCCAAAGAAGTATTGGAGAAGATGAAGGAGACACCCTTGGAGATTGATTATACTAGTGACGTGGCCAAAGACTTAATTAGATATGTTTATCACCAACATAAGATGTTTTTGTAAGATTCCTCCTAAGCCTTAAGTTTTTATTCAGAAACTTGATCATTGGAATAGGTATCAAGTTTAGGGGAGGATTGTTGGGAATAAATTATGGGTCAGTTCACTAGACGCTGATAAGAAGAATTCAAGCGCTTATAAGATGACATTGGACGCTGACAGCCAAGCGTTGACATTTGAAGAAGTCAACGCTGACAGCCTTGAAGACTAGCACTGATGGAATATATCTTCATACGAATCTTTTTGTTTATTTGTTTCTTTATTTGTGTATGGTAAAGATAAGCTCGACATTGTATTTTCCATTATTATCTTTACCTAGAATAGTTGATTCGTAGCTTATTGTACAAGACTTCTTAATATATAAAAGAAGATCTTTTAGGTTAATGTTAATCATCAGTTATAATAAGTTTTCACAAGTTAAACCTCTTTCATTGTAATCAAGTTCGATCATTCTAATACAAGTGAAAGTTTGTTTAACATCTTTGTGTTTTAGATTAAGTGTTAATTCCGCATAACACTTAGTTACTTTATTCATAAGCAAAGGTTTCTCTACGTGTATTACTTGATCTAATATCGTATACACAAAGCTTAATCGATCTAAGTTTGGGATCAACAGGATCAAAAATAGTCCTTATCTTGGATGGGAGTTAGTTTTTCTCGTTAAGTGGTAAAAAGTGAGGGGTATTTTGGTCCTTTACTAACTAACCCATGCCTTTATATCACCCAGACCCATTTCTCATTCTTATCTCTCTCTCTTATTTCACGTCTCTCTCTCTCTCTTATCTATCACCAACCACCACGGGGTCTCTTTCATTCTTATCTCGTCCTTATTAATCAATCGATGTCATACTTTTTCAGATCGAAGCCAATTGAAATCAAGTTTTAGAAACGATCACCACCATGACCGAATCATTTTGTCTTTGCGTTAAAGTTGAGCTTAAACAATGTGTGTGGTCCCAAGTATGCTCGTTGAAAGAATAAAGAATTGTGTGTGGTCCCAACTCCCAAGTATGCTCGTTGAAAGAATAAAGAATTGTTGATTGGAGTACACAACAAAAGTTTGTATGTGGACTACACATTGAAAGTGACGTGATGTGCTCATTGGTCATCACATGAGGTGGTCCTTTAAAACACATTTATTACTCTGCTCGTACATTAAGGTGATAAAGTAGATGTGTATGCACAAGTTTTTGGTCACAGTATGCCAAAAGTAAAGGTGACAGGATTAGGAGATTAATTTGGATCTGTTTTTTTTTTATGACGGTGGGATTAAGAGAAAAAAAGGTGGATTAGTTTGTGATTGAATAGATGTAGGTGACGGTGGAGAAAATATGGATAGATGTCATTGGTGGGGTTAGGTGGTGTTACACATGGGGTTACACATGATTTTGGATAGGCTTTTGTGGGTAAAGTTTAACATGTCTCCCACAGGAGTGTTCATCGAGTCAAATTACCACTTTTGCAGTGGCCGCTGATGAGAGTAGTAGAAGTGTCATCACTAGGAACCAATCTCTGTTCGTGCATATGTGTCAAGAGCATCTTTGCGCGACTCGGTTTCCCCTCTTTGCAGTACCCACTGATTATTTGGATCTGGGTTTGTACAAGATATAGGATTTTTTAGTTGTTGATCTTCGATTTTGGATCTTGTAATGGATTTCGTTGAGAATCTTGTGATGGTGATTGATTTTTATGTATGAATCGGTGGTGTGGATCTGTTTTTTTTATGAACTTTCTGGTGATGATAAGATGTGGATGATAAGATGTGGGTTTGAAGATCCGGTTTTTTGTGATGATGTGTGTTTTTGTGTGTGTGTGTGTGTGTGATGTGGGTGGGTTTTATGCATTAAAGGAAGAAAAATATTGAAAGGACTAAAATACCCTTTTAGCCATAAAACTTAACAGCTAAACTAACTCCCATCCAAGATAGGGACTATTTTTTATCCAACTTGTAAACGATAGGGACGACTGGTGTACTTATTTTGAAATAGGGACGAGACTTAATTTTCAGTGCAAACGATAGGGACTATTCTTGAAATTTTTTCAAAAAATAAACTAACACCTAAATCAATAATTTGGTCAAACAAGAAGAACGATTTAAGAAATCTACTTAATTTAATATAAAGTTCTTTTACCTACCTGCTGCAAATGTAGCTATCTATCTCGATCTTTTGAATTTTATTTTTTAATTTTTACACACATTCTTGTTGACTATATTCAATTTCACACATTGCTCTTTCCCTCAACAAATTTTATTATTCATTATTTTTTTGATATAGAGTGTGGCCTCGTATTTTCAGATAGGCGAGTACCCGCGCATAGCGGCGGAAATTCCTAGCGACAAATAATTAACGATATGCGATATTATGTGAGTGTTTAGTGTAACGTTCTAAATAAAACGTGAAAATTTTAAAATGCTTAGACTGTCAAATTCAAAGCTTTCATCAACTTTACATTCTGCAAACACCACTAACATCGTTACCAGCAATAATTCACACTCAAGAACACAACCTTCAAGAGAATCTTGCCTAGATCCTGATTTCATTTGTGAGCCCTGCAATATTTTAACCCGCAATTAAAATCTAACTGATACTAAAGTAATAAAATCATCAACCTGGTGTATAATGTAAACGAGTACATAAAACTTACATTTTCAGAATTTCCGTCACTTCCTTCACTTGAACCTTCACTTCCACTTTCAGCGCTGAAAGTTGAAGATCGAATTTAGAACATCAAAACAAACGAATACAAAGCAACACCCAATTGCATAGAATCATGCTTAAAGTTTCATGATTCAATCACTATACCTTTTGGGGTAACCTCCGTTAGTAGCTGCTTTGTTTTGTTCATTTTTCTTGCCTGTAATCATATTTAGACTGCCCAGACTTCCTTTCGATCTTTTAATGGGAAGTTTTTCCTTCCCTTCCGGCGACTTTCCATCAACTTCCGCATTGCCAGAAGTATTACCCTGTACATAATCCACAATTCACATTTTAAAAATTATGTTTTACACTCTATAAAACCCGTATAGTATAGTAACTCAGGCAACTCACAGAAGCTTCAGCCACACCATTTGGAGAAGGCATTGCATATAGAGCATAAGGATATGAACCCTGGTAAGAGACAAAGAGATTTTTACAATATCATCTTTGGGGAATAAGAAAATATTAACAAACGCAAATTATTATGATTAACAAGATGATACCGGAGGCATAGATGGATGAGCGTCAATGCCACCGGGGGGATACATAACATATGGATGAGGAGGAGTACCATAAGGTGGCATTAGATGCTGCAAATCCACAAAGAGATAAGAAGATTAAGAACAATAGACGTAACCTTATGACGAACCAACCAACTAAACGTAGAGAAATATTTTTCAAATATGTATATATTTGCTATTATCAACTTCAAGCTACATGAACAACAATGAACAAACTAAGACCTAAGTAGATGTCAAGATCAACCAAAAAAGCTGCATTTCGCCAATATGAGGTATCAATTGTCCCGTCCTCAACTATAATTTAAGCACTATTTTGGACCAACCTCATCAACAATAAAAGGTACTTTATGCGGAAGTTACACAATAAACTAAGCCGAGAATGAGATGACAATTTTCCAAATTCTAATCATTAATTACTCACATGACCTAATTCTTCACAAAGTAAACACTACCTTAGAATATCACATATCTCAGATACTGTACAAGTATATCAAATACCAAACCGCCACATACCACAGACATCAAAAGATCTTATACAGTTGAGAAAAGATTAAGTCGCCAAATATAGTTGGTCAAACTTGGCAAGCAAGACTATATTTAAGTTTTTAGAAAGTTAAATGATACAAAATAACAGCACATGACCCAAAAAGTGGGTCCATGATCTAAACTACTCAGATTCTATGAAATGACCATCGCATCATATAATGCCGTCTAAAAGTGTAACAGATTATTTAAGCTTATCTACCATTCTACCTAAACATCAAGAAAAATAAAAAACATACCTAGAACTTAAGTAACAATAATGCATAGTACCTGAACCCCCCACATGTAGGGGTGAGCTTGCGGACTTGATGCCATGTACCCATGTGGAGGCATATGAGGATATGGCTGTTCAAGGTTTACATACCGCCTACGCTTAGTAAAATATCACAAAAAGAACACCAATTTGTGAAAGTTCAATTGTTTAAGAATGCACCTCAAACCCACTCCAATCAGAATTGACTGTACCAGTCGTAGTACCTGAAGTCTGCTCCTGAAAAAGAAAGATATATTGCATATTAATACATTACGAGGTAAACATATAGAAACGTGACAAGACAAAGAGAGACGAACTCACTTGTGAATTCTCCGGCTTTGACTCCTTTGAGGAGTCTTTTGCCTCCTTGGGGGATTTATCCATCTCACTGCTTCCCATTACTCAAAATGAGTACGAGTTACAGTATCCTATAACCATCCTATTATTAAATTTAAGAACACGTACATTAATAAATTATAAATAGAAGTAACAAAAAAACATAAATATTAAGAAAACATAAACCGAGTTGAATTAATCAATTTGACTAACACTGGCTAAAGATAGAAGCTTTATAGATCAAGACATTTAAACTTCCTAAACACCATGTTACGCGATGAACAAATTCACAACAAAAGATAAAAGCTGGGCAATTTAGATACCGTACAACTACAGGCTCGGCAAAAACAGTGTTTCTCAAAACACACCACAGAGACTTCATAAAGCAAAATATTAGAACTTCCCAAATCACGATATCAGTGACTAACACTTCACAACAAAACATAGAGGTCATGCGATTTAAATATACACGTAGCAGAAACCGACTTAACGTATTAACATTTTACACTCAAACTCATGTTCCCGTAAACATAACTCACAGACTTTATACAACAACACATCTAAACATCATAAAAAATACCGAATCATAACAAACAGATATACCCCTCAAAAACAGCATACTTCCAAACAAATTAAGTTAAGGGCTTATTGTCTAAAAAGTATCTTACTTGATGTTTTTGGGTTGTACGTACGATCGTTAGATTGGACTATTTTAATTTTTGATTCCCAAAGATACTTGATTCGATACCCAAAAATACGTCAATCGATACACAGAATAACTGAAATTCAAAAATACGTCAAAAAAGTGATGAGTAAGATTCGTTTTCAGACTATTAGTCCTAAAGTTAACTAATTTTACGTGAAGTAAACAAAATAAACATGACCCAGAAAAGTATAACTGTCTACTAATTAACAAGAATAACATAAATTAAATTAATTTCCCCTAAAATTAAGCAAAACAAATACAACCAACAAATTAATCATAAAAGCCTAAATTAATCTAATTTCACCTAAAGGGGGTGTTTGTTTCGGCTATATAGCCGGCTTATGGCTTATTTGACTTTAGGAGTATGTCTCATAAGCACACTTTCTGTGGCTTATTTCGAAACTTTCCGGCTTATATAAGCTTATTAGGACCTAATAAACTTACAGAAGCCGAAAATCAATCTAATTTCACCTAAGGGGGTGTCTGTTTCGGCTTATACAGCCGACTTCAGCTTATTTAATTTTGGGCCTATGTTTCATAACCTCATTTTTGTGGCTTATTTCGAAACTTTCCGGCTTATATAAGCTTATTATGACCTAATAAACTTATATAAGCCGCAAAGTTTCATAATAAGCCACAACAAAACGAGTTTACGAAACATAAGCCCAAAAACAGATAAGCCATAAGCCTGCTAAAAATAACCCACATAACAAAACCAACTTAATTAACTACATAACCCAGATAAAAAAACAGCTAATTAATCATAAAAACCTAAATTAATCTAATTTCACCTAAAGGGGGTGTTTGTTTCGCCTTATATAGCCGGGTTATACAAGCTAATCAGGACCTAGTAAACTTAAAGAACCCGAAAAGTTTCAAAATAAGTCACAAAAACTGTGTGTATGAAACATAAGCCCAAAACCAAATAAGCCGGCTACATAAACCGAAACATACAAAACAATAAAGTTTTCAATACATTTTGGAAATTCAAAAAAATCAACTTATTTAATTTACCGAATATCTTAACTGAACTTTTTTTTATCTGAAAATTTAATAGTTTTAAAAAGTTAACTTATGAGTCCAATGTTTAGAACCTATACAAGATATTTACAACCTTGATGTACTACCAATTTCCAAAGTTTCACATTTCAGATTTTCTCGTATTACTCGTTTTACAGAATCTATAGTTGAATTTATGACTAAAATAATCACCAATAAAATTAAACTATAGTAATATTTTAGTTTTACTAAAATAATCAGTATATAAAATTAAAAACATTATATAATAATATAATACCATTATTTCACGTAACATTTCAAATCACAAGTGACACATACAACATTTTAGAAGGGAGATGCAGTTTATGGCGAGAAGCAGCAGATCCAAAAGGCAACGACAAAAGATAGATCTGTAGGACAAACCATAAAAATGTGAAATGAATAGGTCAAAGAATTAATATACATCACTACATAAAATAATATATACATACCTCAAAAAGTAGGGGTTGTTCCAGAAGTTTTGATGGTGGTGGGAGTCGATAGTGATGGAAGGCTGCTTTCGGGAGACGATAAGGCCGGTGGCCGCAACCGGCTGTAAGAAAAATAATGAAAATGTTATAAACACCTAGAGTATGGGCTGACGTGGCAACAATAGGTTTTTGTAACTCATTTTCAGCGGTGGCTGAATTACTTGGCCATACACGATGGTAAATCTACAAAAAAGATTAGTAAAATATGTTTACAAGAAATTAACATCTATATGATAAACCCTTAAAACGTGATAAAGAAAAATGTAAAGAGTCCATAATGGATCTGATACTTTTATAACTACATATTGATGATAAAAATATATATAAATTGGCTAATCCGCCTTTTCAAACTGTTAACTGCCATGTGAATGCACGTATGTATCATACCATTTATGTTATCCACAAAGAGAATAAATGTATTCACTTCATCAATAGGTGATTGCAATTCTTAGCCATTGTTGAAGTCATCATCCGAGTCATCTTCATAGTCATCAATTGATCATAACGCCTTTGCCTGGGGTTAAAAATATCGTATTAGAAGCACAAAAAGGCTTCAATTTTCAAACTGAATCTTTACAAACCTAGGCAGCCAAAATTTTAAGCAATATGATAATTGATTACCAGTTTCCTAAGTAAGCAAGATGTTGCTATGTTTTGTGATCTCTGAGTGCGGCATCTACAACACCACCATCATCCGACCTCAACATTCCGACGACCACCATTGTCAGGCCAGGCCCCAACTGAGACCACCACCTCCAACAACATAACGACCACCACCCGATAACTCAAAACAACCACAAACGCATCTAAGCCACCTAGCACACTAAAACCACCCGGTCTTCCGAAACCATGCCATTAGTTTCGTAGACGGCAATAAAAGTGGCGGCAGCGTGGGTCTGTGGTAAGAGAGATGGATTTTGGTTAATGGTGGCGGCGGCCGTGTTTATAGGGACGGTGGTGGAGGATGGCGGCTGTTAGGTTGATGTGGCTGTAGAAGGAATTAGGGTTTGTGGAGATGTTGAGATGCAAAGAATAAGGTTTTGGTGTGGCTAGTTCTTTTGGTGGCGGTTAGGTTAATGGCGGCAGTAAAAGGGATTTAGGGATTTAGGTCAGGGAGAGAGAGAGGAGATGAGATGAGCTGTTTTGTGTAATGTGTTTATTAGTATAAAGGATAAAGATGATAGGGCCCATAAAACAACTTTCAATCATTCTATCTTTCAACTTTCAACTAAATACATTTTTCCTTTATAAAGGAGTTAAGATATGGAAAAATATGGTAACATCGTTCGCGTTAAAAGATATTGTTTGCTGAATAGAAGAAACTATAAAACATATTTTAGTTAAGTTTAATCTTTAGCTTGACGCTTAGAACTAATTTTCCCCTTTCTAGTAACGCAAAAAAATCGTTGCTTGTCTCTTGTTTAAACCGAAACAAGGTCAGCGTGGATGGAAGAAGTTTGCATCTAAACCTCTACAAACTAAATTCCAAACTGCTCCTACAATTACTAACACACCGACTCCTATGCCTAAACAACCAAGCAGGAGGTTGAGCCACCACCTTACTGATTTTATGGGTGGTTTTTTGATCGCAAGCCACATGAGACTTGGGTACCCGAATGTCAAATGCAACGCAATCCCTCCAACGAGTAGTGAAAGGCTTTGAAGAAACGGGAAAGCAACCGATATAAAGAAGGTAAAACCTCCGAAAATGATTCTAATCGTGACACTGGCAAATTTTGAGCATTCTTGGTTTGTTTTGCTTACATAAGCACGCTCCAAGTTGTCGTAGACTACCATGCTGTAGATTTGGAAAGCAGTAACACAACTAATAACAACTTGCACATATATGAGACCTAATAGTGGCTTTGACATGTGGTGGTGAAGGGTGGTTGAAAGAGCCGTAAGCAGTCCTCCAATGGATGGAAACTGCAATCACTTTAAGTATTCAGTAGATACATTGTTGAATTTACATTTGATGGTTGTTATTTATAAATATAAATTTTGCTAACCTTGTTTCCAAATGACCAATATCCAACAATCGAAAAGGGAAAGAAACACATTGCAATGATATGATATGATACTAAAACTCCTTTCCACATAGGCCTGGATGATGAGCGACTTGGGGTTGATGGCATTGTACCCTATAACGATACACGAAAGAATAATTAAACTGCCGTACATATATATGACGAGGATGATAAAAGCATGCCTATCATAGTGTGGTTTTTATAAGAAAGTGTACCTGGATCTCTAACACAACATTATGGCCTCTGAAGACAACCGCAATGATCCCAAGTGCATTCAAAATACTTCGAACTCGACTAGCTTCTGACGTGAAAACATCTGACGGTTCATAAACAACATCATCTACCCTTCCTTTAGCAACGAAAGCTACCCATAAGATCGTACAATACCCAGCAGCCATAATAGCTCCAAGAAATGAGACCAACGCTACAGAATGCAAGTTTGGCAAAAACAGGGACACCAGGATTGCTAAGCATATGAAAACCAAGAACCATTCTGTCGTTGTCAAGGGGTGTTTCGAAGAGCAATCCCCACACAAAAGTTGATAGAATAGTTTCATTGTTTGACCCCCTGTGATTATGAATAACACACATGTACCTCCTGAAAGATACATCACCGGAAACAATGCGAATATTTTTCCGAACTTTTCACCTGCAAAAGTCATTCAAATAGTAAAATTATGTTAGTTATATATAAAGATGCACCTTTTCAATGTTATTTTCTTAGACATATATGATAAATCATATACATACCGAAGGCGGCTATTGAAAGTTGAAGGTATCTGCTATAACGAGTATCAGGAACAGATTCATGAAGACTCACTAGCAATCCAATGGTGTAGAGCTGCCATACAAATGCTAGTGACAAACAAAGAATTCCCCAAAACCTATAAACACAAAAAAAAAAACAAAAAAACTTTCAATGTTGATTATAACAATAAAGAATATGTGAATATCACGTAAATCGATCGCGTTTACGACATTACCATCCCATGCATACAAAGGCGAGGGGAAGAGAAAGTGTTTGGATTCCGATTCCAGACTTAAGCAAATGGAAGGTGGCTGTCCAAGAATTCCCTCGTCTTGATTCAGTGATGGGAAACCAATCATCCGATGGTTGATTGTTATCGTCCCGTTCTTTGCTGGAATCAGAGTCCAAAGTGGTGGTGGTTTCGTGCTCTGGCATGTGCTTGCTTGTAATATCACCATCGTCATTTACGATAGGAATCCGATTATCGAAACAAACTTCTCCTTGCTTACATTTATTCACAGTTTCGCCCATAAGTCCCTACAATTACTCACCTTAACTATGTGTGTTTTTTTAGAGAGAAAAAGAGAGGAATAGATTTTGATAGATGATGAAGAATAGATTCAGACAAATGAGACCATTTATAGTTAAATCTCGATCTTTATCTTAAAATTTTACGATTTTATGATACTGTAAAGCAAAAATGATCTGGATCTTATGTAGGATCTTTGCATAGTTAAGATTTTATAGGATCCCGATCTTGATCATAGGATCTTAGGATCTACTACGATCTGATCTTATTTTTTCTCGAACAACAAACTAAAAAGTTACAAATTTATAGGTTCTATTTTGTACTATAATCTAAAAAACAGATGTAAATCTTCTTATACATTTCATAACCATAATTAGGACCATATTTTTTATAAAATATTCGTATAATTTTGTGTTTACCATGTATATTAATTTTTAAATTTGTAAAATATTGCAAAGACTACTAAAAAGTTATATTATAGTAAGATCTTACAATCCCGATCCTACTTTACGATTTCGATCTTACAAAGACAAAAACGATCTTAAGTAAAATCTCGATCTTAAAAACCTTAGTCAACACTAAGAGCAAGTGCATGTATACGTCACCACTCACCATATATGAAACATATGACGCGTATATATATTACGTACAACCTTACGATTTATTTCAGAATTTAGATTCTTTGACATTTTAATAGGAGCATTTAGTCAACATGTAATCATGTATGCTTTTATTTTAACGAATAATGAAAAGGGTGTTTATTCATTTATTTTTGGGGAGAGTGTGATGCAGAAAATGGAACTTCGCCGATGACGTAGTTCAATTTTCAAATCGTTAACAATCTAACATTTTTTAAATTGATTATAGAAAAACAAAAATGATACCTTTGTACAAAATAATGTAGAAAACTACCGAGTTATATACACTAAGGTATACCAACTTAATCGCACAAGTCTCCCATGTGCAACTTGTAAAACAAACGAAAAATGAAATAAAATAGATTAAGGTCACGCATGACGTCTGTAATAGAAAATTAGTTTCTACACCAAAGTTGACCGGTGAAAGAAAGATTTTAAAAAGAGCATAGTCAATTAAGGTCATGCATGCACAAAACACAATTACAAACACAACACATTTTGTAATAAGAGCATAGGGTACGGGAAGTTTTCATCTCGTGTTGTGTGAAAACGCCATCTGAAAACGCGACCAACCACACCCAGCCTTGAATTTTCGTGTCTTGCGTATAGGGCACGACGCACGTTTTTACGCGAAAACGTGACACGAAAACGCGAGAACCGTATCGTGTCTCGCGTTTTCGTGCATTTATTATTTATTTTAATTTTTTTAAACGAATGGTTTCTTGACACGTGGAAATTTGAGGGGGCAGCTTGTTTCTCATGGCTCAAGCCAACGAAAAAGGCTTAATTTTGGTGTTGTGAAAATATTTTCACAAAACTTATCGTACCGTGTAAATTTTTTGGTGTTGTGGAATGGCTCAAGCCAACCACACCCCGTGCTCTAAAGAAAGATTTTTAAAAGAGCATAGTCAATTAAGGTTAGTCTCGTTTTACTGCATGACATTAGTAGAACAAATGATAACTACAATGTACGCCCAACTTCTCTTGGCAATTGGTAATGGACTAATGGATGAAACATGTTTTATGTTTATACTTTTCAAGTTCGGGTTGGTAAATTTTTAAAACAGTGATCGTTGAATAAGTCAAATATACACCTTTCACATTCCAAAGAATCAACCGACTGAACCAATTAGATTTATGCCTTATGTGACATCGAAAGAGTCAACTATATTTCTTCAATTGTAATATGGCGAAAAACTTATAAATGTTATTCACTAAATGGTGGAAGCTTGACGATCCCAAATTACACTTACATCTCGGTCTCGAACAAAGTTAGGTTGTTTATGGAAGATGTTGGGGGTATTACATATGTTGTGCAAAAAACCATTAGCTTTTATAGGTTCTTTGTAATTTTTGTTTCTACCTTTAGCTAGACTTTAGTAGAATTCATTGTTCAATTTTTTTTAAAAAATTCGACTATTAACGTTTTGCAATTAACTATAGAAATCAATTTTTTTAGTGGTTTAGCGGAAATATGTACAAGAGTAATTTTCGCAGAATTTTGTCTATTGAGGCACGGTATGATACACTGGATTCTTAACTACTAACATCATTTCGTAATTGAATCATGTAATGTATTCCTTGCATTTTTGGTTTTCTCTATAATATAGTAGTACCTTCTCACTTAGGGTAGCATAGGGTTCGTACTGTATCGGACTGAGAACTTAAATGGTCAGAAACTTTGGACCGAGACCGGACTATTACCGAGAACTGAAATGGTCTGAAACTTCGGTTCGGTCATCGGTCTGGTCTAATCCTTTAAGGAAAAATCGAGGAGATTTTTGGTAAGACCAAACTGGACCAATGACCGAAATGGTCCAAAACTCGGACCGAAAACCGGATCGAAATTGTACGGTCTGGTTCAGATCGGTCGAGTCCAATTTTTTGGTCTGAATCAATTTTGAGTCTATTATGCTCAGCCCTATTCTTACTATCTCCCATCTACTAAAGAAAATATAAACAGCTACACCTAAAATTTAGCATAATCGATGTATATTTTTTTAACCATGATATAAACATCATAAAAAACTGAATTAAGACGAAGAATAAATACACATTTCGATTAACAACGTGCATTTAAAATATATTTTAAAAAAAATTCATGTTTTTCTTTTCAAATTAATAATATATAAAAAATTAATAAATGCCCCAAACACTCACGAAACATCTCTTATCTTCATCCTTAAGTGCATCAATATCCTTCCTTTCTCTTTTTCATTCATCGTAGAAAATTGCATAAAATATATCTTTTTTTTAACAAAAACATAAAATATATCTTAATACATATCTTTTATGAAAAAGACAAAGTATATATTCGCAAAAAATACTTTAAGTCAAAAAAGAATCTTCATATTTGTTTGTTTAAATATGTGACGGGAAGATGGAGCTTCACAATTTGCAATACCATAATTTAATCTATGTGTTATTAGTTAAATGATTGGTACATAGAAAAAAACAAAGAAGATACCCTCGTACGAAAAAAAGTGTAAGGAACTGGGAAGAGATCCCCTACATCCCTTATAATATCATAATCATCATGGATCAATCTGAAGCATCCATCTCATAATGATCTAACGGTTCAGATTAAACCAACCTCCCACATAAGATCTCTTATTTTTCACACACGCACAAAAAACAAAATATCGAGATCCTAAAAAACCTCACCGGCGACCACCACAACAACCCCAATAACCTTTTTTCCTGCGACCATCACAACAACCCCACATTCTTCCTGCGACCACCACAACAAGCCCACCTTCTTCCGCGACTACCACAACAACCGCTGTCTTTTCCGGCGAACTCCACACCAACCCACCCTATTCCGACGACGTTAATAACAAATCACCTTTTTCCGACAGCCTCTACAAGAATCCACTATTTTCCGGTGACTTTCACAAGAAACCCACTTCTCCGGTGACTTTCACAACATATCCACCACTTCCAGGTAATAATATAGGTAAATCACATGTTATGATATTTTATGCACACCATGTGTTTGATGAAATGACACAATGAAAGTCACATGTGATTTAGTAAGTTCTAATTTATGAATGAGCATTTTATTGAAGTATGGTCGATTTTTGTAGATGATAAACTGATTACAAAAGTAAGACTTATAATTACTGAACTGGGAATATGACTCGTATATGAGTCGTTGTGACTCATACATGAGTCATCGTCACTCATATATGAGTCACGGTGACTCATGTATGAGTCGCTGCAACTCATATATGACTCACGGTGACTCATATATGAAACTATACATATGTAAGTTGTTAGCCCTATATTTTATATAGTCGAACAAGAATGTAATAGGTCATCTTAGTCGTTAAAAGGTCTTGTATTGTAATAGGTTAGTCGGGAAAACCGGGCTTGGACTTTAAGCTAATATTGTATAAGTTAGGGGCGTAAGCCCAAAACAAAGTCAAGCCCGGCCCAAGTCACAAACCCACGACCCATGGAAAGCCCATTGGTTCGTGGGTATATAACCCTCTTTCACATGTGAAAGAGGGTGTTGGTTCATTTCATAAAACATATAGTTTTAGTGTAAACCTTCCATTTCTCTCTCTACTTTCTCTTTCTACTTTTCTACTATTTCTCTCTCTAAGAATCTTGTGCTATGGATTGAATGGGAACAACATTTGGTATCAAGAGCCTATAGTGGATAGGTGATTGAAGATTCGTGTGTGGTGTTCTTGATTTTTCGTGACTTTTTTGATCCATATCTCACGTCCCATTTTTCTTTTTGTGTTTTTATGGTCTTTTCTTGATACAAATCATCTACATACTAGTAGTAGTGATTTGGGTATCTTGGTTTTGGCTAAAACACAAATCTTTTGGATCAAAAGTTGCGAAATTTCTTGTTCTTCTTCATTCCGAAATTCAAGCAGGTGTTGCCATCGGAAAGTACAAAGTGTGAGGCTCGATCGCAATAATCCAAGGATTCCACTTTGCGATCACTGTATTGCGATACCTTATTCCGATCTGGATATTCCGATCGTGCATTGCGATCTGGGATTCCGACGGGTTTAAGGGTTTTTTAAGTCGTTACTCTGTCCAATTTGTCTCAGCCACATTCCGATCTAACATTGCGACAGCATATTGCGATCTGAACATTCCGACAGCCACATTCCGACAAAACATTCCGATCTGGACATTGCGACAGTGCATTACGATAGAACATTCCGATCTGAACATTCCGATTGGACATTCCGATTTGACATTCCGATCTGATCATTCCGATAAGTATTCCGATGGACATTCCGATGGGTATTTTGTTTGAGTAATTTTTGGACTTAGCCACTATCTAGATTAGTTTCGGAACGTAGTTTACACGAAGATTAAAAAAAAAAAAAAAAAAAAAAAGAGTTAAAATTTTTAGGTCAACTAAATTCAAATTTTTTCCCTACTAGTTTTTGGCTATTTCTAACTCAAATTCAAAATTTGGCAATACAAAATTTTTCGGCTTACCGTTTTGTCAGACTGAGAAATTTATTGTCGGGCTGAGAAAAGAATTTTTGAATTTTCGGAATTTCAATTTTAACCACACATCATCACAACAAATCCACTAAGATCTGCAATTCATCCACAAGTAGTCACCATGTCTAACAACAACATCAACATTGCAACTGCTAATCAAATTCGTTTGGAACAAGGTGGCAACGGTAACCCACTTGTGCTCACTGCCGGTTGCTACGTTCAATGGAGATCTCGTTTTCTCAGATTTCTCGATGGAAAAGAAAACCGAACTGCTCTTCGTCACTGCCTTGAGAATCCACCTCCAGTTTTTGAATTCAAACCAATTACAACACAGGCAGAGGATGGTACTTCATCAACTATACGAGCTATGGAGGATTTTGACACATGTTCTGCTGAGAAAAAGAAACTCCTCCAAGCTGAAGTTGATGTTGTAAACTTCATACTCACTGGAATTGATAACGACATCTATTCCACAGTTGATGCATGTCCTAATGCCATGGAAATGTGGAATGCAATTCATCGATTGAAGCAAGGTGAGTCGATCAATGTTCAAGATCTCGAGACTAATCTACTTTGGGAGTTTGGAAAATTCACATCTGAAGATGGTGAATCCATTGAATCATATTACTCGAGATTCTATAAAATGATGAATGAGCTTGTCAGAAATCAGTGCACCATCTCCAATCATCATGCCAATGTTAAGTTTCTACTTCAACTCAAACCGGAATGGCAAAGGTTTGTGACTTTGGTCAAACAAAGGGAGGATATCAAGACTATATCTTACCACAAACTTTATGATATCTTGAAACAACATCAGAATGAAGTGAATGAACTAAGGGCTGAAAAGGCAGAACGGTCTGCTAATTCTATTGCTTTTGTGGCTGCTACTTCAATAAAACCCGTTCCTCGTCAACAACCACCTACTCATTCCTCAAAGTCATCAAGTTCATCCACCAAACCTCTAGCTGCTGCTAAACACAAAGCAAAAGCAATTGTCCCCACTCCACCTCCAAAGTATGACACCGAGTCAGATGGAGACAGTGATGATGAACAAACTTCAAGGGACAAGAAGATTGAAGAACTCATGTCTTTACTCACCACAACTTATAAGAAGATCTACAAACCTACCAACAACAACCTCAGATCATCATCCAATGCTAGATATAAGGAAGTTGATCATGCACCTAGGTATGATCGTGATGCTAGGTATGATAATCAGAGGATGATGAATCAAGTTGGGGCTAAAGATACTGTAGGCACTCCGGTGGTGCAGAAGACTGGGATTCAATGCTTCAACTGCAAGGGATTTGGGCACATGGCTAGGGAATGTAAGAAGCCAAAACGGGTTAAGGATTCGGGATATCACAAGGAAAAGATGTTGCTGTGCAAGAAAGAAGAAGCAGGAATTCCACTCACAGCAGATGAAGTTGACTGGCGTGATGACACTGATGATGAAGCCGATGATCAAGAACTAGAGGCACATTATGTGTACATGGCAAAGATTCAAGAAGTGCTTCCAGAGACTGCTGATACTCCTGGACCTATCTTTGATACTGAGCCAATTGAAAAGGTACCAACAAATGATAACTATAATGTGTTTGCTAATGAACGACGGCATCCTGAGCAACCCGAAAGCATCGATGACACATATGTAATGGACACGGAGGATAGCAATATCTCTATGGATTCACAACATATGTGTAATGATGAAGGTAATGCTGCTCAGGATACTGACTCAGATGAGGACCGTGATTTGCTTGCGTCTATAATTGAGTCTTTAAAACATGAAATTGAGGAAAACAAAGATGCTAATAAACGTTTGAAGCAAGCAAACACATCCTTAGCCGAGGAGATAGACAGGCTTAAAGAGTGTGATTATGTAAAAGAAGCTGATCGACAGGATGCAATAGCTAATGGTTTGGTATATGAACGTAAGGTGCTCAACAAACAATATTGTTCTGAAGTAACACACGAAATTCATATGTCAAAACAGAAGATATCGGAACTTGAAGAACAACTGCTGCTACATAAACTTCAAATTACTGAATTGGAGTCGGTTAACAAAGAACAAACTGAGCTTTATAAAACTCGCGAAGAAAAGGATATTGAAAAAATTCTTGCTTTGGAAAAGAGAGTCGACACGTTAAACAACATTGTTTACAAAACGGGTCAGTCTATTCAAACTATGAATATGCTCAATAGAAATATGAAAACGAGTTTTGTCAAGCCTGAATATCTCAAGAAAGCTCAAAGTACCAAGCATGCTCTTTATGATATCGGTTGTTATGTTGATAATCTTGCTCTTATGCTTTCCCCTGACTGCGACGAAATCATTCGTCAACAAGAAGAAAGTCGATCAAACTTAAGTGATTTAATAAACCTTTCTGATTCTAACAATCATATTAAGTTTGTGCCACAAAAAGAACTTTCAAAAGAACAAAAGATGTATAATAGTGTTCCACCACCAAGTGATGAACCACAAAAGAAAGTTTCTTTAAAAAGGAGTTTCAAAAAGCAATCAATTTTGTTAGAAAAGCGAATTTTGGATGAAAAACGTAAATGGGATGAGAAAAGCAAAAGTGTTCAGCAATTTGAGTTTATAAAACAAGGGGTTTTAAATTTGTACAAAGGTGTCGTCGACTATGAAAAAGTTTCTAGGGATACCATTTGGAATATTAAACCTAACCCACAAGTAGAAGTCGTCATTCAACAATGCATTGTTCCAACCATTGATGATCTTTCAAAAAATGTGGAAATGTTTTATAATGCTCTCACTGAGGAAATGTTAACTGATTTAAGCTATGTCAAATCTCTTGAAGTTGAACTTGATTTTCTTCAAATTAAATTAAAGACACAAGAACACCAACTTTCTAACCAAATTGATCGACTTTCTAAGGAATATTTTTATGCTGACCATATGAATGCTATACTTGGTGTGTATACCGATCTTGATCAATATTGTCATGTAGCATGTCTAGCGTCAGAATCAGACGAAAAATGTCGAAATCTTGAAGTAGAGCTTTCAAAACAAATTCAGTCATACAACAAACTTTCGAAAAGTTTTTCTAAACTTGAGAAACACTCCATTTCTCTTGAACTTGCTTCACAAAAAGGTGAAAAATCTCATAATCATAAAAAGTGTCAAGAAATGTCAGCTTCTTCGTTTCGTCTACTAAATGAAAAAGATTTCGAAATAAATGATTTGAAAGCTCAGCTAAAAGAAAGGGACATAGCCATAAGTGAGTTACAGAAACTCATTGAGAAAATGAAAGGAAAGTCTGTTTTGGGTAAACCATCCGCCATTCGTCAACCGAATGCGGTTAAATGCCCTAAATCATCTATTTTGGGACAATCCCCACAGACTTTGCCTAATATAGGAAATGATAAGAGTACAAATGTGATAGCACCTGGAATGTATAAGATGAACACTAGGTCCACTCAATCTGGAACAACGCAGTTACCTCAGAATACTAGGAAAACTAATCAACGTATGTCTTCTTCTACAGGAGCAAACCCCACTACTAGCGTTAGCGGACCACATCTTAAGAGCACTAGAATTGAAGATAGAGTCATGCCTAACAATAGTCAAGGGAAGAAGAATGAAGTAGAAGATCACCGTAGGAATTTTAAGTTTTCTAAGAATAAAACGTCTGTAACTGCTTGTAATGACAGTTTAAATGCTAAGACCTTGAATGTTGAATTTGTTTGTGTTGAATGTGGAAAATGTGTTCGTACTTTCAATCATGATGCTTGTGCTCTTAATTATAATGGCGTGAATACTAGAACTAGGAAGCCTATTCGTATGCCCACTAGTACTAGTAAACCCACAAGAACTTTGAACCAATCCACTGAGCAACCACTTAAGAAACTAAGTGCGTTAGAATCCACTACTCTACGTAAACAAAGCAGGTTAAAGAAGCTTTATGAGAACATGATTAGGACATGTACACGGGGGTATTCAAGATTTACACCACCCGGATACAAATGGGTACCTAAGACAACCCCGATTATAATTGGGTCTATGAATGTTAGCTTGCCTTTAGAATCTAGGTCCACTACTATTTTGGAACCCGTTTCTATCAAGGGCTCCCATTTGTCAAAAGCTACATTGTCTTCTAATTCTTCTGCAGCTCGTCGAACTCATCCTATTCATAATGGACTCCGGGTGCACAAAGCACATGACGGGCAATCTCAAGCTTCTCATTAACTTCGTGGAGAAGTTTCTGGGTACGGTACGGTTTGGAAATGATCAATTTGCACCGATACTTGGATATGGAGACTTGGTTCAAGGGAATATCACTATAAAACGGGTTTATTACGTCGAGGGGCTGAATCACAATTTATCCTCGGTTGGTCAATTTTGTGATGCGGATTTGGAAGTGGCTTTTCGGAAATCTACCTGCTATGTTAGAGACTACGATGAGAATGACCTTCTTACAGGTTCTCGTGGTTCTGATCTCTACACAGTAACTCTTCAAGACACATCTTCAACAAATCCAATTTGCTTAATGGCTAAAGCTTCATCACTTAAAGCATGGTTATGGCATCAACGATTGTCACATCTCAACTTTGACACCATCAACTTGCTTTCGAAGAATGATATTGTGACCGGTCTTCCTAAGTTGAAATTCGTCAAAGACCATCTTTGTTCTTCTTGTGAGTTGGGGAAAGCAAAACGGAAGTCTTTCAAAACAAAGACTACCCCTAGCTCAAAAGGACGATTGGAACTTCTACACATGGATTTATGTGGTCCCATGCGTGTAGAGAGTATTAACGGGAAAAAGTATATTCTAGTGATTGTTGATGATTACTCTAGATACACATGGACTTTCTTCTTAAGGTCCAAAGATGAAACACCAGAGGTTCTCAAAAACTTTCTCAAGATGATACAACGCAATCTTCAAGCTCAAGTCTTAATCGTAAGAACGGATAGGGGTACTAAATTTTTGAACAAGAACTTGCAATCTTACTTTCAAGAAGAAGGCATCAAACATCAAACGTCTATTGCTCGAACTCCTGAACAAAACGGCGTTGTCGAAAGACGGAACCGTACTTTGGTTGAGGCCGCTCGAACAATGCTTTCTGCTTCAAAATTACCGCTATTCTTCTGGGCTGAAGCAATTGCAACTGCCTGTTATACTCAGAATCGTTCTCTCATCATCCCTAGACATGAAAAGACACCTTACCACATCATCAATGGCAGGAAACCTACTGTAAAATTCTTTCACGTATTTGGATCTTTATGCTACATCCTTAAAGACGGTGAGAATCTCGACAAGATGAAAGAAAAAGGTGATACATGTATTTTTGTGGGGTATGCTACATTGGAGAAAGGATATCGGGTCTATAACAAGAGAATAAAGATCATTGTCGAAACAATTCATGTGAACTTTGACGAATTGCCACAAATGGTACTTGATCACAACAGCTCAAGTCCCGCACCTCAATGTCCAGCAATGGCACCTACACACAACAGTGTACGTCCCGTGCGAGAATGTCAACAAAGTACTCCTACAGCAGACTCGATGGATACGACACAAATGAATGAGTTGGTTGATTTATATGATCCAATGTTTGATGAATATTACTATGGAAACAATCAAGTTGTGTCAAAGCCTTCCGCTGTCAATACTGTTGATGCACCCGAACAAAATCAACAAGGCACAACTGCCTCTACTTCAGCAACCATTGCTCAAGAGACAATTCCAGTGGATACTCAACAAACTCAAGAAACTGTCATACAACCAACATTACCAACCGTCAATGCTGAAGGAGGAAACAACAATCAAGCAGTCGATGCACAACCTGACAATGAAGAATTTATCAATCCGTTCGGTACACCGGTACACGAAGTCGGAGAGTCTTCTACTCAACATGTTGATCCGTCCAACATGCATACATTCTACCAACCATATCCATCCACTCACCATTGGACACGTGATCATCCATTGGAGCAAGTAATTGGAAATCCTTCACAACCGGTTCGAACACGCAGACAACTCGAAACCGATGGCGATGTGTGTATGTATGCACTCACCGTGAGTTCAACTGTACCTACAAACATCAAACAAGCCATGACTGATCATGCGTGGATTGAATCAATGCAAGACGAAATTCATCAGTTTGAACGCCTAAATGTTTGGGAACTTGTTGACCGACACTATGGAATGTCAATTTTAGATTTCAAATGGATTTGGAAAAACAAACTGGATGAAGAACAAACCATCATCAAAAACAAATCTCGTCTTGTGGTTAAGGGATACCGTCAACAAGAAGGCATAGACTACGATGAATCATTCGCTCCAGTCGCTCGTTTGGAAGCAGTCAGGATATTCCTTGCTTATGCTGCACATAAGGGCTTCACGGTTTTTCAGATGGACGTTAAAACTGCTTTTCTCAACGGTCATTTGAAGGAAGAAGTGTATGTGAATCAGCCGGAAGGATTCATCGATCCTCATCACCCTCACAAAGTCTATCGTCTCAAGAAGGCTGTATATGGACTTAAAAAAGCTCCAAGGGCGTGGTACGAAGAACTTTCAAACTTCTTGGTGTCCAAAGGATTCTCCAAAGGTTCTATTGATCCTACTCTCTTTACTAATAAATATGGGGATGACATAATGCTGGTGCAAGTTTATGTTGATGACATTATTTTTGGTTCTACGAACCCAAAACTTTCAAAACGTTTTGAAAAATTAATGCACAGCAGATTTGAAATGTCAATGATGGGGGAGCTAAAATTCTTTTTAGGCCTCCAGATTCATCAATCCCCACGTGGTATCTTCATTAACCAAGCTAAGTATGCTCAAGAGATACTTAAAAAGCATGGTATGACCTCATGTGCTCGCGTTGGTACACCATTGTCAACCACATCCCTAGACGCTGACTTGTACTCATATCCCGTAGATCAAACGCGATATCGCAGTATGATCGGGTCACTTATTTACCTTACAGCCAGCAGGCCTGATATTCATCATGCCACATGCTATTGTGCACGATATCAAGCCAGACCTACTCAAAAGCACCTCAAAGAGGTTAAACGGATCTTTCGATACCTTAAGAATACCATTCACATGGGACTCTGGTATCCGAGGGAAATCGGTTTTCATCTAACAGCTTTTTCAGATTCTGATCACGCAGGTTGTCTTGATAGTCGTAAAAGCACTTCTGGTAGCATACAATTTCTAGGGGAAGACAAGCTTGTCAGCTGGTCGTCAAAGAAGCAGGATTGCACTTCACTCTCATCAGCTGAAGCAGAATATGTGGCTCTATCCGCGTGTTGTGCTCAAGTCCTCTGGATGAGAACTCAACTCACGGATTATGGCTTCCACTTTGATAAAATACCTATGTATTGTGACTCAAAGTCGGCCATAGCCATATCTTGCAATCCGGTTCAGCACTCCCGCACCAAGCACATCGATGTCAGATATCACTTCATCAAGGAACAAGTGGAACGTGGCATCGTGGAACTATACTTTGTCAGAACTGAGTACCAGCTGGCAGACTTGTTTACAAAAGCTCTATCGAAAGATAGGTTTGCGTATCTCGTTGGCCGTCTTGGTATGAAGTATATGACTCCAGAAGACTTGGAGGTTTTGGCAAATGAAGCTGTTTGATATTCTTTCATAATGAGTTCTAGGCGCATCACAGCTTAGAACTCGGACCTCATCTAAGGAAAGTTTATCTCGGACGATAACTTATCCTTCTCAACGAGAAATTCATATTTCTCGGTCATGAGCTTCTCATAAAAACATTCAAAGTTTTTAAGTTCATGAAAAATGATTTCTAAGTAAATGTCAGCTTAGAAATCGAACTTCAACTTAAGGAAAGTTTATCACGGATGATAACTTATCCTTCACAACGGGAAATTTATTTTTCTCGGTCATGAGCTAGTCACAAAACAATCAAAGTTTTGAGCTCATGAAAAATGGACCCGAAAGGGGAGTGTACGTTTCAGTGCGCTTTCCCTAAGCAATAGAAGAGAAGTCTTCTATCCTGATTATTTTAAAACCGTTGAACACAATTTTTCAAGAATTTCTCAAAAGATTTTTCTAAATCTTTCAAAATTGTGTGTTCAACACTCCCTTCCTCATAAGTGGTTTTTATATCTCAAAATTGTCATATGTTATTTTGATCAATTTTTGAGGGGGAGCGTTTTAAAATCAAGCCTTTTAATGTTGTTGGGTACATCTCTAAAATTGTCATATTTTATGTATCCAACACATTCCGAAAAATGATATGAAATTGTCAAATGAAATATATTATATCAGAAAAGGCATCTCAACTCCGTACCTCAACATATTTTGTGGTGTCGTTTTTCTAAAATTTTGTCAAATTTTTTCTCAAGACACACATATATTGTTGAGGGGGAGCGACCCGACTGAAAATGTTCCATGATTCATGCGTGCACACATGTTTCTCTCCCATTGATTTTTCAGAAAATGTCATATTTTAATCAATTGGTATCTCTAATATGATGTTTTTATATTAGAGATAGGGGGAGAAAATGTGATTAAAATATAATATATCGCAACATGTGATCTTAAAGACTCAAGTGCAACTCTTTCCTTCACATGCCAAACTATTTCGTATATCGATGCATGTGTGTAGGGGAAGCTTTTCGGAAATGTAAAACTTTCAAGTGTTAAAAGTTTTGATTTTTATCAAACACTTTGAATGGTTTTCAATGGTTTAATGGTTACGATCTACACCCAAAACAACCTACTATCCACGACGGAACGATGGAGTCAAAAGGTGGTTTAGGATAGGAAACTAAGTCCTATGATCCAACCAGAACCGGAGGGATCTACCCAAGGACATTCCATAGCTAGAAATAGTTGTCCTTAGGAAAGATGGAGTGGAATGAAGCTGAATGCGGACCAAGTACTTAAGTTAGCACTGGAACAATCACAACAAGGTGCTAATGATGACGTATTGCTAAGCATTGAAGGAGTTGAATATTCTATGCAACTTAGGCAGAAACCGGGTCAATACATCTATTGAAGACAAGTCATCATGGACCCAGTGATGCAATGCACAACCCTTCCCAGCCATTCGAGTTTCTCTCAAAAGAAACTTGTCTCATTGTCACGGAGATCAACACGTATCTATTGACTTTCTCACTCCGAGTCAGTTAATATTGAAAAGGTGGCAGTCTGCTCCAGCCGCCCATTACCAAAATGCACTTATTAAGTCTAGAGCCAAACGAGATCAATTTATCATCTCATTAGGACACAATCGAGTCCTACGCATTATCCTTGTGACATTGCCAGAATATCTGAGTGATACGATTCACAATGAAGATGGAAATCCTGCTTGAGCCAACATCAAACAAGCTCATGGTAGGTAACTTGTGTGATTCTACACGAATCAAACTTGTGAGAACTGGAAAGCAACTAAGTTTGGATTCTTAATTGATTCAAACTTGATTCCAGGTTTCTTCGCAAAATCCATGTGATCTTGCCAGAACATTCAGAGTGACACTCATTAGTGTTCACAGTGACGAATGGAAATCCTTCCAGTGTCAACATCAAACAGCACTGTGGTAGGTAACTCGCAAGATTCTCTATGAATCAAGCTTGTGACAAACTGGAAAGCAACAATGGTGTGATTCTTTTAGAATCAAACTTGTTCCAAGAAATCTGAATTGACGACTCTAATCAGACGGATAATTTATCCTTTTGATTCACTCTTTACGTTCGCAGTCTGCTTTGAGACGGTCGAGTAAAGAGAACTGGTTACTACCGCTGGGAAACCCTGTCAAGGAGGTTCTTAATCGAATCTACCTGATCACAGGTACGGTATTTAATACCGTTTAACGGTCTTCACCGACCGGAGGTAAAACGCTACCGAGTTAGGATGAAATGTTCAAAGCCATTTTATCCGTGTCTATATATGTTGCTGCATATCAAGAAGGTGGCGTAGCTGTGATACCGATGTCGATTCAGAAGTCACAAGAGCACAAGATGGCGATAATCAAGATACCTAAGAATGCATGATTGTAATAGGTCATCTTAGTCACAAGGAGTACAGATGAAGATCTCAAGCACTCAAAGTCAAATGACAAAGGCTCAAGATAAAGATCACGAAAGCATGAAGGAACAAAGCTGTTACAAACAGGATCAAGACCAAGATACAAGACCAAAGCAGGAAGATCTCCTCTACAAGAATGTATTCACTCAATCATCTTATGCTTCTTAAGCTTTTTAAGATGACCGATACATTGGGGGAGATTGTTAGCCCTATATTTTATATAGTCGAACAAGAATGTAATAGGTCATCTTAGTCGTTAAAAGGTCTTGTATTGTAATAGGTTAGTCGGGAAAACCGGGCTTGGACTTTAAGCTAATATTGTATAAGTTAGGGGCGTAAGCCCAAAACAAAGCCAAGCCCGGCCCAAGTCACAAACCCACGGCCCATGGAAAGCCCATTGGTTCGTGGGTATATAACCCTCTTTCACATGTGAAAGAGGGTGTTGGTTCATTTCATAAAACACATAGTTTTAGTGTAAACCTTCCACTTCTCTCTCTACTTTCTCTTTCTACTTTTCTACTATTTCTCTCTCTAAGAATCTTGTGCTATGGATTGAATGGGAACAACATAAGTCTTTTTTGTAATGCGGGTAACAATATAGCTTCATTTGTAACAAAATCATGGTGACTCATATATGAGTCAGAGTGACTCATGTGTGAGTCACTGTGACTCATATATGAGTCAGATTGATGGCGATGTTAATGAAGATGTAGTTGCTGATGCTGATGTTTCTGAAAATGTAGTTTTCAATGCAGGGATTTGATACCGCTTTCATTAAGAAGAAACACAAGCGGATACGGAGAGAAGAATGAAACAATTCAGAGACTAACAAATGAGGCTAACTTCCACACAGACGAGTGCTTATTTTGGTTGAGAAAAGATGCAGAAAAGTAGGAGAATCAAATACAACAACTACTTCAAGTGTTGAAAACATGTGTTGAATATCTGATTTAATTTTCTGTTTTTCTTTTATAAATATGTAAAAGTGAAAACATGTCTTGAATATTTGATTTAAATTTATGATTTCTTTTATTGAAGTGTTGAAAACATGTCTTGAATATGTGATTTAAACACTATGTATTGAATATCATGAGTCGCCTGACTCATGCATGAGTCGCCTGACTCATGCATGAGTCGCCTGACTCATGCATGAGTCATATAAATTTGCAAGTGTTTATAAACACTTGTACATTTGATTCTTGTCATTTCTACACTTAATACAGTTTTATAAATATGTAAAAGTGTTTTTAACAGTTAAAACATATTCTGAGTCATTATGACTCATACATGAGTCACCTGACTCATGCATGAGTCGCTGACTCATGCATGAGTCGCTGACTCATGCATGAGTCATATAAATTTGCAACTGTTTATAAACACTTGTACATTTAACTGTTGTCATTTCTAGACTTAATACAGTTTTATAAATATGTAAAAGTGTTTTTTACAGTTAATACATATTCTGAGTCATTATAATACATATTCTGTCATTATGACTCATGTATGAGTTATACTGACTCACGTATGAGTCACCTGACTCATGTATGAGTCATATGACTCAAGTATGAGTCAAAGGCACTTATGATTCTAAGACACCCAAAAACATACTACTATGATTTTTAAAACATATTACTTAAAATGATAAGTATCATTCTCAAACACTGAAAAACTATCAACAGAATTAAGTACTACTATTAGTTCTATTACAATATAACACTTTCCTTCTGCAGGCTCTGCTTGTTTCTTCTTGGCAGATGGTTTCTTGGCAGCTGCTTTCTCGGTTACTTCTTTCTTAGCTGCTGCTTTTTCGGTTGATGCTATCTCGGCTACTTATTTTGTATCAGTGACAACAAAAGCCAATATGGACATTGGAACATGCTTGGAAGTTTCAGAAACTACCTACCTTTTTTAATACATCACTCATACATGAGTCAGTGTGACTCATACATGAGTCAGTGTGACTCATACATGAGCCAGTCTGACTCATACAAGAGTCAGTGTGATTCATACATGAGTCAGGGTGACTTATACATGATGGTTGTTGTTTATACTCTTTGATATCCTGCTCTTGGTAGTTTGTGCAGTATGGTGATACACACGTAACTTGGCTACTAAATTTGTTGCATCCTTTGCAACATTCATAGCAAGAACCTGAATCAGAAAACATATGAAGCTTTTGCTCAATAAATATATAAATTCAAATTTACTTGCAAGTTGTGTAGCTGGTGACTACAAGAATCCTAATATCTTAGAGATGTAAGATATAGGTAATTATTGTCTTAAGTTCTATAAAGACTACCTAAATTTGTAATTCTCGACACATGTAATTTGATTAAAAATTATGAACTTATATATGATTCACAACGACTCATATATGAACTTATATATGAGTCACAACGACTCATATATGAGTCACAACGACTCATATATGAGTCATAACGACTCATATATGGTCACAGCGACTCATATACGAGTCATAGTCCAAGTTATGTAATCATGAGTCCCACTTCAGTAATCAGCTTATAAACTACAAAAATCAATCAAACTTCAATAAAAAATCTCATTCATAAATTAGAACTTGTTAAATCACATGTGATTATCATTGTGTCATTTCATCAAACATATGGTGTGCATCAACAATCATAGCATGTGTTTTACCTAAATTAGTTATGAAGTTGTCTTAGTATAATCAAACTGAAAAGAAAACATAAAAATAAGCATAATCAAAACAACTTACAATCATCGAGATCCATTTCGTCTCGTATATCCATCAATAATGAAACTTAGCGCAAACAATTAGGGTTTTATGGTGTATATTTGATCGGGATAGTGTGGATCTCGTCGTGGTTGCTGGCGGTAGTAGGTGGTGGTGGTTGGTGGTGGTGGTTGGCGGCGGTAATAGGCAGTGGTGGGTTGATGGTGTTGTGTTTTTTGTATTACGAGTTAAAGAGAGATGAAGGAGTTTTTGTTTAAAAAATGTAATCTTAGACCGTATAATAAAAGTAGATTGGATGGTGTTGATGAGTCCATTGAAACTTTGATAAATCAATGGACTTTATTGAACTTTTGACGTAAGGAACTATCATTGTAAACGAAAGACTAGGTGAATTCTATTTGTAGAAACTTACTATTAAGCTACATGGAAATATGGAATAGGTAATGAGAAACGTGTTATCTTAGCTTCGTTTCTTCACTCACATAACTCACATTTCAATGTGATGATAAAAAAATTACAATTAATTAAAATATTCACGTTATATAATATAATTTAAGTTTATTTAGATAAGCGATAACCCAAAAGACAACAAGATATCTAAGATAATATACGGTGATTCTTATTTAATAAAGATGCTTGAAAGTCCCTAAAACTAGCTTGAAAAGAATAAGAAGGATAATCAACACAAGTAAATACTTTTCAAACGTAGTACTTTATAATTGTATAACAAGTATTACATGTGTTATGGATAACACAGTTTGAGGACAATGTGTTGTGTACACTTTGGACAAAATAAAGTAAACTCAAGAACACAAGCACAACTGTTCTTTCTTTGAGTTGTAAAGAGTTAATGTATGAAATCTATTAAAGTGAACAACATTAACTCTAGCCTACATATCCTATTTATAGTGGTACGAGGTTGACTATTAGTACTGGTTGATGGTGACTACACTAAACAGATAATGTCAAACATCTGTCAAAAGATACTCTTCTATTCTTGGTAGTCTGCCACAACGCTTTAGGGAAACACAGCTGACATAGTTTCCCTTTTCTTTATTCCTTGTACTTTAGGCTGTGAAACTTCCCGCCTAAACACTTAGGTATGTCCAAAGTGTACCGAGTGTTAACAGGGTATTGCCACCCATGTTAACACTCAACCACTCAGAGTCCCTGATACATCTTGGCTGTTATCCAACACAGCCAATGAGTATGTGTTCAAGTAATCTTCGACTTCCTTGATAATGTCATTGACATGGACTCCTCTGTGGTTGCTCACAGAGACTTAGAACTCTGTGAGTCTTGGGTTACTTGCCTGTCTCCTAGGCACATGCAAGTTAAAAATAACTTATTTAAGTTTAAATCTATGACTAAGGGAATTCTAATAGACTTAGATTCCCAACAATCTCCCCCTATTTAAACATAAATACAACTAGATCTATATGAGTTATAGTAAGTGAGATAACAACTTCTTCTTACACATAACATATCTAACAAACAACTTCATACTTCATTAATACTTAAAAAAATTACAAATACAATACATGAGTAAAACAAAATATGATAGTAAACGTTCAGGTGTGAAAACTTTAATAATCATCGTTCTTGATCTTCTCTTCAGCCTCAGTTATGTCTGTCCTAGGATAGTAAACGTTCAGCTGTGAAAACTTTAATAATCATCCAATTAAGCACCTTTTGAAACAAATTAAGCTGAATAGTTGATGCCAACCCCAGCTCATCTTCCCTTTAGAACACATACTGACATCCTCTGTGCATGTAGGCCATTCCTTTTTTAGGCTCAGTATAAGTCTGACCATCAACAGGCCCTACAATCCCATTTGGGAGAATCAAGTTCCTGTGCATTCCATCTACTTAGATATCATCAGTTACAAAGGTTTCTTGAAGGAATTGAGACATCCTTTTTCTTTTCTTCTCAGCCTTTGTTGGTTCTGGTTCAAACAGCTGTGGGGGTGGATTAATTTTGAGTTTGGATGCTGTTTCTTTCAGCCACTTGAAGTTAGCTCTCAGAGTCTTAAGGAGTAAGAAATTTGTCTGTCCAGTCCTCTTTGCAGCTAACGCTTCAATTTCTAACCATTCAGTCAAACCAAGTGTCTTCAGCTTGAAATCATCAAACACATCCATGTTTCCATGTTGGTTATCTCTCCAAATGACCATCTGTGGGGTATGTGTTGATTTTTGGACTGTGTATTTGAACTTGGTGATAGTACCTGGAGCATATCTTTTGTTAACACAAGCATCATAGTCAGCCTTTACCTTTTTCAGAGCCTCTACGCGTTTCATCTCCATTTCTTTGAGCCTTTGTCTTTGCTCCTCTTTGAGTTGAGGAGACATGGTTTTCAACTTGGCTTCATCCCGCTCTTTGGCTTTCTTGATTTCATTAATCGTTTTAACTCAAGTGCCTGTTTCTCAATCTCTTCAACTGTTAAGGGTTTTTCATAAGCTACTTTGAAAGTTGAGAATTGAGATATTTCGGTGGTGGATCCTCCTGTCTCTAGCATTGCAGCTATTTTCTTTAGTTTGGCATCTGAGTCTACCATAAGTATTTCTTTCCCTTTCTTCGAGACAGAGGATTCTTCACTTGCTTTCTTCATCTCATCAGCATGTTCAAAAATAATATTTGAGCTTGTTCTTGGACAGCTTTTGGTAGGGAGCCAACAATGAATTTGAGTTTCTTAGCTTTTGGTTCACCATCATCCACAGCCTTATTGGTGTTATCCAAGGACAGGGAATTTGATGAATCAGCTGCTTTGTTGTCTTGTTGCTCCCCCTTACTTTCAACATCATCATCAGGTATAGTGATTGGTGTGATGACTTGGAGAGGATTGGGGTTTTCAGCTGCATTGGTTGTAGTGTTGACAGGTCCTAGTTTGAGTAGTTCAGTTTTCTCCCCCTCACGTTTAGCCTGTCTCTTAAGACGTTTGGCTGAACGTGACTTAATATAACGAGAAACCTATTCAATAGAAGTGGACAACTTCTTTTGCCTGTTTCTTGATCTTCTGGCAATTTTGAGAAGCCTGTTGCAGTTGCGATTCACAGATCGATCAACATGGCCAGCCAAATAGGCAGTGTGGCGTTTTTGCCTGTTGCACACAACCTTAAATTCTTTGTGCAGCACTAACTCATGGGCTGTAAACATATCAGGGACTTCTTTAATGATGGTATCTTTGATGCGGGTAGATAAGTGACTAAGTCCCTAAGAAACCCCTTTCTTGTACCATCTTGGATGGGTTCAGTGATGGCTTCTTTAACAGCTTGTGAAATGATCTTGGGAAAATTGACAGTGAAGAAATGCATTTCAGATCCAATTTTATCTAACTTTCTTGACAGGCGTTCAATGTCTGAAGCATGATGATAAGGCCTTAAACCATGAATGTTCAGGCTTTGCTGCTCATAGTCATCTTCCCTGGGAAAAAGATCAAAATTTCTTTGTTGTGGATGATCAAACAATAGAAACTCTACTGTAGGATCACACACAGCGCTTGGAAGCTCCTTTGTGACAGATGTAGCTGAGGTAGGAGTCACAACAGCTTCTTTTGGAGGAGGAGTTGGTTCTCTAGCTGGTGTAGACACAGCTTTAGGTGGTGACATGTGAGGTTGTTCATCTTCTTCATAATCCTCCTCCTCAGTCATCCCCTCATGGAGAATTTCATCATCTGGCATTGATTCATGTTCAGATAAGCTTTCAATGAAGGCAAGCACATCCTCTTCAACACCAGGCATGGGCTCATCTTCTTTTGGCTGATCTTGAATCAAGTTATCAACTCCTTCAGGTGTAGCAGAGTCTACATTTGGCTGTACAACATCATTCTGCAATTTGTTTAAGTTAGTAACAGGGAAATAGATAAAGGGAATGGTTGCTAGTTCGCTGTCCCAGAGAGGCTAAGGATGATTATTCAGCCACTCCAAAGGATAAATCCTTGGGATTATTATAAGTGTGAAAGTAATGAGGTTAATGGTCGCCATTCGCTACCCATAGGAAAGCTGAGTGTGATTATTCAGCCCCCTAAAGGATAAATCCTTTGGGACTCTTTTATCTGTGAATTAGATATGGGTTAAGATCGCCTGTTAGGCTGCCCCTAGGAAAGCTGAGGGTGATGATTCAGCTCCCCCTGAAAGGATAAATTCTTTGGGACTCTTTTAGTTGTGAAAAAAATGTAGTTAATGATCGTCATATTACGCTGTCCCTAGGAAGGCTGAGGATGATGATTCAGCCCCCCCTAAAAGTTAAACTTTTGTGATTCTTTTTCTGAGGGAACCTAGAGGCTGTGTGAAGTACAACTACTCTAGGTCGAGACATATATGTATTCAGGTTGTTGTTTGTCTAAATACTGTCTAGAGGGTGCTGGGTCATTGGGGTGCTTTAGAAACACAAATGAATCACTCCCTGGTGCAAAGACAGGGTGTACAAAAGTCTTAAAAGATTTCTAAGTGCATACATAGACTCCTATGGGTCGAGGATAACCCTAACTTCACCACTCTCACCTACAGACATTTAAGAGTGGCTGCTTGTGTACCTCTAAAAATTATAAACTGATTACCTATGAGATATCAGCAGAATTAGGCGGGTTCCCTGATGTCTTTGCTGATGTAGAGACGCTAGACTCTTGTTGTTTATCAGCTGTATTCTCGGTGTCCATAGAAGTCTCTAGACCAGAGGAAGGAGTGACTGTCTTCTTAACCCTGGCCTTAGCAACAATTTGGGTTTTGGAAGAAGTGGGTTTTTCTTCTTCTTTGACTGTTGGCCAGTTGTTGCCTTGGACAGCGTGGTGTGTTGCCCAAAGGTCAAAGGCACTGACTTACCAGACACACTAGCTGCAGTCACCTTCTCAGAGGAAGGGAGCAAGGGCTTCACAACAGATGGTTGTTGATTAGCAACATTCTTCATATGGGCTGTCGCTGGCACATCATTGGGTCCCATCACCTTGTAGATAGCTCCAGTAATGTGATAAGGCTTCATGGCTGTCAGTGTAGAGTTGTGGTAGTTATCACCCAGCAGACTTTCAAAGATAAGAGAGAGAAAACGAACATAACAAATGTTTTTCCCTCTGATTTGTTGATACCCTTCAGCTATTCAACAAGGTTGGAGAATAAGATGCTTCCAATGTTTATGTCTGTTCCCCAAATAAGTCCATAGGCAATGGTTTGATGGTTGAAGGCTAATTGGTCTTGAGATCCCTCCATACCACCCACGGATTTGACTATGTGAGTAAAGAGGACTCTCCACATAGGGGGGAAAAACTTGATCTTCAAAGGAGACTTCAGGACCACTTCAGCTGGTGTAAGGGCTGGGTTAACATCATAGACAGGGAAGAGTGTGGCAAGGGCGTCCTTTACAACCTTCTTATCAACAGACTTTAGGCATTCTTCACCATGTCTTAGCCCAACCGCAGAAGAAAAATCAACAACAAAAAATGCGAAGGGGTGTTCATTACATGAGAGATTAAAGGAGATGGTGTTGTCATCAAGGATCTCAGCAGAATACCAGAATTACCTAAGGTATTCTTGGTAGAAAACAGACGGGGTTCTTGTGAACGCTTCTCCTACATCACATTTCTTCATGAAGTTCACCAAATCTGAGTATGTGTCATTTGGAGCTTTGAGCCATCCAATAGAGTTATTCATGGCGAGGATACAATCATTCATTTCTAAGTTAACGTTAGAAGCTTTAGGTACTAGAAACGCCATTGTATCAAGAATGAAGAAGATGAAGATGGTGAGAGGGTTTAGAGAGATGTTTTAGAGAGAGAGATGCAAATGATGAATAATGATAAAAGTGTTTGGTGAAAAACCTTGGAACAATATATATATTCAAAATTTGAAACAGTTATTCAACCGCATTTAATGCGTAGTGGGAAAACGACTGCACACAAGTGGGTCCCTTGACCTTTCAAAACTGTTTATCTCCTCGTTTATCGAAAAATGTGAATAAAATATTGGGAATGTTTTTAGCATTTACTTGGAAAGTAACTACCTAGTTTTATGTGAAAAATATTTAATATTTATTCAGACATTAATGACACACATTAAATATCAGCCACAGGCTTTGAGATATTAAGCATACCCAGCTCAACAACTAGCCTGTTGAACGAAGGTTCAGCCAAAGGCTTTGTAAATAAGTCAGCTAGTTGCATCTCAATGGGAACAAAATGCAGCTCTATCTCCTTTAATAATATGATCCCTGATAAAATGATACCTGATATCTATGTGCTTGGTTCTGGAGTGAAGCACATGGTTGTTTGTGATAGCAATGACACTTGTATTGTCACAGAAGATGGGTACTTTGTCATATAGAATCTCATAGTCAGCTAGTTGACTCTTCATCCAAAGTACTTAAGCACAACAACTAGCAGCTGCAACATATTCAGCTTCAGCTGATGACATAGCCACAGAGTTTTGCTTCTTCGCACTCCATCCAACCAACTTGCCTCCTAGGATTTGACAGCTCCCTGAGGTACTTTTCCTGTCAATGCAGCACCCAGCGTAGTCTGAATCTGAATAAGCCTTGAGATCAAAGCTTGATTCTTTGGGATACCATAGACCTAGAGAGGTTGTTCCTTTGAGGTACGTAAAAATTGTCTTAACAGCCACTAGATGGGATTCCTTATGGTTAGCTTGGTACCTTGCACAGAGACTTGTAGAGAACTGGATATCAGGGCGACTGGCTGTGAGATACACGAGTGACCCAATCATGCCTCTATACATAGTCTCATTAACAGAGACCCCTGACTCATCAGGGTCCAAATTGTTGGGTGGAAGCATGGGGCATTTCACTGATGCACAATCAGCCAAGTCATATTTTTTCAGCAAATCTTTAACATACTTTTCTTGACAAATTGAAATTCCTTTAGGACATTGTTTAATTTAAAAACCCAAAAAGTAAGTTAATTCACCCATCATTCTCAGCTCATATTTCTTGGTCATTAATTTAGCAAAACGTTTACTAAGATTAACATTTGTAGACCCAAAGATGATATCATCCACATAAATCTGTATAATGATGAAATCACTTTTATCCTTGAAGGTAAAAAGTGTTTTATCAATGGCACCCCTGACAAATTTATTTTTAGTTAAAAAGGTAGATAGCGTTTCATACCATGCCCTTGGAGCCTGTTTAAGCCCATACATTGCTTTGTGAAGCCTGTACACATGGTTGGGAAACTCGCTGTTCTCGAATCCTTCTGGCTGTTCAACATACACTTCTTTAGCCAAATCTCCATTGAGGAAGGCACTTTTAACATCCATTTGATACACGGTGAAGTTCATATATGCAGTGTAAGCAAGGAAGATTATGATGGCTTCAAGTCTTGCTACAGGTGAAAATGTTTCATCATAATTAATCCCTTCAGTCTATGTATACCCCTGTGCAACCAACCTTGCCTTGTTTCTTATGATATTACCAATTTCATCCATCTTGTTCCTATATATCCATCTAGTGCCTGTGATGTTCTTACCAGGTGGAGCAGGCACTAGAGTCCATACCTTGTTTCTTTTAAACTAATTGATTTTTTGACAATCCGTCAATTTATGGTTGATATTTTATTCTCAAGTATTATTTAAAAACATTATTTTAATGTTTTATTATGAACTCACTTATTTTTGGGAAGAAACTTGGGTTTACGTCTCGAAGTAGCATCGGCTACGTCTAAACCGGAGGATTCTACATTACGTGCTTACGTTTACATACACCGTTTTTGGTGACAGTCTGATATTTCAAAAAATAAATTTATCCGTGAATATTATTTTGGGATTTTAAATTTTTGTTGGTTCATAAACTCACAAATTTACGAGAAGAGATTAGGACTTACGATTATAAATTAACGTCCTTTACGACTAAACCGGAAACCTTAGGATTACGTATTTACGTTTTCGAACTCCGTTTTTGATGAGACAATTTTTATTAGATTCGTTTTGTGTCGTTGATTCATAATTTATAAAAACGTTTTCCGTAAAACGACTCGAGGGCACGCAAATCGAGGAATATAGAATCGAGGAGTACCCGTAAATAATTGGGGATGAGACAAAACAAGTTTTGCCCCACCCCCACATATGGGACGGTGATAGGTGTGTAAACATCCATCCTTTTACCACTTAATTACAATAATAACCAGGCCAAAACGTGTATTTCATGTCGTAAATGTCGGAATTATGCGTGGTTTGTGTTTTTGTTGTGATTTAGGACGAAAATGTGAAAAGGGGAGAAAACACGGGCTTTCACGGGCTTTTATCGAAGAAAAAGACAAAAGAAGAAGTCAAGAAATCAAGAGTGCAAAAAGAACGAAAGTCCAAGGCCTATTCTGAAGATTTATCAAAGAAAAAGTTTAAAGACAAAAGTTTAATAAAGCCGAAGAACTCAAGTCTAATTTATGAAGAAATCACAAGACGAGTTTAAAGTAATCCCGAGACAAAGTCTGAAAGGTCGAAGAATTTAAAAGATTAAAGACTTAAGACGAAGGATTAAAAGATGATTAAAGAAAGAAGAAAGAGAGGAGGAAGCTTCCTTCCACTAATCACCTCCTCCCCTATAAATAGGAGTCATTAGTTTCATTTTTTCTTTGTTGGCTAATAGTGACAATTAGTTCTTCCACCATTTTAATTACTTGCAATTTAAATTCATGTCATTTACTTAATTGTCTTGCACTTTTAATTCCTTTAATTTTAAGTAAGTTTCCTTTTTATTTTTGTTAATCTTTACTTTTATTGTTATCTCCTATCTACCTTTCTTGTTTAATCCTTAATCTTTATGCTTATTGTTTATGTTCATGTTCTTGAAGTTTTTATTAATTTAATCAAGTAGGATTTGATTATTGTGGTGTTTCTTGTTAGTTTTATTGGTTTGGATTGATAGATTACCATTAGTAGATTATTTGTGATTAGTCTTGCTTAATCTTTTGGTTTGATTTGATTAGTTTTGGTTAGATTCGTATTCTTTTTCTTTCCCGTGTTCTTCGGTTTATCTGTTTCCCCAGGTTATTCCGAATCAAGGATTTCAGACAAACATTCCGGATAAGTGGATTATTCCGAGTGAACCATTTATTCCGGATAAAACATACATTCCGAATGAAGGGTTTACTCTAGTTTATTCCGGATCAGTGATATATTCCGAATAAAGGATTTATTCCGGATCAGCTTGTTATTCCGAATGAAGTGATATTCCGGATGAAGGATTTGTTGTGATTATTCCGCATCAGCAGTTTATTCCGAATCAGTGTTTTATTCCGAGTGAAGGTTTATTTCAGATAAGTGAGTTATTCCGAACCAAGCCTTTATTCCTGATCAAGTGGTTATTCCGGATGAACCAATATTCCGGATGAAGAATTATTCCAGATGAACTCTATATTCTGAACGAATCTTTTATTCCGCATGAGCATTTATTCTGGATGAATCCATTATTCCGCATGAAGACTTTATTCCGAATAAAGAGTTATTCCGGATGAACCAATTATTCCGGATCAAGGGTTTTGTCAAGTTATTCCGAGTGAAAAAGAATTATTCCGAACGAACGTGACATTCCGAACGAGTAATTATTCCGAACGAATGTTTATTCCGAATGAGCTGTTTTTAGTTTATTTTAAGTTTATGTTTTTGAATTCTTAAGCTTTACTTTTCCCGCCTTTTTCCTTAGTCGCACTTTAAGTTTACTTGCCTTAGATTTATTTTAAGCTTGCCTTTAGTTTAAATTTAAGTTTGCCTTTAGGATAGTTTTAAGTTCGCATTATTTACTTTAATTGCCTTTTAACTTTTCGTCTCGCTTTAATTTCTTGCCATTTATTTTCAATTAGTTTAGATTAAATTTACCGCCATTTACGTTAAAGTTTTTGCACTTTTTCCTTTTCACTACAACGACACAACATTTGTTTCACCAAAAGACAGCTGAGTCGCACTTAAACCATTTTTCAATTCGATTAAACCACGACAAAGACCTTTAACTTTTATACTGGCCAAAAGCTAGTTATTAAATGACGCCGTTGCCTGCTCTTTTCGTAAAGATTAACGGTTTTCTGTGAGAGACGCGTTGCTTTTTGAGATCGTTCATCCGTGAGGTTATTTTTCTTGCTCAAAAATTTCAAAAATCCATAAAAATTAAAAATTGTTAAAAATCCATAAAAATTAAAAATTTTCAAAAATCCAAAAAGATTTTATTTTTATAGTGTATATATATTCTCTTTGTGTTTGGTATTGTTTTCTTTTGCTTTCGCAGGTGTATGCGTACTAGATCTTTAACTTATCAAGAGCCCGAGACTCGTGAAGATTTAGCTATGGCAGGTGTGAACAACAACAATAATCCACCGCACCTCAACAATAACAACAACAATGTTCTTCCACAGCCCGATCTTCGGACAATGGAGGAGCTTTGTCAACCAACAATGTTTGGACGAGGAGGACCGATTGCGCCGATGAAAATCAGGGCTCCGGAGTTTTCGTTGAAGCATCACATGATACAACAAGTGCATACTAATCCATTCCGCGGAATGCCGGATTATGACGCCAACAAGTACCTCGACAAATTCATTACTATTACCCAAAGCGTGAAGTTGCCCGGTGCTATAATGGATGTCCTTCGCCTTCAAATCTTTCCACATACTTTATCACACCACGCCGAAAAATGGTTTGATCCTCTCCCGAAGAATTCCATTCATACTTGGGATGACATGACTCAACGCTTTTTGTCGCGCTACTTTCCACCATCCATGGTCACGAGCCTTCGCAATCAAATCAGCAGTTTCATGCAAGAACCCGATGAATCTCTCTTTGATGCTTGGGAAAGATATAATGTTTTGATTGATCGTTGTCCAAACCACAACATGCTCCCCATGACCTTAATTGATACTTTCTACAACGGTTTGACTTTTCGTGATCGTGATACGATTAATGCAGCCGCCGGTGGCACATTTATGAAAAAAAGACCCGAGGAGTGTAGAGAGCTTTTTGAGAACATGACTACTCATCACAAAAATTGGGATTCCTCCGCTTCTTCAAGGAACAACCCGAGAGTCGATGTTTCTTCTACTTCAGCAAACCCCGATATGACCGAATTCACCCGCATGACGGCCGAAATGAACAAAAATATCTTGCTCGTCGCTTCAAACCAATAACAACAAGTTAAAGCGGTAGCTAATACAGAAATTTTACTAGTTGAAAAAGTTCGTTTTTCGGTATCTTAATGAATTGATTTCCGGTTCAAAGTACGACTCAATTGTTTTTGGTGAAACAAATATTTTTGGTTGTTTTAAAATAAAATGTGCAAGACGTAAATGAAAATGACGTTAAAGTAAATCTAACTCTAATTTAAAATAAAAGACGAGAATTAAAAGGCGCTAAAAGTAAATGGGTACTAAACGTAAATAACGCAAACTAAAAACTATCTAAGGCAAACTTAAAATGGAACTAAAACTTAAAATAAGGCAAGGCTAAAACAAGTCTAAGGAAATTAAACTAAAAGTGCGACTAAGGAAAAAGGCGGGAAAAATAAAGCTTGAAAATTAAAAATTAAAAACTGAAACTAAAAAGAACCTGAAAACAGCTCATCCGGAATATACCCTCGTTCAGAATAATCACTCATACGGAATGTCACCTTCGTTCGGAATGATTCTTCTTCACTCGGAATATTGACCAAAAACCTTGATCCGGAATAAATCCTTTATCCGGAATATGTCACTTATCCGGAATAAAGTCTTGATTCAGAATAAAGCCTTGATCCGGAATGTTTGATTCGGAACTCTTGATTCGGAATAATTCCTTGGCCCTTCGTTCGGAATATATTCCGAATGAACCTTTATCTGGAATATTAAAATAGTCCGAATGAACAAGTTGATCCGGAATAATTTCCTTAATCCGGAATGTTGGATATTCCGGATGAAACACCTTGGCTAAACCCTTGATCCAGAATGTTTTAATATTGCGAATAAAGCACTTTGATCCGGAATAATAAATTATTCCTGATGAAATTGCTGATCCGGAATATAATCTGATTCGGAATGTGTGGTTGATCCAGAATATGTCACTTATTCCAGATGGAGGCCTTTGACTCGGAATATTCAACAACAACCTTCACTTGGAATAACCTGGGCTTTGATCCGGAATGTTTCCTGGGAACAGTAACAGAAGCGAAGAACACGCAAGAACAAAGATAATACGGATCTAATAAAAACTAAACAAAATCAACCACAAGATTAAATCAAACTAATCAATAAACACGTATTAATCATAAACAAACAATCCAAAACAATCAAACTAACAAATATAACCAAAATAATCAAAACCCACTTTAATCAATAAAAACACAAAAACATAAACATGAACATGAACAATAAACATAAAGATTAAAGATTAAAGAAAGGTAGATAGGAGATTGACAAGAAAAGTAAAGATTGACAATAATTAAAAGGAAACTTACTTGAAATTAAAGGAATTTAAGGTGCAAGACAAGTATTTAAATTTGACAATTAAGTAAATGACATGTATTTAAATGACAAAGTAATTAAAATTGGAAGAACTAATTGTCACTATTAGCCAACAAGAGAAATAAATGAAAATAAATACTATTTATAGAGGAGATTAGGGAGGTGCTTAGGAAGCTTCCTCCCTCTTTCTTCTTTCTTTAATTGCATGCTTTAGTCCTTGATCTTCTTAATCCTTTGTTAATCTTATTAATACTTGGACTTTAATGACTTTGTCTCGGGATTTCCTTAAAATCGTCTTGTAATTCTTCAATAAATTAGACTTGAATTCTTCGGCTTTTAGTAAACTTCCGTCTTTTGACTTTTTCTTCGATAAATCTTCAGAATTGGTCTTGGACTTCCGTTCTTTTTGCACTCTTGACTTCTTGACTTTGTCTTTCGTCTTTTTCTTCGATAAAAGCCCGTGAATGCCCGTGTTTTCTTCACTTTTCACCTTTTCGTCCTAAATCACAACAAAAACACAAACCACGCATAATTCCGACATAAAATACATGTTTTGGCTTGGTCATTATTGTAATTAAGTGGTAAAAAGGATGGGTGTTTACACACCTATCAAATCCTCTACACTTGACCATTGCAATGTCCTCATGCAATGCATTAGTTACAAAGCACGGTTACACTTTTCATCATAATCAATCCACGTTGGCCTTTATTAAAGAGATAGAAAATTATGAACATTCAAAGTAAAGAAATCAAAAACATACCTTGGGTTTTGGAAATGTCATGAATAATCATCATCCTCAAGTTTTCACTTTCTCCAAACCAAGCTTAAAAACGAGATCATTGTTATTATAAGTTAGCAAACTAACACGAACTCATGTGGGCCAATTATTCACTTAGACTCCCTTATTCCTAGGTGTATCTCTTATATTTTATTGTTGTCTTGAATGATCACGAGGATGCATTGTTGACTTATTTCGATAGTTATTAAGTCTGAAAATAAAGTGGGACGATTTAATCAATAGTTAGCTAAAGGACAAAATCTTTTAAAACTGCTTCTCGGGACCTCATAAAGTTCATATCTTGGCATAACTCGCTTCACGATTTGAGACCTTTCTCGGATCGATATTTGGCAGCGACTTCATACTTCAAATTTTGAGAGACGTTCATCAAATAATGGTCTTCTCTTCATAATAGTAATTTCTTCACTTGAAATTTTGAGAGATTCTTCATACTTAGACCATGACTTCTTCATTTTTCTCCAATCTTTATTTTGGACATTGATATACAACGATCCGCCTCCTTTTTGGACTTGGATCTATTTATCCTCATACCTTGTTAGGGCCTTTTCGGATAGACTTCTCCATGACTTTTGGGGAGTTTTTGCTTTTCGTCGTGTGTCTCGATCCTTCATATTGATCTTTGATAAGTGATTCTTCACATCACTTGGATCTTTAGCAACAACATATAGCCCTCATGTCTTGTTAGGACCTTTTTGGACTCGCCAATCTTCGCATCCCACTTCAATACGTTATGCCTTGGCTATGAACTCTGATAGGTGTGTAAACACCCATCCTTTTACCACTTAATTCGGACTAAAACGAGACCAAAACACGTATTTAATATCATTTGTTTGGAATTATGCGTGGTTTTTGTGTTTATTGTGTTTTCAGAGCTAACCGGATGAATATTAAAGAAAACATGGGATTGCACGAGTTTTATCAAGGAAAAAGACTGAAGACGAAGTCTATTGTCCAAGAGGTGCAAAAGATTTGAAGTCAATGGACCTATTTGAAGATTTATCAAAGAAAAGGACCAAAGACGGAAAATTTACATAAGTCGAAGAAACTCAAGTCTATTTAACGAAGAAATTAAAAGACGAGTTGGATTTAATCGACAACAAATCCCGAATCAGAATCGAAAACGTCAACTTTTCTGAAAAGACGAGAAGACAAGAAGAAAGGGAGAAAGCCCACTCACCAACCAACCACTAAGACTATAAATAGATCTCTCCCTTCACACATTAGGGAGTTAGTTCATTTTTCCTTTTTTTCCCAGTATCTTAGGTTCGTCCTTAACCAACTCCATTAGGGAGTTTGGTGATTTTTCTTCTTTCTTTCAATCTTGTAAGTTTGATTCAATACTCTTGTTACTCTTTCATTAATCAATCCATTCCATCTTTCTATTTATCTTGTTCTTCATCATTTTTATTGCAAGTTTCTAAGTTTCTTATTTGATTCAAGTTTGATTTCAAAAAGTTGTTGATCTAGTGTTTTTATTGGTGGGATTTGTTTCTTATGGTATGTTAATGATTATTGGTTAGTTTGGTAAAACCTTTTTGAGTATTTAGTTTGATTTTGATTAAAATTTCGTGTTCCCTGTTTTGGGTCGTCTGCTACTGTTCTTCGTTCCCAGAATTTCCGAACAAGACAGATATTCCGAATAGATCATTTTGTGTTTCCTTTGTTCGGAACATTTTCAAATATTCCGAATAGGGGTGTTTTCGTTTCATTACTCGGAATATTCTGGATATTCCGCATAGCCATTTCTCAGTTTCCTTATTCGGAACATTTTTCCGAATAGCCCAACTTTCCGCTTAAGCGTTACTTTCCGAATAGGCTTTTTACTGTTTTCTTATTCGGAACTTTTCACATATTCCGAATAGGGGCTCATTTTCCGAATAGGACTATTCCCGTTTCCTTATTCGGAACTTTTCAAATATTCCGAATAGCACTTAGTTTTTCCGCATAAGGTAATTTTTCCGCATGAGGCAATTTTTCCGAATCATACAATTATTCCGCATAGAATTCAACTTTCCGCATAGGGGAACTTTCCGAATGGCCATACTTTCCGCATAAGATCAACTTTCCGCATGGGGTATTTTTCTTAAGAGTATTTTTCCAGCTTTAATTCAAGTTTTGCTTTTTATTTGTTGCTTGGTTTAAGTTTATTTCCTTACCATTGTATTCACTCACCTTGTTTAGTAGAATAGAAAACCAAATCCACTTTTTGTCACCAAGAACAAATCATTCCACTTTTAACTGAGATCAATTCGAGAGGATTCCGAGAAATATTTTGAACCCGTTGAAAATAACTTGTATCAAATGGCGCCGCTGCCGGCTCCTCTCGTTAAGATCAAAAGTTTTTTGTGAGAATTTGGATTTTGGGATCCGTTCCCCGTGAACGTTACTTTTTCCTAAAAATTTTCAAAAACACTAAAAAATATAAAATTTTCAAAAATCCTAAAAAGTAAAAAAAAAACATAAAAACCAAAAATATTTTTGCTTTGTTTTTCTTTGTTCGTTCTTTTGCAGGTGTATGCGCACTCGATCCACGTCTTATCAAGAGCCCGAGCCTCTCGATAACTTAGACATGGCTGGTGTACAAAACAACAATAACATACCACCTCCGAACAACAATAATAACAACAACAACCCGCCTTTCAACAACATGAATAACAACAATGAGCCCCTTCCGGATAATCGCCCAATGATTGAACTGCTGCAAGCTCATGTCGATGGCAACACGGATCCAATTGTTATACCACCAATTGCCGCCAACAATTTCGAGCTCAAGTCAGGCTTTATCCAGATGGTCTCAGCTCAACCATTCTTGGGACGAACCATTGATGACCCACACGACCACATCAAGAGATTTCTACAACTCACCAACACGGTCAAGTTCAATGGAGTTCCACAGGAGGTTATAAGGTTACAACTTTTTCCCTTTTCTTTAGAGGGACAAGCCCGGCATTGGCTTGCTAAGGAACCACCACAGAGTATTCTCTCGTGGACGGATTTGGAAACAAAGTTTATCAACTACTTTTTTCCACCCTCTCGTACTACCGCTTTGCGGAATGAGATTATAAACTTTGAACAAAAGTACGATGAGTCATTCAGTGAATCTTGGGATCGTTTTAAAGATCTTTTAAGAAAATGCCCACAACATGGTTTTACCAAAGTACATCAAATAAATACTTTTTACAATGGTTTAAGCATGAGTGACCAAGATTCACTGAATAGTGCCTCGGGGGGTAATTTATTGGCTAAGAGTTCCAATGCTGCTTGGGATATCATTGAGAACAAATCTCGTGTGCAAACCAAGAGTGTTAGGACCAATGTTGCTAGTGCTAGCACTAATGACAGCGACAAGCGATTAGACAAAATCACCACGCTTCTTGAATCGCTTGTCACCCACACCGTCAGCAACAACAACAGCAACAACGCCAAAAATGCACAAGTGAACGCTGTCACCCAACCTTGTGAGATATGCGGTGGTCCCCACTCTTACACAACTTGTACCGCCACCCAAGATTACCCTGCTGAGAATGTGAATGCAGCATATGGCACCTACCAACAACCTGCTTATCAAGCTAAACCTCAAGGTGACCGTAACTTGCTCAGCTACCGCAGCAACAACTATCTTTCACCACCTGGTTTCCCACCTACCAACCCAAACCAACAACAAAACCTTAATCGCCCTCCTCAAAAACAACAACAATCTCGACAACCATACATCCCACCTCACAAGCAGCAACAACCGCCTCCACGTAACAATCAAGTATACCAACAACCTGCTTACCAACCACCTGCATACAATGCTCCTCCCAACCAAGCCACCACTGCATTACACCAAGAGGTTGCAACCTATATGAGGACCAATGATGTGATAGTGGGAAATCTCCAAGAGGAAGTGCGCAATTTGAAGGCTGACTTGGTCAAGCAAGGAAATGATTTGCGAGCTGACATGAGAAACACGTTGGATAGCCAGACTAATGATCTGAGGAACATGATGGCTAGTTTTTTCCAAAGTAGTCAACCCTCTTCTTCGGGTACTCTTCCGAGTAACACCGTTGCGAACCCAAGAGGGGAGATGAAAGCAATCACTACTCGCAGTGGTAAAGGTACAAAGGAACCCGAGCTTCCTATACCCCCACCGGTGGTTGTGACTAAGGAGAACGAGTCGCCTGCTCCTATTCCTCCTCCTTCTCCTTCCCAAATTTCTCCACCTCTTCTTTCTACCCCTCCTCCACCCGTGGTTGTGAGTGATCCTATACTCCCAAAGCCTTCCTCTTCTTCCAATATACCTTATCCTTCAAGGTTGAGGAAAGAGAAGCAAAAGAGCAAGGATGATATTCAGGTTTCGAATTTCCTTAAAATGTTCAAACAACTGAATTTCAATATCTCCTTCGCTGAGGCTCTCGCTCACATGCCCAAGTATGCTAAAATGTTTAAAGATCTTTTGAGCGACAAGGAAAAGCTCCTCGATATTGCCAACACCCAACTTAATGAGAACTGTTCTGCAGTGCTCTTAAGGAAATTGCCAACCAAGCTTGGTGATCCGGGTCGTTTTCTTATCCCTTGCAATTTCCCGGGAGTTGAGAATTGCATGGCCCTAGCAGATCTAGGTGCCAGTATTAATCTCATGCCTCTAAGTGTTTGGAAGCAATTATCTCTCCCAGAGCTAGTCCCCACCAAAATGACTTTGGAATTGGCCAACCGTACGGTTGCTTATCCAGTGGGGATAGCCGAAGACGTTATTGTAGGAGTCGACAAATTCACCTTCCCTGCTGATTTTGTTGTCGTCGACTACGAGATGGACCCCCGTGTGCCACTTATTGTTGGTCGTCCATTCTTGAGGACTGGTCGCACTCTTATTGATGTTGAAGCCGGAGAGCTTATCATGAGAGTGGGTGACGACAAAGTAGTCTTCAACATGGGAAAGTTGTCTAAACAGCCTTATTCATATGAGAGTGTTAATTGTATTGACGTTCTCGATGAGGCTTGTGAAGAACACTTTAATGATGCTTGCAAAAGTATTCCTACCTCTCTTCCCAATGTTGAGACTGTGTCCTCTATTGATTCATCGTTGTCTCTAGTTGGAGATAGTGATTTATTCTGGAACAATCTTGAAGCTACCATGGGAGATGCGAATTTAGCTACTAATGATTCTCCCACCGAGGGGGATGAAGACATGAATTTCTTTGACAATCTTCTCACCGAAGACAATCCTTCGCCTCCATCTCCCACGGTCATTGCTATCGATGCCACGACTTTGAAAACGCCTCCCGTCGAAAATCCTCCGGATTTGGAACTTAAGGAGTTGCCGCCACATCTCGAGTATGTGTTCCTTGACGATAACAAGAAGTCGACCGTCATTATTGCGAAGGATTTGAAAGATGAAGAGAAGACTCGCCTCGTCGCTGTGTTGAAAGCTCACAAGAAAGCTATTGCGTGGAAAATCTCGGATATTCGTGGAATTGATCCTCACTTCTGCACGCACAAAATTCTCATGGAGGACGACTTCAAACCCACTATTCAAAGCCAACGAAGGGTGAATCCAAAAATACATGAAGTCATCAAAACAGAGGTTATCAAACTTCTTGATGCGGGTATGATTTACCCTATTTCGGATTCCCCGTGGGTTAGTCCAATCCATTGTGTGCCCAAGAAGGGCGGAATAACCGTTGTTCCCAATGAACACAACGAGTTGATTCCCACTCGTCTCGTTACTGGGTGGAGAGTTTGTATAGACTACCGCAAACTCAATGATGCCACGAGAAAGGATCATTTCCCTCTACCTTTCATGGACCAAATGCTTGAACGCTTAGCCGGTAATGAATATTACTGCTTTCTTGATGGTTTCTCGGGTTATTTTCAAATACCCATCGATCCCCAAGATCAAGAGAAGACTACATTCACTTGTCCCTATGGCACTTTCGCTTACAAAAGAATGCCTTTTGGCTTATGTAATGCGCCCGGGACTTTCCAAAGGTGTATGTTAGCTATCTTCCATGACATGGTTGAACAAACCATGGAAGTCTTCATGGATGATTTCTCGATCTTCGGGGATTCCTTCTCTGCTTGCCTTGCCAATTTAGAACGTATGCTAAAGCGATGCGAAGACACTCGCCTTGTTCTGAATTGGGAAAAATGCCATTTTATGGTAAAAGAAGGCGTCGTGCTTGGACATAAGATCTCGAAGGCCGGTCTTGAAGTTGACCGTGCTAAAGTCAATGTTATCGCAAAGTTGCCTCCACCTTCAACTGTGAACGGTGTGAGAAGTTTCTTGGGTCATGCGGGCTTCTATCGTCGATTCATTAAAGATTTTTCTCAAATCGCTCGCCCGATGACCCACCTCTTGGAAAAAGATACTCCTTTTATCTTTTCCAAAGAGTGCCTTGAAGCCTTCAACTCGCTTAAGGATAAGCTAACTAAGGCACCCGTCTTGGTTACCCCTAACTGGGAGCTGCCCTTTGAGTTGATGTGCGATGCTAGTGATTTTGCTATTGGAGCGGTTCTTGGACAAAGAGTGAACAAACACTTCCAACCGATCCATTACGCTAGCAAGACAATGACAGGGGCACAATGCATTATACGACAACCGAAAAAGAGCTTTTAGCTGTTGTCTATGCTTTTGAAAAGTTCCGCCCCTATCTTGTCCTTTCCACCACCATCGTGTATACCGATCATTCCACGCTGAAGTACTTGTTGACAAAGCAAGATTCCAAACCAAGACTTCTTCGCTGGGTTTTGCTGCTCCAGGAATTTAAAATCGAAATCCGCGATAAAAAAGGAGCAGAAAACCTAGCCGCGGACCATCTTAGTAGACTTGAGGATCCATACCAAGGGGATCATCCGACCAAAGAAATCAATGATTCTTTTCCCTTGGAGACCTTAATGTCTATAAACTCGAAGCCGAATGAAACCCCGTGGTTTGCGGACTTTACAAACTACTTGGCGGGTGGAATTCTCAAGGAAGGGTTGATGTCTCAACAAAAGAAGAAGTTTTTCACCGATATCAAGACTTACTTTTGGGACGACCCTTACCTATTCAAACAATGTGCCGACCTGATTATCCGTCGATGTGTTGATGGACCGGCAGCGTCTGAAATCCTTGATGCTTGCCACAAAGGACCCACCGGTGGTCACTTTGGTCCTAATTACACCGCAAAGAAAGTGTTTGATTCGGGATTTTATTGGCCCTCCATCTATCGTGACGCTCACGATATAGTTAAAAAATGTGATGTTTGCCAAAAGCAAGGCAAAATCACACATAAAGACGAGATGCCTCAGAATTTTATTCAAGAGTGTGAAATTTTTGATGTTTGGGGTATCGACTTTATGGGGCCATTCCCTTCGTCTAAAGGAAACAAATACATCCTTGTCGCCGTTGACTACGTTTCTAAGTGGGTTGAAGCCAAAGCTTTGCCTACTAATGACGCAAGGGTGGTTTGTAACTTTTTGAAAGCTCTATTCGCTAGATTCGGTGTGCCTCGTGCCATTATTAGTGATCGTGGGACTCATTTCTGCAACGACCAATTTGCTCGAGTCATGGCTAAGTACGGTGTAAATCATCGTCTTTCCACAGCCTACCACCCACAAACTAATGGCCAGGCCAAAATATCCAACCGAGGTCTTAAGCGAATTCTTGAAAGAACCGTGGGAGAGCATCGTGCCGCATGGGCTGATAAACTCGATGATGCTTTGTGGGCTTTCCGTACCGCTTACAAGACCCCGATCGGCTGTACGCCTTATCGTCTTGTGTACGGGAAAGCGTGCCACCTCCCCATTGAGTTGGAGCACAAGGCTTATTGGGCCTTGAAGTGGGCTAATTTTGATATAAATAAAGCCGGTGACCTACGCAAGATCCAACTCAATGAGCTGAATGAACTTCGGAATGAGGCTTATGAAAATTCTTTGATCTATAAGGAAAGAACTAAGCTCATTCACGACTCCAAGATCAAAAACCGAGAGTTCCATGTTGGAGACAAAGTCTTACTTTTTAACTCTCGGTTGAAAATCTTTTCGGGCAAGCTCAAATCTCGTTGGTCCGGCCCATTCACCATCGCCCAAATTTTTCCATATGGTACTCTCGAGCTCGCTCAACCTAATGGACCAAATTTTAAGGTGAATGGCCAACGAGTGAAGTTGTACTTTGGTGAGGACACCTCTCACGAGGTGATTCCATCCCTCACCACGTTCCCCATGAACTGAATTTGGGTCGAGTCAGGCTCGTGACTCGGTTATCAAAAACAAGCGCTCCTCGGGAGGCAGCCCGAGTATCTATCCCTTTAACCCCCTAAGTGTGTGGAGGACCTATTTTGGTCGTTTGTGTTTGTGTGGTGATGTGCTTACAGGGATAACTGCAATCTTGGAAATCTTTGAAGAACCGTGCTCCCGTGTTATCCGACATCCGGTTCTATCTCTCAACTATCGTGATTCAATTTTCTTCATACTCACATTTGAAATTGATCACTTTAGTCGTCTCTTCCTTAACTCGAGTTAACCAACGTGCACAATGTCATAAGTGTAGGGGAGACTTTTCCCACATGCTTAAACATTGAGGACAATGTTTATCTTAAGTGTAGGGGAGACTTCTATCGAAGTTTTAAGTGGACTTTTCCATGAAAATGCCTTCATTTAACCGGAAAATCTTATTTTTCAACATTTTTCAAATTTTTTATTAACTTTGGCAATTTAGTCGTAATTTTTAAATTTTTCTCGTTGCTTTCATATGTATATATCCCGCAATAAAGTCAAAAATATTAATAAAGTGGTGTAGCTAGTTTAGAAGTCTTTGACATATTAGGCCCGTTGCGTTTATTTTGACTCAACCCGAATAGACTTATCCAAGTTTATTCTAGCTAGTATCCTTAACCATGTAGACCGTAATCGGTTTATTAGGCTAAGTGTCCACGAGTCTCATTACTTGAGATTTTAAATTGTGGAGGACGAGAAATGATAGAGTCAATTATAAGTCGGTATTCTTGCGCAAGCTCACTTGGTGTAATTATTTGCCTATTCTCCCATCACTTGCTAATAACTTATCTGCAATAAGTAAGGTCTTACGATTTGAAAAGTTACTTAGCTTCTAGCCCAAGATCGTTTAAAAGTTGCTCGGTAATGATAAGAGTTCATAGCCAAGGCATAACTTATGAAGCGGGGCGCGAAGATTGGCGAGTCCAAAAAGGCCCTAACAAGGCATGAGGATTCAATTTTATTGCTGAAGATCCAAAGTGATGTGAAAAGCATTATTCCTAAAGTCTATATGAAGGATCAAGACTCACGACGAAAAGCAATCAACTCCCATAAAGATCATGGAGAAGTCTATCCGGAAAGACCCTAACAAGGTATAAGGATAAATAGATCCAAGTCCGAAAAGGAGGCGGATCGTTGTATCTCAAAATCCCAATTAGAGATTGAAGAAATAATCATGAAGTCGTGGTCAACAAAGTTGGAGTACCCCTCAAAAGTCTCCAAAGTGAAGAAACTCTATTATGATGAGAAGACCATTATCTCAAGAACGTCTCTCGAAGATATGAAGTATGAAGTACATGCCAAATATCGGCCCGAGAAAGGTCTCAAATCGTGAACCAAGTTATGCCAAGATATGAACTTTTTGATATCCCGAGAAGCAGTTTTAAGAGATTTTGTCCTTTAGCTAACTATTGATCAAATCGTCCTACTTTGCTTTCAGCCTTAATAAACTATCGAAATAAGTCCAAAAATGCATCTTCATGATCATTCTAAGACAAAAATAAAATATAAGAGATACACCTAGGAATAAGGGAGTTTAAGCATTTAATTAAGCCATGTGTGTAAGTGTTTGATTTACTAACTTATAATAACAATGATCTCGTTTTTAAGCTTAGTTTGGGGAACGTGAAACTTGAGGGTGATAAATCTTCGCAACACCAAAGCCCTAATGTAAGTCCTTGATTTCTTTACAAGTTATTTCCATCCTTTTGTTTATTTTAAAGTTTTAAGTTCTCTTAGTATTTTAATTGTTGTTTAGTAGAGTTTAAATAAGGCCAAGGTTGATTAATTATGAGAAAAGTGTAAAATTGCTTTATCACTAAGCATTGCATGAGGGCATGGCAATGGTTAAGTGTAGGGGATTTGATAGGTGTGTAAACACCCATCCTTTTACCACTTAATTCGGACTAAAACGAGACCAAAACACGTATTTAATATCATTTGTTTGGAATTATGCGTGGTTTTTGTGTTTATTGTGTTTTCAGAGCTAACCGGATGAATATTAAAGAAAACATGGGATTGCACGGGTTTTATCAAGGAAAAAGACTGAAGACGAAGTCTATTGTCCAAGAGGTGCAAAAGATTTGAAGTCAATGGGCCTATTTGAAGATTTATCGAAGAAAAGGACCAAAGACGGAAAATTTACATAAGTCGAAGAAACTCAAGTCTATTTAACGAAGAAATTAAAAGACGAGTTGGATTTAATCGACAACAAATCCCGAATCAGAATCGAAAACGTCAACTTTTCTGAAAAGACGAGAAGACAAGAAGAAAGGGAGAAAGCCCACTCACCAACCAACCACTAAGACTATAAATAGATCTCTCCCTTCACACATTAGGGAGTTAGTTCATTTTTCCTTTTTTTCCCAGTATCTTAGGTTCGTCCTTAACCAACTCCATTAGGGAGTTTGGTGATTTTTATTCTTTCTTTCAATCTTGTAAGTTTGATTCAATACTCTTGTTACTCTTTCATTAATCAATCCATTCCATCTTTCTATTTATCTTGTTCTTCATCATTTTTATTGCAAGTTTCTAAGTTTCTTATTTGATTCAAGTTTGATTTCAAAAAGTTGTTGATCTAGTGTTTTTATTGGTGGGATTTGTTTCTTATGGTATGTTAATGATTATTGGTTAGTTTGGTAAAACCTTTTTGAGTATTTAGTTTGATTTTGATTAAAATTTCGTGTTCCCTGTTTTGGGTCGTCTGCTACTGTTCTTCGTTCCCAGACTTTCCGAACAAGACAGATATTCCGAATAGATCATTTTGTGTTTCCTTTGTTCGGAACATTTTCAAATATTCCGAATAGGGGTGTTTTCGTTTCATTACTCGGAATATTCTGGATATTCCGCATAGCCATTTCTCAGTTTCCTTATTCGGAACATTTTTCCGAATAGCCCAACTTTCCGCTTAAGCGTTACTTTCCGAATAGGCTTTTTATTGTTTTCTTATTCGGAACTTTTCACATATTCCGAATAGGGGCTCATTTTCCGAATAGGACTATTCCCGTTTCCTTATTCGGAACTTTTCAAATATTCCAAATAGCACTTAGTTTTTCCGCATAAGGTAATTTTTCCGCATGAGGCAATTTTTCCGAATCATACAATTATTCCGCATAGAATTCAACTTTCCGCATAGGGGAACTTTCCGAATGGCCATACTTTCCGCATAAGATCAACTTTCCGCATGGGGTATTTTTCTTAAGAGTATTTTTCCAGCTTTAATTCAAGTTTTGCTTTTTATTTTTTGCTTGGTTTAAGTTTATTTCCTTACCATTGTATTCACTCACCTTGTTTAGTAGAATAGAAAACCAAATCCACTTTTTGTCACCAAGAACAAATCATTCCACTTTTAACTGAGATCAATTCGAGAGGATTTCGAGAAATATTTTGAACTCGTTGAAAATAACTTGTATCAAACTCTAATCCATACTGAGCAACTTTTAAACGATCTTGGGCTAGAAGCTAAGTAACTTTTCAAATCGTACAACCTTATTTATTGCAGATAAATTTATTAGCAAGCGATGGGAGAATAGGCTTATAATTAACTCACATAAATTCACGAAAGAATACCAAACTTATAATTGACTCTATCATCTCTCGTTCTCCACAGTTTAAAATCTCAAGTAATGAGACTAGTGGATGCTTAGCCTATTAAATCAAAGTTTTGGGTTTTCAAGTCGCCTATAGGATCTTGCAAATTATTAGACTTTTTCAAGTTTAGAAATCGCATTTTAAAGTTCCCTTGAAAAACGACTCTCTAGGATCAATTATAGGAACTTGCGAAAAGTTCTTGTTCTTAACCCGTGAGAGTTAAGACTTTCGCATTTTATAGCTCCCTATATAAAAGCCTAGCAAAACTTGACTTAAACACGTTAAGGATACTAGCTAGAGTAAACTTAGATAAGTAAACTCGGGTTGAGTCAAAAGATTCATAACGTTTGAAAATTAAAACCACTTTATTAAAATTTATTCTAATAAGGAAAGAAAATAACTATACAAAGGGAAAAACTAATAGGCCAAAATAGATCAAAAATTTTGAAAAATGTCGAAAAATTGATTTTCCGGTTAAAATGAGGACAAATACAAGGAAAAGACCACTTAACTTCGATAGAAGTCCCCCCTACACTTAATATAAACATTGTCCTCAATGTTTAAGCATGTGGGAGTAAACTCCCCTACACTTAGGACATTGTGCACGTTGTTTAAATCTCGCGAAGGAAAAGACAACTAAAGAGATTCCTATTTTAATATTGGAAAATATAAAATAGTGAATCGGAAAGAGTTTAGGATAGAACCGGGAAAATGGGAACACGGAATCATGGGTCGTCAAAAATCATCAAGAGTGGATCATTGAGTGCTCGAATCCCTGAGTAGTAGAAGAGAGGAAATAGGAAACACCAACGGGTCTCCCCTACACTTAGGATAAAGAAAGCTAAAAGATAGATACATGGGTTGCCTCCCAAGAAGCGCTTGATTTTTGATTACCGAGTCGTGAGCCTGACTCGACATTGACTAGCAAAGGAAGAAGCATGAAACATATCCACCGGGATCAAAGACATAGTTTTCGTCCATCAAATAGCACAAGCTTAAGGCGAACAAGGCAAGCCAAAGAAGAATAGGCAAGGTTCCCTTAAGCAAAGATGGAGCACGGTGGAAGCAAGAGTGAAGTGGTGCAAGCAGATTTCCATAAGTTCCAAAGATATTTCCTTTTATTTCATCAGATGGATACTTAGATGGCTGAAGAATATCCATACCAGGGTCGAACACCTTTTCCTTTAAGGGAAAATAGCACTCAGGCTCAGCAGAATGTGAAGAAGATCCGCGAAGAAAAATGCACAACCTCGTCCTCAGAAGGTGGAAAAAGAGGTGTCAAATCATACGTGTTGCGGATGTTGGTGTTGACCGGTTGCTTCTCCTTTGAAAGAATTTTCTTCAAATCCAAAGTAGGATCAAGACGATAATCATCAAAGTCTAAAGGAGGAGCATCACTCTCATGAGGGAAGTAAGTATTGAGAAAAGTTGAAAAGTCTTCCTCAAATGAGTAATCATCCAAAGTAGGATTTAGCATGGATGGCGGAGGATCTTCATCATGAGAAGAATCACTCGAAAAAGTATCGGCCTCAACAAAATCATCATAAGTGGGCATGTCGGGATACTCGGAAGTAAAGTCATCACAATCATCCGAATCTGAGCTAGAATCATCATTATAAGCATCAAAGATCGGTGGAGAATCATATATGGGTGAAGGTTCCAAATTGGATAGAGAATCATCCACATCATCTTGAAAAAGTGGATTATCAATGCAAGAATCGAATAGAGGATTGTTGTAGACGACAAAGTCATCAAGCACATTGATCATATTCGCTGATTCTCGTCCTCCAAAGGATTTGCTAGTATGCTTCCCCATTTCAAAAACTTGGGCATCATCCCCGACTCTTAAGATTAACTCGCCTTCGGCAACATCAACTAGAGCTCGTTCGGTTCTCAAGAATGGCCGACCAAGTATTAAAGGAATACGAGGGTCCATTTCATAATCAACAACAACAAAGTCAACCGGAAAAATGAAGGTGCCAAACACATCTTCGGCAATACCAACGGGGTAAGCGAGAGTGCGATTTGCAAGCTCAAGAGTCATCCGGAATATAATCTGATTCGGAATGTGTGGTTGATCCGGAATATGGACTTGATCCGGAATATGTCACTTATTCCGGATGGAGGCCTTTGACTCGGAATATTTAACAACAACCTTCACTTGGAATAACCTGGGCTTTGATCCGGAATGTTTCCTGGGAACAGTAACAGAAGCGAAGAACACGCAAGAACAAAGATAATACGGATCTAATAAAAACTAAACAAAATCAACCACAAGATTAAATCAAACTAATCAATAAACATGTATTAATCATAAACAAACAATCCAAAACAATCAAACTAATAAATATAACCAAAATAATCAAAACCCACTTTAATCAATAGAAACACAAAAACATAAACATAAACATGAACAATAAACATAAAGATTAAAGATTAAAGAAAGGTAGATAGGAGATTGACAAGAAGAGTAAAGATTGACAATAATTAAAAGGAAACTTACTTGAAATTAAAGGAATTTAAGGTGCAATACAAGTATTTAAATTTGACAATTAAGTAAATGACATGTATTTAAATGACAAGGTAATTAAAATTGGAAGAACTAATTGTCACTATTAGCCAACAAGAGAAATGAATGAAAATAAATCCTATTTATAGAGGAGATTAGGGAGGTGCTTAGGAAGCTTCCTCCCTCTTTCTTTTTTCTTTAATTGCATGCTTTAGTCCTTGATCTTCTTAATCCTTTGTTAATCTTCTTAATACTTGGACTTTAATGACTTTGTCTCGAAATTTCTTTAAACTCGTCTTGTAATTCTTCAATAAATTAGACTTGAGTTCTTCGGCTTTTAGTAAACTTCCGTCTTTTGACTCTTTCTTCGATAAATCTTCCGATTTGGTCTTGGACTTCCGTTCTTTTTGCACTCTTGACTTCTTGACTTCGTCTTTCGTCTTTTTCTTCGATAAAAGCCTGTGAATGCCCGTGTTTTCTCCACTTTTCACCTTTTCGTCCTAAATCACAACAAAACACAAACCACGCATAATTCTGACATAAATGACATAAAATACACGTTTTGGCTTGGTCATTATTGTAATTAAGTGGTGAAAAGGATGGGTGTTTACACACCTATCAGTAGCCAATCCTTGTGAGACATGCGGCGGTCCTCACTCATACACTGATTGTCCTTCTACTCAAGGCAATCCGGAAAACGTATATGCCGCTTATGGTAATTATTCACCAGAAAATTACCAAGCCCGACCTCAAGGGGATCGAAATTTGCTAAGTTACCGGTCCAACAACTACCTTTCACCCGGTTTTTCTCCTCAAAACCACAACCCCAACAACAATTATAATAGAAGCAACCAAATCCCACCTCGAGCTTCTAATACTTATCACCCACCCGCTCAACAAGCCCCACCCATGAATCAAGATGTTGAAGCCTTAATGAGAACCCAAGGAGAGCAAACTAAGAATCTGCAAAGCCAAATTATCAATTTAAAAGGGGATATCACTAAGCAAGGGAATGACATTAGATCCGAGCTTCGAAATGATATACAATCCTCCTTCAGCAATCAAACGAATGATTTGAAGAATATGCTGGCTAGTTTCTTACCAACCACTCAACCCTCTACTTCGAGCTCTCTACCTTCCAACACCGTCACCAACCCGAGAGCGAATGTGAATGCTATTACTACCCATAGTGGAGCAACTTTAGTAGGACCATCTATCCCACCCCCAGTTACACCATATACACCTCCTCCACCACCATTTATCCCTACTACTCCCACACCTAGTATTAGTTCACCATTACCGTCTCCGCCTCGTCATGACGAAGTACCCAACAAGAATCCTCCACCAACCCTACCTTCCACCTATAACCCCAGCATTCCTTACCCTTCTCGACTCAACAAGGCTAGAATTTTGACTAAGAATAACATTCTAGTCGCTAACTTTTTGGAAAAGATTGCCGGCATGAAAGCCACCTTTACCCTTGTTGAAGCTCTTGCCCAAATGCCACAATTTGTCAAGATGTTTAAGGAATTGCTTAATAAGAAGGAGAAGATGGTCGAGTTTGTTAATACTCGCTTGAATGAAAATTGCTCTGCAATCCTTTTTAAAGAACTTCCGGAAAAACTTGGAGATCCTGGTCGTTTTGTGCTACCTTGTACTTTTAACCAAACCGACAATTTTACTGCCTTAGCCGATCTCGGGGCAAGTATAAATTTTATGCCTTTAAGTGTTTGGAAAAAGTTATCATTGCCCGACCTTACACCAACGAAGATGACTCTTGAGCTTGCAAATCGCACTCTCGCTTACCCCGTTGGTATTGCCGAAGATGTGTTCATTAAAGCTGGCACATTCACTTTTCCGGTCGACTTCGTCGATGTTGATTATGAAATGGACCCTCGTATTCCGTTAATACTTGGACGCCCATTTTTGAGAACCGGTAGAGCTTTAATAGATGTGGATAAGTGTGAACTCATCTTAAGAGTCGGGGATGATGCACAAGTTTTTGAAATGGGGAAGCTTACAAGCAAATCCTATGGAAGAGAATCAGCGAATATGATTAATGTGCTTGATGATTTTGTCGTCTACAACAATCCTCTACTCGATTCTTGCAATGATAATCAACTGTTTCAAGATGATGTGGATGATTCTCTCTCCAATTTGGAACCTCCACCCATATATGATTATCCACCGATCTTTGATGCTTATGATGATGATTCTAGTTCCGATGGGGATGATTATGATGATTTTACTTCCGAGTATCCCGACATGCCCACTTATGATGATTTTGATGAGGCCGATACTCTTTCGAGTGATTCTTCTCATGATGAAGATCCTCCGCCTACAACACTTGATCCTAGTTTGGATGACTACTCATTTGAGGCAGACTTTTCTACTTTTCTTAATACATACTTCCCTCATGAGAGTGATGCCCCTCCTTTGGACTTTGATGATTATGGTCTTCATCCTTCTACGGATTTGAAGTAAATTCTTTCAAAGGAGACAACACCGGACAACACCAACATCCACAGCACGTATGTTTTGACACCTCTTTGTCCACCTTTTGAGGACGAGGTTGTGCATTTTCTTAGCGGATCTTCCTCAAATTCTGTTGAGCCTGAGTGCTATTTTCTCCTAAAGGAAAAGGTGTTCCACCCCGGTATTGCACTTTTCAAGCCATCTCAGTATCCATCTGATGAAATAAAAGGAAAAATCTTTGGAACTACTGGAGACATGCTTGCACCTCTTCACCCTTGCTCCCACCGTGCTCCATCTTTGCTTAAAGGAACCTTGCCTAATCTTCTTTGGCTTGCCTTGTTCGCCTTAAGCTTGTGCTATTTGATGGACGAAAACTATGTCTTTGATCCCGGTAGATGTGTTTCAAGTTTCTTTCCATGGTAATCAAGGTCGAGTCAGGCTCACGACTCGGTGAACAAAAATCAAGCGCTTCTTGGGAGGCAACCCAAGTATCTATCTTTTAGCTATCTTTATCCTAAGTGTAGGGGAGACCCGTTGGTGTTTGTTATTTCCTCTCTTCTCATATTCAGGGATTCGAGCTTTCAAAGATGCACTCTTGATGAGTTTTGACGACCCGTGATTCTGTGTTTCCTTCTTCCCGGTTCTATCCTAAACTCTTTTCGTTCACTATTTTATATTTTCCAATATTAAAATAGGAATCTCGTTAGTTGTCTCTTCCTTAGCAAGATTTAAACAACGTGCACCATGTCCTAAGTGTAGGGGAGTTTACTCCCACATGCTTAAACATTGAGGACAATGTTTATATCAAGTGTAGGGGGGATTTCTATCGAAGTTAAGTGGTCTTTCCTTGTATTTGTCCTCATTTTAACCGGAAAATAAATTTTTCGACATTTTTCAAAATTTTTGATCTATTTTGGCCTATTAGTTTTTCCTTTGTATAGTTATTTTCTTTCTTTACTAGAATAAATTTTAATAAAGTGGTTTTAATTTTCAAACGTTGTGAATCTTTTGACTCAACCCGAGTTTACTTATCTAAGTTTACTCTAGCTAGTATCCTTAACTTGTTTAAATCGAGTTTTGCTAGGCTTTTATATAGGGAGCTTTAAAACGCGAAAGTCTTAACTCTCACGGGTTAAGAACAAGAACTTTTCGCAAGTTCCTATAATTGATCCTAGAGAGTCGTTTATCAAGGGAACTTTAAAATGCGATTTCTAAACTTGAAAAAGTCTAAGAGTTTGCAAGATCCTATAGATGACTCGAAAACCCAAAACTTTGATTTAATTGGCTAAGCATCCACGAGTCTCATTCCTTGAGATTTTAAATTGTGGAGAACGAGAGATGATAGAGTCAATTATAAGTTTGGTATCCTTTCGTGAATTTATGTGAGTTAATTATAAGCCTATTCTCCCATCGCTTGCTAATAAATTTATCTGCAATAAATAAAGTTGTACGATTTGAAAAGTTACTTAGCTTCTAGCCCAAGATCGTTTAAAAGTTGCTCGGTATGGATTAGAGTTCATAGCCAAGGCATAACTTATTGAAGCGGGATGCGAAGATTGGCGAGTCCAAAAAGGCCCTAACAAGGCATGAGGGCTACATTTTGTTGCTAAAGATCCAAAAGTGATGTGAAGAATCATTTATCAAAACTCAATATGAAGGATCGAGACACACGACGAAAAGCAAAAACTCCCCAAAAGATCATGGAGAAGTCTATCCAAAAAGGCCCTAACAAGGTATGAGGATAAATAGATCCAAGTCCTAAAAGGAGACGGATCGTTGTATATCAAAGTCCCAAATAAAGATTGGAGAAAAATGAAGAAGTCGTGGTCCAAAGATGAAGAATCTTTCAAAACTTCAAGTGAAGAAATTCCTATTATGAAGAGAAGACCATTATTTCATGAACGTCTCTCAAAGATTTGAAGTATGAAGTCGCTGCCAAATATCGGTCCGAGAAAGGTCTCAAATCGTGAAGCGAGTTATGCCAAGATATGAACTTTATGAGGTCCCGAGAAGCAGTTTTAAAAGATTTTGTCCTTTAGCTAACTATTGATTAAATCGTCCCACTTTATTTTCAGCCTAAATAACTATCGAAATAAGTCAACAATGCATCCTCGTGATCATTCAAGACAATAATAAAATATAAGAGATACACCTAGGAATAAGGGAGTCTAAGTGAATAATTGGCCCACATGAGTTCATGTTAGTTTGCTAACTTATAATAACAATGATCTCGTTTTTAAGCTTGGTTTGGAGAATGTGAAAAATTGAGGATGATGATCATTCATGACATTTCCAAAACCCTAAGGTATGTCTTTGATTTCTTTACTCACTTTCTTCCTTTGAATGTTTATAATTTTCTATTTCTTTAATAAAAGCCAATATGGATTGATTATGATGGAAAATGTAAAACGTGCTTTGTAACTAATGCATTGCATGAGGACATTGCAATGGTCAAGTGTAGGGGATTTGATAGGTGTGTAAACACCCATCCTTTTACCACTTAATTACAATAATAACCAGGCCAAAACGTGTATTTTATGTCGTAAATGTCGGAATTATGCGTGCTTTGTGTTTTTGTTGTGATTTAGGACGAAAATGTGAAAAGGGGAGAAAACACGGGCTTTCACGGGCTTTTATCGAAGAAAAAGACAAAAGACGAAGTCAAGAAATCAAGAGTGCAAAAAGAACGGAAGTCCAAAGCCTATTCTGAAGATTTATCGAAGAAAAAGCCCAAATACGGAAGTTTAATAAAGCCGAAGAACTCAAGTCTAATTTATGAAGAAATCACAATACGGGTTTAAAGTAATCCCGAGACAAAGTCTGAAAGGTCGAAGAATTTAAAAGATTAAAGACTAAAGACGAAGGATTAGAAGATAATTAAAGAAAGAAGAAAGAGAGGAGGAAGCTTCCTTCCACTAATCACCTCCTCCCTTATAAATAGGAGTCATTAGTTTCATTTTTTCTTTGTTGGCTAATAGTGACAATTAGTTCTTCCACCATTTTAATTACTTGCAATTTAAATTCATGTTATTTACTTAATTGTCTTGCACTTTTAATTCCTTTAATTTCAAGTAAGTTTCCTTTTTATTGTTGTTAATCTTTACTTTTATTGTTAATCTCCTATCTACCTTTCTTATTTAATCCTTAATCTTTATGCTTATTGTTTATGTTCATGTTCTTGAAGTTTTTATTGATTTTCAAGTGGGATTTGATTATTGTGGTGTTTTTTGTTAGTTTTATTGATTTGGATTGATAGATTACCATTAGTAGATTATTTGTGATTAGTCTTGCTTAATCTTTTGGTTTGATTTGATTAGTTTTGGTTAGATTCGTATTCTTTTTCTTTCCCGTGTTCTTCGGTTTATCTGCTTCCCCAGGTTATTCCGAATCAAGGATTTCAGACAAACATTCCGGATAAGTGGATTATTCTGAGTGACCCATTTATTCCGGATAAAGCATACATTCCGAATGAAGGGTTTATTCTAGTTTATTCCGGATCAGTGATATATTCCGAATAAAGGATTTATTCTGGATCAACTTGTTATTCCGAATGAAGTGATATTCCGGATGAAGGATTTGTTGTGATTATTCCGCATCAGCAGTTTATTCCGAATCAGTGTTTTATTCCGAGTGAAGGTTTATTCCGGATAAGTGAGTTATTCCGGACCAAGCCTTTATTCCGGATCAAGTGGTTATTCCGGATGAACCAATATTCCGGATGAGCAACTTATTCCGGATGAAGAATTATTCCGGATGAACTCTATATTCCGAACGAAGCTTTTATTCCGCATGAGCATTTATTCCAAATGAATCCATTATTCCGCATGAAGACTTTATTCCGAATAAAGAGTTATTCCGGATGAACCAATTATTCCGGATCAAGGGTTTTGTCAAGTTATTCCGAGTGAAGAAGAATTATTCCGAACGAAGGTGACATTCTGAACGAGTAATTATTCCGAACGAAGGTTTATTCCGAATGAGCTGTTTTTAGTTTATTTTAAGTTTATGTTTTTGAATTCTTAAGCTTTACTTTTCCCGCCTTTTTCCTTAGTCGCACTTTAAGTTTACTTGCCTTAGATTTATTTTAGGCTTGCCATTAGTTTAAATTTAAGTTTGCCTTTTGGATAGTTTTAAGTTCGCGTTATTTACTTTAATTGCCTTTTAACTTTTCGTCTCGCTTTAATTTCTTGCCATTTATTTTCAATTAGTTTAGATTAATTTACCGCCATTTACGTTAAAGTTTTTGCACTTTTTCCTTTTCACTACACAACATTTGTTTTCACCAAAAGACAGCTGAGTCGCACTTAAACAATTTTTCAATTCGATTAGACCACGACAAAGAACTTTAATTTTTATACTGGCTAAAAGCTAGTTATTAGACGGCATAACTTAGCTACAACACCATTAGGTGTCAAAGCTTAAGAAGTAAGCTAGGACACTTGTCCTAGCCACTTCACAAACAAGCTACAACTCAAAACCACTCACACCTCAAACCACTTCCTCATTTTCAATCATGCAAACCACCAAAATCCTCTCATCTCTCCCACCATTGCCGTCCCACTCTCACAACTAAACCCCCCATTTGATCAAATTTAACCACAAAATCTTATGTTATTCACACATATGATGGAAACCTCTTCAAGCTCTATTGATTGGTGATGATTTTAACATCCAAGGAGAAGATTTGGTTATGATCAAGGGCTGATTTCTACATGAAGTTTACAAGTATTGGTGGCCATGAAGATTGGTGTTGATCTATCACAAGTTCTTCCATCAAAATCCAAGCCTTGATCATAAACTACACAACCTTGGTGGTATAAAGATTGTTCTTTCCATCCTCTTGTTATTTTGATTATGTAATCATGTATTTTCTTTCCTATTTTATATGTATATGATGAATATATGATGATAAAAATATTGTGTGGGGATTTGGTGTTGGTAAATATGGTTAAAAAGATGGAAAACCATAAGTAACAAGGTTAAAATCTTGCTAAATATGATGGCTGTATAAAAACAGTAAGTAACCAAATTTTAAACTGATAAAATGGTAAAGTGGAATAAATTTACAGTAAGTACAAGATGTTATAAACATGTGAGAGTTGGCCATACAATGGAATCATCAAAATGAGTGAGATATGATCAAAAAAAGTTTAGAGTACAAATCTGCCTATACTGTTTTGGACGAATTTATTAAAATATTTAGAGGTTGATTCATCAGTAGCTATAAAGGAATAAAATGAAGCACATATCATGTAGTTTCTGTGATAAAAATTTGAGGTCCTATCTCCATATATAACTCTAGATATGGACATTTTAGTGGATTGTAAATTTAGGACATATTTGATAAAATAAATAGTATATAATATAAGCACTCAAAATTTTATATTTATAAAATATACATATATAAAACCCACTAGTTGATAATAATCATAAATAAAGATATATATATATTGATATTAAAATGGGACATGTTATATAAATTACAAGTATAAATGTTTTTCCAAGTTATAAAACTATATACTTAAATTTTACGTCTTTTCGGCTAAAATCGAAAGATTAACGTTTTTGTCAAATAAAACTTAGACGGTCGGACCCGTCTAATGTAAATTTTTATGAACTCATATACTGATATATAAACTTATATAACAAGTAAAAACCGATAAAACCCGAGCTTTATCACGTATGAACATTAACGGGCCAAAATATCCTTATTGGACTATAAACCCGACTAGTTAGTAAAACACTTATAAATTTACTTATTGGGATTAACCCACTTGGGCCCAACATATAAATTATAATACTGATAACAAAAGTATAAAATGGATTAGTACAAGTTAATGGACTTATAAAAGGCTTATTGGACCTAAAACATGTAAATAAGTAAAACTAGTAAACTAGTATAAAAGTTACCAATACATAATACAAAAATGAGTAAATGAGAATGTATAAACCCACTTGATCCTCATCATATATATAAAATCATCATATGTATAGATAATTGTTATTTTGATAAAGTCATTGGACAAAAGTCTAAGACAAAATATTATTTGTCTATGTCTCCGTGATTGAAGCACGTACCGTACATCCGAATTGCCGATAACCGCCTTTCCCAATCAACGTGAGTTCATAGCCTCGCACTCTTTTAAATGTTTTTATGAAATGTTTTATAAACCCGCGAGGGAGATAACATGTTAGTTTTGATAAAATAGGACACCATTTGTCCCGATTGTTTGTTTATTGATTTGGACCCGAATGATTGTATGACCCGATGAATGATTATATGACCCGATGTATGAGATAAAATGGATTATTAAAGTTAGGTTATGTCACTAAAAGTCCCATTAGCAAGAATTGTGAACTACCGGGATTTGGTAGACCCTTATGCATATAATACTACTATTTGGGGACGATCACCCCGGTTCGCGCCTTGACGGTTGATCCCCGTCGTGCCACATTGATTGGTAAGCGAATTTATGTATGAGAAGATTTACACAAGCATGATTATTGTGACGACACGCTAATTTAGATGGGCAAATGAGTTTCGGGTTAGCTACCCGTTGTTTGTTGTAGTAAGGTAACAATGTCATGCGACTTATAATAATCCAAATAACGAAATACTGCTATACGCACTGAATTACGATATATTGGCTGACTAGCAATACGGGGTCTTATTATTAATATTATGTTCGTGTTTTGGTTTTATATAACCATATTCATATAACAGTTTTTATTTGACTTAATACAACGTTATAAAACGTATTGTATGATGTTTTTACGACAATGGTTCGTATAATGATTTTGAAGGCAAACGCCTATATTATGATTTTTGATAAGGATTTGTATAAAATGACTTTGGCTATTTTATGGCCTATTACAAAGATTTGTATAAAATGATTTTCGGTAATAATTTTATACCGATGTTATATTGATGGATTTTATTAAACTCTATGAATTCACTCGGCGTTATCGCTGACCTTTTCTTTTAACATGTTTTATCTCAGGTACTTGAAGGTAATTCTCGGGAAGACAACAAGAATTCATGGCCCGCACTTAATTAATAAATTTCCATTCAAATTCTTTGAAAAATTGTATGAAATAATATGACTTGGGACCTATGTAAATCTGATATTTATGAATGGAAATGCTTTATTATTAAACGACGCGATTTTTAAGCGTTGTCTATGATGTGAGTAATATGCTATCCCGTAACACCAACGAGTCTTCCGCTGTATTGAATTGTGTAAATTTGGGGGTGTTACAGTTTGGTATCAGAGCTCTCGATATAGAGAACGAAAGATTTTTAAAACCAAGGTTTTGAATAAAACATTTCAAAATCTTTTAACTATAAACATTTTTCTCAAAATGTCTAAAAATCTTTTGACTATAACGGTGCCGAAGAATTCCCGAGTTACCGACAAGGCCAGACTAAGAAGTGTTATTTTAATATATATATATATATATATATATATATATATATATATATATATATATATATATATATATATATATATAACTTGGATTATATATATATGTTGTAATTTGATTATATGATTGTTTGATAATTATTTCAATACGTATACGAGATATTTATACGACGTAGATTGTCACAAGGAACCCTAAATCCCCTAGTAAATTAATCGAAGCTATTCTCGTAGGAATTCTAGCTATCCTAGATCTAAACCAAGTTGTGGATATTTATGATCCCAACAAATGGTTTATATTCGTAGAAATTTTGATATTAGTTAATTGTGATATTAAAGAAGAATTGGCGAGATTAAATCTGATATCGATTTCATGACGATCTTTCCTTATAGAGTGGAGTTTGACAATACGTTACCACCTGGAAAGGTGTCATCTGATTCGTTGTCACCCAATTCTTAAATTTGAGAATAGAAAGGGTGAATGTTTCACTTAAGGCTGTCAATGGAACCATTACCCAAAAGCCTCATGCCACTAGTACCTTTCCGAGAAGTCTAATTGAATGTGTGAGTCATTTCATACTAGTGACTCATTTGATAACTATTGTTGTAAGAGTTATAGGATTGGAAATTAAGTGTTGATCATATCGAACTTTTATTGCCCTATTAAGGTCTAAGAATAAGGTTGAAAGAATTGGAAAATGAGGTAGGATATCGCATTGAGTATAAGTTGGTTGAAACTTGAATGAAGTAAAATTTAACCCGTATGGAATATGAGATTGTTAAGAGGAAGTAGTTAAGTCCTGTGACTGAATTATAAGGTTCTAAATGATTGTTGGTTCGTGTTAAGGGTTGTTCCTAGGCCATTTTCCAATGATGAGGATGCCCAGTGTCCAATAAATAAATTGAAGAAATCTTCTTCTGAATTGGGACCGATGGATCTTTCGGGACATGTGGAACACCTAATGACTCTTGTAGATTAGTATTCATTGTGGTATCTTTTAAAAATAATCCCTAACTTAACTGAGACATCAGTTGGTAGGATGAGTTCTTGGAATTGTATGACATAGTGACACGTAATGTGTTACGGTACAATTTTGACTTGTTTGTGATTAATGAAAAGACTACCTTTGATTGCTAAATCCTACATGTATCGATGTTATCTATCTTTTATTGCATCATCCTAATGCTCGCATTAGTAATGCAACCACTGAACAAGTACTCATCTCGATTTGAGTTGCGTTGTGAATTATTCTTTTTGAGTGCCATCGAGATCATGAACCTCATGATTATTTGGCTAAGCTCATTTCCTATTATATTGTAGTTAGTTCTTGGTGAACAACTTTTCATCACTCTTTTGCAGATCACTCATTGTTTTTATAAGATAAAACAGTATTCCTTGAGAAAAATTGAACTTTCATCACTGTAAGGATGATCTAAAGTGAGATTTATAAGTAATCGTTATCGAAATGAAGTTGTTTATGAAACACCTTGGAAAACTTAATTGTTTCCATAACAAAGAACATCTTTGTAAATTTATTTTTGATTCTTATTTAAGAATTAAGCATGAAAATGTTTTTATTATAAACATAATGATAAAGTTTTGACGAACTGAGTATTGCATCGTGATAGTTGTAAAATCACACTTGTTTAGGAAAACAAGGCAATTAGGGTAAGTATTAACGAGTAGTTTAGGAAAACCACAAGTTATGACCCAATAAGAGTGAAGTGAGTTCGTTCTCGAGGAGGCAAGTGCGTTTTGTAATGAATTGATTTATGATTTGTGATTATATTGAGAAAAAGAAAAATAGAAATGGGATGAGAAGAGAATGACGGTTAGGAAGACGGATCGAGCTAAGACGAAATGGTCGTTCACGTAAAATCGTAAAAAGGTACAAATTTAAAAACTTTTGAACCTAAAAATTAATTAAAAGCTAAAAGTAAGTCTAAAATAATCCAAATAAGAATAAAAATCCAATAAAAATATTTTCAAACCTTTTATTAATTAAATATTCAATTTTAAATGCAAATTAAAGCCCTAAAATCAAATATAATTAATCAAAATGTCCAAAATATTATTTTATTGAACTAATAACTTACTTATATTATCTAAAGACTAAAAAGTATTTTTCCTAATTTTTAAAAACTATTTTTCTATTTTTAAATCACTAAAAACTATTTTTCTATTTTTAAATCACTAAAAACTATTTTTAAACTAAAATAATCATAAAAAATAATAAAAGAATGCCAAAAATAATTTGACAATTTTAAAAATCCTAATTTACTCTAAAGAACAGTAGAAAAATGAAAAAGTTTGAAAAATATTAAATTTTTCACTAAAAGACAAAACAGTTAATAAATAAAACCCTAATTAAACTAAATTAATTTTAAAAAATAAATAAAAAGTGAACAGTAAAAACTTTTTGAATAAAAATCTTAAATTATTTTTCTTAATCTATGAAAAATGTTTAAACTGAAAAATAACACTTTTTTGCACTAAATGCCAAAAATCAGAAATTAAAAGTTAATTAAAAATAGCAATTTAACCTAAAAAATAGCAAATGAACAGTGACTGAAAAACTAATTTAATGGAAAAATCAGAAAATAAATAAGAAAAATAATGACACAAAAATCAAAGTCTAATTCCTAATTTCACCCACTAAAGATAAAAAAGTTCAAATCTGATAGTGACACTTGCAAAGGATTTGTCTGCTAGTGAAGCAGTACTAACTTGTGTATTAGCAGGGGAAACCTTTTTCCCACTGCTAGTGCAATTTTAAGGTCAGTTGACCTATTAGCTTAGGAAAGCTAATATGCTTGGTTTTCTTTGGACAACAAGGCACCCCCACACCAATTGGGTTGTGGGGAGTCAGTTTATGCAAAAAGAAACACAAGTAACTTCACAAAATCACACACAAAAATGCTCAAAAGCTTACTGATGAAGGCTAAGGTTACTGATGAACAATAACCTGATGCAATTGGTATTTTATTGAGATTCAAACGCTTAAAACTTTCACACAAGTCTACCAATTCACTTATCACAAATCCTACTTGGGCCTAATATCTAATAACTAGCAAGATTTAAAGGCACAAATTCCACAAAATCTGGCAGAAATATGACTGACTGAATTTATGTGCTATATTCCAATTTTTAACATGCAAGTTTGATTTAAACTTCACTAAACTGAAAACCAAAGTAACATACAACCTATTACAACCCTAAGAGTGATTCTAAACAGGTTTTAAACAAAGATTCATGTCATTTAAACCAACTTAAACCCCAATCCAAACACCCTTTTAGTTTCTGAAATTGAAGTTTTTCAAACCAAATCACATCCAATCCAAACCAAATTGATTCAAACTGTTTTCAACATGCATAATAATCCTATAACACTTAATCCAACCACTTAACACACATAAACAACTTTCATGCACTTTTCACAAATCACAAATATTTGAAACTAATATCAGGGTACAAGGAGGTTACCTTGTTGGACCTACATCCAGGCCCAACAGTGACTGAAAAGTCACCTCCAAACAAGCTCGGGCTTGTGCAGATCCTTGGATAACAATCAACAACTCCAAGTTCTTCCTGTTAAGAAAAATAACACACACAATCCAACTTTCTGATTTTTCTCAAAAATCTTTTTGGAAACCTATACACCACAAACCTTTAAACCAATGAACACATTGTTTTAAAACAAGTAATAAATTCAGAAACTCAAGATTTCGAATCCACTTTCACTTCATGGAATCTTAGATTTCTGAAAACCTAAAAGAACCTTTTGAAACCTTTTTCAAAACTGAAACTTCAAATTGTTAACACTTTATAAATGGAACTCAGATTCTAAGCAACCTTATCACCAACTTTTAAAAATAATAAAAGGAATTATATTTTAAAAAAAAACACCAACTTTATATTGATAAAAAGGAATTACAAAAAGAGTTGCTAGAAAATGGAACAAAGGGGTATGCACAGCTCGCATCCTCCTTTTATAGGCTTAAACAGAAGGTTCTAGTGCTATGAATAAAATATTACATGAAAATAAAAGCCCTAATCCCTAATTCTGGAAATTCCAATGTTGCTGATACATTGCTTTGACTCAGGTTAAAAAGATTCGTTGATGTTTGTCTCTTCGAATTGAAAAACTTGTGTTTAATGTGTGACTCTATTGTTTTTGGTGGAATCAAAAGTGTGTCGTTGTAGTATATTAAAAGTGCAAAAACAATTAAAGTAAAAGTGCTCTTAAAGTAATCTAAGTCTAATTAAAGTAAAGGTGCAGGTATTTAAAAGCGTGACTGAAATTAAAAGGGCACTAAAGCAAAATAACGCAAACTTAAATCTAACTAAGGCAAAATTAAAACGCAACTAAAACTAAATCTTAAACTAAGGCAAATAAACTTAAAGTGCGATTAAGGAAAAAGGCGGGAAAAATAAAGCTTAAAATAAAAGGGCAGAAACTTAAAAACTAAATTAAAGAAACTGAAAACAAGCTCTATCCGGAATAAATCCCCTATTCGGAATATTAGGCCTATTCGGAATATGTCACCTATTCGGAATAAATCCCCTATTCGGAATGTTGGTCTATTCGGAAAACTATCCCTATTCGGAATAATGTTCTTATGCGGAATGTCCTTGCTATTCGGAATAGTCAGTCTATTCGGAATAAGTCTCCTAAGCGGAATATTGTCACCTATTCGGAATAAGTTCCTTATGCTGAATAAACCTTCTACTTGGAATATCCTTCCCTATTCGGAATGATTTTACCTATTCGGAATAAACTACAACTCGGAATAATCCTTATGCGGAATATCCTCCTATGCGGAATAAATTCCTTATGCTGAATAATGCTCCTATGCGGAATAAGACACCTATTCGGAAAAATGAATATTCCGTATAAAGCACAAAGCCCAAAAATCCTTACTCGGAATATTTGCTGAGCTCGAATCTGGGAAAGATAAGTAACAGATCCGAAGAACAAGGGAAAGAAGGAAAGCTCGGATCAAATAAAATCTAAAACAGATCAACTAAAAGATTAAATCTAACAAGTAAATAAACAAATTTAAAGCATAAACAATCAATCCAAAACAATAAAACTAAACAAGATAATCAAAACCACTTTAATCAAATCAACAAAAATGAAGAACTTGAACATAAACAAATCAACACAAAGATTAAGAAAGGTAGAATGAGATTAACAAGATAAAGATAAAGATTAACAAGAATTAAAAGAAAAACTTACTTAAAATTAAATGGTAATTAAGTGCAAGACAAGGTAATTAAATTGGACAAGTATTTAAATTGACAAGGTAATTAAAGGTGCAAGGTAATTAAATGGTGGAAGACTAATTGTCACACTTAGCCAACAAGAAAGAAATGACTACAATCCTAATCTATTTATAGGGGAGGATTAAGGAAGCTTCCTCCCCTCCTTCCTTTCTTGTTAATTGCAAGATTAAGTCCCTTTCTTCTTAATTCTTCATTAATTGCGTCATTAGTCCTTTTCTTCTAATCTTCTTTAAACTTGGACTTAAGGGACTTTTGGCTTCGGGATTTCTTCGAACTCGTCTTTAAATTCTGCAATAGAATAGACTTGAATTCTTCGGCTTTTGATAAACTTCCGTCTTTTGACTTTTTCTTCGATAAATCTTCAGAATTGGTCGTGGACTTCCGTTCTTTTTGCACTCTTGACTTCTTGACTTCGTCTTTCAACTTTTTCTTCAATAAAAGTCCGTAAATGCCCGTGAATTCCCGTGTTTTCTCCACTTTTCACCTTTTCGTCCTAAATCACAACAAAAACACAAACCACGCATAATTCCGACATAAAAGACATAAAATACACGTTTTGGTCCGGTTATTATTGTAATAAAGTGGTAGAAAAGATGGGTGTTTACACACCTATCAAATCCCCTACACTTGACCATTGCAATGTCCTCATGCAATGCATTAGTTACAAAGCAAAATTACACTTTTCATCATAATTAATCCACGTTGGCCTTTATTAAAGAGATAGAAAATTAAAGACATACAAAATAAAGAAATCAAAAGCATACCTTGGGTTTTGGAAATTGTCATGAATAATCATCATCCTCAAGTTTTCACTTTCTCCAAACCAAGCTTAAAAACGAGATCATTGTTATTATAAGTTAGTAGACTAACACGAACTCATGTGGGCCAATTATTCACTTAGACTCCCTTATTCCTAGGGGTATCTCTTATATTTTATTGTTGTCTTGAATGATCACGAGGATGCATTGTTTGACTTATTTCGATAGTTATTTAGTCTGAAAATAAAGTGAACGATTTAATCAATAGTTAGCTAAAGGACCAAATCTTTTAAAATTGCTTCTCGGGACCTCATAAAGTTCATATCTTGGCATAACTCGCTTCGCGATTTGAGACCTTTCTCGGACCGATATTTGGCAGCGACTTCATACTTCAAATCTTTGAGAGACGTTCATGAAATAATGGTCTTCTCTTCATACAGGAGTTTCTTCACTTGAAGTATTGAGAGATTCATACATGGACCACGACTTCTTCATTTTTCTCCAATCTTTATTTTGGACTTTGATATACAACGATCCGCCTCCTTTTATGACTTGGATCTATTTATCCTCATACCTTGTTAGGGTCTTTTCGGATACACTTCTCCATGACTTTTAGGGAGTTTTGCTTTACGTCGTGTGTCTCGATCCTTCATATTGATTTTCGATAAATGATTCTTCACATCACTTTGGATCTTTAGCAACAAAATATAGTCCTCATGCCTTGTTAGGGCCTTTTCGGACTCGCCAATCTTCGCGTCCCGCTTCAATAAGTTATGCCTTGGCTATGAACTCTAATCCATACCGAGCAACTTTTAAACGATCTGGGGCTAGAAGCTAAGTAACTTTTCAAATCGTACAACCTTATTTATTAGCAGATAAATTATTAGCAAGCGATGGGAGAATAGGCTCATAATTAACTCACATAAATTCACGAAAGAATACCGAACTTATAATTGGCTCTATCATCTCTCGTTCTCCACAGTTTAAAATCTCAAGTAATGAGACTCGTGGATACTTAGCCTATTAAATTAAAGTTTTGGGTTTTCGAGTCGCCTATAGGATCTTGCAAATTCTTAGACTTTTTCAAGTTTAGAAATCGCATTTTAAAGTTCCCTTGATAAACGACTCTCTAGGATCAATTATAGGAACTTGCGAAAAGTTCTTGTTCTTAACCCGTGAGAGTTAAGACTTTTGTGTTTTATAGCTCCCTATATAAAAGCCTAGCAAAACTTGACTTAAATATGTTAAGGATACTAGCTAGAGTAAACTCGGATTGAGTCAAAAGATTCACAACGTTTGAAAATTAAAACCACTTATTCAAAGATTTATTCTAGCAAAGAAAGAAAATAACTATACAAAGGAAAAATTAATAGGCCAAAATAGATCAAAAATTTTGAAAAATGTCGAAAAATTGATTTCCGGTTAAAATGAGGACAAATACAAGGAAAAGGCCACTTAACTTCGATAGAAGTCCCTCCTACACTTAAGATAAACATTGTCCTCAATGTTTAAGCATGTGGGAGTAAACTCCCCTACACTTAGGACATTGTGCATGTTGTTTAAATCTCGCTAAGGAAAAGACAACTAAAGAGATTCCTATTTTAATATTGAGAAAATATAAAATAGTGAATTGAAATGAGTTTAGGATAGAACCGGGAAGAAGTAGAACACGGAATCACGGGTCGTCAAGAATCATCAAGAGTGGATCATTGAAGCTCGAATCCCTGATTAAGAAGTGAGGAGAGGAAATAGCAAACCAAAGGGTCCCCCCTACACTTATGGTAAAGAAAGCGAAAAGATAGATGCATGGGTAGCCTCCCAAGAAGCTCTTGGTTTTTGTTTACCGAGTCGTGAGCCTGACTCGACCTTGATTATCAACGGAAGTAGCATGAAACATATCCACCAGGATCAAAGACATAGTTTTCATCCATCAAATAGCACAAGCTTAAGGCGAACAAGGCAAGCCAAAGGAGAATAGGCAAGGTTACCTTAAGCAGTGATGGAGCACGGTAAAAGCAAGTATGGTGAGGTGCAAGCATGTCTTTAAGATTTCCAAAGATTTTTCCTATGATTTCATCAGGTGGAGACTGAGATGGCTTAAAGACTTCAATACCAGGGTCGAACACCTTTTCCTTTAGGGAAAAATAGCACTCAGGCTCAGCCGAGTGTGAAGAAGATCCGCAAAGAAGCACAACCTCGTCCTCAGAAGTGGGAAAAAGAGGTGTCATATCATATGTGCAACGGATTTCGGTGTCGACCGGTTTCTTCTCCTTTGACATAATGTGCTTCAAATCCAAAGTAGGATCAAGTCGATAATCTTCAAAGTCCAAAGGAGGAGCATCACTCTCATGAGGGAAGTAAGTGTTGAGAAATTCAGAGAAATCTTCCTCAAATGAATAATCGTCCAAAGTAGGATCGAGTGATGGCGGAGGATCTTCATCATGTGAAGAATCGCTCGAGAGAGTATCAGCCTTATCGAAATCATCGAAAGTGGGCAGCTCGGGATACTCAGAAGTACAATCATCAAAATCATCCGAATCTGAGCTAGAATCAACATCATCATAAGCATCGAAGATCAGTGGCGAATCATAAATGGTAGAAGGTTCCAAAGTGGAGTGAGAATCATCTACATCATCGTCAAAGAGTGGATTATCGATGGAAGAATCGAATAGCGGATTGTCATAGACGGTAAAGTCATCGAGCACATTAATCATATTCACTGATTCTCGGCTTCCAAAGGATTTGCCTGTAAGCTTCCCCATTTTAAAAACTTTTGAATCATCCCCGACTCGTAAGATTAACTCACCTTCGGCCACATCTACTAAAGCACGTCCGGTTCTCAAGAATGGCCGACCAAGTATTAAAGGAATACGAGGGTCCATTTCATAATCAACTACGACAAAATCGACCGGGAAAGTAAATGTGCCAACTTTGATAAACACGTCTTCGGCTATACCAACGGGGTAAGCGAGAGTGCGATTTGCAAGTTCGAGAGTCATCTTTGTTGGAATGAGGTCGGGTAATGATAGTGTTTTCCAAACACTTAGTGGTATCAAATTAATACTAGCCCCGAGATCAGCAAGGGCAGTAAATTCTTCAGTTTTGTTGAACACGCAAGGCAACACAAAACGACCGGGATCTCCAAGCTTTTCCGGAAGTTCTTTAAGAATAACTGTAGAGTAGTTTTCATTTAAGCGTGTGTTGGCTTGTTCAATCAGCTTCTCCTTCTTGCTAAGAAATTCCTTGAATGCTTTGACAAATTTCGGCATATGGCAAAGTGCTTCAAAGGCTAATGTTGATGGTCATTTTAGATAGCATTTCCACATATTTCGATACTTGACAGTCATTCTTGGTTAGCTCGTTGGTCTTGCCTATGCGAGAAGGGTATGGGATTCTAGGTTGATAAGGGGAAGGTGAAGGTGTAGTTGGTAAAGGTTGTGATGTTGAAGGGTCCTTTCGAGATACATCGTCATGACGAGGCGGAGACGGTAATGGTGTACTACTACTATGTGTAGGAGGAGTAGGGATACATGGTGGTGGAGGAGGTGTAGATGATTGTGGTGGGATAGGTGGATCGACAATGGTAATTCCACTACGCGTAGTTATAGCACTCACATTAGCTCGCGGATTGGTGACGGTGTTTGAAGGTAGAGAACCTGAAGAAGAAGATTGAGCTTCGGGCAAGAAACTAGCCAATAGATTCTTTAATTCAGTCGTTTGAGTGCTGAAGGAAGATTGGATATTATCACGAACCTCGGTTCTGATGTCATTTCCTTGCTTCAAGATATCTCCTTTCAAATTGATTATTTGGCTCTGTAGATTCTTGATTTGCTCACCTTGAGTTCTCATGATGGCATCAACATCGGTGTTTATGGGTGGGTGTTGTTGGGTGGGTGGTTGATAAGGGTTAGAAGCTCTTGGTGGGATTTGGTTGCTTCTATTGTAGTTGCTGGCGGGGTTTTGGTTTTGAGGAGAAAAACCGGGTGAAAGGTAATTGTTGGAACGGTAACTCAGCAGATTTCTATCCCCTTGTTGTCTAGCTTGGTAATTTTCCGGTGAATAATTACCGTAAGCAGCATACACATTTTCCGGATTTCCTTGTGTCGAAGGACAATCGGTGTATGAGTGAGGACCGCCACATGTTTCACAAGGATTAGCAACCGCTTTAACTTGTTGTTGTTGTTGGTTTGAAGCAAGAAGCGTAATACTTTTGCTCATTTCAGCCATCATGCGGGTGAGTTCGGTCATCTCAGGGTTTGCTGAGGTAGAAGAAACATTGACTCTCGGGTTGTTCCTAGAAGAAGCAGAGGAATCCTAGTTTTTATGATGAGTAGTCATGTTCTCTATTAGCTCTCTACACTCCTCGGGTCTCCTTTTCATGAATGTGCCACCGGCGGCTGCATTTATCGTATCACGATCTCGAAAAGTCAATCTGTTGTAGAAAGTATCTATCAAAGTGACGGGAAGCATATTGTGGTTTGGACATCTATCGATCAAGACATTATATCTCTCCCAAGCGTCAAAAAGAGATTCATCGGGATCTTGCATGAAACCGCTGATCTGATTGCGAAGGCTTGTGACCATGGATGGTGGAAAGTAGCGCGACAAAAAGCGTTGAGTCATATCATCCCAAGTGTGAATAGAATTCTTCGGGAGACGATCAAACCATTTCTCGGCATGATGCGATAAAGTATGTGGGAAGAGTTGTAGGCGGAGGACATCCATTGTGGCCCCAGGCAACTTCATGCTTTGGGTGATTGTAATGAACTTGTCGAGGTGTTTGTTGGCATCATCATCAGGCAATCCTCTAAATGGGTTTGTTTGTACTTGCTGAATCATGTGGTGCTTCAACGAAAACTCAGGAGCGTTGATTTGCATCGGCGCAATCGGTCCTCCTCGTCCAAACATGGTTGGTTGACAAAGTTCCTCCATGGTCCGAAGATCGGGCTGTGGAAGAGCATTGTTGTTATTGTTGAGGTGCGGTAGTTGATTATTGTTGTTAACACCTGCCATATCTAAATCTTCTTGAGGCTCGGGCTCTTGATAATTAGAAGATCTAGTACGCATACACCTGAAAATGCAAAAGAAAACAAAACCAAACACAAAGACAATATATATACACAAGAAAGATAAAATCTTTTTGTATTTTTAAAATTTTTAATTTTTATGGTTTTTAGTAATTTTTAATTTTTATGATTTTTTTTTTTTGAATTTTTTATGCGAGAAAAATAACGCTCACAAGTGAGCGGATCCCAAAAAGCAACGCGTCTTTCACAGAAAACCGTTAATCTTTACGAAAAGAGCCGGCAGCGGCGCCATTTGATACATTGCTTTGACTCAGGTTAAAACGATTCGTTGATGTTTGTCTCTTCGAATTGAAAAACTTGTGTTTAATGTGTGACTCTATTGTTTTTGGCGGAATCAAAAGTGTGTCGTTGTAGTATATTAAAAGTGCAAAAACAATTAAAGTAAAAGTGCTCTTAAAGTAATCTAAGTCTAATTAAAGTAAAGGTGCAGGTATTTAAAAGCGTGACTGAAATTAAAAGGGCACTAAAGCAAAATAACGCAAACTTAAATCTAACTAAGGCAAACTTAAAACGCAACTAAAACTAAATCTTAAACTAAGGCAAATAAACTTAAAGTGCGATTAAGGAAAAAGGCGGGAAAAATAAAGCTTAAAATAAAAGGGCAGAAACTTAAAAACTAAATTAAAGAAACTGAAAACAAGCTCTATCCGGAATAAATCCCCTATTCGGAATATTAGGCCTATTCGGAATATGTCACCTATCCAGAATAAATCCCCTATTCGGAATGTTGGTCTATTCGGAAAACTATCCCTGTTCGGAATAATGTTCTTATGCGGAATGTCCTTGCTATTCGGAATAGTCAGTCTATTCGGAATAAGTCTCCTAAGCGGAATATTGTCACCTATTCGGAATAAGTTCCTTATGCTGAATAAACCTTCTACGCGGAATATCCTTCCTTATTCAGAATGATTCTACCTATTCGAAATAAACTACAACTCGGATTAATCCTTATGCGAAATATCCTCCTATGCGGAATAAATTCCTTATGCTGAATAATGCTCCTATGCGGAATAAGACACCTATTCGGAAAAATGAATATTCCGTATAAAGCACAAAGCCCAAAAATCCTTACTCGGAATATTTGCTGAGCTCGAATCTGGGAAAGATAAGTAACAGATCCGAAGAACAAGGGAAAGAAGGAAAGCTCGGATCAAATAAAATCTAAAACAAATCAACTAAAAGATTAAATCTAACAAGTAAATAAACAAATTTAAAGCATAAACAATCAATCCAAAACAATAAAACTAAACAAGATAATCAAAACCACTTTAATCAAATCAACAAAAATGAAGAACTTGAACATAAACAAATCAACACAAAGATTAAGAAAGGTAGAATGAGATTAACAAGATAAAGATACAGATTAACAAGAATTAAAAGAAAAACTTACTTGAAATTAAATGGTAATTAAGTGCAAGACAAGGTAATTAAATTGGACAAGTATTTAAATTGACAAGGTAATTAAAGGTGCAAGGTAATTAAATGGTGGAAGACTAATTGTCACACTTAGCCAACAAGAAAGAAATGACTACAATCCTAATCTATTTACAGGGGAGGATTAAGGAAGCTTCCTCCCCTCCTTCCTTTCTTGTTAATTGCAAGGTTAAGTCCCTTTCTTCTTAATTCTTCATTAATTGCGTCATTAGTCCTTTTCTTCTAATCTTCTTTAAACTTGGACTTAAGGGACTTTTGGCTTCGGGATTTCTTCGAACTCGTCTTTAAATTCTTCAATAAAATAGACTTGAATTCTTTGGCTTTTGATAAACTTCCGTCTTTTGACTTTTTCTTCGATAAATCTTCAGAATTGGTCGTGGACTTCCGTTCTTTTTGCACTCTTGACTTCTTGACTTCGTCTTTCAACTTTTTCTTCAATAAAAGTCCGTAAATGCCCCTGAATTCCCGTGTTTTCTCCACTTTTCACCTTTTCGTCCTAAATCACAACAAAAACACAAACCACGCATAATTCCGACATAAAAGACATAAAATACACGTTTTGGTCCGGTTATTATTGTAATAAAGTGGTAGAAAAGATGGGTGTTTACACACCTATCAGTTGCCCTTGGTTCTTGACTGAAATTTTGGTCAATATGGATACATGTGACATGCCAGCCATGAAGAGTTGATCTTGGACGTTAAATAAGCCTTGGGGACCAGGTAGAAGGATCATGGACGCTTATTTGGTCGGGTTTTATTTTTGAGAGGAAAGTGACGTGCAGGGGAGGCCCCCACACTCACATGGGTGTGTCTTGGTTCATGTTTTTTGTGTAGGTTTTGGTGACAAAGGGGGTAATTAGTGATCTAGAATTAATTAGGGAAAAATCCCTTGTTTATGGCTTAATTGGTACTGGGGAATTTAGGGTTTATGTTGGATTAGGGGAGTGTTTAATCTGTTTTTGGGTGGGGGTTTATTTAAAAAACGTGTTTGGTGGGAAATTAAGGGGGTTGACCATGTTTGACCCAGGTTTATTTAAATAAACCTGGTGGTGGAAGGGTGACATGGCGTGGGAGGTGAGGTGGTGTGTTGCTATTGGTGGAGTGGGGTGATGTGGATAGATGATTGGTGGGGAGTAGTTTGTGTGTCTGGTAGAAATCGCCCCCAAAGGTTCTTGTCCTCTTCATTTAGTAATAATCAACAAAAACTTCCATATCCTTTGTAAATAAGTTTCATCCACTTGTCACTTTTGGCACAATCAACTTTGTAAACTTTAAACAAGGATATCTTTTGTAATATCTTCATTCTTCAAGGACTGAACTTGTACATTCTTGATAATTTAGGGACCCAAATGCAATAAATGAGATTTGCAAGGGTATAAATTGACAAGTCTTCAATCTTTCAGGGACCAATCTTGTATTTCTTCAATTCTTCAAGGACCATTTTAGAAAATCACGATTCGGGTCCGGTTCATTGTGCGGCTTCGTTTCCCGTGTTCGTTTATGATGATTCTTGTGATCTTTTTGTCATTTTCTCAATATCCGTACCTAAAATACACAAGCAACAAACACGAGCATATATTTGGCAGTTTTAATGATATTTTATGCATTTTAAGCCCATTTTGGACGATGAGACTATGTATAAAAGCAGTCTCATCACTCCCCCATACTAAACTATTGTCGTGCCCTCACGCAATGCTAGAATAAAGTATCGTAGCACCTCCAAAATTCATTTTTATTCACTTTATTGAATAATAAACTAGCTACACTACTACTATTACTTCTACTTGTGTTTTAGACATAATGTATGATTTTCATCGCAAAATGGGACGTTTAGGTTCATAGAATAAGAACACGTGAATGCTTCGTTAGAAATAATTTCGTCGTCCTCGATTTTCACCCCAATTCCATGCCAAGCGTGCAACGAGATCATTGTCATTATAAGTTAGTAATGCTAACACTACTCATATGCCCTAATTACGTACTTATCCTCCCATTATTCCTAAGTTGTATCTCTTATATTTTATTTTGTCTTGAATGTTTCACGAGGATACATTGTTGACTTATGCGATAATAGAGATTTAGGTCTAAAAATAGAGTCCTAACGTTGTAACCAAGACCATCAAATCAATAACCCCTCCTAATAGACAACGATGTCAAAAAATTAAGTTGACAAGAAGAATCGATAAACACGGTTTTATAACGGTTTTGAACATGAGACTTATTACCAAGACTTTTATACGTCCCCTAACGGAAGGGCCTTATTATCTTTGGTTTACCTCCATCTTTTATTCAACTTCGCCATGAAGCTTTTATTATGACTTCGGTCTTGCCTTGCCTTTTATTATCCGCCTCATCGGTGGTTTTATTAGCCAAAGACGTATATCCTCACGCTAAGGCGAATTTTGGATCTTTAAAGCTTCGAAGATTAAGGCTTGATTCACTTTCAATTTTGCATAGATTTTTCGGCCTTGTGGGGCTTCAAATTGTTTGCTAGATTTAGGTGAGCACTTGAAATCTTATTATTGGGTGAAGCCTTCGATTATTAGGGTGCCAATACTTCAAAACCGTGACGCTGGCGATACCTTAATGTCTTCCCAATTTAATTACACGGAAGCTACTAGAAAAGACTAGAAACCCAACAATCCTAACTAAACCGCTAAGTCAATATTTATTAAGCAAAAAATATTTACAAGCGAAGGGAGAATAAGCAAGCAACGAGAACACATGAGTTTTTGAAAGAATACGAGTACTCTATGTTTAGCATAGTAACTTATAATTAACTCTATTATTTCTCGTCCTCATTTAAGAGACTTAGCCTAATGTGTAGTTAAGGAATCAAAGCTAAGTGCTCAACACGCACGGTCGAGTCAAAAATTACTCTTATTCTCGCCATCGGAAAATCTACATTCGTGTCTTCAAACACTTATAAAACATGAGAAAAAATTTAAAATTTGGCCATTTTTAGCCTTATTTTGCAACAAAACGATAATCAAAAAGATAAACTTTGAAGGTTTGGCAAGGCAAGTATCTATTCAACCCCCCATACTAAAGTTAAACATTGTCCTCAATGTTTCGAGTCTAGGGGTGCAAACACCCCCATACTAGAGACGTAGTCGAATGCTTAATCTAGCATGGAAAGGGTGCAACCAATAAATTAATAGCCGTTTATGAAGTGTGCTAAAAACCTAAGGTTAGAACATAAAAGGATATATCATTTGGATATTGAGAAAGTCTCCAAAGCAAACGATCGAGTGCTCCCATAAACGAACACGAGAGGCTCCAATCGTGAAGATCATGATCTAAAAACCACAATGCACAAACAACCATGGAACAAAGGTTGGAAGTGCACAAATCCCCTCACATTAAACTAATTAGAAAGCAATAATATGTACATGGATAAGCATGGGTTTCCCCCACGAGGCACCTTGTTTTTGATAACTGAGTCAAAAGCTCGACTCGAATCCCCATAAATGTGATCATTTAGGGATTATCTTGATATGGTCAATTTTTAGTGGGGCTTACATGATGAACAAGGCCCAAAAACAACCGGTATTAAGGACTAAGTCCTTTGATGGTGCAAAATACCGGGATCGAAGATGGCGTTCTCGTTTTCATTGGAAAAACAAATCAACGCCACTTCATCGTGTGTCAACACAAACCCAAAGGGTTTCAAGAAAATAGATGAGAAGAAATAGAAGGGTGGGACAATGGGTAAGTCATAAAAACATTGAGCTACTCGAGGTAGACTCACACCAATCAAATAGAAAGATTTTCCATTTATTGCATCGGTGGAAGACCGAGATTTCCCTTTATAAGCAATTCCGGGATCAAATATCTCGTCCTCGGTGGAGAAAGGGGAGGGAACATAAGGGGCTTCCCCCACACTAAGTCCACACAAAGCATCGTCAAAAGGAGAAGACGAGCTTGTAGTACTCAAAACACGTGGTGATGACGGAGTTAGAGATGTAGAAAAATCTTTTAAATCCAATTTAAAATATTTTCCTTTTTCATCTTTTAAACTCTCCTTATGAAAACCCGATTTAATTATGTCAAAAATATTTGGTGTTTCTAAAGCAATGTTAGTCACACTAAAAATTCTCACATTTGAAAACCGCTTTGGTAAAGGTGGTGGTAAGTTCTCAAAACGTTTGTCAACAAAGAAAACTTCCCCATCGGGATCAAAATATTCATCATCCGAAGAATCATTCATAATTGGAATCGTAGGCTTAACACTCTTAACCTCCACCGGCGGAGGGGACGGAAAATCGTTTTTATCATCAACTCCTAAAACTCTTTTTGAAATTCTTTTACAAATGTTTTTTATGGGACTAACATTGTTCAAAGACGTGATCGAATACACATGAGAAAGTGTGGAGTTTTGAGTTGCATTTATGACGAGTTCTTCCTCATTGAAACGAAGAGTGATTTTCCTTGCATGCACATCGATAAGTTCTCTCGAGGTATCCAAAAATGATCGACCTAAAATTAGAGGAACTTTAGGATCGATGGGAATGTCAACAACAATAAAGTCTACGGGATAGTAGAACTTTCCAACTTTAACAAAGACGTCCTCGGCTACTCCACAAGCTAGAATCGTAGAATGATCGGCCATCTCGATTGACATTCTTGAAGGAGTTAGATTTGGAAGATTGAGCGACTTAAAAATATCAAGAGCCATCAAATTAATACTAGCACCAAGATCGGCCAAGGCGAAGTATTCTTCCATGTCTTGTATAGCACATGGGATTAAAAACTTGCCGGGATCACCGACTTTTTGAGGTATGCGGCTAAGAAAAACCGAAGAACAACTAGACGATTTTTGCAATTTTTCCTTGTTATTCAACATACTTTTGAAGTTCGCGGCAAATCGAGGCATCATGACTAAGGCGTCGGCAAAAATTATATTAAAATGCAAGTCACGAAACATTTTCATAAAAAGTTCAAATTGATAATTATTTCGTTCTTGTGCCTTTTCCTTGTCTCGTCTTGAAGGGTAGGGTAAAGGTGGTGTGGGTTGGGGCATAGGCATAGGCATCAGCCTTGGAATCTCGGGTTCTATGATTGGTATTGGTTCAACCGTAGGTGTGGTTTGAGCGGTACTTCGTGGGCTTGGAATTTGCTCCTTTTCTACCACCACCTCGGGTTCTTTCTCTTTTTCCTTCTCCATAGAAGTACTTGGACGAGAAATGGGTTCTTTGAAAGTTTTACCACTACAAGTAGTAATAACCTTCAATTCTCCTTTCGGGTTCACGATGGTATCACTAGGAAGACCACCCGAAGAAGAGGGTTTACACATGATAGCTTCAAATATTTTTCCCATTCGGTCTTCAAACTTAGATTGCCTAGCATCCGCTTTTAACAACTCTTGCTTAATCTCATGTTGACCTTGCTCAATTTTATGTTGATTTTGTTGGATTCGTTGAACATTTCCTTCCATTTTATAAGCATGAGTCTTAAGTTCATTAGCAAGTTCGTTTTTAAGCTCGTTTTTCAACTCGGATCTTAAGCTAACCATTTCACGTTGCATATTATCAAACTTAGCATCGTTTGCCTTAGCATAATTCAAAAATTCTCCTTGAAGATTTTTGGTGTGATCATTTTGAAAACCTTGAGTGGTAGTTTGAAAATCACGGTTTTGGTTTTGGTTTGAAATTTGCCCATTTCCACTTTGATAATTACCCTTGTTGTAATTACGTTGATTGCCTTGATAATTACCACCTTGGTTGTTGTTTTGATAGTTATTAGTATTTTGATTTGGTGGAGCTTGATTTTGGCCGGAACCTTGACCGTTTTGGTTATAAGTTCCCGTGGCTACATAAGCACTCGAAGTGTTACCATCCGCGGTAATGCACTCGGAAAGATCATGAGCTCCACCACACGACAAACAACTCTTAGAAACCGCTTTAACCGAAGCAGAATTTGAAGCTTCTTGATTTTTCCAATGAGTCATAAGGTTAGCAAATCTATCAAAAAACCGATTTTCTTCATTTGCTTCATCTTGCAAGGCATTAATGCTACGAGACGATGATGACGAACCCAATTTGGTAACACTCGGTGTGTTACGAGGGCTATAAACCTTAGATCTATTCTCAATTATCACCAAAGCTTCCTCGACCGTTTTACACAAAAAATTACCACCCGCGACGGCATTTAAATAATCTCTTTCATGATCATTAAGTCCATTGTAAAACGTGTCAATTTGGCGCAAGTCGGAAAAACCGTGATGAGGACATTCATGTAACATCTCCTTAAACCTATTCCAAGCCGTTGAAAAACTTTCATTTGATTCTTGTGAAAATTTTGAAATCTCGTTTTTCAAGTGCGTAGTCTTAGAGGGCGGAAAAAATTGGTTCACGAATTTTGAAACGAGATCCTTCCACGTCAATATAGAATTGGGTGGCTCTTTCTCTAACCAAATTTTAGCGGGCCCCGCTAAGGAATACGGAAAAGCATCATCTTAATCGAGTCATTCGAGACATCCTTAAATTTGCAAGTGGCGGTAAGACGATTGAATTGGCGGATATGGTTGTGTGGATTGTCCTTCTCATCACCACGGAATTTGTTGTTTTGGATCATCGACAACAAACCCGTTTTCACCTCAGAATTCTCCGCAAGGATAGCGGGAATCACAATAGCCTCTCCATAACCCTCGGTGGGTGCTTGAAGTAACTCCATCATAGTTCGATTCGCCATGGTTGGTGCTTCTCTTACAATGGGTTCGTCAATAGGAGACTCCTCACTAGAATGATTTGGAGTGGGAGTTTTGTTCTTTCGTCTACGTGCACGTTTTGCTTGATTACGAGTTAGCATAAACGTCACGTACAACGAGGGGACGAGCAAAGAAGATTCTTTTTGGTGTTTTGTATTTTTTCCATTTTTTTGTGGTTTTTGATTGTTTTTACTTTTTTTTTTGGATTTTGGAATTGTATTAGGTAGACAATAATCTACAAATCTCCTCCTTAATCAAATCTCTTGATTAAAGAAGCCTCAAGGAATGAAAACGATCACGTGAAGTGAACGCCTTCGATGACTTTAGAACGATGGTGGAACACCAAATCGTTCAAGAGGGTTTAATCAAATGAAACCAAGAAAATATATATGATATGTAATAATACTTTGGGTGGCAAAACCCTCGATTAGCTCTCAAAATCAAATACTCACAAGCAAGCGGGGAAACGAGGCGGCGCGAAGCACTTAAGAGCCTTTTTCCTTAGGATATATTTTATAATATCCGCCTTATACCTACCTTATAGTTTGTATTTTTCAAAATCGAGCTTCTCGAAAGTATTTATCTATTTTTGCCTTTTTTCTTTGGTTTGAGATTCGAATACAATGATTGGGTAATGACCTCCCAAGTCAAGGTTGTGATTTCTCACGTATTTGGAGTACTTGTGTATTTATTGTTCTACGTATACAATATAGTAATAGTATTCACAAAAACGAAAAACCGATAATACGTATTAGTAGAGTGCTACTAATACAAATACTTATTATGGCTATATAAAAACAACAATTGTTCAAATCAAAAACACAACACGCCTCCCCGATAGCGAAGCCAAAATGATAGTTGTAAAATCACACTTGTTTAGGAAAACAAGGCAATTAGGGTAAGTATTAACGAGTAGTTTAGGAAAACCACAAGTTATGACCCAATAAGAGTGAAGTGAGTTCGTTCTCGAGGAGGCAAGTGCGTTGTGTAATGAATTGATTTATGATTTGTGACTATATTGAGAAAAAGAAAAATAGAAATGGGATGAGAAGAGAATGACGGTTACGAAGACGGATCGAGCTAAGACGAAAAGGTCGTTCACGTAAAACTGTAAAAAGGTACAAATTAAAAAACTTTTGAACCTAAAAATTAATTAAAAGCTAAAAGTAAGTCTAAAATAATATAAATAAGAATAAAAATCCAATAAAAATATTTTAAAACCTTTTATTAATTAAATATTCAATTTTAAATGCTAATTAAAGCCCTAAAATCAAATATAATTAATCAAAATGTCCAAAATATTATTTTATTGAACTAATAACTTAATTATATTATCTAAAGACTAAAAAGTATTTTTCCTAATTTTTAAAAACTATTTTTCTATTTTTAATCACTAAAAACTATTTTTAAACTAAAATAATCATAAAAAATAATAAAATAATGCCAAAAATAATTTGACAATTTTAAAAATCCTAATTTACTCTAAAGAACAGTAGAAAAATGAAAAAGTTTGAAAAATATTAAATTGTTCACTAAAAGACAAAACAGATAATAAATAAAACCCTAATTAAACTAAATTAATTTTAAAAAATAAATAAAACGTGAACAGTAAAAACTTTTTGAACTAAAAATCTTAAATTATTTTTCTTAATCTATGAAAAATGTTTAAACTGAAAAATAACACTTTTTTGCACTAAATGCCAAAAATCAGAAATTAATAGTTAATTAAAAATAGCAATTTAACCTTAAAAATAGCAAATGAACAGTGACTGAAAAACTAAATTAATGGAAAAATCTGAAAATAAATAAGAAAAATAATGACACAAAAATCAAAGTCTAATTCCTAACTTCACCCACTAAAGACAAAAAAGTTCAAATCTGATAGTGACACTTGCAAAGGATTTGTCTGCTAGTGAAGCAGTACTAACTTGTGTATTAGCAGGGGAAACCTTTTTCCCACTGCTAGTGCAATTTTAAGGTCAGTTGACCTATTAGCTTAGGAAAGCTAATATGCTTGGTTTTTTTTGGACAACAAGGCACCCCCACACCAATTGGGTTGTGGGGAGTCAGTTTATGCAAAAAGAAACACAAGTAACTTCACAAAATCACACACAAAAATGCTCAAAAGCTTACTGATGAAGGCTAAGGTTACTGATGAACAGTAACCTGATGCAATTGGTATTTTAATGAGATTCAAACGCTTAAAACTTGCACACAAGTCTACCAATTCACTTATAAGCCATCACAAATCCTACTTGGGCCTAATATCTAATAACTAGCAAGATTTAAAGGCACAAATTCCACAAAATCTGGCAGAAATATGACTGACTGAATTTATGTGCTATATTCCAATTTTTAACATGCAAGTTTGATTTAAACTTCACTAAACTGAAAACCAAAGTAACATACAACCTATTACAACCCTAAGAGTGATTCTAAACAGGTTTTAAACAAAGATTCATGTCATTTAAACCAACTTAAACCCCAATCCAAACACCCTTTTAGTTTCTGAAATTGAAGTTTTTCAAACTAAATCACATCCAATCCAAACCAAATTGATTCAAACTGTTTTCAACATGCATAATAATCCTATAACACTTAAATCCAACCACTTAACACACATAAACAACTTTCATGCACTTTTCACAAATCACAAATATTTGAAACTAATATCAAGGTACAAGGAGGTTACCTTGTTGGACCTACATCCAGGCCCAACAGTGACTGAAAAGTCACCTCCAAACAAGCTCGGGCTTGTGTAGATCCTTGGATAACAATCAACAACTCCAAGTTCTTCTTGCTAAGAAAAATAACACACACAATCCAACTTTCTGATTTTTCTCAAAAATCTTTTTGGAAACCTTTACACCACAAACCTTTAAACCAATGAACACATTGTTTTAAAACAAGTAACAAATTCAGAAACTCAAGATTTCCTATCCACTTTCACTTCATGGAATCTTAGATTTCTGAAAACCTAAAAGAACCTTTTGAAACCTTTTTCAAAACTGAAACTTCAAATTGTTAACACTTTATAAATGGAACTCAGATTCTAAGCAACCTTATCACCAACTTTTAAAAATAATAAAAGGAATTATATTTTAAAAAAAACACCAACTTTATATTGATAAAAAGGAATTACAAAAAGAGTTGCTAGAAAATGGAACAAAGGGGTATGCACAACTCGCATCCTCCTTTTATAGGCTTAAACAGAAGGTTCTAGTGCTATGAATAAAATATTACATGAAAATAAAAGCCCTAAACCCTAATTCTAGAAATTCCAATGTTGCCCTTGGTTCTTGACTGAAATTTTGGTCAATATGGATACATGTGACATGCCAGCCATGAAGAGTTGATCTTGGACGTTAAATAAGCCTTGGGGACCAGGTAGAAGGATCATGGACGCTTATTTGGTCGGGTTTTGTTTTTGAGGGGAAAGTGACGTGCAGGGGAGGCCCCCACACTCACATGGGTGTGTCTTGGTTCATGTTTTTTGTGTGGGTTTTGGTGACAAAGGGGGTAATTAGTGATCTGGAAATAATTAGGCAAAAACCCCTTGTTTATGGATTAATTGGTACTGGGGAATTTAGGGTTTATGTGGGATTAGGGGAGTGTTTAATCTGTTTTTGGGTGGGGGTTTATTTAAAAAACATGTTTGGTGGGAAATTAAGGGGGTTGACCATGTTTGACTCAGGTTTATTTAAATAAACCTGGTGGTGGAAGGGTGACATGGCGTGGGAGGTGAGGTGGTGTGTTGCTATTGGTGGAGTGGGGTGATGTGGATAGATGATTGGTGGGGAGTAGTTTGTGTGTCTGGCAGAAATGGCCCCCAAAGGTTCTTGTCCTCTTCATTTAGTAATAATCAGCAAAAACTTCCATATCCTTTGTAAATAAGTTTCATCCACTTGTCACTTTTGGCACAATCAACTTTGTAAACTTTAAACAAGGATATCTTTTGTAATATCTTCATTCTTCAAGGACTGAACTTGTATATTCTTGATAATTTAGGGACCCAAATGCAATAAATGATATTTGCAAGGGTATAAATTGACAAGTCTTCAATCTTTCAGGGACCAATCTTGTATTTCTTCAATTCTTCAAGGACCATTTTGGAAAATCATGATTCGGGTCCGGTTCATTGTGCGGCTTCGTTTCCCGTGTTCGTTTATGATGATTCTTGTGATCTTTTTGTCATTTTCTCAATATCCGTACCTAAAATACACAAGCAACAAACACGAGCATATATTTGGCAGTTTTAATGATATTTTATGCATTTTAAGCCCGTTTTGGACGATGAGACTATGTATAAAAGCAGTCTCATCACATCGTTAATCTTATAATTGTATATAGTTACGCGCCTACATACAATTTGGAATGGACCATGCAAGGCTGATTAGTAGTCACCATGACATTATTAATAAACACTAAATTTTCTTTGAAGATTGTGAAAGATTAAAATTTATGAGATCTGCAAGAAGTGAAAAATAGGGACATAGTGTTAGGGACACCTACATATGTGCCTGTAGCATCTATTCTTCTGAGTCGAATTTACTCATCTGTGGAAATTGTCTTATTTGACAATTGACAATTCTTTCTTGTCCAATTCTCCCGTAGTGAGATTCTTAGGAAAAGTATCTGATTACCGAGTATTGATACCCAATTGGATGTATCGACGTTCCAATCATTTCTTTTGATTAAGATTTCATTTGAATAACCTGGGTAACGATCCGAGGAGCTTTCGAATGCGTACTCAAATTATGAAAACATGGGATAGACTCATATTCGTTAATGTTTTCGTCTGTATCTGATTTGAAATTCTATCGCGTAGATTATGCTTTGACCTTACTCTTTTTAATGGTAGTTGTGTCTCCATATATCCTTAAATTTTGAAGTATCATGAGTTATTATTAGTCTTTTGAGAAGTTCACATCTTATCAACGGCAATGAAACTGGAAAGTTGATAGTGTCAGTAGAATAGATTGATTGATTATGACATGACGACATTGTCTTAATTGATGGGAACTCGAGTAGAATTCCCCTAAATGATAAGATGTTGATTATCAAAAGTGATCTAAATAATTCTTGATGGATGACCATATCCTGCATTTAGACTTGAAATTATACCGTGAATGGTTGTGAATTAGTCATAGACATTATAATATAGAAAGAACCTAATATGAATCTATTAAAAAGATGTTTCTGTTATCTGAAACTTTAGGAGGTATTTATTGGTGAATTACCTAGACTTTTGCTATTAAGGCAGGTTGAAATTGGTATTGATTATATTCCCGGTGCTGCACCTCTGGCAGCACCGGGAATATAATCAATACCAATTTATTAAAAAGGCAGGTTTCTGTTATCTGAAACTTTAGGAGGTATTTATTGGTGAATTACCTAGACTATTTCTATTAAGGCAGGTTGAAATTGGTATTGATTATATTCCCGGTGCTGCACCTGTGGCTTGTGCACTGTACGTCAGCACCATCTGAATTAAAGGAATTACCGTACAACTGAGAGAGTTGTCGGAGAAAGATTTTATTCTACCGAGCTCGTCATCATGAAGAGAAATGGTGTTATTATTTCTTATATTTATTGATTACCGTAAACTAGGTAAATTGATGATCAAAATCTATATCCACAATCCAAGATGATAGATTTGTTCGATCATTTACAAGGTTCTAGCGTATGTTCTAAAAATTTTGATCCTCGGCATGGTTATCATCAATTTCGCATCCGCGAAAAAGATTATCTATTCCAATCACTACATCCGGTACTTGTAATGAACATTATGAGTTTCACATGATGTCGTTTGGATTGACTAATACACATGTAGCATCCCTAAATTTGGTGAATCACGTGTGTAGGCTGTAATTTGATAAATTCATGCTTGTGATCATTAAGGACCATTTGTTTATTTATAAGAATAAGAATGAGTTAATAATTATTTGTAGAATGCCCTGAGTCGGCCGAGTAGTGAAAATTTGTACCTTGAATATTTAACATGTGATGAAAGACTTAATCTTTTACATTATTTGACCGTGTGATTAATAGAAAATGGAATATATTGACTCTTCAATAATTAGAGCCATTAAGGCTTAGGGTTATACCAAAAAGGAGGTGCAAATATGTTTTGACAAATAATTTATCAAAGGATTTTTAAGAGATTATTCCCTTATACACAAATCATTTAACTAAACTCCTGTTTAGGGGTAAATGTTTGTGTATACCTCAAGACAACCTAAGAGGGATTGAGGAAACCATTTAAACCATGACTTGAAATTTGAAACGATAATTTTTGCTTTTCAATTAAGGAAATTTTGACCAAAGTATAAACAAAGATTTTTCGAACATTTACGGATCTTATTAATTATTTTAATTATTTACGATAAATCAACAAAAATCGTGTTAATTAAATTCAAATTTATTTTGAACAATTTTCTAAAACTGGGCGAACTAAGGAATTTAAAATTTTTTACGTGGACATTTCATAAAAATTAAATATTTATTATTTAATTACTAGTAATACTTATCGACGCTTTAAACGTCAGATTGAGCAAAACTGATAAAAATGATAGTTGAGACGAAACTAAAACTTAGAAAATATGAAGAAAGAATTTCTGAGTGATTTTGGTTATGATAATTTCATCAGGAAAGTTGAATATAAATACTGACGCGTTATGTAGAAAGGATAAAGAATCAATTAGGATGTGTTCCTTAATAATGATTGTGCAAAATAAATTGCCGAGCAATTTAAAAATAGCTGATGCCTGTAAAAAGGATAATATAGATAATAAAAAGGGGTTCGCGGCTAATGTAAACCATCAAAATTGAGGAGCCGATGGCGTTGAATGTATAACAGGCCACTTGAGGTTGCCTAAAAATGGAGATTTTGAGATATAGTTATGTTAGAATCTTGTAAGTATAAGTATTCTATTCCTGTCATTTCTGATTTAATGTATCATTATCAGAAGAAGTTGTACTGATGGCAAATTATGAAGGCAGACACCGCCTCATACATTAGTAAACGTCTAGCTATTGCAAAGGTCATCATCTGAATTTGATTCGATTTGGGTCATCGTCGACAAACTGACCAAATCTGCTAATATCATTCCTGTTAATGATAGATTCTTGATGAAAAAATTGACTCTTTTGTATTTAAAGGAGTTATGTAAACATGGTGTGCCTGTATCGATCATCTCTATCAAGATCCTCGCTTCGCATCGAATTTCTAGAGATTTGCTCAGAAGTCATTGAGAACGAATCTTGATGAGAGTACTGTACCACCCAAATCGAAGGGACGAGGTAAAGTAACGATACAAAATACTATAAGTGCTGTTTTATGTTTGAATGATTGACCTTTGGTAATAAACTGTAAAATCGTTTTCCTTTGTAGAGATTATCATTGATAATTATCGTGTTAGGATCGAGATTGGATCTTGTTAGGATCTAGATATGAGAGTGTGACACCCCATTTTGATAATGGAATGTCACGCGTAATTATGGCGTGTCATCCAAAGCATACAAGGATAAATGTCTAAAACATTACATGACCATAGGGATAACCGGAATTAAACATCGGTTCCCAAACATAAGCCCAAAACATAATAAAGTAAAAGAAATGAATGAAAGACTAAACAAGCATAAGTATATGAAGGCAAAAAGGAAAATAAGTCTCTAGCAGCTTCCATCCTATGCACGTCCTCCAAATGCTAGAGTCTTTCCTAGGGTACCTGCCGTTTTGGGACATGGAAAGGAAAGTAACGGCTGAGCAAAACGCTCAATGCACGGATATAGACATAGTATAAATGACTAGAAAATAGTAAAGACTTAATAGCAGCGGAAATGTATACGTCCTGGAAAACCTGGAACATGTTCATAAAACTGGTTTTATAGTTTGAAAAGCCTTATGTTTATCTTATGAAACTGTTCAACATATTCTACCATTAGCCAATATAGGTCATGAAAATCCGCCGTGCATGAATACTTGGAGGGGTGACCTCATCATGCAAATTAGAGGGGCTGCCTCTAATTTAATATACTGGTTTGGGTAGGAGGGATCAACTCCTTGTGAAGGATGCATGGCACACACACATTCACACTGAGTAATCTGCTTGAAAAACATGTAACTAGGATGCACCCATACGCCCCACATGATAAATATAATAATATGGCCAAAAGCTGAAGGGACGCCACGAGCAATCACTCCGCCGTGGTGAAGTCATAACATTGGTGCCTCCAATGTTATGGTTATGGTACCTCCATAACTAGGTGAAACTGGTCATGCATGTATATGGCTTTAGGTATTCTAATTAAACATAAGCAATTCAAAAACATATAAAACAAATACCGAGAAAACAGTTGGTTGCATACGGGGAATCCTAATAAGGAAAGAATGTCCATACTGAAAGGACGGGAATCCGTACCTTATGTCCAGTGAACGAAGAAGATGAACTGAGGAGAATCCTACTTTGGTATCACTAATGCTACATAAATACATACATGAATAAGTATATGCTTACTAAATACATAACTGGTTTTATGTCTTGTCTTAGCTTATTTTATATGTTCATATCAAGTTTTACTGTTTAAAGCCTTAAACTGTGTTTATCTTATATTTTGTCTATTCTGATTAAGTATTTCTGGTATTTCATGTATTATTATACTTACTGTGTAATAATAAGCAACTTTCCAAAAATAGCAGGTTTCCTAAAATAGAAAGTTTCCAAAAATAGCAGGTTTCCTAAAATAGAAAGTAAATAAGCCTAAGTGTTTTTCTAATTATTTCTAGGTCATAATGACATAATATATAGTTTTTTTAATTATTTCATGTAATTTAAATAAACTATAAGTTAAAAGTATTAATTAAAATATATCATGTATTTTAATTAAATAAAGTTAAATACTTAGGTTAAAACATGTATTATTATTTATTAATAATATAACCTAAGTCATCTTAATTAATTAATTATAACCATGGTTTTAAATAATTAATTAATTATAAGTCTAGAAAATATAAAATACTTAGGTTAATTATTTTATGATCTAATTAAATTATAACCTAAGTCATGTTTATTAAATTAATCATGTCATATTTATTAATTTAATTTTAACATATGATTATAAAAAAATAATCTTAACATAAACCGTGAACCGGATCTTGACTAGAAACCATGAACCGGACATGAAATCGACATCATACCCCGAACCACTTCGGGGTTCCCTTTGTTTTACTGCTGCCGTGGGACCCACACCACCAAACCGGGACCATATGGTCTCGGTGGTGGTCTAGTAGCCAAACCGAGACCCCCTTGGGGTTCGGTTTAGGCGCCGGCCAACAAACACCCCTAAAAACATCCCTTTTTGATTTAACCAATAACCATTTACATGTTTGATCTATGTTTTTAATTAGGTTTTAAAAACATCATGTTCTTAATTAATTATTAGATCAAATCAAAAGAAAAAGGATAAAAACAATATACCGAATGCGTGGATCTAACGAGGATGAACACACACGAATGCTGGTAATAATTCTAAGGTTAAAATCAAACCGAATCACCCCTCCATGGTGATTGTAGGTGGCGGCCATAGAGGAAAAAAAGGAAGAAGGAAGAAAACTTTTAGGGTTTTTGTTATTTTTCCTGTAATGTGAAAATGACCAAAATCTTTCCTAATTCTATGTTTTAGTAAAAATTAAAATGGGCTTGGCCCATTCTTCCTTCCTAATTTCGTGGGTAATGAGGCCCACAAGGGGTAACCCGAATGTTTTCCGTGTCTAAAATATTAGTGTGTTCTCGTGTGTTCTCGTGTTCGTGTTTTACGTGTTCTAATTAGTTATCGATCGTGACTTAATATATTTATTCGTGTTCGTGATAAATATATATATACGTAATTAATATTAGCTCGTGATTAAATTACGTTCATGATTTCATGATCGCATGTTCGTGATTATAATTATTATTTAAATAATTATCATGTGTTCATACGTAATAAATACTTATCGTGTTCTAACACGTACGTAATAATTAAAATTCCTATACGTGAACGTAAACATGCTATAAAAGGAAAGTTTTAATCTAGTACGTACGATCTTAAAGGTACTATTCATGGTAAAAGTGTGCGAGTTTTACAACTCTTCCCCTAAAAAGAATAATTCGTCCCCGAATTATAGATAACGTAACTGAAAGAGAAACATACCCGAATCAAACTGAGAGGGTATGTAAGATAAATGAACGTGCAGGTGACATGGCAGAAAGAATGCGGAACGTGACATGTCTTGAAAAGACATGGAACGTGACGTGACTGAAAGGACATATCTAATTGATAAGAGAAAAACGGATAAGAAGTCCGAATGAACTTGTCCGTTTCCAAGTGGCTTCCCTCTTGGAACGGTTTCTTCACAGATCTTGACACAATGATAAATCTTGGTCCTCCTGACCTTGACTTGAAATACGAAGAAGTTCTTTGTTATCAACTTAAGGTAGATCCCCTAAATTTGATCGTGGGAATAAGAATTAACGTGTAAGGGCAACTAAAACGTTATCGTGCAAAACACTCTAACTTACTGATAATTAGTAACGATACACGAGACACAAAGAAACGTAGTACGTGAAAAATTTTGAACGTGACACGTGAAAATTTTTGAACGTGATACGTGGAAAAATTTGGTGAGTGTAGTATGAGTAAACATATCGTGATCCATGATACGTGTAACATATCTTGATCATGATATAAGGAATGTGAATGAACATGACATGTGAAACATATCGTGAACATAGAATATAATGGCGGTAACGCCAAACGCAACAAGGTGAGACATAGAATATGACGATAAACGTTTATCTGAGGATAGGGAGTTGTACTAAACTTGGGTCTGGTCTCTCAAGTTCTTGCAAAACTTCCCAGAATGAGAAAATGAACATAAAATCGTAAGCCGAAATGCCATCATGAACGTGAGCGTGAAAGCAAGTCGTGAAATTAGAACAAGGACGTGAAGTAAATAAGGAGCATAATTATGAATATTTGTCTTACTCGATAACTGAGGAATTGCCAAGTGATCGGATGAGCCTTGGCTGGAACATGTCCGATCAATCTGTTGGTTCTGAAATCCTTGCGGATGTAAGGATTCTGCAGACTTGATCAAACTGTTTGCAATAAACCAGATAGCATCATGCTTCATCTGAGTTTGCGTTAAACTGGTAACCAAAATCCGTGGAGATCTTGTCCCATTTCAATTCACAATTTCAGATGATGAAAACATCCCAGTCTGTTGGTGTCCTATTTTAACCTGTTGGTATGTCAGGTACCTAGGTATAAACGTAACTGTATCCTGCTTCGTAGAACTTGATACATAGAAGTTTGCGAAACTCTGAGTTTATGAATCTAGACTGCTCTTAGCGTAGGATTTCCTAGAACACCTAATGTAATGTAGGGTTCTCTCCTTTACGCATAAGCTGAGTCATGGTAAGATTAACTGATGAGACTGCTTTTATACATGGTCTCATCGTCCAAATCGGGCTTAAAATGAATAAAATATCATAAAAACTGCCAAATATATGCTCGTGTTTGTTACTTGTGTATTTTTAGGTAAGGATATTGAGGTAATGGCAAAAGATGACAAGAATCAATCAAAAACGAACACGGGAAACGAAGCCGCACAATGAACCGGGCCCAAGTTTGGAATTTTGCAAAATGACCCTTGAAGAATTGAAGATTGGCAACTTTAGTCCCTCATCTTTGAAGAACTTGTCACAAATGACCCTCCAAATGTCAATTGTACAAGAATGGTCCTTAAAGTTTGAAGATATTACAAGTCCAGTCCTTGAAGAATCCAAGAAGTACATTTGAAGCCCTTGGAAAAAGTTTTGGAAGTATTTGTGCCAAATTTGACAACTTGCCAAAAGTTGTTACAAGTAATATAGGCGTTGATGGCATTTATTCACAAAGTAAACAAAAGAAAGAACCTTGGGGACCTAAACTGCCAACCAACCAAACCTCCTCACCCAGTCACATCCTGCCACGTCACCATAACCCACCCAAAACCCATTTACCCATACCCTACCCACTACCAAACCCACCAACCCGGTTTTATTTTAAAAACCTGGTCAACCAGTCAACCCCCCCCCACTTATTTCCCACCATAACACTTATTTAAAAACATTTTTTTACCAAAAATGGATTAAACACTTCTCTTAATCACCTATAAACCCTAACCCAACCCAGACCTAATTGACTTTAAATCAAAGGGTTTTTACCCAATTGTTTCCAGAATGTTGATTACCCATAACCTCACCATATCCCACATCCCAAAACGCCACAAGACACACCCATGTGTCTTGTGGGACCCTCCCCTACACACGTCTCTTTCCCCCAAACCTTATAACCCAACCAAATCAACAGCTCACAAGCTCCCCTTTGTCCCTAAGTTCAAATGGACGTTCAAGATTAAAAGTGCAAGCTGGCACATCACTCTCATTCACATGGAGCGATTTTGACTGATTTTGAAGACCTCAACCAAGGGCTTTTTAGGAATTCCAGCTACTAGGGTTTTTAGTTCTAGTTTCTTCTATAATGAAGTATAAATAGAGGTGCCTGTACCTCTATTAAGCTCTTGTTCCAGTTTTTAAGCTTTCACCATTGTAATTCCTTTTTGATGATATAAAAAGTTTGGTATTTGTGTTAGAAACAAGTGTAATTCCTTCTTTATAATTGTTAAAAGTTGTGTGTGTGTGTTAGAAAGCTAAAAACTGAGTTCCATTTTAAGTTGTTAAACACTTTGTGTGTTTAAGTTTCAAAAAGGTTTTTGAAAAAGGTTTAGCAAGTTTCTGAAATCCAAGGTTCTTTGAAGTGAAAGTGGATAAGAATCCTGGATTTTTGATCTTGTGCTTGTTTCAAAAACATGTTAAGTCTCAAGGCTCAAAAGGTTTCAAGGTTTTTAAAAGGGTGTGATAAAAATCAGAAGTTTGTATATCTTGTTTGTGTGTTCATTGATTTTTGCAGGTGTGTTGATTATTGTTGTTCAAGGTTTCTGCATAGGCCCGGGCCTATAAGGAGGTGGCAAAGCAGCCACTAAGGGTCCTGGATGTAGGACCCTTAAGGTAGTTTCTATTTTCCATTTCATTTTTCTTAGTTTCTGAAAAATATTGATGATTATGTGATTTTGCATGAAAGCTGTTTAAGAGTGGATTTATCTGCTTGATATTGCTTTATTTGGTGTTTTATGCATGTTTAGGAGTTGCTAAATCAGTTTGGTTAGATTTCAAAGTGATTTGGTGTGTTAAAAGATTGAATTTCAGTTTAAAAGGGTGTTTGGGACAAGGGATTAGCAAAGATTTGTGATTAAATTTTATGTTAAAACCTGTTTAGAAACATCTCTTGGGTGGTAATAGGGAGTTATAGGTGCTTGTGTTTCAGGTTGATGGAGTTATAAACTCATTTGCATGATTAAAAGTTGAAAAATAGCTTAAAATCTGTCATACCACTTTTCTGCTTGTTTTGGTGAAAATTTGTTCTTGAATCTTGTAATCTGCTAGATTATAGGTCAAGTCAGGATTGTGAATCATTTGTATGTGAGTTTGTGACCTTATTTGCAAGATTTGAGCCTTGAAATTTGACTTTTATGCATGTAAAATTGGTAAAAATTCATCAGACCTGCATATATGCTTAATTAGTAACTTTTTTGGCTTAGTGGTGCTTATTGTGTGAAGTAATTGCTTGTTTTTTGTGTTATTATTGACTCCTTATACTCCAAAGAGTATAAGGGTGCCTTGCTGTCCAAGAATAAGCCACCAATTAAGCTTTCCTAAGCTTATTACTCAACTGCACAAAAATTAACACTAGCAGTGGGAACATCATTCCCCCTGCTTGTGCAAAAGTTCCCCCTGCTAAGCATAAGGACAAAAGTCCAGCAAAGGTCACTATCAGTTTTGTTTCTTTTTTGTCTTTAGTGCTCAAAAAGTGGAATTAGGACTTCAAACTTGTTTTATTATTTTTCTTATTTTATTTTTGATTTTTCTGATTAATTAGTTTTTATTCTACTGTTCATTTTGTATTTTTTAGATTAATTAGCATTTTTAATTAACTTTAAAGTTTCTGTTTTTGTCTTTTAGTGCCAAAAAGTAATATTTTTCAGTTTAATCAATTTTCCTGGACTTAGAATATTATTTTAAGATTTTTGGTTAAAAAATATTTTACTGTTCATCTTTTTATTATTTTTTAGAATTAATTTAACTTAATTAGGGTTTTAATTAAACTAGTTTTGTCATTTAGTGAAAAAATTAATATTTTTCAATCTTTTTCATTTTTCTACTGTTCATTAGAGTTATTTAGGATTTTTAAAATTGGTAGATTATTTTTAGCATTATTTTATTATTTTTTATAATTATTTTAGTTTTAAAATAGTTTTTAGTAATTAAAAAATAGATAAATAGTTTTTAAAAATTAGGAAAAATACTTTTTAGTCTTTATATAATATAAGTAAGTTATTTGTTCAATAAAATCATATTTTGGACATTTTGATTAATTATATTTAATTTTAGGGCTTTAATTAGCATTTAAAATTGAATATTTAATTAATAAAAGGTTTTAAAATATCTTAATTGGATTTTATTTCTTATTTATATTATTTTGGACTTGTTTTAGCTTTTAATTAATTTTTAGGTTTAAAATTTTTAATTTTTGTAGCTTTTTACGGTTTTACGTGAACGCGTTTTCGTCTTAGCTCGATCCGTCTTCGTAACCGTCTTTTCTTTCCTTTCTATTCTCTTTTCTTTTCTTGTTAATTAAATCACAAACATAAATTAATCCACTACACAACACACGTGCCTCCTTGAGAACGAACTCACTTTTAGGGTCATAACTTGTGGTTTTCCTAAATCACTCGTTAATACTTGTCCTAATTTACCTTCCTTTTCCTAAAGGGGTAAAAATACAATTATCATTTTGGCGCCGCTGCCGGGGAGGCGTGTTGTGTTTTGATTGAACAATTGTTGTTTTTTTATATTAGCCATAATAGTATTTGTATTAGTAGCACTCTACTAATACGTATTATCGTTTTTCGGTTTTTGTGTGAATATTATTACTATATTGTATACGTAGAACAATAAATTCACAAGTACTCCAAATACGTGAGAAATCACAACCTTGACTTGGGAGGTCATTACCCAATCATTGTATTCGAATCTCAAACCAAAGAAAAAGGCAAAAATAGATAAATACTTTCGTGAAGCTTAATCTTGATAATACAAACTATAAGGTGGGTATAAGGCGGTTGTATTTCACAACCTAAAGGAAAAAGGCTCTTAAGTGCTTCGCGCTGCCTCGTTTCCTCCGCTTGCTTGTGCGTATTTGATTTTGAGAGTGAATCGAGGGTTTTGCCGCCCAAAGTATTATTACATATCATATATATTTTCTTGGTTTCTATTGATTAAGCCCTCTTGAACGATTTGGTGTTCCACCATCGTTCTAAAGTCATCGAAGGCGTTCACTCCACGTGATCGTTTTCATTCCTTGAGGCTTCTTTAATCAAGAGATTTGATTAAGGAGGAGATTTGTGGACTTTTTGTCTACTTAATACATTTCACCAATTTCCAAAAAAGTTAATACCATCAAAAACCACAAAAAAATTGAAAAACACAAAATACCAAAAAGAATCTTCTTTGCTCGTCTTCTCGTTGTACGTGACGTTTATGCAAACTCGCTCTAAAGCAAGACGTGCACGTAAACGAAGAAACAAATCGACCACTCCTTCTAGTGAGGAGTCTCCTATTGACGAACCCATTATAGTGAAAGAAGCACCCATGGCTAATCGAACTATGATGGAGTTACTTCAAGCACCCACCGAGGGTTATGGAGAAGCTATTGTGATTCCCGCTATCCTTGCGGAGAATTTTGAGGTGAAAACAGGTTTGTTGTCGATGATCCAAAACAACAAATTCCGTGGTGATGAGAAGGACAATCCCCACAACCATATCCGCCAATTTAATCGTCTTACCGCCACTTGCAAATTCAAGGATGTCTCGAATGACTCGATTAAGATGATGCTTTTTCCGTATTCCTTAGCGGGGCCCGCTAAAATTTGGTTAGAGAAAGAGCCACCCACTTCTATATTGACGTGGAAGGATCTCGTTTCAAAGTTTGTGAACCAATTTTTTCCGCCCTCTAAGACTACGCATTTGAAAAATGAGATTTCTAAATTTTCACAAGAATCAAATGAAAGTTTTTCTACGGCTTGGAATAGGTTTAAGGATATGTTACATGAATGTCCTCATCACGGTTTTTCCGATTTACACCAAATCGACACGTTTTACAATGGACTTAACGATCATGAAAGAGATTATTTAAATGCCGCCGCGGGTGGTAATTTTTTGTGTAAAACGGTCGAGGAAGCTTTGGTCATAATTGAAAATAGGTCTAAGGTTTATAGCCCTCGTCACAAACCGAGTGTTTCCAAAATGGGCTCATCATCGTCTCGTTCCATTAATGCCTTGCAAGATGAAGCAAATGAGGAGAATCGATTTTTCGACAGGTTTTCGACTCTTATGTCCCATTGGAAAGCTCAAGAAGCTTCGAATTCCGCTTCGGTTAAAGCGATTTCTAAGAGTTGTTTGTCGTGTGGTGGAGCTCATGATCTTTCCGAGTGCATTACCGCGGATGGTAACACTTCGAGTGCTTTTGTAGCCACGGGAACTTATAACCAAATCGGTCAAGGTTCCCGCCAAAATCAAGCTCCACCAAATCAAAATGCTAATAATTATCGAAACAGCAACCAAGGTGGAAATTACCAAGGAAATCAAAGTAATTATAACAAGGGTAATTATCAAAGTGGTAATGGGCAAATTTCAAACCAAAACCAAAACCGTGATTTTCAAACTTCTACCCAAGGTTTTCAAAACGATCACACCAAAAATCTTCAAGGAGAATTTTTGAATTATGCTAAGGCTAATGATGCTAAGTTTGACAATATGCAACGTGAAATGGTTAGCTTAAGATCCGAGTTGAAAAACGAGCTAAAAAACGAACTTGCTAATGAACTTAAAACTCATGATAATAAAATGGAAGGAAATGTCACACGTCTCCAACAAAATCAACAAAAAATGGAGCAAGGTCAACATGAGATTAAGCAAGAGTTGTTAAAAGCGGATGCTAGGCAATCAAAATTTGAAGACCGTATGGCTAAAATGTTTGAAGCTATCATGTGTAAGCCCTCTTCTTCGGGTGGTCTTCCTAGTGATACCATCGAGAACCTGAAAGGAGAATTGAAGGTTATTACTACTCGTAGTGGTAAAACTTTCAAAGAACCCATTTCTCGTCTAAGTACTTCTATGGAGAAGGAAAAAGAGAAAGAACCCGAGGTTGTGGTTGAAAAGGAGAAAATTACAAGCCCACGAAGTACCGCTCAAACCACACCTACGGTTGAACCTACACCAATCATGGAACCCGAGATTCCAAGGACGATGCCTATGCCTACTTTGCCCCAACCCACACCACCTTTACCCTACCCTTCAAGACGAGACAAGGAAAAGGCACAAGAACAAAATAATTATCAATTTGAACTCTTTATGAAAATGTTTCGTGACTTGCATTTTAATATAAGTTTTGCCGACGCCTTAGTCATGATGCCTCGATTTGCCGCAAACTTCAAAAGTATGTTGAATAACAAAGAGAAATTGCAAAAATCGTCTAGTTGTTCTTCGGTTTTTCTAAGCCGCATACCTCAAAAAGTCGGTGATCCTGGAAAGTTTTTAATCCCATGTGCTATCCAAGACATGGAAGAATGCTACGCCTTGGCCGATCTTGGTGCTAGTATTAATTTTATGCCTCTTGAGATTTTTAAATCGCTCAATCTTCCAAATCTCAATCCTTCAAGAATGTCAATCGAAATGGCCGATCATTCTACGATTCTAGCTTGTGGAGTTGCCGAGGACGTCTTTGTGAAAGTTGGAAAGTTCTACTATCCTGTAGACTTTATTGTTATTGATATTCCCATCGATCCTAAAGTTCCGTTAATTTTAGGTCGATCTTTTTTGGATATCTCGAGAGCACTTATCGATGTGCATGCAAGAAAAATCACTCTTCGTTTCAATGAGGAAGAACTCGTCATTAATGCAACCCAAAACTCCACTCTTTCTCATGTGTATTCAATCACATCTTTGTATAATGTCAATCCTATCAAAAGCATTTGCAAAAAGATTTCCAATAGAGTTTTAGGAGTTGTTGAGAAAAATGAAGTTCCGTCCCCTCCGCCGGTGGAGGTTAAGAGTGTTAAGCCTACGATTCCAATCTCGAGTGATTCTTCGGATGATGAATACGTTGATCCCGATGGGGAGGTTTTCTTTGTTGACAAAAGATTTGAAAACTTACCACCACCTAAACCAAAAAGATTTAAAAATGTGAGAATTTTTAGTGTGACTAACATTGCTTTAGATACACCAAATATTTTTGACATAATCAAATCGGGTTTTCAGAAGGAGAGTGTAAAATATGAAAAAGGAAAAGATTTTGAATTGAATTTAAAAGATTTTTCTACAATTCTAACTCCGTCATCACCACGTGATTTGAGTACTACAAACTCGTCTTCTCCTTTTGACGATGCTTTGTGTGGACTTAGTGTGGGGGAATCCCCTTATGTTCCCTCCCCTTTCTCCACCGAGGACAAGATATTTGATCCTGGAATTGCTTATATAGGGAAATCTCGGTCTTCCACCGATGCAATAAATGGAAAATCTTTTCATTTGATTGGTGCGAGTCTACCTCGAGTAGCTCATGTTTTTAGAGACTTACCCATTGCCCCACCCTTCTATTTCTCATCTCTTTTCTTGAAACTCTTTGAGTTTTTGTTGACTATTGATGAAGTGGCGTTGATTAGTTTTTCCAATGAAAACGAGAACGCCATCTTCGATCCCGGTATTTTGAACCATCAAAGGACTTAGTCCTTAATACCGGTTGTTTTTGGGCCTTGTTTATCATGTAAGCCCCACCAAAAATTGACCATACCATGATTATCCCTAAATGATCACATTTATGGGGATTCGAGTCGAGCTTTTGACTCGGTTATCAAAAACAAGGTACCTCGTGGGGGAGACCCATGCTTATCCATGTACATATTATTGCTTTCTAATGTAGTTTAATGTGAGGGGATTTGTGCCCTTCCAACCTTTGTTCCGTGGTTGTTTGTGAATTGTGGTTTTTAGATCATGATCTTCACGATTGGAGCCTCTCGTGTTCGTTTTATGGGAGCACTCGATCGTTTGCTTTGGAGACCATTTCTCAATATCCAAATTATATATCCTTTTGATGTTCTAACCTTAGGTTTTTAGCACACTTCATAAACGGCTATTAATTTCTTGGTTACACCCTTTCCATGCTAGATTAGGCATTCGACTACGTCTCTAGTATGGGGGTGTTTGCACCCCTAGACTCGAAACATTGAGGACAATGTTTAACTTTAGTATGGGGGGGGGTGAATAGATACTTGCCTTGCCAAACCTTCACGCTTTCCAAAGTTTATCGTTTTGTTTATCGTTTTTGTTGCAAAATAAGGCAAAAATGGCCAAATTTTAAAATTTTTCTGATGTTTCATAAGTGTTTGAAGACACGAATGTAGGTTTTCCGATGGCGAGAATAAGAGAAATTTTTGACTCGACCGTGCGTGTTGAACACTTAGCTTTGATTCCTTAACTTCACATTAGGCTAAGTCTCTTAAATGAGGACGAGAAATGATAGAGTTAATTATAAGTTACTATGCTAAACGTAGAGTACTCGTATTCTTTCAAAAACTCTTGTGTTCTCGTTGTTTGCTTATTCTCCCTTCGCTTGTAAATATTTTTTGCTTAATAAATATTGACTTAGCGGTTTAGTTAGGATTGTTGGGTTTCTAGTCTTTTCTAGTAGCTTCTGTGTAATTAAATTGGGAAGACATTAAGGTATCGCCAGCGTCACGGTTTTGAAGTATTGGCAACCCGAATAATCGAAAGCTTCACCTAATAATAAGATTTCAAGTGCTCACCTAAATCAAGCAAACAATTTGAAGCCCCACAAGGCCTAAAATCTATGCAAAAATTGAAAGTGAATCAAGCCTTAATCTTCGAAGCTTTATAGATTCAAAATTCGCTTTAGCGTGAGGATATACGTCTTTGGCTAATAAAACCATCGATGATGGCGGATAATAAAAGGCAAGGCAAGACCGAAGTCATAATAAAAGCTTCATGGCGAAGTTGAATAAAAGATGGAGGTAAACCAAAGATAATAAGGCCCTTCCGTTAGGGGGCGTATAAAAGTCTTGGTAATAAGTCTCATGTTCAAAACCGTTATAAAACCGTGTTTATCGATTCTTCTTGTCAACTTAATTTTTTAACATCGTTGTCTATTAGGAAGGGTTATTGATTTGATGGTCTTAGTTACACCGTTAGGACTCTATTTTTAGACCTAAATCTCTATTATCGCATAAGTCAACGATGTATCCTCGTGATCATTAAGACATAATAAAATATAAGAGATACAACTTAGGAATAATGGGAGGATAAGTACGTGATTAGGGCATATGAGTAGTGTTAGCATTACTAACTTATAATGACAATGATCTCGTTGCACGCTTGGCATGGAATTAAGGTGAAAATCGAGGACGATGAAATCATTTCTAACGAAGCATTCACATGTTCTTGTTCTATGAACCTAAACGTCCCATTTTGCGATGAAAATCATACATTATGTCTAAAACGCAAGTAGTAGTAATAGTAGTAGTGTAGCTAGTTTATCATTTCAATAAAGTGAATAAAATTGAATTTTGGAGATGCTTTGATACTTTATTCTAGCATTGCGTGAGAGCACGGCAATGGTTTAGTATGGGGGAGTGATGAGACTGCTTTTATACATGGTCTCATCGTCCAAATCGGGCTTAAAATGAATAAAATATCATAAAAACTGCCAAATATATGCTCGTGTTTGTTACTTGTGTATTTTTAGGTACGGATATTGAGGTAATGGCAAAAGATCACAAGAATCAATCAAAAACGAACACGAGAAACGTAGCCGCATAATGAACCGGGCCCAAGTTTGGAATTTTGCAAAATGACCCTTGAAGAATTGAAGATTGGCAACTTTAGTCCCTCATCTTTGAAGAACTTGTCACAAATGACCCTCCAAATGTCAATTGTACAAGAATGGTCCTTAAAGTTTGAAGATATTACAAGTCCAGTCCTTGAAGAATCCAAGAAGTACATTTGAAGCCCTTGGAAAAAGTTTTGGAAGTATTTGTGCCAAATTTGACAACTTGCCAAAAGTTGTTACAAGTAATATAGGCGTTGATGGCATTTATTCACAAAGTAAACAAAAGAAAGAACCTTGGGGACCTAAACTGCCAACCAACCAAACCTCCTCACCCAGTCACATCCTGCCACGTCACCATAACCCACCCAAAACCCATTTACCCATACCCTACCCACTACCAAACCAACCAACCCGGTTTTATTTTAAAAACGTGGTCAACCAGTCAACCCCCCCCACTTATTTCCCACCATAACACTTATTTAAAAACATTTTTTTACCAAAAATGGATTAAACACTTCTCTTAATCACCTATAAACCCTAACCCAACCCAGACCTAATTGACTTTAAATCAAAGGGTTTTTACCCAATTGTTTCCAGAATGTTGATTACCCATAACCTCACCATATCCCACATCCCAAAACGCCACAAGACACACCCATGTGTCTTGTGGGACCCTCCCCTGCACACGTCTCTTTCCCCCAAACCCTATAACCCGACCAAATCAACAGCTCACAAGCTCCCCTTTGTCCCCAAGTTCAAATGGACGTTCAAGATTAAAAGTGCAAGCTGGCACATCACTCTCATTCACATGGAGCGATTTTGACTGATTTTGAAGACCTCAACCAAGGGCTTTTTAGGAATTCCAGCTACTAGGGTTTTTAGTTCTAGTTTCTTCTATAATGTAGTATAAATAGAGGTGCCTGTACCTCTATTAAGCTCTTGTTCCAGTTTTTAAGCTTTCACCATTGTAATTCCTTTTTGATGATATAAAAAGTTTGGTATTTGTGTTAGAAACAAGTGTAATTCCTTTTTTATAATTGTTAAAAGTTGTGTGTGTGTCAGAAAGCTAAAAACTGAGTTCCATTTTAAGTTGTTAAACACTTTGTGTGTTTATGTTTCAAAAAGGTTTTTGAAAAAGGTTTAGCAAGTTTCTGAAATCCAAGGTTCTTTGAAGTGAAAGTGGATAAGAATCCTGGATTTTAGATCTTGTGCTTGTTTCAAAAACGTGTTAAGTCTCAAGGCTCAAAAGGTTTCAAGGTTTTTAAAAGGGTGTGATAAAAATCAGAAGTTTGTATATCTTGTTTGTGTGTTCATTGATTTTTGCAGGTGTGTTGATTATTGTTGTTCAAGGTTTCTGCATAGGCCCGGGCCTATAAGGAGGTGGCAAAGCAGCCACTAAGGGTCCTGGATGTAGGACCCTTAAGGTAGTTTCTATTTTCCATTTCATTTTTCTTAGTTTCTGAAAAATATTGATGATTATGTGATTTTGCATGAAAGTTGTTTAAGAGTGGATTTATCTGCTTGATATTGCTTTATTTGGTGTTTTATGCATGTTTAGGAGTTGCTAAATCAGTTTGGTTAGATTTCAAAGTGATTTGGTGTGTTAAAAGATTGAATTTCAGTTTAAAAGGGTGTTTGGGACAAGGGATTAGCAAAGATTTGTGATTAAATTTTATGTTAAAACCTGTTTAGAAACATCTCTTGGGTGGTAATAGGGAGTTATAGGTGCTTGTGTTTCAGGTTGATGGAGTTATAAACTCATTTGCATGATTAAAAGTTGAAAAATAGCTTAAAATCTGTCATACCACTTTTCTGCTTGTTTTGGTGAAAATTTGTTCTTGAATCTTGTAATCTGCTAGATTATAGGTCAAGTCAGGATTGTGAATCATTTGTATGTGAGTTTGTGAGCTTATTTGCAAGATTTGAGCCTTGAAATTTCACTTTTATGCATGTAAAATTGGTAAATATTCATCAGACCTGCATATATGCTTAATCAGTAACTTTTGTGGCTTATTGGTGCTTATTGTGTGAAGTAATTGCTTGTTTTTTGTGTTATTATTGACTCCTTATACTCCAAAGAGTATAAGGGTGCCTTGCTGTCCAAGAATAAGCCACCAATTAAGCTTTCCTAAGCTTATTACTCAACTGCACAAAAATTAACACTAGCAGTGGGAACATCATTCCCCATGCTTGTGCAAAAGTTCCCCCTGCTAAGCATAAGGACAAAAGTCCAGCAAAGGTCACTATCAGTTTTGTTTCTTTTTTGTCTTTAGTGCTCAAAAAGTGGAATTAGGACTTCAAACTTGTTTTATTATTTTTCTTATTTTATTTTTGATTTTTCTGATTAATTAGTTTTTATTCTACTGTTCATTTTGTATTTTTTAGATTAATTAGCATTTTTAATTAACTTTAAAGTTTCTGTTTTTGTCTTTTAGTGCCAAAAAGTAATATTTTTCAGTTTAATCAATTTTCCTGGACTTAGAATATTATTTTAAGATTTTTGGTTAAAAAATATTTTACTGTTCATCTTTTTATTATTTTTTAGAATTAATTTAACTTAATTAGGGTTTTAATTAAACTAGTTTTGTCATTTAGTGAAAAAATTAATATTTTTCAATCTTTTTCATTTTTCTACTGTTCATTAGAGTTATTTAGGATTTTTAAAATTGGTAGATTATTTTTAGCATTATTTTATTATTTTTTATAATTATTTTAGTTTTAAAATAGTTTTTAGTAATTAAAAAATAGATAAATAGTTTTTAAAAATTAGGAAAAATACTTTTTAGTCTTTATATAATATAAGTAAGTTATTTTTATTGGATTTAATTAATAAAAGGTTTTAAAATATTTTTATTGGATTTTATTTCTTATTTATATTATTTTGGACTTGTTTTAGCTTTTAATTAATTTTTAGGTTTAAAATTTTTAATTTTTGTAGCTTTTTACGGTTTTACGTGAACGCGTTTTCGTCTTAGCTCGATCCGTCTTCGTAACCGTCTTTTCTTTCCTTTCTATTCTCTTTTCTTTTCTTGTTAATAAAATCACAAACATAAATCAATCCACTACACAACACACGTGCCTCCTCGAGAACGAACTCACTTTTAGGGTCATAACTTGTGGTTTTCCTAAATCACTCGTTAATACTTGCCCTAATTTACCTTCCTTTTCCTAAAGGGGTAAAAATACAATTATCATTAACCGTAAAAACCCATGTGATTCAGCGTGTCACTGTAATCAAACAGAATTGATATTGTAAAAATTTTCCAGGGTAAAATTTCACTTGTCATAGAATTTGCAACATAGTGCAGATATGGTCTTCCTGTTCTTCTCTAGACTTGAAGGAAATCAGGTTATCCTCAATGAAAACACTGATGAATTTGCTATGAGTTCATGGAAACTCATTCTTATAATGCCGTTGGAGCATTGATGAGACTAATTCAAAATCATAAATCTAGCATGACCGAGTCGTGTACGAATAGCAGTCATGGACATGTCCTGCTCTTTCACTCGTCACTGTTGGCAGCATGATCATGAGTTTGATCTTGGAAAAGTGATTAACAATATAAGGTCGATTGGACATGTTGTCAACACGTGGAGGAGAATAACGGTTATGAATGGTGATTTGTTTAAATCGACGGTAGTCGACACATAATCTCATGGTACCGTCCTTCTCCTTGAAGGTTCTTCTGGAATATATGGGAAGACTTTGGAATAATCTACTGGCTATGCGTAAAAGGACTTAAGTAGTCGTGTCTTACTGACAGCTAGAAAATTTTAGCGACCATGGCTAACAATGCACATGCTTGTAAGCCTAGATAATTTGTATAGATTTTCCTGATGGAAAATCAAGCTGAATGTATTCAGGAGCCTGAACATTACTGTACATAATTATGAATCGTAGCATGGTGTGCTGTTCATAGTCCATAATTAGGATAAAATTCAACTCGTGTCTGTCCGAGGAAATGCGTTAGCAGCTTGGATCTCATCATTAAGCTAAAGGAAACCTTCGTATACGTGGGAATACGAATGGCGTCCGATATGGTCATGAACATACGAAATATAGTGAAAGAAATGAAAGTGACATCGGCAACGTGACGGTTCTCACTGATGCGCCTGTAATGGTATTGTAATTCTTGTGGCCTAATTAATACATGGCACAACAAAATGGATATACCCTTGGAGGGTACCCTGAATTTCTTAGAAATGTTCCATAGTTGGACGTGAGTCATGTGTCTTGACTCGTGTCTTGGAACTATAAGCATGACATATGTCTTGACTGGTGTCGTGACCTGTGTCTTCAGAAAGTATACGTGAGACATGTGTCTTGACTGATGTCTTGACATGTGTCTCGAGACGTAAAACAATAGAACTACAATATTAGGTTATTATGCCAGACTTGGCGGATCGGTTGGACTACTGATCCTTTGTATCTCTGATCACGTCCACGGCCGGAGCCTCGGTTGCGATTTCTAGGATAGTTTCTTTCATAGTAGTGGTTACTATCGTTGGTCTGTCAGTTCCATGACGGTCATTTTCATGACCGTGATTCATGTAACTATTCAGCTGAGTGGCCGGCTGGTACCGGTTTGCACTCATATGGCTGAAATGACAGCCGAATGACGTGTGACATGTAACTAAGAAATAGGGACAATGATTGATGGAAATCGTCTGATGGTGAAGCATCTTCTCGTCCAATTGCTTTGCTCTGACGCCTTTGTCTTCGTCTTGCAGGATCTCCAGGTTGTGAACAGCATCCGCATCTCTTAGCGTCTCCGAACGTCAGCAGCATCAACCTTTAGTAAGATCTCCAAGTTATGAGCGGCATCAACAATCTTGTAGAATATCGGCAATTGAAAATACGCCTGAGATTATTCAGAATCGACTAGCGAATACTCGTGAAGTATTGCAAGTGAAATACACATGGATTAAGGTATGTGAAATACACATGAAATACAGTACGCGGAGTACACACGAAATGCACATGAAATGATCGGTATGGGGTCGATCATTTGTCCTGATTTAAGGAAAGTATACCGGTTAAACGGCTAGGAAAACCATCATGATAACCTGGCAATGCCAGTATATACCTGATTCTGGATGCATAGAGAAACGCTAAAGTGTGGTTACACAAAATTCAACGATGATTTTCCTGACAGCATGATCAATGAAAACCAACCATGACTATCATGAAAGCAGAATTCAATGAATTCCAACAATGTCTTGCGTGAAAGCATAAATAACAAAAGAGGCGTAAGACGTAATCAACATGAAGACGGAATTATCATGAAGGAACATAAAACGATTTATCATAAAGGAGTGTATAACATAATCAGCATGAAACCGAAGTTAACCATGACAGTATGAAAACATACTTGACATAACATATAGTAAATTATGAGGGGACATGAAAAAAAATTGTATGCCAATAAATCATTAGAAAAAATCTATGCATGAAAAACAGTGCATGAATGCGTAATGTAGTTTATAAAAACCTTTATATGTGCGAGGGGACGCCTTTGGGCCTGTCCCAAAACAAAAGACATGGCGAGGGGACGCCTATGGGTCGGTCCCAAAGTTAAAAGTTTCGATAAAAGCACATGCGACTAAATAGGGCCAGTCCTGTACCAACCATTACTTAGTCATAATCCCTGTAACAATGATACATGAAACATAAATGAATGAAACTCATCTGTCAAAACTTATCAGAAAAAAAATTTATCTGACTAATTATGAACTATTGGGGTTCAGTCCACATAGTCACAGTTCACGAGGAACGTCATGCATGAAACAATGACATATAACCAATTATGAATGGCGGTTGTCCATCCATATTAGTACAACAATATCGATGAAAACATCAAGGTTAAAACCTCAAGGTGCTGAAAACATCATGGTTAAAACAACAATGCGCTGAAAACATCAATATGTAGAATAACAAACGTTGGATTAGGAAGCTCCCGGTGACTACCCACTAGTCACAGGTCGAGTTCTAGAGCCTACAGGTCGAAGCCTTGCCTCTGATACCATAATTGTGACACCCCATTTTGATAATGGAATGTCACGCGTAATTATGACGTGTCATCCAAAGCATACAAGGATAAATGTCTAAAACATTACATGACCATAGGGATAACCGGAATCAAACATCAGTTCCCAAACATAAGCCCAAAACATAATAAAGCAAAAGAAATGAATGAAAGACTAAACAAGCATAAGTATATGAAGGCAAAAAGGAAAAGAAGTCTCTAGCAGCTTCCATCCTATGCACGTCCTCCAAATGCTAGAGTCTTTCCTAGGGTACCTGCCGTTTTGGGACATGGAAAGGAAAGTAACGGCTGAGCAAAACGCTTAGTGCACGGATATAGACATAGTATAAATGACTAGAACATAGTAAAGACTTAATAGCAGCGGACATGTATACGTCCTGGAAAACCTGGAACATGTTCATAAAACTGGTTTTATAGTTTGAAAAGCCTTATGTTTATCTTATGAAACTGTTTAACATATTCTACCATTAGCCAATATAGGTCATGAAAATCTACCGTGCATGAATACTTGGAGGGGTGACCTCATCATGAAAATTAGAGGCGCTGCCTCTAATTTAATATACTGGTTTGGGTAGGAGGGATCAGCTCCTTGTGAAGGATGCAAGGCACACACCACATTCACACTGAGTAATCTGCTTGAAAAACATGTAACTAGGATGCACCCATACGCCCCACATGATAAATATAACAATATGGCCAAAAGCTGAAGGGACGCCACGAGCAATCACTCCGCCGTGGTGAAGTCATAACATTGGTGCCTCCAATGTTATGACTATGGTACCTCCATAACTAGGTGAAACTGGTCATGCATGTATATGGCTTTAGGTATTCTAATTAAACATAAGCAATTCAAAAACATATAAAACAAATACCGGGAAAACAGTTGGTTGCATACGGGGAATCCTAATAAGGAAAGAATGTCCATACTGAAAGGACGGGAATCCGTACCTTATGTCTAGTGAACGAAGAAGATGAACTGATGAGAATCCTACTTCGGTATCACTAATGCTACATAAATACATACATGAATAAATATTTGCTTACTAAATACGTAACTAGTTTTATGTCTTGTCTTAGCTTATTTTATATGTTCATATCATGTTTTACTGTTTAAAGCCTCAAAATTGTGTTTATCTTATATTCTGTCTATTCTGATTAAGTATTTCTGGTATTTCATGTATTATTATACTTACTGTGTAATAATAAGTAACTTTCCAAAAATAGCAGGTTTCCTAAAATAGAAAGTTTCCAAAAATAGAAAGTTACCAAAAAATAGAAAGTTTCCAAAAATTGAAAGTTTCCAAAAATAGAAAGTTTCCAAAAATAGAAAGTTTTCAAAAATAGAAAGTTTTCAAAAATTGAAAGTTTCCAAAAATAGAAAGTTTCCAAAAATAGAATTACTGCTTAAAATAGATAAGTTTCTAAAAATTGAAAGTTTCCATAAATAGATTAGCTGCCTTAATTAAATAAGCTCTAAAAATAGAAAGTTTCCATAATTAGATATAAGCTGGTTAAATAAGCAAAGTAAATAAGCCTAAGTCTTTTTCTGATTATTTCTAGGTCATAATGACATAATGTATAGTTTATTAATTATTTCATGTAATTTAATAAACTATAGGTTAAAAGTATTTAACTAAAATATATCATGTTTTTTAATTAAATAAAGTTAAATACTTAGGTTAAAACATGTATTATTATTTATATATAACCTAAGTCATGTTAATTAATTAATTATAACCATGGTTTTTAAAAAATTAATTAATTATAAGTCTAGAAAATATAAAATACTTAGGTTAATAGTTTCATGATCTAATTAAATTATAACCTAAGTCATGTTTATTAAATTAACCATGTCATATTTATTAATTTAATTTTAACATATGATTATAAAAAAAAATCTTAACATAAACCGTGAACCGGATCTTGACTAGAAACCATGAATCGGACATGAAATCGACATCATACCCCGAACCACTTCGGGGTTCCCTTTGTTTTACTGCTGCCGTGGGACCCACACCACCAAACCGGGACCATATGGTCTCGCTGGTGGTCTAGTAGCCAAACCGAGACCCCCTTGGGGTTCGGTTTAGGCGCCGGCCAACAAACACCCCTAAAAACATCCCTTTTTGATTTAACCAATAACCAGTTACATGTTTGATCTATGTTTTTAATTAGGTTTTAAAAACATCATGTTCTTAATTAATTATTAGATCAAATCAAAAGAAAAAGGATAAAAAGAATATACCAAATGCGTGGATCTAACGAGGATGAACACACATGAATGCTTGTAATAATTCCAAGGTTAAAATCAAACCAAATCACCCCTCCATGGTGATTGTAGGTGGCGGCCATAGAGGACAAAAAGGAAGAAGGATGAAAACTTTTAGGGTTTTTGTTATTTTTCCTGTAATGTGAAAATGACCAAAATTTTTCGTAGTTCTATGTTTTAGTAAAAATTAAAATGGGCTTGGCCCATTCTTCCTTCCTAATTTCGTGGGTAATGGGGCCCACAAGCGGTAACCCGAATGTTTTCCGTGTCTAAAATATTAGTGTGTTCTCGTGTTCGTGTTTTACGTGTTCTAATTAGTTATCGATCGTGACTTAATATATTTATTCGTGTTCGTGATAAATATATATATATACGTAATTAATATTAGCTCGTGATTAAATTACGTTCATGATTTCATGATCGCATGTTCGTGATTATAATTATTATTTAAATAATTATCATGTGTTCATATGTAATAAATACTTATCGTGTTCTAACACGTACGTAATACTTAAAATTCCTATACGTGAACGTAAACATGCTATAAAACGAACGTTTTAATCTAGTACGTACGATCTTAAAGGTACTATTCATGGTAAAAGTATGCGGGTTTTAAAGAGAGCATCTGTAATCAGAAGTTGGGATGAAGACACCCGACATACACCCATTATGAGTTGGACATGTCTTTTAGGTTTAAGGTTTCCTATGATGGCGAACCTAACCTTACAAAATACTCGACCCACGAGACCTGAAATGATTGTAGAAATTAGAATCTGATTATTTACTGCCGGTAGTGGGCAGGAGGTTATGTGAATATGAAATGTAGATTCTGAAGTGCAGAAGGGGTAGCGAAGTGATGCCAAAAATTTTCACCTTGGAAAAATGAATAGATGATCTGAAAGATCATGGGAAATAAGTCCCCGTTGTATGGGACCATTGAGATGATGTAAAAGATTGGTTTGAAAGGCATATAAGCTGGATCTACCCTAGGACTTCAAGAGCTGCGTGAATTATGTTTCAAATATCGAACTTGATAAAATGTCTATCAAGTGAGAATCTGATCACTTCTTGATAAAGTTTAGATCGGCGAAAAGTTTCATTCATCAAAAACCCGTGAACATCATGGATAGAGAAAGTAAGTCAACATTAAGCCTGGTCTTATTCCCGTAGTTATGTTTGATGAAACTCGCGTATTGTAATGAATTACACTTGTGAGAAAAGACCGAATGTGGAGGAAATACCCACATGGCTTTAACTCTATAAGAAGCGAGTAGTAAGATAAGATGATCTTTGAGGACAAAGATCCTGATTGTAGTAAAATACGTCCTTTAAGAAAAGGAGCGTAAAAGCGGAAAGTATTAAACAAATGATTTTAGGAAAAATCAAGTGTTAATGACCCTTATGGTGCGAAAGTTCGTTTCCCAAGGAGGTATATGTGTGTGAAAAACTTGTTAAATGTTTGTGATTAATGATTGGTTTAGAAGGGGATGAGAAAAGAAGATTACGAAGACGTGAAAATAATACTACGACGACAAATCGTAAAACCGCAAAAACTACAAAAATAAAAAATTAATTCTAAAAATTACCAAAAATTCACCAAAAATCAAATTAAATAAACTAAGAGTTTACCAATAATCAAAACTTTTTCAAACATTTTAAATAATTAAATATTCAATTTTTAAATGCTAATTAAAGCCCTAAAAATCAAATAAATTATCAAAAAGCCCAAATAAAGATTTTTCAATTAGTAAACCTCTAAAATGACCTAAAAAGATTAAAAACTATTTTTAGAAATTTTTAAACTAATAAAAACTATTTAAAATGATTTAAAAACTATTAAAACTAAAAATAATTATAAAAATTAATCTAAAAGTGATAAACTTATTCTAAAAGTTGCTAAATTCCTATTTTAATGTATTAAAGCTAAGAAAAATGTAAAAAGTTGGAAAATGTGAAATTTGAAAATAATAATAAAATAATATTAAAAATCCAAAAATTATAAAAAATTCTAAAAACTTGAAAACTAGTTTATTTTAACCTAAATAAACAGAAAATCAAAGTGAAATGACCAGAATACCCCTAATGGGCCCTCAAATGGGCCAAAACCAAAAACAGTCAACCTTAATGGGCTTTTTAGCCCAAAAAGTCAAACTTGGCCCAATTGACTTGGAAAAGCCCTACCTGACGCAAAATTTAATTCTAAGCACAAAACTCTAAAGGCCCAAAAGCTGAATGTGAGCTTATCACAGCTTAATAAGCAAACAACTTATTCTTATTGGGCTTTTTAGCCCATTAAGCAATAAGCTAATGCCATAAGCTCTAATTTGACACACAACCTTCTTTTGGGATGCTTATGAGATCTGTAAAAAGAAATTTTGAAAAAGCACACTCAATAAGCCAGAAATAAGCAAAGTACAAATCCACAAAACGACAAAATAGTCGGGTTTGAGATTTAGGGCACCTCAGAAGCTCTAGTTTGTTGCAAAAGCTCACAAATAGCTTAAATAAGAATAATCAATCAAGAAAATCACAAAAAGCCAAGTAGAATAAGCTGTAAGAACCAATAAGCTGGCTGAAAAAGCCAAATAAGCTAGTTTTCTAGCAAAATCTTAACCAAAAGACTTGTAACCTTCCAGATTTGTTATTAAGCTAAGAAAAATGATTTCTATTACAAAAGCCAAGTTGTTGCATGTGCCAATAAGCAGTTCTCAAAAATAAGCCAATTTGTGCTTATTTGACCAAAACTCAAAGTACTCCAAAGTTCACCAAATGATCAGGAATGGTATATGGGCTTGTTATAAGCAATTTTTGTGAAGGACTCAAGGAAGAGGCCTTGTGAATCAAGAGGTCAGTTGACCTTTTGATGGCAGATTTTGGCAATAAGGGCTTAATAAGCCAGTTAGCTTATAAGCCAGATACAAAGCACACCAAATAGCAAAATCCACTCACAAGCAGCACTTAAACAAGTTCCAAGCAGCAAAATCACAAGGCATACACTAGGATAACAAATGCAGACACAAAATGAGGTGGTTACTTTGCTGATGCAAATGACCACTTCAGCCAACTTTGATAAGCTATAGCAATCACAATAAGCCAACAAATTCAACAACCAGATAACCAATAGATAGCTTATCACCAAAACTATTCCCAAACCTGATTTCAGACATTAGATCTAAGTAACAAAGAAGTTATTGGATCTGATGTGTTTGACCAATTCCAAAAGCACTTCTATCAGATTTTTGCAAAACTTTAAATCCCTTTTCCAAACTTTCAGAAACTTAACCAATGACTAAAACTTGTATATTAAGAATTGTTTAGACCTCCCAAACCCTAAGAACCAAGGGCACAAGGCCACAAGGCCTTATGAACCAGTAATCCCAAACAGTCCTTAATCAACCACTTTTCAAACAAACTTCTTAATCCTTCAAACAACCTACTGATTTTAATGATCAAATAGCTACACTAGGTGACAACTAACAGATACCAGCTGATAGGTGTGTAAACACCCATCATTTTACCACTTAATTCTGGCTAAAACGAGACCAAAACACGTATTTAATATCATTTGTTTGGAATTATGCGTGGTTTTTGTGTTTATTGTGTTTTCAGAGCCAACCGGATGGATAATTGAGAAAACATGGGATTGCACGGGATTTATCAAAGAAAAAGACTCAAGATGAAAGATTTACAAAAGTCGAAGAAACTCAAGTCTATTAAACGAAGAAATTAAAAGACAAGTTGAATTTAATCGACGACAAATCCCGAATCAGAATCGAAAACGTCAACTTTTCTGAAAAGACGAGAAGACAAGAAGAACGGGAGAAAGCCCACTCACCAACCAAAAGACAAAGCCTATATAAAGGCCCCTCCTCACAATTTTCATCCAGCTTTTAGTTAGTTTTAGTTTTTCTCTCTTCCTTCTTTTTCTCTTTTCTATTTCGTTCCATCACCAACACCACTAGGGTGTTTGGTGATCTTGATCTTTGATTTTAAATCTTGTAATTTTAATCCTTGTTTTGTTATTGTTAAAACATTAAATCATCAATACAAGTTCTTGTTTAATCTTTCCATTTCATCTTGTTCATCTCCATTTGTTTAGGTTAAAGTTTAAATTCTTGTTTGATTGATTTGATCTTGAAAAAGTTGTTGAATTTGTGTTTTTACTGTTGGGATTTGTTACTTATGGTTATTAGATGATTTGTGGTTAATTTGGTAAAACCTTTTTGAGTATTTAGTTTGATTTTTGATTAAATTTGTCTTCCTTGTTCTTCGGGGTTCTGCTACTGTATTTGTGTTTCCAGACTTCCGGATGAACTCAAAAGTTCAGGACGAACACAAAACTTCCGGATGAACATCAAAGTTCCGAATGAATATGTTATTTAAAAGTTCCGATTGAGTTTTCCTTTTAAAGTTCCGAATCAGTTGAAAACTTCCGAACGAACTGAAAGTTCCGGATGAAGCTAATCTTCCGAATGAACTGAAGTTCCGGATGAGTAAAAAGTTCCGAATGAATGTTTGTTGTTTAAGTTCCGAATGAATTTTTCTTAAAAAGTTCCGAATAAACTTCCGGACCAAAAGTTCCGGACGAACTTCCGGATCAACAAGTTCCGAACAAAGTTCCGGGTGAACTTCCGAACCAAACTTCCGAAGAAAGTTCCGAGTGAAGGATTTCTAAAAGTTCCGAATGAAGACTTCCGGGTGAAAAGTTCCGGATCAAAAGTTCTGAATCAAGGTTTAAACTTCCGAATCAGTTTCTTTTAAGCATTTCTAAGTTGAACTTACTGTTTACTGTTTCTTCATTTTGTATTTATTTATTTATTTCAAATTTAATTCTAGTCCATTTAATTGTCATTGTCATTAATTTAATTGCTTTTAGATTGAAATTTACATTTTTATACATCTTAAACCTTCAGTAGAATAGAAAATCAAACCTTTTTCTTAGTAACCAAGAACAATCATTCCACTTAAGACCGAGATCAATTCGAGAGGACTGAGAGACAAATTGAACCCAATCAAAATGCTTGTAACACCAGCCATAAAACACAAAGCACAAGCACAAAATCAACAAATCACATGCCAAAGTACAAAATAAGCAGTAACATTAAATTTTTAGAGGAAATGTAATCAAGGGGTTATACCTGCCCTCCACAACATCATATGAGAGCCAGCTATGCTCCTTAGACCTTGTTCAACAACTAGAACAAGACCAAGGTACTTCAATAACAAAGATGATGAATGCCTTGGTTGATGTTTCAAAGCAGAAACTCAAGGGCTTGATTTCTTCAACACAATGAACAAACAGCCCAACCAAAGGCCGTAATCTGTTGAAGTACGTTTTTCCAAGGAAAGTCTCGGTCACATCATTGTTAGCATAGATCACGAGCTATAGACTATGTAGGACATTGTAACTTGGAGTGACCTCCCTTTGAGGGAGATTGTTGGAAATACGTTTTTACGATTTAGAAAGGATCGGTCACTCCAATGATATCGGGCTCGTGATCCAATATAGCCCATATAGCCCACATGTAGGGTGGGCTATATAAACCCCCTCCTAGCATGTTAGGAGGGGTTGGTCATTCTCATTTCACACACACTTAATCTAATTTTTCATTATTCTCTCCAACCTCTTTCTACTTTCTCTCTCTACATCTTCATCTATCTATCTCTCTTTAGATCAATCACAACACAAGGATAAACCAAGGATTGCGAGGACCTACATAATCCCTTCACAAGCTTGCAAGAGCTTATAGCTTATGGTTAAGGATTAGTACACAATAATAAGCAAAATCAGAAACCTTCTTTCAAGCTTTTTCAAACTTGAAAAACCTTTTTCTTAGTAACCAAGAACAATCATTCCACTTAAGACCGAGATCAATTCGAGAGGACTGAGAGACAAATTGAACCCAATCAAAATGCTTGTAACAAATGGCGCCGTTGCCGGCTCTTCTCGTTAAGATCAAAAGTTTTTTGTGCGAACTTGGATTTTGGGATCCGTTCCCCGTGAACGTTACTTTCTCATAAAAATTTTTAAAAAAAAAACCAAAAAAATATAAAATTTTCAAAAATACAAAAAAAATTAAAAAACATAAAAACCAAAAATATTTTTGCTTTGTTTTTCTTTGTTCGTTCTTTTGCAGGTGTATGCGCACTCGATCCACGTCTTATCAAGAGCCCAAGCCTCTCGATCACTTAGACATGGCCGGTGTACCACCTCCAAACAATAATAACAACAACAACCCACCTTTCAACAACATGAATAATAACAACAACAATGAGCCTCAACCGGATAATCGCCCGATGATTGAATTGCTGCAAGCTCATGTAGACGGCAACACTGATCCAATAGTCATACCTCTAATTGCCGCCAACAACTTTGAGCTAAAATCAGGCTTTATCCAGATGGTCTCCGCTCAACCATTCTTGGGACGTACCATTGATGATCCACACGACCATATCAAGAGATTCTTGCAACTCACTAAGACGGTCAAGTTCAATGGTGTTTCACAAGAGGTTATAAGGTTACAACTTTTTCCCTTTTCTTTAGAGGGACAAGCCCAGCATTGGCTTGCTAAGGAACCGCCACAGAGTATTCTCTCGTGGACGGATTTGGAAACAAAGTTTATCAATTACTTTTTCCCACCCTCTCGTACTACCGCTTTGCGGAATGAAATCATAAATTTTGAACAAAAGTACGATGAGTCGTTCAGTGAATCTTGGGATCGCTTTAAAGATCTTTTAAGAAAATGCCCACAACATGGTTTTACCAAAGTACATCAAATTAATACTTTTTACAATGGTTTAAGCATGAGTGACCAAGATTCACTAAAAAGTGCCTCAGGGGGTAATCTTTTGGCTAAGACTTCCAATGCTGCTTGGGACATCATTGAGAATAAATCTCGTGTGCAAACCAAGAGTGTACGGACCAATGTCGCTAGTGCTAGCACTAATGACAGCGACAAGCGACTGGACAAAATCACTACGCTTCTTGAATCGCTTGTTACACACACCGTGAGCAACAACAACAGCAACAACGCTAAAAACGCTCAAGTTAACGCTGTCAGCCAACCTTGTGAGATATGCGGTGGTCCTCACTCTTACACTACTTGTACTGCCACCCAAGACTACCCTGCTGAGAATGTGAATGCAGCATATGGCACCTATCCTCAACCTGCTTATCAAGCTAGACCTCAAGGTGACCGAAATTTTCTTAGCTACCGCTCTAACAACTACCTCTCACCACCCTGTTTTCCCCCAAACAACCCAAACCAACAACAAAACCTCAACCGCCCTCCTCAACAACAACAACCTCATTCACCATATATCCCTCCTCACAAGCAGCAACAACCACCTCAACGTAACAACCAAGTCTACCAACAACCTGCTTACCAACCACCCGCATACAATGCTCCTCCAAACCAACCCACTGCATTACACCAAGAGGTTGCAACCTACATGAGGACCAATGATGTGATCGTGGAAAATCTCCAACAGGAAGTGCGCAACTTGAAAGCGGACTTGGTCAAGCAAGGAAACGATTTGAGAGCTGACATGAGAAACACGTTGGATAGCCAAACTAATGACTTGAACAACATGATGGCTAGTTTCTTCCAAGGTAATCAACCCTCTTCTTCGGGTACTCTTCCGAGTAACACCGTTGCGAATCCAAGAGGGGAGATGAAAGCAATCACCACTCGCAGTGGCAAAGGTACCAAGGAACCCGAGCTTCCTATACCTCCACCGGTGATTGTGACTAAGGAGAACGAGTCACCTGCTCCTATTCCTCACCCTTCTCCTTCCCCAATTTCTCCACCTCTTCCTTCTACCCCTCCTCCACCCAAGGATGTGAGTGATCCTATTCTTCCAAAGCCTTCCTTTTCTTCCAATATACCTTATCCATCTAGGTTGAGGAAAGAGAAGCTCAAAAGCAAGGACGATATTCAGGTTTCTAACTTTCTTAAAATGTTTAAACAACTGAATTTCAATATCTCCTTTGCTGAGGCTCTCGCTCACATGCCTAAATATGCGAAAATGTTTAAAGATCTTCTGAGCGACAAGGAAAAGCTCCTCGATATTGCCAACACCCAACTTAATGAGAATTGCTCTGCAGTGCTCTTAAGGAAATTGCCAACCAAGCTTGGTGATCCGGGTCGTTTCTTAATCCCTTGCAATTTCCCGGGAGTAGAGAATTGCATGGCCCTAGCCGATCTAGGTGCCAGTATCAACTTAATGCCTTTAAGTGTGTGGAATCAATTATCTCTCCCTGAGCTAGTCCCCACCAAAATGACTTTGGAATTAGCTAACCGTACGGTTGCTTATCCAGTGGGGATAGCCGAAGACGTCATTGTAGGAGTCGACAAATTCACCTTTCTTGCTGATTTTGTTGTCGTCGACTACGAGATGGACCCCCGTGTGCCACTAATTGTTGGTCTTCCATTCTTGGGGACCGGTCGCACTCTCGTTGATGTTGAAGCCGGTGAGCTTATCATGAGAGTGGGTGACGATAAAGTAGTCTTCAACATGGGAAAGTTGTCTAAACAGCCTTATTCATATGAGAGTGTTAATTGTATTGACGTTCTTGATGAGGCTTGTGAAGAACACTTTAATGATGCTTGCAAAAGTATTCCTACCTCTCTTCCCAATGTTGAGACCGTGTCCTCTATTGATTCATCATTGTCTCTATTTGGAGATAGTGATTTGTTTTGGAAAGATCTTGAAGATACCATGGGAGATGTGAACTTATCTACTGATGATTCTCCTACCAATGGGGACGAAGACATGCATTTCTTTGAAAGCCTTCTCAACGAGGACAATCCTTCTCCTCCATCTCCCACGGTCATTGCTATCGATACTCCGACTTTGAATACGCCTCCCGTCAACAATCCTCCGGATTTAGAACTTAAGGAGTTGCCGCCCCATCTTGAGTATGTATTCCTTGAAGAAGAGAAGAAGTCGCCAGTCATCATTGCTAAGGATTTGAAGGATGAAGAGAATACTCGACTTGTCGCCGTGTTGAAGAAGCATAAAACGGCTATTGCTTGGAAGATTTCTGATATTCGTGGAATTGATCCTCACTTCTGCACACACAAAATTCTCATGGAGGACGACTTTAAGCCCACAATTCAAAGCCAACGAAGGGTGAATCCAAAAATCCATGAAGTCATCAAAACAGAGGTTATCAAACTTCTTGATGCGGGTATGATTTACCCTATTTCAGATTCACCATGGGTTAGTCCAATCCATTGTGTGCCCAAGAAGGGCGGAATAACCGTTGTTCCCAATGAACACAACGAGTTGATTTCCACTCGTCTCGTTACTGGGTGGAGAGTTTGTATAGACTACCGCAAACTCAATGATGCCACGAGAAAGGATCATTTCCCTCTACCTTTTATGGACCAAATGCTTGAACGTTTAGTAGGTAATGAATATTAGTGATTTCTTGATGGTTTCTCGGGTTATTTCCAAATACCCATCGATCCCCAAGATCAAGAGAAGACAACATTCAATTGTCCCTATGGCACATTTGCTTACAAAAGGATGCCTTTTGCCTTATGTAATGCGCCCGAGACTTTCCAAAGGTGCATGTTAGCTATCTTCCATGACATGGTTGAACAAACCATGGAAGTCTTCATGGATGATTTTTCGGTCTTTGGGGATTCCTTCTCTTCTTGCCTTGCCAATTTGGAACGTATGCTTAATCGGTGCAAAGACACTCGCCTTGTTCTGAATTGGGAAAAATGCCATTTTATGGTAAAAGAAGGCATCGTGCTAGGACACAAGATCTCGAAAGCCGGTCTTGAAGTAGACCGCGGTAAAGTCGATGTTATCGCTAAGTTGCCTCCACCTTCAACTGTGAAGGGTGTGAGAAGTTTCCTGGGTCATGCGGGCTTTTACCGTCGATTTATCAAAGATTTTTCTCAAATCGCTCGCCCGATGACCCACCTCTTGGAAAAAGATACTCCTTTTATCTTTTCCAAAGAGTGTCTTGACGCCTTCAACTCGCTTAAGGATAAGCTAACTAAGGCACCCGTCTTGGTTACCCCTAATAGGGAGCTTCCCTTTGAGTTGATGTGCGATGCTAGTGATTTTGCTATTAGAGCGGTTCTGGGACAAAGAGTGAATAAACACTTCCAACCAATCCATTACGCTAGCAAGACAATGACGGGGGCACAATTGCATTATACGACAACCGAAAAAGAGCTTTTAGCTGTTGTCTATGCTTTTGAAAAATTCCGCCCCTATCTTGTCCTTTCCACCACAATCGTGTATACCGATCATTCCGCGTTGAAGTACTTGTTGACAAAGCAAGATTCCAAACCAAGACTTCTTCGCTGGGTTTTGCTGCTCCAGGAATTTAAAATCGAAATTCGCGATAAAAAAGGAGCAGAAAACCTAGCCGCGGATCATCTCAGCAGACTTGAGGATCCTTACCAAGGGGATCATCCGAACAAAGAAATCAATGATTCCTTTCCCTTGGAGACCTTAATGTCTATAAATTCCAAATCTAATGAAACCTCGTGGTTTGCGGACTTTGAAAACTACTTGGCGGGTGGAATTCTCAAGGAAGGGTTGACGTCTCAACAAAAGAAGAAGTTCTTCACCGACATTAAGACTTACTTTTGGGACGACCCTTACCTATTCAAACAGTGTGCCGACCTGATTATCCGCCGATGTGTTGACGGACCGGCAGCTTCAGAAATCCTTGATGCTTGCCACAAAGGACCCACCGGTGGTCACTTTGGTCCCAACTACACCGCCAAAAAAGTGTTTGACTCGGGATTTTATTGGCCCTCCTTATATCGTGACGCTCACAATATGGTTAAACGATGTGATGTTTGCCAAAAACAAGGCACGATTACACATAAAGACGAGATGCCTCAGAATTTCATTCAAGAATGTGAAATCTTTGATGTTTGGGGTATCGACTTTATGGGGCCATTCCCTTCTTCTAAAGGAAACAAATACATCCTTGTTGCCGTTGACTACATTTCAAAGTGGGTCGAAGCCAAAGCTTTACCCACTAATGACGCAAGGGTGGTTTGTAACTTTTTGAAAGCTCTATTCGCTAGATTCAGTGTGCCTCGCGCCATTATTAGTGATCGTGGGACTCATTTTTGCAATGACCAATTCGCAAGAGTCATGGCTAAGTACGGTGTAAATCATCGTCTTTCCACAGCCTACCACCCACAAACTAATGGCCAGGCTGAAATATCCAACCGAGGACTAAAGCGAATTTTGAAAGGACCGTGGGAGAGCATCGTGCCTCATGGGCTGATAAACTTGATGATGCTTTGTGGGCTTTCCGTACTGCATACAAGACTCCGATTGGTTGTACACCTTATCGTCTCGTGTACGGGAAAGCGTGCCACCTCCCCATAGAGTTGGAGCACAAGGCTTACTGGGCCTTGAAGTGGGCTAATTTTGATATCAACAAAGCCGGTGACCTACGCAAAATCCAACTCAATGAGCTCAATGAACTCCGTAATGAGGCTTATGAAAATTCTTTGATCTATAAGGAAAGAACTAAGCTCATTCACGATTCTAAGATTAAGAACCGAGAGTTCCATGTTGGAGACAAAGTCTTACTTTTTAACTCTCGGTTGAAAATCTTTTCGGGCAAGCTCAAATCTCGTTGGTCCGGCCCATTCACCATTGCCCAAATTTTTCCATATGGTACTCTCGAGCTCGCTCAACCTAATGGACCAAATTTTAAGGTGAATGGCCAACGAGTGAAGTTGTACTTTGGTGAGGACACCTCTCAGGAGGTGATTCCATCCCTCACCACGTTTCCCATAAACTAATTTTGGGTCGAGTCAGGCTCGTGACTCGGTTATCAAAAACAAGCGCTTCTCGGGAGGCAGCCCGAGTATCTATCTTTTTATGCTTTAATCCCCTAAGTGTAGGGGGACTTCTATACGAGTTTGTCTTTGTGTGGTGATGTGATTACAGGGATAAGTGCACTTTTGGAATCTTTGAAGAACCGTGCTCCCGTGTTATCCGAAATCCGGTTCTATCTCTCAACTATCGTGATTCAATTTTCTTCATACTCACATTTGAAATTGATCACTTTAGTCGTCTCTTCCTTAACTTGAGTTAACCAACGTGCACAATGTCATAAGTGTAGGGGAGACTTTTCCCACATGCTTAAACATTGAGGACAATGTTTATCTTAAGTGTAGGGGGGACTTCTATCGAAGTTTTAAGTGGACTTTTCCATGAAAATGCCCTCATTTAACCGGAAAATCCTATTTTTCAAAATTTTTTAAATTTTTTATTAACTTTGGCCATTTAGTCGTAATTTTTAAATTTTTATGGTTGCTTTCATATGTATATATCCCGCAATAAAGTCAAAAATATTAATAAAGTGGTGTAGCTAGTTTAGAAGTCTTTGACATATTAGGCCCGTTGCGATTATTTTGACTCAACCCGAATAGACTTATTCAAGTTTATTCTAGCTAGTATCCTTAACCATGTAGACCTTAATTGGTTTATTAGGCTAAGTATCCACGAGTCTCATTACTTGAGATTTTAAATTGTGGAGAACGAGAGATGATAGAGTCAATTATAAGTCGGTATTCTTGCGCAAGCTCACTTGGTGTAATTATTTGCCTATTCTCCCATCACTTGCTAATAATTTATCTGCAATAAGTAAGGTCGTACGATTTGAAAAGTTACTTAGCTTCTAGCCCAAGATCGTTTAAAAGTTGCTCAGTAATGATAAGAGTTCATAGCCAAGGCATAACTTATGAAGCGGGGCGCGAAGATTGGCGAGTCCGAAAAGGCCCTAACAAGGCATGAGGATTCCATTTTATTGCTAAAGATCCAAAGTGATGTGAAAAGCATTATTCCCAAAGTCAATATGAAGGATCAAGACTCACGACGAAAAGCAATCAACTCCCGTAAAGATCATGGATAAGTCTATCCGAAATGACCCTAACAAGGTATGAGGATAAATAGATCCAAGTCCGAAAAGGAGGCGGATCGTTGTATCTCAAAATCCCAATTAGAGATTGAAGAATAATCATGAAGTCGTGGTCAACAAAGTTGGAGAACCCCTCAAAAGTCTCCAAGTGAAGAAACTCTATGAACGATGAGAAGACCATTATCTCAAGCACGTCTCTCAAGATATGAAGTATGAAGTACATGCCAAATATCGGCCCGAGAAAGGTCTCAAATCGTGAACCAAGTTATGCCAAGATATGAAATTTTTGATATCCCGAGAAGCAGTTTTAAGAGATTTTGTCCTTTAGCTAACTATTGATAAAATCGTCCTACTTTGCTTTCAGCCTAAATAAACTATCGAAATAAGTCCAAAAATGCATCTTCATGATCATTCTAAGACAAAAATAAAATATAAGAGATACACCTAGGAATAAGGGAGTTTAAGCATTTAATTAAGCCATGTGTGTAAGTGTTTGAATTGCTAACTTATAATAACAATGATCTCGTTTTTAAGCTTAGTTTGGGGAACGTGAAACTTGAGGGTGATAAATCTTCGCAGCACCAAAGCCCTAATGTAAGTCATTGATCTCTTTGCAAGTTATTTCCATTCTTTTGTTTCCTTTAAAGTTTAATTTCTTTTAGTACTTTAATTTTTGTTTATTAGTGTTTTAATAAGGCCAAGGTTGATTGATTATGAGAAAAGTGTAAAATTGCTTTATCACTAAGCATTGCATGAGGGCATGGCAATGGTTAAGTGTAGGGGATTTGATAGGTGTGTAAACACCCATCCTTTTACCACTTAATTCTGGCTAAAACGAGACCAAAACACGTATTTAATATCATTTGTTTGGAATTATGCGTGGTTTTTGTGTTTATTGTGTTTTCAGAGCCAACCGGATGGATAATTGAGAAAACATGGGATTGCACGGGATTTATCGAAGAAAAAGACTCAAGATGAAAGATTTACAAAAGTCGAAGAAACTCAAGTCTATTAAACGAAGAAATTAAAAGACAAGTTTAATTTAATCGACGACAAATCGCGAATCAGAATCGAAAACGTCAACTTTTCTGAAAAGACGAGAAGACAAGAAGAACGGGAGAAAGCCCACTCACCAACCAAAAGACAAAGCCTATATAAAGGCCCCTCCTCACACTTTTCATCCAGCTTTTAGTTAGTTTTAGTTTTTCTCTCTTCCTTCTTTTTCTCTTTTCTGTTTCGTTCCATCACCAACACCACTAGGGTGTTTGGTGATCTTGATCTTTGATTTTCAATCTTGTAATTTTAATCCTTGTTTTGTTATTGTTAAAACATTAAATCATCAATACAAGTTCTTGTTTAATCTTTCCATTTCATCTTGTTCATCTCCATTTGTTTGGGTTAAAGTTTAAATTCTTGTTTGATTGATTTGATCTTGAAAAAGTTGTTGAATTTGTGTTTTTACTATTGGGATTTGTTACTTATGGTTATTAGATGATTTGTGGTTAATTTGGTAAAACCTTTTTGAGTATTTAGTTTGATTTTTGATTAAATTTGTCTTCCTTGTTCTTCGGGGTTCTGCTACTGTATTTGTGTTTCCAGACTTCCGGATGAACTCAAAAGTTCCGGACGAACACAAAACTTCCGGATGAACATCAAAGTTCCGAATGAATATGTTATTTAAAAGTTCCGATTGAGTTTTCCTTTTAAAGTTCCGAATCAGTTGAAAACTTCCGAACGAACTGAAAGTTCCGGATGAACCTAATCTTCCGAATGAACTGAAGTTCCGGATGAGTAAAAAGTTCCGAATGAATGTTTGTTGTTTAAGTTCCGAATGAATTTTTCTTAAAAAGTTCCGAATAAACTTCCGGACCAAAAGTTCCGGACGAACTTCCGGATCAACAAGTTCCGAACAAAGTTCCGGGTGAACTTCCGAACCAAACTTCCGAAGAAAGTTCCGAGTGAAGGATTTCTAAAAGTTCCGAATGAAGACTTCCGGGTGAAAAGTTCCGGATCAAAAGTTCTGAATCAAGGTTTAAACTTCCGAATCAGTTTCTTTTAAGCATTTCTAAGTTGAACTTACTGTTTACTGTTTCTTCATTTTGTATTTATTTATTTATTTCAAATTTAATTCTAGTCCATTTAATTGTCATTGTCATTAATTTAATTGCTTTTAGATTGAGATTTACATTTTTATACATCTTAAACCTTCAGTAGAATAGAAAATCAAACCTTTTTCTTAGTAACCAAGAACAATCATTCCACTTAAGACCGAGATCAATTCGAGAGGATTGAGAGACAAATTGAACCCAATCAAAATGCTTGTAACACCAGCCATAAAACACAAAGCACAAGCACAAAATCAAAAAATCACATGCCAAAGTACAAAACAAGCAGTAACATGAAATTTTTAGAGGAAATGTAATCAAGGGGTTATACCTGCCCTCCACAACATCATAGGAGAGCCAGCTATGCTCCTTAGACCTTGTTCAACAACTAGAACAAGACCAAGGTACTTCAATAACAAAGATGATGAATGCCTTGGTTGATGTTTCAAAGCAGAAACTCAAGGGCTTGATTTCTTCAACACAATGAACAAACAGCCCAACCAAATGCCGTAATCTGTTGGAAGTACGTTTTTCCAAGGAAAGTCTCGGTCACATCATTGTTAGCATAGATCACGAGCTATAGACTATGTAGGACATTGTAACTTGGAGTGACCTCCCTTTGAGGGAGATTGTTGGAAATACGTTTTTACGATTTAGAAAGGATCGGTCACTCCAATGATATCGGGCTCGTGATCCAATATAGCCCATATAGCCCACATGTAGGGTGGGCTATATAAACCCCCTCCTAGCATGTTAGGAGGGGTTGGTCATTCTCATTTCACACACACTTAATCTAATTTTTCATTATTCTCTCCAACCTCTTTCTACTTTCTCTCTCTACATCTTCATCTATCTATCCCTCTTTTGATCAATCACAACACAAGGATAAACCAAGGATTGCGAGGACCTACATAATCCCTTCACAAGCTTGGTGTCAACAAGCTTGCAAGAGCTTATAGCTTATGGTTAAGGATTAGTACACAATAATAAGCAAAATTAGAAACCTTCTTTCAAGCTTTTTCAAACTTGAAAAACCTTACCAAACATAAACGTCCTTGAACCAAATGATTCAAGCACACTTATAACAACAAATGGAACTCAGAATCACCTTTAAACAACACCAACTTTTAAAAACATAAAAAGGAATTACAATTTTCTCAAAATACCAACTTTTATAAATTTCAAAAAGGAATTACAAGTTTAAAAGGTAAAACTGGAACAAAGGGACTCTCACATGTTGAGGTCTCCTTTTATAGGCAAATGCCTGACTACACTATTCACAAACCCTAGAAGTGAATTCTCTAAAATGCCCTTGAGCTCTTGAGGCTATTTGTTGTTGATGAGCTGTCCATAATGATCAAAGACGTTCATTTCAGCTTTGTGATGAAGCAATGGGTCTTAGCTGTTGATTTTGCCACGTTTGATGACTTGGAGGGCAAGTAGTCACATGATTGGTGGACGGGTATTTGGGGGTGGGGTCCATTGTGAGTGGGAATAAGGGTTTTATGGTTGGGATGGTTTCTTCACATGTGAATCACTCATGTGCAAAGGTAATTGAAAATTACCCCATGTTTTAAGTGAGGTAATTCTGGGTGGTGAAAAGGTGAATAGTAGTGTGTTTGATCCGAAATTGGGGGAAAGAAAGGTGTTTGGCGCATTTTGTGTATTTGAATGTTTAAGTGCACAATATTAGTCCTTGTATTTTGGTAAAACATGTATAACACGTTTTTCAGCCTAAAAACTTCCATCCCTTTGTAAATAACTTTCAGCTTTTGGCAATTTTGGCACAAAACTTTGGAAAATGGTTTCAAAGGGTTGTTTTTGCCATTTTGAGATATTTCAAGGGCTGATTTTGGACATTCTTGATCTTCAAAGGTCTTCAATGTAACTTTGACTTCATGAGGGACCATTGTTGGCAATTTGGATTTGTTGAGGGACTAATCTTGCCATTTCTTCAAAGTAGAAGGACCTTTTGTGTAATTTTGACAAACTTAAAGGACCAAACTTGTAATTATGAATATACAAGGGTTTTAAGTGTCATTTCTTCATTAAATGAGGATCAATCTTGTATGTCTTCAAGTCTTCAAGGGTATTTGTTGAATATTCCATGAATTAGGGCCCGGTTCTTTGTACGGCTTCGTTTCTCGTGTCCGTTTTTCCTTGTATGTTGTGATCTTTTGTCTTTTTCACGATATCCATACCTAAAATACACAAGTAAACAAACACAATCATATATGTGGTATATTATGACATTTTTATGCATTAAAAGCCCGAAAAGAACGATGCGATCATGTATAAATGCCATCTCATCAGATCCTGTTTAGGGGTAAATGCTGTGACAATCCGTCAATTTATGGTTGATATTTTATTCTCAAATATTATTTAAAAACATTATTTTAATGTTTTATTATGAACTCACTTATTTTTGGGAAGAAATTTGGGTTTACGTCTCGAAGTAGCATCGACTACGTCTAAACCAGAGGATTCTACGTTACGTGCTTACGTTTACATACACCGTTTTTGGTGACAGTCCGATATTTCAGAAAATAAATTTATCCGTGAATATTATTTTGGGACTTTAAATTTGTGTTGGTTCATAAACTCAAAAATTTACGAGAAGAGATTAGGACTTACGATTATAATTTAACGTCCTTTACGACTAAACCGAAAACCTTCGGATTACGTATTTACGTTTTCGAACTCCGTTTTTGATGAGAAAATTTTTATTAGATTCGTTTTGTACCGTTGATTCATAATTTATAAAAACGTTTTTCGTAAAACGACCCGAGGACACGCAAATCGAGGAAACTAGAATCGAGGAGTACCCGTAAATAATTGGGGATGAGACAAAACAAGTTTTGCCCCACACCCACATATGGGACGGCATAACTTAGCTTCAACACCATTAGGTGTCAAAGCTTAAGAAGTAAGCTAGGACACTTGTCCTAGCCACTTCACAAACAAGCTACAACTCAAAACCACTCACACCTCAAACCACTTCCTCATTTTTACTCATGCAAACCACCAAAATCCTCTCATCTCTCCCACCATTGCCGTCCCACTCTCACAACTAAACCCCCCATTTGATCAAATTTAACCACAAAATCTTATGTTATTCACACATATGATGGAAACCTCTTCAAGCTCTATTGATTGGTGGTGATTTTAACATCCAAGGAGAAGATTTGATGATGATCAAGGGCTGATTTCTACATGAAGTTTACAAGTATTGGTGGCCATGAAGATTGGTTTGATCTATCACAAGTTCTTCCATCAAAATCCAAGCCTTGATCATAAACTACACAACCTTGGTGGTATAAAGATTGTTCTTTCCATCCTCTTGTTATTTTGATTATGTAATCATGTATTTTCTTTCCTATTGTATATGTATATGATGAATATATGATGATACAAATATTGTGTGGGGATTTGGTGTTGATAAATATGGTTAAAAAGATGGAAAAGCATAAGTAACAAGGTTAAAATCTTGCTAAATATGATGGCTGTATAAAAACAGTAAGTAACCAAATGTTAAACTAATAAAATGGTAAAGTGGAATCAATTTACAGTAAGTATAAGATGTTATACACATGTGAGAGTTGGCAATACAATGGAATAGGACTGAGCACGGCAGACCCAAAACCGACCCGAACCGGAAAACCGAATCGGACCGAACCGAACCGGACCGAACAATTTTGGTCCGGTCCTCGGTCCGGGGTTTTGGACGAATTCGGTCCTCGGTCCGGTCGATCCGGTCCCGTCCGGTTCGGCCTTTCCAAAATTTCGACAATTATGCCTAATAGGACCGGACCGGACCGAGGACCGAACCGGACCAGACCAACCCGGACCGGACCGGACCATTTCGGTCCGGTCTCGGTCTGGGGTTTCGGACCATTTCGGTTCTCGTTCCGGTCCGGTCTTAGCCGGTCCGGTCCTAGCCGGTCCGGTCCGGTCCTGGACCGATGCTCAGCCCTACAATGGAATCATCAATATGAGTGAGATATGATCAAAACAAGTTTAGAGTATAAATCTGCCTATACTGTTTTGGACGAATTTATTAAAATAGTTAGAGGTTGATTAATCAGTAGCTATAACGGAATAAAATGAAGCACATATCATGTAGTTTCTGTGATAAAAATTTGAGGTCCTATCTCCATATAGAACTCTAGATATGGACATTTTAGTGGATTGAAAATTTAGGACAGATTTGATAAAATAAATAGTATATAATATAAGCACTCAAAATTTTATATTTATAAAATATACATATATAAAACCCACTAGTTGATAATAATCATAAATAAAGAGATATATATATTGATATTAAAATGGAACATGTTTTATAAATTACAAGTATAAATGTTTTTCCAAGTTATAAAACTATATACTTAAGTTTTACGTCTTTTCGGCTAAAACCGAAAGATTAACGTTTTTGTCAAATAAAACTTAGACGGTCGGACCCGTCTAATGTAAACTTTTATAAACTCATATACTGATATATAAACTTATATAACAAGTACAAACCGATAAAACCCGAGCTTTATCACGTATGAACATTAACGGGTCAAAATAGCATTATTGGAATATAAACCCGACTAGTTAGTAAAACACTTATAAATTTACTTATTGGGCTTAACCCACTTGGGCCCAACATGTAAAGTATAATAATGATAACAAAAGTATAAAATGGATTAATACAAGTTAATGGACTTATAAAAGGCTTATTGGACCTAAAACATATAAATAAGTAAAACTAGTAAACTAGTATAAAAGTTACCAATACATAACACAAAAATGAGTAAATGAGAATGTATAAACCCACTTGATCATCATCATATATATAAAATCATCATATGTATACATAATTGTTATTTTGATAAAGTCATTGGACAAAAGTCTAAGACAAAATATTATTTGTCTAGGTTTCCGTGATTGAAGCACGTACCGTACATCCGAATTGCCGATAACCGCCTTTCCCAATCAACGTGAGTTCATAGCCTCGCACTCTTTTAAATGTTTTTATGAAATGTTTTATAAACCCGCGAGGGAGATAACATGTTAGTTTTATAAGATAGGACACCATTTGTCCCGATTGTTTGTTTATTGATTTGGACCCGAATGATTGTATGACCCGATGAATGATTCTATGACCCGATGTATGAGATAAAATAGATTATTAAAGTTAGGTTATGTCACTAAAAGTCCCATTAGCATGAATTGTGAACTAACGAGATTTGGTAGACGCTTATGCATATAATAGTACTATTTGGGGACGATCATCCCAGTTCGCGCCTTGACGGTTGATCCCCGTCGTGCCACATTGATTGGTAAGCGAATTTATGTATGAGAAGATTTACATAAGCGTGATTATTGGGACGACACGCTAATTTAGATGGGCAAATGAGTTTCGGGTTAGCTACCCATTGTTTGTTGTAGTAAGGTAACAATGTCATGCGGCTTATAATAATCCAAATAACGAAATACTGTTATACGCACTGAATTACGATATATTGCCTGACTAGCAATACAGGGTATTATTATTGATATTATGTTCGTGTTTTGGTTTTATATAACCATATTCATATAACGGTTTTTTTGACTTTATACAACGTTATAAAACGTATTGTATGATGTTTTTACGACAATGGTTCGTATAATGATTTTGAAGGCAAACGCCTATATTATGATTTTTGATAAGGATTTGTATAAAATGACTTTGGCTATTTTATGGCCTATTACAAAGATTTGTAGAAAATGATTTTCGGTAATAATTTTATACCGATGTTATATTGATGGATTTTATTAAACTCTATGAATTCACTCAGCGTTATCGCTGACCTTTTCTTTTAACATGTTTTATCTCAGGTACTTGAAGGTAATTCTCGGGAAGACAACAAGAATTCATGGCCCGTACTTAATTAATAAATTTCAATTCAAATTCTTTGAAAAATTGTATGAAATAATATGACTTGGGACCTATGTAAAACTGATATTTATGAATGGAAATGCTTTATTATTAAACGACGCGATTTTTAAGCGTTGTCTATGATGTGAGTAATGTGCTATCCCGTAACACCAATGAGTCTTCCGCTGTATTGAATTGTGTAAATTTGGGGGTGTTACAGATTTCTTCCTGCATTGCAGCGACCCAGCCATCTTCAAGAAGTGCTTCAACTACACGCTTGGGTTCAATTTGGGAAAGAAATTCACCAAACAGACATTCATTGGCTGAGGCTGATTCTGAGTCATGAATTCTCTGTCTAGTAGTAACCCCAGCATTTGGTTCACCAATGATGTTGACAAGAAGAATGTGTTGATCTCTTGACCATTTGCTTTGAGGAGCTGGGGAGTCATAGACAGGTGCAGGTATCGAGGATGAAATTACAACTTGAGTTTCATTCTGTTGAGTAGGAGGACTCTCTTCAAAAACAATCTTTGTGTCTGTGTCTTCATCAGTTATTTCAGGAAGTGATGATTCACAGACCACATGAGAGTCTTCTTGATTACTAGCAATAGGCGAGTAATCTTCAGCTGAGGTGGAACATGGGCTTGTGGAAGGATGACTTTCATTTTTAGCTGTCACTTGAGTAGAAGGAAGTTCAATGTTGTGTGTTGACAACAGATCATGTGTAGGAACATATGGGACAAGAGTATATGTGTGTGGATGATAATGAAAGACAGGCCTTGGCTTAGAGAACTCATCTGATGGGAAAGACCTATTTTCATTGAAATGAATTTCATCACCTTCTGTTCCCGTTCTTTGTAGCACGTCATCATCTTCATTGAATGTGTCATGAAAGGTTTCTACTAGTTCCTGTCTTCTAGTGTTGAATACTCTAAAGGCTTTGGCTGTTGGAGAGTATCCTAAGAATAAACCATCATCATCTTTTTTGTCAAACTTTCTAAGTTGATTCTGTAGTTATAAATAAACACAGGGCATCCAAAGACATGGAAATAGCTGACGCTGGTGCTCTTTTTCGAAAAACTTCATAAGAGGTTTTTCCATGTCTTTTAAAAATGATTGATCTATTCTGGGTATAGCAGGCATTGTGGACAGCTTCTCCCAAAAACTGCTTTGGTAAGGCTGCACCATTTAGCATGGTTCTGGCTGCTTCAATCAATGTTTTGTTTCTTCTTTCAGCTACTCCATTTTGTTCAGGAGTACCAGCTGAAGAGAAGTTTTGTGATATTCCCTTTTCATAACAAAAAGCTTCAAGCTGTTGATTCTCGAATTCAGTCCCATTATCACTTCTTAGAGCTTTTACTCTAACTTCATTCATGTTTTCAACCTGCTTGATGAAGGACATGATGGCATCAGCTGCATCACTTTTCCTTTTGAGGAAGAAAACCCATGTGTACCTTGAAAATTCATCAACAATGACCAAGGTGTATTTGTTGTGATTAATGATCTGTGGTTTGACAGGTCCAAACAATCCATGTGAAGGAGATGTAAGCACTTGTCAATAGAAAATGATTGTTTGGTCTTAAATGATGACATGTGATGCTTTCCCTTAACACACGCTAAACATGTCTTGTCCTTAGTGAAAGTCACAGGTGGTGGACCAGTAACCAAGTTTTGTGTAGCTAGCTTGTTGATGTTCTTGAAGTTGAGATGAGAGAGTCGTTTGTGCCACAGCCAATTGACACTTTCAGAGGCTTTTGCCAGAAAACAATTTGAGCTTTCCTATGAGCAAGAAGCCATGTTGATGACATACACATATCTTCTTCTTGGTGCAACTAACACCACATCATTGTTCTTGTTGAATATGGTTCCTTGAGTCTTTGTAAACAAAACCTTGTAGTCAGCATCACACAATTGGCTGATGCTGATGAGATTGTGCTTAAGACCATTCACATATGCAACCCTTGTAAACGTTATTCCATTGCAGTTAACTGAGCTATATCCCTCTGTGTCGCCTGAAGAGTTATCCCCAAACACCACTTTAGGACCAGGCTCTTTTGAATATCTGTGTAGATATTGTTTGATTCATGTCATGTGTCTAGAGCAGCCACTATCTAGATACCAGACCGATTCCCTGAGATGTTTCTACAGAGATATATAGAAATAGATTAGTTCCTATGGTGATTTGTAGTGGGTTCCTTGAATTGCTGATTAGCAACTCTTGAGTTCTTGTAGAACTTGTGACGATGTGAAGGAAAATTGGCTGTGTCATGGGTGTACCTTCTATAAATGTCACATCCAGGAAAGTCCTTGCACTCATCTGAGTGGTGGTTTGTGAGACCACAATATTTACAGGGAGGGTAAGGTCTGTAGTTACATGATGGTCTCCTAGTAGCCTGTTGTCTGTCCCTAAAAGGTGTCTGAGCTCTCTTAACAACCATATGTCTATCATGATCTATGGTCATATGATGAGAATTCTTATACACATTACAATAAGGTTTGATAACCTTTTCACGTTTGGGTAGTCCTAAGATAAACTTAGGTTTATAGGAAGCAGAGCATTCAGCGGAAGGCTTAATATGTTCTTTTAAGAGTTCTACTTCTTTCATCAATGACAACAAGTTTTCTTCAGTTGAGGGTTCTATTTTGTTCACATGGTTTGTTGAGACAACCTTTAAACATTTTGCTTAACAAATGGTTTTCCAGGAACAACAAAAACCTTATCTGGAGGTGTCTCAACATCTAGTTTGAGTTCAGCCTTAGCTCCTCTAGAAGAGCTGCTGGGTTCAACACCAGATAGTTTAGGCAAAGATGGTAAAGGTTCATTGTTATCTATAACCACTTCAGAGACATGTACATCAGTCATAAGAGGGTCAGACACATGTATAGTCTCTATGGACTTGAAAACAATCTCTTTGGGTTTCTTAAGGGCCTTCATTTTGTTTCTTTTAGCAGTCACAGCCCTAGATATGTCAGCTGGAACTTCATCATCAAGTAATTCATTTATAGTGAACCTACTACACAGCCATTTTTCTATAACCTTGTTTAGTTCAGTTACTTGATCATTTAAGGCACTGTTCTTAAAGTAACTTATTAACTTCATTTTGAAGAGATGTCATTTCACAGTTAACCTGTTTTAAAGTTTCACATTCAGCCTTAACAGTCAACAAGTCTTGTTTAACAGAGTGAAATTTATCAAGTAGGTTCTTTCTTTGTTCCTCAACAAAGTGTAGAGCATCTATGGTATAATCAAGGACATGTTTACGTTCATCACTTTAAGACATAAAGATAAGCATGTGTACCTTTTTCATAGTTATGTCAATCCATTGTCCTGACCTAGCATCTCCTTTACCAACAGCTAGTTCATCCTCAGCTATAGCCATAAATGCCCTGACCTTGGTGGTATCTTCTTCATCAGATGTCAGCGGCTCATCATTCCAATCATAGGCTTCAACCTACCAACCCTTTCTTTGTCCTTTTATCACCCCCTTTCTTCTTTGACAGAGATTCTAACTTCAAATTCATCTGTTCCAACTCAGCCTTTAGTGCCTTGTATTTGTTTTTGTAATCCTGTTTCTCATTATCAGAGGAATTGGATTGGTGAGATGAGATGTTTTGTTGTGATTTAAACTTTTAAGGTTTAAATGATGATGGATAGGATGGTGAGGATGTTTTTGTGGATGGACAGTCTTTTTGAAAATGTCCAAGTTTTCCACAGGTAAAGTAAGTCTCTTTGGATCTGTCAGTCTGTTTACTAGCTAATCCTACTCTTCCTGATCTTTTCTAGAATCTTCTTTGATTAGCTAGTAAAGCTCTTTCATGAAACTCAGCATTAAGGTCTGTCATGAATTCTTGGCTGCTACGAGTTTCTTCTTTAACATCTGAATCGCTGTCATGAGTGTGTGAGGTGGAAATTAATGCTTTGGATGTTGCTCACTGAACTACAAATCTTTTAGACTCAGATTTGTAAATGGTATCTATCATCCCTTCTTCATAATTGTATTTTCCATACAGCTGAGCCAACGTATCATTCTTGATGGAGTTATTGGCTCTCTGGGTCTGATTCATGCTCAACCATTTTCTGGGAAGGCTTTTGACAAAGGTGGCGTTTACTTCAGCTTGTCCAATGGTGACTTCATTCATGGCAAGACCGTTGAGAAGAATCTTCAGCCTTGTGTACGTCTATTGTAACTTTTCACCTTCAAGTTCCTTGAAAGCATTAAACTGAAGCCTGAGTGCCTGAATCTTGGTTTCTTTGGTTTCAGAGGGTCCTTCGTGGCCTAGGATGAGGTCTGTTCATATTTGTTTGGCTGTTGGACATTGGATTACTGATTTCATGATGTATTTTGGGAGACATGAGATGATAATGCTTTTGAGACGTTGATATGAGTGTAATTACTCATATCAATTATATCTTAAAACGATCAATAAATGCATAAAATGTATGAAATATGCCTTGTATATGCAATGTTTTGTTGTTTGATGTGTGTAGGTACCAAGTTCGCAAAAATCGACAAAAACTAGCACGAGTTTGAAGAAAAGATCGACAAAGCCAATATCAAGCTCTTTTTTAGCGGATTTCATCATTTATGGAGTTTAAAAGGCTTGTGGGTCCCACATTTTGGAAAATGGGCTCAAAAGCCCATTTGTGGAATTAATGATTGCAAATTGGAGTTAAAAGCCTAACAAGCCCAAAATGAAATTACAAGAAACGGCTGGAAATACATTTTTGACTCTAAGCCCAAAATCAAAATTACAAGAGACGGTGGAGTAATGTTATTCATGGGTCCAAGCCCATTAGGGTGCAAAATAAAAGAACGATGGATGAAAAGTAAATTTTACTTTTCCTTGGTCAAAACTTCCAACGCACACCACACACATTAAAAAAACCTTTTCGATACAAACTAGGCATTCATCCTTCTCCTCCACCCCAAATAACCAGTAACACCTTTTTTTTACCCAAACCCTAATTAACCCTAAAACATAAATCACTCAAATAATTGGGGGTTTTATCTCACTCTTGTGATTCACACGAGTTGGGAATTAATTCCCCAAGATTTTCGGATGTTGAAGATGGAGAAGCAAATGACGTGGCAATAAATAATTGGCTGTAACAACGCATCTCTCCCACTGCACCAATTAAATGAAGCCATCTCAGCTTCAAAGTAGCACAAGAAACACAAAGATCGCCACGTTGGCGATCTGTGTGATCAAAAGCACCTTACAACCGTAGGATGAAAACAGAAAAGAGAGAGAGAAGGTGATTAAGATGATCCAAGGGCCAAAATCGATTCTTCCTCAACAACCCAAACCTCTACTTCAGCTATAAATACCCCTCAATTTATTCAGTAAATCATCCCTTTTCTTGTTTAATGTTATTATGTCAATTTGTAGTTAGACTTTGTAGTTTTATTTTTCAAATATTGTAATATTAATTTGAGATCAATAAAATTTACTTTCAGCTTGGTTATTCCTCTTCTTCACGTTTTTTATTACTGTTTTAAATTTACTGCATAATCTAATATTATAAATTGATATAAGCAATTGTAGTCTTTCATGTAATCTTGATTGAATGGTTTATGTGAAAGATTTAAGTGAGAATAGGGTTTAAAGTCAAACCCTACTAGTTTAATTCATAAGAAGTTGTTGATTCATATTTATAAATCGTTTTTATCGATTTATTAAGTGGTGGTTCGTTGTATGATCGGGTAATGGTGGTTCGTATGGTGTTAAAGGGTGGTGTTGATTCGGTTAACTAGGTCAGCTCAGCGCTGCACCTCTTCTCAAAGGATTCGTCAAAGGTTTTTTAACTCTCTTTTAATTTCATGTTGTTTATATAGTGTAATGAATCTGCTATTTCTGTTAGATTTGTTGTTGATATTATCTGTTGTGAAGTTTGGCTTATTCGTATGACTTTTGGTCGTTCTGATAATACTTTCTCCTTCAAGATGATATGATAGGGCTGCTAAGTTTGCGTACTTGTTGTATTAGTTATGTTAAGATTTGGTTTAACTGCATTTGATTTGTTGATGTGAGAGTTTTTTATCTGTTATGTTTTATCTGCTTTTGCATAGGAGTTAGCTTAAAATCTGTTCAAATTTATTTTGTAGATTAGATTGTAGTTGGTTTACGATTTGATGAATTTGTTTTAGTTTTATAATCTTCTTTGAGTTTGGATCATAATCTGGAATTAATCTGAGTTGTTTAAGAGATTGATGTTGCCATTTAGTTGTTTGCTTATCTAGATTTCAGATTTTAGAGCTAACAGAGTAAGTTTTGTTTAATGATCGTTTGTCTTGTCTGCTGATGAATTTGATGTTTTTATATTGCTGAATCTACAACTGTGCTGAGTATTTGATTGATTTGGTTTCGTCTTTCTGCTGTTTAGTTCTCATAACACGCTAAAATTGGATTGATAAGTTTTTATTGATTGTTCATTACTCGTTATCTATGTTATTTGTTATGTAAATGCTCGAGTTGTTGCTTATTTGGTCTACTGATCTGATATAGCTTATAACTGATTTACTAATCAGTTTTCATAAAGATCAGAAAGACAATCACTCCTGTGATTGTATTTTTTTCAGTTTCTGTTAAATAAAAATAAATTACAAAAAATTGTCCCTTGTTGGACTCAAACCTGCGACCTCGCAGATGAACACCAAACGTCTTACCATCTGTGCTAGCTCACTGTTTTTGTTATAAGATGGTTTAAGTAATTAATATAGCTTTATTTAAATTAGCTGTCAGATTTTACTTAGTTTAAATACTCTAATTTACTTTAATTTACATTTTAAATCATTTTATAATATTTCTTTTATAAAGTTTTTAGATAATAAATAAATCAAAATATAAATTTTTTTTACTAATTTTAGAAATTTAATTAGTTTTTAAAATAATTAGATTTTAATAAAGTAGTTTTTAAATAAATTAGATTTAATTGATTTTTAAAAGTAAAATAGTTTTTAATAGTTTTTTTAAAAATAGTGTAAAAGTATTTTAATTAAATAAGTTTTATTTAATTTAAATTTATACTTAGTGTTAATTTTAAGTAATTGAATTGTTTTTAGAAATAATGGGAAATGATTCATGCACTTTAGGAGTTTAATTTGTAGGATTAATTTTAGTTTAAAAACCGAAACCAATTTGAATCAATTGTCCAAATCGAAACCAAACGTCTCAAATTCACTCGATCTTCGTGTACAACGAACTTGGTTCACCAACGTGTTTAATTGAATCCGTCTTTTGTAATTTTAGTCTATTACTTTTTCCTAAAGGTAATTTTCTAATTTACCCTATAACGTATCTTAATTATCACATATACCATCACGATCACATTATACGTTTATCTTGGTTTGCCAATTTCCTATCAGCTGGAGTCCATTGCTTGAGAGGTTTGGGAAGAGGATTCTCATCAGTAGAGGTAAGCGCCATGGGAACATATGGTCCATTTTCTAGAATTTCTAGAAGAAATGGTTCAAGTCCATCTAGATAGACAAGAAATTGACTTTTTCAAGTTGCAAAGTCATCTTCATCAAACACTCGTATGTAGGTAACATGGGAACCACCTCTTGAATCAAGAAGTTGAGGAAGATCGTCTTCATTTTGAGTGGGGGTTACTCTTGGTGAGTTTGGTGGTGGTGGGGAGTTGTTCCCAGAAACCAAGTTAGGTGGTGGTGGTGGGGTGTTGCTCGTTTCAGGCATGGTGGATCTTGATTATAAAACTTAGAACGATGTTTACGAAGGTTTTAATATCAAACACCGCTCTGATACCAATTGAAAGTCCCTAAAACTAGCTTGAAATGAATAAGAAGGATAATTAACACAAGTAAATACTTTTCAAACGTTGTACTTTATTATTGTATAACAAGTATTACATGTGTTATAGATAACACAGTTTAAGGACAATGTGTTGTGTACACTTTGGACAAAATAAAGCAAACTCAAGAACACAGGCACAACTGTTCTTTCTCTAAGTTGTAAAGAGTTAATGTGTGAAATCTAACAAAGTGAACAACATTAATTCTAGCCTACATATCCTATTTATAGTGGTACGAGGTTGAGTATTAGTACTGGTTGATGGTGACTACACTAAACATACAATGTCAGACATCTGTCAAAAGATGCTCTTCTATTCTTGGTAGTCTGCCACAACACTTTAGGGAAACATAGCTGACATAGTTTCCCTTTTCTTCATTCCTTGTACTTTTGGCTATGAAACTTCCCACCTAAACACTTAGGTATGTCCAAAGTGTACTGAGTGTTAACAAGGTATTGCCACTCCTGTTAACACTCAACCACTCAGATTCCCTGATACATCTTGGCTGTTATCCAACACAACCAATGAGTATGTCTTCAAGTAATCTTCGACTTCCTTGACAATGTCTCTGACATGGACTCCTCTGTGGTTGCTCACAGAGACTTAGATCTCTGTGAGTCTTGGGTTACTTGCTTGTCTCCTAGGCACATGCAAGTTAATATCAAACAGCTTATTTAAGTTTAAATCTATGACTAAAGGAATTCTAACAGACTTAGATTCCCAACAATGCTTCACATTTGAAAACCCAAACTTAGCTAATATAGGGGGACTCATCCTTACCTCCTTACCATCCAATTGCTGAGATTAAATCTCTATTTGCAGAGGTATTTTCGTTAGTTCACCCCCTACTATATGAACTTTTTTATTTTTTAATAAACTTTCATCTAACACACACACATCGGTGTTTTTTCTTTCTCTACCAAATAACACCAGATCCATCATCATCTTCTTTTTCAGCGATCGATCATCAATAACATCGCAAACATATGATAAGTCATCACGACGATCGATCCATCACCATGAATCGACCGATCCATCATCATGAATCAATTGATCAATTCGGTCCATCATCATCAAGTATACATTATTCTTCTTTTAGCTTATTTTATGTCAATAAGCTTATTAATTTATCATCACTTTAAATTATAAGCTTCTAATTAGCTTATATTGAACAAATTATACGAATTTATTGTTCTTAATTACAAGTAAGCTTATTATGTGATTTATGTGAACAATTAGGTTATTGTTAATAAGTTGTTGAATAGGCTTATGATTTAGAGGATATGAGAGCTATGTGAATAAGTGTATAAATTAGAGGAGATTTATGTGAATAAGCGTATGAATTAGATGGGAGTTATGTGAATAAGCTTAAAAATTAGAGGAGAGTTAAAAATAAGCTAGCTTATTAGCTTATATTGGTGAATTATCAGGTTCTATAAGTATGAGAGGTATTGTTGATACAAAAGTTGGATGGGCCACGTCTGACCCAAATTATGTGTAATTAGGGTATTAGGGCTCCGGCTCTTGCACCAAGTGAATTTAAAATGAAGACCCTACACACTAAAGAAAGATCACCGTTGGGCTTACCGTGGATTGTCTTCCACGATTAGACTCTGACGTAAGAGTAAGTAATCAGTTTGGTTGAGTAATCAGTGAGGGCTTAGAGATTGTTTAAATCATACCTTTTGTGGAACCGAGCGGTTCCTTTTATACTCGGTGAAACCCTAGTTGGGATTACCGAATCGTGCGGCCTAAGTAAGAGATAATTCCTATATACACCGTTATCCTTATCATCTAAATAAGGTGAATGTATATCCTCTTAACTTAGGTGGTTCTAGTTAGACTATGATTCTGTTTGACCCCGACTGCTTGCGTTTAGAGTGTGATCAACATGAGACCGCGTGCGACAAATCCCCATTGAGCCTCGTGGGCCCAAGGCGCTATCTGTTTAGCCCATTCGTGATGGACTAGATACGGGTAGTACCCGTGGGTCGGGTTAATGGCTTGACTAGGTACAATACGTCATCAGGTATGAATAAGCTTACATTAATGTGAATTATTAGACATTTAAATCAAGTTGTTGATGTAAGCTATAAGTTTGATGTATCATATATGATACTTCATTTATCATATATGATAGTTATACGATATGTGATATATGATTGGTTTATCATATATGATGTATCTCAAAAGCATAGAAAAATCAGACTTATTAACTAATTTTGCATAAAATATATTTAAGCTCTTCAAACCTACCTTATATCATATATGATTCAGCTGCTGATAACATGGTGCCTAATATGTTCTCCCATTTCTTTATGAATGCAGACTGTGCTAACAAAACAACGAAGGGATGTCGCAATTGTCTGGGTTCAAGCAAAAGAAAGAGAACATGCACGTGTATGTGTGGATGTGCGTTTAACAGCATGTTGGGATGAAGAAAAAGTTGATTGTTTTTATTGAAGAAGTTTTGTAATTTATGTTTTTTTAGACACCATGTATGTTTTACTAATTTAGCATATATGATATTTGTAGTTAACATTTTTTACTTAATGTATCATATTTGATATGTTTTACACATCAAATATGAGGTTTTATGTACTTGCTAGAGGTATATATGATATATGATATATGTTTAGGTTATTTATCACATAATATTTCATTGATTTATATATGTTTTAGTTATTTATCACATAATATTTCATTGATTTATCATAGATGATACTTGTAGTTTATATTTTATACGCGATGTATCATATTTGATATGTTGTACACATCATATATGATGTTTCATAAATGATAATCTATGTATCTTTCTTTTTGAGTATCATATGTGATAACGCATTATCATATATGATAATGTAGTGTCTTATATAGCATAATTTAAGAGTTACATGGATGATCATATATGATATTTCACTATCATAAATGATACTAATAAAAAGGTAAAAAAAAGTATGCTTCAAATGATAAAAAAAATATTAACAAAAGAGGCATATTATCCAAAAGTTACATCTGTAGAGGTTTCACCATTTTCATATTAAACAAAAAGCTCAATGACTTAGTAACATTACAAAGTTAAAGCATTACAACATCATACACAAATTACTAAAATATAAACAAGTCAAATGACTAAAACAATGGATCTTTATTCCATGCATCAAAACAATGGTTGCAGACTTGACACTCATCTTTTGTCATCTCATGCACATGCCGTTGTTTGTTCTTTCACTTGGGAATTCCATGTTCTTCTTCTTGACATTCTCTTTTTGTAAATCACGTTTGGTTTGATGATTGTTGCTTTTTATCTTCACTTCTTTTGCCTTGAGAAGATCGAGTTCTTCAAAATGCATTGAAAGTAGCTTTCACTACACAAGTAAAAGATTTGCTTTTACTTTCAAAACAACTTATCAAATATGATATCTTACAAAAGTTAGATTTCAACCAGATTATCAAATATGATATCTTACAAAAGCTAAATTTCAATCAGATTATCAAATAACATATCTTACAGAAGTTAAATTTCAACAAGATTATCAAATATGATATATTACAGAAGATGCACTTCAACCAGATTATTAAATATGAGAATATACACACAAGTAACTTTAAATTACCAACCAGGAGATCACAGACTTGCTTGTATTTGTTTTCAAGCATATTAGCATATATGATACCTCCATATGTTATATATGTTATATTTATCATATACGATGTTTGGAGGTATCATATATGATATATCTGTTCATTGTAGCTTACAGTTTCAACACAACTCTTCTAATAAGCTTATTCACATACCTCACCTTATGCTTATCTTACAAATTCAAAAACTCTATTTATAAGCTTAACACATAACTCTTTTCAAATTCATATGATTATTCATATAACTATTTTAATAAGCTTATTCACGTTAATCACCTAAATAAGTTAGCTTATTATTTAGAACAATAAAATTAGATAACCTGAAGAAAGACATGAAGCCTTTTTTATAATAAATTTAGATAAGTCATCAATTAAGCTTAATTATAAGCTTATAAATTTGCATAATGTTAGTTTATAAGATGAGAGATAATATTAGCAAAGATGTGATGATTGTACCTTATCTAAATAAGAAGAAGATTATCTATTTAATAAGTAGATGATCGATTGAGTCTTGATTGATCATCAGTTTGATGATTGATGATCGATTTGATCATCTCTCTGATGATTTATGATCGATTGTTGAATAAAGAGATGATGATGATGTAACGATTGTGGCTTGCAACAGTAGTGTGTGTTTTGTGTGTATTTTAGAGAGAAGAAAAAAGACGTATGTGTGTTTTTTTATCAGGGGGTAGGACGTGTTTGGTGGGAGGAGTGAAATGATGAAACTGCTCCTCCGCCGTTTTTAATTAAAAAATAAGGATTAATCGAGGTCATTGATCAAGATTAAATAGAAGGTGGGGATTAGTCTCCTTTTATCAAAATGATACAAAATATCCAATATAACCCTTCTCATATAATATATATCCTACTAAATAACTTTCATACTCACGAAGTAATTAAATAAATAAAAAAAAATAAGTTCATACAAATGTAACTCACATGCGTAGGAAACCAACACCTTTTGCCACAACCGTAAGTGGTGTAGCAGGAGTAAACCAACTGGCTTAGCTCAGTTGTTCACTAAGGTTTCATTAAGTGATTTCTTTGGGGGAGATTTCTTGGAGGTCTTGGGTTCAAGACCTGTCAAGGGCTCTAAGGCGAAACGGATAAGGAGTTTAACATAACTAGGCGAGGGTTCGAAGAACACTTTCTTCCGCTTGGATGTCATTGCACGACTTGACCCACTAGCCACTAACATTTGCCGATACAAAAAGAGTGGTGTTGACGATACAAAAAGAGTGGTGTAGCAGGGGTGGTACTCAGTGCCACGGGCGGAACCGGGACACAAAACGTCTAGGTGCACTTATGGTAAATTAAACAATGGTACAAACACAATTTTATATATCGTGTGTATTTAGCAAAAATCGAATAAAAATCGATGTTTTTTAACAAATTTAACATTATGCAACAAAAATTCATACGTATTCTAGGACCTCTTGAAACTCACCCTGCTTTTGTCCGTGCTCACTACCATTTGGGAAACTCCCGGGCATGAGTTTTCACTCACTCCATCCGGCCTTAGCGTATGTTTTTAATTCATTGATTTTAGTTACGATACTTTTTTGTCTCTCGTTTCTAAAAATGTTTACAAAATATAACTTTGGGTAAGAGAATAATTCACTGTCCATAACAAATAAATGTAATTATCACCACTTTCTTCATTTGTCACGATTTGAACTTGTACGGTAACCTACATGCATGAATAAGTAAACAAATATTGTAATATTTTATTAGACTACGATTTACAGTTATGAAATATATAATATAATATAACATTAAAGTTGTTATATTTGAGTAATTTAATTGGAACGAGGATTACAAATTCGCCATTCGCACCGAGTTGTTTAAGTACATACGTGTTGTTTCAGTGTTCGTATGGATAGTCGTGTTTCGGCACACGGTCAGCTACTTGATGCACATATTATACATTAAGTAAAAACTTTTTAATAGAATGGAAGCACAAATACTTGATATTATTGAACAAATAAGAACATCAAGAGAAGTTTACTACTATAATACAATTGTAATATATTATAATTAAGCATAAAAAGGAATTGATGTCGTACTTTCAGGAAACAATCTCGAATTTAGGAGGAGTGACAATAATATCATGACTTTTGACTTGTGTAGATAGTTGCGAAATACGTGTCTACCAAAAGCAATCAGAAAGAACCCATAACCCTGCAAAGGCTAACAGCAAGATGGTAGCAATTTGGTATCAAGCTGCAAAGTTGTTATCAATAAATGGACTTCATTCAGTTTGGAATTTTATGTCTGAAATGCTTCAATCAATTCGGCTAGTAGACTTTCTTATATAACGATTCTTAACTTTGCAAATTATCGATTCCCATGGAAATGATAGATCACACTTTTTATCCTGACAACATAAACAACAATCCTTAGTTACGAACATATATCTCTATTTTCCTTTATCCTATTTCATATTGATTTGCAACAAAAATTAAAATGTGTCTGCTAACAGAGGAAAAGGGATAACATAGATCATCATATTTCATTCAAGAGTTCATATTATGCATACCCGTTACGGCTCCCATGGCTTCCCTTTGTATGAAGCGGAAGAACCCCACTTGGTAGATCCATATCAGCATGAAACTACAGGCACAATAAGCGAAAGAATTAGGGATATGTTAGATCTATAGCGGGTCAAACAGACATAGTGTATCTAAAAACGAAGTAGGTTAAATCATATTTGACAAACTAACAGTTATAGTTCAAATTTACAACTTTTGACAAAAATCAAGATGGTGGAGTTGGTCCGCATCGTTTATGGCTGAGATTAGAAAGGTATTTGCTCGTCTTCGAGCCCCGAAGTTTTGTTCTTGATTAATGTAAACATCCTTGGAAAATGCTTTCGTAGTTGTTCTTCTTTCATATATCACCTCTGACTATGAAATACGAATGCCCATGACTGTCCATGTTAATCATTACTCCGATCCTCAAAGGCTAACGTAATAAGACCGAAATCTATGATGTTATCCCATTCAAATATATACAAAGCATATGATTGCTTTGAGCACTGTAATTTCTTCAAAGTAACATCGCAGGAGGCACGACCCAATGATTTAAGACCAGGAGCGCATCGCTGACAGAAGGGACGAGTAAACCGGTGCACACCAGAAAGCGGACCGGCCGACCCAAACGAAAGTCCAACTACGATCTTTTTTACTTCAACAACTTAAATGTACGTTATTGGAGTTGAAATTACTGTGGCTGCTGGTAATGAATCTTGTTTAAGGGATTTAGATTGTACTCATTACAATTACCAGACTCAATTGAGCCCGATATTATTATTTGTTGTTACTACCTCCTTGTCTTAGGATTGGGTAATTTGCACGCATGTTTCCGTCCTTGGATTTGGTAGCTGTTTCTCACGCTTCGTCTTTGATGAGACTCTAATTATGCATAGTCTCATGCCCTAAATCGGGCTTAAATTACGAAAAAATATCATAAAAGCATGCAAAATACATTTGTTTCTTTATTGTGTGATTGGAGGCTTGGATATTGTAAATGCAAATATCGCACTTAAACGATTTTTACGTTTTAATCATACTCAACGTTTTGTTAATGACAAAACAATAAACATATTTTTATGTTTGAATTATATGCAACAAATAAGTCTTTTAGGTCCATGAACTATGTACTAAACTTTTATAAAGTTTACACAACCTATATAAACAAAATATGAAAAAAAAACAAAATGGACCAATATGTTGACTTTGGCCTTCTTGCGAGAAACATAAAGTCAAACCAAGACAAATACAATTTTTACTTATGACATTGGACAAACATTAATGAGGCAACAAAAGTCAGACCTGCCGGACCCTGGCGGACCCCCGGGTAAGGGGGCCGACGGGTTCCGGATTGTTGTCCCATATATTTGTGATGATTAAGTAATGGAGAAAGAAAGAAAAATAGATGAAGAATAGATGAATTCCTAGAGAGAGAAAGTAGTGAGAGAAAGTAGAGAGGAGGAGAGGATTAACTTTTGGAATATTAGATTAGAAGTGAGAAAAATGAACAACCAACCCTCCTAACATGCTAGGAGGGTAGTATATATAGTCCACCCACATGCGGGCCTTAATGGGCTATATATTGGGTCGGGCTTGTCTTTTGGACTTAAATTAGTTTAAATCCAAGCCCGTAAACCACGACTAATTAACTACCTATTATAACGTTCTAACTAATGTTACAATAATAACCTATGACCGAGCATTCTTGTTTGACTCAATATTTTGAGGCTAACAATCTCCCCCAATGTGAGGTCATACCCTTTTGATATTTGAAGATCAAAGGAGATTACGAATCTCGTCATAAATGAGCCTTGAACGTGTAACAGTAGTTTTGTTCCTTCATGCTGTGATCTTTGAGCCTTTGTCGATGTCTTTCGACTTTGTCTTTTAGTCTTGAGATCTTCAAATCATTCTTGACTTGTATTTGCCATCTTGCGATCTTGTGTCTTTATCCACATGCTCACACTTTTAATTGTTGAATAAGTCTTTGCGCATGAATATGTGGTTTTGAATCTTTGACTTTGCTGAGTACACCGTGACGCCACCTTCTCGAGACAAAACATAGACACGGACTGAATGGCTTTGACATTTAATAAGTGTGAAAACACTTATCCTTTTACCACTTATTTCCAATAATAACAAGACCAAAACATGTATTTTATGTCGTAAAAGTCGGAATTATGCATGGTTTGTGTTTTTATTGTGTTTTAGGACCAAAAGTTGAAAAAGGAAGAAAACACGGGCTTTCACGGTCTTTTATTGAAGAAAACGAGAAAAGACGAAGTCAAGAGATCAAGAGTGCTTATAGAACGGAGTCCAAAACCTATTCTGAAGATTTATCGAAGAAAAAGTCTAAAGACGGAAGTTTAATGAAGTCGAAGAACTTAAGAAGAAAATTATTAAGACAAGTTCGAATCCCGAGACGACGTCGAGAAAAGACAAAGAATTAAATCGAGTCGAGAAGAAAAGAAAGAAGGAAGCACCACACATGCACTTCCCATTTCCCTATAAATACCCTCCTAATCACATTAGGAGGGGGGTTAGCTAGTTTTATTTTTTTAGTTTTCTTTCTAGGTTTTAGAGAGAGAAAGTTCTAAACTTTCTCTCACTAAGTTTTTTATCTTTCCTTTCTTTTAAGCTTTCATTAATCTTTGTATTTGAGTTTCTTTAATCAAAAGTTTAAGTTTAAGCTTTGTGTTCTTTAATCTCCTTCTACATTTCTTGGTTTACTTTATCTTTGATCCGAATTACATACTTCATTCGTGTGATTTGATGATTTCGTGATTAAAGAGTTAATCATCTTTGTTTACACATAAGCTCTTACACGTGTAAGCTATAAGCTCTCTATGCTTATTGGTTTATTTCAAGTTTTAGCTTATTGATTTTCGGATCTCTCAAGGCTTTAGTCACTTTAAAATTCCTTTCATAAAGTTTATAATCTTTGATGTTTAAAAAGTTGTCAAATTCTAGTTTTTTGAGTTGTTTAAGTTTCGGATGAGTTAGCTTATTGTACGTGCTTATTGAGTTTTAAGATTACCACGAATTTCGGATTAAGTTTTGCTTCCATCGCAATCTTGGGGATTCTACACATTCCAACGGATTACTTGGTTTCTATCGCAAAAACCCATCAAGGGTTCTACTTTGCGATAACTTGGTCATTCCCCCTTATTCCGATCTGGATTGCGATCGCTCATTGCGATCGCATATTCCGACGGGACTAAGGTCCTTGTTAAGACGAAACTCTGCACAAATTTACTTTACAACATTCCGATCAGAACCACTTTGCGACAAAGGTATTTGGGTTATTCCGATCTAAAGAAACATTGCGATCTAGGACATTCCGATAAGCATCATTCCGACAGAGTTGTATTTGAGATTCCGATGGGTATTCAGCTTAATATTCCGATGGTTCACATGAATTATTCCGATGACTTGTTTTAATTATATTCCGATGGTATTAACTTTGGTGCATTCCGATAGAAAGGACTTGTTATATTCCGATAGAACATGTTTTAAAGTTTTAAAGTTTTACATTAAGGTTTTCTAAATAGCTTTTAGTTTAATATTTAAACGCTTTAATTTCACTCAACGACATTTTCATTCTTGGTTTTAGTTTTAATTAGAAAACCAAACCAAAACATACTCTTGTTCACCAAAAGACAATTGAGTCACACTTTAGACTGGAAATCAATTCGAGGACATCGGACGATAAATATTTTATACTTAGCCAAAAGCTTTGTATTAAATGGCGCCGCTGCCGGCTCTTTTCGTTAAGATTAACGGTTTCTAGTGAGAGACACATTGAATTCTGGGATCCGTTCTTTGAACGTTATTTTCCTTGCTTTAAAAATTTTCAAAAACCCTAAAAAAATATAAAATTCTTCAAAAATACAAAAACATTGAATAATCATAAAAAGCAATTCTTTTCCAAAGGTTTGCACCAAAAAGATTATATAGATATTCTCTCTATATATTTTTCTTCTGCAGGTGTATGCGTCCTAGATCTTCAAACTATTCTGAGCCCGAGACTCATGAAGATTTAGATATGGCTGGTGTTCATAACGACAATAATAACCCACCTCTACCCAATTTGAATAACAATAACAACAACAACAATGTCCCCCTACCTGATTTACGAACAATGGAGGAATTGTGTCAACCCACCATGAACGCGGAATTCCGGATGATGATGCCAACAAACACCTCGACAAATTCATTACCATCACCCAAAGCATGAAGTCACCCGGTGTTTCTATGGATGACCTTTGCCTTCAACTATTTCCCCACTCGCTTTCTCACCATGCCGAAAAATGGTTTGACCGTCTCCCAAAGAATTCTATTCATACTTGGAATGACATGACTCAACGCTTTTTGTCGCGCTACTTCCCACCATCCATGGTCACAAGCCTTCGTAACCAAATTAGTGGATTCATGCAAGACAATGATGGATCGCTCTTTGATGCTTGGGAACGATACAATGATTTGATCGACCGTTGTCCGAACCATAACATGCTCCCCGTCACTCTCATTGATACTTTCTACAATGGTCTCACTTTTCATGATCGTGACACGATCAACGCTGCCGCCGGTGGTACCTTTATGAAAAGGAGACCGGAGGAGTGTAGAGAGTTGATTTAAAACATGACTACTCACCACAAGAGCTGGGATTCATACGCATCCTCAAGATCTAATCAGAGAGTCAATGTTTCATCTACTTCTTCCACCACCGACATGTCCGTCATGGAACGTGCTATTCTTGAAATTAACAACAGTATGAAAATTTTGGCTTCTAACCAACCTCAACAAGCTAAAGCCGTTGCTATTTCTTGTGACACATGTGGTGGTCCTCATTCCTACAATGATTGTCCTTCTACTCAAGGCAATTTTTGTGAAAACGTTAACACGACATACGGTACTTATCCCACAGGAGGCTATCAAGCTCGTCCTCAAGGAGACCGTAGTTTGCTAAGTTATCGTTCAAACAACTATCTTGCACCACCCGGTTTTCCTCCTCCAAACCAAACCAACAACAAAGCTATAACTGAAATAACCAATCCCAACCTTGTGCTAACAATCAATATCAATCCCAAAGAAACCCATACCCACCTCAAGGAAATTCTCAAGCTTACCAAGCTCCACCTCTCAATCAACAGATGACATGGAATCAAGACGTCGAGACATTCATGAGGACTAATAGAGAGATGGTGACGAATCTTCAGAGTCAATTCATCAACTTGAAGGGAGAAATGGCGAAACAAGGGAGCGATATTCGAGCCGAGCTAAGGAATGACATAGTGAAACAAAGCAATGATATTCGTGCCGACATGAGAGACTCTTTCAACACCCAAGCAAATAATTTACGTGATATGTTAGGTTCGCTCTTCCAAGGTAATCAAACCTCTTCTTCGGGTACTCTTCCGAGTAACACCGTTGCGAATGCAAGAGGGGAGATGAAAGCAATCAACACTCGTAGTGGAAAAGGTTATACGGAACCCGAGCTTCCTACACCTCCACCCGTGATTGTGAACAAGGAAAAAGAGCAACTTTCCTCACCTCCTTTGCCTCTACCCCCATTCCCCCACCACCCGCGGTTGTGAGTGATCCTACTCCCCTAAAGCCTTCCTCTTCATCCGATATACCTTATCCTTCAAGGTTGAGGAAAGAGAAGCAAAAGAGCAAGGATGATATTCAGGTTTCAAACTTTCTCAAAATGTTTAAACAATTGAATTTTAACATCTCCTTTGTTGAGGCTCTCGCTCACATGCCTAAATACGCGAAGATGTTTAAAGATCTTCTTAGTGACAAGGAGAAGCTTCTTGACATTGCTCAGACCCAACTTAATGAGAATTGCTCCGCCGTTCTTTTACGGAAATTGCCCACCAAACTTGGTGATCCGGGTCACTTCTTAATTCCTTGCAACTTCCTGGGAGTAGAGAATTGCATGGCCCTAGCCGATCTAGGTGCCAGTATAAACTTAATGCCTTTAAGTGTTTGGAAGCAATTATCTCTCCCCGAGCTAGTCCCCACCAAAATGACTTTGGAATTAGCTAACCGTACGGTTGCTTATCCAGTGGGGATAGCCGAAGACGTCTTCGTTGGCGTTGACAAATTCACCTTCCCGGTGGATTTTGTTGTCGTTGACTACGAGATGGATCCTCGTGTTCCATTAATCGTTGGACGTCCCTTCTTGAGGACCGGTTGCACTCTCATTGATGTAGCCGCGGGCGAAATAATCATGAGAGTTGGTGACGATAAAATTGTCTTCAACATGGGTAAGATTTCTAAGCAACCTTATTCATATGAGAGTGTTAATGCTATTGATGTTCTCGATGAGGCTTGTGAAGACCACTTTCATGATGCTTGCAAAAGTAATCTCTCTTCTCTACCCAATGTTGAGACCGTTGCCTCAATTGCTCCGTCATTAACTCTATTTGGATAAAGTGACTTGGATGATTTTGAAGCTAGCTTGGGTCCTCTCGATCTTAAGTATGATGATTCTCCCACCGATTGGGATGAAGACATTCATACAATTGAGAAACTTCTCAATGAAGACCCGTTTTCTCCTCCTTCTCCTAAAGAGGTGACTAATGATGATCCATCGTTAGTTACACCATCTATTGAGGGTCCTCCTACTCTTGAGCTTAAGGACCTACCGCCTCATCTCGAGTACGTTTTCCTTGAAGACAACAATAAGTTACCGGTCATCATCGCAAAGGACCTGAAAGAAGAAGAAACATCCCGACTTATCGCCGTGTTGAAGAATCATAAGAAAGCGATTGCGTGGAAGATCTCCGACATTCGTGGAATTGATCCTCACTTTTGCACACATAAAATTCTCATGGAGGACGACTTTAAACCCACTATTCAAAGCCAACGAAGGGTGAATCCTAAGATCCATGAAGTTATCAAAAAATAGGTTATCAAACTTCTTGATGCGGGCATGATTTACCCTATCTCGGATTCACCATGGGTTAGTCCAGTCCATTGCGTGCCTAAGAAAGGCGGAATCACCGTTGTTCCTAACAAAAACAACGAGTTGATTCCTACTCGTCTCGTTACAGGGTGGAGAGTTTGTATAGACTATCTCAAACTCAATGATGCTACGAGAAAGGATCATTTTCCCCTTCCTTTCATGGACCAAATGCTTGAACGTCTAGCAGGTAATGATTATTACTGCTTCTTAGACGGTTTCTCAGGTTATTTTCAAATACCCATCGATCCCCATGACCAAGAGAAAACAACATTCACTTGTCCTTATGGAACATTTGCTTACAAAAGAATGCCTTTCGGCTTATGCAATGCTCCTGGGACTTTCCAAAGGTGTATGATGGCTATCTTCCATGACATGGTTGAAGAAACTATGGAAGTCTTCATGGATGATTTCTCGGTCTATGGTGATTCATTCTCTTCCTGCCTTGCCAATTTAGAACGTATGCTTAAGCGGTGCGAAGACACTCGCCTTGTTCTAAACTGGGAAAAATGCCATTTTATGGTAAAAGAAGGCATTGTGCTAGGACACAAAATCTCTAAAGCCGGTCTTGAAGTGGACCGTGCTAAAGTGGATGTCATAGCCAAATTACCTCCACCCTCAACCGTGAAGGGTGTGAGAAGTTTTCTGGGTCATGCGGGCTTCTATCGTCGATTTATTCAGGATTTCTCTAAAATCGCTCGCCCGATGACCCACCTCTTGGAAAAAGATACTCCTTTTATCTTTTCCAAAGAGTGCATTGAAGCCTTCAATCTTCTCAAGGATAAGCTAACTAAGGCACCGGTCTTGGTTACCCCTAATTGGGTGCTACCTTTTGAATTGATGTGCGATGCTAGCGACTTTGCTATTGGAGCGGTTTTGGGCCAAAGAGTGAATAAACACTTCCAACCAATCCATTACGCTAGCAAGACAATGACGGGGGCTCAATTGCATTATACGACAACCAAAAAAAGCTTTTAGCTGTTGTCTATGCTTTTGAACAATTTCGCCCCTATCTTGTTTTATCCACCACCATTGTCTATACCGACCATTCCGCGTTGAAGTACTTGTTAACTAAGCAAGATTCTAAGCCAAGACTTCTTCGTTGGGTTTTGCTCCTTCAAGAATTCAACATTGAAATTCGTGACAAAAAGGGAGCCGAAAACCTAGCAGCGGATCATCTGAGTAGACTTGAGGATACGTATCAAGGGGATCATCCGAACCAAGAGATCAATGAATTTTTTCCCCTTGAGACCTTAATGTCTATTCAGTCCAATCTTGATGACACCCCGTGGTTTGCGGACATTGCAAACTACTTAGCGGGTGGTATTCTCATCAAAGGGTTAACATCCCAAGAAAAGAAGAAGTTCTTTAAAGATGTTAAGACTTACTTCTGGGATGACCCTTATCTATTCAAACAATGTGCTGATTTGATCATTCATCGATGTGTTGATGGACCGGCAGCTTTGCAAATCCTTGATGCTTGCCATAAAGGACCCACCGGTGGTCACTTTGGTCCCAACTACACCACTAATAAAGTGTTTGACTCTGGATTCTATTGGCCCACAATTTATCGTGACGCTCACGAAATGGTTAAGCATTGTGATGCTTGCCAACGCCAAGGCAAGATCACACATAAAGATGAGATGCCTCAAAATTTCATACAAGAATGTGAAATCTTTGACGTATGGGGCATCGACTTTATGGGGCCATTTCCATCATCCAAAGGGAACAAGTACATCCTCGTAGCCGTTGACTACGTATCTAAATGGGTTGAAGCTAAGGCTCTTCCTACGAACGATGCGAGGGTGGTTGTGAACTTTTTGAAGCAGCTTTTCGCTCGATTCGACGTTCCTCGTGCTATAATCAGTGACCGCGGGACTCATTTTTGCAATGATCAATTTGCAAGAGTCAAGGCTAAGTATGGTGTTAATCATCGTCTTTCCACCGCCTATCAACCCCAAACTAATGGGCAAGCCGAGATTTCCAACCGTGGATTGAAGCGAATTCTTGAATGTACTGGGGAGAGCATCGTGCCGCGTGGGCCGATAAGTTAGATGATGCTTTGTGGGCTTTCCGTACAGCTTATAAGACTCCGATCGGTTGTACTCCTTATCGTCTTGTGTACGGGAAAGCATGCCACCTCCCTATCGAGCTGGAACACAAGGCGTATTGGGCCTTGAAGTGGGATAACTTCGACATCAACAAAGCCGGTGATCTTCACAAGATTCAACTCAACGAGCTCAACGAATTGAGGAATGAAGCTTACGAGAACTCACTGATATACAAGGAGAAGACCAAGATCATCCATGACGCAAGAATCAAGAACCGAGAGTTCCACGTTGGTAATCAAGTTTTACTCTTTAACTCTCGGTTAAAGATCTTCTCTGGCAAGTTGAAGAGCCGCTGGTCTGGTCCATTCACCGTCGCCAAAGTCTTTCCATATGGCACCATTGAGCTTTCTCAGCCAAATGGGCCCAATTTCAAGGTGAATGGCCAGCGTTTGAAGCTGTACTTTGGTGAGGACATCTCTCATGAGATGATCCCATCCCCCACCACGTTTCCCATGAACTAGTTTTGGGTCGAGTCAAGCTCGTGACTCGAGTATAAAAAACAAGCGCTTCTCGGGAGGCAACCCGTGATCTATCCTTTACTGCTTTCATAATAAGTGTAGGGGGAGCCCCGTATGTGTTGGTTGTCTTGTTTCTTATTTTGTGCAGGGATTCAAGCTTCAAAGAGCACCTCTACGAATTTTGACGAACCGTGATCCCGTGTTCCCATCTTCCCGGTTCTATCCTAAACTCTCGTGATTCAATATTTCATATCTTATATGTTCACATTGAAATCACTATAGTTGTCCTTTCCATAACAAGATTTAAACAAAGTGCACAATGTCATAAGTGTAGGGGAGTTTACTCCCACATGCTTAAACATTGAGGACAATGTTTATAGTAAGTGTAGGGGGGACTTCTATCGAAGTAAGTGGTCTTTTCCATGAATTTGTCCTCATTTTAACTGAAAAATTTGATTTTTCGACATTTTTCAAAATTTTTAATTTATTTTGGCCTAGTTTTATAGTTGTATTTTCCTTTGTTATGGTTATTTTCTTTCCTTGTTAAAATTAAGTGGTTTTATTTTTCAAAGTCGTGAATATTTTGACTCAACCCGAGTTTACTTATCTAAGTTTACTCTAGCTAGTATCCTTAACGTGTTTAAGTCAAGTTTTGCTAGGATTTTATATAGGGAGCTTTAAAACGCGAAAGTCTTAACTCTCACGGGTTAAGAACAAGAACTTTTCGCAAGTTCCTATAACTGATCCTAGAGAGTTGTTTATCAAGGGAACTTTAAAACGCAAATTCTAAACTTGAAAGAGTCTAAGAAGATGCAAGATCCTATAGGCGACTTGAAAACCCAAAACTTTGATTTAATTGGCTAAGCATCCACGAGTCTCAGTCCTTGAGATATTAAATTGTGGAGGACGAGAGATGATAGAGTCAATTATAAGTTTGGTATTCTTTCGTGAATTTATGTGAGTTAATTATGAGCCTATTCTCCCATCGCTTGTTAATAAATTTATCTGCAATAAATAAGGTTGTACGATTTGAAAAGTTACTTAGCTTCTAGCCCAAGATCGTTTAAAAGTTGCTCGGTATTAATTAGAGTTAATAGCCAAGGCATAACTTATTGAAGCGGGATGCGAAGATTGGCGAGTCTAAAAAGGCCCTAACAAGGCATGAGGGCTACATTTTGTTGCTAAAGATCCAAAAGTGATGTGAAGAATCATTTATCGAAAATCAATATGAAGGATCGAGACACACGACGAAAAGCAAATACTCCCCTAAAGATCATGGAGAAGTCTATCCGAAAAGACCCTAGCAAGGTATGAGGATAAATAGATCCAAGTCCTAAAAGGAGGCGGATCGTTGTATATCAAAGTCCAAAATAAAGATTGGAGAAAAAATAAAGAAGTCGTGGTCCAAAGATGAAGAATCTCTCAAAACTTCAAGTGAAGAAATTCCTATTATAAAGAGAAGACCATAATTTCAAGAACGTCTCTCAAAGATTCGAAGTATGAAGTCGCTGCCAAATATCGGTCCGAGAAAGGTCTCAAATCGCGAAGTGAGTTATGCCAAGATATGAACTTTATGAGGTCCCGAGAAGCAGTTTTAAAATATTTTGTCCTTTGGCTAACTATTGATTAAATCGTCCACTTTATTTTCGGCCTAAATAAGTATCGAAATAAGTCAAACAATGCATCCTCGTGATCATTCAAGACAAGAATGAAATATAAGAGATACACCTAGGAATAAGGGAGTCTAAGTAAATAATTGGCCCACATGAATTCGTGTTAGTTTGCTAACTTATAATAGCAATGATCTCGTTTTTAAGCTTGGTATGGGGAACGTGAAACTTGAGGATGAAAAACGTTCATGGCAGCCAAACCAATGTAAGTCTTTGATTTCTTTACTTATTTTTTATCTTTTTATTTTTTCTAAATGTTTAGTATTTAATAAAGGCCAAGGTGGGTTATTTATGATGGAAAATGTAAACCGTGCTTTAAAATTAATGCATTGCATGAGGACATTGCAATGGTCAAGTGTAGGGGATTTAATAAGTGTGAAAACACTTATGCTTGTACCACTTATTTCCAACAATAACAAGATCAAAACGTGTATTTTATGTCGTAAAATTTGAATTATGCGTGGTTTGTGTTTTTATTGTGTTTTAGGACCAAAAGTTGAAAAAGGAAGAAAACACGGGCTTTCACGGGCTTTTATTGAAGAAAACGAGAAAAGACGAAGTCAAGAGATCAAGAGTGCTTATAGAACGGATGTCCAAGACCTATTCTGAAGATTTATCAAAGAAAAAGTCTAAAGACGGAAGTTTAATGAAGTCGAAGAACTTAAGAAGAAAATTATTAAGACAAGTTCGAATCCCGAGACGACGTCGAGAAAACACAAAGAATTAAATCGAGTCGAGAAGAAAAGAAAGAAGGAAGCACCACACATGCACTTCCCATTTCCCTATAAATACCCTCCTAATCACATTAGGAGGGGGGTTAGCTAGTTTTATTTTTTTAGTTTTCTTTCTAGTTTTTAGAGAGAGAAAGTTCTAAACTTTCTCTCACTAAGTTTTTCATCTTTCCTTTCTTTTAAGCTTTCATTAATCTTTGTATTTGAGTTTCTTTAATCAAAAGTTTAAGTTTAAGCTTTGTGTTCTTTAATCTCCTTCTACATTTCTTGGTTTACTTTATCTTTGATCCGAATTGCATACTTCATTCGTGTGATTTGATGATTTCGTGATTAAAGAGTTAATCATCTTTGTTTACACATAAGCTCTTACACATGTAAGCTATAAGCTCTCTATGCTTATTGGTTTATTTCAAGTTTTAGCTTATTGATTTTCGGATTTCTCAAGGCTTTAGTCACTTTAAAATTCCATTCATAAAGTTTATAATCTTTGATGTTTAAAAAGTTGTCAAATTCTAGTTTTTTGAGTTGTTTAAGTTTCGGATGAGTTAGCTTATTGTACGTGCTTATTGAGTTTTAAGCTTACCACGAATTTCGGATTAAGTTTTGTTTCCATCGCAATCTTGGGGATTCTACACATTCCGACGGATTACTTGGTTTCTATCGCAATAGCCCATCAAGGGTTCTACTTTGCGATAACTTGGTCATTCCCCCTTATTCCGATCTGGATTGCGATCGCCAATTGCGATCGCATATTCCGACATGACTAAGGTCCTTGTTAAGACGAAACTCTGCCCAAATTTACTTTACAACATTTCGATCAGAACCACTTTGCGACAAAGGTATTTGGGTTATTCCGATCTAAAGAAACATTGCGATCTAGGACATTCCGATAAGCATCATTCCGACAGAGTTGTATTTGACATTCCGATGGGTATTCAGCTTAATATTCCGATGGTTCACATGAATTATTCCGATGACTTGTTTTAATTATATTCCGAAGGTATTAACTTTGGTGCATTCCGATAGAAAGGACTTGTTATATTCAGATAGAACATGTTTTTAAGTTTTAAAGTTTTACATAAAGTTTTTCTAAATATCTTTTAGTTTAATATTTAAACGCTTTAATTTCACTCAACGACATTTTCATTCTTGCTTTTAGTTTTAATTAGAAAACCAAACCAAAACATACTCTTGTTCACCAAAAGACAATTGAGTCACACTTTAGACTGGAAATCAATTTGAGGAGATCGGACGATAAATATTTTAAACTTAGCCAAAAGCTTTGTATTAACATCCGTCCTAAATCTATAGCGTTTTACCTCCGGTCGGTGAAGACCGTTATACGATATTAAATACCGTACATGTGAGTAGGTAGATTCAATTAAGAATCTCCTTGACAGGGTTTCGCGGCTGTACTAGCCGTTCTCTTAACTCGAGCGTCTCAAAGCAAGACTGCGAACATAAAGAGTGAATCAATTGGATAAATATCCGCTTGATTAAAGTCGGCAATTCAAATTCCTGGAACAAGTTTGATTCATTAAGAATCTTACCATTGTTGCTTTCCAGTTGACACAAGTTTGATTCATAAGAATCTCACAAGTTACCTACCGTAGCGCTGTTTGATGTTGACGCTAGAAGGATTTCCATTCGTCACTGTGAATATTAATAAATATCACTCTGAATGTTCTGGCAAGACCATAAAGATATTGCGTAGAAACCTGAAACGAGTTTGAATCAATTCAGAATCAAACCACTGTTGTTTTTCAGTTTTACATATGTTTAATTCATAAAGAATCTTGCATATGACCTACCGCAGTGTTGTTTGATGTTAACAATGGAAGGATTTCCACTCATCATTGTGAATACTAAGTAGTATCACTCTGAGTGTTCTAGCAATATTGCAAGGATATAGCGTAGGACTCTCTTGATCTTCATCCGTGTGTCCTAACGAGATTTGATTGATCTCTTGGCTCTAGACTCGATTTGTGCACTTTTAGTGATCGGAGGCTGGAGCAGATGCCATCTATTCAATATCAACTATCTCGGAGTGAGAAAGTCAATAGAAGTCGTGTTGATCTCCGTGACAATAAAACAAACTTCTTTTGAGAGAAGCCTGAGTAGCTAGGAAAGGGTTGTGCTTCACATCACTGGGTCCATGATGAGTTGTCTTCATGATGTGTTGACCCGGTTTCTGCCTAAGTTGTATGGAGGGCTTCTTTCTTTACACCCTTTATCCTTACATTTCTTTTTCATTCTTCAACCCCTTCAATGCTTACCAAGACATCATTAATAGCACCTTGTTGTGATTGTTCCAGTGCTATCATCAGTACTTAGTCGGCATTTAGCTACGTTTACATTCTACTCCATCTTTCCTAAGGATTTCTAATCATCTATTGGATTGTCCCTTGAAAGATCCCTCCGGTTCTGGTTGGATCATATGACTTAAACCTAACCACCCTTTTGACACCAATAACGTCGTGAATTAAAGATGTTGTGGGTATTTGATCGTAACCATGAAAACCACTTTAAATTCTAACAAAGTGTTTGAAAAACATTTAACACCTTGCTAGTTTTGTCGTTTCAGAAATGCTCCCCCTTCACATGTGCATCGATAATCGAAAGTGTTTCGCACATGTAGGTAAGAGTTAAAGTGCTTGAGTCTTATATAAGATCACATTTTAATCACATTTTCTCCCCCTATCTCTAATATATAAAATCTTTTGATATTAGAGATACCAAATTTGATTAAAATATATTTTGAAAAATAGTCTTGAAAATCTTCGGGAGAAAGATGTGTTAATCTTTTGCATGAAGTTGAATTGCTCCCCCTCAAAAATTTATCCATTGGAATTGTCATTACGAGGATTTAATCCACATTAAACTTTTTGAGGATATGAGTTGTTGAACACACAATTTTTGAAAGATTTTGAATATCATTGAGAAATTCTTGAAAAAATTGTGTTCAACGCTTTTTGAAAAATCAATTCTTTTTGACGAAAAGGTTTTTCTAAAGCATAAACTTGAGTTCATAGACTTTGAATGTCTTGACGAATCCACTCAAGTGTAAGAAGATTTAACTTCTTTTGCTAAGGGAAAGAGTACAAAAGCGTACACTCCCCCGTGAATTTAGATCCGGGTTGCAATCTGAAAGTGATTACAAGCCATTGTGTTGAGCTCAAAACATGGAATGTTTTGTGACAAGCTCAACCCAAGATAGATTGCTCTACCCGTTTTTGGAAATATTGTCCAAAATAGACAATTTCCTTTAAAAAAGATAGAAATGACATGTTTTGAAGAATATTTACAACTTTCATTCGAGCTTTATGTACACACCCGTGTCGTTATTGAGCGACATTTCTAGGTACGTCCATATTATCGATACTGAAAGACATGTCGAGAAGAATATTTTTGGATTATCAAAGATTTTTTAATTTTGTATTTTGCTTTTTGATTAATATTTACAGGTAGATGTTTGATAGATGAATCAAGCAGGCTTCTTTTCCAGAACCTCCAGTTCTGCTGGAGTCAAACATCTCATACCAATTTGCCTAACTAGATATGAAAACCTCTCTTTTGACAGAGCTTTTGTAACAAGTCAGCTAATTGGTAATCAGTTCCAACAAAGTATAATTCAACAATACCCTTTACAACTTGTTCCTTAATGAAGTGATATCTGACATCGATGTGCTTCGTGCGGGAATGTTGTACCGGGTTGCAGGAGATGGCTATGGCTGACTTTGAGTCACAGTACATAGGTACTTTATCAAAGTGGAAGCCATAATCCGTGAGTTGTGTTCTCATCCAAAGAACTTGAGCACAACACGCAGATAGAGACACATACTCCGCTTCGGCTGATGACAGTGACGTGCAATCCTGCTTCTTGGAAGACCATCCCACAAGCTTTTCTTGTCCTAGAAATTGTACACCACCAGAAGTACATTTACGTGTATCAAGACACCCTGCATGATCAGAATCTGAATAGGCTGTTAGAAAGAAACCGGTTTCCCTCGGATACCAGAGTCCCATGTGAATGGTATTCTTAAGGTACCGAAAGATCCGTTTAACCTCCTTGAGGTGCTTTTCAGTGGGTCGTGCTTGATATCGTGCACAATAACACGTAGCATGATGAATATCAGGTCTGGTTGTTGTTAAGTACATGAGGGACCAGATCATGGAACGATATCTCGTTTGATCTATGGGTAATCCCTCCAAATCAGCATCTAGGGATGTGGTTGATAATGGTATCCCAACGGGGTCACATGATGTCATACCATGCTTTTTGATTATCTCTTGACAATACTTAGCTTGGTTAATGAAGATACCACTTGGGGATTGGTGAACTTGAATTCATAGAAAGAATTTTAGTTCGCCCATCATAGACATTTCAAATCTGTTATGCATTACTTTTTCAAACCATTTTGAAAGTTTTGGGTTTGTAGACCCAAAAATAATGTCATCAACATAAATCTGCACAAGCAAAATGTCATCCCCATATTTATAAGTGAACAAAGTTAGATCAATGGAACCTTTTGAGAAACCTTTGGAGACTAGAAATTTCGAGAGCTCGTCGTACCACGCCCTTGGAGCTTGCTTGAGTCCATAAATTGCTTTGTGGAGACGATACAACTTGTCAGGATAATGAGGGTTGACGAATCCTTCCGGCTGTGTGACATAGACTTCTTCCTTCAAAGGACCGTTAAGAAACACCGTCTTTACGTCCATTTGATAGACAATGAATCCCTTATGTGCAGCATAAGCAAGAAAAATCCTGACCGCTTCCATTCGAGCTACTGGTGCAAATGATTCTTCAAAATCAATACCCTCTTTCTGTCCATACCCTTTAGCCACTAGCCTAGATTTATTCTTGATGATCGTGTTCTCTTCATCCATCTTGTTTCTCCAGATCCATCGAAGATTTAATGGTGTTACATCGTATGGTCTGTCAAAAAGTTCCCAGACATTAAGTCTTTCAAACTGTTGAAGTTCATCCGTCATCGATTCAATCCAAGCATGATAAGCCATGGCTTCTTTGATGTTTTTTGGTTCGGCTGAACTCACGGCGAGTGCGAACATACAAACATCACCATCGGTGTGAAGTTGTCGTCTTGTACGAACGGGCTGTGAAGGGTTTCCAATTACATGAACCAAAGGATGATCTCTAGTCCAATGATGTGTTGAAGGATGTCGTTGATAGAACGTATGCATATTTGACGGATCAACATGGCGAGTAGAAGACTCTCCAGTTTCGTGTACCGGTGTACCGAATGGGTTAATAAATTCGTCTTCGTCAGATAATGCATTGTCTGCTTGATTTGTGTTCTCTGGAGCAATGACAGTAGTTGTGGATGTTGTCGGATCGATTGTTGAAGTGATATTCTGAGGAGGTAAATCTGCAGCAACCCGTGTTGAAGTAGATGAAGTTGTATCCGGTTGTTGACGATGATCGGTATCATCATTCTTATCATGAGTGACAGCGGAAGACTTCGATACAACCTGTTTCTCCCCCGTGAAATATTCATCATACATTGATCCATATAACATCTCCAACTCTTCAATGGTCGTGTCGACTGTCATATCAGCTCTAGGAACATTTTCTGGAACCAGCGTTGAACTTGACGTTCATTGATGTGGTCTTGAGTTCCGAGTTCCGTGCGGTTGTGAACGAAAGTCGTTTGTCGTTGTGGGTCGGGACTTAAACTGTTTTGTTCAAGTGCCATTTCTTGTAATTCATCAAATCGTATGCGAATAGTCTCGACTATCAATTTTGTTCTCTTGTTGTACACTCTATATCCCATAGACTGAGTCGCATATCCCACAAGAATACATGCATCACCTTTCTCTTTCATCTTATCCAAATTTTCACCATCTCGAATAATGTAACAAGTACATCCAAAAACATGAAGGTGTTTGAGTGAAGGTTTTCGATCATGAATTATGTGATATGGTGTTTTTTCGTGTCTTGGGATAATTAAGGAGCGGTTTTGTGTGTAGCATGCGGTTGACACGGCTTCGGCCCAAAAGTACAGAGGAAGCTTTGAAGCGGATAATAATGTTCGAGCAGCTTCAACCAAAGTACGGTTTCGTCTTTCAACAACGCCGTTTTGTTCGGGTGTTCGAGCAATAGATGTTTCATGTTCAATCCCTTCGGCTTCAAAATACTTTCTCAGATTTGAATTCAAAAATTCTGTACCTTTGTCTGTACGAACCACTTTAACTTGAGCTTGAAGACCACGTTGTATCAATTTAAGAAAGCTGATGAGAACGTCGGGTGTTTCATCCTTGGACCTCAAGAAGTGAGTCCATGTGTACCTTGAGTAATCATCGACTATTACCAGAATATATTTCTTTCCATTGATACTCTGAACACGCATGGGACCACACAGATCCATGTGAAGAAGATCTAACCGTCCTTTAGAGCTTGGTGTGGTCTTTGTTTTGAAGCTACTTCGTTTAGCTTTACAAAGTTCACAAGAAGAACAAAGATGATCTTTGATGAATTTCAAGCTTGGAAGGCCTCTCACAATATCTTTCTTGGAAAGCAAGTTAATGGTATCAAAGTTGAGATGAGAAAGACGTTGATGCCATAACCATGCCTGAGTCGTTGAAGCTTTAGCCATGAAGCAAATTGGAGTTGATGAAGTTGTGTCTTGAAGTGAAATTGTGTAATGATCAGTACCCCGTGTACCGGTAAGTAAGTCATTCCCATCATAATCACGAACAAAACATGTCTTCTTTCTGAAAGCAACTTCCAAATCCGCATCACAGAATTGACCAACCGAGATAAGATTGTGATTGAGCCCTTCGACGTAGTATACCCTTTTAATCGTGATATTCCCCTGAACCAAATCTCCATATCCTAGGATCGGTGCAAATTGATCATTTCCGAATCGGACCGTACCCAGGAACTTCTCCACGAAGTTAATTAGAAGCTTGAGATTCCCCGTCATGTGCTTCGTGCATCCGGAGTCCAGTATGAAGAGAATTATTTGTATTACCTGCAGAAGAGTTAGAACACGATGGAGCATTTGCTAAATTGGATACCACAGTAGTTGTGATAATAGAATCATTAGTGTCCTTATCAACATTTAAAGGCAAACTAACACTCGTTTTCACATTTTCTGTCCTAGCTTTCGGCATCCATTTATATCCGGGAGGACATTGATTAGCAAACCACCATTTCCAAGACTTGCTAGCAGACTCATATAATTCCTTAATTTTGCTTCTAAGATTCTTAGTGGTGGAGTCTGATGCATTACTTTTCTTAGTGGGGGTTGCACCATAATGGTTCACTTTGCGTTTCGGTTTACTAGCTCTAATAGGCATTGCAACTTGCTTCTTAGTTCTAGTATCTATGCCTTCGACTTTACTCATAGCACACATAGAATGATTAGCATTAGCACACTTTCCTCATTTGACACAAACAAATTTCACATTCATAGCATTCAAATCATTCACAGCATTCAAATCGTCATTACATGCGATTACAGACTTTTTATTCTTAAAAACGTTCAAATTCCTAGGGTGTTCTTCTACTTCCTTCATCTTCCCTTGATTCTTGTGTTTCCAGACCTTATCATTCACTTGAGTGCGCTTAAGCTGACGCCGGCTAACACTAGTAGTGGTAACTATTCCTGTAGTAGAAGACACACGAATATTAGTGTTTCTAGAAGTCTGAGGCGAGTGAGTATCTTTTTTTGTGGGCTTAGTGGGCATTCTATACATCCCTGGTTTAATCACATTATTGTGCTTATCTCTTGGTGCTATAGGATTCCTTATGGGTTGATTCTGTGGTAACCTTTCCTTTCCATCCATCTTGGGGGCAAACACAGGTTTTGCAAACGAGGAATTTGATAAAGCAGATGGTTTTCCCAAGATAGAGGATCTATTTACTTTAGAGGCATTGGGTTGTCTAACAACAGATTTCTTAATGCTAGGTTCCACGATTTTCCCACCCATTTTAGCAACGAGTTTCTGCAACTCTGCTATCGCTCTGTCCCTGTCTTGTAATTGAGCTTTCAACCCTTTAATTTCAAAATTCTGTTCATTCATTTCTCGAACTGTTTGGGAAAGTTTTTCTTGCAATTTATTATCATGTGGAAAACTACCAACGTCTTTTTGCAAAGCAAGTTCAAGTGAATGACAATGTTTATGAAGGAAATCAGTTTTGTGTTGAAGTAACTCAAAAGCCTTTTTGTCAACATTTTCTTTACGTTTCGAAAGCTCAATTTCAAGACGTTCACATTCTTTGATCTTATCAAGATATTGGCATGCAACTTCAGAATATTCATCAATATCAGCACAAGATGTAAAATAAGCACACATAACATCTTTAGAAACGCATTCTTGCAAGAGTAAATCATATTCATCTGAGAAATCAAATTTCTCCATTTGAAGATCATCAATGTGTTTCTCAAGAGATTCAACATATTTTAAATCATCATACATTTCAGTCCGAATGAACTCCTCAAGTTGAAGAACAGTTTCTTTAATCAACGCCGTGTTTGGAATTAAGAGTTCTTTCACAAGCAAGGTAATATCTTGAGGAATCGGGCGTGTCCACTCAGCATTTTCACGTTTTGCCCAATCTCTTTCAACAATAGATTTAACATTATCTATGTGGTGTTTAAGAATACCTAATGTTTTCCTACTCTTGCTTTTAGATTCATCTAGAGGGAGGTAGTTTATGTATTTGTAAACATTAGATTTCTTAGGGGCAAATGCTTTCTTCCATTGAATTCTCTTTTGTTTGCATTCTAGAAACACTTCCTCACGAGTTTTCTGAGTTTGTTTGTTGAAAAGACCATAGAGACTATTCTCATAAGCATAATTATATGGTTTTACAAACTCCTTATTGACAAGAGGTTGACTATCATCATCCCAAAGGGCAGTTTCTTCACTATCGGCACTAACAGGCATGCAATCAAGATTGGTCCTTTCAGTCTCATCAAGATAAAGACGCAGGTTCGCAGCTTGAGCTTTGGCAAGGTACTCAGGACTTGCAAAGCTAGCTTGACCCTTAAACATCGATGGAGGTGCTAGCATTCTTACGGATTGAATAGAATCATGCGTTTTATAAACAACTTTCTTCAAAAATTCGACTTGTTCTTCTAATTTCGTTACTTTTTCAGTTTCTTTATCGTATCGACTATTGAAGTCTTGTTCAAACGCATCTACCTCTTGTTTCTTATCCTCAAGAATTTTAGCAGAATCGGTAGTGGTCATAGAGAGCTTTTGTTCAAGTTCATTAACTTTGGTTTTGGCAAGGTACGTTTTTTGGCGTTCATCCATTAAGAAAACAATATATTGACGCTTCTCTTTTGCTAATAACTCAAGAGTTGTATTATATTTGTTTTCAAAATCGTCCTTTTGACTTTTTAACGCACTTCCCTTGTACCCCTCAAGCTCTTTGGTTTTCTGAAGGAGCTCATCTCTATAGCTTTCAGTCATCTCATTAGATTTGATAAGAGCAGCTTTGCATTCTTCAAAACTTTGAGTGAGCCTAGCGTTTGCCTTCTTTAATTGCTTTTGACTCTTTTTATTTTTCAGTGACATCTTTTTGTAAAGTAGCAATTAAATTAGCAAGCGCAATACGTTCCTCTTCATCATATTCATTTGCATGTTGATCATCCTCAGACTCATTATTGCACATGTCTGATGAATCGGGTGTGGTATTACTATCAACCGTTTCCATCATACACGTGTCATTAATGGCATTGGGTAGATCACTATGCTTAGGAATATCACCAAACACATTATATTCATCAGTAGTGTGTACCTTATCGATTGGCTCAGTGTCAAAGATAGGGCCATTGTCCTCTTCAGTGACTTTGAGAACTTCTTCAACCTTTGCCATGTACGAGTAATGTGCATCAAGCTCTTGATCAGAATCTTCATCAGCAGTATCATCAAGCATTGCTCCTTCCTCAGCTGACAATTTAACCCCTGCTTCCATCTTCTTGCATAGCAACATCTTTTCCTTGTGATAGCTGGAGTCTCTAACCCTTTTCGGCTTCCTGCATTCCTTTGCCATATGCCCATAACCTTGGCAATTAAAACATTGAATCCCATTCTGCTGAACCACTTGACTTCCAACCGTTTCCCTATTCCCAGTAGCAGCAACAATCCTCTGAGTATCATACTTGGCAGTTTGTCGATCATACCTTGCAGAACCCTCAACATGCGTTGGATTATGTCGATCATACCTAGAAGGACTTTCACCACATCGACGTGTGTCATACCTTGGAGGACTCTCAACATATCGGTTCTTTGTGTTAGATGAAGTACGAAGATTGTTGTTGGTGGTTTTGTAGATTTTCTTGTAAGTCTTCATTATGAAAGAAATTTGTTGTTTCATCTCTCGGTTCTTTTGAGCTTGGTCTTCATCACTATCTTCTTCACATGATGACTCAGATGGTGGTGATGGTGCTCATGGCACTTTACCTCGAGATTTTGTGGATGATGAAGACTTAGATGATGTGGAAGATCGTGGTGAAGATGATGTAGTGGAATATGACTTAGGAGCACGAGAGTTATGACCTTGAACATGTTGAGTTGTAGTCACTAAAGCAAGTTGATTAGCCGTCTTGGCAATACGTTCAGCTCGAATCTCATTTGCTTCATTCTGAAATTGCTTCAAGATATCAAAGAGTCGATGATATGAGACCTCGTCTAACTTTTCTTGTTGTTTCACCAAAGTGACGAACCGTGTCCACTCGGGTTGAAGTTATTGAAGAAATTGAACATTGACTTGCATGGTGGAGACTTGCAGATTATTTCTTGTCATGTCATTCATCATCTTATAAAACCTGGAGTAGTAAGAGTCAATTGATTCTCCATCCCTTGAAGTAAACTTGCCAAAATTCCAAAACAAGTTTGTTTTGACATCTTGTTTGTTGAGTGATTCTCCTTGTTGCAAGCGTTCAATAGCAGTCCACATTTCATGTGCTGTAGGGCATGCATCAACCATGGAATAAATGTCATCTCCAATCCCACTTAGAACCATATGGATGACTTCCTTCTCCGCATCATGCCAAGCACAATTTTCAGGTGTGAGATCAGCTCTTGTTTCATCACGTTCACTTGCAGGTATTGGATCAGTAGTATTTGTGGCTGCTCTTGGAGGAATTGAGATCTTCTTGAATATATATGGTCCATGAGTAATACATTTCCTCAAGGCATCACCATTAGGTCTTGTGTCAATGTATCGTATGAAACGTGATTTCCATTGAGCATACCGACCAGATACAAGCATTGGTGGTCTCTCTTTGTTACCCGCCACCATTATGTTGTTGTTCGTCACGCGATATTCGGCAGTAGAATCCATCTCAATATTCTCTGAAATGATGAAGTGAATATGGATCTTAAGTAGATTTGTTGTGATTGTTGTTGTGGTTTAAATTCCAAAAATTGTAATTTTTCTCCAGTCCGACAATAAATTCTCCAGTCTGACAAAAACGGTAGACCAAAAAATTTTGTATCACCAAATTTTGAAATTGAGCTAGAAATGTCCTAAAACTAGTATGGAAATTTTTTTTTTTTTGATCTTCGTGGAAACGATATTCCGAAACTAGTCTAGATGGTGGCTAAGTCTAAAAAATACTCAAACAAAATTTAGCAAAACACATCATCAGAATGTCGTCGGAATCACTTATCGGAATACAATCGGAATCCCTTCGTCGGAATGATGTCGGAATGTCCTAATCGGAATGCAATCGGAATCCGTTGTCGGAATGATGTCGGAATGACCTAATCGGAATGCAATCGGAATACCTTGTCGGAATGATGTCAGAAAGACCTTGTCGGAATACAAACGGAATACCTTGTCGGAATGATGTCAGAAAGACCTTGTCGGAATACCAAATCGGAATGCAATCGGAATTTTTTTAGTCTAGTCGGAATGATGATCGGAAAAGCTGGTCGGAATGATTAAACCCTTTTCTGATGCGAGTGATCGGAATCACTAATCCCTTTTCCGATTGCACTGATCGAAATAATAGCACTGTTACGAGATTTTGAGGTAAAAAAATGATATTTTAGACAAGAAATCCGTGATTAGAACCAACCAAATGCGACCAAATCCCTACCACAGCTATGTAGAAGATTTATATCAAGATTTAGAGCATAGAAAACACAAAAAAAATCTTGAATTCGAGATGATTATAAGAGAAAATCACACGAACCAAGTAAAATCAACAACGAATCACAAAACTACCCCATGGCGATTGATACCAATTGTTGTCCCATATATTTGTGATGATTAAGCAATGAAGAAAGAAAGAAAAATAGATGAAGAAGAGATGACTTCCTAGAGAGAGAAAGTAGTGAGAAAAAGTAGAGAGGAGGAGAGGATTAACATTTGGAATATTAGATTAGAAGTGAGAAAAATGAACAACCAACCCTCCTAACATGCTAGGAGGGTAGTATATATAGTCCACCCACATGCGGGATTTAATGGGCTATATATTAGACCAGGCTTGTCTTTTGGACTTAAATTAGTTTAAATCCAAGCCCGTAAACCACGACTAATTACCTACCTATTACAACGTTCTAACTAATGTTACAATAATAACCTATGACCGAGCATTCTTGTTTGACTCAATATTTTGAGGCTAACACGGGTTCATCTGATGAGTGCCTATAAATACCAACCTTGTCCAAGCTTAAACCTTACCTTCTCTATCTTTTCTCTCTATAATCTCTGCACATATACTAACTCTCTAATATCTCTTGTTTACTCTCTTCTTACTTGTGATTTAGATCCTTGTTCGTTTCAAGATTGGTAGCGAAAAAATCAATTCTAAGCTTTGATCCTTCAAGGCTTCACTTTGTGTGAATGTGATAAGTGTTACCTACACAATCATCATTCTTGTACCCGTTCATTCATATACTTGTATAATAGTGTGGTTGGTGTTGTAAACCACAAGTGTATAGTGTACAAGGCATTCTTGTGCCTTTGTAAGAACATGACATTCTATCTTAGGTGTCGTTAAAGATTGTAAGCTTAAGTGTGAAGGTTTCTCCACCGGTGTAAAGGAGATTCATTTACTAGTGAAGTAGAACTCTCGAGTGGATACTCGAGGAGTGGAAGTAGGGGAAAGATAAGTGAGATCTTTCTAGGCCGAACTGTTATAAATCATTGTGTATTGTGGTTTGTTTCTTTATTACTTCAAGGCTACTACTTTGTTAATTTACACTTCGTCTATATCTATTCACGATCACGAAAAAGTTACAAAGTAATTAAAACTAATCGGTAAAAACTATTCACCCCCTCTTCCAGTTTTCTACAATTGGTATCAAGAGATACGTACTTAAAATCTTTAATGTATATTGTACTTTAAAACTTGAATCGATCCATGTTTTCTGAAAATTACAAAGAAGTGAAATCTGTGCAAAGACCACCACTCATTGAAACCGACGGTTTTATTTGTTGGAAAAATTGTTTTGAAACATATGTGAAGTCTAAGTATATAGACCTTTGGTATATAATCATTGGAGGTGATTATGCACCAAAGTTTAGAAATCTCACCACTAACCAATTTGAATCGGTTCCACGCGAAAAGCAAACCGTTGATCAAAAGAAAATCATGCTTTACAATGCTATACCTAAAAAGGAGTATGAAAGAATATTTATGTGTCAAACCGCCAAAGAAATTTGGCACTTACTTATAGTCACACATCCAGGAAACTCACAAGTCAAGGATAATAAGATTGATCTACTTGTTCAACACTACGAACAATTTTATATAATTGAAGAAGAGTCAATTGATGTGGGATTTGCTCGGTTTAGCACTATTATAACATGACTTATAGCACTTGACGAGTCTTTCTACAACAAGAACTTTGTCAGGAAATTTCTAAGGGCCCTCCATCCAAAATGACGAGACGACGATTGAAGAATCTAAAGATCTCACAAGCTTGTCACTAGACGAACTCATCGGGAACCTCAAGGTATACGAAATGGTGATGGAAAAAGACTCCAAAATCATCAAAGGAAAGAAATAAAAACAAAGGTAACTAGCATTGAAAGATCGAGTTGAATCTAGTGATGATGAAGAGTCCGATAGCGATGACGAAGAATATGCCATGGCCGTACGTGACTTCAAGAATGTATTTAAAAGACGGGGAAGACTTGTAAGGAAACCACTCGACCATAAGAAAACATCTCGAAATTCCTTTGACATAAAAAGGACAAGGATGAAAGAAAATGTTTCCAATGGTGTGATCCAAATCACTTCATTAGTAATTATCCAAAGGCAAAGCCAAAGACGCAAAGAGCTTTCATAAGTGGAGCATGGGACGCTAGTGATGATGAAGGTGATGAATCCAAAACGGAAGATCTAACACTTATGCCACACGAAACAAATGAGGTACGACTCCTCTTAGAATTCCTCCTCACTAGATGATGACACATTACAAATTTACTATAACAAATTGTGTGAGTTAAGCCTTAAAATCATAAACAAAAATAAACCTTTAAAAGCTAAGAATGGAAGTTTAGTAAACGAAGTTTATGAGTTAAAGGATAAATTAAAAAGACTAAAAAAAGTTAAATTACCTAAAGATGAATGTGAAAAGTGTCAAGAGCTAAACATTGAAATTAAGAAACTTAAAACTAGTCAAGAGGCGTTAACAAAACAAAGTCTAAAATTTGCAAAATTTAGCAAAAATGAAAATTGCAAGGATGAAATGCTCAACTATCAAAGAGATAGCAAGGATGAAACAGGGTTGGGGGTTGAGAAACAAAATGTAGCTTCTAGCTCAAAGACACCACCACAAAATGACACAAACAACATTTCAAAAAATGCAGTTAGAGAAGACCACAAAACCCGTCGAACCCCTCTGCACAAGGGTCCGACACCCTGCAAGGGGTCCGTGGGTCTGACAGATGAACAAAGAGATAATCATGTCGAATTCGTAGTTGTGTCCAGATAACCTAAACCATTCAATTCGGAAAGATATAACACAAGTTTTAGATACATTGAAAGAAATGCTAGAGATAGTAACATACAAACTCGACCTAAACCTTCTTACCCGAAATGCCCATTTCCAAAAATCAACCAAAGTGTCTAGGAAAATATAAGTCAAGTACCCTTCAACTATGACTACCAAAATCAGTTTTCAATGGGAAACTTGGTACCTTGGGATGTATTTGGCAAGACTCCAATCGAGATTGCCATGAGAAGTATGTTTAACCCAAACGGACCCATGAGATGATTTGGACCAAACGTTTGAGTTTCAAATTGTGTAGGTATGCTTGAAGGTTGGACTTGAACCGGATGAATGGTTCAAGGACAGCAGATGTTCAAGACATACGCCGGGTAATAGAAATCTTTTTAGCAACTACACATTAACGGACGGAGGTAATGTTATTTTTGGTGGCAACGTCAAAAGCAAAATCATCGACAAAGGTATGATTTCAAATGACCATATCCCCATAGATAATGTTGCTCAAGACGAAAACTTAGGATTTAATATACTTAACATTAGTCAACTTTGTTGTAACAAATGCAAAGCCCTGTTCGAAAAAAATGGTAGTAAAATACTAAAAGACAGAATAAACAATAGCAAAAGGAATATGGAAAACTAACATATATGTGATGAAGTTTGACTCATCAAAAGACGCTATTTGTTTGACCACTATAGATGACACCTCGACCCTTTGACATATGCGTCTTGGTCATATCAACATGGGTCTTTAACAATCTTTGGCTAACAAAGATCTTGTTAGAAACTTACCAAAATTAAAATTTGATCAACATTTTTGTGATGCATGTAAAATTGGAAAACAAACACACGCAAGTCATAAGGCTAAAAATGTTGTCACCACGACTAAGTGTCTAGAACTCTTACATATTGATTTGTTTGGACCATCCGTAGTATAAAGTTTCAGAGGTAATTTTTATACCTTAGTTATCGTGGATGACTACTCAAGATTGACTTGGACAAAGTTTTTGAAAACTAAAAACGAAGTCTTTGACCATTTTGAGATTCTAAGTAAGAAAATTTAAAATCAATTAAATTTCCGAATTATGTCAATTCGAATGGATCATGTTCGGGATTTTGACAATGAAGTGCAATTCGGAGCCTTCTGTGACACCAAGGGTATCGCTCATAATTTATCGGCTCCAAGAACACCTCGATCAAACGGGGTAGTTGAACACAAAAATAGAACACTTCAAGGAATGAGTAGAACAATGTTAAATGAGTCAAACATGCCTAAAACGTTTTGGTGTCATGCGGTTGATACCCCAACTTATATTTTAAATCAGGTTTTTATTAGACCATTTCTAGATAAAACGCCGTTTACAAAATATTAAAAGAAAGAAAACCGACCATTGCATATTTTAGAATGTTTAGAAGTAAATGTTTTATTCTTAACACTAAGGACTATCTCACTAAGTTCGACCCAAATTCGTACGAAGGAGTATCTCAGATATACCCAAAATATCAAAGCTTACATCGTGTTAAATAAACAAAACATGTGTGTCGAGGAATCGTTGAACATAACCTTCGACGAAAGACCACCTCCCTCTAGAACGTCACTTTTCGTAGATGATGATCTAGTTGAAGGCCAAACCAATAACCACCAAATTAATCTTAAAAAAGACAAGGGAAATGAACCATTAAAAATTGAACCCTTAAACAACAAAGAATCAAAAGGACATTCTTTAGAAAATGTCATTGGTGAGTTAAATAAATGAATATTAAGATCACAAGCTCAAAATGAAAGTAATTTTTTTGTTTCGTGTCTCAAATAGAACCTAAAAATATTGATGAAGCTATTATTGATGAAAGTTGGGTCTTTGCTATGCAAGAAGAATTAAATCAATTTGTGATAAATGACGTTTGGTATTTGGTACCAAGACCTAAAAATCAAATGGTAATTGGAACAAAATGGGTCTTTCAAAATAAACTAGATGAAAATGGTGTAGTATCGAGAAAAAAGGCTAGGATTGTTGCTCAAGGATACAATCAACAAGAAGGTATAGATTATCATGAAACCTATGCCCTAGTTGCTCGTCTTGAGTCCATAAAAATTCTACTTGCTTATGTTTATGCTCATGATTTCAAACTCTGTCAATTGGATATTAAAAGTGAATTCCTAAATGGTTTCATAAATGAGGAAGTGTATGTCGCACAACCTCCCGGTTTTGAAGAATTTGAAAAACCTAATCATGTTTACAAACTCAAAAAGGCTGTATATGGTCTAAAGCAAGCACCCAAGGCATGGTATGACCGACTTACGTCATTTGTACTTAAACATAAATACACAATGGGTCTAGTGGACAATATGTTGTTCACTAAGAAAAAGGGGTCACATATAATTATCATCCAAATATATGTTGATGACATTGTTTTTTGGTCTACATGTTAAGAACTTTGTGATGAATTTTCTAAAATCATGCATGACGAATTTGAAATGAGTATGATGCGTGAACTTAATTTTTATAAAATCATACATAAAATAAATGTTGTAGATCTATGTAACCCTTGGATTATCTTAACTTATGGAAGTGATGTAAAGAGAGAGAGAGAAAAATGAACTCTAGAGAGAGAAACTAGAGAGATAAAGGAAAAGTGTAAAATAACATTGATGAGAAAAAGGTATTTACAAGGTTTATATACTCATGCCCATAAGATGGACATGGGCCAACCCAAGCCATGCCCATAAGTGGTCTTGTCCTGGTTTACTATTCGTGATATCACCTCTAACTACGAGCTCGAATACTACTATTGTTGGAGTGACCGATCCATTTTAAATACGTAAAAACGTATTTCCAACAATCTCCCCCTAAGGGAGGTCACTCCAAGTTACAAAGTCCTAAATCTAGCTTATAATGCTTGTGCTTAGTCATGAGCTCGTAGTCCCTAGCTAGACAGGCTAGTTGTGGTGTGACCGAGACTTTCTGAGGAATTTCGTATTTCCAACAATCTCCCCCTAAGGGAGGTCACACCATTTTACAAAATCTTAAACCTAGCACACTATGCTTAAGTCTTTGATCTTGTACTTACAAACTTCATTTATTTGCTTGTGAATATGCTGACGTGATCTTTAACTTTAGGCTTGGAGCAGGTTTTCTTGACCTTGATTTGTATGTGATAATACGAGCTTCTTGAGATCATCTTCACGTGCGACCTATGCCTTCTTGTGATAATTTCTTCCTCGTGAATTCATGTCCCACACACTTATACTTTGTTGAATTCTTGAAAGCTTTAGAGTTTGATACAACAAAATACTTTATGTTGAGCTTTCTTGATTTTGCTTAAATATTTGGTTCGGAAAGTACAAGTATGTGAGGACGACTTATTCTGGTACACCGCAACGCCACCGTCTTCAAATGAAGCAACATAAGTAGACACGAATGAAATAGATTAGAACATTTCATTCTAATTTGGTAGCATTTTACCTCCGACCGGTGAAGACCGTTGGACGATATTAAATATTGTACCTGTGGCAGGTAGTTTCATTTAAGTAACTCCTTGACAGAATTTCGCGGGATAACCTGTTCTCTTTACTCGACCGTCTTTATGCAGACTGCGAACATAAAGAGTGAATCATTTGGATAAATTTATCCTCATGATTGAAGCCGTTAATTCATTTTCCTGGAACAAGTGAAATTCAGCTAAGAATCACCCCATCGTTGCTTTCCAGTTGTCACGAGCTTGATTCATATAGAATCTTGCTTGTCAGGTACAACAGTGCTGTTTGATGTTGACATTGGAAGGATTTCCACTCATCACTGTGAACACTAAATAATGTCACCCTGAGTGTTCTGGCAAGATCACTTGGATGTTGCGTAGAGGCCTAGAAACAAGTTCGAACTCATTTAAAAATCAAACCATCGTTTCTTTCTAGTTATCACAAGTTTGTTTCTTAAAGAACCGCACGTGTCACCTACCATGAGCTTGTTTGATGTTGGCTCGAGTAGGATTTCCATCTTCATTGTAATACTTTTGTATCACTCGGATGTTCTGGAAATATTGCAAGAATATTGCGTAGGACTCATAAAATCTTTTTTACTTTTCACATTGTGTGAAGAAGCAAGGAATAATTGGAAAGTGTCTTAATGAGACTTTTGATGATCTCGAGGATCTATACTCAATAGTGCGTTTTGATTTAGTAATCGGAGGCTGGAGAGGATTGCCACCTTTTCAATATCAATTTATTCGGAGTGAATAAACCGATAGCTAACGTATTTAACTCCGTGACATTAAAACAAATATCTTTTGAGAGATATTCAAATTAGCTGGGAAGGGTTGTGCATTACATCATTTGGTGCATGATGCCTTGTCTTTAATATCGAGCATCATAAAAATGATCCCGAAAACATATGAATTAACCATGTTTCTGTCTAGGTTGTAAGTAGGGCTTCTTTCTTTTCGCCCTTTATCTTTACAATTCATTTTCATTCTTCAACCCCTTCAATGCTTACCAATACGTCATCACTAGAACCTTGTTGTGATTGTTCTAGTGCTAGCTTAAGTACTTGGTCGACATTCAGCTACGTTCACAATATATCCCTATCTTTCCTAAGGACTACTATTTCTAGCTATGGAATGTCCTTGGGAAGATTCCTCCGGTTCTAGAAGAATCATTTGGACTTATGCCTATCCTAACATACTTAATATATGCCTCGATATTCGAAAAACTTCCTTGAGTTACCAAATCCATTTGCTCCGCCTTAATATATGCCTTATTAGAAAACATTTTGCATATGTTGGGTAAAGCCCGCACATTGAATAAAAGCATTATTTTAAATAATCACATATTAAATCACATTTTCTCCCCCTATAAAAAATATTAACCCAGTTGATATATTTGATATCAATTGATTTAATGAAATTTTTAACAAAATTTGGGGAGAGAAACAAAAATCCAGTTATCAATATGACTGTCATAAGCTCCCCCTCAAACTGATGAGGGATAACATGTAGTGTTTAAGCATGTGATTTTGAAAGATTTTGAATTTGATGAAGAATTCTTGAAAAATTCATACTCAAACACATCATATGCCATATGATAAGTAATGATTTTCACAAGCCTCCACTAAAAAAATGAGGGATTATATGTAGTGTTTGAGTATGCGATTTTGAAAATTTTTGAATTTATTGAAAAATTCACGAAAAATTCATACTTAAACACTTCATATGCAATATCATAAGTCTAGATCATAAATTCACACTTGTAACAATTATGAGGTTTGACCTGATAGATGAGAACATCATATGATCGAGTCATGTGGTTCTTTGTAGCAGCTATAGGTCTTCCCTGTAATGTCTTGATAGAAGTTGTCATAGCTTCCCCCTAAATCAACAATCCTTTCAAGAGTACATCAAGCAGTCTTAATGTATGAAGCCTAAATATATGAATTACACAATTGATCCTTTCAAGAATTGATGTCGCAACATGTGACAATTCTCAAATTTCACTTATGTGTTATAAGTTATAACTTGGTATGATAAACTGCTTCTCAAAACCTGAACTGCCATTACAGCATATTCCTATATGTTGTCAACATAATGTATATATCAAGTAAGATCTAAAAGTGATCTAATAAGTTCAATATTGATAAGAACATCTCACGTATAACTATGATGCCCTAAATTCCTTTATACACACTAGAATTCCTATAAATGAGTTATAAACTCAAGAATGGTAAACTATGAATGGAGAATACATATGAATAAGTGATTAAGGATTATAAACAAATTTTAAACTATACTTTGAAGACATAACAATACCTAAGAATGGCAAGAAAAAACCATACAAAGCTAAGTACAAGTAATTGTACATAATAGTCTAGATCACCGCCTAGAAATCCTTGGTAAACAGTATTTCAAGCAATGTAATTACATAATATCTATGTACAAGTATCAAAAACAATATACTAATTATAATATATCATATAAAGGAAAGTTAATTGGTCACAAAATACTAATATTCACCAATCTAAAGCTAAATACAAGTTAAGACCTGGTAACCAAGATTAGCATACAAAATCCATTATACATTAAATTAGAGTCTAATATTTTTCCATAAATTATAAAACTCAACTATATATCATATTTAGAATATACATTTATTTCAAGATAACTTACAAGTTGGTAAAGCATAAGGTACAGGTTATCAAAGCATAGGATCTTAAGCTCCCATAATTATCCATAGAGTATGATTAACCTATTCAAACCCTTAAACTAAGAATGTAGAATCCTTAGAAGTTATAAACAAACTATATAAGACCTAGAGTAAGTTTTTATAAAGGTACAAACACTAATTACCCAAGATAGAAAGTCATTAGGATTAATGACCTAAAAACCCCTATATTAAGAAATCTTCATAGAATCACTACCTAGTCTTTTTGGACAAGTCTATAAATATTTATAAGACTTCATTAAGGTTATAAGATTATGTTAGGACAATGTAAAAGTACCCTAATGCACAAGCTACAAGATTTCAATGCATGGCTTCTAAATTAGGTCAAAATGGGTATTTTCACCCTTTGGACATGTTTACTTAGAATAACTTAATGAAACCAATGTAGGGACTTCATGAACACATTGAGGACAATGTAGGATGTATAAAATGATTTTACATCAGTAGCTAATTGAAGGATAATCACTTTACTTAACCATAAATCATTAGAATGTATATATCAAACCTTTGTTAAACTTCAAAACAAAGACCCAAACTACTTAATTACAATGTACATACCCTAAATAAACCCTAATCCATCACTAATCACATTCCTTAACCCTTAATCAGCAAAATCACAAAGTATAAAGTTACAAGCCCTAATATTGGATCCGGCTAGGTTTTCCCTCCAAAAACACATTCAAACGACTTACCACCCTTATTCAAACATTCAAAACAAAGTATCTAAGATATTTACATCCTATAGCAGCCTACAAAGTGGTGAATCACCTACTTTCTTGGTTTGTTAGAAAGGAATGATTAAAACTTTACAAAATGGTACTTTATGTTTCCTAATACCTATCCTTAAGCTCTAAGCTTCTTACACCTTGCATATCTATGTTCTTATCATCCCTTAGTCACCATAAACGTGTAAGGAACCTAGTATATCAGTAGTTAAGTTTACTTGGAGGCTAAGTGTTGAAAACTAGTATAAATAGGCATGTAAACCTTTCATTTCAACTTGCACCCTGTTTTCTCTTAACCTCCATACCCATTCTGATTTCCACTTCTATATACGTCCTACGACATGTCCTAAGACCAGAAACCAGGTCTATAAGGTAGCCATTGAAGCTCTTGAAGCTTTGATAGCAAGTAGTGTTTATAAGAAGCCATTAGGAGCCATTTTGGAGCATCCTAAGTAATTTCTGTGTTAGCTATGCTTTGATCTTGTTATAATGAATTATTAGAGTTTTTATAATTCCAAAATAATGTTAGAAATATAACCTAAAAGAAAAAAAAAGTCATTTCATCATTTTAAATGGAAGTTACAAGCTAAAAATGTCTTAAAACCCTAGTTTTGTAATTTACATTAAATAATAAGCAAAAACCTATTTCAAAAGCTATAATTCTGGAATAATGTTTTTATTATGATTATAAACTTGTTTTGAAACTTTGTTTTAATATCCTAGATCATTTGGTCCATTTTTGAGGTTGTTATGTGATTTTTACAAGTATAGGGACTAAAACTGTCATTTCTGAAACTATTTATCATTTTGGGCCAAAAGTGTCATTTTCTGAAAGTAAAAGCTATAAGAATAAATTTTGTAAAGTTTGAGGTCTTTAAAATTCAAATACTAAAACCATATACTTTAAGGGTTAAAAGTGTAATTATACCAAAGTATAACTAAAAGGGCTATTTTTGCTAATTTTGAAACTAAAGAAGATTAATTATGAATATGAGGAAGTAATGAAAGTATCATGTTTGTAGGGAACTTTGTACAAAGATGTTCCATCTCGATATTACGTTTTGACTGATTGGTTGTGTTTACGATTTATAGTGCCCTCGCTCCTCAAACGTTATAGAATGACTTCTAAGTATGATGGCCTGAATAATGGTGCTAGAATTACCACAAAATGTTAATACAAGAATATATAACCAATACTTATAAAGATTGAACATAAGATTAAAGACTTGATACTATACACAATGTATTAATCCAGGTTTTTGTGAGATCAAGTTGTTGTTTATGATACCAAGTTGTGGTTTGTATGATCAAGTTGTTTATCTGTGAATGAAATATATGTCATTATAGCTCGAATTCTATGGACATAATATGAGTTCATAGCCTCACTTTTAAATGCTTTATAAATGATTTAAAAACCCGTGAGGGGGATATATGCTAAAACTAGAATACAAGTGCTTTTTAATGATTATATGGTATGATTATTGACACTATGAATACTACTTCCATTAAGTCCCTTTTTAATCGTGAACCGCTAATCATTTCTTGAAAATGAGCGCTAATATTGTGAATAGTACTATTTTGGGGTTGACATCCCCTATCTAGGTAAGTCGCCTTGCCAGCAGCTGAAGGTTCCTACCTTGGCTAACAGATACACTTTATTTTGCTAAACTAAGGATAGTCTGGCAGGCTTCCTTATTATAAGAGCAGTTTGTTGGTTATGATATTGTCTAGCAGCGAGGTCATGGGCATAGTGCAGTATGATAACTATTTTATGTGGGTGTATAATAACGTAGCCCGAAGGATATACTTGTATTCAAAATATGTTTAACCCTATGAATTCCTTCAACTTTTGTGTTGACTTTAAGCATATATTTCATATAATTATGACTAATAACATGGAGCAGCACAAGGATAGCATGAAGAGGCACAAGCTTGAAATTATTAACCAAGATTTTGGGAACCTCATATTGTAAAACTCTAATTTTTAATGAAATATAAAGAAAGTTGATTTCATCACTCTTTTGAGTTGTTTTCTATTATTATGACTTGTGTTCTATGAAGTAATACCCCAGATCAATGTTTCGCTACATAAAGGTAAAATGGGGGTGTTACAGATTGGTACTAAGAGCCATGATTATAGAGAACAAGAATTAAAATCTTGACTATAAATACTTTTAAAATAATTTCAAGAAAGTCCTCCGTGCCAAAGCCAGTGCTGCTACAAGAATGACTGTACTGGTATTCCCCAAGATTATGTGTAAGTTTATTTGATATTATGCATAAGAGATTTCATGTTTAGATACTATGTTTATGTGTACGTAACCTACTATAAATAAGTTAGGATTTATTGACGTCCCTAGAATTAGGTATTCCTATTACCATCTTATCGGATTTGAAAGATGAGCATTCTGTAAGTATTCCTAAGAATATTTCCCATCTTCCAATGAATAATCCTTATGATACTTCATAAAATATACCCAAAGATTTGAAAATCCTAATAAACATTTTGCCTTTTGATGATAATCTCTATATGAAAGTTATACGGGCATATAAGGAAGAAACAGATTTTTGACCTCAACATCAAATTTATCCATCACCTTACCCTATAAATTTACCATTACCCATATTTTAATATTTACCTAAAAATACCTACAAGATATCCTGCCCTATTTAGAGAAATTCCTCCCTAGCATATTGAAGATATTGAAAGACATAGGAAAGGCAGAGGAGTCATACAACGAGATTAAAAGAAGTTAGAAGAAGATTTGCAGAAAAGATGAATGCATTAGACTAGAAGTTGTGAATACTTTCAACTTTATGTCTTTACTTTCATATTAACAGAGAAGCTTGTCCTGTAAGTTTATACAAGACAAGTTATTAATAAATAAAAGTTGTGTTTCTCATCTTGTCATTTCATATTTATTTTTGAGAAATAAGAAACCCCTATTTGTTGATTTTCTCATAAGTGAGTATAACTTAAATTGCGTTAATTCAAGAAGAAAGCATATACTTGATAAAGAATATAGTTTTGGAATTTTCGTTATCTTTGATGATAATGTGAATTATCAGTTGACTATAACCAACAATTTGGAATAAAAACTTAAGAAGATATATGGTATGCTTGTCTATTATATAAGACAAGTTGTTGCATATCAAATTATGTTACGATTATGCATGAGTCATATCTTTATAAATCCATTGTAAACTTTGGAACTATGTTTCATAGTTGGATTTATTATCCTCAGATATGAATGATAATAAACGTATTAAGTTTCCCCTACACCCTACCAAATAAACCCAAAAGATATACCTTGTGTTCGATAAACATTTATATGTATCCATATACATATGTGACGAATGTTTTCCGATATGAGTATACCTTAACCCTGAATATGTGAGACGAATGATTAACCATAATGTAGCTGCAATCCTGCAATTACAAATAGTAAATAAGAAGTAATATCCGAAAGACGATTCTATGATTTATTAGTTTTTAATATCCAAGGAAGAAAAGATGATATTAGTATCACCCGTTGAATTGAAGAAGCCAAAATAATCAGTTTTCTATCGTAGTAAACGTATATGGAATTGAGAAATGAAGCTTGCCATAATTGTGATATCACTTCATCAGTTATCTTGGTGGATTATTAATACTTAACCTATTAAAATAAAAGAAGTTCGTGATATCGCTTGGTTAAATTATCACTTATAAAGATGATCGAGAAGGTGAAAGGAGAATTCCGCTATCTAGCGATGAAAGGACATAACCTCGATACATAGACAAGAAGATTTCAAGAGTTAGTAAAGATTTTATTCCATATAATGATGAGGGCTTTTGTCATGAAATTTCATCAGCAAATTCTATCAGAAAACATCATCAGGGAATTTTATTAGAAGATTTTTATCAAGGAATTTTATCAAAGATTTTAAGGAAAGATTACCACTTCCAAAATCCCAATACATTGGAAAAAGTCATTAACCTTTACCCAAAGAGTTAATGAACAAGGTAATTAGGCACAATCTTGTGCAAAAATCAGAAAAATCTTAAGCGTAAACTCGGCAGTGAATGAACGTCCGTTGATTCTAGTAAACCAGAACGTAGGATTATAAATCCAACCTACGGTAAATATGATGTAAATATTCTTCTATGAGAAAATGCACTATGCATCACACAGGACTTTACACCATCTGGTATCGGATTTTCAACATAGTAGGTCGCTGGATTGGGAAATTTAAGGGGATGATAAATATGTCAACTACTAGAATATTTTTCTATACTCGTGTTATGTCAAAAAAATTTAAGTCAATGATTTACATTCTATTTATGTGAGTGAATTAGGACGCTTCTTCAGTCAAATAAATTAATTTAGATCACCAAATTTATAATTTCTTCGTTGCATAAAGTTGGACGCATCTTTATGTTAGTTAGAATTTATAAATGGACTTAAAGAGATTCGATATAAGACAAGTGTGGACTTAATAAAACGTTAGAATTCTAAGTGAGAAATTATGTGTATTACTATATTAGAAAAGTACGTCAATGTTCGTCTTAGATTTAGAATTTGGAATGTGAAGTATTCCATTCAACTTGAAGAAACTCTGAAATCCTTATATTATGCTTTTAGAAATAAAGCAGAATATTAAGTCATCCGACTTACTAGTTCAATCCGAATTTTCACCATGGAAATAAGAAAGAACAATGAGGATTTTTTTACTTCAGGTAGACATGACGCCATCTGGGTCATTGTCGATTGTTTTATTAAAAGCTGCAGGATTTATTTGTATCAAGAAAAATAATGATATAGGAACTCTGACGAGGTTATACTAGAAATAATCTGTCGACATAGAGAATCAATATCTATCACCTAAGATCGTGACGAGTGTTTCACATCTTAATCCTAAAAGTCTATACAAAATACCCGAGGGTAATATGTTATACTTATTTAAGATAAGTATACTAATGTACTAAGTGAAAGAACTATCTAGATACTAAACTACATATTCCCTGTATGTCTCATAAAGTTTGGAAGGACACTAAACATTGGTAAAATCTCTCGTATGACAATAGTTATCCTGATATACTTAAAGCAGTAGTATTCAAAGCACTCTATGGAGAGAAGTTCCATTTGCGTATCTGTTGGGCTAAAGTTGGAGATTTTCAACCTACGAAACCCAAAGTAGTTCATGAAACTATTTGAGAAGGTTATATGAGAATAAAGCTTCATAGTAAGTTGAATAGTGACCATTAGGTAACTGCTAGATTTAAATGGTAAATTGGAAAGACTGTTTTGATGAAAATTTCTCACTATAAATGAGAAACTACACCATATTAAACAATATCTATTTGAGAAGGATGTTTTCTCTATCAATTACCCAAATTGATTTTGAATAATGCGATAACCAATTCAAGATTTTAAATTAAGCAGTGACATATTAACTTGAGTTTCCCAAAGAACTCAGTAATAATCACAATCCTTTTCATATTTTTGATTTAAGGACGATTTATGTGATTAACTGGCATGTTTTCAATATTCCATTTGGTATTAAACTAAATTATTATGATTTTGATCACTAAAATATGAATGATAATTCATATATAACCATTTTTGGCAAAAATGATGATAGAAGAGATTGATTTAAAATTAAAATACCAACTGTAAAGTTGTTTTCTTGATATGTGAATAAAATTATGAGATAGAATTTGAGCACCTAAGAGCTATGTTTGCCCTTGATATGCTATGTTACCCTTATAATCTCGGGACGAGATTTCCTTAAGGGGGAGAGACTGTGACAATCCTCAAATTTCACTTATGTGTTATAAGCTATAACTGCCTCAATATGAAAATTTAGCTAGAAATTTTTGCTTTCTGTACCTTATTTGGTAAGATGAACTGCTTCTCACAACCTGAACTGCCATTACAACATATTCCTATATGTTGTCAACATAATGTATATATCAAGTCTAAGATCTAAAAGTGATCTAATAAGTTCAATATTGAAAAGAACATCTCACATATAACTATGATGCCCTAAATTCACTTAGAAACCATAGAATCCCTATAAATGAGTTGTAAACTCAAGAAAGGTAAACTATGAATGGAGAATACATATGAATAAGTCATTAAGGATTTAAAAAATTGTAAACTATACTTTGAAGACATAATAATACCTAAGAATGGCAAGAACAAACCATACAAAGCTAAGTACAAGTAATTGTACATAATAGTCTAGATCACCACCTAGAAATCCTTGGTAAACAATATTTCAAGCAATGTAATTACATAATATCTATGTACAAGTATCAAAAACAATATACTAATTATAATCTATCATATAAAGGAAAGTTAATTGGTCACAAATACTAATATTCACTAAGCCAAAGCTAAATACAAGTTAAGACCTAGTAACCAAGATTAGCATATAAAATCCATTATACATTGAATTAGAGTCTAATGTTTTTCCATGAATTATAAAACTCAACTATATATCATACTAAGAATATACATTTAATTCAAGATAAGTTACAAGTGGTAAAGCATAAGGTACAAGTTTTCAAAGCATAGGATCTTAAGCTCCCATAATTATCCCTAGAATATGATTAACCTATACAAACCCTTAAACTAAGAATGTAGAATCCCTAGAAGTCATAAACATACTATATAAGCCCTAGAATAAGTGTTTATAAAGGTTGTAACACCCCCAAGTTGGTCAAATGCAGCGGAATAGTAATTGGGGTGTTACTTGGGTGGATCGATAACACATAGTATATAAAGAAATGATCATAAAAGTCATTTAATTCAAATTACATGAATCAGTTATACACACTTAGTATCTTGTTTGTAAACCACAATTATTATTAAAAACTGAAGTAAATATCCCAGCCCAATGGTAGACATGATGCTCCTAAAAATACTAGAATCCAATGCATGAACCTGCTTTAATTTCCTGAGAAAACATATAAAGTAAAATGTGGGGGTCAACACGAAGTTGGTGAATTCACAAGTTTAATTAAATAATAAGTTAATAATATGCCAAAACATCACAAGGATAGTATAGCACTAAGCTACATACTATAGTAGTTCCTATTGCCCTGTAATAGAAGCTAGACAAACTAAGTTGTTCGGTACGCCCATTTGGATCTGTCCCGATGTTGTTCCCTCAGTCCGAAAATGATGTAAACCTGTTCCTTGGACTAAGCGTTTCGTGATAGCAAGTCACGCAGGCCGGGTGTTGTCAACACCCAAATAGATCTATTCACACTTTTCGCGCTACACTATTAACTATTACAGTCCACGGGTATGGGGCAAAAATAGGCAATAAGCTGTTGTTGTTGTCAGTGCATGTTTTGCGTATTATAATAAATATAGTTTTTGTGTGTTTTCTCCCCCAGTTATAAAACAGTAAAGATGGGGCCATGAACTCACCTTAGTGGTAATGTTGGAAATTCACTCTATGTGACGACATTTAAGAATTCCCGTTAGTTATCATAGTCACACACGCTTAGACTAGACTAGGTACAATGTATAGTTAAGTGTTTGGTGTGTGGCTATATATACCCCTCCTAGGCTTCCAAGGAGGGGTGTTGTTTGTGTTTTATTTGTATTTTCATTTCCTTTCAATACATTTTCTTAACCTTTCACATACAACCTCTCTTTCTCTCAACTCATCCATGGCTTCCACCTTCCACCACCCACCTAGACCACCGGATTAGATAAAAAGTAAATCCACAATTGGCATCAGAGCCTCGGTTTAATCCTTGGATAGTGTTTTTGTTTCGATTTGGTGGTCTAAAATTTTTTTGTTGGGTCTCGTTCTATAATTTTTTTTGGGTCCGTATGTATCATTTTCTTGTCACGTTGATCATTCTTGTTCTTTTGTCACAATATGTCTAAAAAGAAACGTTGTCTCATCTCGTCTCATATCTGGTATTCATAACTAGTCAAAAGTTGTCATCATGTCAAAAGTTGTCTCATATCTGGTTTTATGTCTACTGTTTCTGGTCTTATTTTTTTGATATGGTATCATTTTTTCTGGGTTTATCTTGTTTTTTTATGATGATGTAGTTACCCAGAAAAATATTCAGATTCACATACCCGGATTTTCAGGAACAAGGACATTTCTTAGGATAAGATTTCAGCTTCATGGTACAATCGCATTGAGTGCGATGGGTAGACTACGATGGTACCACTGCGATGGCTCCATTGCGATGGAACCATTGCAATGGTGTCCATCGCGATGGGACATGATACGATGGCCATATCTGTCTTAAGACTACGATGGGACTGCGATGGTGTCCATCAAGTTGCGATGGAACCATCAAGATGATGTTTAAAAAACAGACTTCGATGGACTCTTCTTTTTTAGACTGTGATGGGTCCAAATTAAGACTGCGATGGACATAAATCTTTTTAGACTACGATGGGTTTAAAAAGATAGACTGCGATGGCCTTAGTTTTTGTTGCGATGGGTGTGAAACTTGACTGCGATGGCTATACCTTTTTGACTACTATGCAATTTAACAAATATATGACCATGAAGTTTAAGCTTAACACTTGACCAACACCATCGCAACCGAGTCAACTCGGTAATTACCGAGTTGACTCAGTTTACTCACTGAGTCTAATTTAAATCATTCCAACCTTATATCACCACAACACCAAAAATCTAATCCTATCCCATCGTCTCCTAATCCCCCATCTCATCTAAGACTCGGACTCAAACAGAAAAGTAAATGATCTCAGATTCATCTTTTTGTGTAAACATGCATGCTGAGATCTTTTAAGATCTATTCACGAAAATCAAACATCATCACAGATCCATGTTTGGCTTTTAACTAATGTTAATATACGAAATTAAAATAAGATTAATAACAAACTTGTTATTATCCTTATTTTGTTTCGCTTCTTTAATTAAAAAGCAACATGATATCACGAATTTATAACCTACCCGAGATCTTGTTCAAAGATCTTGCTGTTGTTTCTCCTGTGATTGAGTGTTATAGCTTCTGATTCGCTTGCTGTCATATTAGTTTGAAAAGGATTATATAATCTCATTGGAAGAGATGGATTACGGGATAGTTTGTTTATTGTGATGGGAATAGATGTGATTTGTAGTTCGGTATACTTAACTCAGATTCGTAGATGGGGGTGGAGAGAAAAGGGAGGCGATGTTAACTAGGTTGAGAGGATTTTGGGGGCTGTTACTCTAAGATATGTGAGATAAATTAGGTTAAGATACCCCCTGATTTAACTTATGTGGATTAGGCACTGTACACGTGGGTGTTACATATCCGAAAGTTGGTTAGGTGTTTGCAATTCGTGCAAGTGTATGGCATTTTGGTTATAACACAATTTAATGGGCCATGAAACCATTGGTTCATTATTTTTTGGCCCGTTTCTAACATGAATCAGATTTAAAGGGCCATAAGGTGACAGGTTGGACATTTGATGCCATAATCAACCATGACTAACTCTAGTAATATTCACTAGTAATTTTAATAAGTTAATTTTACTAGTAATGTTTAACCATCGGTTGTATTATCGGGATTTAAATGAGACATTGTGACGAGTCAAAGTGATAAAAGTGACGAGACATAAGATGTGAAAAAGAAACGTGACAAAATGACAAGAATTTATTTTGACGAGACCGAAGAAAATTGGCGATATTTTTAGTGACTACAGAAATTTTTTGGATCGGGTATTAATTATGTGAAGTTAAAGATGGATTTTTCGAAGGCGTGTATTTATTTTATCTTCAAACATAACTTGCTCGTGCTCAATCTTAGAATGGAGACTTGATTATCTAGTTACCGGGTTCGGGGTGGTTGGTTGATGACTCGGATAACTATCACTTAAAGGGGTTACATTGTTGTACTCAGTGTCACGCGCTTAGTCGACGTGGATAATTTCAAGAGGTGTTGTGCTTATAGACTTCTTCAGTGATGCATTGGGTACTTAGAGATGTGTCCACCGTTCCTCATTCAACAATAGTGCAAGCTTAAATCACAAGATCGAAGGATTCTTATTCAGTTTCACGTTTGATGTATCTGGTTCATTCTATCTGTGGTCACTTCAAATTGCTTTCAAGTGGGTAGGTAAAGATTGCCATGGAGAGTTTATGAGTAGAGAATTTCGATCAACAACTGATTCTCACCGAATATAATTAAGCTTATTTATTATTCTCTCGAGATTTTTAGGTTCATGTGCGTACGATTTATTGATGGTTCCGAGGTTTCAAAACCATCAAGGGGGAAGAAGAAGACACATTGAACGCACAACGAGCACACGTGATGAACTTCATACCTTCTTTTGATTTGAAGACATTCCGGGATGACATTTTTCATAACCGCAGAGAAAATCAGTGTTTTAACTCGTGGCGTTATCAATCTCTAAACGGTACACTACTGATTCGATGTTTAATTGTTAGGTTGTTCCAATTATTCCTCATCATTATCCTATATGGAGAAATATGCACTTCCGGGACTTAATTGACTCTGGTGCATCTCCGGAAGAAGATATGTGCATTTCCAGGACTTAATTGACTCTGGTGTTACGATGTCAACTTCATGAATGGGATAAAGTGTCTACTTCAGTATTTGGGCTTCATATTTGGGATTGATTTATTTTCTTCAACTATGTGGGGGAAAAAATGTCTTGATTCTTTCTAGTATGCATAACTTGAACTCTCAGGGGGAAGAAAAACTCAGAAGAATTATTCAGCGTGTGAAGAGAAGTTGTTGATCTACTTGGTGTGCCCCTTACTTTCAATCCGTCATAGCAACGTTATCATATTATATGATGGAATTTGCTTGTTAGATTCTGCTGTGCACTTAATCATTCTAAGCTTTATTGAAAGTTTTGAAGTTGCTTACAGGGATTGTCGGTTTAGGGGGAAGCTATTTAAAAGCTTCTACATCAAGTTTATGTGGCATGAATTAGGGGGAAGTTAATTCAGAAGCTTCTCCTTAACCAGAAGTATATGGATTACTTAGCTCGTGCCGTTACAGTATTTTACTACAAGTTACTTTAAAGATGAGTCGTTTTGAAGTCAAAGGCCTCAAAAGACATCATCAGCATTGGACGTTTCATGAAAGATTTTGTTCTTAATCATTATGTACTTTTTAGGAAAAATATTGTAAGGAATTCTACACGTCGTCCCATGGGGGAAGATTGTTGGAAATTCACTTTATGTGATGACATTTAAGAATTCGCATTAGTTATCATAGTCACACACGCTTAGACTAGACAAGGTAAAATGTATAGTTAAGTGTTTGGTGTGTGGCTATATATACCCCTCCTAGGCTTCCAAGGAGGGGTGTTGTTTGTGTTTCATTTGTATTTTCATTTCCTTTCAATACATTTTCTTAACCTATCACATACAACCCCTCTTTCTCTCAACTCATCCATGGCTTCCACCTTTCACCACCCACCTAGACCACCGGATTAGATAAAAAGCAAATCCACAGGTAATGATGTGATGAAGATGAGGTCACTGAAAAAACTGGCACAATATGATCTTGAACCGGAGTAATTACCTAAGTAATTTTAAGTGCCTTAGACAATGCATAATTTAACAATGCATGATGGATGTATGATTTTTAAATAATGCATGATCTCAAATTAATATATTATAACGATTGTCTAAATGTTTTATACTTATAAAGGGTTGTGACAAACGTATATTTTTTTTAGTGTCTAAAAATAAGGTAACATTATATTAATTTCTTAAGTCTCAAAAGTATAATTAACGGGATTCGTCAGTTTATAAAGTCTCGTAAATAAACTTAGTGATTTATTTAATTATCCCAATAACTAAATTTAATTAGTATTTTATTAATCTTTTTAATTATTTTAAAACAAGTACTAGTAAACCCTTGTAAATATGACAGTTTACCAAAATAGCCTTTAAGATTTTATTCGTTATGTTTATTACGCCGTTAATCCTCGTTAGTTGGTTTATTTATAAAAACGCACCTAGTGCTTGTAAATCTTTGGGGAAATGACAAAACACCCCCTAAGTCTCGAAATTAATATTATAAGGAGTTAGGGCTTGTTTCAAGTTTCCAAGTTGTCACAAATAGTCCTTTTAGTTTTAGAAATATTTTATAGAGTTTCTAGGGTTTGAGTTAAGTTTCAAAAGTGTCAGGAATAGCCCTTTAAGTTTTGGATATTAATTAAATAGGATTAGGGCTTGTAAAACTTTGCCCAAATGGCAGAAAGACCCCTCAAGGTCTCGGGTTGTTTATAAAAATGATTAGGGCTTATTCTAGTTTAGGTTTTTGGCAATTATGGTCCTTGTGGTTTCATACCACTCACGATTTGAATAACCGTCCCCCCTACACTTTAGAAACTCACACGTTTGGCCCTTGTACTTACAAAAGTCACAAAATAATTATATAAGTTTCATTAATTTATGAAATTGGACCTAACTTCCACCATTTGTCAAATGTGGCAAAAAAGTCTCCAAAATTTAGTAAATGGGCTTGACTAGCCCATTTTGGGTCTCGGCTTATTTGCTATGGGCCTATTGGGCTTATATAATTTCATTAGGTACATTAAATAGGTAACTTGTAACTTTTGGGCTTTACTAAGTGGGCCAAATTTTTACCATGGGCTTTTATTAAGTTTACTTACTTTCTAAAATGAATTAGGCTTATATTCAAATGGGCTTATTTAAGGCTTATATTTAGCTTATATGTTTCGGCTTATTTAATAAACCTAGGGCTTATACTAAATTCAATGCTAAATGACTTATGGGCTTATTTAGCTTATATAAGGTTGATGGTTTCGGCTTATATTAAGTTCTTAACATATTTTAAGGCAAGTGATTATACTAGGGCTCAAATAAGTTACATAGGCTTACATGTACACGTTTTTAAAGTTTTAAGGCAAGAGCACCCATAAACTTCATATAAGCCGTGGGCTTATATGTTGTTTTAGGGTTTGTTCATGAGACTTTAACGTGTGCATGCATCTTAAACTCAATTTCCATAACACGTATATGCATGAAACATGAAATAAGTAAGGAAAAGTTTAAAGGAGGTTTACACTTACTTGTTTTCAAGAAAAATGGGGTGATGACAATGGCTTGGTGATTCTAGACGTCGGGTTCTACTTGAATGGTCTTGGATTCGTCTTAAATGCCAAGTATCTTGAATGAGGAGCTCTAAATGCTTGAGAGGACTAAGAAGTAGTTGAAGTAAATGCTTGAGATATCTAGGTGTTTTGTTTGAGAGTGATAACCGAATATGGTAAGAGAAGAGTGAGTAAGACTTGCTAAATATCTTGGTGTATGAACTTGTGTTGTGGCTTGGGGGTATGCCACGGAAAGAAAGAGAAATGGCAAGATATGAGGATTTTTGAGAGTGTGCAATTGTAGTACATGTTTTAAATGCAAGCTTGAGTACATTGGTCCTTGTTTGTTAAAAACTCGTCGCATGTATGTCTTCCAAGGAGACAAGGTCTTGTTTACATAGTGTTTTAATAAATGTGCAAGTTGTACAAGAGTATTTGGTGTATGGTGGTGGTTTATCACACGTCTAAGGGTGCAAAGAGAGTGCTAGGTGTCTTGGACTTGTGACATAGGCATAGTAAGGTTAGTACATGTTTTAATTACCTAAAATTGTACATGGGCACATGGTATTAATTTAAAACCGGCGGTATTGGGTCTAGTCAATGGAAAGGGAGTGTTTTCCATAGTGTAACACTTAAATAACTAGTTTTGTACAAGTCTAAAAGTCAAGGTTGGACGTGGTAAGGATTTTTGGTATTTAAATGTTGCGTGTAGGTATATTTTCGGCTATAATTTAGTCTATGAGGTTTTTATGTTTGATTTTGTGTCTAGGTAATGTCACTAGGAGTATAGGTGTTATATTGGGTGAGTATGTATAAGTCTAGGTTAATTTTGGTTAAGTTTGGGACCCTTGGTGAAAGTATGGTCATTTTTATATGAGAAGAGATTTTATTACATCAAAAGTATGTAAACTTAGTTTAAAAAGGTAAGAATGGTCAAAGGTAATGTTTAAGTATAAAGTAGTTGGTGTCGTAAAGTAAAGTCAATTATAGTGTGAGGAAAAATATATATACATTAATATATTTAAAGCTTAAGAATTTACACTTAAGTAATTGTGTATTATTTGTGATCATGAGTTTGGATATATGAATGAACGTGATGAATGCTTATGAGTGTATGTTCAAGTGACTAAATATGTTTAGAAAGGAGTGACTGTTTAAAGTCCTGCATGTTTATAAAATGTAGTCATCCAAGTGTGACTGTCCTTGTACTTAAGTGATGAGAATCACAATGTATGCTATGAGATTTAAATGTCCTCCTGTTTTGATGATTAAATAATGTATGTTGTGTATGATGCATATGATTGCTCAAGAGATCTCATGCAAAGGTGGTACTATTTATTCAGATATCATAAACTGACGTATACAATGATGACTTAGTCAAAACCTGAATTTACAGGATTTACAGCATTAACCCGTTATTTTAGCTTTGTCCTCAAAGCTTAAGATGACATCACTGCTTAGGTGAACAGGTGTGGGTACTTAGCTCTAAATGAGTCCTCACGTTCCCATGTGAACTCAGGACCTTTCCTAGAGTTCCATCGTATCTTAACTAACGGGATTTGGCTTCGCTTTAGCTTCTTGACTACTCTCTCCATGACTTCCACCGGTTCTTCTATGAATTGGAGTTTGTCATCGAAGTGGACTCCCTCCAATGGCATGGCTAGCGGCTCATCCGCGTAGCACTTCTTCAAGTTTGAGATATGGAATGTAGAGTGTACCCAGCTCAGCTGCTGGAGCAACTCTAGACGATAGGCGACTTCACCTATTCTGGAAATCACCTTGAAGGGTCCCACATAACGTGGATTTATTTTCCCACGTTTCCCAAATCGAACGACGCCATTCCAAGGTGATACTTTCATCATAACACGGTCACCTACCTCAAACTCCATAGGCTTTCGTTTCCTGCCTGCATAACTCTTCTGTCTATCTTGTGCAGCCTGAATTCGCTTCCTGATGAGGGTGATCTTCTCTGTCGTTTGTTGAATTAATTCGGGTCCAGTCAGTTAAAATTCCCCCACCTCTGCCCAGCACACTAGTGATCTACACTTGCAGCCATACAGGGCCTCAAATGGTGCTGCTTTAATACTGGCATGGTAGCTGTTGTTGTAGGAGAATTCAACTAATGGTATATGTTCGACCTATCCCTTTCCAATGTCAATCACACATGCTCTCAGCATGTCTTCTAGGGTTTGGATCGTTCGTTCACTCAGACCGTCAGTCTGCGGGTGGTATGCGGTGCTCATGTCTAAGTTTGTTCCTAAACTTCGTTAGAAGGCTCTCCAAAGGTTTGACGTAAACCTACCATCTCGATCACAAATGATTGAGACTACTATGCCGTGTCTATTCACTACCTCCTTTAGATACAACTTAGCTAACTTGTTCAGTGAGTCATTCTCTCTGATGGGTAGAAAGTGAGCGGATTTTGTGAGTCGGTCGACGATTACCCAGATTGTATCGTAACCGTGAGACGAAGTAGTGAAGGTCTACGTAATTGTTGGCCTATTCTATGTGATGGATTTGATGGATTAAGATGGTTGATTAGTTGATAGATATAAAAGAGATGAAGGAAGGAGATGAGGGATTAGCGAGAGAAAGGAGATAAAAGGGGAAAAAATAGAGAGAGAAAGTAAAAATGGAATGATGATTAGTGTCAAATGAACAATCAACAACCCCTCCTAACATGCTAGGAGGGGATATATATAGCCCACCCTACATGTGGGCTATATGGACTATACACTAATTAAATAGATCACGAGCCCATTACATAATTATCGTTGGAGCGACCGATCCTTCATAAATACGTAAAAACGTATTTCTAACAATCTCCCCCTAAGGGAGGTCGCTCCAAGAAACAAAGTTCTAAATAGTCTATAACTCGTGATCTATGCTAACTAAGATGTGACCGAGACTTTATTGGGAAAAACGTATTTCCAACAATCTCTCCCTAAGGGAGGTCACATCGTTTTACAAAATCTTAAACCTAGCATCTATGCTTGAGTCTTCGATCTTGTTCTTGTGAATATGCTTGATGTGATCTTTGACTTTAGTCTTGAGCATGTTTCCTTGCCTTGACCTTGTGCATTCTTCACTTGTGATATTTGCCTCTTCGTGACTTCATGTTCCACATACTTATACTTTTAAATTCTTGAAAGCTTCAGAGTTTGATACAGCGGAAGACTTGACCTTCAGGCTTTCTTGAATTTGTTGAAGTACTAATTGTATGTAGTATAAGCATGTGGTGACGACTTCTTCTGGATTGTACACCGCAATGCCACCTTCTTGTTATGCTGTATAAGACAGTTAGCAACAAACAATATACACGGATGAAATGGCCTTGAACATTTCATTCTAATTCGGTAGCATTTTACCTCCGGTCGGTGAAGACCGTTGGACGATATGAGATATCGTACTTGTGGCAGGTAGTTTCAATAAAGAACCTCCTTGACAAGATTTCGCGGGTAAACCCGTTCTCTTTACTCGACCGTCCAAAGCTGACTGCGAACGTAAAGAGTGGATCATTTGGATAATATTATCCGCATGATTTGAAGCCGTCAATTCATGTTCCTGGAACAAGTGAAGTTCAATTAAGAACCGCACCATCGTTGCTTTCCAGTTGTCACTAGCTTGATTCATAAAGAATCTTGCAAGTTACCTACCAAGTGCTGTTTGATGTTAACACTAGAAGGATTTCCATTCGTCACTGTAAATACTTAATAGTATTACTCTGAATGTTCTGGCAAGATCATTAAGATATTGCGTAGAGGCCTGGAACGTGTTTAAATTCATTTAAGAATTAAACCACTGTTGCTTTCCAGTTATCACAAGTTTGATTCATAAAGAATCGCACAAGTCACCTACCATGAGCTTTTTGATATTCGCTCAAGAAGGATTTCCATCTTCATTGTAAATACTTTCGTATTACTCGGATGTTCAGGCAAGATCATGAAGATTTTGCGTAGGACTCTTAAGATCTTTCTTACTTTTCACAGTGTGTGAAGAAGCAAGGAAATATGAAAGCGTGTCCTAATGAGATATTTGATGATCTCAAATGGCTCTAGACTCGATCGTGCATTTTGGATTTTTAGTGATCGGAGGCTTGAGAGGAGTGCCACCTTTTCAATACCAGTCTATTCGGAGTGAATAAACCAATAGATAACGTGTTGATCTCCGTGTCATTAAAACAAATACCTTTTGAGAGATGTTTGAGTTAGCTGGGAAGGGTTGTGCATTGCATCACTGGGTCCATGATGTCTTTCTTCAATATCGAGAATCATTAACAAAAATGATCTCAATAGCATATGTATTGACCTGGTTTCTGCCTAAAGTTGTAAGGAGGGCTTCTTTCTTTACACCCTTTATCTTTACAATTCTTTTTCATTCTTCAACCCCTTCAATGCTTACCAATACGTCATCACTAGCACCTTGTTATGATTATTCCAGTGCTAACTTAAGTACTTGGTCGGCATTCAGCTACGTTCACAATCTTTCTCCATCTCCTAAGGACTACTATTTCTATCTATGGAATGTCCTTGGGAAGATTCCTCCGGTTCTAGAGAAATCATTGGACTTTAACCTATCCTACCATCCTTATGTCACCACAATCTTCACCGTCGTGAATAGAGATGTTTTGGGTAAGTGTATGTCACCATGAAATCCATTTTGAAGTGCAAATCCATTTTGCTCCCCCTTAACATATGCCACGATATCCGAAAACATTTTGCACATGTCGGGATGAGCTATCACTTTAAGTCAAACCATTTATGATTGATCATATCCCATATTAAATCACATTTTCTCCCCCATATTAAAAATATTAACCCAATCGATGTTTTTAATATCAATTGATTTAATAGCATTTTAAGAAAATTTGGGAAGAAAAATGCAAGTCCAATTATCTTCATGAATTACACAAGCTCCCCCTTAAATTAATGAGGGTGTGCTGAAACGTAAAATAAATACCTTTTAAACACAAGTGTAAGGTATTTATCACGTGCAAAGATCATATATGATAAGGAATTCACAAGATTAATAATTTACGAGGTAGGACCTGAATGATGGAGAACATCATATGAAAGAATCACATGGTTCTTGTTCACGAATGTTGGTCTCCTCGTCACGTTCCCGAGAAAATTAATTCCCGTTGTTGAGTCAAAGCTTTCCGGTGAAATGCTTGACTTGATTATGAAAAGCGGGTTGCTATCTGAAATAATAGCAAACCATATGGAGCATGTTTTAAATCTTTTAAACTTCTGCTCGAACTTTATTTACAACCCCGTGTCATTATTGAATGACATTTCTAGGTTCGTAAATATTATCGATTCCAGAAGACATGCTCGTTTTATCAAAACATTTTTGAACACACAATTTTGAAAGATTTAGAAAAACCTTTTGAGAAATTCTCGGAAAATTGTGTTCAAAGTTTTGAAAACCAATTACTTGAGCTTAAGATTTGGAATATCTTAGGAAAGCTCAAGTCCGAGAAGTTGTAAACTTCTCGTTGTTAAGGATAAGTTTATCATCGGCGATAAACTTTCCTTTTATCTGAAGAACGAGTCCTAAGCTGACATTTACTTAGAAGTCGTGTTCATGAGCTTGAAAACTTTGACTGTTTTAACGGAAAGCTCATGACCGAGAAAGGTTAATTTCTCGTTACGAGGAAAAGTTCTCTTATTTAAAAGATACACTTTCCTTTATAAGCTTAAAACTTCGAATGTTTTAATACAAGCTCATGACCGAGAAAGGTGAATTTCTCGTTAAGAGGATAAGTTATCATAAAAGATAATCTTTCCTTTATTTTAAGTTCGAGTTACAGTCTGACATTTAACTGTAAGTCATTGTGCATGAGCTTAAAAACCTCGAATGTTTTTAATTTTAGCTCATGCCCGAGAAAACTTAATTTCTCATTGTTAGGATAAGTTTATCATCGGCGATAAACTTTCCTTTCTTTGATGCACGGGTTACCATCTGATATTTAATGATAAACCATATACACGAGCTTAAAACCTTTGAATGGTTTTAGGATAAGCTCGTGTCCAAGAAAACTTAATTTCTTGTTAAGAGGGTAAGTTATCGTTGCGTAGATAAACTTCCCTGTCTCTGAAGTCCGGGTCGTCGTCTGTCATTTAACGAGGAGCCATAGTGCATGAGCTTAAAAACTTGGAATGTTTTTGATATAAGCTCATGCCCGAGAAAAATTAATTTCTCGTTGTTAGGATAAGTTTACCATCGGCGATAAACTTTCCTTTCTTTGAAGAGCGAGTTATAGTCTGTGATGTGACTATAAGTCCTTTATGTTGCAGCTTAACCATGAATCCCCTGAGACATTTGTTTCTCTGATATCTGCTTCTTTAGCAACCAAACTCTAAGAGTGTCCTTAGTTGAACGGTATACAATGATTGGACCACTTCGTTCTTTTGGAACATCAACTTTGGTACCTGCATTCTCATTAGGAGTTTGTATACTTTTGCATGGGTTAGAGATATCTATTTTAGAGGCACGTGGGGGTTCACGGTTTTCTTTTCTTGTGTCAGAGGTGGCCTGAGGGGATGATTCACTTGTCTTAGTTGGCAAACGTTTCCTTTTATAGAAAATCTTAAGTTCAGGCTTAAGTGATGTATCATCCTTTGCAATTTCCTCCCTAGTAGTCTTTGTAGAATCAGAGACTATCCTAGTTAAAGGGCAATCGTTTCCTACAAGAGTGAAAGTTCTACCAGTGGGGCGCCACATTTTGCCAACGGGTTTGATTTTAGAAAGCCACTGGGATTTAAGTCTAGCACGGGAGTTCACCTCATTAAGCAATTTTTTGATACAGGAGTCATGATTTGCCGTAAAGACACATTTTCTACATGTTTTACAAGTAGCATATTTAATGTCCGAGTAGTTCCTAGATGATTGATCGATGCTCCTAGGAGACGTCATGCTACGGTTAGCAGTGTTGGGTAATCTAGAAGGCATCTGACTAGGTTGGACATTGCTATCTCTTACATGTGTCTTTTGTATAGCTTCCCTTTGACCAAAATCATGGCGCACATCAGTTGAACTCGTTCTAGACGTGTTCTTTGAACTATTCTTAGAGAAACTAGGGGCAATCATGTGATGAGGTCTTGCTAAAACTGATTTAGTCACATTAGGCCTAGTTGGTGGAGTGACAGTTCTAGAAATATGACCCAAATCAACTTGGGAGGCAAACTGCGGTCTCGAGGATTGTGGTCGCTCGGATCTAAATGCAGTAGGTTGTCTGACAATCGGTTGTCTGACGAACTGAATTGTAGGCGGTTTCCCCAAGATTGATGGTTTTTCAAGCTTAGTGTCCACACTAGGTCCTCTAGTTTTCCTTAACTCGTTTTTCAACGCAGCTATAGCAAAAACCTTTTCCTGTACTTGGGCCTTTAAAGTCTCATTCTCTTTGAGCAAGTTATCTTGGGATGCCAACTTAGATTCAAGCAGTTGAATTTGTTTCAAAAGATTATCCTTTTCAGCTTTAGAATCTAGAACAGTTTGATCCAATTTTCTTTCAAGAACAATGTTTGACTTTTCAAGTTTTTCAAAATATGTTTCAAATTTGTCCGTTTTCTTAGAAAATTCAAGTTTGGCATCCTCAAGATCTTTTAATTGTTGAGCTACAATCATTTCGAGCTCTCTAATCTTGGAATCAGAAGCAATCAATGAAGCAGTTATAGGACAATTATCATGATGTTTAGCATTTTGAATACTTTCTCCCCCATTATGACTCACATCGGATGAATCAGAAGTGGTATTTCTATCACTCTTTTCCATCCCATGTTTGTCATAATTAGGTTCCGAATGCTCAATATGCGGTATGTCATCAGCATATACATCATAATTAACATCACATTGTACCATGTTTGCAGGCTCTTCGTCATAAACGGGTAAGGTGTCATCAAGAGAGATCTCGTGAATAATCCCTGACGTACCACTGGTATCATGTTGTTCTCCTGATTCCGTGCTCTTGCCATCTTTAGGCTCCAAGTTGTCAACCGTATGACCAGTTTCCTCTTGCATAGAAGAGTCTTGCACTCCATTATCATACCCTTGCTGAAGTCGAGATCTTTCATAAATCGAAGACGAGACCGATGACATGAGTTTCAAAATTGTATCACGGAAAACTCGAAGCTCGGTATGTGTATCTCGAAGAAATGATTGGCAAATCACTGAACTTTCAGGCTTGATGATATTGAATTGGAGGAAAGGCGTGAGTTGTGTCACAAGAGCCTTATATGCAAGTGCTGATGAAGAGTGATTAAAGTTTCCATGGTTGAGTTGCTCGGCGAGTTGGGTCAAAGTGGTGAAGATAGAGTCGAAAAATATATGACGATCTTGACCAAAGATAGTCATAAATTCACTCCCTCCTTGAAGCCGTGAAAGAGTAACAAGATGATATTGAAGCAATTGAAATGAATTTATACCACTTTCTCTAGCTTTGTCTTGCATTCGACACAAGTTTCCCTCGTTAAGTGTCGAATTGAACGAATCCATTGAAAATCGAGGAAAGATAAAGAAAAATGATGTGGATGTTGTTGTTGTCGGGTTTAAAACGATGATAAAATAAACCGGAGACCAATTCAAACTCAACTCACTCTAAAACTAAAGCGTGTCAACGAACAAATCCAAGCTACGGTTAATATAATGATCAGCCCGACTGTTTATATTTAATTTCTCGTGGTCTCCTCAACTAATTCTTGGCATTTAATCTTGTCTCGATAATAAGCAACTCCAAATATTACTATCGAAAAATACGTGCATAAGTGGGAGTAAGAAAAGTTATTTCAAATCTTCCTCCAAAAAAAATAAATAAAAATTAAAGTAGAAATAAAAAGTGAAATAAAAATAAAAAATGAAATAAAAATAAAAATAAGAATACGTTTAAAAACCTTCGATATTTTCAATCCTAACTTATTTTAAATTATTTGGGAATACTTAAACGTGGCCCAATGATCCTTACGCGTGGCTTCTTTTCACCCACGTATATACTTCATCAAAACCTCCGCCCTATTTTATTTCTATTTATCACAAAAAAAAAATCCTGTTGCATCTCTCTCTTACTTCACAAATTTACTCCGCCCCAGAAATTTGGCCTTGATGTATCCGCCCAAATTAAATTAAATTGTCTCCTTGTTTGACAAACGAATCCCAAACGAATCTCAATAACTAATCTCATACCATGATGATCAAGAGATTATGAATCCCCTTGAAGATATTATGAATCGGCTTCAAGATCCTAGCTTAAAGGGTCTCGGGTAGGTTATTTGAACTTTTTGATTTGTTGAGTCCCTCTCTCTTTTGTAGTGTCTTTCTTGTGATGTATGGGGTTGAGTTTGTAGATCGATGAAGGTTGAAAGTGAAACTGAGATCGAGTCTATTTTTGAGTCAAACTGGTGTCGAAGTCGGTTTGGTACGGTTGAGTGTTGGGATGAGGGAGTAAAAGATTTGTGTGGGTTTGTGTTTGGTGTAGTGAGGGTGTGAGGGGGTTGAGTGATATTCGAGAGTTTTGTTGTTGAGTGTGTGAGTTGGGTGAGGGAAAGAAGAGTCGAGAGGTGTGAGGGTCTTGAGACGAGGGAGTGTGTTTTTGTTATGTTATGTCGAAGAGAGGGTGAGGGAGTGGGGGTCGTTTGAGATGATAGAGTTGTGATGGGTCGATGTAGCAGGAGAGTTGTTGTTGTTGAAAAAAGTGAGTCGGTTTGTGTTGAGAGTCTTGTGAGGGAGAGTGGTTTTGAGTCGAGAGTTGTGGGTGATGGTTGAGACGAGTGTGAGAGATGTTGATGTTGATGTCGAGAGGTGTAACGAGAGGGTGTGAGTGTCTGGGTTTTGTTTGTCGAGTCTTCGAGTCTAGGGTGTTGTTGTGTTTTTAACCAGTAATTGATTGTAACAAGTTGAAAAACTTTATTTTATTTCGAAACAAAATGGGTTTAAGTCTAGTAGATTGAAAGATGAGTTTTTGACGATGGGGTATTGGGGTGTCTGTCTAGGAGGGGTGTGAGAGGTGTCAGTCTGGGTTGGCCGTTATGTTTGAATTGTCTTCATTCGGAACTCTTCATTCATTCGGAAGAGTTCCGAATCGGAAGAGTTGCGAATCGGAAGTTGATGTAGTGATTTTACTACCCTTTAGGAAAAGAGCAATAAAATAGGGCAAGTAAGCACGACGATTTAGGAAAACCGTGTGTAAATGACCCTAATGAGGTGAGTTCGTTCTCGAGGAGGCACGTGTGTTGTGTAATGAATGATTGATTATGTTTTTGATTATTAATGAGAAGAAAAGAAGAGAAAATGACGAAGACGAAAAAATTAGAAAAATAGGGCAAAAACACTATTAGAAAGTTACGACGTAGAACGTGAAAAACACAAAATTTAAAATTTTAATCTAAAAATTCCTAAAAATTACTAAAAAATCCCAATTAATATTCTAAGAGTTTACAAAAAATCCAAACTTGCCAAAACCTTTTAATTAATTTAATAATGACTTTTTAATGCTAATTAAAGCCCTAAAAATCACTTTTAAATATTAAAAAGCCCTAAACAAGATTTAATAGTTTGTAAACCTCAAAAATGACTTAATTAAACTAAAAACTATTTTTAAAAATTTTAAAACCAATTTAAACTATTTTTAAACTCCTAAAAACTATTAAAATCTATTAAATCTTAAATTAATTCTAAAAATTAATTGAAAAGCCTAAAAATTATTCTACAAATGGGAAAAGTCTTAATTAATGCTATAGAATCTAGGAAAAATAAAAAAATAAAGAAAAATAAAACTTTTTATTTTAATGAATAAAATAATAATTAAATAATCAAAAAAATTAAAAGTCCTCAAATAAATTCTAAAAAATTCTCAAAAATCCTAAATAATCTAACTAAGAAGAAAATGTAAACAAAAGTTTCTGAAACCTTTTAGTTAATTTAATATTAATTTTTAAAATTTAATAAAAAACCTAAAATCAAATAAAATTAAAAATTAAAGTTTTTGAAAACTTTTTTATATGTAAACCTCAAAAATACAAATAAAAACCTAAAAACTATTTTTTTGTATTTTTTTACTACTGTTCACTATTTTTTATAGACTTTCTAAATTTAAAAATAGAAATAATCCTAAAAATTAATTAAATAAAAGGAAAAATAATATTTTTAGCCAGAAAAATCCTAAAACCTATGAATATCCTATGAAAATTGAAATAAGCTCAAAAAGTTTACTAAATAAGCTAGAACAAGCCAAAAAGTTCACGACTTATTTATATAAGCCCAAACCAAAATGCCCTTAAGTAAAATTCAAAACCAAGTTTATCAGTCAAAGTCCCCAGGGCGCAATGGTAACTTGTTTGTGTTGTGAGAGGAGTGGCGCAGGTTCGAGTCCTGGCCACGTCCTTTTTGGAATTTATTTTTTTTTCTTTTTTTTACTTTTAAATACTTGATTCCAGTACCTTTCTAAGCTCAAAAACACAAACCAAATCAACTCTTATCCAAGATTAAGCAATTAAAAGGCAAAAACGTGCCCAGGTTTGGTGATATTTCTGATGAACAAGTGAACACCAAGAGGTCTTGGTTTTGGCTTTGTTTGTGGTGATTACTTGGAACAAAGGGCACCCTTGTGCTCTTTGGAGCACAAGGAGTCAAGACTAACAGAAATAAGCACAATCCTAACACTTAGCACACAAAAATCACACAATCCAAGGCACACAAGAGCTCAACAAGTTTCTGTGATCCTTTTTAGGGTCTGGTGGTTTATGATGCTAATTTACTTGTACTCAAGTGACATTCAAATGGCCAAATCAAGCACACAACTTCACACAATGATGCACAAACCAAATCAAACCTAGAATCAACCTATATCTCAAAGATTTCAAAGATCAAGTGCCAAAAATCATGAAAAACAGGCAGATTATGGTTATGCAGATTCTATGCTTACTCTTTTTCTCTTCTATGCAACAAGTTAGCTCAAAACTAGCTCAAACCTATTCTACCACTAGCAAGCAACCTAACACAATACTATTTATCCTATCTAACACCTTCTTAAATCAAAAACAAAAATTTATACCCTGCTAATACACGTATCCAAACACCCTTTAAGATTTTGAAAACCAAATTTTTTCAAAGAAAACTACTTTCAAAAGCTACCCAACTGGTTCAAAGTGCATTTAGCATGTATACAAACACATTAGAACACAAATCATGCAATTTAAACACACTTAATCACAAAATCAAACCATATCACATGAATAGCCTATTTTCTGAACTTTAATCAAAGAAACAAGGATTACCTTAGGGTTTTACTTCCAAAACCCTAGAGGATGTAAAATCCTCCTCCCTACCAGCTGGGGCTGGTGCTGAACACAATATCAACAACCTTCAAACCTGAAAAATCAAAAAGCAAAACAAATACTAGCACAATATAGTTTCTGTTTTTACTTTTTCTTCTTAAAAATCTTTTACAAACTTCTTCAAACTTACAAACACGTTTTAACAACACTCAAACTCACAAATCAAACAGTTCCTTTCCACTTTCACTTCAAGGAGCTATGATTTATGAAATTTGACCCTTTCTTTGAAAACCTTCAAAGAAAACTTTTGAAAAATTCAACACACTTTTTTAAAATGGAACTCAGCTTAAGCAATCCAAACACACAAACTTTTCATAAACAATTAAAAGGAATTACAATTTAATTCAAAACACCAAACTTTAATTTTTATAAAAAAGGAATTACAAAGGATTTTGCTTAAAAACTGGAACAAGAGAAAAAGGAGTACAAGCCACCCCTTTTTATACTGCTAAATAGAATTCTCTAGAACATGAAATAAAATAATGCTAACATAAACCCTAATGAGCTAAAAATCCGAATTTGCCCTTTGACGAATTTGGTCAAAATGTGCAACATGTGATGGCCAGCTGTGTTTACTTGATCTTGATCGCTTGTAGATTCCTTTGGGACCAAGAAATGAAAGAGAGCCGTTGGATGGACTGGAGGATTTGTTTTCTTCTTCTTTGTGGGGTAGGGGACACATGGGGTTGTCTAGGGATGAAAGTGATGGACGTTTTGGGAGGTGGGATGGGGTGAGAGTGACTCTAATTAGCCATCTGGAAAGTTTCACTTAAAACCCCTTTGATTTAGTCCATGTTCTTCCTGGGGATTAGCTAGGGTTTAAGGGGGTGTTTAGGGAGTGATTAATCTATTTTGGGAAAAGAAAGTTTTAAAAACCTGTTTGGGTGGGAAAAAATGTTGACCAGTTGACCACTTTTAATAAACTGGTTTGTGGGTTGGACGGTTTTTGGACTGGGTAAATGGGTTGGGTAATGGGTAGGGTCGGGTATTGATGAGGTGTCATGATTTGGTTGGTTGTGGAGGTTTGGTTGTCTCCCAGTTTTGCCCCCTGAAGTTTCTCAATTCTTCCACTTTGTATTAACAGCAACAAACTTCCATATCCTTTGAAAATAACTTTGGACATTTGACATTTTTGGCACCAAATGTTTTTAAGCTTGTAATAAGGACTTTTAATGCATATTCTTTATTTTCCAAGGGCTTTTCTTGTCAAATCTTCATTCTTCAAGGATCACACTTGCATAATTAACATTTTTGAGGGTTAATTATGACAAGTTCTTCAAAGATGAGGGGCCATTTTGCAAATTTCCAAACTTGGGCCCGGTTCATTGTGCGGCTTCGTTTCCCGTGTTCGTTTTTGAATGATTCTTGTGATCTTTTGCCAACTCCTCAATATCCGTACCTAAAAATACACAAGTAACAAACACGAGCATATATTTGGTCTATTTTATGATATTTTATGCAATTTAAGGCCGTTTTGGACGATGAGACCATGTATAAAAGCAGTCTCATCACTCCCCCATACTAAACCATTGCCGTGCCCTCACGCAATGCTAAGAATAAAGTATCAAAGCATCTCCAAAATTTTAATTTTATTCACTTTTATTGAAATGGAAACTAAACTACACACTACAATATGATACTACTTGTGTTTTGGACATAATGTATGATTTTCATCGCAAAATGGGACGTTTAGGTTCATAGAATAAGAACACGTGAATGCTTCGTTAGAAATAATTTCGTCGTCCTTGATTTTCACCTTAATTCCATGCCAAGCGTGTAACGAGATCATTGTCATTATAAGTTAGTAATGCTAACACTACTCATATGCCCTAATCACGTACTTATTCTCCCATTATTCCTAAGTTGTATCTCTTATATTTTATTTTGTCTTTATGATCACGAGGATACATTGTTGACTTATGCGATAATAGAGATTTAGGTCTAAAAATAGAGTCCTAACGGTGTAACTAAGACCATCAAATCAATAACCCCTCCTAATAGACAACGATGTCAAAAAATTAAGTTGACAAGAAGAATCGATAAACACGGTTTTATAACGGTTTTGAACATGAGACTTATTACCAAGACTTTTATACGCCCCCTAACGGAAGGGCCTTATTATCTTTGGTTTACCTCCATCTTTTATTCAACTTCGCCATGAAGCTTTTATTATGACTTTGGTCTTGCCTTGCCTTTTATTATCCGCCTCATCGGTGGTTTTATTAGCCAAAGACGTATATCCTCACGCTAAAGCGAATTTTGGATCTTTAAAGCTTCGAAGATTAAGGCTTGATTCACTTTCAATTTTGCATAGATTTTAGGCCTTGTGGGGCTTCAAATTGTTTGCTAGATTTAGGTGAGCACTTGAAATCTTATTATTAGGTGAAGCTTTCGATTATTAGGGTTGCCAATACTTCAAAACCGTGACGCTGGTGATACCTTAATGTCTTCCCAATTTAATTACACGGAAGCTACTAGAAAAGACTAGAAACCCAACAATCAAAACTAAACCGCTAAGTCAATATTTATTAAGCAAAAAATATTTATATGCGAAGGGAGAATAAGCAAACAATGAGAACACATGAGTTTTTGAAAGAATACGAGTACTCTACGTTTAGCATAGTAACTTATAATTAACTCTATCATTTCTCGTCCTCATTTAAGAGACTTAGCCTAATATGTAGTTAAGGAATCAAAGCTAAGTGCTCAACACGCACGGTCGAGTCAAAAATTACTCTTATTCTCGCCATCGGAAAATCTACATTCGTGTCTTCAAACACTTATGAAATATGAGAAAAATTTTAAAATTTGGCCATTTTTAGCCTTATTTTGCAAGAAAACGATAACAAAACGATAAACTTTGGAAAGCGTGAAGGTTTGGCAAAGCAAGTATCTATTCACCCCCCCATACTAAAGTTAAACATTGTCCTCAATGTTTCGAGTCTAGGGGTGCAAACACCCCCATACTAGAGACGTAGTCGAATGCCTAATCTAGCATGGAAAGGGTGTAACCAATAAGTTTAAAAGCCGTTTATGAAGTGTGCTAAAAACCTAAGGTTAGAACATAAAAGGATATATCATAATGTGGATATTGGGAAAGGCCTCCAAAACAAACGATCGAGTGCTCCCATGAAACGAACACGAGAGGCTCCAATCGTGAAGATCATGATCTAAAAACCACAATTCACAAACAACCACGAAACAAAGGTTGGAAGGGCACAAATCCCCTCACATTAGCTAATTAGAAAGCAATAATATGTACATGGATAAGCATGGGTCTCCCCCACGAGGCACCTTGTTTTTGATAACCGAGTCAAAAGCTCGACTCGAATCCCCATAAATGTGATCATTTAGGGATAATCATGGTTTGGTCAATTTTTGATGGGGCTTACATGATAAACAAGGCCCAAAAGTACGTGGAGCACTTTAAAAATCCGATAAACGTATACCGGGGTCGAAGATAGCGTCCTCGTTTTCGGATGAAAGACGAGACAAAACAACTTCAACACAAATCCCAATGGGATAAAAGAAAATAGGAGAGAAGAAATAGAAGGGTGGGACAATGGGTAAGTCATAACATGGAGCTACTCGAGGTAGACTCGCACCAATCAAATGAAAAGATTTTCCATTTATTGCATCGGTGGAAGACCGAGATTTCCCTATAAAATCAATTCCAGGATCAAATATCTCGTCCTCGGTGGAGAAAGGGGAGGGAACATAAGGGGCTTCCCCCACACTAGGTCCACACAAAGCATCGTCAAAAGGAGAAGACGAGCTTGTAGTACTCAATAAACGCGGTGATGACGGAGTTAGAATTGTAGAAAAATCTTTTAAATTAAATTCAAAATCTTTTCCTTTTTCATCTTTAACACTCTCCTTGTGAAAACCCGATTTGATTATGTCAAAAATATTTGGTGTATCTAAAACAATGTTAGTCACACTAAAAATTCTCACATTTTGAAAGCGTTTTGGTTTAGGTGGTGGCAAGTTTTCAAATCTTTTGTCAACAAAGAAAACCTCCCCATCGGGATCAACGTATTCATCATCCGAAGATTCACTCGAGATTGGTATCATAGGCTTAACACTCTTAACCTCCATCGGCGGAGGGGACGGAACTTCATTTTTATCAACTCCTAAAACTCTATTTGAAATCTTTTGACAAATGTTTTTGGTGGAATCGACATTGTACAAAGATGTGATCGAATAAACATGAGAAAGAGTGGAGTTTTGGGTTGCATTAATGACGAGTTCTTCCTCATTGAAACGAAGAGTGATTTTTCTTGCATGCACATCGATAAGTGCTCTCGAGGTATCCAAAAAAGATCGACCTAAAATTAACGGAACTTTAGGATCGATGGGAATATCAACAACAATGAAGTCCACGGGATAATAGAATTTCCCAACTTTCACAAAGACGTCCTCGGCAACTCCACAAGCTAGAATCGTAGAATGATCGGCCATTTCGATTGACATTCTTGAAGGAGTGAGATTTGGAAGATTGAGTGACTTAAAAATCTCGAGAGGCATCAAATTAATACTAGCACCAAGATCGGCCAAGGCGTAGCATTCTTCCATGTCTTGGATAGCACATGGGATTAAAAACTTTCCAGGATCACCGACCTTTTGAGGTATGCGGCTTAGAAAAACCGAAGAACAACTAGACGATTTTTTCAATTTTTCTTTGTTATTCAACATACTTTTGAAGTTCGCGGCAAATCGAGGCATCATGACTAAGGCGTCGGCAAAACTTATATTAAAATGCAAGTCACGAAACATTTTCATAAAGAGTTCAAATTGATAATTATTTCGTTGTTGTGCCTTTTCCTTGTCTCGTCTTGAAGGGTAGGGTAAAGGTGGTGTGGGTTGGGGCAAATTAGGCATAGGCATCGGTCTTGGAATCTCGGGTTCCATAATGGGTATTGGTTCAACCGTAGGTGTGGTTTGAGCGGTACTTCGTGGGCTTGTAATGTGCTCCTTTTCAACCACGACCTCGGGTTCTTTCTCTTTTTCCTTCTCCATAGAAGTACTTGGACGAGAAATGGGTTCTTTGAAAGTTTTACCACTACGAGTGGCAATAACCTTCAATTCTCCTTTCGGGTTCACGATGGTATCACTAGGAAGACCACCCGAAGAAGAGGGCTTACACATGATAGCTTCAAACATTTTAGCCATACGATCTTCAAACTTAGATTGCCTAGCATCCGCTTTTAACAACTCTTGCTTAATCTCATGTTGTCCTTGCTCCATTTTTTGTTGATTTTGTTGGAGTCGTGTGACATTTCCTTCCATTTTATTAGCATGAGTTTTAAGTTCATTAGCAAGTTCGTTTTTAAGCTCGTTTTTCAACTCGGATCTTAAGCTAACCATTTCACGTTGCATATTGTCAAACTTAGCATCATTAGCCTTAGCATAATTCAAAAATTCTCCTTGAAGATTTTTGGTGTGATCGTTTTGAAAACCTTGGGCATTAGTTTGAAAATCACGGTTTTGGTTTTGGTTTGAAATTTGCCCATTTCCACTTTGGTAATTACCTTTGTTATAATTTCTTTGATTTCCTTGGTAATTTCCACCTTGGTTGTTGTTGTTGCGATAATTATTAGCATTTTGATTGGGTTGAGCTTGATTTGAACGTGAACCTTGACCGATTTGGTTATAAGTTCCCGTGGCTACAAAAGCATTCGAAGTGTTACCATCCGCGGTAATGCACTCAGAAAGATCATGAGCTCCCCCACACGAAAAACAACTTTTAGAAACCGCTTTAACCGAAGCGGTGTTGGAAGCTTCTTGAGCCTTCCAATGGGACATAAGGTTTGCAAATCTATCGAAAAATCGGTTTTCTTCATTTGCTTCATCATGTAATGCATTGATACTTTGAGACGATGATGAGCCCCTTTTGGCAACACTCGGTGTGTGACGAGGGCTATAAACCTTAGACCTATTCTCGATTATGACCAAAGCTTCTTCAATCGTTTTACACAAAAAATTACCACCCACGGCGGCATTTAAATAATCTCTTTCATGATCGTTAAGTCCATTGTAAAACGTGTCGATTTGGTGCAAATCGGAAAAACCATGATGAGGACATTCGTGTAACATCTCCTTAAACCTATTCCAAGCCGTAGAAAAACTTTCATTTGATTCTTGTGAAAATTTAGAAATCTCATTTTTCAAATGCGTAGTCTTAGAGGGCGGAAAAAATTGGTTCACGAACTTCGAAACGAGATCCTTCCACGTCAATATAGAATTGGGTGGCTCTTTCTCTAACCAAATTTTAGCGGGCCCCGCTAAGGAATACGGAAATAACATCATCTTAATCGAGTCATTCGAGACATCCTTGAATTTGCACGTGGCGGTAACACGATTAAATTGGCGGATATGGTTGTGAGGATTGTCCTTCTCATCACCACGGAATTTGTTGTTTTGGATCATCGACAACAAACCCGTTTTCACCTCAAAATTCTCCGCAAGGATTGCGGGAATTACAATAGCTTCTCCATAACCCTCGGTGGGTGCTTGAAGTAACTCCATCATAGTTCGATTCGCCATGGTTGGTTCTTCTCGTACAATGGGTTCGTCAATAGGAGACTCCTCACTAGAAAGAGTGAGTGATTTGTTTCTTCGTTTACGAGCACGTCTAGCTTTAGAGCGAGTTTGCATAAACGTCACGTACAACGAGAAGGCGAGCAAAGAAGATTCTTTTTGGTATTTCGTGTGTTTTTCAATTTTTTTGTGGTTTTTGATTGTATTAACCTTTTTGGAATTGGTGAATGTATTAAGTAGACAACAAGTCCACAAATCTCCTCACTAATCAAATCTCTTGATTAAAAAGGCCTCAAGGAATGAAAACGATCACGTGGAGTGAACGCCTTCGATGACTTTAGAACGATGGTGGAACACCAAATCGTTCAAGAGGGTTTAATCAAATGAAACCAAGAAAATATATATGATATGTAATAATACTTTGGGCGGCAAAACCCTCGATTCACTCTCAAAATCAAATACGCACAAGCAAGTGGAGGAAACGAGGCGGCGCTAAGCACTTAAGAGCCTTTTTCCTTTAGGTTGTGAAATACAACCGCCTTATACCCACCTTATAGTTTGTATTATCAAGATTAAGCTTCACGAAAGTATTTATCTATTTTTGCCTTTTTCTTTGGTTTGAGATTCGAATACAATGATTGGGTAATGACCTCCCAAGTCAAGGTTGTGATTGCTCACGTATTTGGAGTACTTGTGTATTTATTGTTCTACGTATACAATATAGTAATAGTATTCACACAAAAACCGAAAAACGATAATACGTATTAATAGAGTGCTATTAATACAATTATATTTATGGCTAATATAGAAAAACAACAATGGTCAATCAAACACAACACGCCTCCCCGGCAGCGGCACCAAAAATGATGTAGTGATTTTACTACCCTTTAGGAAAAGAGCAATAAAATAGGGCAAGTAAGCACGACGATTTAGGAAAACCGTGTGTAAATGACCCTAATGAGGTGAGTTCGTTCTCGAGGAGGCACGTGTGTTGTGTAATGAATGATTGATTATGTTTTTGATTATTAATGAGAAGAAAAGAAGAGAAAATGACGAAGACGAAAAAATTAGAAAAATAAGGCAAAAACACTATTAGAAAGTTACGACGTAGAACGTGAAAAACACAAAATTTAAAATTTTAATCTAAAAATTCCTAAAAATTACTAAAAAATCCCAAATAATATTCTAAGAGTTTACAAAAAATCCAAACTTGCCAAAACCTTTTAATTAATTTAATAATGACTTTTTAATGCTAATTAAAGCCCTAAAAATCACTTTTAAATATTAAAAAGCCCTAAACAAGATTTAATAGTTTGTAAACCTCAAAAATGACTTAATTAAACTAAAAACTATTTTTAAAAATTTTAAAACCAATTTAAACTATTTTTAAACTCCTAAAAACTATTAAAATCTATTAAATCTTAAATTAATTCTAAAAATTAATTGAAAAGCCTAAAAATTATTCTACAAATGGGAAAAGTCTTAATTAATGCTATAGAATCTAGGAAAAATAAAAAAATAAAGAAAAATAAAACTTTTTATTTTAATGAATAAAATAATAATTAAATAATCAAAAAAATTAAAAGTCCTCAAATAAATTCTAAAAAATTCTCAAAAATCCTAAATAATCTAACTAAGAAGAAAATGTAAACAAAAGTTTCTGAAACCTTTTAGTTAATTTAATATTAATTTTTAAAGTTTAATAAAAAACCTAAAATCAAATAAAATTAAAAATTAAAGTTTTTGAAAACTTTTTTATATGTAAACCTCAAAAATACAAATAAAAACCTAAAAACTATTTTTTTGTATTTTTTTACTACTGTTCACTATTTTTTATAGACTTTCTAAATTTAAAAATAGAAATAATCCTAAAAATTAATTAAATAAAAGGAAAAATAATATTTTTAGCCAGAAAAATCCTAAAACCTATGAATATCCTATGAAAATTGAAATAAGCTCAAAAAGTTTACTAAATAAGCTAGAACAAGCCAAAAAGTTCACGGCTTATTTATATAAGCCCAAACCAAAATTCCCTTAAGTAAAATTCAAAACCAAGTTTATCAGTCAAAGTCCCCAGGGCGCAATGGTAACTTGTTTGTGTTGTGAGAGGAGTGGCGCAGGTTCGAGTCCTGGCCACGTCCTTTTTGGAATTTCTTTTTTTTTCTTTTTTTTACTTTTAAATACTTGATTCCAGTACTTTTCTAAGCTCAAAAACACAAACCAAATCAACTCTTATCCAAGATTAAGCAATTAAAAGGCAAAAACGTGCCCAGGTTTGGTGATATTTCTGATGAACAAGTGAACACCAAGAGGTCTTGGTTTTGGCTTTGTTTGTGGTGATTACTTGGAACAAAGGGCACCCTTGTGCTCTTTGGAGCACAAGGAGTCAAGACTAACAGAAATAAACACAATCCTAACACTTAGCACACAAAAATCACACAATCCAAGGCACACAAGAGCTCAACAAGTTTCTGTGATCCTTTTTAGGGTCTGGTGGTTTATGATGCTAATTTACTTGTACTCAAGTGACATTCAAATGGCCAAATCAAGCACACAACTTCACACAATGATGCACAAACCAAATCAAACCTAGAATCAACCTATATCTCAAAGATTTCAAAGATCAAGTGCCAAAAATCATGAAAAACAGGCAGATTATGGTTATGCAGATTCTATGCTTACTCTTTTTCTCTTCTATGCAACAAGTTAGCTCAAAACTAGCTCAAACCTATTCTACCACTAGCAAGCAACCTAACACAATACTATTTATCCTATCTAACACCTTCTTAAATCAAAAACAAAAATTTATACCCTGCTAATACACGTATCCAAACACCCTTTAAGATTTTGAAAACCAAATTTTTTCAAAGAAAACTACTTTCAAAAGCTACCCAACTGGTTCAAAGTGCATTTAGCATGTATACAAACACATTAGAACACAAATCATGCAATTTAAACACACTTAATCACAAAATCAAACCAGATCACATGAATAGCCTATTTTCTGAACTTTAATCAAAGAAACAAGGATTACCTTAGGGTTTTACTTCCAAAACCCTAGAGGATGTAAAATCCTCCTCCCTACCAGCTGGGGCTGGTGCTGAACACAATATCAACAACCTTCAAACCTGAAAAATCAAAAAGCAAAACAAATACTAGCACAATATAGTTTCTGTTTTTACTTTTTCTTCTTAAAAATCTTTTACAAACTTCTTCAAACTTACAAACACGTTTTAACAACACTCAAACTCACAAATCAAACAGTTCCTTTCCACTTTCACTTCAAGGAGCTATGATTTATGAAATTTGACCCTTTCTTTGAAAACCTTCAAAGAAAACTTTTGAAAAATTCAACACACTTTTTTAAAATGGAACTCAGCTTAAGCAATCCAAACACACAAACTTTTCATAAACAATTAAAAGGAATTACAATTTAATTCAAAACACCAAACTTTAATTTTTATAAAAAAGGAATTACAAAGGATTTTGCTTAAAAACTGGAACAAGAGAAAAAGGAGTACAAGCCACCCCTTTTTATACTGCTAAATAGAATTCTCTAGAACATGAAATAAAATAATGCTAACATAAACCCTAATGAGCTAAAAATCCGAATTTGCCCTTTGACGAATTTGGTCAAAATGTGCAACATGTGATGGCCAGCTGTGTTTACTTGATCTTGATCGCTTGTAGATTCCTTTGGGACCAAGAAATGAAAGAGAGCCGTTGGATGGACTGGAGGATTTGTTTTCTTCTTCTTTGTGGGGTAGGGGACACATGGGGTTGTCTAGGGATGAAAGTGATGGACGTTTTGGGAGGTGGGATGGGGTGAGAGTGACTCTAATTAGCCATCTGGAAAGTTTCACTTAAAACCCCTTTGATTTAGTCCATGTTCTTCCTGGGGATTAGCTATGGTTTAAGGGGGTGTTTAGGGAGTGATTAATCTATTTTGGGAAAAGAAAGTTTTAAAAACCTGTTTGGGTGGGAAAAAATGTTGACCAGTTGACCACTTTTAATAAACTGGTTTGTGGGTTGGACGGTTTTTGGACTGGGTAAATGGGTTGGGTAATGGGTAGGGTCGGGTATTGATGAGGTGTCATGATTTGGTTGGTTGTGGAGGTTTGGTTGTCTCCCAGTTTTGCCCCCTGAAGCTTCTCAATTCTTCCACTTTGTATTAACAGCAACAAACTTCCATATCCTTTGAAAATAACTTTGGACATTTGACATTTTTGGCACCAAATGTTTTTAAGCTTGTAATAAGGACTTTTAATGCATATTCTTTATTTTCCAAGGGCTTTTCTTGTCAAATCTTCATTCTTCAAGGATCACACTTGCATAATTAACATTTTTGAGGGTTAATTATGACAAGTTCTTCAAAGATGAGGGGCCATTTTGCAAATTTCCAAACTTGGGCCCGGTTCATTGTGCGGCTTCGTTTCCCGTGTTCGTTTTTGAATGATTCTTGTGATATTTTGCCAACTCCTCAATATCCGTACCTAAAAATACACAAGTAACAAACACGAGCATATATTTGGTCTATTTTATGATATTTTATGCAATTTAAGGCCGTTTTGGACGATGAGACCATGTATAAAAGCAGTCTCATCAGAAGTTATCGAGTCGGAAGTATTCGAGTCGGAAGTTTTCGAGTCGGAAGTTATCGAGTCGGAAGTTTTCGAGTCGGAAGTTAACGAGTCGGAAGTTATCGAGTCGGAAGTTATCGAGTCAGAAGTTATCGAGTCGGAAGTTTTCGAATCGGAAGTTTGTCGTTCGGAACTTTTGAGCACCCGAAAATTTTCTTCACCCGGAACTTTTGAGTTTGACCCGGAACTTATGAGATTGATACGGAACTTTTGAGTTTGATACGGAACTTTTGTATCAGTTTTGTTGGGACAAATTTTGGACAGTTATGACAGTTGACCAAAAATTAAGAAAAATCCAAAAATGAAAAAACGGATAAACGAAAAAATAATAACTGATAACTGATTAAAAAACTGATTAAAATGATACTAAAAAATAAAAATAAAATAATAATAAAAAAACAAAGATTAACAGTTGGACATGAAAATAGACAGAAACGAGATCAAGAAAATTGATAGATTAAAAACAATAAAAATAAAATAAATAAATTAAAAAAAAAAAAAAAAGATACAAACTTTTTATAGAAATTGATGATTAACAAAAAATTTGTGATTTTTATAAAAAATAAATAAATCAAACTTTTTGTAGAAATTTGTGATTAAAAACAATAAAAAATACAAACTTTTTATAAAAACACAAACTTTTTATGAAAAATACAAACTTTTTATGATCTAAAACATAAAAACACAAACTTTTTATAAAAAATACAAACTTTTTAAAATTTAAGCATGATTAAATCAAAACCCACCAAAATCAAAAAAGAAATAAAAGTAAGAATAAACCAATCAAACCTTGGCTCTTGATACCAATTGAAGGTCTACGTAATTGTTGGCCTATTCTATGTGATGGATTTGATGGATTAAGATGGTTGATTAATTGATAGATATAAAAGAGATGAAGGAAGGAGATGAGGGATTAGAGAGAGAAAGGAGAGAAAAGGGGAAAAAATAGAGAGAGAAAGTAAAAATGGAATGATGATTAGTGTCAAATGAACAATCAACAACCCCTCCTAACATGCTAGGAGGGGATATATATAGCCCACCCTACATGTGGGCTATATGAACTATACACTAATTAAATAGATCACGAGCCCATTACATAATTATCGTTGGAGCGACAGATCCTTCATAAATACGTAAAAACGTATTTCTAACAAGTAGGGAGTTTGGTAATGAAGTCCATGGTGATGTTGTCCCATTTCCATTTAGGTATTTCGGGTTGGATTAACAAACCAGATGGCCTCTGATGTTCTGTCTTTACTCTAGCACAAGTCAAACATTTCTTCACGTATGTGGCAATGTCTGCTTTCATGTTTGGCTACCAATATAATTTCTTCATGTCCTGATACATCTTTTCAGATCCGGGATGTATAGAGTACTTGGACTTATGAGATTCGTGCAGGATCACGTTTCTCAAGTCTCCGTAGCATGGTAACTAACTTCTTCATTGTAAACATAACGTTCCATCTGTTCTAGCTTCCAGTTTCTCCTTGCTTAGGTCAGTCATAAGCATTCCTCCTATGTCTTCCCTTCCGATGTTTTCAGGTTTCTATGGAGTTGAGCCTCTAGTATTTGCTTGGGTAGGTCCAAACTAATGGTCATGACTAGGGCTCGAACTCTCATGGGAGGATCAGTTCCCTTTCGACTTAGAGCATCCGCAACTACGTTGGCTTTACCTGGGTGGTATTTGATATCGCAGTCGTAGTCGCTGAGCAATTCTATCCAACGACGTTACCTCATGTTTAGCTCCTTTTGGTCTAGGATATGTTTCAAACTCTTGTGATTAGTATGCACTTTGCACTTCGTTCCATACAGATAGTGTCTCCAAATTTTCAAAGCAAAAACTACAGATCCAAGCTCTAGATCATGGGTAGAGTAATTTTGCTCGTGTTTCTTCAATTGCCTTGAAGCATAGGCAATCACTTTCTGTCTCTGCATCAAGACAGATCCTAAACCTTTGTGCGAGGCGTCACAGTAGACGACAAAGTCTTCGTTGCCTTCTGGTAAAGCTAAAATGGGTGCACTACACAATTTCTGCTTAATGGTTTGGAATGTGGCCTCTTCTTTTTCTCCCCAATCGAACTTTACGCCTTTCTGAGTAAGCTTTGTCATAGATTTAGCTATCTTAGAAAATCCCTCTATGAATCTCCGGTAGTAACCGGCAAGGCCTAAAAATTGGCGAATCTCCGTTGGTGAAGTTGGTGATGCCCAATCCTTCACGGATTCGACTTTTTTGGGATCTACTTGAATTCCCTTGTCATCGATCACATGACCGAGGAAGTGAACTTTAGGAATTCAAAAGTCACACTTCGAGAATTTTGCGTACAACTTTTCTTCCTTAAGTACTTTTAGTACTTGAGCAAGATGTTCTCCGTGCTCTTGCTCGTTCTTGGAATAGATGAGTATGTCATCGATAAACATAATCACGAACTTATCTAGATAAGGTCTGCACACTCGGTTCATGAGGTCCATGAATATGGCTGGAGCGTTAGTCAGGCCAAATGGCATGACTTGAAATTCATAATGACCGTAACGAGTTCTGAAAGTTGTTTTCGGTATGTCCTCTTCTCTGACCCTCAACTGGTGATACCCTGATCGTAGGTCAATCTTGGAGTATAAACTTGATCCTTGTAACTGATCAAATAAGTCGTCGATTCGTGGTAGTGGGTAACGATTTTTCACAGTTAGCTTATTCAGTTCTCTGTAATCGATACACATTCGAAAGATCCGTCTTTCTTTTTGACAAAGAGTACTGGAGCTCCCCAAGGTGAGGAACTGGGTCTGATAAAACCTTTGTCTGACAGTTCTTGAAGTTGTTCTACGAGTTCTTTCATCTCGGTGGGTGCTAATCGGTATGGTGCTTTAGCTACAGGTGCAGCTCCTGGTATCAAGTCGATTTGGAATTCCACTTGACGAGCCGGAGGCAAACCAGGTAAGTCGTCTGGAAAAAACTTCAGGATAATCACGGACAATTGGCACGTCCTTGATTTGTTTCTTCTCTGGTTCCTCTTCCTTGTCGGTTTTTGAAATATGTGCTAAAAAGATAGGGCATCGTTTTAGTATGTACTTCTAGACTTTAGTGTAGGAGATAACACTCAGTATGGTGTCAGTCCTATATGAGTTTCCTTCTCCTCGAACGATTAGGTTTTCTTTTCCCCATGGTATACAGACTAGCTTTTGGTCGCACACAATGGTCGCGTGATATTTAGCTAACCAGTCCGTACCAATAATGACGTCGAAACTACCAAAAATTACAAGTATTAACTGGATATCGAATGGATGATTTAAAAGGTTAAAGGTACAACCTCTTAAAATAGTGTTAGTTTCGATGATCTTACCGTCTGCTAATTTGACTCTGTAACAGTCGTCTAGCGGTGTAGTTGTGATGTCTAGTAAGCTACTAAATTCTGTGGATATAAAACTCATATCTGCTCCTGTATCAAACAATATATTTACATAGCGATTGTTTAGAAGGAACGTACCAGTAACCACATTGGAGTCTGGGTAGGTCTTGGTGTCTCCTATCATATAGACTCTAGATGGTGCTCCTCCTCTTCTCTCATTCCTAACTGCTCGCTTTGGGCAATCAGGGCTGATGTGTTTGATCTCTCCACAACCATAGCAACGAATTTCCCTACGGGTTATGTTACCGCCGCCAGTGTGCTGGCGGTTTCCCTGTTGTCCATTTCCACGAAAGTTCTGACTGTTGCCATTGCGGGGCTTGTAGTTGGTGATGGAGTTGTTCCTGATGGCTGGAACATAAGAGTTGCCCTGTCAGGGCCTTCGGCATTCAACAGTAGAGAAATGATGGAAATAGCACTTGGTGCACTTTGGCTTGTTGCCTGCATATGGTGGTGGTGCCGAGGAAACAACACTATAGATCTGGCCCAAGTTTTGCTTCTTTGGTGGCTGGGCCTGATTGTAACCACGGTAGTTCTCCTTAACCTTCCTCGTGTACTCAGTCTACCTAATCACATGATCACGTCCCCGTTTGTTCATCAGCTCTGTGGCAAACTCTATGGCACCCTCGACTGTAGTGGGTCGGGATGTGAGTACACTATCGTGCATAGAATCCGGAAGTCCACTGACATACTTCTCTATCTTTTCCTTCACGTCAGGGAACATCCGAGTACACATCAAAGTTAGCTCCTGAAATCTCTGGTTGTAAGTCGTGATGTCATGGTTCAAGCATTTGAGGTTCCACAAGTCAATCTCTAACTTCTTGATTTCGCCTCGAGGAAAGTATTTCGTGGTAAGTCTTTCCTTAAATACATTCCAGGTCATCCCATAGGCTTCATCATGTCCAAGAGTAGCAACTAGGGAGTTCCACCAGGTGAGAGCATGTTCTAAGAGAGTACAGGTGGCAAATTTCACCTTGTTCTCCCCGGTGCAATCACTAATGCGGAATACTGTCTCGGTCCTTTCGAACAATTGCACGAGTCCTATTACCCCTTCTTTGCCCTTGAAGTAACTGGGCTTGCATTTCAGGAAGTCAGGATAGGTACATCCTCTGGCAACTCGATCTCTAGCATTCTAGTTTTGACTGCCGCCCTGGTTCCCGCTGGGGTGTGTTTCCCTGGCGGCTAGGGCATCAGCAATGCCTTGACCGATAATCACTCTGAGTTGTGCTTCTAAAACGGTCGCTGAAGGAGCAGCGTTAGTGTTCTGTCGAGTGACTCTTTGTGCCACTGTTCTGTCACGCACAAAGATGAGATTTATAAGTTGGTTAGTAGAATTATAAAATTAAGCTGCATAAAAATGGGTATGCATAGAATTCACAACAAATTAGATAACCTGTCAAGATTTCATAATAATGTAAATTCAAACAAACAAGTAAAGGATGATATATAAATACTGGTGAACATCAATATGATACAATACAACCGATCTAAGACAGAGATACAACCATCCTGTCTGAGATAGTGGTACAAATGTTTGTAATACTACAAAAGATAACCTACCTACTAAGGTTAGGTGCTACGATAAAGATACAACTAAAATGGAAATACAAGTACAAAAGATCTAAATCATGAGAGCTGAGATGCAACTCAATGCTTGTCATGATGTACAATGAAATCTAGCCTACACTAGTATGGCTGTCTTCGGGTGCAGGTGGTCCGGCTGGTGGCGTAGGTGCACGATCATCCTGCATACAGATCATCGCCCTCCTAGTCTCACTAGAGAATCTCATAGTCTCTAGCAACTGGTGCTGACGTGCTGCATCGGCTCTCCGTAGGTGGTCTGTCTCGGTAGTGAGTCCCTGATGGCGGAGATCTGCTAGGTCTATGATGTCCGAAAGGTCTCCTCCTGGGTGAGGATAGCAGCCTGGGTCTCGTATGAGTGACCCTCAAGAGTAGCTAACCGGCAGCGGAGGTAAGCAACCTCATCCAGTAACCAATGCATAGTTCCGTGGGTCATACCCAGAGAACTCTCCGTGGTGTGTGACTCGCTGGCAATAGCCCAATAGAGAGATCTATACCTCTCCTGAAGCAAGGCACGACTCTGCTGGTCCGCCTGTAATAGGGCATGAATGAGAGCGGTGTCCTACGCCTGGCGGGCCTCCAGTGCGTCGACCTGTGCCTGCAGGGCGCCAAGGATGCGCTGCCTAGCTCCAGATCCCTCTCCTACCTCGAATGTCGAGTCAGTAATGTAATCACGCCTCCTCTTGCGAGGTGGCAGAGTGCTGGTGGGGTAAGGGTGATGTGCAGAAGGTGGTGGCAATGGTGGTAAGGATGGTACAACTTGATCCATCTCCCTAGGAGGAGATGCAGGTACTACAAGCAATGATGAAGTAGGAGATACAATAGGTGGTGATGGAGTAGGTGAATCTGTGAGTATGATGACCTCGTCTGGCTGGTCATCTCTGGACTCCGTGTTGGATGCGGGTCCAACAAATACTGACGTCGGCGATACTAGAGTGGTGGTAGGAGCCATAAGATCCTCAAAGGTAGTCACAATAGTAGGTGGCGTCATGATATCTGAAAATAGCATTTCAAAGTTGAGTAAGTTTTTAGCTTATAATATTCAAAAAGTTTTTAAAATGCAATGCGATGCGGTTTATGTCTTTTAACTATGTCTGTTAAAAGTATAAGTATCTACTTAGGTGATTTATTAACTCAAAGGTTATAAATCAGTGTGAAACTAGTTCACATAATGTGTATGCTCTACGTACTATATGCATAACTTATAAGGGTTCCCCAAAAATCAACTTTCTTTTTACTTTATTGATTTTTTTTTAAAATTCGGTTATAGTCCAGCTTAAAATTTTTATTATATTTAAATTTTTTATTATCGATCTGGTTCTCTATAACAATACGCTCTGATACCATTTCTGTAACACCCCCAAGTTGGTCAAATGCAACGGAATAGTAATTGGGGTGTTATTTGGGTGGATCGATAGCACATAGTATATAGATGAATGATCATAAAAGTCATTTAATACAAATTACATGAATCAGTTGTACACACTTAGTATCTTGTTTGTAAACCACATTTATTATTGAAACCTGAAGTAAATATCCCAGCCCAATGGTAGACATGATGCTCCTAAAAATGCTGGAATCCAATGCATAAACCTGCTTTATTTTCCTGAGAAAACATATAAAGTAAAATGTGAGGGTCAACACGAAGTTGGTGAATTCACAGGTTTAATTAAATACTAAGTTAATAATATGTCAAAACATCACAAGGATAGTAGAGCACTAAGCTACATACTATAGTAGTTCCTATTGCCCTGTAATAGAAGCTAGACAAAATAAGTTGTTCGGTACGCCCATTTGGATCTGTCCCGATGTTGTTCCCTCAGTCCGACAATGATGTAAACATGTTGCTTGGCCTAAGTGTTTCGTGATAGCAAGTCACGCAGGCCGGGTTTTGACAACACCTAAATAGATCTATTCACACATTTCGTGCTACACTATTAACTATTACAGTCCATGGGTATGGGGCAAACAATAGGCAATAAGCTGTTGTTGTTGTCAGTGCATGTTTTGCATATTATAATAAATATACTTTTTGTATGTTTTCTCCCCCGGTTATAAAACAGTAAAGATGGGGCCATGAACTAACCTTAGTGGTATGATGTGATGAAGATGATGTCACTGAACAAACTGGCACAATATGATCACGAACCAGAGTAATTACCTAAGTAATTTTAAGTGCCTTAGACAATGCATAGTTTAACAATGCATGATGGATGTATGATTTTTAAATAATGCATGATTACAAATTAATATGTTATAACGATTGGCTAAATGTTTTATACTTATAAAGGGTTGTGACAAACGCATATTTATTTTAGTGTCTAAAAATATATGTTGACTTATGATAGGTGTGTAAACACCCATCTTTTCTACCACTTAATTACCATAATAACCGGACCAAAACGTGTATTTTATGTCTTTTATGTCGGAATTATGCGTGGTTTGTGTTTTTGTTGTAATTTAGGACGAAATTGTGTAAAGTGGAGAAAACACGAGAATTCACGGGCATTCACGGCTTTTATTGAAGAAAAAGATGAAAGACGAAGTCGAGAGTGGAAAAAGAACGGAAGTCCAAGACCAATTCTGAAGATTTATCGAAGAAAAAGTCAAAAGACGGAAGTTTATCAAAAGCCGAGAAACTCAAGTCTATTTTATTGAAGAAATTAAAGACGAGTTCAAAAGATATCCCGAGCCACAAGTCCTTAAAGTCCAAACTTAAAAGAAAGATGAGAAGAAAAGGACTAATGACGCAATTAATGAAGATTAGATGAGAAGAAGGACTTAATCCCGCAATTAACAAGAAATGAAGGAGGGGAGGAAGCTTCCTAATCCTCCCCTATAAATAGATTAGATTAGTTATCATTTGTTTTGTTGGCTAACTTGACAAATTAGCTCTTCCATTTTTAATTACCTTGCACCTTTATTTACTTGTCCACTTTAATTACCTTGTCTTGCACCTTAATTACCATTTAATTCAAGTAAGTTTTTCTTTTTTTTAATTCTTGTCAAGTTTTATCTTTATCTTGTTAATCTCATTCTACCTTTCTTAATCTTTGTGTTGATTTGTTTATGTTCATGATCTTTATTTTTGTTGATTAATTTAAGTAGGTTTTGATTGATTTGATTAAGTTTTGTTAGTTTTATTGTTTTGGATTGATTGTTGATGCTTTATATTTGTTTATTTAGTTGTTTGGTTTAATCTTTTTGTTGATTTGGTTAAGTTCTTAATTAATTCGTGCCTTTTTAATCTTCCTTGTTCTTCGTTTTATACAGCAACTGTTCTTTCCCAGACCTGTGCCCAGATTATTCCGAATAGGTGTGGAAATTAGTGTTCTATTCGGAACATTTCATTTATTCCGAATAGGGATCTTGTGAGATTGCTTATTCGGAACATTTATTCCGCATAGAGGTTTTTAAGAATTGCTATTCGGAACATTTTATTCCGCATAGGGGTTTTAAAGGATTGCTATTCGGAACTTTCTGGATATTCCGAATAGAGCGATTTTTCCGAATAGGAGAACATTCCGAATAGTGACAGTATTCCGAATAGGACCCATATTCCGAGTAGGCATTTTATTCCGAATAGAGAAATATTCCGAATAGGGTTGGCTTTCCGAGTAGACAAATATTCCGAATAAGGCTATTTATTCCGAATAGGTGACAGTTATTCCGAATAGGAGTTTATTTCGGATAGGGAAATCTTAGTTTTTAGTTTTCTGCCTTTTCATTTTAAGCTTTATTTGCCTTAGTTTAAGTTTTAGTTTTAGTTGCGTTTTAAGTTTGCCTTAGTTAGATTTAAGTTTGCGTTATTTACTTTATTGCCCTTTAGTTTTAGTCGCACTTTTAAATACTTGCACTTTATTTTAATTAGACTTAGATTTATTTTAATTGCACTTTTACTTTAATTGTTTTGCACCTTTAATTTTCAAAACTACAACGACACATCTTTGTTTTACCAAAGTTCAACTGAGTCACACATAAAACAATAAAGTTTTTCAATTGGAAGAGATTGGTACAACGAATCTTTTTACCGGGCCAAAAGCCTTGTATCAAATGGCGCCGCTGCCGGCTCTTTTCGTAAAGATCAACAGTTTTTTGTGAGAGACACGTTGCTTTTTGGGATCCGTTCACTTGTGAGCGTTATTTTTCTTGCACTAAAATTTCAAAAAAAAATCATAAAAATTATAAAATTCATAAAAAACCATAAAAATTAAAAATATCAAAAATCCAAAAAGATTTTATCTTTATTGTGTATATATATTGTCTTTGTGTTTGGTTTTGTTTTCTTTTGCATTTTCAGGTGTATGCGTACTAGATCTTCTAATTATCAAGAGCCCGAGCCTCAAGAAGATTTAGATATGGCAGGTGTTAACAACAATAATCAACTACCGCACCTCAATAATAATAATAATAACAACAATGCTCCCCCACAGCCCGATCTTCGGACCATGGAGGAACTTTGTCAACCAACAATGTTTGGACGAGGAGGACCGATTGCGCCGATGCAAATCAACGCTCCTGAGTTTTCGTTGAAGCACCACATGATTCAGCAAGTGCAAACAAACCCATTTAGAGGATTGCCTGATGATGATGCCAACAAACACCTCGACAAGTTCATTACAATCACCCAGAGCATGAAGTTGGCTGGTGCCACTATGGATGAGCTTCGCCTACAACTCTTTCCACACACTCTATTACATCATGCCGAGAAATGGTTTGATCGTCTCCCGAAGAATTCTATTCGCACTTGGGATGACATGACTCAACGCTTTTTGTCGCACTACTTTCCACCATCCATGGTCACAAGCCTTCGCAATCAGATCAGCGGTTTCATGCAAGATCCCGATGAATCTCTTTTTGATGCATGGGAGAGATATAATGTCTTGATCGACCGTTGCCCAAACCACAACATGCTTCCGGTCACCTTGATCGATACTTTCTACAACGGATTGACTTTTCGAGATCGTGATACGATCAATGCAGCCGCCGGTGGCACATTCATGAAAAGGAGACCCGAGGAGTGTAGAGAGTTAATAGAGAACATGACTACTCATCATAAGAACTGGGATTCCTCTGCTTCTTCTAGAAACAACACGAGAGTCAATGTTTCTTCTACCTCAGCAAACCCTGAGATGACCGAACTCACCCGCATGATGGCCGAAATGAGCAAAAGTATTACGCTTCTCGCTTCAACCCACCAACAACAACAAGTTAAAGCGGTTGCTAATCCTTGTGAAACATGTGGCGGTCCTCACTCATACACCGATTGTCCTTCAACACAAGGAAATCCGGAATATGTGTATGCAGCTTATGGTAATTATTCACCGGAAAATTACCAAGCTAGACAACAAGGGGATAGAAATCTGCTGAGCTACCGTTCCAACAATTACCTTTCACCCGGTTTTTCTCCTCAAAACCAAAATCCCGCCAACAACTACAATAGAAGCAACCAAATCCCACCTCGTGCTTCTAATCCTTATCAACCACCCACCCAACAACACCCACCCATTAATCCCGATGTTGACACAATCATGAGAACTCAAGGTGAGCAAATCAAGAATCTGCAGAGCCAAATAATTAATTTGAAAGGAGATATCTTGAAACAAGGTAATGACATCAGAACTGAGGTTCGTGATAATCTTCAATCCTCTTTCATCACTCAAACAACTGAATTGAAGAATCTGTTGGCTAGTTTCTTGCCTGACGCTCAACCTTCTTCTTCGGGTTCTCTACCTTCAAATACCGTCACCAATCCGCGAGCTAATGTGAGCGCTATAACTACGCGTAGTGGAACTACCATTGTCACTCCATCTACCCCACCACCATCATCTACACCTCCTCCACCACCATGTAGCCCTACTCCTCCTACACCTAGTAATAGTGCACCATTACCGTCTCCGCCTCGTCATGACGATGTATCTCGGAAGGACCCTTCAACATCACAACCTTCACCAACTACACCTCCACCCAATCCTTATCAGCCCAGAATCCCATACCCTTCTCGCATAGGCAAGACCAACGAGCTAACCAAGAATGATTGTAATGTAATGAAATATGTGGATATGCTATCTAAAATGACCATCAACATTAGCCTTGTTGAAGCACTTTGCCACATGCCGAAATTCGTCAAAACATTCAAGGATTTGCTTAGCAAGAAGGAGAAGTTACTTGAACTTGCCAACACACGCTTAAATGAAAACTGCTCTGCAGTCCTTCTTAAAGAACTTCCGGAAAAACTTGGAGATCCCGGTCGTTTTGTGTTGTCTTGCTTATTCAACAAAACTGAAGAATTTACTGCCCTTGCTGATCTCGGGGCTAGTATTAATCTTATGCCACTCAGTGTTTGGAAAACACTATCATTGCCCGATCTCATTCCTACAAAGATGACTCTCGAACTTGCAAACCGCACTCTCGCTTACCCCGTTGGTATAGCTGAAGACGTGTTTATCAAAGTTGGCACATTTACCTTCCCGGTCGATTTTGTTGTAGTTGATTATGAAATGGACCCTCGTATTCCTCTAATACTTGGTCGGCCATTCTTGAGAACCGGACGTGCTTTAATAGATGTGGGCGAAGGTGAGTTAATCTTACGAGTCGGGGATGATTCTAAAATTTTTAAAATGGGGAAGCTTACCGGCAGATCTTTTGGAGGCCGAGAATCAGTGAATATGATAAATGTGCTCGATGACTTTACCGTCTATGACAATCCTCTATTCGAGTCTTCCACTGATAATCCACTCTTTGAAGATAATGTGGATGATTCTCTCCCTACTTTGGACGCTTCTCCCATTTTTGATTCTCCACCGGTCTTTGATGCTTATGAAGATGATAATTCTAGCTCAGATTCGGATGATTTTGATTGTACTTCTGAGTATCCCGAGCTACCTACATATGATGATTTTGATGAGGCCGATACTCTCTCGAGCGATTCTTCACATCAGGAAGATCCTCCGCCATCACTCGATCCTACTTTGGACGATTACTCATTCGAGGAAGATTTCTCTGAATTTCTTAACACATACTTCCCTCATGAGAGTGATGCACCTCCTTTGGACTTTGAAGATTATCGTCTTGATCCTACTTTGGATTTGAGGAGCATTTTGTCCAAGGAGAAGAAACCGGTTGACACCGAAATCCGTTGCACTTATGATTTGACACCTCTTTGTCCCACTTCTGAGGACGAGGTTGTGCTTCTTTGCGGATCTTCTTCACACTCGGCTGAGCCGGAGTGCTATTTTCCCCTGAAGGAAAAGGTGTTCGATCCCGGTATTGAAATCTTTAAGCCATCTCAGTATCCACCTGATGCAATAAAAGGAAAAATCTTTGGAAATTTGGAAGACATGCTTGCACCGCTTCATACTTGCTTCTACTGTGCTCCATCTCTGCTTAAGGGAACCTTGCCGCTTCTCTTTTGGCTTGCCTTGTTCACCTTAAGCTCTTGCCTATTGATGGATGAAAACTATGTCTTTGATCCTGGTGGATTTGTTTCATGCTACTTCCGTTGATGATCAAGGTCGAGTCAGGCTCACGAATCGGTTAACAAAAACCAAGCGCTTCTTGGGAGGCAACCCATGCATCTATCTTTTCGCTTTCTTTATCATAAGTGTAGGGGGGACCCCTTTGGATTGCTATTTCCTCTCCTCACTTCTTAATCAGGGATTCGAGCTTCAATGATCCACTCTTAATGATTCTTGACGACCCGTGATTCCGTGTTCTACTTCTTCCCGGTTCTATCCTAAACTCTTTTCGATTCACTATTTTTATATTTTCTCAATATTAAAATAGGAATCTCTTTAGTTGTCTTTTCCTTAGCGAGATTTAAACAACGTGCACAATGTCCTAAGTGTAGGGGAGTTTACTCCCACATGCTTAAACATTGAGGACAATGTTTATCTTAAGTGTAGGGGGGACTTCTATCGAAGTTAAGTGGTCTTTTCCTTGTTTTTGTCCTCATTTTAACCGGAAAATCAATTTTTCGACATTTTCCAAAATTTTCGATCTATTTTGGCCTATTAGTTTTTCCCTTTTGTGTAGTTATTTTCTTTCTTTGCTAGAATAAATGTTTAATAAGTGGTTTTAATTTTCAAACGTTGTGAATCTTTTGACTCAATCCGAGTTTACTCTAGCTAGTATCCTTAACGTGTTTAAGTCAAGTTTTGCTAGGCTTTTATATAGGGAGCTATAAAACGCGAAAGTCTTAACTCTCACGGGTTAAGAACAAGAACTTTTCGCAAGTTCCTATAATTGATCCTAGAGAGTCGTTTATCAAGGGAACTTTAAGAAGCAATTTCTAAACTTGAAAAAGTCTAAGAATTTGCAAGATCCTATAGGCGACTCGAAAACCCAAAACTTTGATTTAATAGGCTAAGTATCCACGAGTCTCATTACTTGAGATTTTAAACTGTGGAGAACGAGAGATGATAGAGCCAATTATAAGTCGGTATTCTTTCGTGAATTTATGTGAGTTAATTATAAGCCTATTCTCCCATCGCTTGCTAATAAATTTATCTGCTAATAAATAAGGTTGTACGATTTGAAAAGTTACTTAGCTTCTAGCCCCAGATCGTTTAAAAGTTGCTCGGTAATGACGAGAGTTCATAGCCAAGGCATAACTTATGAAGCGGGGCGCGAAGATTGGCGAGTCCGAAAAGGCCCTAACAAGGCATGAGGGCTATGTTTTGTTGCTAAAGATCCAAAAGTGATGTGAAGAATCATTTATCGAAAATCAATATGAAGGATCGAGACACACGACGAAAAGCAAATACTCCCCAAAATTCATGGAGAAGTGTATCCGAAAAGACCCTAACAAGGTATGAGGATAAATAGATCCAAGTCAATAAAGGAGGAGGATCGTTGTATATCAAAATCCAAAATAAAGATTGGAGAAAAATGAAGAAGTCGTGGTCCATATATGAAGAATCTCTCAAAAAAAATTCCAAGTGAAGAAATTCCAATTATGAAGAGAAGACCATTATTTCATGAACGTCTCTCAAGATTTGAAGTATGAAGTCGCTGCCAAATATCGGCCCGAGAAAGGTCTCGAATCGCGAACCAAGTTATGCCAAGATATGAACTTTCTGATATCCCGAGAAGCAGTTTTAAAAGATTTGGTCCTTTAGCTAACTATTGATTAAATCGTGCACTTTATTTTCAGACTAAATAATTATCGAAATAAGTCAAACAATGCATCTTCGTGATCATTCAAGACAAATAATAAAATATAAGAGATACCCATAGGAATAAGGGAGTCTAAGTAAATAATTGGCCCACATGAGTTCGTGCTAGTTTACTAACTTATAATAACAATGATCTCGTTTTTAAGCTTGGTTTGGAGAAAGTGAAAAGTTGAGGATGATGATTATTCATGACATTTTCAAAACCCAAGGTATGCTTTTAATTTCTTTGCTTTGCATTTTTATAATTTTCTATCTCTTTAATAAAGGCCAATGTGGATTGATTATTATGAAAAGTGTAAACATGCTTTGTAACTAATGCATTGCATGAGGACATTGCAATGGTCAAGTGTAGGGGATTTGATAGGTGTGTAAACACCCATCTTTTCTACCACTTAATTACCATAATAACCGGACCAAAACGTGTATTTTATGTCTTTTATGTCGGAATTATGCGTGGTTTGTGTTTTTGTTGTAATTTAGGACGAAATTGTGTAAAGTGGAGAAAACACGAGAATTCACGGGCATTCACGGCTTTTATTGAAGAAAAAGATGAAAGACGAAGTCGAGAGTGGAAAAAGAACGGAAGTCCAAGACCAATTCTGAAGATTTATCGAAGAAAAAGTCAAAAGACGGAAGTTTATCAAAAGCCGAGAAACTCAAGTCTATTTTATTGAAGAAATTAAAGACGAGTTCAAAAGATATCCCGAGCCACAAGTCCTTAAAGTCCAAACTTAAAAGAAAGATGAGAAGAAAAGGACTAATGACGCAATTAATGAAGATTAGATGAGAAGAAGGACTTAATCCCGCAATTAACAAGAAATGAAGGAGGGGAGGAAGCTTCCTAATCCTCCCCTATAAATAGATTAGATTAGTTATCATTTGTTTTGTTGGCTAACTTGACAAATTAGCTCTTCCATTTTTAATTACCTTGCACCTTTATTTACTTGTCCACTTTAATTACCTTGTCTTGCACCTTAATTACCATTTAATTCAAGTAAGTTTTTCTTTTTTTTAATTCTTGTCAAGTTTTATCTTTATCTTGTTAATCTCATTCTACCTTTCTTAATCTTTGTGTTGATTTGTTTATGTTCATGATCTTTATTTTTGTTGATTAATTTAAGTAGGTTTTGATTGATTTGATTAAGTTTTGTTAGTTTTATTGTTTTGGATTGATTGTTGATGCTTTATATTTGTTTATTTAGTTGTTTGGTTTAATCTTTTTGTTGATTTGGTTAAGTTCTTAATTAATTCGTGCCTTTTTAATCTTCCTTGTTCTTCGTTTTATACAGCAACTGTTCTTTCCCAGACCTGTGCCCAGATTATTCCGAATAGGTGTGGAAATTAGTGTTCTATTCGGAACATTTCATTTATTCCGAATAGGGATCTTGTGAGATTGCTTATTCGGAACATTTATTCCGCATAGAGGTTTTTAAGAATTGCTATTCGGAACATTTTATTCCGCATAGGGGTTTTAAAGGATTGCTATTCGGAACTTTCTGGATATTCCGAATAGAGCGATTTTTCCGAATAGGAGAACATTCCGAATAGTGACAGTATTCCGAATAGGACCCATATTCCGAGTAGGCATTTTATTCCGAATAGAGAAATATTCCGAATAGGGTTGGCTTTCCGAGTAGACAAATATTCCGAATAAGGCTATTTATTCCGAATAGGTGACAGTTATTCCGAATAGGAGTTTATTTCGGATAGGGAAATCTTAGTTTTTAGTTTTCTGCCTTTTCATTTTAAGCTTTATTTGCCTTAGTTTAAGTTTTAGTTTTAGTTGCGTTTTAAGTTTGCCTTAGTTAGATTTAAGTTTGCGTTATTTACTTTATTGCCCTTTAGTTTTAGTCGCACTTTTAAATACTTGCACTTTATTTTAATTAGACTTAGATTTATTTTAATTGCACTTTTACTTTAACTGTTTTGCACCTTTAATTTTCAAAACTACAACGACACATCTTTGTTTTACCAAAGTTCAACTGAGTCACACATAAAACAATAAAGTTTTTCAATTCGAAGAGATTGGTACAACGAATCTTTTTACCGGGCCAAAAGCCTTGTATCAACTTAGTAAACGGAAATAATTTAAATAATTGGATTTTAATTAAATTAACCGTAAGGTAACATTATATTATTTTCTTAAGTCTCAAAAATATAATTAACGGGATTCGTCAGTTTATAAAGTCTCGTAAATAAACTTAGTGATTTATTTAATTATTCCAATAACTAAATTTAATTAGTATTTTATTAATCTTTTTAATTATTATAAAACAAGTACTAGTAAACCCTTGTAAATATGACGGTTTACCAAAATAGCCTTTAAGGTTTCATTCTTTAAGTTTATTACGCCGTTAATCCTCGTTAGTTGGTTTATTTATAAAAACGCACATAGGGCTTGTAAATCTTTGGGGAAATGACAAAACACCCCCTAAGTCTCGAAATTAATATTATAAGGAGTTAGGGCTTGTTTCAAGTTTCCAAGTTGTCACAAATAGTGCTTTATGTTTCGGAAATATTTTATAGAGTTTCTAGGGTTTGAGTTAAGTTTCAAAAGTGGTAGGAATAGCCCTTTAAGTTTTAGATATTAATTAAATAGGATTAGGGCTTGTAAAACTTTGCCCAAATTGCAGAAATGACCCCTCAAGGTCTCGCTTTGTTTATAAATACGATTAGGGCTTATTCTAGTTTAGGTTGTTGGCAATTATGGTCCTTGTGGTTTCATACCACTCACGGTTTGAATAACCGTCTCTCCTACACTTTAGAAACTCACACGTTTGGCCCTTGTACTTACAAAAGTCACGAAATAATTATATAAGTTTCATTAATTTATGAAATTGGACCTAACTTTCACCATTTGTCAAATGTGGCCCAAAAAGTCTCCAAAATTTAGTAAATGGGCTTGACTAGCCCATTTTGGGTCTCGGCTTATTTGCTATGGACCTATTGGGCCTATATAATTTCATTAGGTAAATCAAATAGGTAACTTGTAACTTTTGGGCTTTACTAAGTGGGCCAAATTTTTACATGGACTTTTATTAAGTTTACTTACTTTCTAAAATGAATTAGGCTTATATTCAAATGGGCTTATTTAAGGCTTATATTTAGCTTATATGTTTCGGCTTATTTAATAAACCTAGGGCTTATATTAAATTCAATGCTAAATGACTTATGGGCTTATTTAGCTTATATAAGGTTGATGGTTTTGGCTTATATTAAGTTCTTAACATATTTTAAGGCAAGTGATTATACTAGGGCTCAAATAAGTTACATAGGCTTACATGTACACGTTTTTAAAGTTTTAAGGCAAGAGCACCCATAAACTTCATATAAGCCGTGGGCTTATATGTTGTTTTAGGGTTTGTTCATGAGACTTTAACGTGTGCATGCATCTTAAACTCCATTTCCATAACATGTATATGCATGAAACATGAAATAAGTAAGGAAAAGTTTAAAGGAGGTTTACACTTACTTGTTTTCAAGAAAAATGGGGTGATGACAATGGCTTGGTGATTCTAGACGTCAGGTTCTACTTGAAGGGTCTTGGATTCGTCTTAAATGTCAAGTATCTTGAATGAGGAGCTCTAAATGCTTGACTAGCTGAAGTAAATGCTTGAGATATCTAGGTATTTTGTTTGAGAGTGATAACCGAATATGGTAAGAGAAGAGTGAGTAAGGCTTGCTAAATATCTTGGTGTATGACTTGTGTTGTGGCTTGGGGGTATGCCACGGCAAGAAACAAAAATGGCAAGATATGAGGATTTTTGAGAGTGTACAATTGTAGTACATGTTTTAAATGCATGCTTGAGTACATTGGTCCTTGTTTGTTAAAAACCCGTCGCATGTATGTCTTCCAAGGAGACAAGGTCTTGTTTACATAGTGTTTTAATAAATGTGCAAGTTTTACAAGAGTATTTGGTGTATGGTGGTGGTTTATCACACGTCTAAGGGTGCAAAGAGAGTGATAGGTGTCTTGGACTTGTGACATAGGCATAGTAAGGTTAGTACATGTTTTAATTGCCCAAAGTTGTACATGGACACATGGTATTAATTTAAACCGGCGGTATTGGGTCTAGTCAAGGGAAAGGGAGTGTTTTCTATAGTGTAACACTTAAATAACTAGTTTTGTACAAGTCTAAAAGTCAAGGTTGGACATGGTAAGGGTTTTTGGTATTTAAATGTTGTGTGTAGGTATATTTTTGGCTATAATTTAGTCTATGGGGTTTTTATGTTTAATTTGTGTGTCTAGGTAATGTCACTAGGAGTATAGGTGTTATATTGGGTGAGTATGTATAAGTCTAGGTTAATTTTGGTTTAGTTTGGGACCCTTGGTGAAAGTATGGTCATTTTTATATGAGAAGAGATTTTATTACATCAAAAGTATGTCAACTTAGTTTAGAAAGGTAAGAATGGTCAAAGGTAATGTTTAAGTATAAAGTAGTTGGTGTCGTAAAGTAAAGTCAATTATAGTGTGAGGAAAAATATATATACATTAATATATTTAAAGCTTAAGAATTTACACTTAAGTAATTGTGTATTATTTGTGATCATGAGTTTGGATATATGAACAAATGTGATGAATACTTATGAGTATATGTTCAAGTGACTAAAAATGTTCAGAAAGGAGTGACTATTTAAAGTCCTGCATGTTTATAAAATGTAGTCATCCAAGTGTGACTGTCCTTGTACTTAAGTGATGAGAATCAGAATGTATGCTATGAGATTTAAATGTCCTCCTGTTTTGATGATTAAATAATGTATGCTGTGTATGATGCATATGATTGATGAGATGGCATTTATACATGATCTCATCGTTCTTTTCGGGCTTTAAATGCATAAAAATGTCATAAAATACCATATATATGCTTGTGTTTGTTTACTTGTGTTTTTTAGGTATGGATATCGTGAAAAAGACAAAAGATCACAAGTTACAAGGAAAAACGGACACGAGAAACGAAGCCGTACAATGAACCGAGCCCTAATCATGGAATTTCCTACAAATACCCTTGAAGATTTGAAGACAAACAAGATTGATCCTCAATGAATGAAGAAATGACACTTAAAACCCTTGTATATTAATAATTACAATTTTGGTCCCTTAAGTTTGTCAAAATTGCAAAAAGGTCCTTCAACTTTGAAGAAATGACAAGATTGGTCCCTCAACAAATCAAAATTGCCAATAATGGTCCCTCATGAAGATTAAGAAGCATTGAAGACCTTTGAAGATCAATAAAGTCCAAGATCAGCCCTTGAAATATCTCAAAATGGCAAAAACAACCCCTTGAAACCTTTTTCCAAAGTTTGGTGCCAAAAATGACAAAGTGTGAAAGTTATTAACAAGGGAAATACGTTTTTAGGGCTGAAAACCTTATATGCCAAAAATTTCAAAACACAAGGACTGAATGTGCACACTTTGAAACATTTAAACTCATAACACGCGCCAAACATTCTTTCTCCCCCAAAATCGGATCAAACAGACTTACTGTTCACTTTTTCACCCCCAGAATTTACCCTACTTAAACATGGGTTAAAAATCAATTAACCTTGCACATGCTTGATTCACACACGCAGGAACATATCCCACACGCGAAACCTTCACCCCATTCACTGTGGACCCTACCCCCAATTCCTTTTCCACCAATCAGAGTACACCTTGGCCTCCAAGTATTGTGACGTGTCCTCAATCAACAGCTGTGGTTTATTGCTTCCTCCCAACGCACAAATGAACGCACAAGATCAAGTTTGACACCTCATCAACTCAAACGCGTCAAGGGCATTTTGGAGATTTTCTTAGATTAGGGTTTGTGTTTTTAGCCTACTAGAATGTTCTTAGAGTAGTATAAAAGGAGGATGAAGTCTGTTCATACCCCTTTGTTCCAGTTTTTCTTCAAAAAATTTTGTAATTCCTTTTGATTAAATATAAAAGTTTGGTATTTGTTATTTAGCAATTTAATTCCTTTTTATGATTTTCTTAAAGTTGGTATAAGTTATTGAAGGAAAACTGAGTTCCACATTTATTTGGTTAAGTAATTTTGATTTTCAAAATTATTTAAAGGTTTTGAAAACTTGAAATTCTTGGTGAGAATCTGTTCTAGGGTTTGTGTTTAGAGGTTCAATTTGTTGGTGATTAAGTGTTTATAAAACGTTTTAAGAAGGTTTAAGAGGTTTTGGAAGAGTTTAAGAAAGAAAGAAAAGAAAACAGAAAGAGTATATTGGTTATTATACTTGTGTTTTTGTTTGATTTTTCTTTAACAGGTGTTGATTGTTTTTGATCCAAGGATCTGCATACACCCGGGTGTATAAGGAGGTGGATTTTCATCCACTAGAACCTTGGATGTAAGGTTCTAAGGTAAATCCTTTTTACCTTTTTGAAATTTTCAGAAAAGAGTAGTTCATGTGATTTGTATGCTTAAGGTGTTATTTGTTAGTATAGCTGTTGGATTTGAGTTCTTAAGTGATGTTATGCATGATTTGAAGTTTTAGAATCAGTTTGATAGCTTTTGGAAGTGATTTTGTTTGAAAAATTAGTTTTCAAAGATTTTAAAGGGGTGTTTGGATAAGTATTTTAGTTAGAGTTCTTGTTTGATTGTGTAGTATAAAACGGGTTAGAAAGCTTCATTAGGATTAAGAAAGGTTGTAGTTAGCTTGGGTTGTAATTTGGAAAAGGTTTTCAGCAAGTTTGAGTGATAAAATTGGAAAAACCTAGCTAGAAATCTGCTTATCCACTTTTCTGCTTATTTTTCATGAAACTTGAGCTTGAATCTTAAAATCTGCTAAGTGTCAGGTTAATTGAGTCATTGGAATTGCTTGAGTACCATTTGGTGATTGTGTGTGCAAAATAGAGGAGACTGAATCTCATTAAGGTGCAAGTAATTAGCTCTAAAGTCCACAGACCTACACCTAGGACCTCAGCAACCTCATTTGGATTGGTGTGTGCTTATTTTGTGTGCTAAGTGTGTATTTTCTGCTTGTTGTTGACTCCTTGTGCTTCAAAGAGCACAAGGGTGCCTTGTCATCCAAAATACACCCACAAAAATCCACAGCCAAGCTCCTCTTGGCATTCAAATTGCACAAAGTGAAAACTTCACTTGTGTTCTTCAAACAAGTGAACTGCATACGATTTTGATCTTCATTTTGGTTAAATCTAGCTAAAAAGTGTAATTGGATTGAGTTATTAAGGTCATTAGAGGTCACAGTTTGGATTGTGAAAAGAAAATAAAAAAAAAAAAAAAAAAAAATTTGGCAAAAAGTCGCCCGCAACAGGACTCGAACCCCCGACCTCTCGAAGGAGGAGTAAGGGGAACTACCGTTGATCTAGACGCTTTTTTACGTTATAGTTTGTTTTCAAACGTTATTTAACCCCTTTTTCTTTCTAGCTTATTAATATAAGCCGTAGCTTATTTACCCCCTTTTCCAGCTTATTTGATTTGTGTTTTTGGCTTATTTGATTTTTCCTAGGACCTTTATAGACTTTAGGATTTTTCTAGCTAATTATTATAATTTTCCCATTATTAAATTATTTTCTTTACATTTTTATTTAGCCGTATTTTATAAAATCATTAAAAAATAGAAAAAGAGTTTTAATTTTTAGGAAAAATTATTCTTAGCTTTTAAAATAATATTTTGAGGTTTACATTAGGTTTTGTTTTTATAAACTTTTATTTTTAATTTTATATTATTTTAAGGTTTTTTATAAACTTTAATAATTTTTATAAAATTATAAAAAAAGGGTTTAGGAACTTTAGTTTGCATTTTTCTCTTAGTTAGATTATTTTAAGATTTTAGAAATTTTTTAGAATTAATTTTATAAACTTTTTATTTTTCTCATTATTTTAATATTATTTTATTATTAAAAATTAAAAGTTTTATTTTTATTTCTTTTTCATTTTTCTTAGGTTCTTTAGCATAAATTTAGACTTTTCCCATTTTTAGAATAATTTTATAGCTTTTAGATTTATTTTTATAATTATTTTAAGTTTAATTAGTTTTTAATCATTTTAAATCATTTTTAGAGTTTTAAAAATAGTTTTAATAGCTTTTAATTTTTAGAAAATTACTTTTTAGTCTTCTAATAATATAAGTTAAGTAATTATTCAATAAAATCATATTTTAGACATTTGTATTAGTTGTATTTAATTTTAGGGCTTTAATTAGCATTTAAAATTAAATATTTAATTAATAAAAGGTTTTAAAATATCTTTGTTGGATTTTTATCTTTATTTATATTATTTTAGACCTCTTTTTAGCCTTTTTAATCTTTTATTTATTTTGTTTTTGGTTTTAGTAATTTTTAATTTGGGTAGTTTTTCACGACTTTACGTTTACGTTTTCTACGTCGTAGTGTAATTTTAACGTAACCGTCTTTTCACCCTTTCATCCCCATCTTCTCAATATTAATCTCAAACATTTACAAGTTAAATCACACACATATACCTCCTTGGGAAACGAACTTTCTCTCTTTTATTTGATTGGGTCATTAGTGTTGATTTTTCCTAAAATCATCACTCGATACTTACCGCTCATTTACGCTCTTTTGTTTTCCTAAACAAGAGTCGTATTTTACACTACAATCATTTTTGGCGCTGCTGCCGGGGAGGTGTGTTGTGCTTTAATTTGGAAGCTTTTGTTTTTGATATTATCCATAATAAGTATTTGTGTTAAGTGGAACTCCCTTAACACGTATTATCGGTTTTCTTGGTTTTTTCTTGTATAAATATTACTATATTGTATTAAGTATCACAATCAATATACAATATCTCCAAAAGTGTGAAAACACAACCTTAATTGGGATTTGATCTCCTAATTATTGTATTCGAATCTCAAACAAAAAGAAAAGGCAAAAATAGATAAATACTTTCGTGAAGCTTGATTTTGAAAAATACAAACTATAAGGTGGGTATAAGGCGGGTATTATAAAATATACCCTAAGGAAAAAGGCTCTTAAGTGCTTCGCGCCGCCTCGTTTCCCCGCTTGCTTGTGAGTATTTTGACATTGAAGGCTAATCGAGGGTTTTGCCGCCCAAAGTATTATTACGTATACTATATTTGCTTGGTTTTCTTTGTGATTAAACCCTCTTGAACAATTTAGTTTTCACCAAAGTTCTAAAGTCATTCGAAGGCGTTCACTCCACGTGATCGTTTTCATTCCTTTGAGGCTTCTTTAATCAAGAGTTTGATTCGAGGAGAGATTTTGTAGATTGTTGTCTACTAAGATACACCAAAATCCAAAAAAAATTAAATATCATCAAAAACACAAAAAAAAATTTGAAAATTCACAAAACACCCAAAAAGAATCTTCTTTGCTCACCTCCCATTCTTCGTGAAGTTTATGATCACTCGTAATCAAGCGAAACGAGCTCGTAAACGTCTTCAAAAGCAAGCAAATCAAGGATCGTTGATTGTTGAAGAACCTCCAATTGTTGAACCTATTGTAGAACAAAAAGTCGTCATGGCTAATCGTACTATGATGGAGTTGCTACAAGCACCCACCGAGGGTTTTGGAGAGGCTATTGTGATTCCCGCCATCCTTGCGGAGAATTTCGAGATTAAGACGGGTTTAATGTCGATGTTGCAAGCAAATAAGTTTAGAGGTCACGAGAAAGACAACCCGCATTACCACATTAGGAATTTCAACCGTCTCACCGCCACTAGCAAATTTAAGGATGTTCCACATGACGCCATTAAGATGATGTTGTTTCCATATTCGTTGGATGGACCCGCAAAAATTTGGCTCGAGAAGGAACCGCCAAATTCGATTTTGACATGGGCCGATCTCGTTTCTAAGTTTGTGAACAAGTTTTTTCCACCATCTAAAACAACACACTTAAAAAATGAGATTTCACGATTTGTGCAACGTAATAATGAAAGTTTTTCAATGGCATGGGAACGATTTAAAGAGATGTTACATGAATGTCCACACCATGATTTTACGGAATTGCATCAAGTGGATACTTTTTATAATGGGCTTAATGATCATGAACGAGATTATTTGAATGCCGCCGCGGGTGGTAATTTTTTGTGCAAGACGACAAATGAGGCTTTACAAATCATTGAAAATAGATCCAAAGTTTATAGCCCTCGTAACACACCGAGTGTTGCCAATATGGGTTCGTCATCTTCGTCACAATCGTCTCGTAGCATTAATGCCTTACATGATGAAGCTAATGAGGAAAATCGGTTTTTTGATAGATTTGCTAATCTAATGTCCCATTGGAAGGCTCAAGAAGCTTCCAATTCCGCTTCGGTTAAAGCGGTTGCTAAGAGTTGTTTATCTTGTGGGGGAGCTCATGATCTTTCCGAGTGCATTACCGCGGATGGTAACACTTCGAGTGCTTATGTAGCAACGGGAACTTACAACCAAAACGGCCAGGGTTCCCGCCAAAATCAAGCTCCACCAAACCAAAATGTTAATAATTATCGAAACAACAACCAAGGTAATTACCAAGGCAACACACGCAATTATAACAAAGGTAATTATCAAAGTGGGAATAGACAAATCTCTAATCAAAATCAAAACTGTGATTTTCAAAACACTACACAAGGTTTTCAAAATGCTCACACTAAAAATTTGCAAGGAGAATTTTTAGATTATGCAAAAGCAAATGATGCTAAATTTGATAATATGCAACGTGAGATGATTAGCTTAAGGTCCGAATTGAAAAATGAGCTTAAGAATGAACTTGCTAATGAACTTAAAACTCATGCTAACAAAATGGAAGGAAATGTCCTACGTCTTCAACAAAATCAACAAAAGATGGAATTAGGACAACATGAGATTAAGCAAGAGTTATTAAAAGCGGATGCTAGGCAATCAAAATTTGAGGACCGAATGGCTAAGATGTTTGAAGCTATCATGTGTAAGCCCTCTTCTTCGGGTGGTCTTCCTAGTGATACCATTGCAAACCCGAAGGGAGAAATGAAGGTTATTACTACACGAAGTGGTAAAACTTTCAAGGAACCAATCTCTCGTCCAAGTACTTCTACGGAGAAGGAAATCGAGAAAGAACCCGAGGTGATGGTCGAAAAGGAGCATATTACAATCCCACGAAGTACCGCTCAAACCACACCTACGGTTGAACCAATACCAATTATGGAACCCGAGTTTCCAAGGCCGTTGCCTAATGACCAACCCACACCACGTTTACCTTACCCTTCGAGACGTAACAAAGAGAAAGCACAAGAACGGAACAATTATCAATTTGAGCTATTCATGAAAATGTTTCGTGACTTGCATTTTAACATAAGTTTTGCCGATGCTTTAATCATGATGCCTCGATTCGCCGCAAACTTCAAACGTATGCTTAACAACAAAGAGAAGTTACAACAATCGTCTAGTTGTTCATCGGTTTTTCTTAGCCGCATACCACAAAAAGTCGGTGATCCCGGTAAATTTTTGATTCCGTGTGCAATTCAAGATATGGAGGAATGCTACGCCTTGGCCGATCTTGGTGCTAGTATTAATTTAATGCCTCTCGAGATTTTCAAATCGCTTTCGCTTCCGGCTCTTACTCCTTCGAACATGTCTATCGAGATGGCCGATCATTCTACGATTTTAGCATGTGGAGTAGCCGAGGACGTTTTCGTTAAAGTCGGAAAGTTTTACTATCCCGTTGACTTTATCGTTGTAGACATTCCCATCGATCGAAAAGTTCCTCTCATTTTGGGTCGTTCATTTTTGGATACATCAAGAGCACTTATCGATGTTCATGCTCGAAAAATCACCCTTCGATTCAATGAAGAAGAACTTGTCATCAATGCAACACAAAACTCCAATCTTTCTCATGTCTATTCTATTGCAACTTTAAACCATGGTGATTCAACCAATGTCGTTTGCAAAGAATTTTCACCAAGAGTTTTAGGAAATGCCGCCAAAAACAACTTACCATTTCCTCCGCCGGTGGAGGTTATGAGTGTAAAGCCTACAAAGAAGAAACCGTCAATACTTGAATCGAAAAATCCTTCGCCTCACCTCGAACATTCATTCTTGAAAAGTGTTGATAAGTTGCCGGTTTCTACGAAAGATCTTTCGGATGATGAATATGTAGACCCCGATGGGGAGGTTTTCTTCGTCGATAAACGTTTTGAGAACTTGCCACCACCAAAACCAAAACGGTTTCAAAATGTGAGAATTTTTAGTGTGACTAACATCGTCTTATAAACACCGAATATTTTCGACATAATCAAAAAGGGTTTTCATAAGGAGAGTTTAAAAGATAACAAAGGAAAAGATCTTAAATGTAATTTAATTAATTTTTCTACAAATCTAACTCCGTCATCACCACGTGTTTTGAGTGCTACAAGCTCGTCTACTCCTTTTGACGATGCTTTGTGTGGTTTTAGTATGGGGGAAGCCCCCTATGTTCCCTCATCCTTGTCCACCGAGGACGAGATATTCGATCCCGGAATTTCATGTAAAGGGAAATCTCGGTCTTCCACCGATGCAATAAATGGAAAATCTTTCTATTTGCTTGGTGCGAGTCTACCTCGAGTAGCTCAAACGTTTGTCTTACCAATTGTCTCACCCTTCTATTTCTCATCTATTTTCTTCAAACTCTTTGAGTTTATGGCACATGTTGAAGTGGCGTTAATTTGTTTTACCAATGAAAACGAGAACGCCATTTTCGACCCCGGTATTTTGCATCATCTAAGGACTTAGTCCTTAATACTGGTTGCTTTTTGGGCCTTGTTTTCATGTAAGCCCCATCAAAAATTGACCATACCATGATTTCCCTAAATGTTCACATTTTGAGGGGATCGAGTCGAGCTCATGACTCGGTAATCAAAAACGAGGTGCCTCGTGGGGGAGATCCCATGCTTATCTTTATGCTCACTATTCACTAATAAGGGGACTTGTACCCTTTCAACTCGTTGTCTCGTGGTTGTTTGTGATTGTGTTATCTAGATCATCATCATCATCTACGATTGAAGACTCTCGTGTTCGTTTACGTGAGCCTCCATCGTTCGTTTGAAGAAGTTTTTCACGATTCCATGACATATCCTTTATTGTTCTAACAATTATCTTTTAGCATACTTAATAAACGGCTTTAGATATATTGTTGATCACCCTTTCCATGCTAGATCCTAAGCATTCGACTCTTCGTCTCTAGTATGGGGGTGCTCCACCTTTAGACTCGAAACATTGAGGACAATGTTTATTTTTAGTATGGGGGGTGAATAGGTACTTGCTTTGCTACGCCCTCACGTTTTCCAACTTTCAATGTTTTGTTTTGCTAATAAGGCTAAAAATGGCCAAATTTTAAAATTTTTCTTAGTTTTCTTAAGTGTTTTAAGACACGAATGTATATTTTCCGATGGGTAGAATAAGAGTTAATTTTTGACTTGATGGGCATTTGGAGCCATTTACATTCCTTAACCCGCTCAATTCAAGTTTTGCTAGACTTTTATATAGGGAGCTTTAAAACGCGAAAGTCTTAATTCATACGGGTTAAGAACAAGAACTTTTCGCAAGTTCCTATAATTGATTCTAGAAAGTCACTTATCAAGGGAACTATAAAACGCATTCTCTAAGCTTGAAAAAGTCCAAGAAAGTGCAAGATCCTATAGGTGGCTTGAAAACCCAAAACTTTGATTTGATATAGTCTTAATGAAAGCTAATCCAAATTTGGCTTAATTTTGACTTGCATGGCTAAGTATTCACGAGTCTCTTTAATTAGAGGTCTTTATATAGTGAAGAACGAGAAATGATAGAGTTAGACAAGTGATCATGCTAAACGTAGAACATGAAAATGTTCTTTCAAAAACTCATATGTTTTTAATTGTGGCTTTTTCTTCCCATAAGATCAATGCATTAGGAATAAATCATAATTGCAATAAGTAAGGTCGTACGATTTGAAAGGTTACTTAGCCTCTAGCACAAGATCGTTTAAAAGTTGCTCGGGGTTGAATAGAGTTCATAGCCAAGGCATAACTTATTGAAGCGGGACGCGAAGATTGGCGATTATCCAAAAAGGCCCTAACAAGGCATGAGGAGCTCTATTTTTGCTAAAGATCCAAAGATGATGTGAAGTATCATTATTCCTAAATCAATATGAAGGATCGAGACACACGACGAGAAGCTATTACTCCCCTAAAGAATGGAGAAAGTCTATCCAAAAAGACCCTAACAAGGTATGAGGATAAATATATCCAAGTCCGAAAAGGAGGCGGATCGTTGTATATCAAAATCCAAAGTAAAGATTGAAGAAAAATGATGAAGTCGTGGTCCTATATGAAGAATCTCTCAAAAACGTCAAGTGAAGAAATTCCAAAATATGAAGAGAAGACCAAAATTTCAAGAACGTCTTCCCAAGATTTGAAGTATGAAGTACATGCCAAATATCGGTCCGAGAAAGGTCTCAAATCGTGAAACGAGTTATGCCAAGATATGAACTTAAGGAGATACACGAGAAGCCGTTTTAAAAGATTTTGTCCTTCGGCTAACTATTAATCAAATCGTGCTACTTTGCTTTCGGACTAATAACTACTCAAATAAGTCAATATGAATCACTTGTGATCCATGACAAATAGATAAAAAATGCTAGTAACCCATTTCCTTTTATAATAACTAGGATTGCGGGGAGAAAAAGTATTACACAATTTGGACGTATGAGTAGTGTTAGCATTGTGACTTGTACCAACAATGATCTTGTTTTTGCACTTAGCATGGAATGTATGACAATCAAGGGTGACGAAGTTTACTCTAAGGGACATTAACTTGTTTCTATTCTTTGACCCTAAAAGTCACCTTTTGGTGATGAAAATCATACATTATGTCTTTACACATCATCATAGTTTGTTGCAAGTCTTTTACTCTTCAATAAAAGTTAATAAAATTTGAACTTTGGTGATGCTTAGATACTTTATTCTAGCATTGCGTGAGGGCACGGCAATGGCTTAGTATGGGGGAGTGATGAGATGGCATTTATACATGACCTCATCGCTCTTTTCGGGTTTTAAATGCATAAAAATGTCATAAAATACCATATATATGCTTGTGTTTGTTTACTTGTGTATTTTAGGTATGGATATCGTGAAAAATACAAAAGATCACAAGTTACAAGGAAAAACGGACACGAGAAACGAAGCCGTACAATGAACCGGGCCCTAATCATGGAATTTCCTACAAATACCCTTGAAGATTTGAAGACAAACAAGATTGATCCTCAATGAATGAAGAAATGACACTTAAAACCCTTGTATATTAATAATTACAAGTTTGGTCCCTTAAGTTTGTCAAAATTGCAAAAAGGTCCTTCAACTTTGAAGAAATGACAAGATTGGTCCCTCAACAAATCAAAATTGCCAATAATGGTCCCTCATGAAGATTAAGAAGCATTGAAGACCTTTGAAGATCAATAAAGTCCAAGATCAGCCCTTGAAATATCTCAAAATGGCAAAAACAACCCCTTGAAACCTTTTTCCAAAGTTTGGTGCCAAAAATGACAAAGTGTGAAAGTTATTAACAAGGGAAATACGTTTTTAGGGCTGAAAACCTTATATGCCAAAAATTTCAAAACACAAGGACTGAATGTGCACACTTTGAAACATTTAAACTCATAACACGCGCCAAACATTCTTTCTCCCCCAAAATCGGATCAAACAGACTTACTGTTCACTTTTTCACCCCCAGAATTTACCCTACTTAAACATGGGTTAAAAATCAATTAACCTTGCACATGCTTGATTCACACACGCAGGAACATATCCCACACGCGAAACCTTCACCCCATTCACTGTGGACCCTACCCCCAATTCCTTTTCCACCAATCAGAGTACACCTTGGCCTCCAAGTATTGTGACGTGTCCTCAATCAACAGCTGTGGTTTATTGCTTCCTCCCAACGCACAAATGAACGCACAAGATCAAGTTTGACACCTCATCAACTCAAACGCGTCAAGGGCATTTTGGAGATTTTCTTAGATTAGGGTTTGTGTTTTTAGCCTACTAGAATGTTCTTAGAGTAGTATAAAAGGAGGATGAAGTCTGTTCATACCCCTTTGTTCCAGTTTTTCTTCAAAAAATTTTGTAATTCCTTTTGATTAAATATAAAAGTTTGGTATTTGTTATTTAGCAATTTAATTCCTTTTTATGATTTTCTTAAAGTTGGTATAAGTTATTGAAGGAAAACTGAGTTCCACATTTATTTGGTTAAGTAATTTTGATTTTCAAAATTATTTAAAGGTTTTGAAAACTTGAAATTCTTGGTGAGAATCTGTTCTAGGGTTTGTGTTTAGAGGTTCAGTTTGTTTGTGATTAAGTGTTTATAAAATGTTTTAAGAAGGTTTAAGAGGTTTTGGAAGAGTTTAAGAAAGAAAGAAAAGAAAACAGAAAGAGTATATTGGTTATTATACTTGTGTTTTTGTTTGATTTTTCTTTAACAGGTGTTGATTGTTTTTGATCCAAGGATCTGCATACACCCGGGTGTATAAGGAGGTGGATTTTCATCCACTAGAACCTTGGATGTAAGGTTCTAAGGTAAATCCTTTTTACCTTTTTGAAATTTTCAGAAAAGAGTAGTTCATGTGATTTGTATGCTTAAGGTGTTATTTGTTAGTATAGCTGTTGGATTTGAGTTCTTAAGTGATGTTGTGCATGATTTGAAGTTTTAGAATCAGTTTGATGGCTTTTGGAAGTGATTTTGTTTGAAAAATTAGTTTTCAAAGATTTTAAAGGGGTGTTTGGATAAGTATTTTAGTTAGAGTTCTTGTTTGATTGTGTAGTATAAAACGGGTTAGAAAGCTTCATTAGGATTAAGAAAGGTTGTAGTTAGCTTGGGTTGTAATTTGGAAAAGGTTTTCAGCAAGTTTGAGTGATAAAATTGGAAAAACCTAGCTAGAAATCTGCTTATCCACTTTTCTGCTTATTTTTCATGAAACTTGAGCTTGAATCTTAAAATCTGCTAAGTGTCAGGTTAATTGAGTTATTGGAATTGCTTGAGTACCATTTGGTGATTGTGTGTGCAAAATAGAGGAGACTGAATCTCATTAAGGTGCAAGTAATTAGCTCTAAAGTCCACAGACCTGCACCTAGGACCTCAGCAACCTCATTTGGATTGGTGTGTGCTTATTTTGTGTGCTAAGTGTGTATTTTCTGCTTGTTGTTAACTCCTTGTGCTTCAAAGAGCACAAGGGTGCCTTGTCATCCAAAATACACCCACAAAAATCCACAGCCAAGCTCCTCTTGGCATTCAAATTGCACAAAGTGAAAACTTCACTTGTGTTCTTCAAACAAGTGAACTGCATACGTTTTTGATCTTCATTTTGGTTAAATCTAGCTAAAAAGTGTAATTGGATTGAGTTATTAAGGTCATTAGAGGTCACAGTTTGGATTGTGAAAAGAAAATAAAAAAAAATAAAAAAGAAAATTTTGGCAAAAAGTCGCCCGCAACAGGACTCGAACCCCCGACCTCTCGAAGGAGGAGTAAGGGGAACTACCGTTGATCTAGACGCTTTTTTACGTTATAGTTTGTTTTCAAACGTTATTTAACCCCTTTTTCTTTCTAGCTTATTAATATAAGCCGTAGCTTATTTACCCCTTTTCCAGCTTATTTGATTTGTGTTTTTGGCTTATTTGATTTTTCCTAGGACCTTTATAGACTTTAGGATTTTTCTAGCTAATTTTTATAATTTTCCCATTATTAAATTATTTTCTTTACATTTTTATTTAGCCGTATTTTATAAAATCATTAAAAAATAGAAAAAGAGTTTTAATTTTTAGGAAAAATTATTCTTAGCTTTTAAAATAATATTTTGAGGTTTACATTAGGTTTTGTTTTTATAAACTTTTATTTTTAATTTTATATTATTTTAAGGTTTTTTATAAACTTTAATAATTTTTATAAAATTATAAAAAAGGGTTTAGGAACTTTAGTTTGCATTTTTCTCTTAGTTAGATTATTTTAAGATTTTAGAAATTTTTTAGAATTAATTTTATAAACTTTTTATTTTTCTCATTATTTTAATATTATTTTATTATTAAAAATTAAAAGTTTTATTTTTATTTCTTTTTCATTTTTCTTAGGTTCTTTAGCATAAATTTAGACTTTTCCCATTTTTAGAATAATTTTATAGCTTTTAGATTTATTTTTATAATTATTTTAAGTTTAATTAGTTTTTAATCATTTTAAATCATTTTTAGAGTTTTAAAAATAGTTTTAATAGCTTTTAATTTTTAGAAAATTACTTTTTAGTCTTCTAATAATATAAGTTAAGTAATTATTCAATAAAATCATATTTTAGACATTTGTATTAGTTGTATTTAATTTTAGGGCTTTAATTAGCATTTAAAATTAAATATTTAATTAATAAAAGGTTTTAAAATATCTTTGTTGGATTTTTATCTTTATTTATATTATTTTAGACCTCTTTTTAGCCTTTTTAATCTTTTATTTATTTTGTTTTTGGTTTTAGTAATTTTTAATTTGGGTAGTTTTTCACGACTTTACGTTTACGTTTTCTACGTCGTAGTGTAATTTTAACGTAACCGTCTTTTCACCCTTTCATCCCCATCTTCTCAATATTAATCTCAAACATTTACAAGTTAAATCACACACATATACCTCCTTGGGAAACGAACTTTCTCTCATTTATTTGATTGGGTCATTAGTGTTGATTTTTCCTAAAATCATCACTCGATACTTACCGCTCATTTACGCTCTTTTGTTTTCCTAAACAAGAGTCGTATTTTACACTACAATCAATGATTGCTCAAGAGATCTCATGCAAAGCTGGTACTATTTATTCAGACATCATAAACTGACGTATACAATGATGACTTAGTCAAAACCTGAAGTTACAGGATTTACAAAGGTACAAACACTAATTACCCAAGATAGAAAGTCATTAGGATTAATGACCTAAAAATCCTTATATTAAGAAATCTACATAAAATCACTACCTATTCTTTTTGGATAAGTCTATAAATATTTATAAGACTTCATTAAGGTTATAAGATTATGTTAAGACAATGTAAAAGTACCCTAATGCACAAGGTACAAGATTTCAATGCATGACTTGTAAATTAGGTTAAAATGGGTATTTTCACCCTTTGGACATGTTTACTTAGAATAACTTAATAAAACCAATGTAGGGACTTCATGAACACATTGAGGACAATGTAGTGTTGATCTCAAAATCAGATCTTAAACCATAGCTTGTTTAAGGGTTGTGATAGAAAGAATGAATTCAAACTAACACTAGAGAAACTTTGCAATACACAAAGTAACTAAACAAGATGCGAAAAATAATGTTTAGCACAAGAACAAGAGTTTAAACCAAACGTTAAACTTTAATATATCAAAGATATTCGAATACCCAATAATGGTATTAGGGTTCTACAACCTTAATGCATAAAATGAAATGAACAAAAAGAGATATATAACATCAAAACCTAATGAGTCCTTTTATAGCATAAGGACTCATGTACAAGATCACTACTAACAAACTTGGAAACTATTCTGGAGTAGTAAAAGAAACGCGCTAATATCTCTTCCAAGTTTATCTTTGTAGCAGGGCCATTGACTTCTAGCAAGGGGACCAATCCCCCTGCCTTTGTTATTAAGCAGGGGGAAATTACTCTAACTGGGGGAACTCTGACCAACCAGCAGGGGGAACTAATACTCATACATTTATTCCCAAAAATCCTCCCCTAAACTTGTGCTTTCATCTAAAATACAAGTTTCTTAATAAATGCTGGTTTTGATGAGGATGCTTACAAACTTCCTGGCCAAAGTTGACTGTGAACAAACCTAACCAGATCATAAGCAACAGGCTCCTTAGCATCCACAATCAAGTCAGTCTGTGCCATCTTCTTCATAGTCTCTTGGGTGAAAGGATAATAACGATTGTTGAGCAAATAAACACTTACACCATTCATAGCCACCTCATAGGCACCAGAATTTGTAAAAAGCTTCCAATACAACATCTTTGCCCCATTCACTACATCAAAGAGAGGATCATTCAACTCATGCTCATACATCTTGTGCATGCTATCTCAAATTACTCAGTCTTTCTCTACACCATCCAAATCATGGAACAGAATTTACTTGGGAACGAGAGGATGAAATGTGGAAGAAATACCCACACCTCTTTGATTTCAATAAGAAACAGACATCAAAATGAAATGGATCACGAGGACGTTGATCCTTTTTAGGAGGAAATGCTGTGACAATCTAACATTTTCAGGTAGTAAATTTTTTATCGTATATTATTTTGAAACTTATTTTTGGGTTGGTTGATGAACTCATAATTTACGGGTTGAAATTTGGGCTTACGTGCATAATTTAACGTCCTTTACGACTAAACCGGAAACCCTAGGATTACGTATTTACGTTTTTGAACTCCGTTTTTGATGAGACAATTTTTATTAGATTCGTTTTGTGCCGTTGATTCATAATTTATGAAAAAACGTTTTTCGTAAAACGAGCCGAGGGCACACAAATCGAGGAAACTAGAATCGAGGAGTACTCGTAAATAAATGGGGATGAGACAAGATAACTCTTTCCCCACCCCCACAATGGGACGGCAAGCTTAGCTAACACCCCTTTGAGGTTTCAACTTGTTAAGCAAACTAAGACACTTGTCTTAGTTTTGCCACCAAACCATTTACTTAACAAAACCACCTAAACCTAAACAAGCTAACTCACTTTTCTATATGCAAAACACACGACTCTCTCTCACTCTCTCCCTCCTTTCCTTCCACTCTCCACCATAAACACCCCCATTTGATCTAAATTCAACCATAAATCTTATGTTAATCTAGCATAAGATGAAGTCCTTTTAAAGTCTTGTTGATTGGAGGTGGAACTAAAATCTACAAAGGAGTTTCCTTGGTGTCTAGGACTGATTTTTCACAAGGTGTTCATATAGTTGGATGATCTTGAAGTTGGTCTTGGTTTATCACAAGATTTGTCATCAAAAACCAAGCCTTGTTCATAACTTTCACTATCTTGGTTGGTAACAAGATCATTTCTTCCATTACCTTGTTATTTTGTAAATGTAATTTTGTATTTTCTTTCTAAATGTATATGTATATTATGATATATGATGATCAAAGTATTATGTGGGGATCTTGTGTTGATAAATTTGGTTAAAATGATTAAATGATACATGTAAAGATGTTAAAATCATGACTAACATAAAAGCTGTATAAAACAGTAAAGAACCATATGATAACTTGTTAAAGTGACTTGGATTATTGAATATACAGTAAGGTATATGATTTTTACACATGTGAGAGTTGACCACTCAATGGAATCCATAAAGTGAGTAAGATATGATCAAAACATTATTAAAGTTCAAATCTGTATAGTCTGTTTTGGACGAATTATTTTGAACACTTAGAGGATGAATGAGCAGTAGCTAAAATGGGGTTAATTGTAGAACATATTATGTAGTTTGTTCTTCCCAAAATTGAGCTTCTATCTCCTTGTAGAACTCAAGATATGGTAAAAATGGTGAAAGTGAGTTTCATAATCACCTTTGGAAAATAAAAGTATATATTATAAAATTAGCACTCAAGTAAAACTAATATAAAATACATACCTAAAACCCACTAACTTATATAATACTTATAAATAAGTTATATACTTTGATAAGTAAATGTGACATTTTATAAAATTCCAAATTGATATGTTTTATAAGTTATAAAACTATATACATAAGTTTTACGTCTTTTCGGCTAAAACCAAAAGATTAACGTTTTCGTCAATTAAAACTTAGACGGTCGGACCCGTCTAAGGTAAACCTTTTATAACTTATCTACTGATGTATAAGTAAATTTTACAAGTAAAAACCGATAAAACCCGAGCTTTATAACATATGGACATTAACGGGCCAAAGTAGCCTTATTGGACTATTAACCAAACTAATTTGGCTAAACACTAATGGACTTACTCATTGGACTTAACCCACTTGGGCCCAACATATGAGTATAGGCCTGATATTAAAATCATAATTGGGCTAATGTAATGTATTGGGCTTATGATGGGCTTATTGGGCCTCAACATGTAAACAAGTTAAACTAGTCTAAAAATTTACCAACACATAACACTAAAATGTTGAATAAAGATATAAAATCCCACTTGATCATCATCATACTTATAATATCATCATATATATACATAGCCGTTATTTTTATAAAGTTATTGGACAAAAGTCTAAGACGAGTTTATTTATATTGGTTTCCATGATTGAAGCACGCCCGTCGCCGATAACCCACCTTTCTTAATCAACGTGAGTTCATAGCCTCGTACTCTTTTAAATGTTTTATAAAATGATTTGTAAACCCGCGAGGGAGATAACATGCTAGTTTTGATAAAAATAGAACACAAGTAGTCCCGATGGTATGCTTAATGGTATGGACCCGAATGATGCTATGACCCAGTGAATGAGATGTAAAGGATTATTATAGTTAGGTTATGTCACTTAAAGTCCCATTAGCATGAATTGTGAACTACCGGGATTTGGTAGACGCTTATGCATATAATAGTACTATTTGGGGAAGATCACCCTAGTTCGCGCCTTGACGGTTGATCTCCGTCGTGCCACATTGATTGGTAAGCGAATTTATGTATGATAAGATTTCCATAGTGTGATTTTTGTGACGACACGCTAAATTAGATGGGCAAATTGTTTGTCGAGTTCACGGCCCGCTGTTTGTTGTAGTAAGGTAATAATGTCATGCGGCTAATAATAATCCAACACAATCCAATAACGATATGAATAATGATAATAATGTTACCAATAATGGTAATATTGAGACTACGGTCTCATGGATGGTTTAAGATGTATGACTTGATTTATATATATATTGTCTGACTAGCAATAGGAGGACTTACTTCCGATATTATACTTGTGTTCTGATTTCTATGACTGTTTTATGTAACGGTTTTGTTAAACTCTATGAATTCACTCGGCATTCGTTGATATAATTTTTGCATGTTTTATCTCAGGTGCTTAAGGTAACTTGGATGGAGATCGACTATGATGGCCCGCATAATAAAAATTATTCATTCGATCTATGTTTTGTAAACTTTATGACTGTGTAGATTGGGGACCAGCTGTAAACTTAAAACTCTTATTCGAATGAATGTATGTTAAACCTTGTACAACCATTTTTATGCGTTTTTTGTGATTGGAGTTATTGTGCTATCCCGTAACACTCTATTGACTCATCCGCTGACCCGATATGAAATTTGAGAGTGTTACAGTTTGGTATTAGAGCTCTCGTTATAGAGAACGAAAGATTTTTAAAACCAAGGTTTTGAATAAAACATTTCAAAATCTTTTAGCTATATACATTGGTTGAAAAATATTTTGACTATAACGGTGCCAAAGATCTCCGACGTTACCAACAAGCCTTATTGAGAAGATATATATTTTGATATATATAATTTAATTTATATATATGTATATATCGTGAATTCAGTATGTAACTGTAACACCCCATTTTGGAAATGGAATCTTACGCATAATCATGGCGTGTCATCAAAGCATACAAGGATAAATGTCTAAGCATTATTTGACCATAAAAGGGAAATACCGGAATCAAACATCGGTAACCCCAAAGTAGAGCTCATCACACACAAACATAAATACTGTAAAAGGAAAGGACGAAACAATGTCCATTACAAGCTGTATTAAAGTAAAGGAAATGCATAAAGTAAAGAAAGACAGTAAAGCTTCCAGTCCATATGCACTTACGTTTGAGATCTACGAGCGTCCCTGAGTACCTGCCGTTTTGGGAACATGAAAAGGAAAACGGCTGAGCAAGACGCTCAGTGCACGGATGTACAATATAGCATGAAATAGGATAAGCATGTAACATATAACAGTGGAAGACTAAGTTCTGAGTAGACTGGTTAAGTATTGAGAAAATTGGTTTTATAGTTTGAAAAGCCTTATGTTTATCTTATGAAAACTGTTTTAACATATATATACCATAGCCCATATAGATCATGAAAAGGTCACGTGCATGAATACTTAGAGGGGTGACCTCATCATGCTGATTAGAGGGGATGCCTCTAATTAATATACTGGTCTGGGTAGGAGGGATCAACTACTTGTGAAGGATGCAAGGCACACACCACATTCACCATGAAATACTGAATAAAACATGTAACTAGGATGCACCCATACGCCCCACATGATATAATAATATGGCCAAAACTGAAAGGGACGCCACGAGCAATCACTCCGCCGTGGGGAAGTCTTAACATTGGTGCCTCCAATGTTATGGTTATGGTACCTCCATAACTAGGTGAAACTGGTCATGCTTTGTATGTTTTAGGTCATTGTTTACTGTTTAAAGCCCTATCTGTGTTTACCTTGTACTCTGATTAATCTGATAAAGTATTACTGGTAATTCATGTATTATTATACTTACTGTGTAATAATAAGTAACTTTCCAAAAATAGCAGGTTTCTAAAAATAGAAAGTTTCCAAAAATAGAAAGTTTCCAAAAATAGAAAGTTTCCAAAAATAGAAAGTTACCAAATAGAAAGTTTCCAAAAATAGAAAGTTACCAAAAATAGAAAGTTTCCAAAAATAGAAAGTTTCCAAAAATAGAATTCACTGCTTAAAATAGATCAGTTTCTAAAAATAGAAAGTTTCCAAAAATAGATCAGCTGCCTTAATTAAATAAGTTTCCATATATAGAAGGTTTCCATGATTAGATTAGTTGCCTTATTTAATTAAGTTTCTATAAATAGAAGTTTCCATAATTAGAATTAAGCTGGTTGCATAAGCTAAAATATAAGTCTAAGTGTTTATAAGCTTATTTCTTAAGTCATATGATATAGTGTATAGTTTAATTATTATTTCATGCATTTTAATTAAACTATAGGTTAAGCATTTTAATTAAAGTATAACATGTTTTAATTAAAATGGAATAAATTACTTAGGTTAAAATGTATATTAATATGTATTAATAATATAACCTAAGTCATGTCTAAATTAATTAATTATAAGCATGTTTTAAATAATTAATTAATTATAACTTATAACATAAAAAAATACTTAGGTTAAATTAATATCATGCTAAATTAATAATTAAGAAATAACCTAAGTCATGGTTTAATTAATATCTCATGTTATTAATTAATTTATATCCTAAGTTCATAATTCATAATATTAACATGTAGCATAAATCATGATTTAACCAACGAACCATGAATCGGGCATGAACTCGACACCGTACCCCGAGCCAACTCGGGGTACTTGTGTCCCCTTGCTGCCGTGGGTCCCACATGCACCGACCAAGACCAAAATGGTCTTGGTGGTGGCGGCTAAAAGCAAACCGAACCCCCCTCGGGTTGGTTATACCAGGCGGCCAAAAACAAACACCCTCATATAACAACCTTTGATTTTAATTAACCCCAAAACATGTTAGATCTATGTTTAATTATCATGTTTTAATAAGAATAACAATAACATGTTCATGAAAATAATCAAAGATTTAAAAAGAATTAAAAAGAAAGGTTTAGAATGATATACCAATACGTAGCTTGGAAGAGGATGAACAAACACGGTTTATAGCAATGGTTTTCAAGATCAAAATCAACCAATCAACCACCTATGGTGGTCTTAGGGTGGCGGCACAAAGAGGACAAAAAGGAAGGAGAGAAAACCTTTTTAGGTTAAATGTTTATTTTGCTTGAAATGTAAAATGAAATGAAAAGTTACCATAACCCCCCCTTTTCTTGTAAAAGTCCATGGGCTTAGCCCACCTTGTTATGTGTGTCGTGGGTATAGGGCCCCACATGGGTTACCCGTACCTTTTCTCGTGTCCCGATGTTTCGTGTTCGTTCGTGGTTAAACGTGTTCGTGTTTAAAGTGTTTCTGTTTATTTTATCATGTAGTTTATCGTATTATTTACACTCGTAATTAAGTACTTACGTAATTATTTTAGTTCGTGTTTTAAAATGGTGATCATGATTTAATTATGTTCACGTGAAATATCTATTAACTGTTTATCATGAGTTTGTACGTAATCGATACTTATCATGTCATACACGTCTGCACTTGCTTGATTATTAGCACATGAATGTGATCAATACTAAATAGGGTAAGTTTTAATCTAGGACGTACGATCTTAAGGGCACTATTCATGGTAAAAGCATGCGGGTTTTACAATTCTTCCCCCCTAAAAAGAATAATTCGTCCCCGAATTATCGATAAAGTAAACTGGAAAGAAGTAACATACCCGAACTCAAAATATGAAGTGAGGGTAAGAAGCCCGGATAGACTCCTCCGTTTCCCAAGTGGCTTCCCGCTCGGTATGGTCCCTCCAAAGAATTTTGACGAATGGAATCGTCTTCCTTCTCATGACTCGTTCTTGCCTGTCAAGAACTCGTTTGGGTTCCTCTATAAAAGTGAGATCTTCACGTATCTGTTCCAGTGGATACTGAACCATGTGAAGGGGATGATACTTGTACCCTCTGAGTAAGGACACATGAAACACGTTATGCACGTGCGAAAGCTGAGGAGGTAACGCCAATCGGTAAGATACTTCACCGATTCGTTCAATGATATCAAACGGTCCGATGAAACGAGGACTGAGTTTCCTTTTGATCCCGAAGAGTTTAACACCACGCGCCGGCGAAACCTTGAGGAAGACGTGGTCTCCCACATTAAAATGTATGTCCCTACGATGCTTATCAGCGTAACTCTTCTGACGTGACCGTGCTTCCTGCAGCTTCTGCTTAGCTACTTTGATCTTCTCATTGGTCATTTCTATTATTTCTGGTCCTTCGAGTGTTCGCTCTTCCACTTGATCCCAGCAGATTGGAGCGCGACACTTCCTGCCATACAACATTTCGAAAGGAGCACATTTGATACTTGCGTGCCAGCTGTTGTTGTATGCAAACTCGACCAAACAGATGTAATCGTCCCAATCACCTGTCCATTCCAACGCACACGACCTTAACATATCTTCCAATGTCTGAATTGTTCGCTCCGACTGTCCGTCCGTTTGAGGATGAAAGGACGTACTCAGCTTAAGTTGTGTACCCTAAGCGTTTTGCAGACCTTTCCAGAATCGCGACGTGAAACGAGGATCTCTGTCTGAGACGATGCTGGAGGGAGCACCGTGGAGTCTCATGATCTCCCTTCTGTAAGTATCTGCGAGTTTACTTACCGGATCTTCCTTGCGTATCGGTAAGAAATGAGCTGATTTGGTGAGTCGATCGACGATGACCCAAATGGCATCGTGCTTCTTCTTGGTAGGCAGAAGACCGGTAACAAATCCATGGTGATTTTGTCCCACTTCCACTCTGGAATATCCAACGGTTGAAGGAGACCGCCCGATCGCTGATGCTCAATCTTAACCTGCTGGCAGGTAAGACATTTGGAGACATAAGTGGCTACATCCTGTTTCATACCACTCCACCAAAAGTACTGTCTGATGTCATGGTACATTTTTGTCGATCCAGGATGTATAGAAAATGGGGAGCTGTGAGCTTCAGCTAACAATGCTTCCCGGAGTTCTTGATTGTCAGGAACACAAAGTCTCATGCCCTGCCAAACGATACCGTCTGCGTCCATTCTGAATTCTGTCTGCTTCTCCAAATTCTAAATTATCGCCCATATTTCTCCATCATCCTTCTGAGCTTCCTTGATCCTAGACAGTAACTCGGGTTCTACTCTAAGATTCGCCCAGTATCCGTGCTGCCCACGTACCATGATTTCGATGTCTAGCCGCTCCAAGTCTCTTATGTTTTGTTCCTTGATTTCAATGCCGTTGATCATTCCGGACTTTCTGCTGAGTGCATCTGCTACTACATTAGCCTTTCCGGGATGATACTGTAGGTTAATATCATAATCCTTCAACAGTTCCAACCATCTCCTTTGTCTCATGTTCAATTCACGTTGAGTGAAGATATACTTCAAGCTCTTGTGATCCGTGAAAATGTCGCATGATTCTCCGTATAAGTAGTGCCTCCATATTTTCAATGCGAACACCACTGCAGCAAGTTCCAGGTCATGCGTAGGGTAGTTTTCTTCATAGGACTTAAGCTGCCGTGAAGCATACGCGATCACTTTCCCATGTTGCATGAGAACACAGCCCAGTCCCTTCCCCGATGCATCGCTGTAGATCTGAAATCCACCTGTACCAGATGGGAGAGTAAGAATAGGTGCAGATACTAACTTCTGCTTTAGGTCTTCGAAGCTCTTCTCTCGTTCTTCCGTCCAGACGAATTTCTCTCCTTTTCGCATCAGTTTGGTGAGAGGTAGTGCCAAACGGGAAAAGTTCTCCACGAATCTGCGATAATATCCAGCTAAGCCCAAGAAACTGCGGACTTCTGTCGCTGACGTTGGTCTTGGCCATTTAGTGATAGCCTCAACCTTCGCTGGGTCCATAGTGATCCCTTCTGCTGATACAATGTGACCTAAGAATGCCACTTTGTTTAACCAGAACTCACACTTGGAGAATTTCGCATACAACTGCTTCTGACGAAGAATCTGTAGTACCGTACGGAGATGGTCTTCGTGTTCCTCCGTGGACTTTGAGAAAATCAGGATGTCATCGATGAATACAATGACAAACTTATCAAGGAATTCATGGAAGATTTTGTTCATCAGATCCATGAATACTGCTGGAGCATTAGTCAGGCCGAATGGCATGACTACAAACTCATAATGGCCATAGCGGGTACGAAAAGCAGTCTTGGCAATATCCTGCTCTTTAACCCTTAGCTGATGGTAGCCTGACCTTAGATCGATCTTTGAGAAGTGTTTGGCTCCTTGAAGTTGGTCAAACAGATCATCTATACGTGGCAGTGGATATCTATTGCGGATGGTAATCTTATTAAGTTCACGGTAGTCTATGCAAAGTCGCATGCTGCCGTCCTTCTTCTTAACGAACAAGACCGGTGCGCCCCATGGAGATGCGCTTGGTCTAATGAACCCTCGCTCAAGAAGTTCATGCAGTTGGTCCTTCAGTTCTTTTAGCTCTATGGGAGCCATACGATACGGAGCCTTAGAGATTGGTTCAGCTCCTGGAACAAGGTCGATGTTCAACTCCACTTCTCGTGCAGGTGGTATGCTGGGGAGTTCAGCTGGGAAGACGTCTTGAAATTCCAAAACTACTAGTTGATCCTGAATCGATGGGGATTCAGCATCCATGTCGTGAACCGTAGCTAGATAACCCTCACAGCCATGTGACAGTAATGCACGTGCTTGCAAGGTAGATATGACTTGTACAGACCGTCCAGGTATGAACCCGTTATGAATATACTCTGGTGCATTAATGTCGCCGAAGATCACCCGATATGAGTGGCAGTCTATGGTAGCATGGTGCTTGGATAGCCAGTCCATGCCGAGAATCATATCGAACTCAATCATGTCTAGGGGAAGTGCATCTACTGCACGAACTTTATCGTCAAACTCTAGAGGAAGACTCTTGTATACATGAGTTATTAATACAGAGTCCCTCAAAGGCGTGGAAATGGTAAGCCTATTTTCTAATGGCAGGGAAGTGTCCTGATGTTCTTAACATATGTAGTGGAAATAACTGAGTGAGTGGCACCCGTGTCGAAAAGAACACATGCAGCTTGGCCGTACATATACAAAATTCCAGTAATGGTACCTGTAGATTTGTTTGCCTGATCGCGAGATGTCGTGTAGACACGCCCAGTGGTAGGAGGCGGCTTATTATCAGCATGACCCGAGGTACCCTCCATCTCACCCTTACAGCAATCTCTCATACGATGGCCAGGGAGACCGCACTTGAAGCACGCGTCGGAATCACAACGACATGGGCCAGGGTGTCTGCGATGGCAAGTATTGCAAAGAGGATGAGTGAATCCTCCAGCAGGAGTCCTTGCTTGCTGAGGGCCTGCTGATGACAAAATGTGTTAAGATAAAGTATATGCACGAGTATAATACATATGCATCATAAGATGTTCACCAGTGATAGCTGAACGGTTAGGCTGCGAACCCCTGTGGTTCTGGTCCTTCCCGTTACCGTGGTTCCTGGTAGAGGTTAATATAGTGTCAGCATGAGAGATATAACATGAAATCATAAGAAGATGCGTAAATAGTAGGACCTGCTGTTGTTGGAGTGTCCAGCGTTGTTACGGTAATTATCATTACAGCTACGCCTTTCCACAACAGAACGGTCGTTAGTGTGACCGTTTCCTTTGGGCTGATGAGGCTGCTGCTGAGTAGCCGGCTGAGACCGGTCCCCAGTTTTCTGCCTGGAAGATACAGTTTAAGAGATGATTATTGAACATATAATGATAGGATGCGGTTTGGTTACCGTTTGAATACGAAATGTTTACCTCTTGTCGGGTCTTTCAGCTTCCCCGAACTCATCTCGTTCCTGCAGCATCTCTAGCTTCCTTGCTGCGTCGGCCACTTGTGCTACTGTATTGAACGTAGCACACACCAGATTGTTCGCGACCGAGGTGCGAAGTGCCCACCTAAAGTGGTGTGCCTGGTCCTTAGGAGTACCAGCTGCTGCTCCCAGGAAACCAGCTAAGCGAAGAAAGTGCTGCATGAATTCGTTGCTATTCTCGCCCGCTCTCTGTCGTATCCCATGGTACTCTCGCTTGAGCTTGTCCTGCTCTGCCTTGGGAAAGAACTGCTCCATCACTCTCTCCAAGAATTGGGCCCATGTCAAACCAGCGACCCAATCATCACCTCCTTCTGACTGCGTCAAGGCTAGCCACCAGCTGAGTACATCGCCTTCAAACCGGTAGCATGCCAATCTCGCCTTGTATGCGGGGTCACAGCCCATAGCATTGAAAATCTTCTCGATATGAGTCAACCAGCTTTCAGCATCGCTGGGGCTATCAGTCTTTTCAAAAGCTCTAGGACGGAGCTTGTTGAATCTTTCCAGCCACACTGCTAGTGTCACTGGAGGAGGAGGAGGAGGTGCCTGATTCTGCTGCTGCTGATTGTTGGCAGCTTGGACTTCAGCACGGATGTCATTCCTCAGTTGAGGAAGCAAGGCTTGCATGGCAGCCTGAATTGCAGCATTGAGCTGCTCTTGCTCGCGTGTGAGAACCATCTGACAGTATAACATAAAACATATGATTAACAGTTCAAAACATAAAATATAAATTATATATATACATGAAAAAAAAATTTATACCAAAAATTTCACGAGAAAAATTTTATGCAAGAAATTTTTTGTATGAATGCATGATGCAGTTTTATGAAAACTTTTGATGCTCGAGAGTGAACGCCTCTGGTCAGTTCACTCAAAACAAAAGACATATCGAGGGGACGCCTATGGGTCGGTCCCAAATCTAAAAGTTTCGATAAAACACATGCGACTAAATAGGGCCAGTCCTGTACCAACCATTACTTAGTCAAAAACCCTGTAACAATGACATGTATATGTATGCTTAAAAATGATGAATGCATGAAAACAACTGTCAGTTCTAGGAAGACCGTAGTGACTACCCACTAATCACAGGTCATATTTGAGAGCCTACAGGTCGAAGCCTTGGCTCTGATACCATAATTGTAACACCCCATTTTGGAAATGGAATCTTACGCATAATCATGGCGTGTCATCAAAGCATACAAGGATAAATGTCTAAGCATTATTTGACCATAAAAGGGAAATACCGGAATCAAACATCGGTAACCCCAAAGTAGAGCTCATCACACACAAACATAAATACTGTAAAAGGAAAGGACGAAATAATGTCCATTGCAAGCTGTATTAAAGTAAAGGAAATGCATAAAGTAAAGAAAGACAGTAAAGCTTCCAGTCCATATGCACGTACGTTTGAGATCTACGAGCGTCCCTGAGTACCTGCCGTTTTAGGAACATGAAAAGGAAAATGGCTGAGCAAGACGCTCAGTGCACGGATGTACAATATAGCATGAAATAGGATAAGCATGTAACATATAACAGCGGAAGACTAAGTTCTGAGTAGACTGGTTAAGTATTGAGAAAACTGGTTTTATAGTTTGAAAAGCCTTATGTTTATCTTATGAAAACTGTTTTAACATATATATACCATAGCCCATATAGATCATGAAAAGGTCACGTGCATAAATACTTAGAGGGGTGACCTCATCATGCTGATTAGAGGGGATGCCTCTAATTAATATACTGGTCTGGGTAGGAGGGATCAACTCCTTGTGAAGGATGCAAGGCACACACCATATTCACCATGAAATACTGAATAAAACATGTAACTAGGATGCACCCATACGCCCCACATGATATAATAATATGGCCAAAACTGAAAGGGACGCCACGAGCAATCACTCCGCCGTGGGGAAGTCATAACATTGGTGCCTCCAATGTTATGGTTATGGTACCTCCATAACTAGGTGAAACTGGTCATGCTTGTATATGGCTATAGATTATGCTAATTAAACATAAGCAGTTCAAAACAATAAAACAAATACTGGGGAAAACAGTTGGCTGCATACGGGGAAATCCTAATAAGGAAAGAATGTCCATACTGAAAGGACGGGAATCCGTACCTCAAGTCTAGTGAATGAACGGAAGAAAGACTCCTACTTCTGGATCACTAACGCTACATGAATACACACGTGTATAAGTATCGAATCACTGATTACGTACTGGGTTTTATGTCTCATCTTAGCTTACTTTGTATGTTTTAGGTCATGGTTTATTGTTTAAAGCCCTATCTGTGTTTACCTTGTACTCTGATTAATCTGATAAAGTATTACTGGTAATTCATGTATTATTATACTTACTGTGTAATAATAAGTAACTTTCCAAAAATAGCAGGTTTCCAAAAATAGAAAGATTCCAAAAATAGAAAGTTTCCAAAAATAGAAAGTTTCCAAAAATAGAAAGTTACCAAAAATAGAAAGTTTCCAAAAATAGAAAGTTACCAAAAATAGAAAGTTTCCAAAAATAGAAAGTTTCCAAAAATAGAATTCACTGCTTAAAATAGATCAGTTTCTAAAAATAGAAAGTTTCCAAAAATAGATCAGCTGCCTTAATTAAATAAGTTTCCATATATAGAAGGTTTCCATGATTAGATTAGTTGCCTTATTTAATTAAGTTTCTATAAATAGAAGTTTCCATAATTAGAATTAAGCTGGTTGCATAAGCTAAAATATAAGTCTAAGTGTTTATAAGCTTATTTCTTAAGTCATATGATATAGTGTATAGTTTAATTATTATTTCATGCATTTTAATTAAACTATAGGTTAAGCATTTTAATTAAAGTATAACATGTTTTAATTAAAATGGAATAAATTACTTAGGTTAAAATGTATATTAATATGTATTAATAATATAACCTAAGTCATGTCTAAATTAATTAATTATAAGCATGTTTTAAATAATTAATTAATTATAACTTATAACATAAAAAAATACTTAGGTTAAATTAATATCATGCTAAATTAATAATTAAGAAATAACCTAAGTCATGGTTTAATTAATATCTCATGTTATTAATTAATTTATATCCTAAGTTCATAATTCATAATATTAACATGTAGCATAAATCATGATTTAACCAACGAACCATGAATCAGGCATGAACTCGACACCGTACCCCGAGCCAACTCGGGGTACTTGTGTCCCCTTGCTGCCGTGGGTCCCAGATGCACCAACCAAGACCAAAATGGTCTTGGTGGTGGCGGCTAAAAGCAAACCGAACCCCCCTCGGGTTGGTTATACTAGGCGGCCAAAAACAAACACCCTCATATAACAACCTTTGATTTTAATTAACCCCAAAACATGTTAGATCTATGTTTAATTATCATGTTTTAATAAGAATAACAATAACATGTTCATGAAAATAATCAAAGATTTAAAAAGAATTAAAAAGAAAGGTTTAGAATGATATACCAATACGTAGCTTGGAAGAGGATGAACAAACACGGTTTATAGCAATGGTTTTCAAGATCAAAATCAACCAATCAACCACCTATGGTGGTCTTAGGATGGCGGCACAAAGATGACAAAAAGGAAGGAGAGAAAACCTTTTTAGGTTAAATGTTTATTTTGCTTGAAATGTAAAATGAAATGAAAAGTTACCATAACCCCCCCTTTTCTTGTAAAAGTCCATGGGCTTAGCCCACCTTGTTATGTGTGCCGTGGGTATGGGGCCCCACATGGGGTACCCGTACCTTTTCTCGTGTCCCGATGTTTCGTGTTCGTTCGTGGTTAAACGTGTTCGTGTTTAAAGTGTTTCTGTTTATTTTATCATGTAGTTTATCGTATTATTTACACTCGTAATTAAGTACTTACGTAATTATTTTAGTTCGTGTTTTAAAATGGTGATCATGATTTAATTATGTTCACGTGAAATATGTATTAACTGTTTATCATGAGTTTGTACGTAATCGATACTTATCATGTCATACACGTATGCACTTGCTTGATTATTAGCACATGAATGTGATCAATACTAAATAGGGTAAGTTTTAATCTAGGACGTACGATCTTAAGGGCACTATTCATGGTAAAAGCATGCGGGTTTTACAGTAACCGTTTAATAATTATTTTTATGCTAATACGAGATATATTATAAATGCAGATTGTCATGGCAGACCCTAATATTCTTGTAGAGAATCATGCTATTCCCGAACCTAATGTAGATGACAAACCTTATTTAGACTTAGTGGATTATAATGTAGATGAGGATATGGATGATGAAGAGGAGGAACCATTTGAGAATCTCGTGCCCGAGATAGGACTAGGAGATCAGATTTCCCCTCAGGTTGATGTTGTAGAGAATGATAATGACAATGTTGGCATTGAGAATGATGATGAGATTGGTATAGATGATGTAGGTAATGAGGATGACGACGAGGATGTCGAGGAGGAGATAGGTATAGATGATGATGTTGATGATGATGATGATGATGAGGCTGAGCTTATTTTCCCTTATGATGTAGCGGAGGGTGAGCCCTTACCCCCTCCAGTTGATTGGTCTGATTCTGAGTTTGAGTTACTTTGAGATGAATTGACTGAATCATCTGAATCTGATTCTGAATCAGAGGATGATGAGGATGATGATGCACCTGATGGTACTGATGCGATTGCTACTCGTAGGCATGTGATAGGAGAGTCGTCTAGGGTTCGATAGGCTACTCATATTGATGGACTTGCACTTTGGGCCTTGAGACGTGATTTAGATGCTTCCCATGTTCGAGGTAGTATGAAAAAGGTTGGTTTAGGTGTTGTTCAGACTCATGTTGCTTATTTGGAGTCGAAGACTAAGGTTGGTGAGAAAGAGCGGGAGTTGATTAATTTGGATTTGAGTGATGTGGAGTGTGGTTTGAATGAGGCGTTTAGGAGATTATCTGTGTTAGAAAGTGGTGAGTATGCTGAAATGAAGAAAAAGGTGAATACTATGGAGATTCAGTTGAGTGTAGCTCGTGCGATGTGTGAGAAGGCTGAGAAAGAGTTGAATATATCGGTTGGTTGGAACAGTAGGTTTTATACTGAGATGGTTGAGAAAGGAGTGATTCGTAAGCGCCCAGCTGAAGATGTGTCTTATGATCGTCCGAAGAAGATACCGAACACGATGGATGATGGACCATCTAGCAGTTCTCAGTAGACCAGTCTATCTTTAGTAGTTATCTTTGTATCTTTTGTAACTTTGACTAAACTGACTTATTAGTTAGTAGATCTATCACGAATTTTAGGCCTGTATAGTGTTAAAAAATTTGATGTGGAATGTAAACTAAGAAAATGTGGTTGTTTCTAATCCAATGAAATATGTATCTTTGTCTTGAATTCCATATCGTGCCTTATTTGTATCTTGATTATGAATTCAATCCATCTTATATGAATCCCTCGTTGGGTGAATGCTTAATATACTTTGAAATTGTGAAATTATAGAACCATGCCGCCCAAGAAAGCTGTGACTGAGGATGATGTACGCAGGATCATTGCAGAGCAAGTTGCCGCATCTATGACTGAATTTATGGTAAATGCTAGAAATGGAGCTGGCAGTAGTGGAGCTAGCGGTAGTGAAGCTGGCGGTAGTGGAGCTGGCGGTAGTGGAGCTGGCGGTAGTGGAATTGGTGGTACTAATGTGAATGTGAATGCTAATAATGTGAATGCGCTGGAGGAAATATAGGAGGACTTGGAACTAATGCGCCTGAAGTCGGTGGTTGTACTTATGTGACGTTCATGAAGTGTGAACCTCTACCTTTTAATGGAACTGAAGGTGCTATAGGATTAAGCTAGTGGATTGAGAAGATTGAGTCGGTATTTCGGATTAGTAAGTGTAAGGAGGAAGATAAGGTGAATTTTGCTATGGCTAATCTTAAAGGTCGTGCGTTGACTTGGTGGAATGGGAGAATTGCTTTTATGGGTATTGATGTTGCTAATGCTACTCCTTGGGCTGAAATTAAAAAGTGGATGACTCTGGAGTTCTGTCCCTGTAGTGTGATTATATGGTTGGAACAAGAGTTGATTCATTTGAGAATGAAAGGCGTGGATATTGATAACTACACAAACCGATTCCATGAGTTGGCCTTGCTGTGTCCTCGATTGGTGGAACCCGAAGAGATCCGAATTGAACAATACATTAAAGGGTTAACCAAGAATATCCGAGGGGATGTGACATCATCAAAACCATTGACCATTGATGTTGCTGTTCGAATGGCTTACCAACTCATTGGGCAAATAATTCAGGATAGGGAGGATGAAGCACATGCTGGTGAGAAAAGAAAGGGTGATGGCGATGGTGGAGGTCAAGGTGATAACAGGCAGAATTTCAATCGCCGTCAAAACCAGAGAAAGGGGAATGCAAATGCTCTTACCAACAACACACCGCGCAATGATGAAAAGTGTCCTAAGTGTGGCAATAAGAGGCATGCTGGCGACTGCTGGAAGTGCCGAAATTGCGGAAAGCTTGGACAAAAAGTGGAAAAGTGTAAGAGGGGAGTTATTTGCTTCAACTGTAATGAAGAAGGTCTTAAGAAATCGAATTGCCCTAAGTTGAAAGCGATTGGACCTGGAAGAAACCCCCAGGGTGGTGCTTATCAACTTGGAACGGTCAAGGTTAAGAAAGAGGATCCGAATGTCGTTACTGGTATGTTTTTACTCAACAATCATTAAGGTGTTGCTTTATTTGATTTAGGTGCTGATAGGAGCTTTGTATCCACTAAATTTAGTGCCCTTATTGACATTGAACCTGTTGAGATAAATACAGTTACGAAGTGGAATTGGCTGATGGTAAATTAGAAAAAACTAATAAGCTGTTAAAAGGATGCTCTCTAAATCTCTTAAACTATTCTTTTATGATTGATTTGATGTTGATAGAACTAGGTAGTTTTGATATTATTATTGGTATGGATTGGTTATCGTTGAATGATGCTACTATTTTATGTGGAGAAAAGAAGGTTAAGATTCCTCTTAGGAATAGGACGTTAGTAATTGATGGTAATTGAAGTGAATCCTGTTTGAAAATCGTTTCATGTATTAAAGTCCAAAAGTATATCCGGAACGGTTGCGAGCTATTCTTAGCTCAAGTGACCGGGAATGAGTCTAAGGAGAAAAGATTGGAAGATGTACCTATTATCTGTGATTTTCTAGAGGTATTTCCCAATGATTTACGCGGACTTCCGCCGATAAGGCAAGTCGAGTTTCGAATCGATCTAATTCCTGGTGCTGCACCGGTGACACGTGCGCCTTACCGATTAGCACCTTCTGAATTAAAGGAATTATCCGAACAACTTAAAGAGTTGTCTGATAAAGGTTTTATTCGATCGAGCTCGTCGCCTTGGGGAGCTCCAGTCTTGTTCGTTAAGAAGAAGGATGGATCTTTCCGTATGTGCATCGATTATCAGGAACTGAATAAGTGGACAATCAAAAATCAATATCCTTTACCAAGGATTGATGATTTATTTGATCAACTACAAGGAAATAGTGTGTATTCTAGGATAGATTTGCGGTCTGGATACCACCAACTTCGCATCCGTGAAGAAGATATTCCTATAACTGCATTTAGAACTTGTTATGGACACTATGAATTTCAAGTAATGCCATTTGGGTTAACTAACGCACCTGCGGTATTCATGGATCTAATGAACCGAGTGTGCAAACCCTACTTGGAAAAATTTGTGATCGTGTTTATTGACGACATTCTAATCTATTCTAAGAATAAAGAGGAACATGGAGAACACTTAAGGTGTAAAACCCACATGCTTTTACCATGAATAGTACCCTTACGATCGTACGTACATGATTAGAACTTTCCTTATTTAACACGTTTACGTTTCACGATCAAGATTTACAAGTATTACATACGTGTTAGAACACGACAAGTATTTAATACGTATCAAGACACGATAATTATTTCGACAATAATTATAATCACGAGCATACGAACATGAAATCATGAACGTTTATAATCACGAACTTAATATTATGTATTTACGTATATTTATTACGATTACAAATAAATGTATTACGAGACGAACGATAACTAAATAAATCACGTAAAACACGACACGAGAACACGTATAATATTTAGACACGGGAAAACAATGGGTTTCCCCTTGGGGGCCCACATACCCATGGCTAGATGGAAGGAAGGGGACCAAGCCCACTTTGAAATTTATTAAAACACGAAATAAGGGAAAGATATTTTCATAATAACAAAATATTGGAAAAGATCAAAACCCTAAAATCTTTTCTCTCCTCTTGTCTCCTTTGGCCGCCGGGTAGAACACCACCAAGAGGGTGTGTTTGTGATTTTTGGTGATTGATTTCTTGCAAGATCGTTCGTGTTATCAATCCTTAATTATTCCACGTATTGGTAATCTTTTAAACCCTTTCTTTTAATTCCTTTAATTATGTTATGAAATCAAGAACACATGAAATCATTAGTATATTGAAAACAAGTATTAAAAACATTTAATTAATCATGGGGGTTTAAAAACATATGGTTTAAGGGGTTTTTGGTTCAGCCGGCGCACACAAACCGAGAGCCAAAGCTCTCAGTGTGGCTCGTGTGATCACAGCCGAGACCTACGAGTCTCGGTGTGGTGTTGTTGGTCACGGCCGCAAGAGAAAGGGAAACCCCGACTCACGTCGGCGTGTGGTTTGATTGTTTGGGGGTCTCGGCTGAAAAACAAAACAAACACCACCGGCTTAGGCCGATGGCTAATTATAGAAAGCAGGGGGAACCATGGCTGCGGCAGCGGGGGAACACCAGCTAGCCGGTGGGAACTTTTGCTAGCCAAGACCAAGGAAACCACCGGCGTGGGCCGGTGGCTGTTTTACACAAACAGTGGCAACCGGCTAAGCCGGTTAGCCACTATTAAGGGTGCGTTTGTTGACCGGTTCACGGGTCCGATTCAGGGGTTCACGAATACGGTTCACGGCACGTTTAATAAACAAGACACGGGTTTCGGTCACGACATTATTTTACAAGGTTAATTATTTTTACGAGTTTATTATTACAAGATTAAATTAAATTAAGTAAAACATGTACATAATTAATTTAATTTAGACATGAATTAGGTTATTAATATTATTAATAATACATGGATTTTAACCTAGGTAATTATCATTTTATTTAGACTATATAATTAATTAATTATTAAAATCATGACTTATAATTAATTAATTTCCACGACTTAGGTTATATTAATATATAAATTAATACATGTTTAACCTAAGTATTTTTACTTTATTTAGTTAAATCATGATATATTTAATTAAATACTTTAAGCTATAGTTTATTTAATTCACATGTAATAATTAATAAACTATACTATATATCACATGACTTAGAATATAAATCAGTAAAAACTTAAGCTTATATTATTAGCTTAATAATCCAGCTTATTCTATTTATAGAAACTTTCTTTTTTTAGAAGCTTATTTAATTAAGGCAGCTAATCTATTTATGGAAACTTTCTATTTTTAGAAACTTATCTATTTTAAGCAGTAAATCTATTTTTGGAAACTTTCTATTTTTGGAAACTTTCTATTTTAGGAAACCTGCTATTTTTAGAAACTTACTTATTATTACACAACAAGCATAATAATACAAGTAATAGAAGTAATACTTAATCAGAATAGACAGAATACATGATAAACGTAGTATAAAGCTTAAATCAGTAAACATGACATGAACATATTAAACAAGCTAAGACGTGATATAAAATCAGTTACGTACTCAGTAATCAGAATACTTATACACGTATATTATTAGGTAGCATTAGTGATATCGAAGTAGGACTCTCTTCCGTTCGTCTTCTTCGTTCACTGGATACAAGGTACGGATTCTCCGTCCTTTCAGTATGGACATTCTTCTTTATTAGGATTCCCCGTATGCAGCCAACTATTTTCCCCAGTATATGTTTTATATGTTTTTGAATTGGTTATGTTTAATTAGATACCTAAAGCCATATAAATGCATGACCAGTTTCACCCAGTTATAGAGGTACCATAACCATAACACTGGAGGCACCAGTGTTATGACTCCACCACGACGGAGTGATAGCTCGTGGCGTCCCTTCAGCTTTTGGCCATATTATTATTATTATCATGCGGGGCGTATGGGTGCATCCTAGTTTACATGTTTTAAGAAGATTATTCAGGTGAATGTGGTGTGTGACTTGCATCCTTCACAAGGAGCTGATCCTTCCTACCCAAAAACTTATATATAATTTAGAGGCAGCCCCTCTAATTTGCATGACGAGGTCACCCCTCCAAGTATTCATGCACGTTGATATTTCATGACCTATATTGGCTAATGGTAAACATGTTAAACAGTTTTTATAAGATAAACATAAGGCTTTTCAAACTATAAAACCAGTTTTACTAAGATATGCCAGGTTATTCAGGACTTAGTCTTTTTCGCTGCTCTATGACTATATGCTTATATTATTCATGCTTTATTTGTATATCCGTGCACTGAGCGTTATGCTCAGCCGTTTTTCTTTTCATGTTCCCAAAAAGGCAGGTACTCAGGGACACTCGTAGACTTTAAGCGTACGTGCATATCGATTGGAAGCTTCCTAGCCTTCATTACTTTATGCATTTCTTCATACTTTTGATACTCATTTCTATAGACATTGTTTAGTCATTTTCATATACAGTACTTATGTTTGTGTGTGATGAGTTCTACTTTTGGGATACCGATGTTTTTTTCCGGTATTTCCTTTATGGTCATGTGATGTTTTATACATTTATCCTTGTTTGCTTTGATGACATGCCATAATTACGCGTGACAATCCATTTATCAAAATAGGGTGTTACAATTATGGTATCAGAGCCAAGGCTTCGACCTGTAGGCTCTCAAAACATGACCTGTGATTAGTGGGTAGTCACTATGGTCTTCCTAGAACTGACATTCGGTTTTCATGCATTCATCATTTTCATGCATACATATATATGTCATTGTCGTAGGTTTATGACTAAGTAATGGTTAGTACAGGACTGGCCCTATTTATTCGCATGTGCTTTTATCGAAATTTTTAACTTTGGGACCGACCCATTGGCGTCCCCTCGCCATGTCTTTTGTTTTGAGTGAGCTGACCATAGGCGTTCACACTCGCGCATACAAAAGTTTTCATAAAATTGCATCATGCATTCATGTACAAATTTTCTGGCATAAATTTTTTCTCATGATTTATTTGTATAATTTTTTTTCATGTATATAGTTTATGTTTTGATCAATTTAATCATGTATTTTATGTTACACTGTCAGATGGTTCTCACACGCGAGCAGGAACAACACAATGCAGCAATCCAAGCTGCAATGCAAGCTATGCTTCCTTAGCTGAGGAACGAAATCAGGGCTGAGGTGCAGGCTGCCAGCAATCAGCAGCAACACCCAGTACCTCCTCCTCATCCTCCAACAACATTGGTCACATGGCTGGAGAGATTCAATAAGCTAAGCCCTCGAGATTTCGAGAGAACAGATAGCCCTAGTGAACTGAAAGCTGGTTGGCTCATATTGAGAAGATCTTCGATGCTATGGGCTGTAACCCCGTCTTCAAGTCGAGGTTGGCCTGCTACCAGTTCGAAGGTGATGTGCTATCATGGTGGACGGCTCTGAAGCAGTCTGAGGGAGGTGATAATTGGGTGGCTGGTTTGACTTGGGCTCAGTTCATGGATTTGGTGATAGGACAGTTCTTTCCTAAGGCTGAGCAATACAATCTGAAGAGAGAGTACCATGGAATCCGATAGAGAGCTGGGGAGAATAGCAACGAGTTCATGCAGAGCTTTCTTCGCTTGGCTGGTTTTCTTGGTGCAGCAGCAGGTACTCCCGAAGAGAAAGCACACCACTTCTGGTGGGCTCTTCGTACATCGGTCGAAAATAACCTAGTGTGTGCTACGTTCAACACAGTGGCACAAGTGGCCGATGCAGCACGTAAGCTAGAGATGCTGCAAGAAAGAGAAGAGTTCGGGGAAGCAGAGAGACTCGAGAAGAGGTAAACATTCGTATTCAGCGGTGACCAAACCATATTCTTTTCAGCATATGTCAATATTTACATCTCTTTTAAACTGTATCTTCCAGGCAGAAGACTGGGGACCGGTCTCAGCCGGCTACTCAGCAACAACCTACTCAGCCCAAGGGAAACGGTCAGACTCACGACCGTTCTGCTACGGATAGGCGTGGCGGTAATGATAATTAACGTAACAACGCGGGACACTCCAACAGCAGCAGGTCCTTTTACTTACTCATTATCTTATGATTACATGCTATACGTCTTAATTCTGACACATTAGAGAATCTTCTACTAGGAATCCTGGTAACGGGAGGGACCAAAACCAGAGAGGTTCACAGCCTAACCGTCCAGCTATCACTGGTATTCCATCTTACGATTTATCCGCATTTTCCTTTTACCTTTTATCATGTCTCATGTTTATTGTTCTTATCAGGCTCACAACCAGTTAGCACCTGCTGGAGGATATACTCATCCTCTTTGCACTACCTGCCACCGTAGGCACCTAGGGCCATGTCGCCGCGACAGCGACGCATGCTACAAGTGTGATCTTCCTGGCCATCGCATGAAGGACTGTCACAAGGGCGATATGGAGGGCACATCAGGACATGCTGATACCAAGCCGCCTCCTACTAGTGGACGCGTTTACACGACATCTCGCGATCAGGCCAACAAGTCTACAGGTACCATCACTGGAATCTTATATATATATGGTCAAGCTGCATGTATCCTGTTTGATACGGGTGCCACTCACTCGGTCATCTCTACTGCTTATGCCAAGAATGTTAGGATACTACCCATGCCCCTAGAGAATATACTGAATATTTCCACGCCTTTGAGAGACTCTGTACGCATAACCCATGTGTACAAGAGCCTTCCCCTAGAGTTTGATGACAAGGTTCGTCCTGTTGACGCACTTCCGCTGGACATGAATGATTTTGACCTGATTTTGGGCATGGATTGGTTATCCAAGCATCATGCTACCATAGACTGCCATTCATACCGAGTCATCTTCAGTGATGTTAATGCGCCAGATTACATTCACAACGGGTTCGTACCTGGAAGGTTTGTACAAATCATATCAACCCTGCAAGCACGTGCATTACTTTCACATGGTTGCGAGGGCTATCTAGCTACGGTTCATAACATGGATGCTGAATCCCCATCAATTCAGAATCAGCCGATAGTGTCAGAATTTCCAGATGTATTTCCAGAAGAACTTCCGGGCATACCACCTGCACGTGAAGTAGAATTTAATATCGGGCTCATCCCAGGAGCTGAGCTGATTTCCAAGGCTCCTTATCGCATGGCTCCCATAGAGTTGAAGGAGTTGAAGGATCAATTGTAAGAACATCTGGAACGAGGCTTCATTCGACCGAGCACATCTCCATGGGGCGCACCGGTATTATTCGTTAAGAAGAAGGACGGCAGTATGCGTCTTTGCATAGACTATCGCGAGCTCATCAATATTACCATCAGGAATAGGTATCCACTACCACATATAGACGATCTGTTTGACCAACTCCAAGGGGACAAACATTTCTCCAAGATTGATCTAAGGTCGGGCTATCATCAGCTACGGGTTAAAGTGCAGGACATCGCCAAGACTGCTTTCCGTACACGTTATGGTCACTACGAATTTGTAGTCATGCCATTTGGCCTTACCAATGCTCCAACTGTGTTCATGGATTTGATGAATAGAATCTTCCATGAATTTCTGGACAAGTTCGTCATTGTCTTCATTGACGTCATCCTGATATTCTCAAAGTCCAAGGAGGATCACGAAGATCATCTTCGTACAGTACTACAGATTCTTCGCCAGAACCAGTTGTATGCTAAATTCTCCAAGTGTGAGTTCTGGTTAGACAAGGTGGCATTCTTATGTCACATTGTATCAACAGAAGGAATCACGATGGATCCAGCAAAGGTTGAGGCTATTACCAAGTGGCCAAGACCGACATCAGCAACTAGAGTCCATAGTTTCCTAGGCTTAGCTGGTTACTACCGTAGGTTCGTGGAGAACTTTTCTCGTTTAGCACTACCATTGACCAAACTGATGCGGAAAGGGGAGAAATTCGTTTGGACTGAAGAAAGAGAGAAGAGCTTTGAAGACCTAAAGCAGAAGTTAGTATCTGCACCGATTCTTACTCTCCCATCTGGTACAGGTGGATTTCAGATCTACAGTGATGCATCGGGGAAGGGACTTGGTTGTGTTCTCATGAAACATGGGAAACTGATCGCGTACGCTTCACGGCAGCATAAGCCTTATGAGGAAAATTACCCTACGCATGACTTGGAACTTGCAGCTGTCGTGTTTGCATTGAAGATATCGAGGCACTACTTATATGGAGAATCATGTGACATTTTCATGGACCACAAGAGCTTGAAGTATATCTTCACTCAAAGTGAATTGAACATGAGACAGAAGAGATGGTTAGAGCTATTGAAGGATTATGACATTAATCTGCAGTATCATCCCGGCAAGGCGAATGTAGTGGCAGATGCACTTAGCAGAAAGTTCGAAATGATAAACGACATTAAAATTGAGGAGGAAATTATAAGAGACTTGGAGCGACTAGACATAGAGATCATGGTACGTAGACAACACGGTTACTGGGCTAATCTTAGAGTGGAACCCGAGTTACTCTCTAAGATCAAGGAAGCTCTGAAGGATGACGGTGAAATCTGGGCGGTAATTCAAAATTTGGAGAAGCAGACAGAATTTCGAGTAGACGTAGATGGTATCTTATGGCAGGGCACGAGACTTTGTGTTCCTGATGATCAAGAACTCCGGGAAGCATTGTTAGCTGAGGCTCATAGCTCCCCAATCTCTATTCATCCTGGTTCGATCAAGATGTACCATGACATCAAGCAATACTTTTGGTGGAGTGGTATGAAACAGGATGTTGCGACTTACGTCTCCAAATGTCTTACCTGCCAGCAGGTTAAGATCGAGCATTAGCGATCTGGCGGTCTTCTTCAACCGTTAGATATTCCAGAGTGGAAGTAGGACAAGATCACCATGGATTTTGTTACCGGTCTTCCGTAGACAAAGAGGAAGCACGATGCGATTTGGGTTATCGTTGATCGACCTACCAAATCAGCTCATTTCTTACCGATCTGCAAGGAAGATTCGTTCAGTAAACTCGCTGATACTTATAGGAGGGAGATCATGAGACTTCATGGTGCTCCATCCAGCATCGTCTCAGACAGAGATCCTCGTTTCACTTCGCGATTTTGGAAAAGTCTGCAGAAAGCTTGGGGGACAAAACTTAAGCTTAGCACAACTTTCGTCCTCAAACAGTCGGGCAATCGGAGCGAACAATTCAGACATTGGAAGACATGTTGAGGTCATGTGTGTTGGAATGGACGGGAGATTGGGACGATTACATCTGTTTGGTTGAGTTTGCATACAACAACAGTTGGCACACAAGTATCAAGTGTGCTCCATTCGAGACGTTGTATGGCAGAAAGTGTCGCGCCCCAATCTACAGGGATCAGGTTGGTGAGCGAACACTTGAAGGACCAGAAATGATAGAGTTGACTAATGAAAAGGTCGTAGTAGCTAAGCAGAAACTACAAGAAGCACGGTCACGTTAGAAGAGTTATGCAGACAAGCATCGTAGGTACTTACACTTTAACGTAGGAGACCACGTTTTCCTTAAGGTTTCGCCGGCACGTGGTGTTAGACGTTTTGGAATCAAAAGGAAGCTCAGTCCTCGATTCATTGGACCGTTTGATGTCATTGAACGAGTCGGTAAAGTATCTTATCGTTAGCGTTACCTCCGTAGCTTTCTCATGTTCACGATGTTTTCCATGTGTCCTTACTCAGAGGGTACAAGTATCATCCCCTTCACATGGTTCAGTATCCACTGGAACAGATTCGTGAAGATCTCACTTTCATAGAAGAACCCGAACGAGTTCTTGACAGACAAGAACGAGTCATGAGAAGGAAGACGATTCCATTCGTCAAAATCCTTTGGAGGGATCATACCGAGCGGGAAGCCACTTGGGAAACAGAGGAGTCTATCCGGGCTTCTTACCCTCATTTCATATTTTGAATTTGGGTATGTTCTTCTTTTCTAGTTTACATTATCTATAATTCGGGGACGAATTATTCTTTTTAGGGAGGAAGAGTTGTAAAACCCGCATGCTTTTACCATGAATAGTGCCCTTATGATCGTACGTACATGATTAGAACTTTCCTTATTTAACACGTTTACGTTTCACGATCAAGATTTACAAGTATTATGTACGTGTTATAACACGACAAGTATTTAATACGTATTAAGACACGATAATTATGTCAACAATAATTATAATCACGAGCATAGGAACACGAAATCATGAACGTTTATAATCACGAACTTAATATTATGTTTTACATATATTTATTACGATTATGAATAATATATTACGAGACGAACGATAACTAAATAAATCACGTAAAACACGACACGAGAACACGTATAATATTTAGACACGGGAAAACATTGGATTTCCCCTTGGGGGCTTACATACCCACGGCCAGAAGGAAGGAAGGGGACCAAGCCCACTTTGAATTTTATTAAAACAAGAAATAAGGGAAAGATATTTTCATAATAACAAAATATTGGAAAAGATCAAAACCCTAAAATCTTTTCTCTCCTCCTGTCTCCTTTGGTCGCCGGGTAGAACACCACCAGAAGAGTGTGTTTGTGATTTTTTGTGATTGATTTCTTGCAAGATCGTTCGTGTTATCAATCCTTAATTATTCCACGTATTGGTAATCTTTTAAACCCTTTCTTTTAATTCCTTTAATTATGTTATGAAATCAAGAACACATGAAATCATTAGTTTATTAAAAACAAGTATTAAAAACATGTAATTAATCTTGGGGGTTTAAAAACATATGGTTTAAGGGGTGTTTGGTTCGACCAGAGCACACAAAACGAGAGCCAAAGCTACGGGTCTCGGTGTGGTGTTGTTGGTCTCGGCCGCAAGAGCAAGGGAAACCCCGACTCACGTCGGGGTGTGGTTTGGTTGTGTGGGTGTCTTGGCTGAAAAACAAAACAAACACCACTGGCTTAAGCCGGTGGCTAATTATAGAAAGCAGGGGAACCATGGCTGCGGCAGCAGGGTGAACACCAGCTAGCCGGTGGGAACTTTTGCTAGCCGGCGGCTAGCCAAGACCAAGGAAACCACCGGCGTGGGCCGGTTGTTGTTTTACACAAATAGTGGCAACCGGCTAAGCCGGTTAGCCACTGTTAATGGTGCGTTTGTTGACCGGTTCACGGGTCCGGTTCACGGGGTTCACGAATACGGTTCACGGACGTTTAATAAATAAGACACGGGTTTCGGTCACGACATTATTTTACAAGATTAATTATTTTTACGAGTTTATTATTACAAGATTAAATTAAATTAATTAAAACATGTACATAATTAATTTAATTTAGACATGACTTAGGTTATTAATATTATTAATAATACATGGATTTTAACCTAGGTAATTATCATTTTATTTAGACTATATAATTAATTAATTATTAAAATCATGACTTATAATTAACTAGTTTCCACGACTTAGGTTATATTAATATATAAGTTAATACATGTTTAACCTAAGTATTTTTACTTTTATTTAATTCAATCATGATATATTTAATTAAATACTTTAACCTATAGTTTTTTTAATTCACATGTAATAATTAATAAACTATACTATATATCACATGACTTAGAATATAAATCAGTAAACACTTAAGCTTATATTATTAGCTTAATAATCCAGCTTATTCTATTTATGGAAACTTTCTATTTTTAGAAACTTGTTTAATTAAGGCAGCTAATCTATTTGGAAACTTTCTATTTTTAGAAACTTATCTATTTTAAGCAGTAAATCTATTTCTGGAAACTTTCTATTTTTGGAAACTTTCTATTTTAGGAAACCTGCTATTTTTAGAAAGTTACTTATTATTACACAACAAGCATAATAATACAAGAAATACAAGTAATACTTAATCAGAATAGACATAATACATGACAAACGCAATACAAAGCTTAAATCAGTAAAACATGACATGAACATATAAAACAAGCTAAGACGTGATATAAAATCAGTTACGTACTCAGTAATCAGAATACTTATACACGTATATTATTATGTAGAATTAGTGATATCGAAGTAGGACTCTCTTCCGTTCGTCTTCTTCGTTCACTGGACACAAGGTACGGATTCTTCTTTATTAGGATTCCCCGTATGTAGCCAAATGTTTTCCCCAGTATTTGTTTTATATGTTTTTGAATTGCTTATGTTTAATTAGATACCTAAAGCCATATACATGCATGACCAGTTTCACCTAGTTATGGAGGTACCATAACCATAACATTAGAGGCACCAGTGTTATGAATCCACCACGACGGAGTGATAGCTCGTGGCATCCCTTCAGCTTTTGGCCATATTATTATTATAATCATGTGGGGCGTATGGGTGCATCCTAGTTTACATGTTTTCAGTAGATTATTCAGGTGAATGTGGTGTGTGCCTTGCATCCTTCATAAGGAGATGATCCCTCCTACCCAAAAACTTATATATAAATTAGAGGCAGCCCTTTTAATTTGCATGACGAGGTCACCCCTCCAAGTATTCATGCACGTTGATATTTCATGACCTATATTGGCTAATGGTAAACATGTTAAATAGTTTTTATAAGATGAACATAAGGTTTTTCAAACTATAAAACTAGTTTTACTAAGATATGCCAGGTTATTCAGGACTTAGTCTTTTCCGCTGATCTATGATTATATGCTTATATTATTCATGCTTTATTTGTATATCCGTGCACTGAGCGTTATGCTCAGCCGTTTTTCCTTTCATGTTCCCAAAACGGCAGGTACTCAGGGACGCTCGTAGACTTTAAGCGTACATGCATATGGATTGGAAGCTTCCAAGCCTTCATTACTTTATGCATTTATTCATACTTTTGATACTCATTTCTATGGACATTTTTTAGTCATTTTCATATACAGTACTTATGTTTGTGTGTGATGAGTTCTACTTTTGGGATATCGATGTTTGTTTCCGATATTTCCTTTATGGTCATGTGATGTTTTATACATTTATCCTTGTATGCTTTGATGACACGACATAATCACGCGTGACATTCCATTTATCAAAATAGGGTGTTACAATTATGGTATCAGAGCCAAGGCTTCGACCTGTAGGCTCTCAAAACACGACCTGTGATTAGTGGGTAGTCACTATGGTCTTCCTAGAACTGACAGTCGGTTTTCATGCATTCATCATTTTCATGCATACATATATCATTGTCGTAGGTTTATGACTAAGTAATGGTTGGTACAGGACTGACACTATTTAGTCGCATGTGCTTTTATTGAAACTTTTAACTTTGGGACCGACCCATTGGCGTCCCCTCTCCATGTATTTTGTTTTGAGTGAACTGACCATAGGCTTTCACTCTCGCGCATACAAAAATTTTCATAAAACTGCATCATGCATTCATGTATAAATTTTCTTGCATAAAATTTTTCTCATGATTTATTTGTATAATTTTTTTTCATGTATATAGTTTGTGTTTTGATCAGTTTAATCATGTATTTTATGTTATACTGTCAGATGGTTCTCACCCGCGAGAAGGAACAACTTAATGCAGCAATCCAAGCTGCAATGCAAGCTATGCTTCCTCAGCCGAGGAACGAAATCAGGGCTGAGGTACAGGCTGCCAACAATCAGCATCAACACCCAGTACCTCCTCCTCCTCCTCCAACAACATTGGTCACATGGCTAGAGAGAAATAAGCTACGCCCTCGAGCTTTCGAGAGAACAAATAGCCCTAGTGAAGTTGAAAGCTGGTTGGCTCACATTGAGAAGATCTTTGATGCTATGGGTTGTGACCCCGTCTTCAAGTCGAGGTTGGCCTGCTACCGGTTCGAAGGTGATGTGCTATCATGGTGGACGGCTTAAGAGATTTAATTATGTTGGAACCCATAAATCTAAATATTCCATTCATCCTGGATTTGATAAGATGTATCATGATTTGAAGAAGTTGTACTGGTGGTCGAATATGAAAGCTGATATTGCTATGTATGTTCTTCAATGTTTGACTAGTGCAAGAGTCAAAGCTGAACATCAAAAGCCGTCAGGACTACTTCAACAACCAAAGATTCCTGAATGGAAGTGGGAGCGAATTACGATGGACTTTATCACCAAGCTTCCTAGAACATCATCTGGAAATAACTCGATTTGGGTCATTGTCGACAGACTGACCAAATCAGCACACTTCATTCCAGTTAAAGAGCAGTTCTCACTGGAGAAGCTGACTCGTATTTATCTCGAGAATGTTTTATGCAAGCATGGAGTGCCTGTATCGATCATTTCAGATCGAGATCCTAGATTCGCATCGAATTTTTGGAAATCTCTCCAAAGATCTTTGGGAAAGAATCTCGACATGAGCACTGCTTATCACCCCCAAACTGATGGGCAGAGTGAAAGAATGATACAAACACTGGAAGATATGTTAAGAGCTTGTGTGATAGATTTTGGTAAGAATTAGGATAAACATTTTACTTTAGCTTGTGTATTAAGGATGCACCGTTTGAAGTTTTTTATGGTAGGAAGTGTAGATCTCCTGTATGTTGGAGTGAAGTTGGGGATACCCAGCTCACAGGACCGGAATTGATCCGAAAGACTACGGAGATGATAGTTCAGATTAAGAATCGGCTGTTGACTGCCCGAAGTAGACAAAAAAGTTACGCGGATGTGCGGCGGAAAACGATGGAGTTTGAAGTGGGTGACCGATTAATGTTGAAAGTATCACCATGGAAAGGCGTCATAAGATTTGGAAAGCGAGGGAAATTGAATCCCCGCTATACTGGACCCTTTAAGATTTTATCTAGAGTAGGTCCGGTGGCTTACAAATTAGAGTTACCCCAAGAACTTCATGGTGTTCACAACACATTCCATGTATCTAATCTGAAGAAATGTTTAGCAGTGTGTGATGAGAAAATCTCGTTGGATAAGATTCGAATTGATGAGAAGTTGCGTTTTATCGAAGAACCCGTAGAGGTTATGGATCGTGAGGTAAAGTAACTTAAACAAAGTCGGATACCTATCGTCAAGATCTTATGGAATTCAAAGCATAGACCAGAATTTACTTTGGAACGAGAGGATGAAATGTGGAAGAAATACCCACACCTCTTTGATTTCAATAAGAAACGGACATCAAAATGAAATGGATCACGTGGACGTTGATCCCTTTTAGGAGGAAATGCTGTGACAATCTAACATTTTCAGGTAGTAAATTATGTTCTCGTATATTATTTTGAAAGTTATTTTTGTGTTGGTTGATGAACTCACAATTTACGGGTTGAAATTTGGGCATACGTGCATAATTTAACGTCCTTTACGACTAAACCGGAGACCCTAGGATTACGTATTTACGTTTTTGAACTCCGTTTTTGATGAGACAATTTTTATTAGATTCGTTTTGTGCCGTTGATTCATAATTTATAAAAAAATGTTTTTCGTAAAACGACCCGAGGGCACCCAAATCGAGGAAACTAGAATCGAGGAGTACCCGTAAATAAATTGGGATGAGACAAGATAATTCTTTCCCCACCCCCACAATGAGACGGCAAGCTTAGCTAACACCCCTTTGAGGTGTCAACTTGTTAAGCAAACTAAGACACTTGTCTTAGTTTTGCCACCAAACCATTTACTTAACAAAACCACCTAAACATAAACAAGCTAACTCACTTTTATACATGCAAAACACACAACTCTCTCTCACTCTCTCCCTCCTTGTCGTCCACTCCACCATAAACACCCCCATTTGATCTAAATTCAACCATAAATCTTATGTTAATCTTGCATAAGATGAAGTCCTTTTGAAGTCTTGTTGATTGGAGGTGATACTAACATCTACAAAGGAGTTTCCTTGGTGTCTAGGGCTGATTTTTCACAAGGTGTTCATATAGTTAGGTGATCTTGAAGTTGGTCTTGGTTTATCACAAGATTTGACATCAAAAACCAAGCCTTGTTCATAACTTTCACTATCTTGGTTGGTAACAAGATCATTTCTTCCATTACCTTGTTATTTTGTAAATGGAATTTTGTATTTTCATTCTAAATTTATATGTATATGATGATATATGATTATCAAAGTATTATGTGGGGTTCTTGTGTTGATAAATTTGGTTAAAATGATTAAAAGCTACATGTAAAGATGTTAAAATCATGACTAAAATTATAGGCTGTATAAAACAGTAAAGAACCATATGATAACTTGTTAAAGTGACTCGTTTTATTGAATATACATTAAGGTATATGATTTTACACATGTGAGAGTTGACCACTCAATGGAATCCATAAAATGAGTAAGATATGATCAAAACATTATTAAAGTTCAAATCTGTATAGTCTATTTTGGACGAATTATTAGGGACACTTAGAAGATGAATTATGTAACACTCTCATTTTTCGTATCGGTACAGCGGAAGGGTCTTTCAGAGTGTTACGGGATAGCACAATAACTCCAATCATAGACAACACATAAAAATGGTTGTACAAGGTTTAACAAACATTCATTCGATAAAAAGGTTTAAAAGTGTACAACAGGTCCCAAATTATACAGGTCATTAAGTTTACAAAACACAGATCGAATGAACATTTTTAATATTAAGTGTGGGCCATCAGAGTCGATCTCCATCCGGATTACCTTCAAGCACCTGAGATAGAAAACATGTAAAAATCATATCAGCGAATGCCGAGTGAATCCATTGAGTTTAATGAAAACCGTTATATAAAACAATCATTTATATTCATTTAAAATCAGAACACAAGTATAATATCGGAAGTAAGTCCTCATATTGCTAGTCAGGCAATATATATCAAGCATACATCTTAAACCGTCCATGAGATCGTAGTCTCTATATTACCATGATAGGTAATATATTCATCGTAATAGCGTCGTTATCTTGTATTATTTATGTCTTATATTGTATTAGGATTATTATTAGCTGCATGACATTGTTACCTTACTGTGAAAACAGCGGGCCGCGAACCCGACAAACAATTTGCCCATCTAAGTTAGCGTGTCGTCACAAAAATCACGCTATGGAATCTTCTCATACATAAATTCGCGTACCAATCAATGTTGTACGACGGGGATCAACCGTCAAGGCGCGAACTAGGGTGATCGTCCCCAAATAGTACTATCAAATGCATAAGCGTCTACCAAATCCTGGTAGTTCACAATTCATGCTAATGGGACTTTAAGTGACATAACCTAACTACTAATAATCCTTTTAGTCTCGAATATAGGGTCATAGCATCATTCGGGTCCATATCATTTAGCATACAATCGGGACTACTTGTGTTCTATTTTTATAAAAATCTAGCATGTTATCTCCCTCGCGGGTTTACAAATCATTTTATAAAATATTTAAAAGAGTGCGAGGCTATGAACTCACGTTGTTAATGAAAGGCGGATTATCGGCTACGGGCGTGCTTCGGTCACGGAAACCTATATAAATAATAATCGGTCTTAGACTCGGTCCAATGACTTTTATCAAAATAACAATATACATATGATGATTTTGTACATATGATGATGATCAAGTGGGTTTATAAATCCTCGTTTACTCATTTTAGTGTTTACGTTTTGGTAACGTCTTACTAGTTCACTAGTTTTATCGATTTTACCTATTTTAAGTCCATTAATTCTTTTATAAGTTCTTTTACTTGTTTTTACCCATTTTATACCTATATGATCAGTATATATATTTTTCATGTTGGGCCCAAATGGGTTAAGCCCAAATAATTCTTTTTACAAGTTTTTATCTTATTAAGTCCAATTATTAGTCCAATATGTTTAGTTAGCTCGTAAATGTCCGTAATTCTTATAGTTCAGGTTTTATCGGTTTTTACTTGTAGTAGTTATCTATACATCAGTATATAACTATTATAAACTTTACATTAGACGGGTTTGGTCGTCTAAGTTTTATTTGGCGAAAAACGTTAATTTTACGGCGATAGCCGAAAAAGTCGTAAAAATCAAGTTTATAGTTTTTATTACTTATAAATATTATTTTTACCACCATTTATATAATTTACCCATTTAATTAACCTTTTATACATTTATATAAATAAGTTTTATAAGTTAGTGGGTTTATATTTTTACATTTTATACATTATAATGTGAGTGCTTATATAATAATAATAAACATTATTTCCAAAATCTGATTTTTAACTTCATATTCACCATTTTTACCATATCTAAAGTTCTACAATGACTTAGAAGCTCATTTTTGGATGACAAGTTCTTCATAATATGTGCTACATATAACTTAGTTATAGCTACTGTCCATTTTGAGTCTAAGTTGCCTTAACAGTCCCTACAAAACTGCTTATTCAGATTACACCACCTAACTTGTTTTGATCATATCTCACTCATTATTTTGATTCCATTGCATGGCCAACTCTCACATGTGTATAACATCATCTACTTACTGTAAATGGATCAAACCATGCAATTTTATCAATTCATCTTTTAGTTATCTACTGTTTTTATACAGCCAACTAAATAGTCAAGATTTTAGCTTCATTTCTTATAGTTATCATCATTTTTAAGCATGTTTATCAACACTTGATCCCCACACAACATTTTTATCATCATATATACATCATATACATATACAAAATGAAAGAAAATACATTTGTTCTTTACAAACTAATAAGAGAAAAATGTAGAGGATGATCTTCTTTACCAATCCAAGTCGATTTCTTGTTTTAGGAAGACAAGAACTTGATGAACACAACAAGTATCTCCAAGACCATCAAATATCAAGAACATAGGTTGGAAAATCAGCCCTAGGACACAAGCAAATCACCTCCAAAGTTGTTGATATGGCCACCAAATGATCAAGGCTTCAAGAGAACACCTTAATAGGACTAGTAAACATGTGGTTTATGGCTAGAAAAGATCAATGATGGTGTTTGTTAGCTTATAGTGGACGGCACAAAGGGAGGAGTTGAGAGAGTTTTAGAGTGTTTTGCATGGAAGAAATGGTAGGAATGAAACAACTTGCTAGTTTTGTGGTAAAGTTGCTTAAGGTGTAAGCACAAGCTTACACTTGTGTAAGTATTAGCTAACTTGATGCCACATTAGTGTTGTGGTGTCAAGTGTAGCCGTCCCATATTGCTAGTGGGGTGGGGCAAAGTGTTTTGTCCCATCTCACTAGTTTACGGGTATTTCTCGATTCTAGTTTTCTCGATTTGCGTGCCCTCGGGTCGTTTTACGAAAAACATTTTTATAAATTATGAATCACCGTCACAAAACGAATCCAATAAAAATTGTCTCATCAAAAACGGAGTTCAAAAACGTAAATTCGTAATCCTAAGGTTTCCGGTTTAGTCGTAAAAGACGCCAAATTATGCACGTAAGCCCAAATTTAAATTCGTAAATTGTGAGTTCGTCAACCAACACAAAAATAAGTTTCAAAATATTATACGAGAAAATATTTCACTACCTGAAAATGTTAGATTTGTCACAGCTTTTCCTCCTAAAAGGGATCAACGTCCTCGTGATCCATTTCATTTGGATGTCCGTTTCTTATTGAAATCGAAGAGGTGCGGATATTTCTTCCACATTTCATCCTCTCGTTCCCAAGTATACTCCGGTCCATGCTTTGAATTCCATCGGATCTTGACAATAGGTATCCGACTTTGTTTCAGTTGCTTTACCTCACGGTCCATAACTTCTATGGGCTCTTCGATAAAATGCAACTTCCCATCTATTCGAACCTTACCTAACGGAATTTTCTCATCACTCACTGCCTAGACATTTCTTCAGATTAGATACATGGAATGTGTTGTGAACACCATGAAGTTCTGGGGGTAACTCTAGTTTATAAGCCACCGGACCTACTCTAGATAAAATCTTAAAGGGTCCAATATAACGGGGATTCAATTTTCCTCGCTTTCCAAATCTTATAACGCCTTTCCATGGCGATACCTTCAACATTACTCGGTCACCCACTTAAAACTCCATTGGCTTCCGCCGCACATCCGCGTAACTTTTCTGTCTACTTCGGGCAGTCAACAACCTCTTCTTAATCTGAACTATCATCTCCGTAGTCTCCCGGATCAATTCCGGTCCCGTAAGCTGGGTATCCCCAACTTCACTCCAACATACAGGAGATCTACACTTCCTACCATACAAAGCTTCAAACGGTGCAGCCTTAATAATAGAATGGTAATTATTGTTATACGAAAACTCTGCTAACGACAAATGTTTATCCTAATTCTTACCAAAGTCTAACACACAAGCTCTCAACATATCTTCCAGTGTTTGTATCGTCCTTTCACTATGCCCATCAGTCTGGGGGTGATAAGCAGTGCTCATATCGAGATTCGTTCCCAAAGATCTTTGGAGAGATTTCCAAAAATTCGATGCGAATCTAGGATCTCGATCTGAAATGATCGATACAGGCACTCCATGCTTGCATACAACATTATCAAGGTATATTCGAGTCAGCTTCTCCAGTGAGAACTGCTCCTTAACCGGAATGAAGTGTGCTGATTTGGTCAGTCTATCGACAATAACCCAAATCGAATTGTTTCCAGATGATGTTCTAGGAAGCTTGGTGATAAAGTCCATCGTAATTCGCTCCCAATTCCATTCAGGAATCTTTGGTTGTTGAAGTAGTCCTGATGGCTTTTGATGTTCGGCTTTAACTCTAGCACAAGTCAAGCATTGAAGAACATACATAGCTATGTCACCTTTCATATTCGGCCACCAGTACAACTTCTTCAAATCATGATACATCTTATCAGATCCCGGATGAATGGAATACTTAGATTTATGGGATTCTAACATAATCAAATCTCTTAAGCCTCCAAACTTAGGTATCCACATACGACCTCTTAAACATTTCACTCCATCAGCTCTAACCTCTAAAGGATCTCCTTCTCCTCGGAACCCTTTATTAACAAAATTCTCCTTCTTACAAGCTTCTATTTGCGCATTTCTAATTTGCTCAGGCAAATTATTGTGCACGGTCAAGACTAGAGAACGTACCCTGATAGGCTCTCTATCTTTCCTACTCAACGCATCAGCAACAACATTGGCTTTTCCTGGGTGATATTTTATATCACAATCATAATCACTTAACAACTCTATCCATATTCGTTGCCTCATGTTCAATTCCTTCTGATCGAGAATATACTTTAGGCTTTTGTGATCGGTGAATACCGTACACTTGGTGCCATACATATAATGTCTCCACAACCTAAGAGCAAAGACCACCGCTCCTAGCTCAAGATCATGAGTAGCATAATTCTCCTCATTCTTCCTTAATTACCTAGAAGCATAAGCTATCACTTTCTCTCTCTGCATCAAAACAGCTCCATAACCTCTAAGAGATGCATCACAATACACTACAAAATCTTCACTCCCGTCGGGTAATGATAAGATTGGCGTACTACATAATTTTTGCTTCAATATCTGAAATGCTCCATCTTCATCACTTCCCCAAACGAAAAGTTTATTCTTCTGAGTAAGCTTAGTCAAGGGTTTAGCTATCAAAGAAAATTCTTTAATGAATCGCCTATAATAGCCAGCCAATCCTAAGAACTGTCGCACTTCCGTTGGCGTTGTCGGTGCAGACCAATTCTTAATAGCTTCAACCTTTGCAGGATCAACATGAATTCCATCTCTGTTAATCACATGACCAAGGAATTGCACAGAATCTAACCAGAAATCACACTTCGAAAACTTAGCATACAACCTTTCATCCTTCAACAACTTCAAAACAATCCTCAAATGTTCTCTATGCTCATCTTCATTCTTAGAATAGATTAGAATATCGTCAATAAACACAATCACAAATTTATCCAAGTAGGGCTTGCACACTCGATTCATTAAATCCATGAAAACCGCAGGTGCGTTAGTTAACCCAAATGACATTACTTGAAATTCATAGTGTCCATAACGAGTTCTAAATGCAGTTATAGGAATATCTTCTTCACGAACGCGAAGTTGGTGATATCCTGACCGCAAATCTATCTTAGAATACACACTAGATCCTTGCAGTTGATCAAACAAATCATCAATCCTAGGTAAAGGATATCGATTTTTAATTGTCAACTTATTCAGTTCCCTATAATCAATGGACATACAAAAAGATCCATCCTTCTTCTTAACGAACAAGAATGGAGCTCCCCAAGGCGACGAGCTCGGTCGAATAAAACCTTTATCAGACAACTCCTTAAGTTGCTCAGATAACTCCATTAATTCAGAAGGGGCTAATCGGTAAGGCGCACGTGCCACCGGTGCAGCACCAGGAATTAAATCGATTCGAAACTCTACTTGCCTTATCGGTGGAAGTCCGGGTAAATCTTTAGGAAATACCTCAGGAAATTCACAAATAATAGGTACATCTTCCAATCGTTTCTCCTTTGACTCATTCCCGGTCACTTGAGCTAAGAATAACTCACAACTGTTCCTGATGTACTTTTGGACTTTAATACATGAAACGATTTTCAAACGGGATTCACCTCGACTACCATCAATTACTAACGTCTTATTCCTAAGAGGAATCTTAACCTTCTTCTCTCCACATAAAATAGTAGCATTGTTCAACGACAACCAATCCATACCAATAATAATATCGAAACTACCTAATTCTATCCACATCAAATCAATCGGAAAGGAATGGTTCAAGAGATTTAGAGAGCATCCTTCTAATAGCTTATTAGTTTTCACTAATTTACCATCAGCCAATTCCACCTCGTAACTGGTACTTATCTCAACAGGTTCAATATCAATAAGGGCACTAAATTTAGTGGATACAAAACTCCTATCGGCACCCGAATCGAATAAAGCAACAGCATAATGATTGTTGAGTAAAAACGTACCGGTAACGACATTCGGATCCTCTTTCTTCACCTTAATTGTTCCAAGTTGGTAGATACCACCCTGGGGGTTTCTTCCAGGTACAATCGCTTTCAACTTGGGGCATTCCGATTTCCTATGACCTTCTTCATTACAGTTGAAGCAAATGGTTCCCTTCTTACACCTTTCAACCTTGTGTCCAAGCTTTCCGCAATTTCGACATTTCCAGTAGTCGCCAGCATGCCTCTTGTTGCCACACTTAGGATATCTATCATCGTTGCGCGGTGTATTGTTGGTAAGAGCATTTGCATTCCCCTTTCTCTGGTTCTGACGGCGATTGAAATTCTTCCTATAATCACCTCTATCTACACTCCCTTTCTTTTCTCACCAACACGGGCTTCATCTTCCTTATCCTAAATTATCTGTCCAATGAGTTGGTAAGCCATTCGAACAGCATCATCAATGGTCAGTGGTTTCGATGATGTCACGTCCCCCCGGATATTCCTGGTCAACCCTTTCACATATTGCTCAATTCGGATCTCTTCGGGTTCAACCAATCGAGGACATAGCAAGGCCAACTCATGGAATCGGTTCGTGTAACTATCAATGTCCACACCTTTCATTCTCAAATGAATCAACTCCTGCTCTAACCTAATGATCACACTACGAGGATAAAACTTCAAAGTCATCCACTTCTTAATTTCAGCCGAAGGAGTAACATTAGCAGCATCAAGACCCATGAAAGCAATTCTCCCGTTCCACCAAGTCAACGCACGACCTTTAAGAGTAGCCATAGCAAAAGTCACCTTATCTTCCTCCTTACACTTACTAATCCTAAACACCGATTCAATCTTTTCAATCCACTGGCTTAATCCTACAGCACCTTCCGTTCCATTAAAAGGTAGAGGTTCACACTTCATGAACGTCACATAAGTACATCCACCAACTTCAGGTGCATTCGTTCCAAGTCCTCCTACATTTCCTCCAGCATTAGCATTCACATTATTAGCATTCACATTCACATTAGTACCGCCAATTCCACTACCGCCAGCTCCACTACCGCCAGCTCCACTACCGCCAGCTTCATTTCTAGCATTTGCCATAAATTCAGTCATAGATGCGGTAACTTGCTCCGTAATAATCCTACGTACATCATCCTCAGTCACAGCCTTCTTGGGCGGCATAGTTCAATAATTCCACAATTTCAAAGCATTAAGCATTCATCCAACAAAGGATTCATATAATATGGATCGAATTTATAATCAAGATACAAATAAGGCACAATATGGAATTCAAGACAAGATACATATTTCATTCGATCTGAAACAAAAGTATTGTCTTAGTACATCCATATCAAAGTTCTAACACTATATACACTCAAAATTCGTGCCAAGTCTACTACTAACAAGTCGGTTCAGTCAAAGCTACAAGCACAAAAGATATAAAGGTCACTACTAAACACAGACTGGTCTACTGAGAACCGCTAGATGGTCCATCATCCATCGTCTTCTGGATCTTCGTCGGACGATCACTAGACACATCTTCAACTGGGCGCTTACGGATTACTCCTCTTTCAACCATGTCGGCATAAAATCTACTGTTCCAACCCACAGATATATTCAACTCCTTTTCAGCTTTCTCACGCATCGCACGAGCCACACTCAACTAAATCTCCATAGAATTCACCTTTCTCTTCATGGCAGCATACTCACCACTTTCCAACACTGATAACCTCCTAAATGCCTCATTCAATCCACGCTCTACATCGCTCAAATCCAAACTAAGCAATTCTCGCTCTTTCTCGCCAACCTTTGTCTTCGACTCCAAATAAGCAACCTGATTCTGAACAACACCTAATCCAACCTCTGTCACACAACTCTTAACACGGGAAGCATCTAGATCACGTCTCAAGGCCCATGGTGCAAGACCATCAATATGAGTAGCCTCTCGAGTACTAGACGACTCTCCTATCTCACGTCTACGAGTAGCAATACCATCGGTACCGTCAGGTGCATCGTCATCCTCATCCTCCTCTGATTCAGAATCAGATTCAGACGATTCAGACATTTCATCCCTAGGTAACTCATCCTCAGAATCAGACAAACAAACTGGTGGGGGCAAAGGCTCGCCCTCTGGAATATCATACGGATAAATAATCTCAGCTTCCTCATCGTCATCAACCTCAACATCTATACCTACGTCCTCCTCGACATCCTCGTCGTCAATCTCATCATCTAACTCATCTAACCCAATCTCATCCTCATTCTCAATATCAGCATTCTCAATCTCCACATTCTCATTACCCACATTCTCAATATCCACATTCTCATTACCCACATTCTCAATCTCATTCTCTACTAAGTCAACCTGAGGGGCAATCTGATCTCCTAGTCCTAACTCAGGCTCGGGATCCTCAAATGGTTCCTCCTCATCATCGATATCATAATCTACTAAGTCTAAATAAGGATCATCTTCTATATTAGGTTCGGGAATAGCATGGTTTTCTACAGGAATATTAGGGTCAGCCATGACAATCTGCATTTATATATATATCTCGTATTAGGATAACATACTAGTTAAACAATTACATAATGAAATCACGATATATACATATATATAAATTAAATTATATATATCAAAATATATATCTTCTCAATAGGGCTTGTTGGTAACGTCGGAGATCTCTGGCACCGTTATAGTCAAAAGATTTTTCAAATATTTTCTCAAATGTTCATTGTCAAAAGATTTTGAAAAGTTTTGTTCAAAACCTTGGTTTTTAAAATCTTTTGTTCTCTACAACGAGAGCTCTGATACCAAACTGTAACACTCTCATTTTTCGTATCGGTACAACGGAAGGGTCTTTCAGAGTGTTACGGGATAGCACAATAACTCCAATCATAGACAACACATAAAAATGGTTGTACAAGGTTTAACAAACATTCATTCGATAAAAAGGTTTAAAAGTGTACAACAGGTCCCAAATTATACAGGTCATTAAGTTTACAAAACACAGATCGAATGAACATTTTTAATATTAAGTGTGGGCCATCAGAGTCGATCTCCATCCGGATTACCTTCAAGCACCTGAGATAGAAAACATGCAAAAATCATATCAGCGAATGCCGAGTGAATTCATAGAGTTTAATGAAAACCGTTATATAAAACAATCATTTATATTCATTTAAAATCAGAACACAAGTATAATATCGGATGTAAGTCCTCATATTGCTAGTCAGGCAATATATATCAAGCATACATCTTAAACCGTCCATGAGACCGTAGTCTCTATATTACCATGATAGGTAATATATTCATCGTAATAGCGTCGTTATCTTGTATTATTTATGTCTTATATTGTATTAGGATTATTATTAGCCGCATGACATTGTTACCTTACTGTGAAAACAGCGGGCCGCGAACCCGACAAACAATTTGCCCATCTAAGTTAGCGTGTCGTCACAAAAATCACGCTATGGAATCTTCTCATACATAAATTCGCTTACCAATCAATGTGGTACGACGGGGATCAACCGTCAAGGCGTGAACTGGGGTGATCGTCCCCAAATAGTACTATCAAATGCATAAGCGTCTACCAAATCCCGGTAGTTCACAATTCATGCTAATGGGACTTTAAGTGACATAACCTAACTACTAATAATCCTTTTAGTCTCGAATATAGGGTCATAGCATCATTCGGGTCCATATCATTTAGCATACAATCGGGACTACTTGTGTTCTATTTTTATAAAAATCTAGCATGTTATCTCCCTCGCGGGTTTAAAAATCATTTTATAAAACATTTAAAAGAGTGCGAGGCTATGAACTCACGTTGTTAATGAAAGGCGGATTATCGGCTACGGGCGTGCTTCGGTCACGGAAACCTATATAAATAATAATCGGTCTTAGACTCGGTCCATTGACTTTTATCAAAATAACAATATACATATGATGATTTTGTACATATGATGATGATCAAGTGGGTTTATAAATCCTCGTTTACTCATTTTAGTGTTTACGTTTTGGTAACGTCTTACTAGTTCACTAGTTTTATCGATTTTACCTATTTTAAGTCCATTAATTCTTTTATAAGTTCTTTTACTTGTTTTTACCCATTTTATACCTATATGATCAGTATATATATTTTTCATGTTGGGCCCAAATGGGTTAAGCCCAAATAATTCTTTTTACAAGTTTTTATCTTATTAAGTCCAATTATTAGTCCAATATGTTTAGTTAGCTCGTAAATGTCCGTAATTCTTATAGTTCGGGTTTTATCGGTTTTTACTTGTAGTAGTTATCTATACATCAGTATATAACTTTTATAAACTTTACATTAGACGGGTTTGGTCGTCTAAGTTTTATTTGGCGAAAAACGTTAATTTTACGGCGATAGCCGAAAAAGTCGTAAAAATCAAGTTTATAGTTTTTATTACTTATAAATATTATTTTTACCACCATTTATATAATTTACCCATTGAATTAACCTTTTATACATTTATATAAATTAGTTTTATAAGTTAGTGGGTTTATATTTTTACATTTTATACATTATAATGTGAGTGCTTATATAATAATAATAAACATTATTTCCAAAATCTGATTTTTAACTTCATATTCACCATTTTTACCATATCTAGAGTTCTACAATGACTTAGAAGCTCCTTTTTGGATGACAAGTTCTTCATAATATGTGCTACATATAACTTAGTTATAGCTACTGCCCATTTTGAGTCTAAGTTGCCTTAACAGTCCCTACAAAACTGCTTATTCAGATTACACCACCTAACTTGTTTTGATCATATCTCACTCATTATTTTGATTCCATTGCATGGCCTACTCTCACATGTGTATAACATCATCTACTTACTTTAAATGGATCAAACCATGCAATTTTAGCAGTTCATCTTTTAGTTATCTACTGTTTTTATACAGCCAACTAAATAGTCAAGATTTTAGCTTCATTTCTTATAGTTATCATCATTTTTAAGCATGTTTATCAACACTTGATCCCCACACAACATTTTTATCATCATATATACATAATATACATATACAAAATGAAAGAAAATACATTTGTTCTTTACAAAATAATAAGAGAAAAATGTAGAGGATGATCTTCTTTACCAATTCAAGTGGATTTCTTGTTTTAGGAAGACAAGAACTTGATGAACACAACAAGTATCTCCAAGACCATCAAATATCAAGAACATAGGTTGGAAAATCAGCCCTGGGACACAAGCAAATCACCTCCAAAGTTGTTGATATGGCCACCAAATGATCAAGGCTTCAAAAGAACACCTTAATAGGACTAGTAAACATGTGGTTTATGGCTAGAAAAGATCAATGATGGTGTTTGTTAGCTTATAGTGGACGGCACTGATAGGTGTGAAAACACCCATCCTTTTTACCACTTAATTGCAATAATAACCGAGCCAAAACGTGTATTTTATGTCATTTATGTCGGAATTATGCGTGGTTTGTGTTTTTGTTGTGATTTAGGACGAAAAGGTGAAAAGCAGAGAAAACACGGCATTCACGGGCTTTTATCGAAGAAAAGACGAAAGATGAAGTCGAAAGATCAAGAGTGGAAAAAGAACGGAAGTCCAAGACAAATTCTGAAGATTTACCGAAGGAAAAGTCAAAAGGCGGAAGTTTACTAAAAAGCCGAAGAACTCGAGTCTTATTTATGAAGAAAATACAAGACGAGTTTGAAGAAATCCCAAGACAAAGTCCAAGTATTAAGAAGATTAACAAAAGATTAAGAAGATCAAGGACCTAAGTGTGCAATTAAGAGAAAGAAGAAAGAGGGAGGAAGCTTCCTAAGATCCTCCCTAATCTCCCTATAAATAGCAACCAACCTCATTTGTTTAGAGTGGTTGGTGGCTTGACAAACCACTCTTCCATCATTTTCATTTCTTGTCATTTTATTTCTCGCACTTTAATTAATTGTTATGCACTTTTAATCATTTAATTTTCAAGTAAGTTTTCATTATTTGTTCTTTAATCTTTGCTTTTCTTGTCTTAATATCTCATCTTCCTTTCTTGATTCTAATGTACTTTTGGTGCGATTTACATATGATCCGTGTTGTTCATTTATGTTTTCGTGCTTAAAAGTTCATCTTTTTATGTTTTGATTTTAAAGTTTGTTTATTTTATGTTTGATAAGTTGTTACTTGTGCTTATTGGTCCCGTTTCAGTTTTAATCCGTTTAAGTTTTAAGTATAAGCTCATTTCAATAGCTTATTGCCTTTGCTTTTTTCGGATTCCTTATAAATCAGAAAGGGTGTTAAAACCCCTTTCCGATCTGTTATTCCGACCGGTGACCACACCCTTTTTCCGATTGGCAAATCGGAAAAGGGTTTAGCTTTTCCGATCGTCTCTCTTTTTAAGTATTCCGATAGGTACTATTTGCTGCTATTCCGATTGGGCCATTGTTACATATTCCGATTGTATTACTTTTCGAGCATTCCGATTGGGAAGTTTTTCCGTATTCCGATTGAACCTGTGTTTCTGTTATTCCGATTGGTTCTTTTGTCCAACATTCCGATTGGGGATTTTCATACATTCCGATCACTTGATCGGAACATATTCCGATTTCACCACTTCTAGCATTCTGATTTGGTTGTTTTTTTGTGTTGTTTTAATATTTTATTTTAATTTAAGTGTCAATCTTTCTCGTTTTGTTTTTAGTCTATCTTAATTTCATTTTGCATTTTTATTTAATTGTCGATTTACTTTTCGCTAAGTTTTACTTTTTCGTCATTTAAGTTCTCGTCATTTACTTTCCAAGTTTTAAATATTGCACCGATTTACGTTTTAACTAGTTGTAGTTTTAATTACTTGTCATTTATTTTTGAGTCTTGCACATTTATCTCTCCAAAACCAAAAATGTTTGTTTCACCAAGAACAACTAATCTCACACATTTAACCGGAAATCAATTCGAGAAGATACCGAGAAAACAAACTTTTTTTCAACTAGCAAAATCTTTACATTAAAATGGCATCGCTGCCGGCTCTTTTCGTGAGGATCGAAAGTTTTTTGTGAGAGAAGCGTTGGCTTTTGGGATCCGTTCACTTGTGAACGTTATTTTTCGTGTCCAAACATCTTCAAAAAATCCAAAAACATTTGAAAAATCATAAAAAGCATTTCTTTTTCTAAGTTTTGCACAAAAAATATTCTTCTTGCTTATCTATCTTTCTTTATGGATTTTTATGTCCATTGCGTCGGGTGCGGGCGACGATTGTACGGGAATGACTCTTGTCAATGGTGTACATGTGAGCGGTGCGGAAACGATATCAAAGATACACAATTAATACCAGGATTTTGTCCTTTGTACCACTCACTTAATTCGTCCTTTTTGAACCCACCTACTCTTTCCCCGTGCATCTATTGTGGAAGCAATTCTCATTGGCATGTTTCGTGCCCGGTTCAATACCCGTCTGTTCACGGGCAAGAACCGGGGTACAATTATGACAATGAAAATAGCTACCCACAAGACGCATCCGACTTTTCTCCTTACCCTTCTTGCCAAAATTGTGGGGGTCCTCACGATACCTATTATTGTCAACCAATGAATTGTTATGAGCAAAATCCGTGTCCTCAGTTTTCTTCACCAATGGATTATTATGAACCAAACCCGGTTTATGATTCTTCTCAACCGATGAACTACTATGAGCCACAACCATGCTATAATTCAGGTTTTCAACATTTTGAACCCCCACAACACCCCATCGATCATCAACCCTCCTTCGAACATTTGAGCTCCCACGAACAATGGGCCACTCTTGCTAAGCAAGGTCAACAACTTCAAGAAGCTTTCAACAAGATCATCGAAAAATATCAAGAGGATAAACGACAGGAGCAAATATCGAATATCGAGACTTATACTCCTCCCCCGGTGTATCCATACTATTATGATGATGATGCCGATGAGCCTACTATTTCTTGGAATGATCTTACTGCTCAATGTCCTAGTGCTATTGTCATCCCTCCTCTCAATATCCCAAACGTGTCTAAGGAGTGTGATACATTGAATGAGCTTAGTGATGTTGGTCTTGATAAAGTGTTTGATGATGAGGTTTGTGACATACCAGCTGCTATGGAGCCTGAGGACGACGTTGCTCTCACAGAAGAGGTCGATCCTAATGATGTCGATTTTTCTCCAAGCTATGAGAATTTCACTTTTGAAATTTCTCAATCTCCACCGGGAGATGCTGACGATGACGATTTATTCTCTCCGGTTTACGAGAAGTTCACCGATGAACATGATCTTGTGGATAAGGTGGAAGACGTGCTTCTTCGAGATAGATTACGGAAAGTGCAACTTCTTATTGCTCAAATCGAAGCGTTGACTTCTCCTCCTCTTTCCGAGTCTTTGCCTCCATCTATTCCTCCCGTTGAAGATAATGACCCATTGCTGGAAGAAATCGACGTTCACTCCATACCACCAGGTAATGATGACGATGATTTGGAGGGGGACATTATTTTTAATAATTTGCTGCAGGAAAATATTGTCCCGAGTCCCCCTCCCGAGCACCTTTCATCCTCCCCTTTAGCCACCATCGCGGAGGATGAGTTCTTTGACCCGGGAGGTGACATTGATTATGCTATGATTGATAACAATACGGCTCTGCCGCTTGCTCAGCATCTATTGTCTTTGAGGGAGGACAATGTGCTTACTTTACCCAACCCACCTCCCGTGGATCTTGAATTCACATACTTCTCGTATGTCGAAAGGGTCTTTCTCCCATTCAAGACTTATTCCCCCACCTCTCCTTTGTTGATGTCAACCGGGAACGAGGACAAGGTCTTTGATCCCGGTATCACATTCGAGGCTTCCCCATGGACCATTTAATTCGGGGCCGAGTCAGGCTCGTGACTCGGTTAACAAAAACAAGCGCTTTTTGGGAGGCAACCCAATTATCTATCTATTTTCACCATAAGTGTAGGGGGAGCCCCGTGGTGTTTCTTGCTTTCTTTCTTATCATGTGCAGGGATTAGAGCTTCAAAGACACACTCTTGGTGACTTTTGACGAACCGTGATTCCGTGTTCCCTTCTTCCCGGTTCTATCCTAAACTCTTTTCGATTCACTATTTTATATTTCTCAATATTAAAATAGGAATCTCTTTAGTTGTCTCTTCCTTAGCGAGATTTAAACAAAGTGCACAATGTCCTAAGTGTAGGGGAGTTTACTCCCACATGCTTAAACATTGAGGACAATGTTTATATTAAGTGTAGGGGGGACTTCTATCGAAGTTAAGTGGTCTTTTCCTTGTATTTGTCCTCATTTTAACCGGAAAATTTGGTTTTTCGACATTTTTCAAAATTTTTAATCTATTTTGGCCTAGTTGTATAGTTGTTTTTACCTCTGTTTAGTTATTTTATTTCCTTATTAGAATAAAATTTTAATAAAGTGGTTTTAATTTTCAAACGTTGTGAATCTTTTGACTCAACCCGAGTTTACTTATCTAAGTTTACTCTAGCTAGTATCCTTAACGTGTTTATGTCAAGTTTTGCTAGGCTTTTATTTAGGGAGCTATAAAACGCGAAAGTCTTAACTCTCACGGGTTAAGAACAAGAACTTTTCGCAAGTTCCTATAATTGATCCTAGAGAGTCGTTTATCAAGGGAACTTTAAAATGCGATTTCTAAACTTGAAAAAGTCTAAGAATTTGCAAGATCCTATAGGCGACTCGAAAACCCAAAACTTTGATTTAATAGGCTAAGCATCCACGAGTCTCATTCCTTGAGATTTTAAACTGTGGAGAACGAGAGATGATAGAGTCAATTATAAGTTTGGTATTCTTTCGTGAATTTATGTGAGTTAATTATAAGCCTATTCTCCCATCGCTTGCTAATAAACTTATCTGCTAATAAATAAGGTTGTACGATTTGAAAAGTTACTTAGCTTCTAGCCCCAGATCGTTTAAAAGTTGCTCGGTATGGATTAGAGTTCATAGCCAAGGCATAACTTATTGAAGCGGGATACGAAGATTGGCGAGTCCGAAAAGGCCCTAACAAGGCATGAGGGCTACATTTTGTTGCTAAAGATCCAAAAGTGATGAGAAGAATCATTTATCAAAAATCTATATGAAGGATCAAGACACACGACGAAAAGCAAAAACTCCCCAAAAGTCATGGAGAAGTCTATCTGAAAAGACCCTAACAAGGTATGAGGATAAATAGATCCAAGTCCTAAAAGGAGGCGGATCGTTGTATATCAAAGTCCAAAATAAAGATTGGAGAAAAATGGCGAAGTCGTGGTCCAAATATGAAGAATCTCTCAAAACTTCAAGTGAAGAAATTCCTATTATGAAGAGAAGACCATAATTTCAAGAACGTCTCTCGAAGATTCGAAGTATGAAGTCGCTGCCAAATATCGGTCCGAGAAAGGTCTCAAATCGTGAAGCGAGTTATGCCAAGATATGAACTTTATGAGGTCCCGAGAAGCAGTTTTAAAAGATTTGGTCCTTTAGCTAACTATTGATTAAATCGTTCACTTTATTTTCGGCCTAAATAACTATCAAAATAAGTCAAACAATGCATCCTCGTGATCATTCAAGACAAAAATAAAATATAAGAGATACACCTAGGAATAAGGGAGTCTAAGTGAATAATTGGCCCACATGAGTTCGTGTTAGTTTGCTAACTTATAATAACAATGATATCGTTTCTAAGCTTGGTTTGGAGAAAGAGAAAATTTGAGGATGATGATCGTTCACGATATTTTCAAAACCCAAGGTATGTTTTTTATTTCTTTACTTTGTATGTTTATAATTTTCTATTTCTTTAATAAAGGCCAACGTGGATTGATTATGATGGAAAATGTAATCTTGCTTTGTAACTAATGCATTGCATGAGGACATTGCAATGGTTAAGTGTAGGGGATTTGATAGGTGTGAAAACACCCATCCTTTTTACCACTTAATTGCAATAATAACCGAGCCAAAACGTGTATTTTATGTCATTTATGTCGGAATTATGCGTGGTTTGTGTTTTTGTTGTGATTTAGGACGAAAAGGTGAAAAGCGGAGAAAACACGGCATTCACGGGCTTTTATCGAAGAAAAAGACGAAAGATGAAGTCGAAAGATCAAGAGTGGAAAAAGAACGGAAGTCCAAGACAAATTCTGAAGATTTACCGAAGGAAAAGTCAAAAGGCGGAAGTTTACTAAAAAGCCGAAGAACTCGAGTCTTATTTATGAAGAAAATACAAGACGAGTTTGAAGAAATCCCAAGACAAAGTCCAAGTATTAAGAAGATTAACAAAAGATTAAGAAGATCAAGGACCTAAGTGTGCAATTAAGAGAAAGAAGAAAGAGGGAGGAAGCTTCCTAAGCTCCTCCCTAATCTCCCTATAAATAGCAACCAACCTCATTTGTTTAGAGTGGTTGGTGGCTTGACAAACCACTCTTCCACCATTTTCATTTCTTGTCATTTTATTTCTCGCACTTTAATTAATTGTTATGCACTTTTAATCATTTAATTTTCAAGTAAGTTTTCATTATTTGTTCTTTAATCTTTGCTTTTCTTGTCTTAATCTCTCATCTTCCTTTCTTGATTCTAATGTACTTTTGGTGCGATTTACATATGATCCGTGTTGTTCATTTATGTTTTCGTGCTTAAAAGTTCATCTTTTTATGTTTTGATTTTAAAGTTTGTTTATTTTATGTTTGATAAGTTGTTACTTGTGCTTATTGGTCCCGTTTCAGTTTTAATCCGTTTAAGTTTTAAGTATAAGCTCATTTCAATAGCTTATTGCCTTTGCTTTTTTCGGATTCCTTATAAATCGGAAAGGGTGTTAAAACCCCTTTCCGATCTGTTATTCCGACCGGTGACCACAACTTTTTCCGAATGGCAAATCGGAAAAGGGTTTAGCTTTTCCGATCGTCTCTCTTTTTAAGTATTCTGATAGGTACTATTTGCTGCTATTCCGATTGGGCCATTGTTACATATTCCGATTGTATTACTTTTCGAGCATTCCGATTGGGAAGTTTTTCCGTATTCCGATTGAACCTGTGTTTCTGTTATTCCGATTGGTTCTTTTGTCCAACATTCCGATTGGGGATTTTCATACATTCCAATCACTTGATCGGAACATATTCCGATTTCACCACTTCTAGCATTCCGATTTGGTTGTTTTTTTTTGTGTTGTTTTAATATTTTATTTTAATTTAAGTGTCAATCTTTCTCGTTTTGTTTTTAGTCTATCTTAATTTCATTTTGCATTTTTATTTAATTGTCGATTTACTTTTCGCTAAGTTTTACTTTTTCGTCATTTAAGTTCTCGTCATTTACTTTCCAAGTTTTAAATATTGCACCGATTTACGTTTTAACTAGTTGTAGTTTTAATTACTTGTCATTTATTTTTAAGTCTTGCACATTTATCTCTCCAAAACCAAAAATATTTGTTTCACCAAGAACAACTAATCTCACACATTTAACCGGAAATCAATTCGAAGAGATACCGAGAATAACGAACTTTCAACTAGCAAAATCCGAGTATTAGGCACAATGGGAGGAGTTGAGAGAGTTTTAGAGTGGTTTGCATGGAAGAAATGGTAGGAATGAAACAACTTGCTAGTTTTGTGGTAAAGTTGCTTAAGGTGTAAGCACAAGCTTACACTTGTGTAAGTATTAGCTAACTTGATGCCACATTAGTGTTGTGGTGTCAAGTGTAGCCGTCCCATATTGCTAGTGGGGTGGGGCAAAGTGTTTTGTCCCATCTCACTAGTTTACGGGGATTTTCTCGATTCTAGTTTTCTCGATTTGCGTGCCCTCGGGTCGTTTTACGAAAAACGTTTTTATAAATTATGAATCACCGTCACAAAGCGAATCTAATAAAAATTGTCTCATCAAAAACGGAGTTCAAAAACGTAAATACGTAATCCTAAGGTTTCCGGTTTAGTCGTAAAAGACGCCAAATTATGCACGTAAGCCCAAATTTAAATTCGTAAATTGTGAGTTCGTCAACCAACACAAAAATAAGTTTCAAAATATTATACGAGAAAATATTTCACTACCTGAAAATGTTAGATTTGTCACAAATTAGCAGTAGCTAAAATGGAGTTAATTGTAGCACATATTATGTAGTTTGTGCTGCCCAAAATTGAGCTTCTATATCCTTGTAGAACTCAAGATATGGTAACAATGGTGAAAGTGAGTTTCATAATCAGATTTGGAAAATAAAAGTATATATTATAAAATTAGCACTCAAGTAAAACTAATATAAAACACATACCTAAAACCCACTAACTTATATAATACTTATAAAGAAGTTATATACTTTGATAAGTAAACGTGACATTTTATAAAATTCCAAATTGATATGTTTTATAAGTTATAAAACTATATACATAAATTTTACGTGTTTTCGGCTAAAACCGAAAGATTAACGTTTTCGTCAATTAAAAATTAGACGGTCGGACCCGTCTAATGTAAACTTTTTATAACTTATCTACTGATTTATAAGTACATTTTACAAGTAAAAGCCGATAAAACCTGAACTTTATAACTTATGGACATTAACGGGCGAAAGTAGCCTTATTGGACTATTAACCCAACTAATTTGGCTAAACACTAATGGACTTACTCATTGGGCTTAACCCACTTGGGCCCAACATATGAGTATAGGCCTGATATTAAAAGCATAATTGGGCTAATGTAATGTATTGGGCTTATAATGGGCTTATTGGGCCTCAACATGTAAACAAGTTAAACTAGTGTAACTAGTCTAAAAATTTACCAACACATAACACTAAAATGTTGAATAAAGATATAAAATCCCACTTGATCATCAACATACTTATAATATCATCATATATATACATAGCCATTATTTTTATAAAGTTATTGGACAAAAGTCTAAGATGAGTATTATTTATATAGGTTTTCGTGATTGAAGCACGCCCGTCGCCGATAACCCGCCTTTCTTAATCAACGTGAGTTCATAGCCTCGCACTCTTTAAAATGTTTTATAAAATGATTTGTAAACCCGCGAGGGAGATAACATGCTAGTTTTGATAAAAATAGAACACAAGTAGTCCCGATGGTATGCTTAATGATATGGACCCGAATGATGCTATGACCTAATGAATGAGATGTAAAGGATTATTATAGTTAGGTTATGTTACTTAAAGTCCCATTATCATGAATTGTGAACTACCGGGATTTGGTAGACGCTTATGCATATAATAGTACTATTTGGAGAAGATCACCCCAGTTCGCGCCTTGACGGTTGATCTCCGTCGTGCCACATTGATTGGTAAGCGAATTTATGTATAAGAAGATTTCCATAGTGTGATTTTTGTGACGACACACTAAATTAGATGTGGAAATTGTTTGTCGGGTTCGCGTCCCGTTGTTTGTTGTAGTAAGGTAACAATGTCATGCGGCTAATAATAATCCAACACGATCCAATAACGATATGAATAATGATAATAATGTTACCAATAATGGTAATATTGAGACTACGGTCTCATGGACGGTTTAAGATGTATGACTTGATTTATATATATATATATTGCCTGACTAGCAATACGAGGACTTACTTCCGATATTATACTTGTATTCTGATTTCTATGACTGTTTTATGTAACGGTTTTATTAAACTCTATGAATTCACTCGACATTCGCTGATATAAATTTTGCATGTCTTATCTCAGGTGCTTGAAGGTAACTTGGATGGAGATCGACTCTGATGGCCCACATAATAAAAATTATTCATTCGATCTATGTTTTGTAAACTTTATGACTGTGTAATTTGGGGACCTGTTGTAAACTTAAAACTTTTATTCGAATGAATGTATGTTAAACCTTGTACAACCATTTTTATGTGTTGTCTGTGATTAGAGTTATTGTGCTATCCCGTAACACTCTATTGACTCTTCTGCTGACCCGATATGAAATTTGAGAGTGTTACAGTATTTCTCCCCAAACTCACTTGGTGCAATTTCATCATTCTCTTCCAAAATCAAATGCTGATCTATTTCTTCATTGGAAGGATGCTGACTTTCCTTAGTGACTGTACCAATCTTTTCCATCCTTTTTAATCTTTTGGCTGCCCTTTATGAATTAAGAACAAATCTTTCACCTGTTGGAAAAGTTGCACCTACTTGGGATGATGCACCTGCTTGTGTTGTTTCCACTGCCTTAGAAGATCCACCTGCTTCTTCTTCTGCCTTTCTTTTTCTAGCCGCCCTAGCTTTCTGTACCATCTCCTATTTCTTCTTCAAATACTCAACATCTTCAGGAGTGCCTATACCAATGAGACCCTCAACATTTGTCTCCCTTAGTACTGGCCTGGCTGCCTTCTCTATCTCATCAAAAGTCATATCCTTGTGGTGAGCATCAGTCCACCTCATGAATCTTTTAAGCATAACCTTGTAATGTGCCAGCCTCCCCTTTTCAGACTTCAAGTACTTTTCCTTCTGAATCTGGCTTACTCTTCTTTCCAAGTATTCTTTTCGATAGTTGAAGATCAGAAGAGTCAGTTCATACCTTTCTTCTAAAGGAGCATTTGTTAACTCCTTGTCCCATTGTTCCAGACACTCCTTAACATGAGGTACCCTGTCATCCAGCTCTCTATGCATTATTTCCACCTGTTTAAGCATTTCTATAGGTTTTATTTGTACCTGTTTTGTTCTGAGAGTTCTACCTCCTTTTTCCTCTTTTGCTTACTTTCCTCTTGCATGCGTAGCTCTTCTTCATTAACCTTTAGAGCCACCAGTTCATCATGTTCAGATTGAGCCCTTATTTTTCAGGTGTTTTGTGTGTGTACTTCCTCTTGGATTATTCAATCATCTTCCCCTTTCTTTTGTCTGTTGTATCCACTGCTGGTTTTGCTTTGGGAGCAGTCTCTCCAATCTTTATCCCCTTTTGAGTTGGTTGCCTTCTCTTATTCCTAGAAAATGTTTGAGTAATGTGTTTAGGAGGGGAAGGACTTACAGCAGGGGGATTAATGATAGCAGGGGAAACTTTGTAGAAGCAGGGGCGTCTTCTTGATTACCCATATTCAACAGACCTTGGGCTACATCTTTTGTGGCACTCCCCTTATCACTCCCATTTTCATCACTAGCCACCTTCTCTTTTCCTAGATCCCTACCACTAGGAAATGCATACCATTCCACTGATTCATATGTCTTAGGTACTTCCTCCCCTTTGGAAGCATCCTTATCTATGGTTAGAACCAGTTGTGGCTTTTTCCTCGCCTCAAGTTTAGCAACTTTGGACTCCAATTTAGTAATCACAAGACCTTGATGTTTGACTGTCTATACCAGTTGTGCATTTTGCTCTTGCAAGCTAATGCACATATTCGTCAATTCAATTCTAGATAGTGGTTTCAGTCTGCTCTCAACCCTAGGAGGAGATTTCTCACCTCTTTGGGTATCACTGAGTAAGGAAGTGGACTTACCTATAGTGTCACTGTCCTGCTCACCCTTTGAGGAGGAGACAGTAGTGGCAGCCAAATCCCCAGATTGCTCCAAACCCTTAGAGACTCTCCTCTCTACAACTTGTGAAGGTTCACTAGGAAAGGGAGACCTAGCAAACCTTGTTTTGGTTCTTCTTTCTTGTTGTGGGTTGGTAAGGGGAAGTTGGCTGGTAGGGGAATCAGTAGCAGGGGCATTAGTAAGAGTAGTTTGGGCTGATCTTGGTTTAGAAGCAACTTCTCATCTGATCTGATTCATCATAGTTTGAGTAAGGGGAACTGCCCTGCCAGAAAAATGTGGGGTAGGAGCTGCAATGGTGGTGCACAATTTGGCTGTGTGGGGGTTAACTTTAAAATAATCCTTGTGACGAATTTTACCATGTTGCCTCATATCCAACAAAACTTCTATAAACCTTGGATACATACAAAATTTTGAATTGCTTTTGACATTTGTGACCATACCTTCAAAAATCATTTGAGAAAAACTATATTTTCGCCCTGTTGCTAAGCAAATCAGAGCAGAAGCAACTTTACTCCCAATATCATTAAAAGATGTAGTTTTATATGATAAACATTGCAAAATAGTATGAATCAAATACGTCCAATGGGGTGCAAACTGACCTTTAGCAAATTTACATTTTTGATTATCAGAAATGTTGTACCCCAAATTTATGAGACCCTCAAACATTTCAGCCTCTTGTAAAGTAACCACCCCACCCTCATCATCCAAGACTAATTTGTCTCGAATGGAGGCAAGTGTAACCACCTTGGGATGGCCATCAACCAGGCTCTTAATTGTTACCTCTTCATCCACTGTTTCAGTCTTAGCATTAGACCATAACTGTTGGATGTATGAGGTGTATATCCTAGAACTAAGCACAAGAGCTAACTTGAAATAACTATATTTGAGGTAAGCAAAAACATCAGTGAATTCAGAAGGCTTCTTAGATAAAATAGCAATTTGGTTATGGTTAGGAGTGATTTTGAGAGTCGTGGAAGACATGTTAAGAATTTAAAGGTTTATGTTTCTGAAAAAGTAGTGGGATTTGATCGATAAAGTGAGTTAGGCCTGCTGGTTAAGGGAATTGAGTTTATATAGGCGAATTGAAGGACTACGATTGGAGCAAATTATCAATTTGCAAAAAGATTAGAAATAAATCTTGTTAAGAAAGTAACTTATTTGAAATAATAATAAAAAGGTTACCAATCAGCGAAGAAAACGCCTTAAATATATTTTTAAATTAATAAAATATTCCCTTACCAAAAAGTTAGCAGACAGGCCCAACGGCTATAAACAGGGCAATGATATTGTCGGTCAACGATCAAACAAGGGAATTTTTTGCAAAGCAGGAGAAAGTTGTACTAGCAGGGGTATCAAAAATTAAAGCAGGGGAAACTTTCCTAAGGGTATTAGACTTAACCTGAATAGATCAATGCTAAACAGCTCTGCTCTAATGCACACACTTAGATAAACAAGTTAGATACATAGAATCTCAAGAGTAATCCATTCAGCAAATTCGAAACAGAAAAAGTTAACACATAAGCAACCCTGCACCTAGTCAACTCAATGAAATAAGAATACCCCGGACTCCATCCCTACCATTTCCTTGCTATGGTTAATTGGTCTTGGCAATATGCACCCAAAATCTTAGATTATGCAGCAAGCTGCTCAATCAAGAATTTTGAGTACACGTTACAGTGCCTCAAGGTTTTATAACTCTAACAAGCTTTGCAGCAAGTCTTCATTGTCCCAAACCCCTACTCACCAGTCGATATGATCCAGAATCATATATGAGTATCCTAGAGATACCCTGAGTCATAATGGTGTGACCTAACCTCCCCTGAAACATAGAGCATATACCTGATTCTCCCATAATATAGTATGCTCCATTAGGATCTCTGCAATGTTAGTCTAAAACCACATATAACCACTTAAAAAGAACAAACCCAACCAAGAGAAAAACTCTTAGCAGGGAAATTTCCTTAGCATGGGAATTAACCCTAGCAGGGGAAACTTTGTTCAAAAGCAGTAGAATGGAAAGTAATGGAAAAAGTGACTAACATGTACATCAACAGCAATAATACAATCCTGAATACACAAGACATTTCAAACATCAATTTTAGGGAGTGACCATTCCAATACTTGCAACCAAGTACTGGAACCTCCCTATGTCAAAAGATTTTGTCAAAAGATCAACAACATTAACCTCTGTGTCAATTGCCTCTGGGAAAATTAATCCTTTTTCAAAGTAATCTCTAATAAAATGATGTATGATTTCAATATATTTAGTTTTTGTGTGAAAAACAGGATTTTTAATGATGCAGATTGTGATGTTATTATCAATAAATATCTTGGTTTTAAGAAAATTGTACCCATAATAAAGCAGCTCATTCTGAATCCAGAGAACTTGTCCACAACATGCAGCAGCTGCCACATATTCAGCTTCAGTTGTGGAAGTTGCCAGAATAGTCTGCTTTTTACACTGCCAAGATATAAGCCTGCTTCCCAAAAATGACATCCACCTGTTGTAGACTTCCTATCATTTTTGTCACCAGCATAGTCACTATCTGAATAGGCCACTAGCTCAAATGGTGACTCCTTGGGATACCAAAGTCCTAAAGTTGGATGACACTTCAGATACCTAAATATTCTCTTCACAGCAAACAAATGACACTATGTGGGTGTCACTTGGTTTCTTACACATAAGGAGACTGCAAACATGATGTCAGGTCTTGAAGCTGTAAGGTACATGAGAGATCTAATCATGGACCTATAGTTCCTGACATCAATAGGCTTTCCTGGGCCATATTTTCCCCAAGGATTATCTTTACCCATGAGAGTGGAGACTTTCTTTCCTTCACACATTCCAAACTTCTTTACAATTTCAGCAACATGTTTGTCTTGTGAGATGAATATTCCATCTGTCCTCTGCTGAACTTGTAACCCCAAGAAAAAGTTGAGTTCACCCATAGCACTCATCTGGAATTTATCGTGCATCAAGTTGGCAAACTCTTTGCTAAGCAGAGAGTTTGTGGATCCAAAGATGATGTCATCTACATACACTTGTACCAAAAGAAAGTCACCCTTATTTTTATTGATAAACAAGGTCTGGTCAATCTTTCCCCTGTCGAAGCCATTATCCAATATGTATTTAGAGAGAGTTCCATACCAGGCCCTAGGAGCTTGATGAAGCCCATACATAGCCTTCTTCACCTTGTAAACCTTGTCTGGATGTTCTGGATCTTCAAAACCTGGAGGTTGCATCACATAGACTTCCTCATCAATGGTGCCATACAAAAAGGCACTCTTAAAATCCATCTGATATACTGTGAAGTCCATGAATGAAGCATAAGCCAAAAACAATCTGATGGCTTCAATTATTACAACTGGAGCAAAGACCTCATCATAATCAATACCTTCTTCCTGAGTATATCCCTGTGCCATGAGTCTGGCTTTGTTTCTGACCACAATACCCCTCTCATCCTTTTTGTTCCTGAGCACCCACTTTGTCCTAATGCGTCTTGCCCATTTTAGACAACCTGCCAGAATCCATACTTCTTGGATATCGAATTGCAAGAGTTCCTCCTGCATAGCTTCAACCCATCTTGGATCATTGAGAGCGTGAAAAATCTTCTTTGGCTCTTCTTGTGACAAAAAGGCAGTAAATAGACAACATTGTTGATAGATGTGACAACACCCATCCTTTTACCACTTAATTATAATATAACCAAGCCAAAACGTATATTTAATGTCGTAAAAGTCAGAATTATGCGTGGTTTGTGTTTTTGTTGTGATTTAGGACCAAAATGTGAAAAGGGAAGAAAACACGGGTTTCACGGGCTTTTATCGAAAAAAAAGACAAAAGACAAAGTTAAAAGATCAAGAGTGCGAAAAGAACGGAAGTAAAAGGCATATTATGAAGATTTATCGAAGAAAAAATCTTAAGACGGAATTTTAATAAAAGTCGAAGAAACAAGTCTTATAAAAAAAGAAATTAGAAGATGTGTTCATTTCATATCGACAAATCCCAAGACAACGTCGAGAAAGACGAAGAATTTAAAAGAAGAAAAGACGATAAGAAAGAAAGAAGAAAACAACACTCCTTCCATTTTCCTCCTTTAAATACCTTCCTTATGTCATTAGTTAGCTAGTTAGTTAGTTTTTCATTCTTAGTTTTCCTTAAGGTAAGTAGGAGTAGGTGTACTTTCTCTCTCTAGTTTTAATTTCTCTCTCTAAATTTTCTTTCAAGTTTGCTTAAATCTTTCATCTTTAAATCTTGTAATCTTGAATCTTTAATCTTTATCTTAAATTTAAGCTTTTCATAATCAATCTTATTCTTCCTTTCTTGTTTTAATCTTGTGTTTGATTTGGTAAAAGTATGTAGTTTGTTTTAATCTTTATGCTTATTTGCTTATAGTGTTTATCTTTGTGTTCGTATCAATTTTAAGTAGTTTATGGTGTTACCTTATTGTGCTTTTTGCTTATTTCGTGTTTAGCTTATTTTAATTTAAGTGTTTTTAAAAGTTTTATCTTTTTCTTTTAGTTCAATTTATAAATTTTGCTTATTTGGTATCTTGAAAGTTTTTAAATTCGTGCTTATTTAGTTCTTCTTATTATTGTTTTAATTAAGTTTTTGGTAATTGCTTATTATTAAAGTGCTTATTTGGTTATTGCTTATTTCATTTTTCCATTCCATTGTAATGTCTCTTAAGGATTTTAAGGGTTCCGATCGGGTATTGTGATCGCAGCCTTAGGGTTTCTACTTGCGATCAAATACCGCGATCACAAAGTACGATCAAGTCTCACGATCCAGGCTACCATCTGTTAGCTGCGATATGAGGCTGCGATCATAAGCCACGATCTGTGGTTGCGATCGAGACCTACGATCCAAACCACGATCTGTGTTGGTATCGACGACCACGATCGCTGGCTGCGATCTGGACTGCGATCCAAAGCTTCGATCACAAGGCTGCGACCACTGACTGCGATCAGATTGCAAGTCGTAGTTTTTATTATTTCCTGTTTTTAATTTTAAGTTTTAAATCTAATTTTTCCCTCCATTTTACTTAGTGTTATTTTTAAGCTTGTTTTGTCTTAGTTTATTTTTTTTAGTTTTCATATTTACTTTTTGTCAAGCTTTAAGTTTTCGTCGTTTATTTTATAATCTTAACTTTTAGTTTAAATTTTACAGCTTTCGTCTTTAATTTATTTTTACCTTTACTCAACGACATTTCCACTTTTAGTTTAAAAATAGATAATCATTTTATTTTCCTTTCACCAAGAAAAACTGAGTCGCACTTTCAACTGTAATCAATTCGATAAGACCGATTCAACGAATTTATTTTTATAAATGGTAAAACCTTGTATTAAATGGCGCCACTGCCGACTCTTTTCGTGAAGATTAACGGTTTGTTGTGAGAGACGCGTTGGATTTTTGGATCCGCTCACTCTTGAACGTTATTTTTCGTGGCTAAAATTTTCAAAAATCCATAAAGATTAAAAATTTCAAAAATTCAAAAACATTTAAAAATCGATAAAAAGCATTACTTTTTCAAAGTTTTGCAACAAAAATATTTTCTTTTCACGTTAACTTTATTTCTTCTATTTCTTTGCTATTCTCTTCTTTTGTAGGTGTATGCGTACTCGTTCACGCAAAAGGAAATCCATTCAAGCCGCTACTATTGAACCTCATGTTGTAGAGCTTCCCGTTGTCAACACAATGGAGAACCGTCCAATGATCGAGCTCTTGCAATCACACGTCGAAGGCAACGATGATGCGATTGTGGTGCCGGCTATTGACGCCAACAACTTCGAGCTCAAATCCGGTTTCATTCAAATGGTTTCCGCAACACTTTTCTTAGGTCGCACTCATGATGATCCACACGAGCACATTAAAAGGTTCGTACACTTATCCAATACTATTAAATACAATGGGGTTTCACAAGAGGCAATTCGTTTGCTCCTCTTTCCTTTCTCCTTCGAGGCACAAGCCCGGACTTGGCTTGATAAGGAACCACCCCATAGTATTGTCACATGGACGGACCTTGAGACCAAGTTTATTAATTACCTTTTCCCACCCTCACGTACTACCGCTTTGCAGAATGACATTATCAACTTTGAACAAAAGTATGGTGAGACATTTAGTGAATCTTGGGTACGTTTTAAGGAACTTTTAAGAAAGTGTCCACAACACAGTTTTACAAAGGTACATCAAATTAATACTTTTTATAATGGATTAGCTTTGAATGACCAAGATTCACTAGATAGTGCCTTGGGGGGTAATATTCTTGTCAAAACTATGAATGAGGCTTGGGCAATTATTGAGAACAAAGCCAAAGTCCAAACCAATAGTGTTAGGGCTACTATGGCTAGTGCCAGTGATAGTGAGACGGCTACTCAACTGAAGGAACTTACTTCAGCAGTAAAACAACTATGAATGAGGTTTGGGCAATTATTGAGAACAAAGCCAAAGTCCAAACCAATAGTGCTAGGGCTACTATGGCTAGTGCCAGTGATAGTGAGACGGCTACTCAACTGAAGGAACTTACTTCAGCAGTAAAACAACTTGTTTTAAGAGATAACCCTCCTAATCCACATGCCCATGCTCTCAATATTACTTGTGAAACTTGTGGTGGGCATGTCAAAACTATGAATGAGGCTTGGGCAATTATTAAGAACAAAGACAAAGTCCAAACCAATAGTGTTAGGGCTACTATGGCTAGTGCAGTGATAGTGAGACGGCTACTCAACTGAAGGAACTTACTTCAACAGTAAAACAACTTGTTTTAAGAGATAACCCTACTAATCCACATGCCCATGCTCTCAATATTACTTGTGAAACTTGTGGTGAGCCACACTCCTATGTTAATTATGATAAAGCTTATGATCAATCTCAAAGGGAAGTGTATGCTTACAACAACACCAAGAGAGATCATTTCAAGCCTAATGTCGATGTTAATCACTTGTCTTACAACTTGACAAATTACTTGGCTCCACCCGGTTTTCAACAAAGACCTCACCCACCCACCCATAACAACCAAAGGCCACCAAGAGCAAATGTTCAACAAAACGCAAATGTGAGGGGCTACAATGCAAACCAAGGCAATTATCAAATGCCTAATCAAGGCTTTCAAAACCAAGGTTTCAATGCTCAAGGTTTTCAACCATATAACCAATACCCAAACCAAGGTTTTCAACAACAAGGGTTCAATTTACCTCATCCGCACATGGACTTGATTCTGTAAAAATTAACCGATCATGAGAAAACCATGAAGGAAATGCAAGAATCCACAGATAGGAAATTCATTCAAATGTTTCAAACCCTTCGTCCCCAAGGTGCTCTTCCTTCTACAACCGAAACAAACCCTAGAGCGAATGTGAGTACTATTACTACACGTAGTGGATCAACTCTAGTAGGACCATCTATCCCTCCCCACGTTACTCCATCTACACCTCCTCCACCACCATTTATCCCGCCTACTTTCACGCCTAGTACTAGTTCTACATTACTGTCTCCACCTCTCACGGAAGAAGTACCAAAGACAAAACCTTCACCAACCCCACCTTCCACCTCTAAACCTTCACCCTCTAAACCTTCAATATCTCAACCTTCACCTTCTACATCTACACCACCTAAACCCAATATCCCTTATCCTTCTCGGTTAGACAAGTGCAAATTTCTCACTAAAGAGGATGCTCAAGTGACTTCTTTTTTGAAGATGATCTCCCAAATGAATTTCAACATTAGCCTTGTTTAAGCACTTGTCCAAATGCCGAAATTTGTCAAAGCATTCAAGGAATTGCTTAATAAGAAAGAGAAGATGGCTGAGTTTGTCAACACACGCTTAAATGAAAACTGTTCTACAGTCCTTCTTAAAGAACTTCCGGAAAAAACTTGGAGATCCCGGTCGTTTTGTGCTACCTTGCATTTTTAACAAAGTTGAATAATTTACTGCCTTAGCCGATCTCGGGGCAAGTATTAATTTGATGCCCTTAAGTGTCTGGAAAAAGTTATCATTACCCGACCTTACACCAACAAAGATGACTCTTGAGCTAGCAAATCGAACTCTCGCTTACCCCGTTGGCATTGACGAAGATGTTTTTGTTAAAGTTGGGACCTTCACTTTTCCGGTCGATTTTGTTGTTGTTGATTATGAAATGGACCCTCGTACTCTGTTAATACTTGGACGGTCATTTTTGAGAACCAGAAAAACTTTAGTCGATGTTGCCGAAGGTGAACTAATCTTAAAGGTCGGGAATGATCAACAAGTTTTTAATATGGGGAAAATTGCAAGTAAATCAAATGGAAAAGAATCAGTAAAAATGATTGATGTGCTGCAAGTCGAGCTTACAACTACTTTGGAAAGTATAAAGCTTGATGATTTTGTTGTATATGACAATCCTCTTTTCCAGACTTGCTATGATAATCCACTTTTTCAAGACCATGTGGATGATTCTAATGATTCTTTCTCCAATTTGGATCCCCCACCAATTTATGATTCTCCATCGATCTATGATGATTATGATGATGATTCTAGTTCAGATATGGATGATTATGATGATTCTTCAAATGATGACCTTACCCCTATTTTTGATGAAGATCCTCCGCCAACAATGCTTGATCCTACTTTGGACGATTACTCATTTAAGGAAGATTTTTCTACTTTTCTCAATACATACTTCCCCAATGAGCATGAATCTCCTCCTTTGGACTTTGATTATGGTCTTTATCCTCCTTCGGATATGAAGAAGCCAATTTCAAAGGAGAAGAAACCGGACGACACCAGTATCCGTAGCACCTATGTCTTAACACCTCTCTTTCCACCTTCTTCGGATGAGATTGTGCGGTTTATGGGCGAATCTTCAAGGTCTACTGAATCTCAGTCTTATTTTCCCCTAAAGGAAAAGGTGTTCGATCCGGGTATCACAATTTTTAAGCCATCTCAGTATCCATCTGATGAAATAAGGAAATATTTTTGGAACTTATGGAGCTATGCTTTCACTTCATCACACTTTCTACCAGCGTGCTCAACAACTGCTTAAGGGAACCTCACCTACTCTTCTGTGGTTTGTCTTGTTCACCTTAAGCTTGTGCTACTTGATGGATGAAAACCATGTATTTGACCCTGGTGGATGTTCTTCAAGGTTCTTACCAATCTAATCAAGGTCGAGTCAGGCTCACGACTCGGTGAACAAAAACAAGCGCTTCTCGGGAGGCAACCCGATTATCTATCCTTTTATTCCGTTTTTGTAATAAGTGTAGGGGAGACACTAGTATGTTTTTGTTGTTTTCTTTCTTATGATGTGCAGGGATTCGAGCTTTAAAATATCCATTATTGATGACTTTTGACAACCCCTGATTCCATGTACCCGTCTTCCCGATTTTATCCTAAACTCTTTTGATTCACTATTTTATATTCTTCAATATTAAAATAGGAATCACTTTAGTTGTCTTTTCCTTAGCAAGATTTAAACAACGTGCACAATGTACTAAGTGTAGGGAGTTTACTCCCACATGCTTAAACATTGGGGACAATGTTTATATCAAGTGTAGGGGGACTTCTATCGAAGTTAAGTGGGCTTCTCCATGAATTTGTCCTCATTTTAACCGGAAATATTATTTTTCGACATTTTTCAAAAAATTTGATCTATTTTGGCCTATTAGTATTTTAGTTTGTTATCGTTATTTTTTTTCATTAGAATAAAGTTTAATAAATGGTTTTGACTCAACCCGATTTTACTTATCCAAGTTTACTCTAGCTAGTATCCTTAACGTGTTTAAATCAAGTTTTGCTAGGCTTTTATATCGAGAACATTAAAACGCGAAAGTCTTAACTCTTACGGGTTAAGAACAAGAACTTTTTGCAAGTTCCTGTAATTGATCCTAGAAAGTCGTTTATCAAGGGAACTTTAAAATGCGAATTTAAAACTTGAAAAAGTCTAAGAAGTTGCAAGATCCTATAAAAACTTTGATTTAATAGGCTAAGCATCCACGAGTCTCATTCCTTGAGATTTTAAATTGTGGAGTACGAGAGAAGATAGAGTCAATTATAAGTTTGGTATTCTTTCATGAATTTATGTGAGTTAATTATGAGCTTTTTCTCCCATCGCTTGTTAATAAATATATTTGCAATATGTAAGGTCGTACGATTTGAAAAGTTACTTAGCTTCTAGCACAAGATCGTTTAAAAGTTGCTCGGTATTAATTAGAGTTCATAGCCAAGGCATAACTTATTGAAGCGGCATGCGAAGATTGGCGAGTCCGAAAAGGCCCTAACAAGGCATGAGGGATACATTTTGTTGCTAAAGATCCTAAATGATGTGAAGAATCATTTATCAAAAATAAATATGAAGGATCAAGACACACGACGAAAAGCAAATACTCCCCTAAAGATCATGGAGAAGTCTATCCGAAAAGACCATAGCAAGGTATGAGGATGAATAGATCCAAGTCCTAAAAGGAGGCGGGTCGTTGTATATCAAAATCCAAAAATAAAGATTGGAGAAAAATGAAGAAGTCGTGGTCCAAGTATGGAGAATCTCTCAAAAACTTCAAGTGAAGAAATTCCTATTATGAAGAGAAGACCATTATTTCATGAACGACTCTCAAGATTTGAAGTATGAAGTCAATGCCAAATATCTGTCCGAGAAAGGTCTCAAATCGTGAAGCGAGTTATGCCAAGATATGAACTTTATGAGATCCCGAGAAGCAGTTTTAAAAGATTTTGTCCTTTAGCTAACTATTGATTAAATCGTCCTACTTTATTTTCGGCCTAAATAAACTATCAAAATAAGTCAACAATGCATCCTCGTGATCAGTGATGAGACTGCTTTGATACATAGTCTCATCGTCCAAATCGGGCTTAAAATGCATTAAATATCATCAAAATACCCAAATATATGCTTGTGTTTGTTGCTTGTGTATTTTAGGTACGGATATTGAGAAAATGACAAAAGATCACAAGAATCAGTCAAAAACGAACACGGGAAACGAAGCCGCACGATGAACCAAGCCCTAATGAAGAATTTTCCAAAGTCAACCCTTGAAGATTTGAAGAATTATGAAGATTGGTCCTCCAAGTTTGAAGAATTGACACTTTATACCCTTGTATCTTCATAATTAAAAGTTTGGTCCCTAAAGTTTGTCAAAATTACAAAAAGGACCCTTAACTTTGAAGAATTGGCAAATTTAGTCCCTCAACAAATCTAAATTGTCAATATTGGTCCTCCAAGAAGTCAACAAACAAGTCAAGTCCTTGAAGTATGAAGATATGTCAAAATCAGTCCTTGAAGAATGAAGAAATTACATGTTTAGTCCTTGTTTCAAGCTTATAAAGTTTTGGTGCCAAAATTGCCAAATGATGAATCTTGTTTACAAAGGGAAATGAAGTTTGTGCCATTTTATACAACATGAAGAAACAAAGGAAGTGGGGGGGACCTATTCTGCCAAACATCTAAACCACTCCCAGCCAATCATGTTTCCACCTCACCCCAACCCACCAATCACAAATCACCACCTCATCATCCCACACACGTCACTTTCCACTCACTACTTAAATAACAGATTATTTAATAATCTGTTTTTAAACCCAAGTTTTGGAGGCAAACGGATACTATTCACATCATCAATCCTAAACACCCCTTAATCCCCAGTTCAAGAACACATAAACCCTAATCTCCAATTTACCCAAAACAAAGGGTTTTTACCCCAACCTCTCCAGATTTACTATTCACCCCACACACAACCAATCCCCACACCCAGATTCCATCCACAACACACCCATGTGGTTGTGGACCCCTCCCCTGCACACGTCTCTTTCCCCCAAACCCTATACCCGACCAAACCAACGCGTATGATGAAGTACTTGGTCCCCAAGGACATTTCAACGTCTCAGATGCATTCAAACATCACAATGAGAGCTGGCATATCACATGGAGCTTTTTGACCCAATTTTCAGTCAAGAACACAAGGGCAATTTGGGATTTTCAACCCATTAGTGTTTTAGCTGTTTAATATTTTATTCAGTATCTAGAAAGATCTGTAGGCTGCTATATAAAGCCATAAGACTTAGCATTTTAGTTCTTGTTCCTGGTTTTTTTCCTTAGGTCACAACTTGTAAACCCTATTTTTATTGAATGAAAATTGGTTAAGGTTTGGTGATGAAAAAGAATCCAGGATCCACTTAAATTTCTGTTGATTGATTCCTGTTTATTGTTTGTTTGGTCTTTAAGTTTTTAAACTTTCAGTTTGGTTTTCATGGTTTTTCTGAAATTGGTAATTTTTAGTGAAAAGTTTGGTTCAAGGTTTGATTTTTTTAGGGAGTATAAGTTATTTGGTTTGAGTGTTTTGAAAGAAGAATACTTGGAAAGTTTTTTTGAAAAGTTTTAAGAAAGAAAGAAGAAAACAGATAAGTGTTATATTATTGCTTGTGTGTTCATTTTCTCTCAGCAGGTATTGAAACTTGAATTTTGATCAAGGATCAGCATAGGCCCGGGCCTATAGGAGGTGGTTAAGCAACCACTAAGGGTCCTGGATGTAGGACCCTTAAGGTAGCACCCTTTTCCATTTTCAGTCTTATGATTTATATGTTGCTTATGTGATTTATGTGAAAAATCTGCTAAGTGTTGTTTTATCTGTTTGATTTGAGTTCATTTGAGGTTCTATGCATGTTATAGGTGATTAGATTCATTTTGGTTGGATTTTATAAACATTTACTTTGTTAAAAATCAGTTTCATAGTCTAAAGGGGTGTTTGGGTTTGTAGGTTAGCTGAGAATTTTGAGAAATTTTAGTAGTTTAAACCTGTTACAATCACTCTTAGGTTTATCATTAGGTCATATGATAGTTTGGTTTCCTGTTTGGTGAGGTTTTAAACCAAGTTGTGTGATAAATATTTGAAAAAGATAGCATTAATCTACCAGTCATGTTTTCTGCTTGCTTTGGTAAAATTTGTGCCTTAAATCTCCATAGCTGTTAGATCATAGGTCCTAGTAGGGGTTGTGATTTCTTATATGTTGGTTGTTACACTGGTATGCAAATCATAAGCCTTTGAATCTCACTTGTGTGCCATCTGCATCAGAAACACCCCCAGACTTGTGCATATCATTTCAGCAACTTGAATCTGCTCAATTTGGTGTGACTTTGTGTTTGATCTTGTTTAGTTTTGTGTTTGCTTGACTCCTTGTACTCCAAAGAGTACAAGGGTGACAATTTGTCCAACAAAAGCATCACCAAAATCAAAACCAAGCCCTCTTGGTTCAATATTCACAAGTGAAGACAATATCATTTTGCTTGTGTTCTTGAAAAGCTCAACTGATCACGTTTTGGTTTCTATTTGATTTAATCTTGGTTGAAATTTGATTTGGTTTGTGTTTTTGAGATAAACAAGGTTACTGGATTAAGTGTTAAAAGTAAAAAAAAAAAAATTGCAAAAAGCTCACCTTGCCTGGGCTCGAACACGCGACCTTGCTTTCCAAGGGCTAGCGTGTTAACCAGTGATCTAGATGGCTTTTTACGTTTACATTTCATTTCATTACTTATTTAAGTAGTGTTTGTTTTATAGATTATTTAGATAACAACTTTTAAATAAGCTGTTTCTAGCTTATTTCTTTAAGCATTTTCTTGTTTAAGATTTTTCCTAGGTTTTTATAAGGTTGTTTGACTTTTCTGAGCAAAAAGCAAATTTTTTCCTTTATTCATTAATTTATTAGGATTATTTTAAGTTTTTATTTTAAAAAGTCATTAAAAAATAGAAAAAAGTAATTTAAAAATCTGGAAAAATAAATTTTAGGTTTTTAATCATACTTTTGAGGTTTGCAGCTATTTAGGTTTTCAATTTAGCTTATTTTTGATTTTATTGGATTTTAGGGTTTTTAAGCAACTTTAAAATTCAATATAAAATTATTAAATAGGTTTCAGAAAGTTTGGATTACATTTTTGTTTTAGTTACATTATTTATGATTTTTGGTAATTTTTTAGAATTTATTTACAAAGTTTTTATTTTTTTGAATATTTTAACATTATTTTATTATTAAAAATTGAAAGTTGGTTTTTTTAGTTTTTACATTTTTCCTAGGTTTAGGACACTTAATTAGGAGTTTTGTCACTTTCCAAATATTTTTTAGACTTTTCAATTAATTTCTAGAATTAATTTAAGATTTAATAGATTTTAATAGTTTTTAAGTATTTAAAAATAGTTTAAATTGGTTTTAAAAATTTTTAAAATAGTTTTTAGCTTAATTAGGTCATTTTTGAGGTTTACAAACTATTAGATCTTGTTTAAGGCTTTTTAATAATTAAAAGTGATTTTTAGGGCTTTAATTAGCATTAAAAAGTCATTATCTAATTAATTAAAAGGTTTTAGCAAGTTTGGATTTTTTGTAAACTCTTAGAATATTATTGGGGATTTTTAGTAATTTTTAGGAATTTTTAGGATAAAATTTTAAATTTGGCACTATTTACGGTTTTGCGTTTTCGCCTTTTTCGTCATAGTTTAATTCGTTTTCGTAACCGTCTTTCAACTCTTAACACAACACACTTGCCTCCTTGGGAAACGAACTTGTTTGGTCATTAGTGCTCGGTTTTCCTAAACCGACACTTAACGTTTACCACTTTTACTTCCTTTTCCTAAAGGGCGTATTTTACTACAATCATTTTTGGCGCCGCTGCCGGGGAGGCGTGTTGTGTTTTGGTTGAACCATTGTTGTTTTAATATATAGCCATAAAAGTAATTGTATTAGTAGCACTCTACTAATACGTATTATCGTTTTTCATTTTTTGTGAATACTATTACTATATTGTATACGTAGAACAATAAATTTACAAGTACTCCAAATACGTGAGAAATCACAACCTTGACTTGGGAGGTCATTACCCAATCATTGTATTCGAATCTCAAACCAAAGAAAAAGGAAAAAATAGATAAATACTTTCGAGAAGTTCGATTTTGAGAAATACAAACTATAAGGTGGGTATAAGGCGGTTGTATTTCACAACCTAAAGGAAAAAGGCTCTTAAGTGCTTCGCGCCGCCTCGTTTCTTCCGCTTTCTTGTGCGTATTTTGATTTTGAAAGCTAATCGAGGGTTTTGCCGCCCAAAGTATTACTAAGTATCATATATATTTTCTTGGTTTCATTTGATTAAACCCTCTTGAACGATTTGGTGTTCCACCATCGTTCTAAAGTCATCGAAGGCGTTCACTTCACGTGATCGTTTTCATTCCTTGAGGCTTCTTTAATCGAGAGATTTGATTAAGGAGGAGATTTGTAGATTTGTGTCTACAAATACATTCCAAAAATCCAAAAAAGTAAAAACAATCAAAAACCACAAAAAAATTGAAAAAGTAAAAACACCAAAAAGAATCTTCTTTGCTCGCCTTCTCGTTGTACGTGACGTTTATGCAAACTCGCTCCAAAGCAAGACGTGCTCGTAAACGAAGAAACAAATCCACCACTCCTTCTAGTGAGGAGTCTCCTATTGACGAACCCATTGTAGTGAAAGAAGCACCCATGGCTAATCGAACTATGATGGAGTTGCTTCAAGCACCCACCGAGGGTTATGGAGAAGCGATTGTGATTCCCGCTATCCTTGCGGAGAATTTTGAGGTTAAGACGGGTTTGTTGTCCATGATTCAAAACAACAAGTTTCGAGGTGACGAAAAGGACAACCCTCATAACCACATTCGCCAATTTAATCGTCTCACCTCCACATGCAAGTTTAAGGATGTTTCAAACGACTCGATTAAGATGATGCTTTTTCCGTATTCCTTAGCGGGCCCGCAAAAATTTGGTTAGAGAAAGAGCCACCCAATTCTATATTGACGTGGAAGGATCTCGTTTCAAAATTCGTGAACCAATTTTTTCCGCCCTCTAAGACTACGCACTTGAAAAACGAGATTTCAAAGTTTTCGCAAGAGTATAATGAGAGTTTTTCAACAGCTTGGAATAGGTTTAAGGAAATGTTGCACGAATGTCCTCATCATGGTTTTTCCGACTTGCATCAAATTGACACGTTTTACAATGGCTTGAACGATCATGAGCGTGATTATCTTAATGCCGCCGCGGGTGGTAATTTTTTGTGTAAGACGGTCGAGGAAGCATTGTTAATCATTGAGAATAGGTCTAAGGTGTATAGTCCTCGTAGCACGTCGAGTGTTCGTAAGACTTCGCCTTCATTGTCACACACCGTTGATGCTTGCCAAATCGAGGCTAATTTGGAGAACAAATTTTTTGATAAGTTGAAAGGATTGTTAATTGAGTTTAAAGTTGGTGAACAACCCGCTCCCGCTACGATTAAAGCGGTTGAGGTTTCTTGTATGTATTGTGGTGGAGCTCACGATTATTCCGAGTGCATTACCAACGGTGGTAACACTTCGAGTGCCTTCGCGGCCGCGGGAACTTATAACCAAAACGGTCAAGTTCCTCTCACTAATCAATTGACTCCACCGGGTTTTCCACCAAATCAAAATGCTAACAATTATCGAAACAATCAAGTTGGTTACCAATGCAATCAAAAGAACAATTACAAGGGTAATAACAGTTATGGGAATCAAGGGAGTAGTAGACGCCAATTGCAAAACCAAAACCAAAACCGTAATTTTCAAAACACGAGTCAAGGTCTTCAAAATGTTTACACTAAAGAACTTCCAATAGACTTTGTGAATTACGCCACGGCAAATGATAAGATTTTGGAAAACATTCAAGAGAAATCGGCTAATCAAGCTAGGGACACGGCTAAGAACACCAAGGAGTTAGCTAATTTTGTTAAAGAAAATCTTAGCATGAGGAATGAATTGAAAAATGATTTTGCTAACCAAATTCGACGTCAAAACAACAAGATAGAGCAAAGTCATGCTAGGCTTGAACAAAGAATTGACCAAAAAGCCGCTAGTCAAGATTTGAAGTTTAATAGTTTTTATGCTAAGCTTAATGCCATTTTAGAAGCCGTCATGGGGAACAAAGCCTCTACTTCGAGTAGTTTGCCTAGTAACACCATTTCAAACCCGAAGGGAGAGATGAAAGTGATTACCACACGTAGTGGTAAGGCACTTAAGGAACCGACTCCTCAACCAATTACTCCAACGGTGGAGGAAATTGAGGAAGAACCCAAGGTGGTGGTCGAAAAGGAGCATATTTCAATCCCACAAAGTACCGTTCATGCCACACCTACGGTTGACCCATTACCAACATTGGAACCCGAGATTCCAAAGGCTATGCCTATGCCCCAACCCACACCACCCTTGCCTTACCCATCGAGACTTAGGAAGGAGAAACGACAAGAGCGCGACAACTACCAATTTGAGCTTTTTATGAAAATGTTTCGTGATTTGCATTTTAATGTGAGTTTTGCCAATGCTTTGGTCATGATGCCTCGATTTGCCGCTAACTTTAAGAGTATGTTGAACAACAAGGAGAAATTGCACCAAATGTCTAGTTGTTCGTCGGTTTATCTTAATCGCATACCTTAAAAAGTCGGTGATCCCGGTAAATTTTTGATCCCTTGTGCCATTCAAGATATGGAAGAATGCTATGCCTTGGCCGATCTTGGTGCTAGAATTAACTTGATTCCACTTGCAATCTTCAAGTCGCTCAATCTTCCTAATCTTACTCCTTCACGAATGTCTATTGAGTTGGCCGACCATTCCACGATTCTTGCATGTGGTTTGGCGGAAGACGTTTTTGTGAAAGTGGGGAAGTTCTACTATCCCGTAGACTTTATTGTTGTTGACATCCCCACGGATCCTCAAGTTCCTCTTATTTTAGGTCGTTCGTTTTTAGATACGTCTATGGCTTTAATTGATGTGCATGCTAGAAAGATCACCTTACGTTTCAACGACGAGGAACTTGTTATAAACGCAACTCAAAATTCTCAACTTTCTCATGTTTATTCCGTTGCTACCATAAACCTCGTTGATATGATCGACGTGGTTTGCGAGGAATTTTCACAAGAAGTTTTAGGGTTTGGTGATGAAGAAACTAGTGGCAATCCCACTATGTTAGATCCAATTCTTGATAATTCGACACCAACTTTCACTCCTTTCGAAGGTGGTGGTTTTACGTTGGAAGAATGTAATGTTCCACGTACTTGTGACGAAGACCTCGACAACGATGAGGACTTCTCGATTATCAAGGATTTTCTCAACGATTTCCCATTTCCTCCACCCGAGGAGGTTATGAGTATCGAGCCCAAATCTTCACTTGAGGAACCACCTATTCTCGAGTTGAAAGATTTACCTCCTCACCTCGAATATGTCTATTTGGAGGAGGACGACAAGTTGCCGGTTATTATTGCGAAGGATCTTTCGAATGATGAAAAAACCACACTTGTCGATGTTCTAAAGGACCACAAGGGGGCGATTGCGTGGAAGTTATCTGACATTAAGGGAATCGATCCCAAGTTTTGTACTCACAAAATCTTAATAGAGGAGGATTTCAAGCCCACAATCCAAAGTCAAAGGAGGGTGAACCCTAAAATTCACGACGTCATCAAAAAGGAGGTCCTTAAACTCCTTGACGCGGGAATGATTTACCCTATTTCCGATAGCCCTTGGGTGAGTCCTATTCATTGTGTCCCTAAAAAGGGAGGGATGACCGTTGTGCCAAACGATGCCAACGAGTTGATTCCCACTAGACTCGTGACCGGATGGAGAGTGTGCATTGACTATCGAAAGTTAAATGAAGCCACTCGAAAAGACCATTTTCCCTTGCCCTTCATGGACCAAATGTTGGAGCGTCTTGCGGGAAACGATTTCTATTGCTTTTTAGATGGTTTTTCGGTTACTTCCAAATTCCCATCAATCCTCGTGATCAAGAAAAAACTACGTTTACGTGTCCATATGGAACGTTTGCCTATCGTAGAATGCCATTCGGACTTTGCAATGCACCGGGAACTTTTCAACGATGCATGATGGCTATTTTTCATGATATGATCGAGAAGACGATGGAAGTCTTCATGGATGACTTTTCCGTGTTTGGTGATTCTTTCACTTCGTGTTTGTCGAACCTAGAGAGAATGTTAAAACGTTGTGAGGAAACCAACCTTGTGCTCAATTGGGAAAAGTGTCATTTTATGGTTAAGAGTGGAATCGTCTTAGGGCACAAGGTCTCGAAAGCGGGGATTGAGGTAGATCAAGCTAAGGTAGACGTCATCGCCAAGTTACCTCATCCCAAAACCGTTAAGGGAGTTAGGAGTTTCCTAGGCCACGCGGGCTTTTATCGACGATTCATCAAGGATTTTTCAAAGATTTCTCGACCCATTACACATCTTCTTGAAAAAGAGGCACGTTTTGTCTTTGACGAAGATTGTGTACGAGCCTTTGAGATCCTTAAGAGGAAACTTACCGAAGCTCCCATTCTTGTTGCGCCCAATTGGAACCTCCCCTTTGAACTAATGTGTGATGCTAGTGATTACGCTATTGGGGCCGTTTTGGGGCAACGTCATGATAAGCACTTCTTGCCTATTCACTATGCTAGCAAGACTATGACCGAGGCTCAACTTAAATACACTATGACGGAAAAGGAGTTCCTTGCCGTGGTGTATGCATTTGAGAAATTCCGACCTTACCTCGTCTTGACGAAATGCATAGTGTATACGGACCATTCGGCTATCAAGTATCTCATGGCAAAGCAAGATGCTAAGACGAGATTACTTCGTTGGATTCTCCTCCTTCAAGAATTTGATCACAAAATCGTTGACAAAAAAGGAGCCGAGAATCTAGCGGCCGATCATCTCTCTCGTTTGGAAGATCCTCACCAAAGTGTTTACGAGCCCAAGGAAATCACCGAAACATTTCCGCTCGAGACACTTGGTGTAGTGAATTCTAAGCTTGATTCTTCCACCCATTGGTTTGCGGATTTTGCAAATTACCATGCGGGTGACTTCATCATTAAGGGTATGACGACTCAACAAAAACGAAAATTCTTTCGTGACGTCAAGTTCTACTTTTGGAACGACCCTTACTTGTTTCGAACTTGTGCGGATCAAATCATCCGACGTTGTGTATTTGGCACCGAAGCTTCTAACATCCTTAGAGATTGCCATGAGGGACCCACGGGTGGTCACCACGGTGCTAATCTCACGGCTAAAAAGGTGTTTGATGCCGGCTTCTTTTGGCCTACTATTTACCGAGATGCACAAGATCTTGTGAAGTCGTGTGATGCATGCCAACGACAAGGAAAAGCCTCACAAAAAGATGAAATGCCACAAAATATCATTCAAGTATGTGAGATCTTTGACGTTTGGGGCATAGACTTTATGCGGTCGTTCCCATCATCTCGTGGTAATAAGTACATTCTCGTTGCGGTTGACTACCTATCTAAGTGGGTGGAGGCAAAGGCCTTGCCCACCAATGATGCTCGTGTGGTAGTCAAGTTTTTGAAGCAATTGTTTTCTCGGTTTGGAACCCCTCATGCTATCATAAGCGATCGTGGAACCGATTTTTGTAATGACCAATTTGAAAGGGTTCTAAGGAAATATGGGGTTACACGTCGTCTTTCTACGGCTTATCACCCACAAACGAGTGGGCAAGTCGAGGTTTCAAACTGAGATTTGAAGAGGATCTTGGAGAGATCCGTTGGGGAAAACCGACGATCTTGGTCGGATAAGTTAGACGATGCTTTATGGGCCTTTAGGACCGCTCATAAGACGCCCATTGGGTGCACTCCCTATAAGCTTGTGTATGGAAAGAATTGTCATTTGCCTATCGAATTAGAACACAAGGTTTATTGGGCCCTAAAGCATTGTAATGATGATATGGAGACCACGGGAAAACACCGGAAAATGCAATTAAATGAATCGGATGAATTGAGGGATATTGCTTATGAAAATTCATTGATTTATAAAGAGAAAACTAAAAAGTTGCATGATTCTAAAATTAAAAACCGGGTTTTTAACATTGGGAATCAAGTTTTGCTTTTTTATTCAAGATTGAAAATATTTTCCGGTAAATTGAAATCCCGTTGGTCCGGTCCATTCACCGTGACTCAAGTGTTTCCATATGGGAACATCGAGCTAGCTCAAGATGATGGTCCTAACTTCAAGGTGAATGGACATAGGTTGAAGCACTACTTTGGCGGGAAGTTCCATCCTTGAACTACCTCGACCAAGTCACCTTCCCCAATGATAATTAGTATTGAGGGGATCGAGTCGAGCTCATGACTCGGTAATCAAAAACGAGGTGCCTCGTGGGGGAGTCCCATGCTTATCCTATTATCGCTTTCTAATGTAGCTTACGTGTGGGGATTTGTGCCCTTCCAACCTTTGTTCCGTAGTTGTTTGTGAATTGTGTTTTTTTTAGATCATGATCTTCACGATTGGAGCCTCTCGTGTTCGTTTTATGGGAGCACTCGATCGTTTGCTTTGGAAACATTTCTCAATATCCATGATATATCCTTTTGATGTTCTAACCTTAGGTTTATAGCACACTTCATAAACGGCTATTGATTTAATGGTTACACCCTTTCCATGCTAGATTAGGCATTCGACTACGTCTCTAGTATGGGGGTGTTTGCACCCCTAGACTCGAAACATTGAGGACAATGTTTAACTTTAGTATGGGGGGGTGAATAGATACTTGCCTTGCCAAACCTTCACGCTTTCCAAAGTTTATCTTTTTGTTTATCGTTTTGTTGCAAAATAAGGCTAAAAATGGCCAAATTTTAAAATTTTTCTCATGTTTTATAAGTGTTTGAAGACACGAATGTAGGTTTTCCGATGGCGAGAATAAGAGTAATTTTTGACTCGACCGTGCGTGTTGAGCACTTAGCTTCGATTCCTTAACTACACATTAGGCTAAGTCTCTTAAATGAGGACGAGAAATGATAGAGTTAATTATAAGTTACTATGCTAAACGTAGAGTACTCGTATTCTTTCAAAAACTCATGTGTTCTCGTTGTTTGCTTATTCTCCCTTCGCATGTAAATATTTTTTGCTTAATAAATATTGACTTAGCGGTTTAGTTAGGATTGTTGGGTTTCTAGTCTTTTCTAGTAGCTTCCGTGTAATTAAATTGGGAAGACATTAAGGTATCGCCAGCGTCACGGTTTTGAAGTACTGGGACCCGAATAATGAAAGCTTCACCCAATAATAAGATTTCAAGTGCTCACCTAAATCTAGCAAACAATTTGAAGCCCCACAAGGCCTAAAATCTATGCAAAAATTGAAAGTGAATCAAGCCTTAATCTTCGAAGCTTTAAAGATCCAAAATTCGCTTTAGCGTGAGGATATACGTCTTTGGCTAATAAAACCACCGATGAGGCGGATAATAAAAGGCAAGGCAAGACCGAAGTCATAATAAAAGCTTCATGGCGAAGTTGAATAAAAGATGGAGGTAAACCAAAGATAATAAGGCCCTTCCGTTAGGGGGCGTATAAAAGTCTTGGTAACAAGTCTCATGTTCAAAACCGTTATAAAACCGTGTTTATCGATTCTTCTTGTCAACTTAATTTTTTAACATCGTTGTCTATTAGGAGGGGTTATTGATTTGATGGTCTTAGTTACACCGTTAGGACTCTATTTTTAGACCTAAATCTCTATTATCGCATAAGTCAAACAATGTATCCTCGGAAACATTCAAGACATCATAAAATATAAGAGATACAACTTAGGAATAATGGGAGGATAAGTACGTGATTAGGGCACAAGAGTAGTGTTAGCATTACTAACTTATAATGACAATGATCTCGTTGCACGCTTGGCATGGAATTAGGGTGAAAAATTAAGGACGATGAAATTATTTCTAACGAAGCATTCACGTGTTCTTATTCTATGAACCTAAACGTCCCATTTTGCGATGAAAATCATACATTATGTCTATAACACAAGTAGTAGTAATAGTAGTAGTGTAGCTAGTTTATCGTTCAATAAAGTGAATAAAAATGAATTTTGGAGATGCTTTGATACTTAATTCTAGCATTGCGTGAGGGCACGACAATGGTTTAGTATGGGGGAGTGATGAGACTGCTTTTATACATAGTCTCATCGTCCAAATCGGGCTTAAAATGCATTAAATATCATCAAAATACCCAAATATATGCTTGTGTTTGTTGCTTGTGTATTTTAGGTATGGATATTGAGAAAATGACAAAAGATCACAAGAATCAGTCAAAAACGAACACGGGAAACGAAGCCGCACGATGAACCAAGCCCTAATGAAGAATTTTCCAAAGTCAACCCTTGAAGATTTGAAGAATTATGAAGATTGGTCCTCCAAGTTTGAAGAATTGACACTTTATACCCTTGTATCTTCATAATTACAAGTTTGGTCCCTAAAGTTTGTCAAAATTACAAAAAGGACCCTTAACTTTGAAGAATTGGCAAATTTAGTCCCTCAACAAATCTAAATTGTCAATATTGGTCCTCCAAGAAGTCAACAAACAAGTCAAGGCCTTGAAGTATGAAGATATGTCAAAATCAGTCCTTGAAGAATAAAGAAATTACATGTTTAGTCCTTGTTTCAAGCTTATAAAGTTTTTGTGCCAAAATTGCCAAATGATGAAACTTGTTTACAAAGGGAAATGAAGTTTGTGCCATTTTATACAACATGAAGAAACAAATGAAGTAGGGGGACCTATTCTGCCAAACATCTAAACCACTCCCAGCCAATCATGTTTCCACCTCACCCCAACCCACCAATCACCAATCACCACCTCATCATCCCACACACGTCACTTTCCACTCACTACTTAAATAACAGATCATTTAAAAATCTGTTTTTAAACCCAAGTTTTGGAGGCAAACGGATACTATTCACATCATCAATCCTAAACACCCCGTCATCCCCAGTTCAAGAACATATAAACCCTAATCTCCAATTTACCCAAAACAAAGGGTTTTTACCCCAACCTCTCCAGATTTACTATTTACCCCACACACAACCAATCCCCACACCCAGATTCCATCCACAACACACCCATGTGGTTGTGAACCCCTCCCCTGCACACGTCTCTTTCCCCCAAACCCTATACCCGACCAAACCAACGCGTATGATGAAGTACTTGGTCCCCAAGGACATTTCAACGTCTCAGATGCATTCAAACATCACAATGAGAGCTGGCATATCACATGGAGCTTTTTGACCCAATTTTCAGTCAAGAACACAAGGGCAATTTGGGATTTTCAAACCATTAGGGTTTTAGTTGTTTAATATTTTATTCAGTATCTAGAAAGATCTGTAGGCTGCTATATAAAGCCATAAGACTTAGCATTTTAGTTCTTGTTCCTGATTTTTTTTCCTTAGGTCACAACTTGTAAACCCCATTTTTATTGAATGAAAATTGGTTAAGGTTTGGTGATGAAAAAGAATCCAGGATCCACTTAAATTTCTGTTGATTGATTCCTGTTTATTGTTTGTTTGGTCTTTAAGTTTTTAAACTTTCAGTTTGGTTTTCAAGGTTTTTCTGAAATTGGTAATTTTTAGTGAAAAGTTTGGTTCAAGGTTTGATTTTTTTAGGGAGTATAAGTTATTTGGTTTGAGTGTTTTGAAAGAAGAATACTTGGAAAGTTTTTTTGAAAAGTTTTAAGAAAGAAAGAAGAAAACAGATAAGTGTTATATTATTGCTTGTGTGTTCATTTTCTCTCAACAGGTATTGAAACTTGAATTTTGATCAAGGATCAGCATAGGCCCGGGCCTATAGGAGGTGGTTAAGCAACCACTAAGGGTCCTGGATGTAGGACCCTTAAGGTAGCACCCTTTTCCATTTTCAGTCTTATGATTTATATGTTGCTTATGTGAAAAATCTGCTAAGTGTTGTTTTATCTGTTTGATTTGAGTTCATTTGAGTTCATTTGAGGTTCTATGCATGTTATAGGTGATTAGATTCATTTTGATTGGATTTTATAAACTATTACTTTGTTAAAAATCAGTTTCATAGTCTAAAGGGGTGTTTGGGTTTGCAGGTTAGCTGAGAATTTTGAGAAATTTTAGTAGTTTAAACCTGTTACAATCACTCTTAGGTTTATCATTAGGTCATAGGATAGTTTGGTTTCCTGTTTGGTGAGTTTTTAAACCAAGTTGTGTGATAAATATTTGAAAAAGATAGCATTAATCTACCAGTCATGTTTTCTGCTTGCTTTGGTAAAATTTGTGCCTTAAATCTCCATAGCTGTTAGATCATAGGTCCTAGTAGGGGTTGTGATTTCTTATATGTTGGTTGTTACACTGGTATGCAAATCATAAGCCTTTGAATCTCACTTGTGTGCCATCTACATCAGAAACACCCCCAGACTTATGCATATCATTTCAGCAACTTGAATCTGCTCAATTTGGTGTGACTTTGTGTTTGATATTGTTTAGTTTTGTGTTTGCTTGACTCCTTGTACTCCAAAGAGTACAAGGGTGCCAATTTGTCCAACAAAAACATCACCAAAATCAAAACCAAGCCCTCTTGGTTCAATATTCACAAGTGAAGACAATATCATTTTGCTTGTGTTCTTGAAAAGCTCAACTGAGCACGTTTTGGTTTCTATTTGATTTAATCTTGGTTGAAATTTGATTTGGTTTGTGTTTTTGAGATAAACAAGGTTACTGGATTAAGTGTTAAAAGTAAAAAAAAAAGAAACAAATTGTAAAAAGCTCACCTTGCCTGGGCTCGAACACGCGACCTTGCTTTCCAAGGGCTAGCGTGTTAACCAGTGATCTAGATGGCTTTTTACGTTTACATTTCATTTCATTACTTATTTAAGTAGTGTTTGTTTTATAGCTTATTTAGATAACAGCTTTTAAATAAGCTGTTTCTAGCTTATTTCTTTAAGCATTTTCCTGTTTAAGATTTTTCCTAGGTTTTTATACGGTTGTTTGACTTTTCTGAGCAAAAAGCAAATTTTTCCCTTTATTCATTAATTTATTAGGATTATTTTAAGTTTTTATTTTAAAAAGTCATTAAAAAATAGAAAAAAGAAATTTGAAAATCTGGAAAAATAATTTTTAGGTTTTTAATCATACTTTTGAGGTTTGCAGCTATTTAGGTTTTCAATTTAGCTTATTTTTGATTTTATTGGATTTTAGGGTTTTTAAGCAACTTTAAAATTCAATGTAAAATTATTAAATAGGTTTCAGAAAATTTGGATTGGATTTTTGTTTTAGTTACATTATTTAGGATTTTTGGTAATTTTTTAGAATTTATTTACAAACTTTTTATTTTTTTGAATATCTTAATATTATTTTATTATTAAAAATTGAAAGTTGGTTTTTTTTAGTTTTTACATTTTTCCTAGGTTTAGGACACTTAATTAGGAGTTTTGTCACTTTCCAAATATTTTTTAGACTTTTCAATTAATTTAAGATTTAATAGATTTTAATAGTTTTTAAGTATTTAAAAATAGTTTAAATTGGTTTTAAATTTTTTTTAAAATAGTTTTTAGCTTAATTAGGTCATTTTTGAGGTTTACAAACTATTAGATCTTGTTTAAGGCTTTTTAATAATTAAAAGTGATTTTTAGGGCTTTAATTAGCATTAAAAAGTCATTATCTAATTAATTAAAAGGTTTTAGCAAGGTTGGATTTTTTGTAAACTCTTAGAATATTATTGGGGATTTTTAGTAATTTTTAGGAATTTTTATGATAAAATTTTAAATTTGGCACTATTTACGGTTTTGCGTTTTCGCCTTTTTCGTCATAGTTTAATTCGTTTCCGTAACCGTCTTTCTCTCTTAACCCCATTTCTTTCTCAATCATATAATCACAAACATTAATCAACTCTTAACATAACGCACTTGCCTCCTTGGGAAACGAACTTGTTTGGTCATTAGTGCTCGGTTTTCCTAAACCGACACTTAACGTTTACCACTTTTACTTCCTTTTCCTAAAGGGCGTATTTTACTACAATCAATCATTCAAGACAACAATAAAGTATAAGAGATACACCTAGGAATAAGGGAGTCTAAGCGAATAATTGAGCCACATGAGTTTGTGTTAGCTTGCTAACTTATAATAAAAATGATCTCGTTTTTAAGCTTGGTATGGGGAACGTGAAACTTTAGGGTGATAAACATTCTTGACATCAAAAGCCCTAAATGTCAGTCTTCGATCTCTTTACTTTTTCTTCCTTCCAACATTTTGTTATATTATATCTTTTTAGGTTTCCTTAATATCTTGTGTTTAATAAAGGCCAAGGTGGGTTAATTATGATGGAAAATGTAAATCTTGCTTTGTAATTAATGCATTGCATGAGGGCATTACAATGGTCAAGTGTAGGGGATTTGATAGGTGTGAGAGCACCCATCCTTTTACCACTTAATTATAATAATAACCAAGCCAAAACGTATATTTAATGTCGTAAAAGTCGGAATTATGCGTGGTTTGTGTTTTTGTTGTGATCTAGGACCAAAATATGAAAAGGGAAGAAAATACGGGCTTTCATGGGCTTTTATCGAAGAAAAAGACAAAAGACGAGGTCAAAAGATCAAGAGTGCGAAAAGAACGGAAGTCAAAGGCATATTCCGAAGATTTATCGAAGAAAAAGTCTTAAGACAGAAGTTTAATAAAAGTCGAAGAAACAAGTCTTATAAAAAAAAGAAATTAGAAGACGTGTTCATTTCATATCGACAAATCCCGAGACAACGTCGAGAAAGACGAAGAATTTAAAAGACGAAAAGACGAGAAGAAAGAAAGAAGAAAACCACACTCCTTCCATTTTCCTCCTATAAATACCTTCCTTATGTCATTAGTTAGCTAGTTAGTTAGTTTTTCATTCCTAGTTTTCCTTAAGGTAAGTAGGAGTAGTTGTACTTTCTCTCTCTAGTTTTAATTTCTCTCTCTAAATTTTCTTTCAAGTTTGCTTGAGTCTTTCATCTTTAAATCTTGTAATCTTGAATCTTTAATCTTTATCTTAAATTTAAGCTTTTCATAATCAATGTTATTCTTCCTTTCTTGTTTTAATCTTGTGTTTGATTTGGTAAAAGTATGTAGTTTGTTTTAATCTTTATGCTTATTCGCTTATAGTGTTTATTTTTGTGTTCGTATCAATTTTAAGTAGTTTTTGGTGTTACCTTATTGTGCTTTTTGCTTATTGCGTGTTTAGCTTATTTTAATTTAAGTGTTTTTAAAAGTTTTATCTTTTTCTTTTAGTTCAATTTATATATTTTTCTTATTTGGTGTCTTGAAAGTTTTTAAATTCGTGCTTATGTAGTTCTTCTTATTATTGTTTTAATTAAGTTTTTGGTAATTTCTTACTATTAAAGTGCTTATTTGGTTATTGCTTATTTCATTTTTCTATTCCATCGTAATGTCTCTTAAGGATTTTAAGAGTTCCGATCGGGTATTGTGATCGCATAAGCCTTAGGGTTTCTACTTGCGATCAAATACCGCAATCACAAAGTACGATCAAGTCTCACGATCCAGGCTACGATCTGTTAGATGCGATCTGAGGCTGTGATCATATGCCATGATATGTGGTTGCGATCGAGACCTACGATCCAAACCACGATCTGTGTTGCGATCCACGACCACGATCGCTGGCTGCGATCTGGACTGCGATCCAAAGCTTCGATCACAAGGCTATGATCGCTGACTGCGATCGCCTGTCACGATCCAAAGTGCGATCGGATTGCAAGTCGTAGTTTTTATTATTTCCTGTTTTTAATTTTAAGTTTTAAATCTAATTTTTCCCTCCATTTTACTTAGTGTTATTTTTAAGCTTGTTTTGTCTTAGTTTATTTTTTTTAGTTTTCATATTTACTTTTTGTCAAGCTTTAAGTTTTCGTCGTTTATTTTAATGTCTTAACTTTTAGTTTAAATAATAAAGCTTTCGTCTTTACTTTATTTTTACCTTTACTCAACGACATTTCCACTTTTAGTTTAAAAATAGATAATCATTTTATTTTCCTTTCACCAAGAACAATTGAGTCGCACTTTCAACTGTAATCAATTCGATAAGACCGTGAACAACGAACTTTATTTTTATACTAGGTAAAATCCGTGTATCAATTGCATATTGTCATAATAAAACTTCATAGTGATATTGGCAATGAAGCTGTGTTCCTTTGTTGAATACCTTGTTTGTCTGGGAGTATGAAGATCACCTATGATTTGAGATTGGGGGTGATATTTATTGATTCTGTAGGTAGGCTACATGTTCATGATTACCTTAGTTTCATCATTTCCCAAATCAGGATCTACTGTGCTATCTTGATTGGGAAATAAATCCTCAAAAGAGCTTCCAAATGATACCGTACGGCTGAGGGATGGATGTTGGAGAGCCTGAATGCAGCTCTGAATAACTTGGACCTCCATGCCTAATGATTCTGCAACCACTGCTTTATAAAGTAATTGGTGAGGATGTAGAAATGAGTGGGGATTCGCTTTCTTCCTCATTAACATCATTTACAACTGGTTCTTTAACAGCAGGGGAAACATTTGGTCCAATAGGGGAATTCAGGATTCCACTGCTTTCAGCCATTCCACTGCTTTTATGATTTGACTTAGCAGGGGAAGAGATTGGCTTCTCCTTCCTTTGAGAGATGTCATCTTCTTCATCCATTCCTGTAGCAGCATCATCAATAGGAAACAATGAGGGTACAGTCATGTGCCACATTGGTGGATTCTCCATAGCAGTTGGTTCTTTTGTACCTGAAATGTTAGTATTCTCCAAAGCAACAGGCACTAATAAGTGTGAAAACACTTATCCTTTTACCACTTATTTCCAATAATAACAAGACCAAAACGTGTATTTTATGTCGTAAAAGTCGGAATTAGGCGTGGTTTATGTTTTTATTGTGTTTCAGGATAAAAATATGAAAAAAGGGAGAAAACACGGGCTATCACGGGCTTTTATAGAAGAAAAAGACAAAAGACGAAGTCAAAAGATCAAAACTGCAACAAGAACGGAAGTCCAAGGCCTATTCTCAAGATATATCGAAGAAAAAAGTCTAAAGACGGAAGTTTAACGAAGTCGAAGAACAAGTCTATTAAAAGAAGAAAAATAGAAGAAGAGTTCAATTTACATCGACAAATCCCGAGACGACGTCGAGAAAGACAAAGAATTTAAATCGAGTCGAGACGAGAAGAAAGAAAGAATAAAGCATCAACACCCAGCCTCCCCACCTCCTATATATACCCTCCTAATGTGTCATTAGGAGGGTGTTAGTTAATTAATTTTTCTAGTTTTATTTTTAAGTGTGTTTTATTTTTCTTCTCTCTAGTTTTTCAAGCTTATCAAACCTTCATTAATCTTCTAATCTTTGATATTAATTGATGAGACTGCTTTTATACATAGTCTCATCGTCCAAATAGGGCTTAAAATGCATTAAATAGCATCAAAATACCCATATATATGCTTGTGTTTGTTGCTTGTGTATTTTAGGTACGGATATTGAGAAAATGACAAAAGATCACAAGAATCATATAAAAACGAACACGTGAAACGAAGCCGCACAATGAACCAAGCCCTAATGAAGAATTTTCCCAAGAATACCTTGAAGATTTGAAGAATTCTGAAGAAGGGTCCTCCAATATAGAAGAATTGACACTTTATACCCTTGTATCTTCATAATTACAAGTTTGGTCCCTAAAGTTTGTCAAAATTACAAAAGGGGCCCTCCACTTTGAAGAATTGGCAAGTTTAGCCCCTCAACAAAGCTAAATTGTCAACCATTATCCTCCACAAAGTCAAATACATCATGAAGTCCTTCAAAGTACAAGAAATTACAAGTTTGGTCCTTTGAAAATCCCAAAATTACAAAAAGGACCCTTAACTTTCAACATTTGGCAAAAATGGTCCCTCAATCATCAAGACTTGGCAAATTCAGTCCTCCAAAACATCAATTATACAAGTCAAGACCATAAAACATCAAGAAATTGCCAAAACAGTCCCTCAAAAATCACAAAATGGCAAGAATTACCCCTGAATTCACTTTGTAAAAGTTTTTGGGGCAAAAGTGTAAAGTTGCAAAAGTTGACAAAGAAGAGTTTGGGCGTTGATAGAGTTTGGAATGCAAATGACAAGTTGTGCAAAGTTGGAGGTTTAATGCTGGCCAGACAACATAGTAACCTTAACCACTCATGGGCTGCCACCTCACCCTACTCACCACTCCCACCAATCACCACTCACCCTTTGTCCACATCAGATCCCACTCACCTATTTTGTTATTAACTAACTTTTCAAACCGGTTAATTAATAATAAAATTAGGCGCTAAACACATTTTTTAACCAACAACAAAGATCAAACAACCTGTTCTTCATGTTCTTGATAAAATTAGGCATTCCTTAGTTACTTGTAATTAAGCCCTAATTATTTCCAGATTTATGATTAAGGATACCATAATCATTTCCCAAACCTTAAACAAGACACCCCACCAACCCACATGATGCATGGGGCCTCCCCTGCTACGTCAAAAGGGAAGAAGACAAAGAATTTTCCAGCCATCCAACGGGCTCAATTCTAGCTTACATCTTAAGCTTGTTACACACCTTTGGATCACCTTTACACTTGCCAGCTCTTACAAAACTCCAAAACTAGTCACATGATTCTCCAAAGAGGACAAGAGACTCTAAGGGCATTTTTGGGCTTCAACAACATTAGGTTTTACGTTTTTTTAAACTGCTTACTAGTTCATGTATGCCTATATAAAGGCCCTAGGTCAGTACATTTGTTTTGGCTCTTGAATTTTCCTAAGTTCACTTTTCTGTAAATCCTTTTAGAGTTTAATGAAATGTGTTTGAAATGTTGAAGAAAGCTCAAGTGCCATTGATATAATCTGCTTATTATTGTTCTTTGTTCATTATTCTTGAATCTAAAACCTGTTTTCAAAAGAGGAGTGTGCAAAAGTTTGCACATTTTCTTCATTTTCTTGATATTTTGCTAAGATCTTGGTCTATCTTGGAATTCTTGTGCTATAGGGCTGATCATAGCATCCTGATATTGTGTTATCAAGGTGTGGTGAAGCTTATATCTTGGGGATAATCAAGTGTGGAGGACAAGAGTTGCATCAATCAAGGATTTTTCAAGTTTCTGATTTTATACTTGTGCTTCTAACCTTGTTGATTCTTAGCAGGCTTTGTTGTGGAAGCTTGTGCTTGTTCTTGCTAGCACATAAGCTCAAAATCCGTGGGTGTGGATGTACATCCATGAGGTACACACCCTTAATCCCAAAATCTGAAAATATTTTGGATATTTGTGATATTTGAGTGTTGCCTATGTTCTTGTGTATTTTGTGGCTTATTCTTGCTTGAATCTGTTGTTCTTAGTTGTTATTGTGTTTATCTGAGCTTGGGTGGTCTTGAATCTCACTTTTCCTTTGAAAAATTTGGATTTGAAAAGATAAGGGGTGTTTGGGTCTACCTGTTTATGATTGAATCTTTGTATTGTGTTGTTAGAAGTTAGTATTTGTGCTTGGTATCTGTTATACACTTGTTTGAGAGTGTTTTGCTGCAAGTTTTTGGAACCAAACCTTAAAATCAAACAATCTGCTATATCTTTGTGAGTTTGACTGATTTGACCTAAGAATTTGGGAAAACCTAGAGTTTATGCAAGCTTAGGGCTAAAAGTTGTTAAAACATCATTATTATAACCTGTTTGTGAGATTTGAGGTGTTGAATCTGGCTTGTGTGTCAAATACATCAGCAAAGTGAAAAATTGCATGTTCTTGTGTTCATCAGTAACTTAAGGTGCTTGAATCTTGCTTAATTCTTTGAATCATTGCATGAAACCTGTTTAGACTTGCTTATTTGATTTTAATATAGATTGTGTATGCATTTGGTTGAATTTAGCTGGCTGAATTGTGCTAAAATTGCTTATTGAACCTGTTCTGCTTATTTGTTCATGTATGTATCATATCTGGTGCTTTATTGATTAATCTGTGCAAATTGGGTGATTGTGTTTGTGAATTTTTGATTGTTATTGACTCTTTATGATCCAAATATCATTTGGGTGCCTTTCTGTAATCTGAATCCCAAAAAAGTTCACTAAAGACAAAAAAGTCTATAAGTCAAGCAGTGGGAAAAGTTCCCACTACTCAACACCCAAAACTAGCCCCTGCTAGTGTAAACTTGTACTCATCTTATCAATAAGCTATTTTAGCTTATCCAGACTTGCAATAACTTATTTTTTGTGATAGATCTTCATTATTTGACCCATTTAAGTAGACTGGAGCTTATTGGACTTTGACTTTGACTTTTTACTAGAAAACCAACTTATTTGACTTTTACATAAGTGCTTATTTTCTTTTTCCAGCTTATTGAGTCAGCTTATTAGAAAACTCTTTGTTGATTTTGCCTAATTAAGTCATTTAAAAGCTATAGAAACTTGAATCAGCACTTGGGGTGGCCTAGAACTCAAAAGCGACTATTTTGTCGTTTTCTGTAGATTGCTTATTGCATTTTCAGGCTTATTCCTTGGGCTTATTTCAAATTTCTTTTTGCAGAAGTCTTATTTAGGACAAAAGAAGCTTGTGTGTTTAATTTCAGCTTATGGCATTGGATTATAGCTTAATGGGCCAAAAAGCCCATTAAGAATAAGCTGTTTGGTATAAGCTAGCTTATTTCATACTTTTAGCTTTTGGGCATTTGGAAAAAGTTGTTTAAAATCAAATTTTGAGTCAACCAGTACTTTTTGGGCTTATTTTGAACACTTTTTTATATTGGGCCCAAATTTGGCCCAATAGTGGACTGTTTTGGCTTTAGCCCATTTTCTAGGCCCATTAAGGGTATTTAGGTAATTTCAATTTCATTTCTGAGTTACTTAGGTTAAAATAAGCTAGTTTGCAACTTTTTAGAATTTTTTATGATTTTTGGATTTTTAATAATATTTTAATATTCTTTTATTGTTAAAAATTAAAAGTCTGATTTTCTAAGTTTTTATATTTTTCCTAGGTTCTAAACACTTAATTAGGAATTTTTCAACTTTCCAAATATTTTTAGAGTCTTTTAATTATTTCCTAGAATTAATTTAAGTTTTAATTGATTTTAGTAGTTTTTAATTGTTTAAAAATAGTTTTTAGTGATTTTAAAATTTTGAAAAATACTTTTTAGCTTAATTAGGGTATTTTTGAGGTTGACAAACTTTAAGATCTTGTTTGGGACTTTTTAATAATTAATTTTGATTTTTAGGGCTTTAATTAGCATTAAAAAGTCATTATCTAATTAATTAAAAGGTTTTGGCAAGTTTGGATTTTTTGTAAACTCTTAGAATATTATTTTGGATTTTTGGTAATTTTTAGGAATTTTTAGGTTAAAATTTTAATTTTAGTACTTTTTACGGTTTTACGTGTACACCTTTTTCGTCTTAGCTTAATCCGTCTTCGTAACCGTCATTCTCTTCTAATCTCATTTCTATTTTTCTTTCTCAAAAATATAATCACAAAGATAATCAATTCATTACACACACACTAAGCCTCCTTGAGAACGATCCCCACTTTGGGTCATTTGTACACGGTTTTCCTAAATTGTCGTGCTCAATACTTGCCACTTTTGCTCTCTTTTCCTAAAGAGTAGTAAAATCACTACATCATTTTGGCGCCGCTGCCGGGGAGGCGTGTTGTGTTTTGATTTGGAATTGTTGTTTTTATATACTAACCATAAATAGTATTTGTATTAGTAGCACTCTACTAGTACGTATTATCGGTTTTCGATTTTTGTGTGAATACTATTACTATAGTGTATACTTAGAACAATAAATTCACAAGTACTCCAAATACGTGAGAAATCACAACCTTGACTTGGGAGGTCATTACCCAATCATCGTATTCGAACTCAAACCAAGGAAAAAGGCAAAAATAGATAAATACTTTCGTGAAGCTCAATCTTGAAAAATACAAACTATAAGGTGGGTATAAGGCGGATATTATAAAATATATCCTAAGGAGGCTCTTAAGTGCTTCGCGCCGCCTCGTTTCCCCGCTTGCTTGTGAGTATTTCATTTTGAGAGCTAATCGAGGGTTTTGCCGCCCAAAGTATTACTAAGTATCATATATATTTTCTTGGTTTTCATTGATTAAATCCTCTTGAACGTTTTGGTGTTCCACGAACGTTCTAAAGTCATCGAAGGCGTTCACTTCACGTGATCGTTTTCATTCCTTGAGGCTTCTTTAATCGAGAGATTTGATTAAGGAGGAGATTTGTAGATTTGTGTCTACTTAATACATTCACCAAGATCCAAAAAAGGTTAATACAATCAAAAACCACAAAAAAAATTGAAATTAAAAAAAACACCAAAAAGAATCTTCTTTGCTCGTCCCCTCGTTGTACGTGATGTTTATGCTAACTCGTAATCAAGCAAGACGTGCACGTAAACGAAAGAACAAAACTCCCACTCCCAATCTTTATAGTGAGGAGTCTCCTATTGACGAACCCATTGTAAGAGAAGCACCAACCATGGCGAATCGAACTATGATGGAGTTACTTCAAGCACCCACAGAGGGTTATGGAGAGGCTATTGTGATTCCTGCTATCCTTGCGGAGAATTTTGAGGTGAAAACGGGTTTGTTGTCGATGATCCAAAACAACAAATTCCGTGGTGATGAGAAGGACAATCCACACAACCATATCAACCAATTCAATCGTCTTACCGCCACTTGCAAGTTTAAGGATGTCTCGAATGACTCGATTAAGATGATGCTTTTTCCGTATTCCTTAGCGGGGCCTGCTAAAATTTGGTTAGAGAAAGAGCCACCCAATTCTATATTGACGTGGAAGTATCTCGTGTCTAAGTTTGTGAACCAATTTTTTCCGTCCTCTAAGACTACGCACTTGAAAAATGAGATTTCAAAGTTTTCACAAGAATTTAATGAAAGTTTTTCAACGGCTTGGAATAGGTTTAAGGAAATGTTACATGAATGTCCTCATCACGGTTTTTCCGACTTGCATCAAATTGACACGTTTTACAATGGACTTAATGATCATGAATGGGATTATTTGAATGCCACCGCGGGTGGTAATTTTTTGTGTAAAATGGTTGAGGAAGCTTTGGTGATAATTGAGAATAGATCTAGGGTGTATAGTCCTCGTAGCACGTCTAATGTTCGTAAGGCTTCGTCTTCGGCTTCACCTTCTTTGTCTACTACCATCGATGCTTGCCAAATTGAGGCGAACTTGGAAAACAAGATTTTTGATAAGCTAAAAGGACTTTTGATTGAGTTTAAAGTTGGTGAACAAAGTGCTCCCGCTACGGCTAAAGCGGTTGAGGTTTCTTGCATGTATTGTGGCAGAGGTCATGATTTCTCCGAGTGCATTACCAACGGTGGTAACACTTCGAGTGCCTTCGCGGCCACGGGAAATTACAACCAAAACGGTCAAGTTTCCCGCTCTAATCAATTGACTCCACCGGGTTTTGGTTCAAATCAAAATGCTAACAACAATTATCGCAACAATCAAGTTGGTTTCAAAAACAATTTCAACAAAGGAAATTATGGTAATCAAGGGGCTAATAATCAAGTTTCAAACAAGAATGAAAATGATTTTCAAAACAACAACAAAGGTTTGCAAACGTTGAAAGATCTTCCAAATGAATTTGTTGAATACGCTAATGGGAATGATGCTAGGTTTGACAATATTCAAAGAGAAATCATTAGCCTAAGATCCGAGTTTAAGAACGACTTGAAGAAAGAGTTGAAAAATGAGTTTGCTAATGAACTTAAAATCCACACCAACAAGATGGAAGGAAATGTCACTAGGTTACAACAAAACCAACAAAAAATGGAACACTGGCAACATGAGATTAAACAAGAGATGATTAAGGCCGAGAAGAGGCAATCCATGTTTGAAGATAAAATCTCGTCTATGTTTGAGGCAATAATGTGTAAACCGTCTTCGAGTAGTCTTCCTAGCAACACCATATCAAACCCTAAGGATGAGATGAAAGTGATTACCACACGTAGTGGTAAGACACTTAAGGAACCGACTCCTCAACCAATTGCTCCTACGGAGGAAGTAATTGAGGAAGAACCCGAGGTGGTGGTCCAAAAGGAGCATGTCCTAATCCCACGAAGTACCGCTCATGCCACACCTACGGTTGACCCATTACCAACATTGGAACCCGAGATTCCAAAGGCTATGCCTACTATGCCTCAACGTACACCACATTTGCTCTATCCATCGAGACTTAGGAAGGAGAAACGTCAAGAGCGCGACGATTATCAATTTGAGCTTTTTATGAAAATGTTTCGTGATTTGCACTTTAATGTGAGTTTCGCCGATGCTTTGGTCATGATGCCTCGATTTGCCGCTAACTTTAAGAGTATGTTGAACAACAAGGAGAAATTGCACCAATTGTCTTGTTGTTCGTCGGTTTATCTTAATCGCATACCTCAAAAAGTCGGTGATCCCGGTAAATTTTTGATCCCTTGTGCAATCCAAGATATGGAGGAATGCTTCGCCTTGGCCGATCTTGGTGCTAGCATTAACTTGATGTCACTTGCAATCTTCAAGTCGCTCAATCTTCCTAATCTTACTCCTTCACTAATGTCTATCGAGTTGGCCGACCATTCCACGATTCCCGCATGTGGTTTGGCGGAAGACGTTTTTGTGAAATTGGGGAAGTTCTAATATCCCGTAGACTTTATCGTTGTTGATATCCCCACGGATCCTTAAGTTCCTCTCATTTTAGGTCGTTTGTTTTTAGATACGTCCATGGCTTTGATCGATGTTCATGCTAGAAAGATCACCTTACGTTTCAACGACGAGGAACTTGTTATAAACGCAACTCAAAACACTCAAATTTCTCATGTTTATTCCGTTGCAACCATAAACCTCGTTGATATGATCGACGTGGTTTGCGAGGAATTTTCACAAGAAGTTCTAGGTTTTGGTGATGAAGAAACTAGTGGCAATCCCACTATGTTAGATCCAATTCTTGATAATTCGACACCAACCTTCACTCCATTTGAAGGTGGTGGTTTTACGTTGGAAGAATTCGATGTTCCACGTACTTGTAACGAGGACCTAGACAACGATGAGGACTTCTCGATTATCAAGGGTTTTCTTAACGATTTCCCATTTCCTCCACCCGAGGAGGTTATGAGTATCGAGCCCAAATCTTCACTTGAGGAACCACCTATCCTCGAGTTGAAAGATTTACCTCCTCACCTCTAATATGTCTATTTGGAGGAGGGGGACAAGTTGCCGGTTATTATTGCGAAGGAACTTTCGAATGATGAAAAAACCGCACTTGTCGATGTTCTAAAGGATCACAGAGGGGCAATTGCGTGGAAGTTATCCGACATTAAGGGAATCGATCCTAAGTTTTGTACCCACAAAATCTTAATGGAGGAGGATTACAAGCCCGCAATCCAAAGTCAAAGGAGGGTGAACCCAAAAATTCACGACGTCATCAAAAAGGAGGTCCTTAAACTCCTTGACGCGGGAATGATTAACCCTATTTCCGATAGCCCTTGGGTGAGTCCTATTCATTGTGTCCCTAAAAAGGGAGGGATGACCGTTGTGCCAAACGATGCCAACGAGTTGATTCCCACTAGACTCGTGACCGGATGAAGAGTGTGCATTGACTATCGTAAGTTGAATGAAGCCACTCGAAAAGACCATTTTCCCTTGCCCTTCATGGACCAAATGTTGGAGCGTCTTGCGGGAAACGATTTCTATTGCTTTTTAGATGGTTTTTCCGGTTACTTCCAAATTCCCATCGATCCTCGTGATCAAGAAAAAACTACGTTTACGTGTTCATATGGAACGTTTGCCTATCGTAGAATGCCATTCGGACTTTGCAATGCGCCGGGAACCTTTCAAAGGTGCATGATGGCTATTTTTCATGACATGATCGAGAAAACGATGGAAGTCTTCATGGATGACTTTTCCGTGTTTGGTAATTCGTTCACTTCGTGTTTGTCGAACCTTGAGAGAATGTTGAAACGTTGTGAGGAAACCAACCTTGTGCTCAATTGGGAAAAGTGTCATTTTATGGTTAAGAGTGGAATCGTCTTAGGGCATAAGGTCTCGCAAGCAGGGATTGAGGTAGAACAAGCTAAGGTAGACGTCATCGCCAAATTACCTCATCCCAAAACCGTTAAGGGAGTTAGGAGTTTCCTAGGCCACGCGAGCTTTTATCGTTGATTCATCAAGGATTTTTCGAAGATTTCTCGACCCATTACACATCTTCTTGAAAAAGAGGCACGTTTTGTCTTTGATGAATATTGTGTACGAGCCTTTGAAATCCTTAAGAGGAAACTTACCGAAGCTCCCATTGTTGTTGCTCCCAATTGGAACCTCCCCTTTGAGCTCATGTGTGATGCTAGTGACTACGCTATTGGGGCCGTTTTGGGGCAACGTCATGATAAGCATTTCTTGCCTATTCACTATGCTAGCAAGACAATGACCGAGGCTCAACTTAAATACACCACAACGGAGAAGGAGTTCCTTGTCGTGGTGTATGCATTTGAGAAATTCCGACCTTATCTCGTCTTGACGAAATGCATAGTGTATACGGATCATTCGGCTATCAAGTATCTCATGGCAAAGCAACATGCTAAGCCTAGATTACTTCGTTGGATTCTCCTCCTTCAAGAATTTGATCACAAAATCGTTGACAAAAAAGGAGCCGAGAATCTAGCGGCCGATCATCTTTCTCGTTTGGAAGATCCTCACCAAAGTGTTTACGAGCCCAAGGAAATCACTGAAACATTTCCGCTCGAGACACTTGGTGTAGTGAATTCTAAGCTTGATTCTTCGACCCCATGGTTTGCGGATTTTGCAAATTACTATGTGGGTAACTTCATCATCAAGGGCATGAAGACTCAAGAAAAACGAAAATTCTTTCGTGACGTCAAGTTCTACTTTTGGAACGACCCTTACTTGTTTCGAACCTGTGCGGATCAAATCATCCGACGTTGTGTATTTAGCACCGAAGCTTCTAACATCCTTAGAGCTTGCCATGAGGGACCCACGGGTAGTCACCACGGTGCTAATCTCACGGCTAAGAAGGTGTTTGATGCCGGCTTATTTTGGCCTACTATTTACCGAGATGCAAAAGATCTTGTGAAGTCGTGTGATTCATGCCAACGACAAGGAAAAGCCTCACAAAAAGATGAAATGCCACAAAATATCATCCCCGTGTGTGAGATCTTTGACGTTTGGGGTATAGACTTTATGGGGCCGTTCCCATCATCTCGTGGTAATAAGTACATTCTCGTTGCGGTTGACTACCTATCTAAGTGGGTGGAAGCTAAGGCTTTGCCCACCAATGATACTCGTGTGGTAGTCAAGTTCTTGAAAAGCTTGTTTTCTCGGTTTGGAACCCCTCGTGCGATCATAAGCGATCGTGGAACCCATTTTTGTAACGACCAATTCGAAAGGGTCCTAAGGAAATATGGGGTTACACATCGGCTTTCTACGGCTTATCACCCACAAACGAGTGGGCAAGTCGAGGTTTCAAACCGAGCTTTGAAGAGGATCTTGGAGAGGTCTGTTGGGGAAAACCGACAATTATGGTCGGATAAGTTGGACGATGCTTTATGGGCCTTTAGGACCTATCATAAGACGCCCATTGGGTGCACTCCCTATAAGCTTGTGTATGGAAAAAATTGTCATTTTCCTATCGAGTTAGAACACAAGGCTTATTGGGCCCTAAAGCATTGTAATGATGATATGGAGACCGCGGGAAAACACCGGAAAATGCAATTGAATGAATTTGATGAATTGAGGGATATTGCTTATGAAAATTCATTGATTTACAAAGAAAAAACTAAAAAGTTGCATGATTCTAAAATTAAAAACCGGGATTTTAACATTGGGGATCAAGTTTTGCTTTTTAATTCTCGCTTAAAAATCTTTTCCGGTAAGTTGAAATCCCGTTGGTCCGGTCCATTCACCGTGACTCAAGTGTTTCCTTAAGGGACCATCGAGCTAGCTCAAGATGATGGTCCTAACTTCAAGGTGAATGGACATAGGTTGAAGCACTACTTTGGCGGGGAAGTTCCATCCTTGAACTACCTCGACCAAGTCACCTTCCACAATGATAATTAGTATTGAGGGGATCGAGTCGAGCTCATGACTCGGTAATCAAAAACGAGGTGCCTCGTGGAGGAGTCCCATGCTTATCCTATGTACATATTATCGCTTTCTAATGTAGTTAACGTGTGGGGATTTGTGCCCTTCCAACCTTTGTTCCGTGGTTGTTTGTGAATTGTGGACTTTAGATGATCATGATCTTCACGATTGGAGCCACTCGTGTTCGTTTTATGGGAGCACTCGATCGTTTTCTTTGAAGACTTTCTCAATATCCGTGATATATCCTTTTGATGTTCTAACCTTAGGTTTATAGCACACTTCATAAACGGCTATTAATTTATTGGTTACACCCTTTCCAAGATAGATTATCCATTCGACTACGTCTCTAGTATGGGGGTGTTTGCACCCCTAGACTCGAAACATTGAGGACAATGTTTAACTTTAGTATGGGGGGGGGGTGAATAGATACTTGCCTTGCCAAACCTTCACGCTTTCCAAAGTTTATCTTTTTGTTTATCGTTTTTGTTGCAAAATAAGGCTAATAATGGCCAAATTTTAAAATTTTTCTCATGTTTTATAAGTGTTTGAAGACACGAATGTAGGTTTTCCGATGGCGAGAATAAGAGTAGTTTTTGACTCGACCGTGCGTGTTGAGCACTTAGCTTCGATTCCTTAACTACACATTAGGCTAAGTCTCTTAAATGAGGACGAGAAATGATAGGGTTAATTATAAGTTACTATGCTAAACGTAGAGTACTCGTATTCTTTCAAAAACTCATGTGTTCTCGTTGTTTGCTTATTCTCCCTTCGCATGTAAATATTTTTTGCTCAATAAATATTGACTTAGCGGTTTAGTTGGGATTGTTGGGTTTCTAGTCTTTTCTAGTAGCTTCCGTGTAATTAAATTGGGAAGACATTAAGGTATCTCCAGCGTCACGGTTTTGAAGTATTGGCACCATCGCATAAGTCAAACAATGGATCCTCGTGAAACATTCAAGACAATATAAAATATAAGAGATACAACTTAGGAATAATGGGAGGATAAGTACGTGATTAGGGCATATGAGTAGTGTTAGCATTATTAACTTATAATGACAATGATCTCGTTGTACGCTTGGCATGGAATTGGGGTGAAAATCGAGGACGATGAAATTATTTCTCACGAAGCATTCACGTGTTCTTATTCTATGAACCTAAACGTCCCATTTTGCGATGAAAATCATACATTATGTCTAAAACGCAAGTAGTAGTAGAAATAGTAGTAGTATAGCTAGTTTATCATTCAATAAAGTGAATAAAAATGAATTTTGAAGGTGCTACGATACTTTATTCTAGCATTGCGTGAGGGCACGACAATGGTTTAGTATGGGGGAGTGATGAGACTGCTTTTATACATAGTCTCATCGTCCAAATAGGGCTTAAAATGCATTCAGTATCATCAAAATACCCATATATATGCTTGTGTTTGTTGCTTGTGTATTTTAGGTACGGATATTGAGAAAATGACAAAAGATCACAAGAATCATAAAAAAACGAACACGAGAAACGAAGCCGCACAATGAACCAAGCCCTAATGAAGACTTTTCCCAAGAATACCTTGAAGATTTGAAGAATTATGAAGAAGGGTCCTCCAATATAGAAGAATTGACACTTTATACCCTTGTATCTTCATAATTACAAGTTTGGTCCCTAAAGTTTGTCAAAATTACAAAAGGGGCCCTCCACTTTGAAGAATTGGCAAGTTTAGCCCTTCAACAAAGCTAAATTGTCAACCATTATCCTCCACAAAGTCAAATACATCATGAAGTCCTTCAAAGTATAAGAAATTACAAGTTTGGTCATTTGAAAATCCCAAAATTACAAAAAGGACCGTTAACTTTCAACATTTGGCAAAAATGGTCCCTCAATCATCAAGACTTGGCAAATTCAGTCCTCCAAAACATCAATTATACAAGTCAATACCATAAAACATCAAGAAATTGCCAAAACAGTCCCTCAAAAATCACAAAATGGCAAGAATTACCCCTGAATTCACTTTGTAAAAGTTTTTGGGGCAAAAGTTTAAAGTTGCACAAGTTGACAAAGAAGAGTTTGGGCGTTGATAGAGTCTGGAATGCAAATGACAAGTTGTGCAAAGTTGGAGGTTTAATGCTGGCCAGACAACATAGTAACCTTAACCACTCATGGGCTGCCACCTCACCCCACTCACCACTCCCACCAATCACCACTCACCCTTTGTCCACATCAGATCCCACTCACCTATTTTGTTATTAACTAACTTTTCAAACCGGTTAATTAATAATAAAATTAGGGGCTAAACACATTTTTAACCCACAACAAAGATCAAACAACCTGCTCTTCATGTTCTTGATAAAATTAGGCATTCCTTAGTTACTTGTAATTAAGCCCTAATTATTTCCAGATTTATGATTAAGGATACCATAATCATTTCCCAAACCTTAAACAAGACACCCCACCAACCCACATGATGCATGGGGCCTCCCCTGCTACGTCAAAAGGGAAGAAGACAAAGAATTTGCCAGCCATCCAACGGGCTCAATTCTAGCTTACATCTTAAGCTTGTTACACACCTTTGGATCATCTTTACACTTGCCAACTCTTACAAAACTCCAAAACCAGTCACATGATTCTCCAAACAGGACAAGAGACTCCAAGGGCATTTTTGGGCTTCAACAACATTAGGGTTTACGTTTTTTTAAACTGCTTACTAGTTCATGTATGTCTATATAAAGGCCCTAGGTCACTACATTTGTTTTGGCTCTTGAATTTTCCTAAGTTCACTTTTCTGTAAATCCTTTTCAAGTTTAATGAAATGTGTTTGAAATGTTGAAGAAAGCTCAAGTGCCATTGATATAATCTGCTTATTATTGTTCTTTGTTCATTATTCTTGAATCTAAAACCTGTTTTCAAAAGAGGAGTGTGTAAAAGTTTGCACATTTTCTTCATTTTCTTGATATTTTGCTAAGATCTTGGTCTATCTTGGAATTCTTGGGCTATAGGGCTGATCATAGCATCCTGATATTGTGTTATCAAGGTGTGGTGAAGCTTATAACTTGGGGATAATCAAGTGTGGAGGACAAGAGTTGCATCAATCAAGGATTTTCCAAGTTTCTGATTTTATACTTGTGCTTCTAACCTTGTTGATTCTTAGCAGGCTTTGTTGTGGAAGCTTGTGCTTGTTCTTGCTAGCACATAAGCTCAAAATCCGTGGGTGTGGATGTACATCCATGAGGTACACACCCTTAATCCCAAAATCTGAAAATATTTTGGATATTTGTGATATTTGAGTGTTGCCTATGTTCTTGTGTATTTTGTGGCTTATTCTTGCTTGAATCTGTTGTTCTTAGTTGCTATTGTGTTTATCTGAGCTTGGGTGGTCTTGAATCTCACTTTCCCTTTGAAAAATTTGGATTTGAAAAGATAAGGGGTGTTTGGGTCTACCTGTTTGTGATTGAATCTTGGTATTGTGTTGTTAGAAGTTAGTATTTGTGCTTGGTATCTGTTATACACTTGTTTGAGAGTGTTTTGCTGCAAGTTTTTGGAACCAAACCTTAAAATCAAACAATCTGCTATATCTTTGTGAGTTTGACTGATTGTAACCTGATTGTGAGATTTGAGGTGTTGAATCTGGCTTGTGTGTCAAATATATCAGCAAAGTGAAAAATTGCATGTTCTTGTGTTCATCAGTAACTTAAGGTGCTTGAATCTTGCTTAATTCTTTGAATCATTGCATGAAACCTGTTTAGACTTGCTTATTTGAGTTTAATATAGCTTGTGTATGCATTTGGTTGAATTTGGCTGGCTGAATTGTGCTAAAATTGCTTATTGAACCTGTTCTGCTTATTTGTTCATGTCTGTATCATATCTGGTGCTTTATTGATTAATCTGTGGAAATTGGGTAATTGTGTTTGTGAATTTTTTATTGTTATTGACTCCTTATGATCCAAAGATCATTTGGGTGCCTTTGTGTAATCTGAATCCCAAAAAAGTTCAGTAAAGACAAAAAAGTCTATAAGTCAAGCAGTGGGAAAAGTTCCCACTGCTCAAGACCCAAAACTAGCCCCTGCTAGTGTAAACTTGTACTCAGCTTATCAATAAGCTATTTTAGCTTATCCAGACTTGCAACAACTTATTTTTGGTGATAGATCTTCATTATTTGAACCATTTGAGTAGACTCGAGCTTATTGGACTTTGACTTTGACTTTTTACTAGAAAACCAACTTATTTGACTTTTACATAAGTGCTTATTTGCTTTTTCCAGCTTATTGAGTCAGCTTATTTTAAAACTCTTTGTTGATTTTGCTTAATTAATTCATTTAAAAGCTATAGAAACTTGAATCAGCACTTGGGGTGGCCTAGAACTCAAAAACGACTATTTTGTCGTTTTCTGTAGATTGCTTATTGCATTTTCAGGCTTATTCCTTGGGCTTATTTAAAATTTCTTCTTGTAGAAGTCTTATTTAGGACAAAAGAAGCTTGTGTGTTTAATTTCAGCTTATGGCATTGGCTTATAGCTTAATGGGCCAAAAAGCCCATTAAGAATAAGCTGTTTGGTATAAGCTAGCTTATTTCACACTTTCAGCTTTTGGACCTTTGGAAAAAGTTGTTTAAAATCAAATTTTGAGTCAACCAGTACTTTTTGGGCTTATTTTGAACACTTTTCTATATTGGGCCCAAATTTGGCCCAATAGTGGACTGTTTTGGCTTTAGCCCATTTTCTAGGCCCATTAAGGGTATTTAGATAATTTCACTTTCATTTCTGAGTTACTTAGGTTAAAATAAGCTAGTTTGCAACTTTTTAGAATTTTTTATGATTTTTGGATTTTTAATAATATTTTAATATTATTTTATTGTTAAAAATTAAAAGTCTGATTTTCTAAGTTTTTATATTTTTCCTAGGTTCTAAACACTTAATTAGGAATTCTGCAACTTTCCAAATATTTTTAGAGTCTTTTAATTATTTTCTAGAATTAATTTAAGTTTTAATTGATTTTAGTAGTTTTTAATTGTTTAAAAATAGTTTTTAGTGATTTTAAAATTTTGAAAAATACTTTTTAGCTTAATTAGGGTATTTTGAGGTTTACAAACTTTAAGATCTTGTTTGGGACTTTTTAATAATTAATTTTGATTTTTAGGGCTTTAATTAGCATTAAAAAGTCACTATCTAATTAATTAAAAGGTTTTGGCAAGTTTGGATTTTATGTAAACTCTTAGAATATTATTTTGGATTTTTAGTAATTTTTAGGAATTTTTAGGTTAAAATTTTAATTTTAGTGCTTTTTACAGTTTTACGTGTACACCTTTTTCATCTTAGCTTAATCCGTCTTCGTAGCCGTCATTCTCTTCTAATCTCATTTCTATTTTTCTTTCTCAAAAATATAATCACAAAGATAATCAATTCATTACACACACTAAACCTCCTTGAGAACGATCCCCACTTTGGGTCATTTGTACACGGTTTTCCTAAATCGTCGTGCTCAATACTTGCCACTTTTGCTCTCTTTTCCTAAAGAGTAGTAAAATCACGACATCATTAATCTTTAATATAATCAAGTTTATTTCATAATTCTCATTCTACCTTTCTTAATAATCTATTGTTTTTGCTTAATTAATCATGTAGTTGGTTTAATTTTGTTGATGATGTGATTGTTTTGCTTATTTGATTGTGCTTATTGAGTTGGTGTGTTTAGAGTTTTTACATTAAGGTGTTTATTTGCTTAATTTTAATGTTTAATAGTTTTTAAAATTAGTTGATTTTGGTAGATTAATATTTTATAAAAAAGTTGAATTTTAATTTTTGCTAATTTAGTGTTTTTAAGAGTTTTTAAATTTTGTCTTATAAGCTTTTTCTTAAAGTTGATTTGGTAAAATTTTTGGTAAAGTGCTTATTGCGTTTTGCCTAATTTGATTAAGTTTGGATCTTAAAAACCCCTTTTTCCCGAATTACTTCTAACTAACTTTCCCTAATTAGGTTCATTAGAGTTTATTCCGAGTTAACTTCATAACAGTGTATTCCGAATTACATAGAGAAAGGTTATTCCGAATTACTTCGAGTTTCTTCTTTCGGAGTTGCGTGTATTCTCATATTCCGAGTTAAGTCAGAAAGCTGTGGATTCCGAATTAGATAGTGTTCCTGGATTCCAAGTTAGGTCAAAGCATTATTCCGAACTACATAAATATCCTTCATTCCGAATTAGATCAGTAATTATGATTCTGAATTAAGTTGAGGATTTGGGTCGCGAATTAGATGCAAGCTTGGTATTCGAGTTGCATGTACTTCATTTATTCCGAATTAGGTCTTGAGTGTGATATTCCGAACTACATCATGCATCAGATTCCGAGTTAGGTTCAGAATCATATTCCGAGTTACATCAAGAATTATATTCCGAGTAAAGTTGTGTTACTGGATTCCGAATTGCGTCAAAACAGCATATTCCGAGTTAGGTCAAGTAGTAACATTCCAAATTAGATCAAATTTTGGGCATTTCGATTTATGTTCAGTTTGCATTTTTTAAAGTAATTTCTAAACATAATTTTTCCCGCCATTTTCACTTAGTTTATTTTTCAAATTGTTTTTATTAAAGTTTTCATTTTTACAAAGTTTAAATTTTCAAATTTACTTTTAAAGTTTTAACTTTTTGACATTTAATTTTAAATCTTAATTTTTAGTATAACTTTTTAAGTTTTAATTTTTAATCATCGACATTTTCATTTTCATTTTCGTTTTAATAGATAATTTACCTTTAGCTATTTTCACTAAGTTCTACTGTGCAGCAATTCATTCTGCAAAAGCAATCGAGGTTAGAAGTTCTCTGTTATTTTTAATAGCTTTTAATATTAATGTTATTTGTAGACATAGACAACCAAGCTCCCCCTTTTTGGTGACCTATACCAACAATTCCACCATTAACCGTGATCAATTAGATTAGATACCGAGAACGATATCGAGTACATAAATGCTAAGCAAAAACCATTTATCAAATGGCGCCGCTGCCGGCTCTTTTCGTAAAGATAAACGGTTTTTAGTGAGAAAAAATAGATTTTGGGATCCGTTCTTTTGGGAACGTTATTTTCAAGCACAAAAATTTTCAAAAATCCTAAAACAATAAAAAAGATAAAAACCCAAAAATATTTTATTTCATTTTAGTGTATGCGTACTCGATCTACGTTTTATTTTGAGCCCGAGACTCTTAGAGACATGGATATGGCCGGTGTGCATAACAATATAACAACCCACCCCACCCCAATTTGAATAACAACAACAACAATGTTCCACCACCCGACCTTCGAACGATGGAGGAGCTTTGTCAACCAATCATGAACGGACGCGGAGGACCGATTGCGCCGATGCAAATCACGGCTCCTGAATTCTCGTTGAAGCATCACATGATCCATCAAGTTCAAAATGCTTGTCCTTTTCGCGGATTACCGGATGATGATGCCAACAAACATCTTCACAAATTCATAACCGTCACCCAAAGCATGAAACTTCCCAGTGTTACTATAGATTCCTTCGCCGACATCTCTTCCCATACACTTTATCCCACCATGCCGAGAAATGGTTTGACCGTCTCCCTAAAAATTCTATTCATACATGGGATGAGATGACTCAACATTTTTTGTCGCACTTCTTTCTACCCTCCATGGTCAGTAGTCTTTGGAACCAAATTAGTGGATTCACTCAAGAAAATGATGAATCACTTTTTGATGCTTGGGAACGCTACAATGTTTTGATCGACCGTTGTCCAAATCATAACATGCTCCCCGTCACTCTCATTGATACTTTCTACAACGGTCTCACTTTTCGTGATCGTGATACGATTAATGCCGCCCCCGGTGGTACTTGTATGAAAAGGAGACCGGAGGAGTGTAGAGAGTTAATTGAAAACATGACTACTCACCACAAGAATTGGGATTCATCCACATCCTTAAGATCAAACCCGAGAGTTAATGTTTCTTCTACTTCTTCCAACCCCGATATGACCGAAATGACCCGCGCAATGGTTGAAATGAGCAAAAATATGCAACTTTTGGTTACTCACCAAAATCAACAAGCTAAAGCTGTTGCTATTTCTTGTGAAACGTACGGTGGTCCTCATTCTTACAATGATTGCCCCTCTACCCAAAGCAATCTTTGTGAAAACATTAACGCGGCATATGGTAACTATTCCACGGGAGGCTATCAGGCTCGCCCTCAAGGAGACTGTAACTTGCTAAGTTATCGTTCCAACAACTTTCTATCTCCACCCGATTTTCCTCCTCAAAACCAAAACCAAAACAATTTCAACCGCAATAATCAAACCCAACCTCAAGCTGCTAATCAATATCAATCACAACGAAACCCATATCCACCTCAAGGAAATAATCAAGCTTACCAAGCCCCGCCTCTCAATCAACCCACGGCATTGAACCAAGACCTCGAAACTTACATGAGAACCAATGGAGAGATGGTGACAAATCTTCAAAGCCAATTCATTAATTTGAAGGGTGACATAACGAAACAATGGAACGATAGTCGAGCCGAGCTAACGAACGACATGCGACCTTCGTTGAGCAATCAAACGAACGACTTAAGAGATATGATGGCTTTGTTTTTCCAAAGTAATCAACCCTCTACTTCGGGTTCTCTTCCGAGTAACACCGTTGCTAACCCAAGAGGGGAGATGAAAGCAATCACCACTCGAAGTGGAAAAGGTTATAAGAAACCCGAGATTCCTACATCTACTCCCGTGATTGTGACTAAGGAAAAAGAGCCACTTTCCCCAACTCCTTTACCTACCAACCCTACCCCTCCACCACCTAAGGATGTGAGTGAGAATTCCATTCCAAAGGTTAAGGAAAGAGAAGTTGAAGAACAAGGATGATATTCAGGTTTCTAACTTTCTTAAAATGTTTACACAACTGAATTTCAACATATCCTTTGCCGAGGCTCTCGCTCACATGCCGAAGTATGCTAAAATGTTTAAAGATCTTCTCAGTGATAAGGAGAAATTCCTTGATATCGCTCAGACCGAACTTAATGAGAATTTCTCCACAGTACTCTTAAGGAAATTACCAACCAAACTTGGTGATCCAGGTCGTTTTCTCATTTCTTGCAACTTCCCCGGGGTAGAGAATTGTATGGCCCTAGTCGATCTAGGTGCTAGTATAAACTTAATGCCATTAATGTTTGGAAACAATTATCTCTACCCGAGCTAGTCCCCACACGAATGACATTGGAATCAGCTAACCATACGGTTGCTTATCCGGTGGCGATAGCCGAAGATGTCTTCGTCGGTGTCGACAAATTCACCTTTTCGGCGGATTTTGTTGTCGTTGACTACGAGATGGATCCCGTGTTCCATTAATCGTTGGACGTCCATTCTTGAGGACCGGTCGCACTCTCATTGATGTAGCCGCGGGTGAATTAATCATGAGAGTTGGTGATGATAAAATCGTCTTCAACATGGGTAAACTTTCTAGGCAACCTTATGAAAACGAGAGCGTTAATTTCATTGACGTTCTTGATGAGGCTTGTGAAGAGCATTTCAAAGACGCTTGTAAAAGTGGCTCTTCTTCTCTACCCATTGTTGAGACCGTTGCCTCTATTTCTCCATCACTAACTCTATTTGGAGAAAGTGATTTCCTTTTGAAAGAATTTGAAGCAACTTTGGGAGATGTGGACTTACAATATGACGATTCTCCCTTCGATTGGGATGAAGACATTCGTACCATTGAGAAACTTCTCAATGAGGACCATATTTCTCCACCGTCTCCTAAGGAAATCTCTATCGATGATCCGAATTTGACTACGCCTTCTATCGAAAATCCACCGGATTTCGAACTTAAGGATTTACCGTCTCATCTCGAATATGTTTTCCTTGAAGACAATAAGAAGCTACCCGTCATCATCGCAAAGGACTTGAAAGAGGAATAAAAATCTCGACTTATCGACGTGCTGAAGAATCACAAGAAAGCAATTGCTTGGAAAATTTCCGCTATCCGCGGAATTGATCCGAACTTTTGTACTCATAAAATTCTCATGTAAGATGACTTTAAACCCACAATCCAAAGCCAAAGAAGGGTCAATCCTAGAATTCATGACATCATCAAGAAAGAATTTATCAAACTTCTAGATGCCGAAATGATTTACTCTATTTCGGATTCGCCATGGGTTAGTCCCGTCCATTGTGTGCCTAAGAAATGCGGAATAATCGTTGTTCCCAATGAAAACAACAAGCTGATTCCTACTCGACTTGTCACGGGTTGGCGAGTTTGCATAGACTATCTCAAGCTCAATGATGCCACTCGCAAGGATCATTTCCCTCTTCCTTTCATGGATCAAAGGCTCGAGTGTTTAGCGGGTAATGACTATTATTGCTTGTTAGACGGTTTCTCCGGGTATTTTCAAATTCCCATCGATCCTAAAGACCAAGAGAAAACCACATTCACTTGTCCTTATAAAAAATTTTCTTACAAAAGAATGCCTTTCGACTTATGCAATGCTCCTGGGACTTTCCAAAGGTGTATGATGGCTATCTTCCATGACATGGTTGAAGAAACTATGGAAGTCTTCATGGATGATTTCTGGGTCAATGGTGATTCTTTCTCTACTTGCCTTGCCAATTTAGAACGTATGCTCAAATGGTATGAAGACACTCGTCTTGTTCTCAATTGGGAAAAATGCCATTTCATGGTAAAAGAAGACATTGTTCTTGGTCATAAAATCTCCAAAGCCGGTCTTGAAGTACACCATGCTAAAGTTGAAGTGATTCCTAAATTAGCTCCACCTTCAACCGTGAAGGGTGTGAAATGTTTTCTTGGTCATGCGGGCTTCTATCGTCGATTCATTCAAGATTTTTATAAAATCGCTCGCCCGATGACCCACCTCTTGGAAAAATATACTCCTTTTATCTTTTCTAAAGAGTGTCACGAATCTTCTCGAATCTTTAAATCTTCTTAAGGATAAATTAACTAAGGCACCGGTCTTGGTTACCCCTAATTGGGAGTTACCTTTTGATTTGATGTGTGATGCTAGCGACTTTGCTATTGGAGCGGTTTTGGGACAAAGAGTGAACAAACACTTCCAACCAATCCATTATGCTAGCAAGACAATGACGGGAGCTTAATTGCATTATACCACTACCGAAAAAGAGCTTTTAGCTGTAGTGTATGCTTTTGAAAAATTTCGCCCCTATCTTGTTCTTTCCTCCACCATTGTGTATACCGATCATTCCGCGTTGAGGTACTTGTTAACTAAACAAGATTCCAAGCCAAGACTTCTTCGTTGGGTTACTCCTTCAAGAATTTAAAATTGAAATCGTGATAAAAAGGGAGCGGAAAACCTAGCCGCAGATCATCTTAGTAGACTCGAGGATCCTTATCAAGGGGATCTCCTAAATAGAGAGATTAATGAATGTTTTCCCCTTGAGGCCTTGATGTCTATTAACTCCAATCTTGATGACACCCCATGGTTTGCGGACATTGCAAACTATTTGGCGGGTGAAATTCTCATGGAAGGGCTAACGTCTCAGCAAAAGAAAAAGTTCTTTAAGGACATTAAGCACTATTTTTGGGACGACCCTTACCTTTTCAAACAATGTGCGGATCTTGTCATTCGTCGGTGTGTTGATGGGCCGGCAGCTTTACTAATCCTAGAAGCTTGCCACAAAGGACCCACCGGTGGTCACTTTGGTCCTAACTATACGGTGAAGAAAGTTTTCGACTCTGGATTCTATTGGCCCTCCATTTATCATGACGCTCATGAAATGGTTAAACATTGTGATGCTTGCCAACGCCAAGGCAAGATCACACATAAAGATGAGATGCCTCAAAATTTCATACAAGAATGTGAAATCTTTGACGTATGGGGTATCGATTTCCATCATCCAAAGGGAGCAAGTACATCCTCGTAGCCATTGACTACGTATCTAAATTGGTTGAAGCAAAGGCTTTCCCTACGAACGATGCGAGGGTGGTTGTGAACTTTTGAAGCAGTTATTTGCTCGATTCGGTGTTCCTCGTGCTATCATCAGTGACCGCGGGACTCATTTTTGCAATGATCAATTTGCTAGAGTCATGGCTAAGTATGGTGTCAATCATCGTCTTTCCACCGCTTATCATCCCCAAACAAATGGTCAAGCCGAGATATCTAACGGTGGATTGAAGAGAATATTAGAGCGTACTGTGGGAGAGCATCGTGCCTCGTGAGCTGATAAGTTAGATGAAGCTTTGCGGGCTTTCCGTACCGCATATAAGACACCAATTGGTTGCACTCCATATTGTCTTGTGTAGGGGAAGGCATGCCACCTCCCTATTGAATTGGAGCATAAGGCGTACTGGGCCTTGAAGTGGGCCAATTTTGATATCAACAAAGCCGGTGATCTTCGAAAGATTCAACTCAACGAGCTAAATGAACTAAGGAATGAAGCTTATGAGAATTCATTGATCTACAAGGAGAAAACCAAGCTCATTCATGATACTAGGATTAAGAACCGACATTTTCACGTAGGTGATCAAGTTTTACTTTTTAACTCTCGGTTGAAGATCTTTTCGGGCAAGCTTAAGAGCCGTTGGTCTGGTCCATTCACTGTCGCCAAAGTCTTCCCCTATGGCACCATTGAACTTTCTCAACCTCATGGGCCTAATTTTAAAGTGAATGGCCAGTGTTTGAAGCTGTACTTTGGTGAGGACATCTCTCATGAGATGATTCCATCACTCACCATGTTTCCCTTAAATTAGTTCTGGGTCGAGTCAGGCTCGTGAATCGGTTAACAAAAACAAGCGCTCCTCGGGAGGCAACCCGTTGATCTATCCTTTAACCATTTTCATAATAAGTGTATGGGGAGCTGCATAGGGTTTGTTGTCTTGTTTCTTATTATGTGCAGGGATTAAAGCTTCAAAGAGCACTTTTGATGACATTTGACGACCCGTGATCCCGTGTACCCGTCTTCCCGGTTCTATCCTAAACTGTCGTGATTCAATATTTCATATCTTATATGTTCACATTGAAATCACTATAGCCGTCTCTTCCTTAGCGAGATTTAAACAACGTGCACAATGTCCTAAGTGTAGGGGAGTTTACTCCCACATGCTTAAACATTGAGGACAATGTTTATATCAAGTGTAGGGGAACTTCTATCGAAATAAGTGGGTTTTTCCATGAATTTGTCCTCATTTTAACCGAAAAATCTAATTTTTCGACATTTTTCAAAAATTTTAATCTATTTTTGCCTAGTTGTATAGTAGTATTTCCTTTGTTGTCGTTATTTACTTTCTTTGCTAGAATAAATTTTGAATAAAGTGGTTTTAATTTTTCAACGTCATGAATCTTTTGACGCAACCCGGGTTTACTTAAATAAGTTTACTCTAGCTAGTATCCTTAACATGTTTAAGTCAAGTTTTGCTAGGATTTTATATAGGGAACTTTAAAACGCGAAAGTATTAACTCTTACGGGTTAAGAACAAGAACTTTTCGCAAGTTTGTATAATTGATTCTAGGAATTCGTTTATCAAGGGAACTTTAAAATGCGAATTCTAAACTTGAAAGAGTCTAAGAAGTTGCAAGATCCTATAGATTACTTGAAAACCCAAAACTTCTATTCAACTAGCTAAGCATCCACGAGTCTCATTCCTTGAGATTTTAAATTGTGGAGAACGAGAGATGATAGAGTCAATTATAAGTTTGGTATTCTTTCATGAATTTATGTGAGTTGATTATAAGCTTTTTCTCCCATCGCTTGTTGATAAATATATTTGTAGTAGATAAGGTTGTACGATTTGAGAAGTTACTTAGCTTCTAGCCCAAGATCGTTTAAAATTTGCTCGGTATTAATTAGAGTTCATAGCCAAGGCATAACTTATTTAAGCGGGGTGCAAAGATTGGCGAGTCCGAAAAGGCCCTAACAAGGCATGAGGGCTACATTTTGTTGCTAAAGATCCCAAGTGATGTGAAGAATCATTTATCAAAAATCAATATGAAGGATCGAGACACATGACGAAAAGCAAATACTCCCCAAAAGATCATGGAGAAGTCTATCCTAAAAGACCCTAGCAAGGTATGAGGATAAATAGATCCAAGTCCTAAAAGGAGACGGATCGTTGTATATCAAAGTCCAAAATAAATATTGGAGAAAAATGAAGAAGTCGTGGTCCAAATATGAAGAATCTCTCAAAAAGTTAGAGTGAAGAAATTCCTATTATGAAGAGAAGACCATAATTTCAAGAACGTCTCTCAAGATTCGAAGTATGAAGTCACTGCCAAATATCGGTCCGAGAAAGGTCTCAAGTCGTGAAGCAAGTTATGCCAAGATATGAACTTTAAGAGGTCCCGAGAAACAGTTTTAAAAGATTTTGTCCTTTAGCTAACTATTGATTAAATCATCCCACTTTATTTTCGGGCTAAATAAACTATCGAAATAAGTCAAACAATGCATCCTCGTGATCATTTAAGAGAATCATAAAATATAAGAGATACACCTAGGAATAACGGAGTCTAAGTGAATAATTGGTCCACATGAGTTCGTGTTAGTTTGCTAACTTATAATAAAAATGATCTCGTTTATAAGCTTGGTGTGGGGAACGTGAAACTGGTGGGTGATAAACATTCATGACATGCCAAAGTCAAATGTAAGTCTTTGATTTCCTTACTTGTTTTGTATATATTTCTATCTTTTTAGTTTCCTTAATGTTTAGAATTTAATAAAGGCCAAGGTGGGTTAATTATGATGAGAAATGTAATCTATGCTTTGAAATTAATGCATTGCATGAGGGCATTGCAATGGTCAAGTGTAGGGGATTTAGTAAGTGTGAAAACACTTATCCTTTTACCACTTATTTCCAATAATAACATGAACAAAACGTGTATTTTATGTCATAAAAGTCGGAATTATGCGTGGTTTGTTTTTTTATTTTGTTTCAGGATAAAAATATGAAAAGGGAGACAACACGGGCTATCACGGGCTTTTATCGAAGAAAAAGACAAAAGACGAAGTCAAAAGATCAAAAGTGCAAGAAGAACGGAAGTCCAAGGCCTATTCTGAAGATTTATCGAAGAAAAAAGTCTAAAGACGGAAGTTTAACGATGTCAAAGAACCAAGTCTGTTAATAGAAGAAAAATAGAAGAAGAGTTCAATTTACATCGACAAATCCCGAGACGACGTCGAGAAAGACAAAGAATTTAAATTGAGTCGAGGCGAGAAGAAAGAAAGAAGAAAGCATCAACACCTAGCCTCCCCACCTCCTATATATACCCTCGTAATGTGTCATTAGGAGGGTGTTAGTTAATTAATTTTTCTAGTTTTATTTTTAAGTGTGTTTTATTTTTCTTCTCTCTAGTTTTTCAAGCTTATCAAACCTTCATTAATCTTGTAATCTTTGATATTTATCTTTAATATAATCAAGTTTATTTCTTAATTCTCATTCTACCTTTCTTAATAATCTATTGTTTTTGCTTAATTAATCATGTAGTTGGTTTAATTTTGTTGATGATGTGATTGTTTTGCTTATTTGATTGTGCTTATTGAGTTGGTGTATTTAGAGTTTTTAGATTAAGGTGTTTATTTGCTTAATTTTTATGTTTAATAGTTTTTAAAATTAGTTGATTTTGGTAGATTAATATTTTATAGAAAAGTTGAATTTTAATTTTTGCTAATTTATTTTTAAAAGTTTTTAAATTGTGTCTTATAAGCTTTTTCTTAAAGTTGATTTGGTAAAAGTTTTGGTAAAGTGCTTATTGTGTTTGCTTAATTTGATTAAGTTCGGATCTTAAAAACCCCTTTTTCCCGAATTACTTCTAACTAACTTTCCCGAATTAGGTTCATTAGAGTTTATTCCGAGTTAATTTCACAATAGTGTATTTCGAATTACATAGAGAAAGTTATTCTGAATTACTTCGAGTTTCTTCATTCCGAGTTGCGTGTATTTCTCATATTCCGAGTTAAGTCAGAAATCTGTGGATTCCGAATTAGATAGTGTTCTTGGATTCCGAGTTAGGTCAAAGCATTATCCCGAACTACATAATATCCTTCATTCTGAATTAGATCAGTAATTGTGATTCCGAATTAAGTTGAGGATTTAGGTCCCAAATTAGATGCAAGTTTGGTATTCCGAGTTACATGTACTTCATTTATTCCGAGTTAGGTCTTGAGTGTGATATTTCGAACTACATCATGCATCAGATACCGAGTTAGGTTCAAAATCATATTCTGAGTTACATCAAGAATTATATTCCGAGTTAAGTTGTGTTACTGGATTCCGAATTGGGTCAAAACAGCATATTCCGAGTTAGGTCAAGTAGTAACATTCCGAATTAGATCAGATTTTGGGCATTTCGATTTATGTTCAGTTTGCATTTTTCAAAGTAATTTCAAAACTTAATTTTTCCCGCCATTTTCACTTAGTTTATTTTTCAAATTGTTTTTATTAATGTTTTCATTTTTACAAAGTTTCAATTTTCATATTTACTTTTAAAGTTTTAACTTTCTGAAATTTAATTTTAAATCTTAATTTTTAGTATAACATTTTAAGTTTTAACTTTTAATCATCGACATTTTCATTTTAATAGATAATTACCTTTAGCTATTTTCACTAAGTTCTACTGTGCAGCAATTCATTCTGGAAAAGCAATCGAGGTGTGACAAATCTAACATTTTCAGGTAGTGAAATATTTTCTCGTATAATATTTTGAAACTTATTTTTGTGTTGGTTGACGAACTCACAATTTACGAATTTAAATTTGGGCTTACGTGCATAATTTGGCGTCTTTTACGACTAAACCGGAAACCTTAGGATTACGTATTTACGTTTTTGAACTCCGTTTTTGATGAGACAATTTTTATTGGATTCGTTTTGTGACGATGATTCATAATTTATAAAAACGTTTTTCGTAAAACGACCCGAGGGCACGCAAATCGAGAAAACTAGAATCGAGAAATACCCGTAAACTAGTAAGATGGGACAAAACACTTTGTCCCACCCCACTAGCAATATGGGACGGCTACACTTGACACCACAACACTAATGTGGCATCAAGTTAGCTAATACTTACACAAGTGTAAGCTTGTGCTTACACCTTAAGCAACTTTACCACAAAACTAGCAAGTTGTTTCATTCCTACCATTTCTTCCATGCAAACCACTCTAAAACTCTCTCAACTCCTCCCTTTGTGTCGTCCACTATAAGCTAACAAACACCATCATTGATATTTTCTAGCCATAAACCACATGTTTACTAGTCCTATTAAGGTGTTCTCTTGAAGCCTTGATCATTTGGTGGCCATATCAACAACTTTGGAGGTGATTTGCTTGTGTCCTAGGGCTGATTTTCCAACCTATGTTCTTGATATTTGATGGTCTTGGAGATACTTGTTGTGTTCATCAAGTTCTTGCCTTCCTAAAACAAGAAATCCACTTGGATTGGTAAAGAAGATCATCCTCTACATTTTTCTCTTATTATTTTGTAAAGAAAAAATGTATTTTCTTTCATTTTGTATATGTATATGATGTATATATGATGATAAAAATGTTGTGTGGGGATCAAGTGTTGATAAACATGCTTAAAAATGATGATAACTATAAGAAATGAAGCTAAAATCTTGACTATTTAGTTGGCTGTATAAAAACAGTAGATAACTAAAAGATGAACTGATAAAATTGCATGGTGTGATCCATTTACAGTAAGTAGATGATGTTATACACATGTGAGAGTTGGCCATGCAATGGAATCAAAATAATGAGTGAGATATGATCAAAACAAGTTAGGTGGTGTAATCTGAATAAGCAGTTTTGTAGGGACTGTTAAGGTAACTTAGACTCAAAATGGGCAGTAGCTATAACTAAGTTATATGTATCACATATTATGAAGAACTTGTCATCCAAAAAATAAGCTTCTAAGTCATTGTAGAACTCTAGATATGGTAAAAATGGTGAATATGAAGTTAAAAATCAGATTTTGGAAATAATGTTTATTATTATTATATAAGCACTCACATTATAATGTATAAAATGTAAAAATATAAACCCACTAACTTATAAAACTTATTTATATAAATGTATAAAAGGTTAATTAAATGGGTAAATTATATAAAGGGTGGTAAAAATAATATTTATAAGTAATAAAAACTATAAACTTGATTTTTACGACTTTTTCGGCTATCGCCGTGAAATTAACGTTTTTCGCCAAATAAAACTTAGACGACCAAACCCGTCTAATGTAAAGTTTATAAAAGTTATATACTGATGTATAGATAACTAAGACAAGTAAAAACCGATAAAACCCGAACTATAAGAATTACGGACATTTACGAGCTAACTAAACATATTGGACTAATAATTGGACTTAATAAGATAAAAACTTGTAAAAAGAATTATTTGGGCTTAACCCATTTGGGCCAAACATGAAAAGTATATATACTGATCATATAGGTATAAAATGGATAAAAACAAGTTAAAGAACTTATACAAGGCTTAATGGACTTAAAATGGATAAATAGTTAAAACTAGTGAACTAGTAAGACGTTACCAAAACGTAAACACTAAAATGAGTAAACGAGGATTTATAAACCCACTTGATCATCATCATATGTATATTGTTATTTTGATAAAATTCATTGGACCGAGTCTAAGACCGATTATTATTTATATAGGTTTCCGTGACCGAAGCACGCCCGTAGCCGATAATCCGCCTTTCATTAACAACGTGAGTTCATAGCCTCGCACTCTTTTAAATGTTTTATAAAATGATTTGTAAACCCGCGAGGGAGATAACATGCTAGATTTTTATAAAAATAGAACACAAGTAGTCCCGATTGTATGCTAAATGATATGGACCCGAATGATGCTATGACCCTATATTCGAGACTAAAAGGATTATTAGTAGTTAGGTTATGTCACTTAAAGTCCCATTAGCATGAATTGTGAACTACCGGGATTTGGTAGACGCTTATGCATTTGATAGTACTATTTGGGGACGATCACCCCAGTTCGCGCCTTGACGGTTGATCCCCGTCGTACCACATTGATTGGTAAGCGAATTTATGTATGAGAAGATTCCATAGCGTGATTTTTGTGACGACACGCTAACTTAGATGGACAAATTGTTTGTCGGGTTCGCGGCCCGCTGTTTTCACAGTAAGGTAACAATGTCATGCGGCTAATAATAATCCTAATACAATATAAGACATAAATAATACAAGATAACGACGCTATTACGATGAATATATTACCTATCATGGTAATATAGAGACTACGGTCTCATGGACGGTTTCAGATGTATGCTTGATTTATATATTGCCTGACTAGCAATATGTAGACTCACTTCCGATATTATACTTGTGTTATGATTTTAAATGAATATAAATGATTGTTTTATATAACGGTTTTCATTAAACTCTATGAATTCACTCGGCATTCGCTGATATGATTTTTGTATGTTTTTATCTCAGGTGCTTGAAGGTAATCCGGATGGAGATCGACTCTGATGGCCCACACTTAATATTAAAAATGTTCATTCGATCTGTGTTTTGTAAACTTAATGACCTGTATAATTTGGGACATGTTGTACACTTTTAAACCTTTTTATCGAATGAATGTTTGTTAAACCTTGTACAACCATTTTTATGTGTTGTCTATGATTGGAGTTATTGTGCTATCCCGTAACACTCTGAAAGACCCTTCCGCTGTACCGATACGAAAAATGAGAGTGTTACAGTTTGGTATCAGAGCTCTCGTTATAGAGAACAAAAGATTTTAAAAACCAAGGTTTTGAACAAAACTTTTCAAAATCTTTTGACAATGAACATTTGAGAAAATATTTGAAAAATCTTTTGACTATAACGGTGCCAGAGATCTCCGACGTTACCAACAAGCCCTATTGAGAAGATATATATTTTGATATATATAATTTAATTTATATATATGTATATATCGTGATTTCATTATGTAATTGTTTAACTAGTATGTTATCCTAATACGAGATATATATATAAATGCAGATTGTCATGGCTGACCCTAATATTCCTGTAGAAAACCATGCTATTCCCGAACCTAATATAGAAGATGATCCTTATTTAGACTTAGTAGATTATGATATCGATGATGAGGAGGAACCATTTGAGGATCCCGAGCCCGAGTTAGGACCAGGAGATCAGATTGCCCCTCAGGTTGACTTAGTAGAGAATGAGATTGAGAATGTGGGTAATGAGAATGTGGATATTGAGAATGTGGGTAATAAGAATGTGGAGATTGAGAATGCTGATATTGAGAATGAGGATGAGATTGGGTTAGATGAGTTAGATGATGAGATTGACGACGAGGATGTTGAGGAGGACGTAGGTATAGATGTTGAGGTTCATGACGATGAGGAAGCTGAGCTTATTTATCCGTATGATGTTCCAAAGGGCGAGCCTTTGCCCCCACCAGTTTGTTTGTCTGATTCTGAGGATGAGTTACCTAGGGATGAAATGTCTGAATCGTCTGAATCTGATTCTGAATCAGAGGAGGATGAGGATGACGATGCACCTGACGGTACCGATGGTATTGCTACTCGTAGACGTGAGATAGGAGAGTCGTCTAGTACTCAAGAGGCTACTCATATTGATGGTCTTGTACCATGGGCCTTGAGACGTCATCTAGATGCTTCCCGTGTTAAGAGTTGTGTGACAGAGGTTGGATTAGGTGTTGTTCAGACTCAGGTTGCTTATTTGGAGTCGAAGACAAAGGTTGGCGAGAAAGAGCAAGAATTGCTTAGTTTGGATTTGAGCGATGTAGAACGTGAGTTGAATGAGGCTTTTAGGAGATTATCGGTTTTGGAAAGTGGTGAGTATGCTGCAATGAAGAGAAAGGTGAATACTATGGAGATTCAGTTGAGTGTAGCTCGTGCGATGCGTGAGAAAGCCGAAAAGGAGTTGAATATATCTATGGGATGGAATAGTAGATTTTATGCCGACATGGTTGAAAGAGGAGTAATCCGTAAGCGCCCAACTGAAGATGTGTCTAGTGATCGTCCGACGAAGATTCAGAAGACGATGGATGATGGACCATCTAGCGGTTCTCAGTAGACCAGTCTGTCTTTAGTAGTGACCTTTATATCTTTTGTGCTTGTAGCTTTGACTGAACCGACTTGTTAGTAATAGACTTGGCACGAATTTTGAGTTTATATAGTGTTAGAACTTTGATATGGATGTACTAAGACAATACTTTTGTTTCAGATCGAATGAAATATGTATCTTGTCTTGAATTCCATATTGTGCCTTATTTGTATCTTGATTATGAATTCGATCCATATTATATGAATCCTTTGTTGGATGAATGCTTAATGCTTTGAAATTGTGGAATTATAGAACTATGCCGCCCAAGAAGGCTGTGACTGAGGATGATGTACGTGGGATTATTACGGAGCAAGTTACCGCATCTATGACTGAATTTATGGCAAATGCTAGAAATGAAGCTGGCGGTAGTGGAGCTGGCGGTAGTGGAGCTGGCGGTAGTGGAGCTGGCGGTAGTGGAGCTGGCGGTAGTGGAATTGGCAGTACTAATGTGAATGTGAATGCTAATAATGTGAATGCTAATGCTGGAGGAAATGTAGGAGGACTTGGAACGAATGCACCTGAAGTTGGTGGCTGTACTTATGTGACGTTCATGAAGTGTGAACCTCTACCTTTTAATGGAACTGAAGGTGCTGTAGGATTAAGCCAGTGGATTGAAAAGATTGAATCGGTGTTTAGGATTAGTAAGTGTAAGGAGGAAGATAAGGTGACTTTTGCTATGGCTACTCTTAAAGGTCGTACGTTGACTTGGTGGAACGGGAGAATTGCTTTCATGGGTCTTGATGCTGCTAATGCTACTCCTTGGGCTGAAATTAAGAAGTGGATGACTTTGGAGTTTTGTCCTCGTAGTGTGATCATTAGGTTAGAGCAGGAGTTGATTCATTTGAGAATGAAAGGTGTGGACATTGATAGTTACACGAACCGATTCCATGAGTTGGCCTTGCTATGTCCTCGATTGGTTGAACCCGAAGAGATCCGAATTGAGCAATATGTGAAAGGGTTGACCAGGAATATCCGGGGGGACGTGAAATCATCGAAACCACTGACCATTGATGATGCTGTTCGAATGGCTTACCAACTCATTGGACAGATAATTCAGGATAAGGAAGATGAAGCCCGTGTTGGTGAGAAAAGAAAGGGAGACGGTGATCGTGTAGATAGAGGTGATAATAGGAAGAATTTCAATCGCCGTCAGAACCAGAGAAAGGGGAATGCAAATGCTCTTACCAACAATACACCGCGCAACGATGATAGATGTCCTAAGTGTGGCAACAAGAGGCATGCTGGCGACTGCTAGAAATGTCGAAATTGCGGAAAGCTTGGACACAAGGTTGAAAGGTGTAAGAAGGGAACCATGTGCTTCAACTGTAATGAATAAGGTCATAGGAAATCGGAATTCCCCAAGTTGAAAGCGATTGTACCTGGAAGAAACCCCCAGGGTGGTATCTACCAACTTGGAACAATTGAGGTGAAGAAAGAGGATCCGAATGTCGTTACCGGTACGTTTTTACTCAACAATCATTATGCTGTTGCTTTATTCGATTCGGGTGCCGATAGGAGCTTTGTATCCACTAAATTTAGTTAACCTGTTGAGATAAGTACCAGTTACGAGGTGGAATTGGCTAATGGTAAATTAGTGAAAACTAATAAGCTATTATAAGGATGCTCTCTAAATCTCTTGAACCATTCCTTTCCGATTGATTTGATGTTGATAGAATTAGGTAGTTTCGATATTATTATTGGTATGGATTGGTTGTCGTTGAACAATGCTACTATTTTATATGGAGAGAAGAAGGTTAAGATTCCTCTTAGGAATAGGACGTTAGTAATTGATGGTAGTCGAGGTGAATCCCGTTTGAAAATCGTTTCATGTATTAAAGTCCAAAAGTACATCAGGAACGGTTGTGAGTTATTCTTAGCTCAAGTGACCGGGAATGAGTCAAAGGAGAAACGATTGGAAGATGTACCTATTATTTGTGAATTTCCTGAGGTATTTCCTAAAGATTTACCCGGACTTCCACCGATAAGGCAAGTAGAGTTTCGAATCGATTTAATTCCTGGTGCTGCACCGGTGGCACGTGCGCCTTACCGATTAGCCCCTTCTGAATTAAAGGAGTTATCTGAGCAACTTAAAGAGTTGTCTGATAAAGGTTTTATTCGACCGAGCTCGTCCCCTTGGGGAGCTCCAGTCTTGTTCGTTAAGAAGAAGGATGGATCTTTTCGTATGTGCATTGATTATAGGGAACTGAATAAGTTGACAATTAAAAATCGATATCCTTTACCTAGGATTGATGATTTGTTTGATCAACTGCAAGGATCTAGTGTGTATTCTAAGATAGATTTGCGGTCAGGATATCACCAACTTCGCGTCCGTGAAGAAGATATTCCTATAACTGCATTTAGAACTCGTTATGGACACTATGAATTTCAAGTAATGCTATTTGGGTTAACTAACGCACCTGTGGTTTTCATGGATTTAATGAATCGAGTGTGCAAGCCCTACTTCGATAAATTTGTGATTGTGTTTATTGACGATATTCTAATCTATTCTAAGAATGAAGATGAGCATAGAGAACATTTGAGGATTGTTTTGAAGTTGTTGAAGGATGAAAGGTTGTATGCTAAGTTTTCGAAGTGTGATTTCTGGTTGGATTCTGTGCAATTCCTTGGTCATGTGATTAACAGAGATGGAATTCATGTTGATCCTGCGAAGGTTGAAGCTATTAAGGATTGGTCTGCACCGACAACGCCAACGGAAGTGCGACAGTTCTTAGGATTAGCTGGCTATTATAGGCGATTCATTAAAGAATTTTCTTTGATAGCTAAACCCTTGACTAAGCTTACTCAGAAGAATAAACCTTTCGTTTGGGGAAGTAATGAAGATGGAGCATTTCAGATATTGAAGCAAAAATTATGTAGTGCGCCAATCTTATCATTACCCGACGGGAGTGAAGATTTTGTAGTGTATTGTGATGCATCTATTAGAGGTTATGGAGCTGTTTTGATGCAGAGAGAGAAAGTGATAGCTTATGCTTCTAGGCAATTAAGGAAGAATGAGGAGAATCATGCTACTCATGATCTTGAGCTAGGAGCGGTTGTCTTTGCTCTTAGGTTGTGGAGACATTATCTGTATGGCACCAAGTGTACGGTATTCACCGATCACAAAAGCCTACAGTATATTCTCGATCAGAAGGAATTGAACATGAGGCAACGAAGATGGATAGAGTTGTTAAGTGATTATGATTGTGATATAAAATATCACCCAGGAAAAGCCAATGTTGTTGCTGATGCGTTGAGTAGGAAAGATAGAGAGCCTATCAGGGTGCGTTCTCTAGTCTTGACCGTGCACAATAATTTGCCTGAGCAAATTAGAAATGCGCAAATAGAAGCTTGTAAGAAGGAGAATTTTGTTAATGAAGGGTTCCGAGGAGAAGGAGATCCTTTAGAGGTTAGAGCTGATGGAGTGAAATGTTTAAGAGGTCGTATGTGGATACCTAAGTTTGGAGGCTTAAGAGATTTGATTATGTTAGAATCCCATAAATCTAAGTATTCCATTCATCCGGGATCTGATAAGATGTACCATGATTTGAAGAAGTTGTACTGGTGGTCGAATATGAAAGCTGACATAGCTATGTATGTTCTTCAATGCTTGACTTGTGCTAGAGTTAAAGCTGAACATCAAAAGCCATCAGGACTACTTCAACAACCAAAGATTCCTGAATGGAAGTGGGAGCGAATTACGATGGACTTTATCACCAAGCTTCCTAGAACATCATCTGGAAACAATTCGATTTGGGTTATTGTCGATAGACTGACCAAATCAGCACACTTCATTCCGGTTAAGGAGCAGTTCTCACTGGAGAAGCTGACTCGAATATACCTTGATAATGTTGTATGCAAGCATGGAGTGCCTGTATCGATCATTTCAGATCGAGATCCTAGATTCGCATCGAATTTTTGGAAATCTCTCCAAAGATCTTTGGGAACGAATCTCGATATGAGCACTGCTTATCACCCCCAGACTGATGGGCAGAGTGAAAGGACGATACAAACACTGGAAGATATGTTGAGAGCTTGTGTGTTAGACTTTGGTAAGAATTGGGATAAACATTTATCGTTAGCAGAGTTTTCGTATAACAATAGTTAGCATTCTAGTATTAAGGCTGCACCGTTTGAAGCTTTGTATGGTAGGAAGTGTAGATCTCCTGTATGTTGGAGTGAAGTTGGGGATACCCAGCTCACGGGACCGGAATTGATCCGGGAGACTACGGAGATGATAGTTCAGATTAAGAAGAGGTTGTTGACTGCCCGAAGTAGACAGAAAAGTTACGCGGATGTGCGGCGGAAGCCAATGGAGTTTGAAGTGGGTGACCGAGTAATGTTGAAGGTATCGCCATGGAAAGGCGTTATAAGATTTGGAAAGCGAGGAAAATTGAATCCCCATTATATTGGACCCTTTAAGATTTTATCTAGAGTAGGTCCGGTGGCTTATAAACTAGAGTTACCCCCAGAACTTCATGGTGTTCACAACACATTCCATGTATCTAATCTGAAGAAATGTCTAGCAGTGAGTGATGAGAAGTTGCATTTTATCGAAGAGCCCGTAGAAGTTATGGACCGTGAGGTAAAGCAACTGAAACAAAGTCGGATACCTATTGTCAAGATCCGATGGAATACAAAGCATGGATCGGAGTATACTTGGGAACGAGAGGATGAAATGTGGAAGAAATATCCGCACCTCTTCGATTTCAATAAGAAACGGACATCCAAATGAAATGGATCACGAGGACGTTGATCCCTTTTAGGAGGAAAAGCTGTGACAAATCTAACATTTTCAGGTAGTGAAATATTTTCTCGTATAATATTTTGAAACTTATTTTTGTGTTGGTTGACGAACTCACAATTTACGAATTTAAATTTGGGCTTACGTGCATAATTTGGCGTCTTTTACGACTAAACCGGAAACCTTAGGATTACGTATTTACGTTTTTGAACTCCGTTTTTGATGAGACAATTTTTATTGGATTCGTTTTGTGACGGTGATTCATAATATATAAAAACGTTTTTCGTAAAACGATCCGAGGGCACGCAAATCGAGAAAACTAGAATCGAGAAATACCCGTAAACTAGTGAGATGGGACAAAACACTTTGTCCCACCCCACTAGCAATATGGGACTGCTACACTTGACACCACAACACTAATGTGGCATCAAGTTAGCTAATACTTACACAAGTGTAAGCTTGTGCTTACACCTTAAGCAACTTTACCACAAAACTAGCAAGTTGTTTCATTCCTACCATTTCTTCCATGCAAACCACTCTAAAACTCTCTCAACTCCTCCCTTTGTGCCGTCCACTATAAGCTAACAAACACCATCATTGATCTTTTCTAGCCATAAACCACATGTTTACTAGTCCTATTAAGGTGTTCTCTTGAAGCCTTGATCATTTGGTGGCCATATCAACAACTTTGGAGGTGATTTGCTTGTGTCCTAGGGCTGATTTTCCAACCTATGTTCTTGATATTTGATGGTCTTGGAGATACTTGTTGTGTTCATCAAGTTCTTGCCTTCCTAAAACAAGAAATCCACTTGGATTGGTAAAGAAGATCATCCTCTACATTTTTCTCTTATTATTTTGTAAAGAAAAAATGTATTTTCTTTCATTTTGTATATGTATATGATGTATATATGATGATAAAAATGTTGTGTGGGGATCAAGTTTTGATAAACATGCTTAAAAATGATGATAACTATAAGAAATGAAGCTAAAATCTTGACTATTTAGTTGGCTGTATAAAAACAGTAGATAACTAAAATATGAACTGATAAAATTGCATGGTTTGATCCATTAACAGTAAGTAGATGATGTTATACACATGTGAGAGTTGGCCATGCAATGGAATCAAAATAATGAGTGAGATATGATCAAAACAAGTTAGGTGGTGTAATCTGAATAAGCAGTTTTGTAGGGACTGTTAAGGTAACTTAGACTCAAAATGGGCAGTAGCTATAACTAAGTTATATGTAGCACATATTATGAAGAACTTTTCATCCAAAAATGAGCTTCTAAGTCATTGTAGAACTCTAGATATGGTAAAAATGGTGAATATGAAGTTAAAAATCAGATTAGGGAAATAATGTTTATTATTATTATATAAGCACTCACATTATAATGTATAAAATGTAAATATAAACCCACTAACTTATAAAACTTATTTATATAAATGTATAAAAGGTTAATTAAATGGGTAAATTATATAAATGGTGGTAAAAATAATATTTATAAGTAATAAAAACTATAAACTTGATTTTTACGACTTTTTCGGCTATCGCCGTGAAATTAACGTTTTTCGCCAAATAAAACTTAGACGACCAAACCCGTCTAATGTAAAGTTTATAAAAGTTATATACTTATGTATAGATAACTAAGACAAGTAAAAACCGATAAAACCCGAACTATAAGAATTACGGACATTTACGAGCTAACTAAACATATTGGACTAATAATTGGACTTAATAAGATAAAAACTTGTAAAAAGAATTATTTGGGCTTAACCCATTTGGGCCCAACATGAAAAGTATATATACTGATTATATAGGTATAAAATGGATAAAAACAAGTTAAAGAACTTATACAAGGCTTAATGGACTTAAAATGGATAAATAGTTAAAACTAGTGAACTAGTAAGACGTTACCAAAACGTAAACACTAAAATGAGTAAACGAGGATTTATAAACCCACTTGATCATCATCATATGTACAAAATCATCATATGTATATTGTTATTTTGACAAAAGTCATTGGACCGAGTCTAAGACCGATTAATATTTATATAGGTTTCCGTGACCGAAGCACGCCCGTAGCCGATAATCCGCCTTTCATTAACAACGTGAGTTCATAGCCTCGCACTCTTTTAAATGTTTTATAAAATGATTTGTAAACCCGCGAGGGAGATAACATGCTAGATTTTTATAAAAATAGAACACAAGTAGTCCCGATTGTATGCTAAATGATATGGACCCGAATGATGCTATGACCCTATATTCGAGACTAAAAGGATTATTAGTAGTTAGGTTATGTCACTTAAAGTCCCATTAGCATGAATTGTGAACTACCGGGATTTGGTAGACGCTTATGCATTTGATAGTACTATTTGGGGACGATCACCCCAGTTCGCGCCTTGACGGTTGATCCCCGTCATACCACATTGATTGGTAAGCGAATTTATGTATGAGAAGATTCCATAGCGTGATTTTTGTGACGACACGCTAACTTAGATGGGCAAATTGTTTGTCGGGTTCGCGGCCCGCTGTTTTCACAATAAGGTAACAATGTCATGCGGCTAATAATAATCCTAATACAATATAAGACATAAATAATACAAGATAACGACGCTATTACGATGAATATATTACCTATCATGGTAATATAGAGACTACGGTCTCATGGACGGTTTCAGATGTATGCTTGATTTATATATTGCCTGACTAGAAATATGTGGACTCACTTCCGATATTATACTTGTGTTCTGATTTTAAATGAATATAAATGATTGTTTTATATAACGGTTTTCATTAAACTCTATGAATTCACTCGGCATTCGTTGATATGATTTTTGCATGTTTTTATCTCAGGTGCTTGAAGGTAATCCGGATGGAGATCGACTCTGATGGCCCACACTTAATATTAAAAATGTTCATTCGATCTGTGTTTTGTAAACTTAATGACCTGTATAATTTGGGACCTGTTGTACACTTTTAAACCTTTTTATCGAATGAATGTTTGTTAAACCTTGTACAACCATTTTTATGTGTTGTCTATGATTGGAGTTATTGTGCTATCCCGTAACACTCTGAAAGACCCTTCCGCTGTACCGATACGAAAAATGAGAGTGTTACACGAGGTTATAAGTTCTCTGTTATTTTTAATAGCTTTTAATATTAATGTTATTTGTAGACATAGACAACCAAGCTCCCCCTTTTTGGTGACCTATACCAACAATTCCACCATTAATCGTGATCAATTCGATTAGATACCGAGAACGATATCAAGTACATAAATGCTAAGCAAAAACCATTTATTAGGCACATAATTCATTGATTTAGATTGTACTTCAATGTCAAAGAACTAATCAGAGCCTGTTTGTACATCTTCAGGCTTGTCTTCAAGAAAATCTACATGAAGATTTTATGTCACTTTGCTTGTCTTCTTGTTGAAGACCCTATATCCTTTGCTGTTCAATGAGTAACCTACAAAATACCTATCATCCCCTTTTTAATTGAGTTTACCTAAATTTTCAATAGTGTTCAGAATGATCACATGACATCCAAATGGTCTAAAAAAGTCAATCAAAGAGGATCTGCCATTGAACAGCTGATAAGGAGTCTTGTTGTATGCCTTTACCACCAAGGCCCTGTTTTAAACATAACAAGCAGTGCTAACAGCTTCATCCCAAAATATCACTGGAAGCTTAGAGTCAGATAACATGGTTCTTACAGCTTCTATCAATGTTCTGTTTCATCTTTCTGCAACTCCATTTTGCTGAGGAGTCATGGCTATGCTGTATTCCCTCTGTATGCCTTTGTTTGTGCAAAAAGTGTCCAACTCCTTGTTTCTGAACTCAACACCATTGTCTGATCTAATGGTCACCACCTTCATGCTTTTAGAAAGTTCAATCTGGGTAATGAAGTCTTTAAGTACACCTGTTGTGTTACTCTTTTCAAACAGAAAGAATGTCCATGTGAACCTAGAAACATCATCAGTGCTCACTAGGTAGTACCATTTCTTTTTTATGCTTGCCACATAAGTGGGACCAAAAAGGTCCATATGCAGCAATTCCAATGGCTTGGTGGTGGACTGAACGTGTTTGGATTTGCAAGAGACTCTGTGTTGCTTCCCCTTCATGCAGGAAACACAAGTATGATCATTTGCAAAGGTCTTGGAAGGAAGACCATGAACAAGACTGAACTTTACCAACTTGTTCATATTCTTGAAGTTAAGATGACCAAGTCTTCTGTGGCATTTCTTGCATTCATCAACTGATGCTTTGGCAATGAAACAGTTCTCATTGTCTTGAAGAGTGATGTCTTTTAAGTCAATGGTGTACATGTTCTTCTGTCTTGGTGTTCTGAGCACAATAGGAGTGTTTGGTGGTAAGAAAAACTCTTTTCCCAACACCAGGCACTCAGTATCAGTGAAAAGGACAAAGTTCTTGTTGTCAGTCATCTAGGACACACTAAAGAGGTTGTACTTTAGCTCTTTCACCAAGTAGACATTATCAAATGTCATTCCATTAGTAACAATGGTCCTTTTCCCTGTAATTTTCTCATGTCCATCTCCAAATGAGACACCATCTTATTATGTAGGGGAACAAAATTAGACAGATAGGATTTATGCCCAGTCATGCTCCTTGAACATCCACTATCCCAATAGGCTTTATCATTCCTGGTCTGCTTAGTCACCTGCAAAAAGAAAAAAAAATAGTTTCTCTTGGGGACTTAAGCCATAACTGACTTGGATCTACCTCGTGTATCAATGTAAGATAATTTGTCAAAGACTAAAGATACACCATTAGAATGAGTACCCCTTTGGGTACCCAAACCCAACGAGCTGAGGCTTTCACAACTTTTCCCCACCTACCCATGTTTCTAGAGGGCAAAACTTTGCCAGCAGGGGATACCCTGGACTTAGCAGGGGAATCCCTATGCTTAGTAGAGGGACCCCATCTTTTGTTTTGTCCTCTATAGGTGCGTTGGTAGGGTCTTTGGCCAGATGTATATGTAGTATGAGGTGCTGGTTTGGTCACATGAGAGTTAGATTTGGAACTTGCATCATTCATTGTTCTTAAAGCTGGAAAAACATACTTATCAGAAACCTTATTTCTCAAAGCAAGGGGAACAAATTTAGTAGGGGAAAATGGTTTTGCCTCTGCATTTAATAAAATGGCTTGTGGTTGCATTTCCTTTAAAGGATTTGCAGCCACCATTCCCATGGGTGCTTGGAAGTCTTGATAAATATGATCAAAGCTGCCACAAGTGAAACAAGGTTTGGTGTTTTTCACAAAGTCCTTTCCTAATTGATGAGACTTTTGATTGTTCTAGTTACTTTGATTGCCTCTAATAGGTCTATACATACCTGCATATTTAATAGTAGTTTTAAAAGGTTTTGAACTAGTTGGTGCTGAAACAGATCTGCTAGAGATTCTGGATGAACTAATTCCAGAGCTGGAATTACTACCAAATAATCCCTCTTTTGAAAAGAGAATAGGGTTATCTATTTTCTACTGTTTTAAAGCAATTTGTTCATTTTTAAAATCCCTAACAGAACTGGTTTTCACTAGAGATTCCTTTGTTTCTAGTTTCTTTGGTATGTAGGCATTTAAGTCAAACTCAATGTCCTCCTGCTTTTTAAAACAAGGGAGACCAGTCTAAGAAAGATCTTTCCTAGGAATGGGTCCATGTATATTAGCAGGTGGTGATGGAATGGTAGCATGTTCATTTTTTACTCCAAAACCTGTTTTGTCTCTTGGAGATTGTCCAACTTCAACTGCCTTAGTGAGATCTTTAGAAGCTTTTCCAAAATTTTCAACTATTTGCTCATCTATCTTCTTGTTAGATCTAAAGACTTCTAATTCAGCAGTCAATTCCTTTATGGAATCATCTTTTTCTCTAGCATCTCTTTCTAATATGCCAATGTGATCTCTATAATCATTTTCTCTTTGTTTATATTCTCTTATGGTGGACTCTAACTGTAATAGAGCACGTTTATAGTTGTATAAATCATTATCACAATTTATGTAATCAACCTTTAGTTTTCTTATTTGATTAGTTAATGACTCAGTATTTTTTCTACAAGCTTTGGTACAATATGAGTCATCATATACCACATTGTCAGAACTAGATATTGACATGGCCATAAGACCAAACTCTTCCTCTTTCACTTCAGCAACTAGAGATTAATTCCTTTCACCACCTTCTGTCACAGCACTCCAGTCCCATCCACCTGCTCCATCTATTCCTTGCATGGCTACCATAGCCTTAGCCCCAGAATCCTCATCCCTGCTTTCCTTCCCATAGCTGCTTCCATTCTTTGGTCCTCTACACTCCCTAGCAAAGTGGCCTTTCTTGCCACAGTTGTAACATTCCACCTTTGATTTGTTAAATCCAGCTACTTCAGAAGGATTAATGGAAATATTTTTCCCATATTTCTTATAAAATCTGTTGGATCTAATGCTGAGTAGAGCCATGTTCCACTTGATGTCCATCTCCTCCAGTCCTTGCTTACTGATTTGATTCAGATCTTCATGTAGCACAGTAGATCCTTGAGATGCAATGAAAGCACAAGCAGTGTCAAGACTGAATGTTGTAGGCCTCTCTTCATCATTTGATGGTCCTGACCTTGCAACAGGGGAATGTGTAGCAGGGGAAACTTCAATCCCACTGTCTTTAGAGATTCTACTACTATGAGATATGAAGGCCATATTAGCAGGGGAATCAACAGTTCCACTTGAATTAGTGGGAATAGTTCCTGATGCCTTCATCTCATTGACCATTGGCTCAAAAACTTTTAGGTTATTATAGATATCATCAATGTTCTTATCATCAATGTCATCTCTATTTTGCCAAATGGCTTTGTAGACAAACCATTCTTTCTGAAGACTGTTAAGGAATCTTGCATTCACATGTTCTCTTGATACCTCTATGTCAAAGAGTTCTAGTTGAGCAACCATATCTTGAAGCCTATTGTGGATGGAACCATTTGTTTCATCACCATTTGCTTTGAAAGAAGCAAATTGGTCTATCATCTGATTCTTTTTCTTCTTCTTGGTGGCCTCATTCCCTCCAAATGTGTTACCAATTGCTTCCCAAATTTCCTTGGCAGTCTTATACTTCCTGAACCTTAGTTGATGTCTATCAGGTAGAGCCAACAGCAAGGAACTGTGAGCTCTGACATCATGCCTTCTTGCTTGAATCTCTTTGTCTGCAACAGCAACAGACTTGGTTTTATCACTTTTGGAGCTTTCACCAATTTATGCCTTATCTTTTTTCTTATTTTCAACTGCTACTGTTTTGGGGAACTGATCACCCAGTTCTATGACCTCCCATAGAACATAGTGTTTAATCTTGAGTTATTGTTGAATCCTGAATTCCCATATTTCAAAGTTTTCAGGATCCAGGATGGGAAGTTTGAGAGCATTGTTGTTTGAGGATGAATGAGAATCTGAAGACATGGTTGTAATGAATGTTTTGTTCTTGGTTTAATCAAAGTTTCTCAACAAGCTCTAATACCAATTGTTGATCCCAAACTTAGATCTTAAACCTTAGCTTGTTTAAGGATTGTGATATAAAGAATGAATTCAAACTAACACTACAGAAACTTTGCAATACACAAAGTAACTAAACAAGATGCGGAAAATAATGTTTATCACAAGAACAAGAGTTTAAACCAAACTTTAAACTTTAATATATCAAAGATATACGAATACCCAATAATTGTATTAGGGTTCTACAACCTTAAAGTATAAAATGAAATGAACAGAAAGAGATATATAACATCAAAACCTAATGAGTCCTTTTATAGCATAAGGACTCATGTACAAGATCACTACTAACAAACATGGAAACTATTCTGGAGTAGTAACAGAAACGCGCTAATATCTCTTCCAAGTTTTTCTTTGTAGCAGGGCCATTGACTTCTAGCAGGGGGACCAATCCCCATGCCTTTGTTATTCAGCGGGGGAACTTACTCTAGAAGAGGGAACTCTAACCAACCAACAGGGGGAACTAATTCTCATACATTTATTCCCAACATGTAGGATGTATAAAATGAGTTTACATCAGTAGCTAATTGAAGGATAATCACTTTTACTAAGACTTAACCATAAATCATTAGAAACCCTAACCCGCCTAAGTTTTCTTCCTGTTTTCACATCAAACCTTTGTTAAACTTCAAACCAAAGACCTAAACTTCTTAATTACAATTTACATACCCTAAGTAAACCCTAATCCATCACTAATCACATTCCTAAACCCTTAATCACCAAAATCACAAAGTATAAAGTTGCAAGCCCTAATATTGGATCCGACTAGGTTTTCCCTCCAAAAACACATTCAAACGACTTACCACCCTTATTCAAACATTCAAAACAAAGTATATAACATATTTATAGACTATAGCAGCCTACAAAGTAGGTGCATCACCTACTTGCTTGGTTTGTTACAAAGGAATGATTAAAACTTTACAAAATGGTACTTTATGTTTCCTAATACCTATTCTTAAGCTCTAAGCTTCTTACACCTTGAATAGATATGTTCCTAGCATCCCTTAGTCACCATAAACGTGTAAGGAACCTACGATATCAGTAGTTAAGTTTACTTGGAGCCTAAGTGTTGAAAACTAGTATAAATAGGCATGTAAACCTTTCATTTCAACTTGCACCCCATTTTCTCTTAACCTCCATACCTATTATGATTTCCACTTCTATATACGTCCTAGGACTTGTCCCAAGACCAGAAACCAGGTCTAGAAGGTAGCCATTGAAGCTCTTGAAGATTTGATAGCAAGTAGTGTTCATAAGAAGCCATTAGGAGCCATTTTGGAGCATCCTAGGTAATTTCTATGTTAGCTATGCTTTGATATTGTTATAATGAATGATTAGAGTTTTTATAATGCCAAAATAATGTTAGAAATATATTCTAAAAGAAACTAAGTCATTTCATCATTTTAAATGGCAGTTATAAGCTAAAAATGTCTTAAAATCCTAGTTTTCTAATTTACATAAAATAATGAGCAAAACCCATTTAAGAAGCTATAATTCTTTAAAACTATTGTTATTATTATTGTAAACTTGTTTTGAAACTTTGTTTTAAATCCTAGATCATTTGGTCTATTTTTGAGGTTGTTATGTGATTTTTACAAGTATAGGGACTAAAACTATCATTTCAGAAACTATTTATCATTTTGGGCAAAAAGTGTCATTTTATGAAAGTAAAAGCTATAAGAATAAATGTTGTAAAGTTTGAGGTCCTAAGGTTAAATATTGAGGGTTTAAAATACAAATACTAAAACTATATATTTTAAGGGTTAAAAGTGTAATATACCAAAGTATAACTAAAAGGGCTATTTTTGCCAATTTTGAAACAAGAAGATTAATTATGAATATGATGAAGTAATGAAAGTATCATGTTATTAGGAAACTTTGTACAAATATGTTCCATCTCGATATTACGTTCTGACTAAGTGGTTGGGTTTACGATTTAAAGTGCCATCGCTCCTCAAACGTTTATAGAATGGCTTCTAAGTATGATAGCCCGAACAATGGTGCTAGAATTACCACAAAATATTAATAAAATAATATATAACCAATACTTAGAAAGATTGTACAAAATATTAAAGACTTGATACTATACACAATGTATTAATCCAGGTTTGTATGAGATCAAGCTGTTGTTTATGAGACCAAGTTGTGGTTTGTATGATCAAGCTGTTTATCTGTGAATGAAATATATCTGATTATAGCTCATATTCTATGGACATAAGGTGAGTTCATAGCCTCACTTTTAAATGCTTTATAAATGATTTAAAAACCCGCGAGAGGGATATATGCTAAAACTGGAATACAATTGCTTTTTAATGATTGTATGGTATGATTATTGACACTATGTTTACTACTGCCATTAAGTCCTTTTTTAATCGTGAACCGCTAATCATTTCTTGAAAATGAGCGCTAATATTGTGAATAGTACTATCTGGGGGTTGACATCCCCTATCTGGGCAAGTCGCGCTTGCTAGCAGCTGAAGGTTCCTACCTTGGCTAACAGATACACTTTATTTTGCTAAACTAAGGATAGTCTGGCAGGCTTCCTTATTATAAGGGCAGTTTGTTGGTTATGATATTGTCTAGCAGCAGGGTCATGAGCATAGTGCAGTATGATAACTGTTTTATGTTAGTGTATAACAACGTATCCCGAAGGATATACTTGTATTCAAAATATGTTTAACCCTACGAATTCACTCAACCTTCGTGTTGACTTTAAACATATATTTCAGACAATTGTGACTGATAGCATGGAGCAACACAAGGATGGCATGAAGAGGCACAAGCTTGAAATTATTAACCTAGATTTTGTGAACCTCATATTGTAAAACTCTAATTTTTTAATGAAATATAAAGAAAGTTGATTTCATCACTCTTTTGAGTTGTTTTCTATTATTATGACTTGTGTTCTATGAAGTAATACCATAGATCTATGTTACGTTGAGTAAAGGTAAAATGGGGGTGTTACACAACATCACAGTCAATTAAGTCTTGGATGATCGCATTAAGTAGACGAAACGAGAACACCTAAAGTAGACGAAACGAGAACACTTAAACCAGTGAAGTCCTAAGTGAACACATTCCATTCGCTTAAATTAAAGAATCGCCGTACTTTTCAACCTTACGGATACCTCCTTTTCAACTAATTCTAATCCTCTTTAAAGTATAAGCTTTGTGATTAACCACTTGAAGAAGCCTCTCTAAAACTAGTAACCAATCACCTTAAGCTTTTAGATAATTATTCTCCCAACACTTCCCCCTTGGAACTCAAATAATGCATACTAAGTAATTACGAGAAGTATCTTCCACCAAAAGGTTGAAATAGCGCACCCGAAAGTAGCCAAACTATTACCAATCGAAAGAAGCTAACCATGAGAGAGAACTCACTAGACCGATCAGTTAACCACAAGAGAGAACTCACTGACCGATTATGGTATATATCTACTCCTCCCCCCTTACTGGTTTCGATACCTTGGAATCAACAACACATTGTATGCCTATATACCGGAGGTTGTGGTCGAATAATAATGATAGAAAATTTTGACAATTGCTCCCCCTCAATTGTTGACCCGTTTTCTATCTAAAGAGTTGTAGTCATTATTTTATTAGAGATCTTTTCGTGTGTTTAGGCACCTATTTGTTGAGAAGACAACTTCTAAAAATAAGATTTCTCTTATTTTTACAAATAAATCCACTGAAGCGTACAAAACGTTTTGTTAGACTAAGTTACAAAGTAAACTTGATCCCTTACATGGTCATAAAATAAACCATGCCTGAGAAAATTAATTTCCGTTGTAAGGTCAAGTTTTCATTAAGAAATACTTGCCTTTAATATGACGACCAGAGTACTATCTGAAACTATAGCACACCATTATTCATGAGCTTAAAAAACTTTGAACATTTTAAGCAAAGCTCATATCTAAGAAATGTTAATTTCTCGTTTCGAGGATATGTTATCTTTAAAGAAAAACTATCATATATGTTGAAGTTCGAGTTATAGTCTGACATACGACTATAAATCATTTTACATGAGCTTAAAAACTTTGAATGTTTTTAATAATAGTCCATGCCCGAGAAAATTTAGTTTCTCGTTGTTAGGATAAGTAATCTAAAAAATATAAACTTTCCTTTTGAATGACAAGCAAGTTGTAAGCTGACATTTACATAGAAGTCGTTTTCACGAGCTTGAAAACTTTTGAATGTTTTAATCGAAAGCTCATGACTGAGAAATTTAATTTTCTCATTATGAGGAAAAGTTATCGTACATAAAAGATACCTTTCCATTATGATCTTAAGACTTGGAATGTTTTAATACAAGCTCATGACCGAGAAATTTAATTTTCTTGTTATGAGGAAAAGTTATCTTACTTAAAAGATACCCTTTCCTTTATGAGCTTAAAACATGGAATGTTTCAATACAAGCTCATGACCGAGAAAAAATAAATTTCTTTGTGAATGATAAGTTATCATCCATGATAAACTTTCCTTCAGTTGATGCACGGGTTACAATCTATGACCCGACTGTAACCCCTGTACACGAGATTTAAACCGTTGAATAGTTTTAATACAAGCTCATGACCAAGAAATATTAATTTCTCAATTTATGGATAAGCTATCATTGAACGATAAGCTTTCCTATCTTTGATGAACGAGTTACAGCCTGTAATTTGACTGTAAGTCATATACACGAGCTTAAAAACCTTTAAATAGTTTTGATGCAAGCTCATGTCCGAGAGAATTTAAATTCTCGTTTAGAGGGTAAGTGATCTTCCGCGATACACTTCTCTGTCTTTGAACTCCGAGTTACAATCTATAATATAGCTGCAAGTCATTTAAATTAAGCTAAACCGCAAATCCATTGAGACACTTGTTTCTTAGATATCTGCTTCTTCAACAACCAAATTCTAAGATTGTCTTTTTTTTAATGGTACACAAACCTTTTACCATTTTATTCTTGTTGAACCTTGAATTTGGTACATGCACTCTTATTAGTAGTTTGTATGCTTTTATGTGGGTTAGTGATATCTTTCTTAGAACCATGTGGGGGTTCACAATCAACCTTGGTACTGCTAGAGGAGATTATCATTCCTATAGGAACCCATCTAAGACCAAACTTTTTGAAAATTCTAACCGTGGGTTTCCACTTTAAACTAGATCTAGGAGACATTGGTTTCTGATGTACAGCTAAAGACTTAGTAGGAGAAAACCTATTTCCTGTAGGGATCCATGTTTTAGGTGTATTTGAGGTACCTTCATCTTTTGTGGGTGTGTTTCTAGTTGTCTTATGAGATGATACTCTAGCATGAGAATTCACCTTGTTCACGATTTTTATGATACAATCATCATGATTTGGTGTAAAGACACATTTGTTACAGTTTGAACAAACAATGTTCGTTGTATCTGAGAAATACCTAGAATTCTTTGTGTGATCAGTCACTGAGATTTTAGTTCTTTGTTCATAACTATCTTTTGATGCAGACCTATTCTTAGAAGGCATCTCATTGGGTTTATGCTTCTTAGTTCTTTCTTGTGTCTTTTTCTCAGCCTCTTCTAAATGGCGAGTATGAGAAATGTCTTTTGAACTAATTCGAGACATGTTCTTATAAGTATTCCTAGAGGAGCTAGCTGCTATCATATGGTGAGGTTTTGCAAAGCCAGAATGTCTACTGTGAGGAGTTACTGGTTTTGAAAATCTATTCACATCAACTTGGGAGGCAAACCGCGATCTCAAGGAGTTAGCTCGCTCAGATCTGAATGCAATCGGTTGTCTAAATGATGTAATTTTTGGTGGTTCCCCAAGATTGATGATTTTTCAAACTTAGTGTCCACACTAGTTCCTTGAATTTTCCTTAACTCGTTTTTAGTGCAACTATTGCAAAAACCTTCTCCTGAACTTGAGCCTGTAAGGTCTCATTCTCTTTCTGTAATTTCTCTTGAGAAGCCAACTTAGATTCTAAAAAATTAATTTGTTTCAGAATGATTCTTTTCAGCTTTTGCATCTTCAAATTACGATCCAATTGTTGTTCAAAAACCATATTTGCCTTTCAAGTTTTTCAAAATATGTTTCAACTTTTCTGTTTTCTTCGAAAATTTAAGTGTGGCATTCTCAAGATAATTTGATTGTTGATCTAACATTGTTTCGAGCTCTTCAATCTTAGAAGAAGCATTCATATGGCATTTATCATGATAACTTACAACATTATGTTCAATCTCTCCCCCTTTATGACTCATATAGGATGACTCAAAAGTGGTATTTCTATCATTCTTTTCCATCCCATGTGTGTCATAAATAGGTTCAGAATGCACAGCGTGCGGTATTTCATCAACATATACATCATATAAAACATTCCATTGTATCGTATTTGTAGGCTCTTCATCATAAACGGGTATGGTGTCATCATAAGAGATGTCTATAACATTCCCTGATGTGCTGCTTGTATCCTGCTTTATTGATTCTATACCACTGCTATCAATGTTAACCAATTCTTCCGCCACTGTGTCTGCCTCTTATTCTTCATTCACCTTGCTGTTGTGCTTACGTAGAAGTAATCCTTTTTCAACAATAGACACCTTGACATTATGGAAGTGTGTATGCAACTTATTTCTGAAGTCGTGAACCCTGATTTTAGTATAAGCTGCAAAGGACGTGTGTGCCTTTGGGTCATCGTGATAGGAGGTGACATGTGAGTTGATGAAAAACTGAAACTGATTGTAGAGAACCCAAAACACCGTCATGGATGTAGTTTCATGAAACTCATCTTTGTCTAATTGTATTTCTAGTTGCTACACATTTAGTAACATCATTGTAATGAAATTCTAAACCTTTTGATAAAAAAAGATGTGAATGCTCTCGAGAATCCATGTGCGGTATCTACGTTTGTTGAATCATCATACGTAAGTAGTAGAATATGTGAATGAAATAATCGAACATTTGCCATGCATCTCTCTATTGCATTAGCAATAACATCACTCGTCGTCATAATGAAGTTGATATGATTAAGAATTATATTGGATCAATCGGTGAGAGAAAGTAATTGTGTTTATTAAATGGTCTAAAAAATATTGAAATGATTGCATTAATTAGCCCAAAAAATATTTCCCGCCAAAAATGAAATCGCAGAGATTTAATTTACCAAATTTTAAAAATCACTAAAAAATGTAATTCTAACGTTGTAGAAAAAGTTTGAAAAATGAAAAATATTACGTCAAAAATTTGCCCGGAAAATTCGAATTTAGCCCAAAAGTTTTACTATGTCGCCAAAATTTAAATTTGAAGCTAAAAGGGCCTAAATAGTATATAGAAAAAAATCAATTTTTTGCTTTATTTTATTTGGGAAACTATGCTATGAAACTAGTATTGATGGTGGCCAAGTCTAAAAACACTTCGAACAAAAAACTGGTGCTTTACTATCTCAGAATATTTCTTAGGTGTTGATCTTGGAATAATCGCTAGTACATTATCTCGAAATAATTCGTAGTACAAGATCTCGGAATAATTTGTAGTACACGATCTCGGAAAAATTCGTAGTATACGTTCTCGGAATAATTCTTAGTACACGACCTCAGAATAATTCGTAGTACACGATCTCGGAATAATCCTTTGTATACGATCTCAGAATATTTCTAGTACACGATCTCGGGATATTTCTAGTACACGATCTCGGAATAATACTTTGTACACGATCTCGGAATATTGCTAGTACACGATCTCGTAATATTTCTAGTACACGATCTCGGAATATTTTTAGAACACAATCTCGGAATATTTAGGGTTTTCACCATCTCGGAATAGGGTTTTCACCATCTCGGAATATTTTTCAAAAATTCCGAAATTAGAAACTAGGCAACGAATCTCTTGTAGGCTACGTTTCAAGGTTTTCCGACAAAACGACTAGTACTTCCTCGGTTTATAACATCATAGGGACCATAAAAATCAAAATTATTTGATTTTTTAAGTCAAATCATTTTATATCAAGAAAATAGTACAAAAACTAATTTTTGATCTAAAAATGATAAAAAGATGATGATTTTGAGTGAGAAAACAAAATTTTCATGTATTTCTAGTTTATTAAGAGGTTAATAAACATGAAAGTAACAAGCTTTTTTTAATCAAACACTACAAAAAATTTCGCGAACCTTTACCCTTAGATAAAAGTCATGAAAAACCAATAAAAAACACACATAACTATGCAAAACACTCCATGGCTCTTGATACCAATGATAAATCTATGTAATCCTTGGATTATCCTAACCTATGGAAGTGATGTAAAGAGAGAGAGAAAGATGAACTCTAGAGAGATAAAGGAAAAGTGTAAAATAACATTAATGAGAAAAAAAGTTATTTACAAGGTTTATATACCCATGTCCATAAGATGGACATGGGCCGGCCCAAGCCAAGCCCACAAGTGGTCTTGGCCGGGTTTTACTATTCATGATATCACCTCTAACTACGAGCTCGGCTACTACTATTGTTGGAGTGACCGATCTTTCCTAAATACGTAAAAACGTATTTCCGACAAATGCTTAAGAAATTTAGACTAGAAGAATCTAAACCATCAAACACTCCAATGTCAACCGAAACTAAACTAACCAAAGACGGTACCAATAATTTTGTTGATAACACCAAATATCATAGTATGATTTGTAGTTTACTTTATCTTACGGCTAGTAGGCCGGATATTATGTTTGGTGTTTGTATGTGTGCTCGTTTCCAAGACAATCTAAATGTGTCACATCTTGAAGCGGTCAAGAGAATCTTTAGATATATCAAAGGAACAATACATCTTGGACTATGGTTTCCCAAAGGCATGGGAATGGAAATTACGGGGACTCATACCATGCGAGTGACTATGTCGATAGAAAAAGTACAAGTGGTGTATGTACATTTATCGGATGTTGTCTCACCTCATGGTTTTCGAAAAAGCAAACCGAACTTTCCATTTCCACAACCGAGGTCGAATACGTGTCGGCGGGCAAAGCATGTCAACACGTGTTATGGATGAAACAAGCACTTGTTGACTGTGACATTAAGTTGGATGATGTAACAATTCTATATGACGACAAATGAGCTATTGATCTAAGCAAAAATCCCGTGTTGCACGCACGAACCAAACACATCAAAATTTGGCATCATTTTCTACGAGACAATATCCAAAAAGGTAATATCTCTAGAGAAAAGGTATCTACGGAAGACAATATAGCCAATATTCTAACAAAACCTATTAAGCGTGAACCATTTAACCTATTGAGACTAGGTTTAGGATTAATGGAAATTTCGTTTAAGGAAAATAATAGTATGTCCCTTGTGCAGATGGAACCCGTCGGACCCTTTCCCCGAAGGGTCCATGTAAGGGTTCATCTGTCTACAGATATTGCAAAACACTAAAACAGTTAGACAAGCACCCATAAACCAAAACCCACTCCACTCTTTCTATAAAACACGACCACCACCACCAAAACTTCATCTCTCTACCAATCCTAAGGCAAAATTAACCATTTTCTTTGTGCTAATCAATCACTGTAAGTGTTTCTATCTTATTTCCTTTCTTTTATCATCGCATTATCTTTAATCTGAGTCTGGGATTCTTTTTAATTGCACAAAATTAAAATTAAGGATTCATCTAGGTTAGTAAAATTAACCAATGCATTGATCAAACATGGTTGTTAAAACACTTTGTATGCACAAACCCATTAAAAGAATCGTTAGAAATTTCTAGTAATCCTTAACTAATCAAAGTATTTTCAAAAGATCATTCTCCCTACCTAGGTCATGCCGAAAAATCATTTTTTAAATATTGTAAATAACAAATATCAAAAAATGATGTTTTAATCATATCATAAAGACTCATGAACGCTAAAGGAATTGCATAATTCATATGCATTTTCGGGTACGTTCATTTGAAGCTACTTTGAACTTAAGGAGCGTTTGGGTTATCTCAAACTATGCATTTTGCACCTCTTTATTAAAAAATCAATTCAGGTCAAGATAACCGTACCTCCACATTTGTTTCATATAGGCACACGCTGGGCATTACTTTAATCATTTCTTAAACTTAACTAACTTGGAAAAACTATGCCTTAAGATCCAAAATGCATTCCGCTTGGACATATGATCACAAAGACACCGCTAGCTACATCCCTAACACCATAGGTCTAAACATTTCACCTTCGCCTAAAGAGACTTGTGCAAGGAGTTTGAAAACCGCACCTTCTATGAAGGTCACGTTGTCCACCACTCCTTTACGGATAACACCAATATCCATGAGGTATTTTCTAGAATCAACTTTGATTGCCTCTTGGACATTGATGAGCAAATTTTTCCCAAATTTGTTCTATAATTTTATATGTCCATGAATGTGACTTTACCACATCCTCTTTGTGAACTTTAGAGCTGTGGAAACCTTAGTTTCCTCGATCTTTTAGCTACTAGGAATGCATCATGTTCATATGATTAGATAATCAAAGCGGAATTAGAACACGACACATTAACAAGGTGTTTAGGCACAAGACACATGAATTACTCAACGATTGTTCATTATATTAATAACAAACAACCACTAGACGTGTATACATTCAATCCCACGTCTAGTCGACACACACTTTAGGTTTACATTGTGAATGAAAGTTATGAATAAACCTAATACCCTTGGTTCCTTTTATAGTGTAAGGAATAGGGTTTACAAGAGATAAGAATGAATAAACATGTAAATCTTCTATACAAATAAACTAATACAGAATATATTCTACATACTTATCTAAATAGAAGCTTCTAACAACACTTGTCAATGTTTCTGTCAATGCTTGGATTGCATGTGACAATGCTTGGATTGCACATGACAATGCTTGTCAATGGTGACTTCTGTCAACGCCCGATTTGCTCTTGACAACGCCTGATTTGCTCTTGACAACGCTTAGACAAATGCCTTCATATTTTCTTCGTTTTTGAGTTTCTACCACATCAACTTTTTGACCCAACAATCTTCCCCTAGTTGATGTCGGCAAAACTCTTTGTGTATCTCTTGTAAGTTGTACATGATCTTCAAAATGCTTCCCCTCAAGTGTAGCATGTATGTCTTCCCCTTTTTGTCACATCAACAGGGAAGTAAACAATGTATGAAATCTTGAAGATTCTCCAAATGTAGCTCTATGTAATGATCTTGAAGAAAAATAACTATAATATTCTTGATGTAGAAGTAGAATAACCCAAACCTATGTTCCATATCTTGTACGATGTGATGAAGTATGTTAAAGAAACAAAAATCCTCATCCTTTGTGAGACACTAAGCACGATAATGTAACTCCTTCAAGTGATAGAAAATATGTGTATAGAGTAGCATAAGAAAAATCACATATTCCTAGATCTTGTATCACTTCATCAGTAACGATGTAAGCACAAACAAGTTACCTTATAAGTCCATGACTGGAAGTGCACGACTTTAAGATATGATAGAATACAAACTCGCGAAAATCTTCTTCAAACATCAAACTTACCATAAGAATTCCTCCCCTTAAGCCAACTTCTCTTCATAACGAATTTTAATGAAATAAAATCTTCATACCATATGTAAAAGTGTTGGATTGGATAACTATTTCACAAGGCTCCTCCGATTACATAATCTAATATCCATCAAATTCCTCATGAATTGTTGCTAACTCGCATTAAAATCATTAATCCCTTTTTAAAAATATCCGAGCCATAAACATCAACTTGATATTCTATATAAAAACAGAGATTCCATGTACCTTCGTGTGTAAATATCTCTTTTTGTGTGCTAAAAACGTACCAATTTTCTCAAACAGCAGCTATCCTTTTGTTATCCGAGAACCTTCATTGTCCAATATCTCTGTCATGTGCATTTCCCAATATCGGACAAGACGTATCAGCGCTTGAACAAAACTTTTCTCGGACAACTCATGTCAACGCTCTCTGTCAGCGTTCACTTATTCTTTGTCAGCGTCAAACCAATACTTGTCTGCGTCTAACTAACAAACAACAACGTCCCATTTAGATACTTACGCAACTTGTGGTTATGTCCCTGTTGTCTGTGGATAATGATAATAATAACAATGGCTTGTATGTCTTATGCCCAAATGTACATGCAGCCCATAAGAATTTCATGTTACTGCAATGATATTACCTCATAGTATATCCCGTGTTTTTCCACCTCCCACAAAATAGGAAACAATATACTCCCTCACGTCATGTATCTGCTTCAAAAGAAAACTTCTCGTGGCTTTTGCTGAAATAACTCCCGTTTTAATGTTGAAGATAAAATACTATCTCCTAGAAATCAGCAACCAAAACGTGTCTCCAAATTTATATCCCATAATCTTTGCGTATGACTTAATCACAAAAACAGAAATAAATATTGTCTTAAATGAACGTTTAGACATCACACGTTTTTTTCTTTTAAAAATATAAGCCACAATCTTTTCTTTGTTGACAGCAACTTTTTCTCCTAATTTCAGGAAAGTCAATCATGTTCCATAGTAATCATAACCAAAATCATAACTGACCTTTAAAATTTGCGTATTAATCTTATGCCTCACGTATATGTAGGACCACATATGAATAGAATCCATATCATCAAATCATGTCAAAGACTAAAATATATCCCAATATTTCCAAATATATCCCATGTGATCAAACGGATCCCATGAAGTCTGGAGATCAGACGAACAGTAGTATATCTAAATATTTTTCTTTGAACCTCACGTACTATCCATCTTTGCTCACGTGAATCTATCCATGAATCATACAAACCAAAACTAGAAAAATACCAGTCTGCTACAGAAAGAACATCACGTCTTTTCTTCTATGTGATATCCTTTATTCACGTGGCCCAATACATCTGCTGTCTTGAACGTCCATACAAACCACACTTTCAGTCGTTCAAGATCTAGGGTTTATAATTAAAACCCTAAAAATCATTCTTGCTGATACATCAAAGTTATCACAGATCTAGGGTTTTTAGAAAACCCTAAAACAATACTAACTGCAGCTACGACCATAATACAAAACGTGATCAGAATAATTACGTATAGTATGCATCTCTACGAGGGTTCGTTATTAATCCTAGGACTAATTCACCAAATCAAGTAGAAAACACAATCATCCAGTAGAAAACGTAATCATTCTTGTCAGAATTAGGGTTTGTAAGAAAAGCCCTTTCCTGTTGTCAACTTCGACTGCTTATAACTTTTGATTGGAGATAAAACTTGACAATCCCTCCGGTGGATGTCTAGATATATGTGTATAAAACACACACAATAAATTTCGTGACGATCCAACGGTCCAATCAAAAGTTATTACATTCTAAATACTGCTGCGCACACAAAAACGTCTAGAAAAACCTATACGGATTTTTCTTTTCTTCTCAAAACACGAACACCTTGTTGGTCCTAGCATCATGAGCCACGAGGCTCTGATACCAATTGTGGAAACCTTAGTTTCCTCGATCTTTTAGCTACTAGGAATGCATCATTTTCATATGATTAGATAATCAAAGCGGAATTAGAACACGACACATTAACAAGGTGTTTAGGCACAAGACACATGAATTACTCAATTATTGTTCATTATATTAATAACAAACAACCACTAGACGTGTATACATTGAGTCCCACGTCTAGTCGACACACGCTTTAGGTTTACATTGTGAATGAAAGTTATGAATAAACTTAATACCCTTGGTTCCTTTTATAGTGTAAGGAATAGGGTTTACAAGAGATAAGAATGAATAAACATGTAAATCTTCTATTCAAATGAACTAATACAGAATATATTCTGCATACTTATCTAAATAGAAGCTTCCAACAACACTTGTCAAGGTTTATGTCAATGCTTGGATTGCATGTGACAATGCTTGGATTGCACATGACAATGCTTGTCAATGGGGACTTCTGTCGACGCCCGATTTGCTCTTGACAACGCCTGATTTGCTCTTGACAACGCTTAGACAAATGCCTTCATATTTTCTTCGTTTTTGAGTTTCTGCCACATCAACTTTTTGACCCAACAAGAGAAAATGGCATTAACTACTCCTACTCTCTAGAAAAATTTGCTAACATTCTTAGGATTCCTAACGAAGGAGCATGCTTTTTCTCCGACCTACACTCTCTCACAGCCCTTGAGAACACCAACATACCTATGGATGGTTAAACTAGGTATAATACTCGACTAGGCGACAAATACCTTGCCAAAGCAAACCTTTTCAAACGAAGAGCCAATCACCTTAGACTTTCAAACACAAATAGAGTTATTCACAAAGACCCATATGGAATGGAGGCCACGGAACTCAAGGATAAGTATGAGAAATGGGAAAGTATTATAAGGTGTAATGTTATGTGTTGATCCCAAACTTAGATCGATTTAGCTTGTGTAAACGAGATTAAATCAAGTTAAACACGTAGAGAAAGTTTGTTTGTGTATAAAACAATTTAAGTATTATGCGAAATTAATACTCAAACAAGAACACACAAAGAATTTAAAAAAAACTTTCACTTGATTGATTAGAACAAACTTGCTTACAATGAAGGTGTTAAACGTATGAAAACTTATATGAAAAACAAAACCTAAAGGTCTTCTTTTATAGACATAAGAAGCCTTGTACAAGAGTCTACGTATCAGCTATTCTAGGTAAAGATAAATATAGAAAATACATTGTTGATCCTATCTTTACTAGAAACATAATACGCGTACACTAAATCTTTCTATCAGTGCTTGACTTCAACCTATCAGCGCTTGACTTCTTCCTGTCAACGCTTGATCTGTCAACGCATGTTTTCTTCTTATCAACGCTTGTTTTCTTCTTGTCAGCGTTCAAGTGTACTGGCTACATTTTATTCCCAGCGATCCTCCCCTAAACTTGATATATACTCTAGCAATCAAGTTTCTGAATAAAATTTAAGAACTAGGAGGAATTTTACAACTCTTATCATATTGGTAATAAACATGCCTAATCAAATCTTTGGCCACGTTACTTGAATAGTCAATCTCCAGCTGTGTTGTCTTCATCTTGTCCAAAACTTCTTTGGACATGGGATACTCAGCATCTATAAGAAGATACTCAGCAAACTTTGTAGAACTCAAATAATACACACCAGCAGCTGAATACAAACGCCATTGAAGTTCACTGATATCATCCTCAAGATCCTTCCAAACAGGATCTTCTTCTTCTAGTGCACACATTCTCTTGAATGTTGACCAAAGCTTTATTCCAATGACTGAAGTAGGTGCTTCAGTCTCATACTTGGCCATCAACAACCTCCAAAGGTCTACCACGTCTTCCCTATCCATACTTGCAAAGAGAGACATAAGAGTAGTAAATGTGTGTACCTCTTTCCCATATCTACCAATCATCCAAAACCCACTTGCATCTTCTTCATAGCTAATGATAGGGTTTCTGGCATCAAGAGGTAACACTTGTACCATATCTAAATCTTCCATGGGTGAGAGCTTAATGCTCCTTCTAAGAACAGCTTCACTGGGAACCACTTTATTTAAATCTTTAGGAAACTCAAGTGGAACTCCCTTTTTCAAAGGCCTTGGAACAATCATTGCCTTTTGAATCTCCATCTCTTTTGCAAGTTCTTCTTTCCTTTCATCTGAAAGAAGTCTAAGAGTATTCATTTCCTACACTCTTGCCCAAATAGGATAAGCCTTGTACTCTAATTCTTTAAAGGATAATCCCTACAATTTCTTGAAGGTCCATCCAGTTCCAGGACATCTGAGTAACATGTAGTAAAGCTCCCTTCTATCCCTCTTCAGTAGTGAGAAAACATTGCTAGCCTTATGCTTCAGAATTACCTTGCAGTCTCTTTGAACTCTTAGAAGAATCTCCAATCCCCAAATTTGGTCTGAAATTGTCAAATATGGATTCTCCATAATCCTATTCTCACAAGCATGGTACATCTGAGCAACTTCTGGCATATCATAGTCTACTTGCAATTTTAACTCTCTAAGCTTCTCTCTTGCCAAGTCATCCCCATATTCAAGTCTTTCTGGTTGTTCAATTATCATAACCCTTGAATCTGAACTCCCTTCATCACTTCCTTCTTGTTCCTCAGAAGTAACAACAAATGGTGATTCACCAACCTTCTTCATTTCTCGTTCCACAAGTTGTGCAGCCAACCTTGAATCAAACCCTACTTGTGCTGCATCCTTTGGAACTTCTGTTTCTGCCATGATTCCTTTACCCTTATCTAATGGATCAATGATGGGTAAAGATGATGATGGTATCTGTGAAGACACTTCTTTGATGATAGATGATGACTGGAATACATCAACCATATATGCAGGTCTGTCAACGATCAAATTCTGTGTGTCAGCTCCCAACTTACTCTTGTCAGCGCTTGATGTGTCAGCGTTCAAATTTTGCTTGTCAACGCTCACCTTACTTGTCTCAGCGCCTCTTGTGAACTGCTCCATCATAGCTGTAAAAGACAAGTTCAAGTTTGTAGGAGTAACCAAAGATGAATCAAAACCTGGTTACTTCTTCAATTCAGTGAGGGCTTCAGCAACACCCAAAGACTCTCCATCATGTGAGCCTTTGTCACTCACATGGATCTGCTCATCCTCCCCTTTGGAAGATTCCTTCATACCACACCTAGTGTTAGCATCCTCCAAAATAACAATCCTCTCCCTCAATTGCTTGAGTTCAAGGCCTTGTGTAGTGACTATTTGTACCAGGTCTGCATTTTGCTTTTGCAAGCTAATGCAGACATTCGTCAATTCCATCAATGTGTATGGTTCCAATCTGCCCTCCTCTAGAATGGGTATTTGACCTCCCAAAGTAGAGTCATGGGGCATGGATGAGGTCTTAAAGATGTTAGGACTGGCTTGGCCTGCATCTAAGCTAGCACCAATAGTCCCAGCCTCATCCATAGCACCAACCACACTTGTGGTGGTGGTTCTCTCTGCAACATGGCTAGGACCACCAGAGGAGAACACTCAAGTAGTCCTTGGATGTTTAATAAACCTATATTCAGGGGTGTAGAAGATGATGTGGATTGGGTGGTAGTTTGAAGGTTAAGGGGTGTTTGGGTCTGTGAAGGAAAGGTGTCAACGTTTGGATTACTAGTGTCAACGCCAACATTTAATGTGTCAGTGTTGAAGGATTCTTGGTCAATTTCCATGTGTTGAGGTGAAGGAAAAGGTTCTGGTATTGGCTCAATTTGTGGTTGTGGATCTGGTTGGGGTTGTGTTGCTGCAATAACAGCAAGCATAGCTTGGGTAAGGGGTAAGTCACGGTGAGGGGGTGAGTTTATCTTACTAAAAATAGCTTTCTCTTGCACAGGGATCTCATAAAAATCATCATGATCCCTTATGCAGTACCTTTGTTCATCAAAAACCATTTGTAAAAATCTGGGATAAGCCAAAGTCATCTTATTTCCCTTGTTTTTACACATGCCATCAAAAATTAGTTTTGAAAAATTATACCTTTGCCCATTTGTAATGCACACAATTGCACTAGCAATTGATCTGTTAGTTTCATTATGTGCAGTACATTTGGGACTCAAACATTGAAGGATGACATGTATGAGGTACTTCCAGGCTGGGGGAAATTCTTGTTTATGATACTTATTTAAAGTACCCTCATCAGGAAAAGGATACCCCAAAGCCCGAAGTCCTTGTTCTATTTCATTAATGGGGAGAGTGGTTATACTATCTGCATCATTAAGATGCAAATCCTTGCGAACCAAGGCTTCAGTAACTACCCAAGTACGCCCATGAACAATAGCTGTTAATGTAGTCACATTATTAAGCGTTGAGGAAATGACAGTGTTCCAAAACTGTTTAATATGAGTGACAGGGATGAGAGGAGCATGAGAAAGTGCATACCTAATAGGAGATGCATTCAAATACGCCACCATCTGAGTGTATTGTGGAAACAAAGTATCATCAGCCTCCAAATAAGCAATCATGTTGTGCTGACTCCTGAATCCCAATACCAAGTCACTTGGTTTAAACTTTGGTGCCATTGTTGAAGAAAGATGTTTGTTAAAGATTGATGAAAGATGAATTATAGGAGAAAAAGTGTTAGACAACAATATGATAGTACCCTGTTTAAAAATAGGAGCCAAATATATAGGAGAGATAGGCACATGTGATTGGTCAAAAATAAGGCAAGTATTTTCAAAATATAATGATGAAAATATTGAAAAGAAAATAAGTTATCTTGTGCATTAATTAAGAGTTATCTACTCCTAAAATTACGGCCCCAAAATTCGTCAAAAATAACAACTGGGTAGGTCCCAATGAGTGTCAACGGTCAAAAATAACCCATCAACGCCTAACGGCTATATTCTTGTCAGCGTTTGCAAAAGCCATGTCAACGTTTAAATTGGTCACAACAACGCTTGGAAAAATATTTGTCAGCGTCCAAAAATAAAAGTAATAAAAATGAAAAAGGACCTTAACAAAGTAATTTATCCTAGTGAAGATAACCTATAAACTGAAAATTATTATAGGGCGCCAAGCACTGTCCAGTTATGCACACTTGCTTATGCAAGATAGACATAACAGTCCTATAGTGTCCCTTGCGAACCAAAATTCTTAACAATTAATTTATCTTATAAAATTTCTTGTAACTCCCAGGTAAACCCATTATAAATTATTCCCAAGTCTCCCAACAGACCACATCCAATTCTAGGCCAAAAAGGTCTTGGCAGCATGCATAGTATATCAACTATGCATGCTACAGTGCCTCATGAGATAGCAAACTAACTCATACTCACCTGTGGACACAATCTAGAATTGTGATAAGAGTATTTTAAGAATACCCAAAAGTTCTAGAGGTTCCTAAAACCTCCCCTTAAACTGTGATACACTAGTTGCCAAATAATATGCATGTAAATAAAAATTTATGTCAAGATAGGAAAATAAATATTCCAACCATCATCCATAAATTAAAACATGCTCCAATGATTCTCCAAGGATCCATAAGCAACTCTGTATCCAATGGTACAATGCTAACAACGCCTACACACTTAGATCAAAAACCACAAAACTAACATGTTGCTGACAACGTCACGATAACACTTATCAGCGTTAAGATAACCTTTGTCATCGTTAGACAAATATAGTGGAAAATCTAACTTCTCAAAAAGACCAATAACAATGCATATCATGTACATACTTTTACAATAAGACCCCAAAACACATATTAGGTGAGCTTTATCATTCCAATACTTGTTACCAAGTATTGAAACCTTCCAGTATCAAAAGGTTTAGTTAATAAATCAGACACATTTTCTTCTGTGTCAACCCTATCTGGTTGTATTAAACCCTTTTCAAAACAATCTCTTATAAAATGATGTCTAGTTTCTATGTGTTTTCTTTTAGAATGATGTACAGGATTTTTAATAATGCATAAAGTACTGTTATTGTCTACAAAAATCTTGGTATGCATGAAATTATACCCATAATCCAACAGTTGGTTCTGAATACATAAGACTTGTCCACAACAAGCAGCTACTGCAACATATTCTGCTTCAGTTGTAGAATTGGCCACCACTGTTTGTTTCTTGCATTGCCAAGATATCAACCTACTCCCAATAAGCTGACATCCACCAGTTGTGGATTTTCTGTCAAATTTATCACCACCATAGTCACTGTCTGAATATGCAATAAGCTCCAATGGTGAATCTTTTGGATACCATAATCCCAAGTCTGGATAACATCTAAGGTACCTAAAGATTCTCTTCACAGCATGAAGGTGACACTCTTTGAGAGTCCCTTGATGGCGTGCACATGCACACACAGCAAACATAATGTCAGGTCTTGAGGCTGTGAGATACAACAATGAACCAGTCATTGATCTATAGTGCCTGACATCCACATCTTTTCCATCTCCAACTTTTCCCCAAGGGTGTTCTCTATCCATAGGAGTACTATCCCTTTTCTCATGTGGAGAAAAGCCAAACTTCTTCAAGATTTCTGCTACATATTTATCTTGAGAGATGAAGATACCATCATCTTTCTGTTGAACTTGTAACCCTAGAAAGAAGTTCATCTCCCCCATTGCACTCATCTTGAACTTGTCTGTCATAAGTTTGGAAAAGTCTTCACTCATCTTTGGGTTTGATGAGCCAAAGATGATATCATCCACATAAACCTGAACAAGTAAGACATCCTTACCAGCCTTCTTTGTAAATAAGGTCTGGTCTATGGTGCCCCTTTTGAATCCATTTTCTACCAGATAGGTGGACAATGTGCCATACCATGCTCTTGGGGCTTGATGAAGTCCATACATAGCTTTCTTGACTCTATACACCTTGTCTGGATGTTCTGAATCTTCAAAACCAGAAGGCTGCATTACATAAACCTCCTCTACAATTGTGCTATAAAGAAAATCACTCTTCTCATCCATTTGATAGACAGTAAAGCCCATGCAGGAAGCATAGGCTAGAAATATCCTTATAGCCTCAATCCTTGCAACTGGTGCAAAGACCTCCTCATAGTCTATCCCTTCCTCTTGTGTATATCCTTGAGCCACTAAACGTGCCTTGTTTCTGACCACAATGCCTCTTTCATCTTTCTTGTTTCTAAGAACCCATCTTGGCCCAATAGGTCTGACATGTCTGGGACAATCAACCAACTCCCAAACATCTTGTATAGCAAATTGGTGAAGCTCATCCTGCATTGCTTCCACCCAACTTGGTTCTTTGACAGCATCAAAAATCTTCTTGGGTTCCTGTTGTGACAGAAAATAGGAAAACAAACATGCTTGAACAAGAGGGGTATCAACCTTCTTGTGTATATTGGCAATAAATCCTCCAAGATTCTGATGAGATCTTCTAGTTTGAACAAGATACATCACATCACCAATAATGAGAGAAGAGAGGCGAGCCTTCATTATAGAAGTAAGAACTCCTCCCTCAAAAAGTCTGTTGTCTTCAATCTCATCTTCCATGTTACCAATATCTTCTTCAGACTCTCTTCCATCAATATTTGTATGAACCTCTCCATTGCTGCTTGAAGGTTCACCTTGTTCAAAATTGGAAGAGAAAATATAGTCAAAAGAGTTGTCAACGCCTGACCCAAGGTTGTCAGCGTGTGAGCCATCAACCCCTGAAATCGAGTTGTCAACGTTTGAGCCATCAACGCCTGAATTTGTCTTGTCAGCGCCAGATATTCCTTTGTCAGCGCCTGAAAGACCATGCATGTTGTTAACTGGTGATACTTGGGGACCACCATTTTCTTTTCCAGCAGCAGCAAATGCATCTGTCCATATGGGAATGGTGACATACTCAAGTATGGGAGATGATTTGTCTTCTAGTGATCCAACCTCTTTATTAACCTGTGTACCTGAAACATCAACAACTGGTTCTTCCATAACATTTGAAGTTACCTTCACAATGTTTGGATTAGTAACAGGCATATAATTCAAAGTCCTAGATAGAGGTTCCAAGTCAAATAGCCAATTTGGACCACTTTCAGGATCACTAGGTTTACTTTCTAAAAACCTAACATGTACTTTTTCAAGTATATGTTTTTCCTTCTTAATGTAAACCCTATATCCTTTACTCTGTACTGAATAACCCATGAAGTAGCCTTCATCACCTTTAGCACTAAATTTTTTACACTCTAAATACCTTTAGCACTAAATTTACCTAAGGCATCACTAGTATCCAACACAACTACATGACAACCAAAAGGTTTAAGAAAACCAATATTAGGTTTCCTTCCCCAAAGTAACTCATAAGGTGTTTTGTTATGAAGCTTGTTGACTAATGCTCTATTCTGAACATAACAAGCTGTATTCACAGCCTCAGCCCAAAAAGCAATGGGAAAGTGAGCATCAGCCAACATAGTCCTGGCTGCTTCAATGAGGGTTCTATTCTTTCTCTCAGCAACCTCATTTTGTTATGGGGTTCTGGCTACACTAAAATGTCTAGTGATCCCTTTCTTGGCACAAAAATAATCCAGTAGCTTATTTCTAAACTCAGCACTATTATCACTTCTAAGCATCTTAACTTCATTACCAGTCTTCTTCACAATTTGGTTAATAAAGTTAATTAAAGTATCAATAGTGTCACTTTTCAAAGCTAAAAAGAAAGTCCAAGTAAACCTAGAAAAATCATCAGTAATGACAAAGCAGTAAGATTTACCATTCAAGCTTTCTATATTAGTAGGACCAAACAAGTCCATATGCAGCAAGTGAAGTGGTTTAGAACTAAAGTGCACCTGTTTAGACTTAAATGAGACCTTGTGTTGTTTGCCTTTAAGGCATGCAACACAAGAGTGGTCATTATGGAAAGCCTTTTCAGGTAAACCATCAACCAAGCCATGTCTCACAAGTCTGTTTATATTTTTAAAGTTAATGTGCCCTAGTCTCCTGTGCCATAGATTACTCTCATCAACTAAAGGCTTAGCATAAAGACATGACAAGTTATTATTCATCCTAATCCCATTAAGATTTACATTATAAATGTACTTATGCCTAGGTGTCCTATAATCAATGAATTTCTCATCTGGTATTTTAAAATCCTTGCTCAACACTAAGCATTCAGTATTAGTGAAAAGAACCTTATTTTTGTTATCACAAACTTGTGATATACTAAAAAGATTATAGTCAAGTTCTTTTACCAGAAACACGTTTTCAAAACGCAAATTGTTGGTGAGAAGAGTTCCTTTGCCTGTGATAGTTCCATATCTGCCTCCAAAGTAAACTTTATCACCATCCTTAATGGGAGTGAAGTTTGTGAGATAATCTTCCTTCCCAGTCATGTGCCTAGAGCATCCACTATCCCAATAGCCATAATCATTAACTTGCTTTTGAATGTCCTGCACATAAAGAAAACAAATTAGTTTTCTTTGGGAACCCAAGCCTGAGCAGACTTGGATTCATTTGGTTGTTTAACAAGAACAGACTTAGTCCTCTTAACAACCCCTTGTTCATCCCTTTTTGGATTAAACACCCAGTTAACCCCAATTGGTTTTGTGATGACCTTTGAAATATAATTAAATCTGTTACAGGTCATAGAAATCCCATCTGAATTAAGGTTTTTATCTTGCTTAGGTCTCCATGTCAAGCTAGAAGAAGCTTTAGACCCCTTTCCCTATGGTTGCAAATATTTACCATTATTTGGTCTGGCAACGTTTCTGTCAGCGTTTGACTTGGTCTTGTCAATGCTGAAATTACCCTTATCAGCGTTGAACCTAGGATTTGCTACAGCAACCCATTGCCTATTAGACCATGTATTGGTCTTCTGAAAAGGTCTTTGTCCATAAGTGTTAGACCCTTTAGTAAAGAATGAGGCTGGTCTAACAATTTGTGGACTTTGCTCCACAAAAGTTTTGGGTTTGACAGTGTTTGAGCTTTTGTCAGCATCGACCTTTAAAGCGTTGACACACTTATAAGCTAAATGTGAAAAGCTACCACAAGTATAACAGGCTTTTCTAGACATAACTCTAGGTCTAGAAGAAAAGAAACATGTTCCATCATCACTAATTTGGCTTTTTGGTGACCTAATTTTTCTATACATTTCTGCATATTTAATGCTAGGTTTTCTAACAACGTTTGGGCCAAGGTCAACAGTCTTGCCAGTGATTGGGTTTGTTACTTTGATAGGGGTAGACTCATTTGGGCTATCACTAAGCATATCACCCTTGACAAACAAGGAAGGCTTGGCTTTCTTCCATTGGTCCAAATCAGTCAACTTCTGCCTATATTCTTCTACTGGGGTAAGGAATCTTCGTGGAGGAACAAATTCCTCTTCTTAGAGTTCTGGTAAACCAGTCCAAGATAAGTCCTTTCTTTGGACACCATAGAAGTCCCCAGCTGGTGGTGGAACACCAACATACTCTTTCATCCCACTCCGAGTCATATCCCTAGAATCCCTTTTTTTACTAACACATTCTCCTAGGGTTTGTGAGGCTTTATCAAATCTATGGATTTTAAGATCTACATTATCCTTATTCTTGATAGCCTCATCTAACTTAGCTTTTAGTTCAGCATTGACCCTCTCCGTGATGTTTCTAATATTAGTACTAGCATTTAAATCATGTTTTAAGATATTAATTTTATCTTTTAAGTCAAGCTCCAGTTTCTTATACTCAGTTACAGTGTTTTCAGTTTGAGTAAGAGCAAGTTGATAGTTAGACAACTTGCATCTCTCATTACTCACATCTGTTGACGATATTAAAACCTCTTGGTTAAGTCTTTCAGTATTTAAACGACAATCCTTACTACAAAAAGCATCATCATATACCTCATTGTCTGATGAAGATGAGGAGTGTGACATGAGAGCATAGTGAACATGCTCTTCTTCTTCCATCTCAGCAACCAAAGATTTGTTCTCTTCCTCATCCTTAGCCAAATAGCTCCAATCCTATCCAACACCATCAATTTCTTGCATTGCAACCATGGCCTTGGGATCCTGAGCCTTAACAATTTGGCTTGAGGGTTTTCCAGCATCAGATATTCTTGGAGATCTGCATTCTCTCATAAAGTGTCACATACGATGACAATTATAACACTCAACTTTGGATTTATCAAATCCAGTAGTGTCCTTAGCATTGAAACTCATCTTCTTCTTGAATCTTCTATTCCATCTGTTTGATCTTATACTTGCAAGAGCCATATTCCACTTTATGTCCATCTCCTCCAAATGCTCATCAGTAATCTGCTCAAGGTCCTCATATGTAATCACTAAACCATTGGGCAATGAAGCAATGTATGCACACACAGTATCCAGATCAATACCAGTAGGCTTAACTCTTGGTGAGTCAATTTTGTATGTGTCAGCGTCTGAATGTGAGGCGTTGACAGGATATGATCCAGCGTTGACACAGGTTGATCCAGTAACTGGATGCATATATGACTCCTTCTGATCAAATTGGCCTTTACTATGTGAGAAGAAGGCCATGTTTCCATTGGTAGATTTTATTCCATGATCGAAAAGAGTTTCATTCTCTATCAGCCTCAATTTATTGTACACATCATCAAAAGTAGAACTTTTGTGAGTGTTATTAGCAATTATAGACCTTGCTTCAATTTTCCATGCATCACCAAGGCTTTTAAGGAAAGTAGAGATGATATCAACATCACCAAGCACTGTTCCCATGAAAGATAGCTTGCTTGTGATGTCCAGAAGTCTGCTTCTCACACTACTTAGCTTCTCATTAGGTTGAGCTTTAAAAACAGCATACTCATGCAAGAGTTGCTTCTTTTTCTCTTGCACAGTATCAGCATTACCACCATAAGAAACTTCAAGAGTTGCCCAAAGATCTTTTGCAGACTCATAGCTTCTGTATTTGTGCTGATTTTCTTGTCCAAAGAGAGTTTAAGAATGATTAGGGTTTTCATATCAACTCTTCTTTTTGCTATGTCCTCAACTGAGACAGCTCTACCATCGTCACATTTTTCTCTTCGTTCCTCTTTAGTAGAACCTTGAATAACTGTTCTTGCAGCAATGGCAGCTACAATCTTTTCAGCCTTATTGAATGTGTTTCCATATTTAATAATTTCCCACAGAGTGTAGTCATGGATTTGTAGATATTGCTCAAAGTTAAACTTCCACAGATCAAAATTGTCTGGGTCAAGCATGGGAATCTTGATGTTGTGGTTTGAGGAGGAGGAGGAGTTTACTTCTGGGGTAGACATGATGTTTTTAGGGTTTTGTGAAAATTAGGGTTTTTGGTAATTTAGGGTTCTTGTGTTCTTTAGATCAAAGTTTCTCAACAAGCTCTGATACCACTTGTTGATCCCAACTTAGATCGATTTATCTTGTGTAAACAAGATTAAATCAAGTTAAACACGTAGAGAAACTTTGTTTGAGTATTAATTCCGCATAATACTTAAATTGTTTTATACACAAACAAAGTTTCTCTATGTGTTTAACTTGATTTAATCTCGTTTACACAAGCTAAATCGATCTAAGTTTGGGATCAACATTATGAGCCTAGTAGGTAACAAGTATCATATAAACTCATGTGAGTACTACATGATTTAAAGCCTAAAAACCAAAAAACCCTTCAATCTTGCATACAACACAGTAAATAGGATGTCTCATATCTGAAGCCTAGCCACGTCTGTACTTCAATATGGAATGCTAATCACTCAACATTATCACTTCATAGAACTCATTCCACCTAGTTCTTGTGGTCGAGCAGAAACATATCACCTTGTTGATACAGTCATGACACCCATTAGTGATGAAAGAGTGACAAGAATCATGGCAACTCAATCTAGGGGCAAAAGGCCTCAACGGCCATCAAGCTCTTCATCATCGGGTAGTCACAATGATGGTCTCCCAAGCTATAGGTTACCACCCCTAGAATACCTTAGTCGTCTACCCGAGATCTCTAATGCCTCTCCCATGTTCAAACAAAAAAAGGGTATGTTCAAGTGTCTTGGAAGATTTCTCATCAAGATGGACAAGAAGAAGAACAGGTGAAGAATGATGAAGTGAATGGGTACAAATGGACTTTGTTCCATGGTTAAAATCAATGGTGATTTGTAAAATACTTAACATTTATGTTTGTTCTCACTTTTTCTCGTTACTCTAGCTCTTATTGATACTTGATGCTATAGGATTATCAAAATTTTTATGTGAAATATGGATACTTGCACATGCTTGGCGAATCATGTCTTGGATAAGCAGAAGGTACATTCTCTTACCCTCTATAACTCAACTTATAGTTAATAACGTGTGAAACATTTCCCCTCTTGATTCCCAATCTTAAAAACACTATGATACGGGTAAAAAAACTCTCGTCTGTTTGTAAAACTTTTTGGTCTCAGACTGATACGGACCCCGTCAGACCCCTCCCCATAGGGTCCGACCGGTTCCGTGTCTTTCCATTAATTTAATTTTTCAAAATTTTGCCCGTTTTAACTCGGACGTCGTCGGACCCTTTGCAAAAGGGTCCGACCGGTTCCGCAGGTCTGTAGTTTCAAAAGTTAAACACTATCATTACCACCATTTAATTACTCACTTCTCAAAAATATTTCTCTTCCAACTTTTTACCTCCATAACTGACTTTTTCCACACATTAACTATTGCTCTCTTCTTCTTCCAATCACATCAGACCTTCATTCAATTAAAATCTCCTCTCTCCCCACTATTTAAAGAACCTGCATCCCTTTCAAACTCCTCACTCACTCATCTATTTTCTTCTAACAAATCTTAGAATAATTCACCATGATAAAAGGTTCTTATTACTCCTCTAGTAAACCTCTTAGGAGAACGGCATGTATAAGTGTCCACCCTTCGTGCTTCGGCTTTCTAAACCCTCAACTCCACCATCTTCTCAAAAATCTCATGAATCACCCATACATCAAGAAATCTCTCAAAAGTTGGGAGATATCATAAGAAACTCAATATCACCACACTCATCCAATCCAACTTCACCTATCACCACTTCATCTCCATCTAATACCTCTCCTCCCAACATCCAAATCTCATCACTCACACCACCTATACAGATCTTTGACACACCACCAACATCACCACACCAGTCACAACTGTTGGGTCAATTCAGTGCCTGATTTGTCCCTTGTACAAGATTTAGATGTAAAGTATCCTAAGTAGTGTTAGTCACTGAACTTACATATGTTATAAGTTCAGTGTGTCATTCTTTAGAGTTCTTTAGAGTCTACGAGATAGACTCGTCATTAGCTGAGGCGGATCTCAGTAAGTGTGCAAAGAATCAAGGATGATGGAGTTAGTAAGTGATAACATAACAGCTTACTAACTCCTCGAGACTATTACTTAATCAAAGACCTGAAGAACGTAGAAGACATAAAGAATGTCTGAAGTATTAGTGGGAACATGTCTTATTAGCAATGAAGACAAAGGTTCAAGATGAAGGCTTACTTTGTCAAAGGTGCAACAGATGAAGACAACAAAGTACAAGGTGGTTACTTGTACTTTAGTAAAGCTTCTCAAGGAAGCTTCACACTCCCACTATATATATGTGGTCTTTGTAATAGAATAGTCAATGATTCCCACCCACAGAAAAACACATGTAACACTTTATTGGATATGGGTTTCATCCTCCTATGGTTGCATAAGCTTAGCTAGCTATGAACATGGGAGTTTAGTTTGTCATTCATCGCCCGGTTGTTGTTCCGCAAACAACCGGGCAAGTCTTGTATATTTGTTGATTCATTATTAATAAGATATACATACGATGAAAAGTACAAGCTTTGTTATTAGTTAGTCAATTGGTTTAATTGTGCAAATGTTCTTCATAGTTTCTTATTGATTCCATGTTTGCACAAGTTTCGTGGACCAACAACAACCTATTGTATAAAATGCTACAAGTGAGTCACCCATGCCTCCAATGCTACCTCTGTTGGGAATAAAATGTAGCCAGTCCACTTGAGCGCTGACAAGAGGAAAACAAGCGTTGATAGGAAGAAAACAAACGCTGACAGATCAAGCGTTGACAAGAAGAAGTCAAGCGTTGATAGGTTGAAGACAAGCACTGATAGGAAGATGTAGTCTACACGTATTATGTTTCTAGTTTGTTTCTAGTAAAGATAAGTTCAACATTGTATTTTCTATATTTATCTTTACCTAGAATAGTTGATACGTAGACTCTTGTACAAGGCTTCTTATGTCTATAAAAGAAGACCTTTATGTTATGTTTCTAATAAGTTTTCATACGTTAAACACTTTCATTGTAGGCAAGTTTGTTATTATCAATCAAGTGAAAGTTTGTTTATATCTTTGTGTGTTCTTGTTTAAGTGTTAATTCCGCATAACACTTAGATTACTTTATACATAAACAAAGTTTCTCTACGTGTATAACTTGATCTAATCTCGTATACACAAAGCTAAATCGATCTAAGTTTGGGATCAACAAGTGGTATCAGAGCTTGTTGAGAAACTTTTGATCTTAAAGAACACAAGAACCCTAAAATCACCAAAACCCTAATTTTCACAAAACCCTAAATACATCATGTCAAATCCAGAAGTAACCTCCTCCTCATCCTTACCAAACATCAAGATTCCCATGCTTGATGCAAACAACTTTGAGCTGTGGAAGTTCAACTTTGAGCAATATATAGGAATCTATGACTACACTCTCTGGGAGATTATTGAATATGGAAACACATTCAATAAAGCTGAAAAGATTGCTAATGCCATTGCTGCAAGAACTGCTATTGCTGGATGTCCAAAAGCAGATAAGAAAGAAAAACCTGATGATGGTAGAGCTGTGTCTGCTGAAGACATAGCAAAGAAAAGGGTTGATATGAAAACCCTAAACATTCTAAAACTCTCTTTGGGACAAGAGAATCAGCACAAATACAGAGGTTATGAGTCTGCAAAAGACCTTTGGGCAACTCTTGAAGTTGCATATGGTGGTAATGATGATACTAAGGAAGAGAAGAAGAAGCAACTCATGCATGAGTATGCTGTTTTTAAGGCTCAACCTAATGAGAAGCTTAGCAGTGTGAGAAGCAGACTGCTTGACATTACAAGCAAGCTGTCCTTCCTGGGAACATAAGTTGGTGATGTTGACATTATTGCCACTTTTCTTAAAAGCCTTGGTGATGCGTGGAAGATTGAGGCAAGATCTATACTTGCCAACAACACTCACAAAAGTTCTACTTTTGATGATATCTACAACAAACTGAGGCTGTTGGAGAATGAAACTCTTTTGGAGCATGGAAGTAAATCTACCAATAGTAACATGGCCTTCTTCTCACACAGTGAAGGTCAATTTGATCAGAAGGACTCATACATGCACCCAGTTACTGGATCATCATGTGTCAACGCTGGATCATGTCCTATGAATGCCTCATATTCAGACGCTAACACATACAAGATAGAAGAAGAAGAGCATGTTCAATATGCTCTCATGGCACACTCCTCCTCTTCATCAGATAATGAGGTATACGATGATGCTTTTTGTAGTAAGGGTTGTCGTTTAAATACTGAAAAACTTAACAAAGATATTTTAAGATTGTTAAGTGATGTGAGTACTGAGAGATGCAAGTTTTCTAACTATCAAATTGCTCTCACTCAAACTGAAAGACAGTTGAGGAGTACAAGAAAATGGAATTTGATCTAAAAGATAAAATTAATATCTTAAAACTTGATTTAAATGCTAGTAATGATATTAGAAACATCATGGAAATGGTCAATGCTGAAATACAGGCTAAGTTAGATGAGGCTATTAAGAATAAGGATAATGTTAACCTTAAAATTCAGACATTTGATAAGGCCTCACAAACCCTAGGAGAATGTGTTAATAAACAGAGGGATCCTAAGGACATGACTGGGATTGGGATGAAAGACTATACTGTTCTTCCACCACCAGCTGGGGACTTCTATGGTTTCCAAAGAAAGGACCTATCTTGGACTGGTTAACCAGAACTCCAAAAGGAGGAATTTATTCCTCCACCAAGAGTCATTACCCCAGTTGAAGAGTATAGACAAAAGTTGACTGACTTCAATGAATGGAAGAAAGCCAACCCTACCTTGTTTGTTAAGGGTGTCTTGTTGTGTGAAAGTCCAAATGAGTCTACCCCTATTAAGGTAACAAACCCAATCACTGGCAAGAAATTTGACCTTGGCTCAAACATTGTTAAGAAACCTAGCATTAAGTATGCAGAAATGTATAGGAATACTAGGTCACCAAAAAGCCAAGTTAATAATGATGGAACAAGTTTCTTTTCTTCTAGACCTAGAGTAGTGTCTAGAAAAGCCTGTTACACTTTTGGTAGCTTTTCACATTTAGCATATAAGTGTGTCAACGCTTCCAAGGTCAACGCTGTTAAAAAGTCAAACGTTGTCAGACCCAAAACCTTTGTGGAGCAAAGTCCACAAGTTGTTAGACCATCCCCATTCTTCACTAGAGGGTCTAACACTCATGGACAAAGACCATTTCAGAAGACCAATACTTGGTCTAATAGGCAATGGGTTTCTGAAGCAAACCCTAGGTTCAACGCTGACAAGACTAATTTCAGCGTTGACAAGACCAAATCCAACGCTGACAGAAATGTTTCCAGACCTAAATATTTGCAACCACAGGGTAAGGGGTCTAAAGCTTCTTCTAGCTTGACATGGAGACCTAAGCAAGATCAAAACCCTAATTCTAATGGGCTTTCTATGACCTGCAACAGATTTAATTATATTTCAAAGGTCATTACAAAACCAATTGGGGTTAACTGGGTATTTCATCCAAAAAGGGATGAACAAGGGGTTGTTATGAGAACTAAGTATGTTCTTGTTGAACAACCAGATGAATCCAAGTCTGCTAAGGCTTGGGTTCCCAAAGAAAACTAATTTGTTTTCTATATGTGCAGGGCATTCAAAAACAGGTCAATGATTATGGATATTGGGACAGTGGATGCTCCAGGCACATGACAGGGAAGGAAGATTATTTAACTAACTTCACTCCCATTAAGGATGGTGATAAGGTTTACTTTGGAGGCGGATATGGAACTATCACAGGCAAAGGAACTCTTCTCACCAAAAACTTGCGTTTTGAAAACGTGTTTCTGGTAAAGGAACTTGATTACAATCTTTTTAGTGTATCACAAGTTTGTGATAACAAAAATAAAGTTATGTTTACTGATACTGAATGCTTGGTGTTAAGCAAGGATTATAAAATCCCAGATGAGAAATATATTGACTATAGAACACCTAGACATAAAGACATTTATAATGTGAATCTTAATGGGATTAGGATGAATAATAATATGTCATGTTTTTATGCTAAAGCTTCAGTTGATGAGAGTAATCTATGGCACAGGAGACTAGGGCACATAAACTTTAAGAATATAAACAGACTTGTGAGACTTGGCTTGGTTGATGGTTTGCCTGAAAAGGCTTTCCACAATGACCACTCTTGTGTTGCATGCCTTAATGGCAAGTAGCACAAGGTCTCATTTAAGTCTAAACATGTGCACTCTAGTCCTAGACCACTTCACTTGCTACATATGGACCTCTTTGGTCCAACTAATATAGAGAATTTGAATGGTAAATCATACTGCATTTTCATCACAGATGACTTTTGTAGGTTTACTTGGACTTTCTTTTTAGCTATGAAAAGTGACACTGTTGATACTTTAATTGACTTTATTACTCAGATAGAGAAGAAAACTGGTAATGAAGTTAAAATGCTTAGAAGTGATAATGGTGGTGAGTTTAGAAATAAACTATTGGATGATTTTTGTGCCAAGAAAGGGATTACTAGGCAGTTTAGTGTTGCCAGAACCCCACTGCAAAATGGGGTTGCTGAGAGAAAGAATAGAACCCTAATTGAAGCAGCCAGGACTATGTTGGCTGATGCTCATTTTCCTATAGCTTTTTGGGCTGAGGCTGTGAATACAGCTTGTTATGTTCAGAATAGAGCATTGGTCAACAAGATACAGAACAAAACACCTTATGAGTTACTTTGGGGAAGGAAACCCAATATTGGTTTTCTTAAACCTTTTGGTTGTCATGTAGTTGTACTTGATACTAGTGATGCCTTAGGTAAATTTAGTGCAAAAGGTGATGAAGGCTATTTCATGGGTTATACAGTGCAGAGCAAGGGATATATGGTTTACCTTAAGAAGGAAAAACGTATACTTGAGAGAGTACATGTTAGGTTTTTAGAGAGTAAACCTAGTGATCCTGAAAGTGGTCCAAATTGGTTGTTTGACTTGGAACCTCTATCTAGGACTTTAAATTATATGCCTGTTACTAATCCAGACATTGTGAAGGTAACTTAAAATGTTATGGAAGAACAAGTTGTTGATGTTTCAGGTACACAGGTTAATGAAGAGGTTGGATCACCAGCAGAAAAGTCATCCCCCATACAAGAGTATGTCACTATCCCCATATGGACAGATGCTTTTGCTGCTGCTGCTGCTGGAAAGGAAAATGGTGGTCCCCAAGTACCACCAGTTAACAACATGCGTGGTCCTTCAGGCGCTGACAAAGGCAAATCTGGCGCTGATAGGACAAATTCAGGCGTTGATGGCTCAAACGTTGACAACACCATTTTAGGCGTTGATAACCCAAACGCTAACAACCTTGGTTCAGGCGTTGACAACACTTTTAGGCATATCTTCTCTTCCAATTTTGAACAAGGTGAACCTTCAAGCATACATGAAGAGGATCATACTAATATTGATGGAAGAGAGTCTGAAGAAGATATTGGCAACATGGATAATGAGATTGAAGACAACAGACTTTTTGAGGGAGGAGTTCTCACTTCTACTATGAAGAATCGTCCCCCTTCATAAATTATTGGGGATGTCATGGCTCCTGTTCAGACTAGAAGATCTCATCAGAATCTTGGTGGATTCATTGCCAATATAAACAAGAAGCTTGATACCCATCTTGTTCAAGCATGCTTGTTTGCCTATTTTCTGTCACAACAGGAACCCAAGAAGATCTTTGATGCTCTCAAAGAACCAAGTTGGGTGGAAGTAATGCAGGATGAGCTTCACCAATTTGCTATTCAGGATGTTTGGGAGCTGGTTGATTGTCCAAGGTATGTCAGACCTATTGGGACAAGATGGGTTCTTAGAAACAAGAGAGATGAAAGAGATATTGTGGTCAGAAACAAGGCACGTTTAGTGGCTCAGGGATATACACAAGAGGAAGGGATAGACTATGAGGAGGTCTTTGCACTAGTTGCAAGGATTGAAGCTATAAGGATATTTCTAGCCTATGCTTCCTGCATGGGCTTCACTGTCTATCAAATGGATGTGAAGAGTGCCTTCCTCTATGGAACAATTGTTGAGGAGGTGTATGTGATGCAGCCTCCTGGTTTTGAAGATCCAGAGAATCCAGAAAAGGTGTATAGAGTCAAAAAGGCTATGTATGGACTTCATCAAGCCCCAAGAGCATGGTATGGTACATCGTCCACTTATTTGGTGGAAAATGGATTCAAAAGGGGCACCATTGACCAGACATTGTTTACAAAGAAGGCTGGTAAGGATGTTCTACTTGTTCAGGTCTATGTTGATGATAGCATCTTTGGATCCACCAATCCAAAGATGAGTGAAGATTTCTCCAAGCTTATGACAGACAAATTCAAGATGAGTGCAATGGGGGAGATGAACTTCTTTCTAGGATTACAAGTTTAGCAGAAAGAAGATGGTATCTTCATCTCTCAGGATAAGTATGTAGCAGAGATCTTGAAGAAGTTTGGCTTTTCTCCACATGAAAATAGGGCTACTACTCCTATAGATAGAGAACACCCTTGGGGAAAGATTGGAGATGGAAAAGAGGTGGATGTCAGGCACTATAAATCAATGATTGGTTCATTGATGTATTTTACAGCCTCAAGACCTGACATCATGTTTGCTGTGTGTGCATGTGCACACCATCAAGTGACTCCCAAGGAATGTCACCTTTATGCTGTCAAGAGAATCTTTAGGTACCTAAGATGTTATCCAGATCTTGCCTTGTGGTACCCAAAAGATTCACCATTAGAGCTTATTGCATATTCAGACAGTGACTATGGAGGTGATAAGTTTGATAGAAAATCCACAACTGGTGGATGTCAGTTTCTTGGGAGCAGGTTGATATCTTGGCAATGCAAGAAACAAACAGTGGTGGCCAATTCTACAACTGAAGTAGAGTATGTTGTTGCAGCTGCTTGTTGTGGACAAGTCTTATGGATTCAGAACCAGCTGTTGGATTATGGGTATAATTTCATGCATACCAAGATATTTGTTGACAATAACAACACTTTATGCATTATTAAGAATCCTGTACATCATTCTTGTTGATGCAAAAGTTGGTTGATCCTTGCTAGACCCGAATTAGGCTTAATTCGGGTTGGCTGGGCTCCGGCTCCTGCACCAAGTGAATCGTTTGGTTGGGATCCTGCACACTAAACAGCACGCGTTAAGCTTACCGTGGGAATGTTTCCCACGATTAGACTCCGGCGTGAGAGTAAGTAATCGGTTTAAGGTTTATGTAAGTTTAGAGTACAAGTCGTAATACCTTTGTGGAACCCTTGGGGGTTCCTTTTATATGCAGTGAAACCCTAGTGGGCTTTTACTGATGCTTCGGCCCCAAGGAAGAGATAAGCACCAGAATTAGAATGATTGTTATCTTCTAATTCTGGTAGTGAATATCCTCTCTTATTGGGATAAAGATATTCCTAGACAGAATATTATTCTGTCTAACCCTATGTCGGCCGTGTCGGCCGTACCGGGCCGTGGGCCGCACACATGCGTGCGGTTACTATTCATCCAAGCCCGTAAGCCTGACTGACATTATTCCACCCATCTGTGATGGGCCGGATACGGGTAGTACCCTTGGGCCGGGTCCATGACCCGGCTAGGGACTATACGTCATCATGTCCCCCCAGTCTAGTTGTTACAACCGTAGGTGGACCTCTAGACTACAAAGATGCTCCCCGGACGTACCAAGGAAACCATAGCAAAGGACAAATTGTCCAAGAATTTATGTTGGCCGCACGTGGCAACCTGGCTTAAGAAGTTATCTTATCACTACTTCAGTCGTACATAGCAACCGAGACAAATTAAATATATCATTAAATGTCAAGTCTTACGTAAGAGCCGCATAACCCGACATGAACAACTGTTCATCTGACTCGTTTGACTGACAAAAGTGCAGACAGTCAGAACCTTGAGCAGTGCAAACGTGTGGATCAGATATGACCCGTGGGTCCCACCTGACGTTTCACTTGCCACTTGCCCCCTAGCCACACGATTAAGAATAGTGGCAGACACGTGTCACACATCCAACAGGCTGTGACCCATGAGGCAACCCTATAAATAAGACACCCCCACGGCTGTGTGAAACACACAGTTTATAACCTTCATTTCTGCCATTAAAGCTTTCCTCCTAGCTTGAACCAAATACGCACGGATCCCTTCATTCGCAGGTTAGAACACCACGTCCTTACACTCGTTTTTAGTAATAGCTCATAGAAACAGCCCTACCATTGGATCCGTGCTAAATTTCATGAACCAAGACCAATTAAACCATTTTCGTACAAATTATTTCATCCCTACCAACCTACACCCCTCACTTCCTGGCGCCGGAGACCTCATAACTGAGGCTCCAGCGGGTAAGATAGGCCTGTATACTCGCCTGTTTGATGCGGCTAATTACCGCATCCCTTTCACCCACTTTCTCGTAGATCTGCTAGGATATTATGATGTACACATTAGTCAGCTCCACTGCATAGGTGCCTGTAAGATTAGCCAATTCGAGATTCTTTGCCGTGCTAGGAGAATCCCCCCAACCGTAGAGTTATTTAGGTTGTTTTATACCCCCAACTTAGTAAACGGTTGGGTATCTTTCAAGAAACGAGCCTCCAACAGTACCCAATCACACAACAAACCAATGGATTTACTGAAAAATTGGTATGATCACTACTTTTTCATTGACGTAGTGGTATGGCCGGGTGATTATATCATTAGAACTAGGATTCCGCACGACCCCAAGCCGCACACAAGTACATACAATCCTCGTCACTCCCAAGATTTAGATCTAAATAGGACTGGATTCCACAGAAACCTACCCGAATCATTCCTATGCTTGCTAGGAATTAGCCGCAATTACTTTGGTCCTTCCAATAGGTATCCCGTTTTTTGGAGAAGGCAGGGCGAAGGTAGGCTAATCATCCGTACGCCAAAAAGAATGTATACATGTATTTGAGTAATAACTAACATATGTTGTTTTTGCTGGACAGAAATGAACTTTTTTGGACTGTTGCGCCAGGGCGATCCAAGGCTTGTGCCGGAAGGTCTCCGTCCTCTCCGTGAAAATGAACAACCCCTTCTCGAGCACACCCGACCCGTGACGGTTGCCTTGGAAGCCGTGCCTGATCCCCATTCTGACGAGGAGCATGGAGACAACAGCGACGGTGACAATCAGATGAATGAAGGAGGGGTCGGGCCCTCCTCACCACATAGGGAACAACAGGGGGACAATATTGAACGAACCACCTCCAGCATTCGCCGACTGATGGGCGATGATGATGATGAAGTGCAACAACATGTCAACCTGGAAGAAGAGGAGGAAGAGGAAGCCGAGGAGGAAATCAATGTACTAATAACGCAGCCCGTCGCCAGGCGTACCCGGAAAAGAGGCAACCGTGCGAGAGGGACTGCCTCAGTCGAGATTGGCGAACACAATGCTCCCGCCAAGAGACTTCGAGAAGACCACCCCTTGTATCAATCTGTCGGGAGTGCTACCCAGGGTTCCGAGGCTAACCGGGCCGCTCATGTCGATCCCGTCACTCAAATTGCCCCAACCGCCTCCGAAGTAGCAAGAAGCAATATGTAAGAACCCATCTTAATATGTAAGAATGATAAGTTTTCTTGTAAGTAATACTTAAAATATTTCGTAATACTTGTTTCGCAGGGACAACCAGGCTGGTGCCACGCCTCCTTCTGACACCCAAGTGGATAAGGGGAAAGGAAAAGCAATGGAAGAGAACCCCACGGCCCCCACAAGGTCCGGCCCAGTATTTGAAGACGGTTCACCCATAGCCTCTCAAGACTTCCCGACTCCGGTGCCCCTCAACCTTTCAACCCAGTATGGAATATTACTACGGCGTCACGACTGAGGAACGCTGATGAGTGCCGGGAGTACCTCAACAACTGCATACCACTGGGCTTGGTGCAAGAGGTAAACTCGCTCAGTCATGCAGACTTGGTAGATGAGTACAATGGTACTCTGGTACACCAAATGGCGATGGGAACCTCGATGAGGGTTAGGTTTGAAGCCGCGCTCGGGCATGTTGACTCTCTCAAGAGGAAAGTTGGACGGAGGGAGAAAATGATTGAAGAGAATGAGGCTCAGATTGCTGACCTCCAATCCCAATTGGTCAATGCCGAGGCGACCATTAAAAAACAATCAGCCCGCATGAGTGAATACGACCAGCAAGTATCCAACCTTGAGTCTCAACTAGATGCTGCAACCACCAAGGTACATATCCGTGCCACGCCACCCATATTTAAAAAATGAATGTGCTAACACGTTTTTTCCTTATAGGTAGCCACGGCGGAAGCTTCTGCCCACTCGTACTCCAGCCAAGTAGAAGTGCTTAACCAGAAACTAGAGGACGCGCACCTGGCCGTCCAAAACATGGAAAAACTACAAAAGGACCTTGCTGATGAGAGGGCAGTCATCCACGAACTGAAAGAGGCATTTACCCAAAAAGAGTTGATGATTGATGCCCTTACTGCCGAGCGTGACCATGTATTATGCCCCCAACTGCTAACAGCCATTGCCGGCCGTAGGTGGATGGTTGGGCACGGAGCGCGCCTGGCCGTCACGAAGGTATTAGAGGCCCCAGAATTTGTGCAACAATTCGCGAACCTTGTGTCTGATGGCATTGACCATGGACGGCACGAGGGAATGGTTGAGGCCGCTGAGTTGATCACGAAGGGAGAGGATGTCACCAATCATGCCTTCTTTAAGCCTGAAGCTGCTAGTAAGATGACTGCCTCTATGGCCGCAATGCGAGATCTGCACTACCCCTTCCTGGACGAACTGGAGGCCACCAAAGATGCGTCAAATATGGAAATCATGGCACGGCTCAGTCCTAATCCGTCCGCTCATGATGCCTTCACTCCATCCCCCAGCCACCTGACCCTTCCCATATACGAGGACGTAACCAGGGTCGTGCTTGACGAAGAACCCTTAGGTTTGGTGCTGGAAAGAACTGCGGCTCAAGCCCAGAAGCGGGGAGAAAGTGATGAATGGTTGTCGTGTCTGATCGAAGAGCAAGCAGAAATGGGTAAGTTTCTCCCCTCTATTTAGGATGCTCCTTCTTCCTGATCCCTTTCAGACACTTTTGTTTTGTAATCTATGAATATGTATTGTTTCTATTCGTCCGTGCATGTACACGGCTAACAATATTTGTGTTTTGTATATAAGTCCGTGAGTAACCACGGCAATTTTGATATTTTTGGAAACCTGTGTATTTTTACTTGTGTTGAAATATTGTAGCCCAATACTGCATGACATATCACGTCTTACACACAAAGAAAGAAAATACATACAAGTCTATAATTACTAGACATGCGACGTGCGTCTTTGCTATGCGGAGCACCGTGTGACTATAGCATATGAAACATACCCCAACGTCTTGTGAGTAAGGTGTCTAGTAAGGATACATGATCTGTGCGGCTGGGGTTGCATCCCTCTTACGCGGCAAGTTGAATTAGTAGGTTCACTTAATCCTCTTACCCCGCCTGGAGGCGTATAGTACATGTACGGTAATTTGAAAGAATGCATACGAATGAAACATGGCATATTATAATACAAGTAAAATTCATACGACTAACAAAGAATCTAACAAAGAAAGGAAAATGATTTGCACGAAACAGGTCGTGGAGCTAGCTAGGCACCATGGCATTTTATTAGAACGTTTACACTTTTGTTTGAATAATGACGACAAGTCCTAAAAAACAAGAAAGGAAACTAAACAAACATAACAAAACAAATAACCCGCATGGTTCTTTATTAAGACCGCCTATAGCGAAGTACCCATGCGGAAGCCGTAGCTTTCAAAGATAGCACCTTTTGAGATAGGAAATGTTCCACGTGCGCTCTAGGTCGCGACCATCCATGTCACGTAACTTGTACGCGCCTCGTCCCAAGGTTTCAGTGACTTCATACGGTCCTTCCCATTTAGGGCCCAGTTTTCCTGTATTCTCCACTCGACTCGCTTCGTTAGCACGATAGACGTAGTCTCTCGGTCGAAAAGAAACACCCTTGACCTTGGCGTCATAATAAGCCTTCATCTTAGCTTTGGACTTAGCCTCATTGATGGCTTCTATTTCCCTTTTTTCTTCCAACAGATCCAGGTTGATTCGCAGTTGTTCATCGTTTGTGACGACATTAACCTCCGCCGTGCGGATGGTAGGCATCCCTATTTCTGCTGGTATAACGGCTTCAGTGCCGTAAGCCAATGCAAATGGAGTATCTCCGTTGGCTGTTTTGATCATGGTTCTATGCGCCCATAGCACGTGTGATAACTCATCGACCCATTTGCCATTTCGTTCATCCAGACGCGCCTTGATTCCATTCCCCAAGCTCCTATTTGCTCGTTCGACAAGGCCGTTCGTTTGTGGATGCTTAACGGACGCGAAGCGCCGTTTGATGTTCAATGATGCACACCAATCTTTGAATGGGTTGTCCGTGAACTGCTTTCCGTTGTCCGAGATGATTTCTCCTGGTAGACCAAAACGGCATACAATGTGTTCCCACATAAACTTCTTGACCTGCTTACCTGTGATAGACTTGACTGCCTTGGCTTCTATCCATCGTGTGAAGTAGTCCATTGCAACAATCAAGAACTTAACCCCCCCCCTCGCAGCTACAGGAAATGGTCCTGCAATGTCAACTCCCCACTTGTAAAATGGCCATGGGGACGTGATAGGTGTAAGCTCCTACTGCGGGTGTCGCGGAACTGGCCTATGCACTTGGCAATCGTTGCACTTGCGAATCATGTCGCGCGCGTCCCTGTGCATGGTGGGCCAATAATAACCTGTTCGTAAGGCTCTAGCTACCACGGATCGTGGGCCTGCATGCATGTCGCACAACCCTTCATGTATATCACTGATGACGTAAGCCGCCTGGCGTGGTCCAACACACCGCAGCCACGGCTGCAAGAAAGAGCGCTTGTAAAGGATGCCTTCTCGGAGTTCAAAATGTTGTGACTTCCTTTTAATGCGTCAAGCTGCTTTTTCCTCGTCTGGAAGGGTTTCATTAGTCAAATAGTTGATGATTGGGGTCATCCACGTAGGTCCCTCCTCCTCAACTATAGCGGCTACCTCCCTTTCCGTGATAGATTTCTCCTTGAGTATTTCCACCAAAACCTGTTTAGACAAGTGGGCGAAGCTCGTGGATGCGATCTTGCTAAGAGCGTCCGCTTTCTTGTTCTCGCCCCTTGGCACCTGCTTGATGGAAAACTTACTGAAAGTCGCGATTAACGACTTGACTTTTTCCAAGTACCTGACCATGTTGTCCTCCTTAGCCACATACCCACCTAGAATATGGTTCGCGACAAGCCGTGAGTACACGTAGGCCTCAAGGTTGCGGACTCCCATTCTAGCGGCGATTTTTAAACCCGAAATTAATGCTTCATATTCCGCTTCGTTGTTGGTGGCCGTGAACTCAAAACAGAGGGCGTATGTGAATTCCATTCCTTCTGGATTCGTGAGGATGAGACCTGCCCCGGACCCGTCTGTACATGAGGATCCGTCCGTGAATAGCACCCAAGGTTCCGTTGGGATCTCGTCTTGCTTAATGATTGGTTCTTCCTCATCCGGCTTCTCGATCAGGAAATCTGCCAAGATCTGGCCTTTAACAGCCGTCCTTGGTCTGTAAGATATATTATGCCCTCCCAATAGGATGCTCCATTTCTCTAGCCTCCCTGCCACGTCCGGTCTAGAAATAATCTGCTTGATTGGCGGATCCGTAATCACCACAATTAGGTACGCCTGAAAGTACCGGCGCAACCGCTTTGTAGCAAATACTAGTGCCAACACCAATTTTTCCATGGAGGAATAATTCAATTCCGCTCCTTGTAGTGTTCTACTTATAAAGTAGACCGGAGTTTGTATTGTATCTCTATCCGTCATAAGTACCGCGCTTATTGCGCCATGAGTAGCTGAGAGATACATAATGAGTTCCTCCTTTGGCCGGGGAGCTACTAGCATAGGGAGAGATGCGAGATGCTGCTTGAGTTGGCCGAAAGCTTCCTCGGCTTCCTTCGTCCAGCGGAAGTCTCCCTTTCTAATACACTTCTTGAGTGTCTTAAATAGAGGTAATGACTTCTCTGCGGATTTGGATAGGAATCTATTCAGTCCGGCTAATTTCCCATTCAGAGACTGCACCTCCTTCCGTGTCTGAGGGGACGGTAATCGTATCACTGCATCCGTCTTCTCGGGACAAGGTTTGATGCCATTTGGGTCAATCAAATATCCCAGGAACATTCCCTCAGTCGCTCCAAACGTACATTTCTTTGGATTTAACTTCATGTTAATTTTTCTCAGCGGGTGTCGAATGTCTCCTGGACATCCCGGAGAAGTGCCTCCTCCGTGTGACTTTTTATCACCAAGTCATCAACATAGACTTCTAGGTTGCGTCCTATTTGTGATTCAAAAGCTTTATCCACCAACCGCTGATATGTAGCGCCGGCGTTCTTCAGTCCAAACGGCATTTTCGTATAGCAATATACGCCCTGGCTCGTATGGAACGCCGTTTTTTCTGCATCCTCCTCCGCCATCTGGATTTGGTGATACCCTTTATATGCATCCAAAAAACATTTGAAAGGATATCCACACAAGGACTCCACCTTCCAGTCGATTTCTGGTAACGGGTAACAGTCCTGTGGGCAGGCCTTGTTTAGATCCGTGAAATCCACACACATGCGCCAACTTCCGTCATGTTTCTTAACCATGACCGGATTAGATAACCACTCGTGGTAGTATACCTCGCGCATGATGCCTGCGTCCACTAGTTTGCGTACTTCCTCCAGTATCACTTGGTTGCGCTCGGGCGCCTGGCCGCGCTTCTTTTGCTTAACGGGTTGGTACCCTTGGCGGATCTGGAGCTTATGTTCTGCTATCGCGCGTGGCACGCCTGTCATATGCTTTGGCTCCCATGCTAATATATCTAGGTTTGCACTCAAGAGAGAGCACATGGCCCTTTTGCCGCTATCCGAGAGCGCCCCTCCTATGGATACCTCCTGCTCCGCGTAGTCGGGGTGAATCGCTACCTTCCAATTGGGAGGTGGTGATCCATCCTTAGGTGGAACAGGTGGAGCCGGTGTTGTCACGGTATGACACTCAGATGTTGGTATGACTGTGTTGTAAATAGTAACGATTCCCCCCTCAACGGGGAATTTGATCATTCCGTGTGCCGTAGAGGGTACTGCCCGGATAGCCAAAATGCCTGGTCTGCCTATTATCCCATTATACGGAGAGTGTGAGCGTATCACCATGAAGTTCATCCATGTCGTAGTGGAATGTTCCTCATTCCCAATGGTGACAAGCAAACGCAATTGCCCTATCGGCCAGATAGTGTCTCCACTAAAGCCAGTAAGCGGCGACGTGGCCGGTACTAATTGGCTTCTTATTTCTGGGCATAACTGCACAAAACAGTGTTCATACAGTACCTCTGCTGACGATCCTCCATCGACATACATGCGACGAACGTTGTGTGTTCCAATGCTTATCTCAATGGTGAGAGGCGCATCAATCACATCGCTTGCTGTGATGGGAGGGAATGAGATTTCCCTGCCGCGTGAAAATTTTTGGCCAACTTTCTGCCTTGTGCGGCGCTGTCTGGATTGGATCATGTATATGGTCGAAGGCTTGTCCTTTTGGGGGTCCTTCTTATCGTACTTCTTATTGTTGTTGTCTTTTCCGTCCTTCCAATCCTTAACTAGGTGCTTGAGTTTGCCTGATTTTATCAGCGACTCAATATGCTTCTTGAGCTGGATACACTCCTCCGTGCCGTGTCCTTTGTCATTATGGAACTCGCAGAAGCGACTTCCTTGCCGGCGTTCCGGGGGAGTGGACATTGGGGGAGGCCTTGGAAATTTCGCCCCTTCAGTCAGCAAGATCTCCCGGTAGGACATCTTTAGGGGGGTGAACTTGTCGTCCGACCGTCCGCCTTTGCCTTGGCTCTTATAGTCTGAGTCCTTGTTATTGCTCTGATTACCTTGACCGCCCGACTGTCTCCGGGACTGGTCATTTGACCGGTACCCATTTCCTCGGGATGGGTAGGCCGCGGCAACAACTGTTTCTCCTTCTATGAAATTTCTGACCCTTTCCATGAGGTCATCATATCTCTCTGGACGCTTGTCATTGAGGCGCCTGATCAGTTCTCTGTCTGTTATGGCGTGTATGTAGTCAGAGATTTTCAGGAGCTCTGGCATGGTTCTTGTGCGTGTGCACTCATCATTGAAGCGCTCAGTGAAGGCTTCTGTGGACTCCCCCGGCCATTGCTTGACGGTTGCCAATGAGACCGGGTCTCTATTATACTTCTTCATTTGAGTATAACTATTCTCAAAGGCCGTGCGTAGTTCCGTGAAACTATCAATGCTCCATGGAGGGAGTGCTTCAAACCAGTCGCGGGCATTTCCGATCAAGGTTGAATTGAACATTTGGCACCATATGGGCATGGGCCATCGCTCAATTTTAGCCTGTGTATCAAATATTTTAAGGTGATCCACCGGATCACCGGACCCATCATAAGTCTTGATACACGCCGGCATGCGACGCTTGGTGTCCTCAGAATAGTTCCTTATGCGGAGGGTGAATGGATATTCCCTTGGATCCGCCCATGGCCGGGTAAGCCTAGGGTCATCCCATGGTTCACACCATGGACGCGAAAGATCCTCCGCCTCCGCGTCTCGATAATAAGGACTATCATAATACCCATCATTGTTTGGTGGTGGTGGAGGGGTGCGCCTAGGTCGGCGACGCTTAGGCGGATGGTCATCTGAATCCTCTTCGGACGGATCCGGGGATGGCGGCGGTGCCCCATTCTTTGCATAGGGGCCACTTTTTTGGGATGAGCCAGGAGACTTTTTCCCAGTGTTCATTCTGTCCCACACACTCGGGCGGCGTGTGGTTCTGGTCAGCTCTTGATCTGGCCGCTCGGGTGAGCCATCCGACCTTTCTCCTTCTTGAGACTGCGTTAATTCCTGTATAAGGCGATCTCCTATGCGCTCAAACACATTCCGGGGTTGAGGGGTTTCCTCAAAGGTTCCCTGCTCCTGGGGCCGAGTTCTCCTTTTTCTCCGGTTTTGGGAGGGGGTGGTTGGTCCACTGTCACCAAAGTTGAGTCTGACTTGGAGGTTCCTCCCCAGATTCAGCCTTGATGCGATCCCTGGGACGATCCTTTCGAAGTTCTGCGTGAGAACTTGAGTAAGATCCTCCTCACTGAGTGGTAGGACTTCCACTTCTTCCTCCGTCGAGGGCCTGCGCGGTTCCTTGTTAGGAGGGTTTGGCGCATTCCCCTGATCAGGGTTGTCCAGGGTTGAGGTAGGCGGGGGTGTCACCGAGATCGTGCTCGTCACCCCTGCGGGCTGAAAAACGCTACGGTTACCCGGCCCGCCTGCTAGGCGGCTAGGTGATTGGTTGGGAATGAGAATCCCTTCCCTTTGGGACTTCCGGTTCCCAGGATTCACGGGACTTTTAAGCACGTGGTCGTGGGTTCGAGCCCCACGGATGGCGCCAACTTGTTGATGCAAAAGTTGGTTGATCCTTGCTAGACCCGAATTAGGCTTAATTCGGGTTGGCTGGGCTCCGGCTCCTACACCAAGTGAATCGTTTGGTTGGGATCCTGCACACTAAACAGCACGCGTTAAGCTTACTGTGGGAATGTTTCCCACGATTAGACTCCGACGTGAGAGTAAGTAATCGGTTTAAGGTTTATGTAAGTTTAGAGTACAAGTCGTAATACCTTTGTGGAACCCTTGGGGGTTCCTTTTATAGGCAGTGAAACCCTAGTGGGCTTTTACTGATGCTTCGGCCCCAAGGAAGAGATAAGCACCAGAATTAGAATGATTGTTATCTTCTAATTCTGGTAGTGAATATCCTCTCTTATTGGGATAAAGATATTCCTAGACAGAATATTATTCTGTCTAACCCTATGTCGGCCGTGTCGGCCGTACCGGGCCGTGGACCGCACACATGCGTGCGGTTACTATTCATCCAAGCCCGTAAGCCTGACTGACATTATTCCACCCATCTGTGATGGGCCGGATACGGGTAGTACCCTTGGGCCGGGTCCATGACCCGGCTGGGGACTATACGTCATCAATTCTAAAACAAAACACATAGAAATTAGACACCATTTTATAAGAGATTGTTTTGAGAAGGGTTTAATACAACCAGATAGGATTGACACAGAAGAAAATGTGTCTGATTTATTAACTAAACCTTTTGATGCTGGAAGGTTCCAATACTTGGTAAAAAGTATTGGAATGATCAATCTCACATAATATGTGTTTTGGGATCTTTTTATAAAAGTATGTACAGGATAATGCATTGTTATTAGTCTTTTTGAGGATTTAGATTTTCCACTATATTTTTCTAACACTGACAAAGGTTACTTTAACGCTGATAAATGTTATTGTGACGTTGTCAGCAATATTTTTGTCTAACGCTGACAAAGGTTTCCTTAACACTGACAAGTGTTATCGGGACGTTGTCAGCAACAATGTTAGTTTTGTGGTTTTTAATCTAAATGTGCAGGTGGTGTTAGCATTATACCATTGGATATAGAGTTGCTTATGGATCCTTGGAGTATCATTTGAGCATGTTTTTATTTATGGATGATGGTTGGAATATTGTTTCCTATGTTGACATAAATTTTTTATGTTCATGCATATTTTTGAGCAACATATGTATCACAGTTTAAGGGGAGGTTTTAGGAACCTTTAGGACTTTTGGGTATCCATGTGATACTCTTATCACAATTCTAGATTGTGTCCATAGGTGAGTATGAGTTAGTTTTACTAAATCATGAGGCACTGTAGCATGCAAAGTTGATATACTATGCATGCTGCCAAGACATTTTTGGCCTAGAATTGGTTGTGGTCTGTTGGGAGACTTGGGAATGATTTTATCATGGGTTTTATCTGGGAGTAACAAGGAATTTTATGAGATAACTTAGTTGTTAAGAGTTTTGGTTAGCAAGGGACACTAGAGGACTGTTATGTCTATCTTGCATAAGCAAGTGTGCATAACTGGACAGTGCTTGCCGCCCTATAATAATTATCAACTTATAGGTTATCTTCACTAGGATAAATTACTTTGTTAAGGACCTTTTTCATTTTTAATATTTTTATTTTTGGACGCTGACAAGTATTTTTCCAAGCGTTGTTATGACCAATTTAGACGCTGACATGGCTTTGGCAAACGTTGACAAGAATATAGTCGTTGGGCGTTGATGGGTTATTTTTTACCGTTGACACCCATTGGGACCTACCCAGTTGTTATTTTTGATGAATTTTGGGGCCGTAATTTTGGGAGCAGAAAACTTTTAATTAATGCATGAGATAACTTATTTTATTTTCAATATTTTCATCATGATATTTTGAAAATAGTTGCCTCATTTTTGACCAATCACATGCATATATCTCTCCTATATATTTGGCTCCTATTTTTAAACAGGGTACCTATCATTCTTGTCTAACCATTTTCTCCAATAATTCATCTTTCTAAATCATTCACAAACAGCTTTCAACAATGGCACCAAAATTCAAACCAAGTGATTTGGTATTGGGATTCAGGAGTCAACACAACATGATTGCATATTTGGACGCTGATGATACTCTGTTTCCCCAATAAACCCAGATGGTGGCGTATTTGAATGCATCCCCAATTAGGTATGCTCTTTCTCATGCTCCTCTCATCTCTGTCACACATATTAAACAGTTTTGGAACACTGTAAGTTCCTTAACAGTTAATAAAGTGACTACATTATCATCTATTGTTCATGGGCGTACTTGGATGGTTACTGAAGCCTTGGTTCGCCAGGCTTTGCATCTTGATGATGCAGATGGTATAACCACCCTTCCCATTCATGAAATAGAACAAGGACTAAGGGTTTTGGGTTATCCTTTCCCTGATGAGGGAACTTTAAACAAATATCATAAACAGGAGTTTCCCCCAGCCTGGAAGTACCTCATACATGTCATCTTACAATGTTTGAGTCCCAAGTGTACTGCACACAATGAGATTAATAGATCCATTGCTAGTGCTATTGTGTGCATTGCACGTGGGCAAAAGTTTAATTATTCTAAAATGATTTTCGATGGCATGTGTAAGGACAAAGGGAATAAGATGACGCTAGCTTATCCCAAATTTTTACAAATGGTTTTTGATGTCCAAAATTACTGCACAAGGGATCATGATGATTTTTATGAGATCCCTATGCAAAAGAAAGCAATTTTTACAAAAATGAACTCACCCCCTCACCGTGACTTACCCCTCACCCCAGCTATGATTGTTGTCATTGAAGCAGCACAACCCTAACCAGACCCACAAACCCAACTTGACCCGATACATGAACCTTACCTGCACCTCAACACATGAAAATTGACCAAGAAGCCTTTGACGCTGACACATTAAATTTTGGCGTTGACACACCTAATCCAAACGTTGACACATTTCCTTCACAGACCCAAACACCCCTTAACCAACCCACATCCACCCAATCCACATCATCTTCTACCCCACCACAATATAGGTTGCAAAAACGCCAAAGGACTACTAGAGTGTTCTCCTCTAGTGGTCCTAGCCATGTAGCAAAGAGAACCACCACCACAAGTGTGGTTGGTGCTATGGATGAGGCTGGGACTATTGGCTCTGGCTTAGATGCAGGCCAAGATAGTCCTAACATCTTTAAGACCTCATCCATGCCCCATGAATCTAACTTGGGAGGTCAAATACCCATTTTAGAGGAGGGCAGATTGGAACCAATGACACTAATGGAATTGACGGTTGTCTGCATTAGCTTGCAAAAGCAAAATGCAGACTTGGTACAAATTATCAGTACACAAGGCCTTGAACTCAAGCAATTGAGGGAGAGGATTGTTATTTTGTAGGATGCTAGCATAAGGCGTGGAATGGAGGAATCTTCCAAAGGGGAGGATGAGCAGATTAATGTGAGTGATAAGGGCTCACATGATGGTGAATCTTTTGGTGTTGCTGAAGCCCTAACCAGTTTGAAGAAGCAACCGGTTTTTGTTAGATCTCTGGTAACTCCTACAAATTTAGACTTGTCTTTTACAGCTATGTTGGAGCAATTTACAAGAGGCGCTGAGACAGGTAATTTAGGCGTTGACAAGCAAAGTTTGAGCGCTGACATGAGCAAATTGGGCGCTGACACAGGCAAATTGAGCGTTGAGAGATCTGCAGATGAAGTTGATGTATTCCATTCATCATCTATCATCAAAGATGTATCTTCACAGGTATTACCATCATCCTTACCCATCATTGATCCACTAGATAAGGGTAAAGGAAAATGGTAGAAGTAGCAGTTCCAAAGAATGCAGCACAGGTTGAGTTTGATAGAAGGTTGGTTGCACAACTTATGGAACAAGAAAGAAATAAGGTTGGTGAATCACCTTTTGTTGCCACTTCAGAAGAACAAGAAGGAAGTGATGAAGCTAGTTCAGACTCAAGTATGATGATTATAGAACAACCAGAAAGACTTGAGTATGGTGATGATTTGGCAAGAGAGAAGTTGAATGAGTTGAAATTTCAAGTAGATTTTGATATGCCAAAAGTTGTTCAGATGTACCATGCTTGTGAAGATAGGTGTATGGAGAATCCAGATTTGACTATTTCGGACCAGATATGGGGTTTGGAGATTCTTCTAAGAGTACAAAAAGACTGCAAGGTAATTCTGAAACACAAAGCTAGCAATATTCTCTCAATGTTGAAAAGGGATAGAAGGGAGATGTACTACATGCTACTCAGATGTCATGGAACAGGATGGACCTACAAGAAATTGTTGGGATTATCCTTTGAAGAATTGGAGTTTAAGGCTTATCCCATTTAGGCAAGAGTGCAGGAAGAAAACACTCTAAGGCTTCTTTCTGATGAGAGGAAAGAAGAACTTGTAGAAGAGATAGAGCTTAAGAAGGCAATGATTGTTCCTAGACCTTTGAAAAAGGAGTTCCTCTTGAGTTTCCTAAAGATATGGATAGATTGATGCCTAGTGAAGCTGTTATAAGAAGTAGCATCAAGCTCTCACCATTGGAAGCTTCAGATATGGTACAAGTGTTACCTCTTGATTCTAGAAACCCTATTAGAAGCTATGAAGAAGATGAATGTGGGTTTTGGAAGATTGGCAGGTATGGGAAAGAGGTACACACTTTTACTACACTTATATATCTCTTTGCAAGTTTTGATAGAGAAGACTTGGTAGACCTTTGGAGGTTGTTAGAGGCCAAGTATGAGACTGAAGCTCCTACTTCAGTCAATGGAATAAAACTTTGGTCAACATTCAAGAGAATGTGTGGACCAAGAGATGAAGATCCTGCTGTTTGGAAGGATCTTGAAGATGACCTCAGTGGTCTTCAATGGCGTTTGTATTCAGCTGCTGGTGTATATTATTTGAGTTCTACAAAGTTTGATGAGTATCTACTTGTAGATGGTCAGTATTCCATGTCCAAAGAAGTTTTGGAGAAGATGAAGACAACACAGCTGGAGATTGATTATTCAAGTGACGTGGCCAAAGATTTGATCAGACATATTTATTACCAATATGATAAGTGTTGTAAGATTCCTCCTAGTTCTTAATGTTTATTCAGAAACTTGATTACTAGAGTAGATATCAAGTTTAGGGGAGGATTGTTGGGAATAAAATGTAGCCAGTCCACTTGAGCGCTGACAAGAGGAAAACAATCGTTGATAGGAATAAAACAAACGCTGACAGATCAAGCGTTGACAAGAAGAAGTCAAGCGTTGATAGGTTGAAGACAAGCACTGATAGGAAGATGTAGTCTACACCTATTATGTTTCTAGTTAGTTTCTAGTAAAGATAAGTTCAACATTGTATTTTCTATAATTATCTTTACCTAGAATAGTTGATACGTAGACTCTTGTACAAGGCTTCTTATGTCTATAATAGAAAACCTTTAGGTTATGTTTCTAATAAGTTTTCATACGTTAAACACTTTCATTGTAAGCAAGTTTGTTATTATCAATCAAGTGAAAGTTTGTTTACATCTTTGTGTCTTCTTGTTTAAGTGTTAATTCCGCATAACACTTAGATTACTTTATACATAAACAAAGTTTCTCTACGTGTATAACTTGATCTAATCTCGTATACACAAAGCTAAATTGATCTATGTTTGGGATCAACAACCTCCATTCAATCCACCACCATTCTCCGCACCACCACCACAAACACTTCCTCTACCCAACATCTCCTTCATTACTACACCGCCAATTCCATCCTTCATGGACTTGGATGACTCATTATGGATTGAAGAGCCCTCTTTCCGTTATTTAGCATCTCACTCCTCTCCAACTAGTGTTTTACCACCTTCTACCACTCAATACCTACGAACCTTTAATCGACAACAAGCCTTCCATGACATGGTTCGTAGACATCTACGAGAAACCCAAAAACATATTGCTATCCATGGACCCTCACCTTCCTCCTCAATTCAAGAGGCCCTCCTTCATACCACCAATCTACTTATTTCACCACAATGTGACCATTGTCGCTACACCCATTCACTAATCACGGATCTTTGTCAATAAATGTATGTAGCCTTTCATAATGTCCTTGATGGCATTGAGGTAATCCTACATCCTACTTCTCAGTAGCATCAAGTCTACAAGCTCCTAGGATCCCATTGCCTAACTTTTTTCTTTTCTATATACAGTTATCCACGGACCTCGTCAGACCCCTCCCAACAGGGGTCCATCACCCAGAAAGGGTTCGTGGGTCTGATAATTTGATTTTTACTTTTCTTTTTAAAAATATAATTCATTTCTCTTAACCAAATGTTTCACATGCTTAATAAGCTGTAATTTTACTTTAGGGCAAGATGAATTAACCCTTCTTATTCAAGTTCCAATTTATACATATATGATAAATGTGTTTGAATGTTTCGTGCTTATATTCCTATATCGAATATTGGACTTGAGAACCTAACTTTTTTTGCAGGAATTACGTTACAAACCATACTTATACCTAAGGGCATAAATCTAGGGGGAGTACCATAAGATTAAATCAAACTTCTTTATAAAACTATTTACATATTTTATTTTTCTCTTGTATAAAATGTGTAAATTCGTATAGTCCAATGTTGGGCTATCTCATGTGTAAAATGTGTAAACATGATTGTGTATATTTCTAACCATTTTTTATAGGATTTTCATAATCCATGGCTCCCGGTTCTATAAGCTGGGAGGAGTTTGACCCGAGGGTGAGTACATGGAAAAATACTCTATATTTATCTTGCTTACTCATGATATAACAACATATCTCTCAAATTTTTTTCTATTAAAAACTTTCCCTTTTTCTTTCGACAAAAAGGGAGGGAGAAGAGAAATATAAGTCCATATTTCTGAAACTTATATGTTGATGTACATACCAACTAAAATAAGTTCATATTTTTTCTTCAATAAAAAAAAGGAGATTGTAAATGCAAATATCTCACTTAAACGTTATTTAACTTTTAATCATACTCAACGTTTTGTTAATGACAAAACATCAAACATATTTTTATGTTTGAATTATATGCAACATATAAGTCTTTTAGGTCCATGAACTTACGTACTAAAATTTTATAAAGTTTACATAACTTATATAAACAAAATATGGAAAAATCAAAATGGACCAAAATGTTGACTTTGACCCTCTTGCCAGATATATATAGTCAAACCAAGACAAATACAATGTTTGCATATGATATTGAACAAACATTTATGAGGCAAAAAAATAAGACCTGCTGGCCCCCGACGGACCCATGGGTAAGGGGCGACGGGTTATGGGGAAATTTGATGAGTGCCTATAAATACCAACCTTTTCCAAGCTTAAACCTTACCCTTCTCTATCTTTTCTCTCTATAATCTCTGCACATATACTAACTCTCTAATCTCTCTTTTCTACTCTCTTCTTACTTGTGATTTAGATCCTTATTCATTTCAAGATCGATCACGAGAAATCTCAATTCTAAGCTTTGATCCTTCAAGGTTTCACTTTGTCTGAATGTGTTAAGTGTTACCTACACAATCACCATTGTTGTACCCATTCATCCATCTACTTGTATAATATTGTGGTTGGTTTTGTAAACCACAAGTGTATAGTGTACAAGGCGTTGATGTGCCTTTGTAAAGTACACGATATTCTAGTTTAGGTGTTGTTAAAGATTGTAAGCTTAAGTGTGAAGGTTTCTCCACTGGTATAAAGGAGATTCATTTACTAGTGAAGCAGAACTCTCGAGTGGATACTCGAGGAGTGGAAGTAGGGGCAAGATAAGTGAGATCTTGCTAGGCCGAACCACTATAAATCATTGTGCATTATGATTTGTTTATTTATTACTTCAAATCTACTACTTTGTTAATTCACACTTCGTCTATATCTATTCACGATCACAAAAAAGTTACAAAGTAATTAAAACTAATCGGTAAAAACTATTCAACCCCCCTTCTAGTTTTCTATAGATATCATGAATTAACCAAAAGATCACAAGAAACAAGCAAAAATGAACACGAGAGACGAATACGCACAGGAGAACCAGACACGGATGTGAAATTTCCAAACATACCCTTGATGTTTTCAAGATATACATATTTGGTCCTCCAAGAATTTAAGAATGACACTTTATACCCTTGTAAACCTCAAAAATATAAAAAGGGTCCCTAAAATTTAAATACTTGTCAAGTTTGGCCCCTCAAGTTTGAAGAATATTCCAAAACAAGTCCTTCCTCATAATATGAAAACACAAGGACTAAAACTGCCTATTATCAACTTATTAATAAAGGGGAAAATTCAGCTCTTATTTCTAAAATTTCCAGGGACTAAAATTATCAAAACTCAAACATATTACCCATTTACCCAACTCTTTTACCTGTTTTAACCACCCAACCCAACCAAAACCCAACCCAGCCCACTATCATTTTACCCGAGCCCATGGTTTAAATTTGGTTTAATATTAATTAAACATGGCGCTAAACATGTTTACCCCCACCCTAACCAGATCAAACACAACACTATAGCATCTGTAGACCCTAATCCATCCACTTTTAAGATCAAATGGTTTTGGCATGATTTGTTCCAGATTGATAATTAACCCTTTTCACGCTCACCCACGTGAAGTAAACTGCCACCTCATCACCCCACAAACCCACACAAGCTCCCCTGCACCAAAAAAGCTTGAATACAAAATGCCAGGGAAATTTGATGGTTAGGATTCATTTACTAGTTCCTTACTCATAGATGAATGGCTCAAGATCATCTAGTACTGCTGGCATCAAGAAATGTCAATATCATCACATGAAGGCAATTTGACCAAGACTTGAATTCAAAAATTCAAATCTTCAAAGAGAATATCCAAGGGCATTACTGGAACATAACAAGTTAGGGTTTAGGTTTCTTCTTCACATTGTAACCCTTGTTGAGTAGTATAAATACAGTTCATAGGCAGAATATATTTTGTTCCAAAACTTTGTAAACCCTAACTTTTGAATATTTAAAGTGAATTTTAGGCCTTGCAAATTTTGTGTTCCACTTTATTCACTTGTTCTCAAAATTGAGTGTTTTATTTTTCCTGCAATTGTATTTTCAATTTTTCTAACAAAGTGTTTTTTTCAAAATTAATTTTAGTAAAGTAATTTAGGACCCAAGATTATATAATTGTTGAGATGTGTTTCATTGACACTCAAATACATGTTCAAGTTATATAACCTTGTTCAATACTAGTCTACACAAAATCTTTCTGTGTAAAGTTTTTGTCCATAGTCTGTTTTCTTTGCTTTTTATCCTTTACTGTAGCAAAATCTATTGATAAGCTCTCTTGACAATAGAGCTTATCAATTTGTTGTTGGTACTTGATTTTCTTGTGGTGTTATGTAGGTTCCATTTGGAAGAAATTTCAGTCCTTCTTTTAGTTCCTTTGGTTTAGTTGTTGAACCAGCAACAAAGAACTCACATAAGCTCATAATACATCCACATAAGCTCAGATAAGCACAAGGCTGCATCAGTTGTTTCTCTTTGGCCTGGATGTAGGTCAAAAGAGTGAAAGATTTGAACTATCCCTGAACTTGATGTTTTGCTTATGTACTTTTTTTGTGTGATTGTTGGTTTCCTTATTAGTTGTTTACCTTATTGTTATTTCTGCTTATTTGTGCATCTTTGTGCTTCTTATGCATGTTTATGCTTTTACCTTTGTTTATCTGGTTGATATCTTAAGTTTCATAGTATAAAAGTTGTATCATGCATGATAAAGGAGTATTTGGTTCTGTTTGTTTGATGATTGTTGACACCAAGAATTGAAAAACATATGTCTGCACATCTGTGTTATGTTTAGTTAGCATAGAATCAACATTTAGTTTCATACTTTTATTGTTAAAATTTCATGTTTGCTTGGTTACTATTTTTCTTTTCAATTGTCTGATAGTATATGATTTATTTCTCTTGTTTGTTTGATAATACATGCTTGTGTGTTGCTTGATTTCCTTGTGTCTAGCCTGTGGTAATCTGATGTTTGAGTAGCATTAGATTTGAACTTTGAAAAGACTTGAGTTCTATTTTGCATAAACTTGTGCCTTTGCCTGGTCAAACACATCAGTTGGTCTTATTTGCTTATTTTAAGTTTTTAGCCTGCCATATTTAGGATCTTGGTTGTTTTTTAGTTGCTTTTGATCTGTTTCTAGGTTATTTGGTGATATAATAGCTTATCAGTGTTAACTGATAAGCTAAAATTCATAAAAGAATCTAGAACAAACTTGTTCTGCCTGTAGCTGTTAGTATAGGATTTAATTTTACTTGTGGTGCTATTATTTTTGCCCTGAATTGTGATTAAGTGTTGTGTTTTGGTGTGTTTAACTTTGCTTTTGACGGCCTTGAACCCGCTATATGTGCAATGCTTATTGAGGACTTAACTGTCCATAAGCAATATCAATAGGCCAACTGCCATTCCAGCTTACAAAGGATTTTACCTTAAATCCTCTTCAAAACAGCTCAAAATCACCTATTTATAGCCTATTACAGTCTTCTGTTAATTTTTAGCTTTTTCTCAAAGTTTGACTTTTGTTCAATTTTGTTCATTTAGCTTATTCTTATTTTTCTGTTTATTTTAATCTTGTGTAGGATATGTAAATCTTTCTTATGTTTTAGAGAGAGAAAGAGATAGAGAGATGGTGAGAACACACACACTTAGAGAAAGAAAGTGAAAGAAAAACACTTTTTCACTATGTGTAAAAATGAGGAACACACACCCTCTCCATCAAAGGAGAGGGTTTATATACCCAAGCCTTGTGATGGGCTTGGGCTTACAATGTTGGGCCGGCCTACACATGTTATAGGCTAGGCTTGACTTTGTTTGTTTAATAAAGATATCTAGACAACGAGATACTACTTAATATATTGTCGGAGTGACCGAATCTTCCTAAATACGTAAAAACGTATTTCCAACAATCTCCCCCTAAGGGAGGTCAATGCAAACAAGGGCGTTACCCGAGTTACAATAATGAAATAAACCTAGCATACTATGCTTGTCTTGAGCTCGTAGTCTTCGTCTTTCTTTTCTTTCTTCTTTTTAGGTGAACATGCTGATGTGATCTTTGATATCAATCTTGAGAATTAATCTCTTGCCTTGATCTCGTGCATCCATCACTTGTGATCTTCGCCTCTTCGTGACCTCACGTCCCACATACTTATACCTTTGTAGTTCTTGAAAGCTTCAGAGTTTGATACAGCGGAAGACTTAACTTTTAGTCTTTCTTGAATTTGATAAGGTATTAAGTGCATAAAGTATAAGCATGCGGGGACGACTTCTTCTTGGATCCCGCAACGCCACCGTCTTCAAATGCCGCAACATAAGTAGACACGAACGAAATGGCATTGAACATTTCATTCTAATTCGGTAGCATTTTACCTCCGGTCGATGAAGATCGTTGGATGATATTAGATATCATACCCGTGACGGATAGTTTCAATTAAGTAACTTCCTAACAGGATTTCGCGGGTAAACCCGTTCTCTTTATTCGACCGTCCAAAGTTGACTGCGAACATAAAGAGTGAATCATTTGGATAATAATATCCGCATGATTTGAAGCCGTCAATTCATGTTCCTAGAACAAGTGAAGTTCAATTAAGAACCGCACCATCGTTGCTTTCCAGTTGTCACGAGCTTGATTCGTATAGAATCTTGCAAGTTACCTACCAAGTGTTGTTTGAGGTTAACACTAAAAGGATTTCCACTCATCACCGTGAACACTAAGGTATCACTCTGAGTGTTCTGGCAAGATCACTGAGATATTATGTAGAGGCCTGGAACGTGTTTAAATTCAGTTAAGAATTAAACCACTGTTGCTTTCCAGTTATCACAAGCTTGATTCATAAAGAATCGCACAAGTCACCTACCATGAGCTTTTTGATATTCGCTCAAGAAGGATTTCCATCTTCATTGTAAATACTTTCGTATTACTCGGATGTTCAGGCAAGATCATGAAGATTTTGCGTAGGACTCTTAAAATCTTTCTTACTTTTCACAGTGTGTGGAGAAGCAAGGAAATATGAAAGTGTGTCCTAATGAGATATTTGATGATCTCAAATGGCTCTAGACTCGATCGTGCACTTTGGATTTTAGTGATCGGAGGCTGGAGAGGAGTGCCACCTTTTCAATACCAATTTATTCGGAGTGAATAAATCAATAGATAATGCGTTTTCTCCGTGTGATTAAAACAAATACCTTTTGAGAGATATCTGAGTTAGCTGGGATGGGTTGTGCATTGCATCACTGGGTCCATGATGTCTGTCTTCAATATCGAGAATCATTAAAATGATCTCAATAACATATGTGTTGACCCGGTTTCTGCCTAAAGTTATAAGGAGGGCTTCTTTCTTCACACCCTTTATCTTTACAATTCTTTTTCATTCTTCAACCCCTTCAATGCTTACCAATACGTCATAACTAGCACCTTGTTGTGATTGTTCCAGTGCTAACATAAGTACTTGGTCGGCATTCAGCTACGTTCACAATCTTTCTCCATCTTTCCTAAGGACTACTATTTCTAGCTATGGAATGTCCTTGGGAAGATTCCTACGGTTCTAGAAAAATCATTGGACTTAACCTATCCTACCATCCTTATGTCACCACAATCTTCATCGTCGTGATATAAATGGGTTTTGGGTAAGTGTATGTCACCATGAAAATCCATTTTGATATGCAAATCCGTTTTGCTCCCCCTTAACATATGCCACGATATTCGAAAACATTTCGCATATGTCAGGATGAGCCAGCACATTAAGGAAAACCATTTGTGATAATATCCCATATTAAATCACATTTTCTCCCCCATATTAAAAATATTAACCCAATCGATGTTTTTAATATCAATTGATTTAATGAAGTTTTAACAAAGGTTTTGGGAAGAAAAATGCAAGTCCATTTTATCTTCATGATATCAAACGTATGAGATATGATACCGATTTGTAACATGATCACATATTCACCATATTAGAAAAGAATTGACAAGGTTGGACCTGATAGATGAGAACATCATATGATAAGATCAAATGGTTCTTGTCAGCATATGTTGGTCGCCTCGTCACGTCTGAAGTCATCTCTTGACACCACGTGTACGATTGGTATTGTTGTCTTGACACCCACTTGTGAACTTGGCACTTTCGGCATCGAAGATTCTGAATGCTTAACAATTGCTCCCCCTCAATTGTTGACCCGTGTTCTACTAAAAGAGTTGTAGTCTTCGTTTGAGTAGTCGCATCGTCGAGTATGTAGATACCAATTGTAGATTGCTATGGTTGTAGAGATGATATCTTCATAAAAAGAAGACTTCTCTTGTTTTAACAAATAAATGCACTGAGGCGTATATAGATTTGTGTTAGACCAAGTTATAAAGTAAACTTGATCCCTTACAAGGTTTTAAAGTAAACCTTGCCTGAGAAAATTAATTCCCGTTGTGAGCCAAAGCTTTCATAAGAAATACTTGACTTTAATATGAAAACCGGGTTGCAGTCAGAAATAACTACAAGCCATAAGGGCATGTTTTATGAAATATTTACAACTTTTGTACGAACTCTATTTATGGCACCGTGTCGATATTAATCAACATTTCTAAGGCCGTAAATATTATCGTACCAAAAGACATGCCTTTAAAAAAATAAAGTAAAAATATTTTTGGATTTTTCTAGATTTTTCAATTTTTATGGTTATTATATTGTTTTATATTTTTGTATTTTGCTTTTGTGGATAAAGATATAAACAATATATACAAATGATCACCAAGGATACGGAGAATAGTTTTACCACCACTATTCTTTCGCTTCATCTGCCAATTCCTTAAGAGTCTCAGGCGAGAAGGTTCTCATTCCTAGCTTGTCGGCCAAAAATTCAATTCAAGCGCAATCTAAAGCCTTCGTGAAAATATCCGCCAATTGATACTCAGATCGGACAAAGTAAAGCTCGATTACTCCATTTTCCACTTGCTCCTTGATGAAGTGGTAGCGAATGTCAATATGCTTCGACCGGGAGAATTGAACATTGTTGCAGCATAAGGCAATTGCACTCTTGTTGTCACAGTACAGCGGAATTTTGTTGAAACCTAGACCATAGTCGGTTAATTGCGATCTCATCCAAAGAATTTGAGCACAGCAACCGGACATAGCTATGTATTCTGCTTCCGTACTTGAAATTGCAGCTCTTTTCTGCCTTTTCGATGCCCAACTGATTAGTCGATCTCCTAGTAGTTGCAAAGTTCCACTCGTGCTACGCCTTGTATCTTGACAACCCGCGTGATCCGCATCTGCATATGCCATTAGTGCAATAGAAGAGTGCTTCGAATACCAAAGTCCCCGATTGTTGGTTCCTTTAAGATATCGAAAGATCCTTTTAACAGTAGCTAAGTGTAACTCAGTAGGCCTAGTTTGATACCTGGCACACATACATATAGCAAACTGAAGATCAGGTCGACTGGCTGTGATATACAGAAGAGTACCGATCATTCTACGAAAAAGTGTCGGATCAACGGCAACTCCATGTGGATCTTCATCAATCTTAGTTCGTTCCACCATTGGAGTATACACGGGGTCGCAAGATTCCATCTTATACTTCTTAAGCGATTCAAGGGCATACTTGGATTGATTGATAAAGATGCATCTGGGACTCCGAGATATCTGAAGACCTAAGAAGAATGATACCTTGCCCATCATTGACATCTTAAACTTGGAAGACATGAGTGTCCCAAACTCATCGGATAAGGTTTGGGTCGAGGCTGCAAATATAATATCATCAACATATATTTGTACCATAATCATATCTTTACCTCGTTTTGAATGAACAGCATGGGATCCACCTTGCCTTTAGCGAAGCCTTGCGTAATGAGGAATTCTAACAATAGATCATACCATGCGCGAGGAGCTTGCTTCAACCCATATAGAGACTTCTTAAGCTTGTACACATGATTAGGATATTTAGGATTCACAAAACCATCCGGCTGTTGAACATAGACCTCTTCCTTGAGTTCACCATTAAGAAATGTCGTCTTCACATCCATCTGATAGGCGATCATATTCATGTGGGCTGTATAAGCGAGGAAAAGTCTAATAGCTTCCAAACGGGCAACAGGTGCAAAGGATTCCATAAAGTCGATCCCAATAATTGCTTGTATCCACGAGCTATTAGACGAGCTTTGTTCTTCAATATTCCGCCTAACTCATCGAGTTTCACCTTGTAAACCCATTTCAGAGTGAGTAACTGCACTTGATCTGGGCATGGGACAAGTTCCCATACTTCAAGACGTATAAATTCATTAAGTTCTTCTTGCATAGCTTTTATCCAACATGATTGAGTAAAAGCTTGTTGCCAGGTCTTAGGTTCAACTTTAGTGAGAAAAGCATCAAAGTGACAAAACATTGCACTTTCTTGTAACTGACTTCGTGTGGATACCGGACGATTAGGGTCACCAATAATAGAATCTATAGGATGATCCTTCGTCCACTTGCTGTCATGTTCACGAATCCATGGATTGGAGTAAAGTGTAGAAGGAGCTTCCTCTGAGGTGGACGACCCGGCTTGATGAGGGTCGAGAATAGGTACACCAAAGAATGGAAGTTCACGCATTTGAGCAAATTCCAAATCGTGATCATCATCATCCTCTTCATCATCAATAGGCATGACATGGGTAGTTGAAACATGTGTTGGTTAAGAATTACTTGTTGATGGTATATCTTGACCAATTGTAGGTGCAGATGTATCTGATTGTGCTTCGGTTGCTGGAGAGACAACGTCGGTGATCGGAGCTATTACCTCAGGTTCAGGAGAAACAATACTTGAAGGAGTAAAGAATTCATCAAAGAAAGGTTGAAACAATGTATCCCATTCAGTCCTAGAAGGTGGTGTAAATGATGATGAAGTAGGGTTGTTTGGGACAAGACCAGAGCTAATGTTACTGGGTCCCATTTCATGAAGTGCGTGTTCAGAGCTGCTTTGCTCAGAAGCCATTGCTGTCAGCTCATCAAAATCAACATTCATAGTTTCGTGGATCTTGCGAGAGTTACGGTTGTAGATTCGGTATGCCTTCTTTGCGGGTGCGTAACCAATGAAAATACCAATATCAGCCTTTGGTTGAAGTTTTCCCAAATTGTCACCATCATTATTTGGATAGCAGAGAGAACCAAATACATGAAGATATGATAAATCTGGTACTTTTCCATGGAGAAGTTCATAAGGTGTTTTACCATGGCGTTTACGAATTAGTGACCGGTTTTGGGTGTACACTGCTGTAGATACTGCTTCTGCCCATAAAAACAATGGAGCCTTTGCGTAAATTAACATCGTTCGAGCAGCTTCCATAAGTGTGCGATTTCGCCTTTCAACGACACCGTTTTGTTGTGGAGTGCGTGCAACGGATGTTTCATGAGATATGCCAACTTCTTCATAATAATCACGCAAGATTTGATTCACAAATTCGGTTCCATTATCTGTACGAATGCGTCGGACAGTACTTTTGAGACGCAATTGAATCATCTTCAGAAATCCGATGATGAATTTAGGTGCATCATTTTTGGATTTAAGAAATTTCACCTATGTAAACCGAGAGTAATCATCCACAATAACGAGGATGTACTTTTTGCCACTAAGACTTTCAACACGCATTGGCCCACAAAGATCCATATGTAACAAATAAAGTTTCTCTTGGTTAGTGTCTTCCGTCTTGGGTTTGTAAGATTTCTTAGTGCTTTTCCCCATTGTACACGCAGAACACAAATGATCCTTGTGAAATGAAAGTTTAGGAAGACCACGAACAAGTTCGTTTTTCGCCAAGTGGTTAATAGCGTCAAAGTTAAGATGAGATAACCGTCGATGCCATAACCATGACTTAGTCTTCGATGCTTTGGAGAGAAGACATACGGGAGAAGCGGCCATCATGTCTTGTAGAGACAAAGTATACAAATTATTCCCTCGAGTACCTTTCAATAAATCAACCCCTTCCAAATTACGAATGAAGCAGGTATGCTCTCGAAAAGTAACTTCTAGGTTTGCATCACAAAATTGTCCCACAGAAAATAAGTTGTGACCGAGACCTTCCACATAATACACTCTTGAAATAATAACATTCCCAGTATGATATTCACCATAACCCATTATTCTTGCAATATGATCATTTCAAAATCGAACCGTACCAAGAAACTTGCTGACGAAATTTCTGAGCTGACAGCGATCTCCGGTCATATGCTTGGAGCAACCAGAGTCCAAATACCAGAGAACAATTTGGACCACCTGTTTTCAACAACAACAGTAGACAATGCATTGGAAACTATTGGTTCCGGAGTGTTAGCAGATACAGATAAAATATTATCAGAATTGCTAACATTTTTGCGTTTTCTAATGTGAGTTTTAGCACTAACAGGTTTTACAGTTCCAACTTTCTTAGGTTTTGGATTATCCGCGGGCACTACAGTGGGAGTAGACCTAGTTAAAGGGCACTTTGTTCCTACAGTAGTGTTGGTTTTCCTAGTTAAAGGACATGCTTGTGTTTTGGTAGCCTTGGTACTCCTAGTTAAAGGGCACGCTTTCTTCGCTTTATTGGGAGTGATCCTAGTCAAAGGGCACATATTTCCTACTATAGTGAAAGTTCTACCAGTGGGGCGCCACATCCAACCAACTTGGGTTAACACTTTCCCAGTCGGTTTCCATTCTAATCCATTTTTCCGGGCATACATCTCATTCACATGGTCAATAAGGCAAGAATCATGACGACTAGAAAACATACATTCATTGCAATTCCAACATTTCAAATGAGAATTCACACTAGGCTTAGAACGCTGCACAACCACAGAGCCTTTAGGTTTAGCTACATGATTCTTTTTATTCAAAACAGAAATAACATTCCTAGGATAGGCTTCTACTTTCTTCTTCACTTGACTACTAGATGGGGGCAAGATCCTATCATTCTTCTTGTTTCTCTTAAGCTTAGATCTTTGAGCCTTAGTAGTGGTGCTTACTCCTGTAGAAGGCAACACGGGAATATTAGAAGCTGGTTTTGATTCTGCCTTATCTTTAGTGACCAAAGTTTGAGATGGTTTTGTCCTAGGGCCCTTGTTAAGTGGTGTGACGGCTATTAGGTTCCTTTTGATTGCACTAGAGGACGATGCTGAGACAGTGGCTACGTTATCCACAACATTCTTACCTTTTAGAGTACGAAGTGTTTCCTTTAACTCAGCCAAGACCAGATTCTTATCACAAATTTGTTCCCTCAAATCAGACATTTCCACCGACTTTCGATTCAATTGTTCAATCAATGTTTGATTCTGTGCAGTGGTATCAACACATGCGGGCTTTACTGAATCGAAAAGTCGTGTATTTTTCTGTTTTAAGTTATCAACTTTGGACAAAATCTTGGAAACTCGATTATCTAGATCCAGTTTAAAATGCTCAGCGGCCTCAAGTACGTTCACACAGTTAAGCTCCTTAGATTTCTCTATTTCTATCGGCAGAGATGTAGCAACTTTGTCACTTGGCTGACGCTGTTTTGATTGTAAATTCAATCGAAAATTCTTTTCAAAGTTGGCATCATCGATATTAACACCTTCGAATGACGTTTCAAAGATTTCTTGAATAAATTGTTGCTTGCATTCAAGCGAAATACAATGTGTTTGAATCTCATCAAAACGTTTTGAAAGCGAAGAATATGAATCTTGAAGCTTTAAAATTCAGCGTCAGATTTGTGACAAGTACTATCTACCACATTATCCACAGATTCAACATTATGCACAATAGAATCATTATCAATACTTTTATTCAAACAGACAGAGACTATATCATGAGACGTCACTTGCTTCAGAAGCTGATCATTTTGGCGTGAAACCCGTTCTATTTCAAGTAAACTGTTTTCATAAGCATCATTCATTTCATTGAAAACACGTCTAACTTCTTCTATTTCCAAAAGCAAATCTTGATCAAGATTACTAAGACAAGCTTTAACATTGTCTACAAACGGAACAATTTCGTTTTGGAACGTAGCTCTAGTGTGCTCAAAGTTCCATTCACCTTCCGTTATGGCCGAAGCCGTCGTACGTTTCAAAATGACCTTGTCAAAATCGGCTAAGTGTTGGTGAACCGCATTTAAGTTAACGGACGCCTTGCTTACCGGTGGAATTAACTTTGTTAAATCCGTTTTGACAAGTGTAGGAGACGTACTAGGAAGGTTTTCATTTGACAAACTTTGGGGCACAAGAACTGTCAATTCTACTAATTCCTTTTCTAAGCGAATGTGTGTCTTTTTCAAAAATTGATCGCTGTTATGTTGATCATAATCAATTGTATGTAATTTTGAAAGCATTTTAGAATGAGTTTCATCCGCAAGTGATTGTGTCTCCTCAGTACTACGAACAAAAGGTGCTTCTTTCGATTTGCCAATTATGGTCATATCATAAAGACCGAGAATATATTCCTGGGCTTGTTTTGCATAACCGGGATTAGGTGGTAAATCTTGAACACGTTTAAGTTCGAGTTCTTTAAATGATTTAGTTAAAAGATGAACCTTTTCTGTGGAAGCGTATTGTTTTAAAAGTTGTTGTTCCTTGAATTTAAGAAGTTTGGTAGCATTAATTTCTGATTCAACCTTTTTAGACTCGAGAGTTTCGAAATCCATTTTAAGTTTCTGAAAATCATTGACAACCGACTCCTTTTCTTTTAATTCATTAGAAAGATTAGCTTTTAATGATTCTATTTCTTTCAAGTGTTCAATCTTTTCAAAACGATATTTGTCAAATTCAGAACATGTTATTTTCTCTTATTGAGGGACCATTTCAAAAGCTTTGACCTTTTCTTTATGCAACGCAAGCTCAGCAGTTAGGGTGGAATTGGTATCTACGGATTGTCTGAGGGCCATATGCATTTGATCAATAATATGTTTAGGTACCATGACCAAATCATGTTGAGCATAAGATTCCATATCCGTCATAGCATTTGGTTGAGGTTCACTCAAATGTGTAGGATTGGGTACCACATCATTTGAGTTACTAGTTCCCGAATACTATTCTAGGTTGTTCTTTTCATGCCCAACTTAATGTTGGTTATCATCAATATTATTAGATGTGGTTGGTACCTCACTGACGACATCAGAACCGTAGTGAGAGAGATTAGCAACGAGAGCAGCTTGGGCAGAGTGAATGTCATCACAATCTGAATCATATGCGTCAAGATCATCTGCTTGATAAGCTGCATTAGAAGTAGAAACGACTGCAATGCCTTCAGTATCTGCTGCCCCTGGGTCTGCAAGAAATGCTAACTCCTCTGAATCCAAAATCTTCCCCTTAGACTGAGCATCAACCAAGTACATCTTCTCACGAAACCATGCATCATCCCTCCTCCTTTTCGGCTGAGTGCATTCCCTAGCCATATGACCTTGTTCTCGGCAATTGTAGCAAGTCACAACCTTCTTAGGACCAATAGGACTCCCATTTCCACTTGCTTGAGAATTCACAGCTTGATTGTTCCCAGTCCTTGTAGGAGGTCCATATGAATTTTGCCTTCCCTGAATTGGTTGCACCGTCACTTGACCATCTTGAACAGTGGCTTGTTGTCGAGGATTTGATGAGGTGCGGAGCTGATTGTTTGTTGGTGGAAATCCTCTAGTTGCAACAAGTTTTGACAAGTAGGCTGTGAGATGGTTTAGAACATCAGCTGGCGTATCATTTGGAGTAAAGACCGGTGCTTGGATTGGTGGAAGTTCATTAGAGTAGAAAGCTTGTGTTGGTTGTGCTTCTATTGGAAAATATCCTTGCTGAGGAGTATAGCCCAATGGAGAAGTGTTGGCTTGTGATGGTGATGTTTGATATAGTGGTTGTTGTTGAAAAGATTGTTGATGAACACTTTGTTGATATTCTTGTTGTGGCATCATTGGTGGTTGATAAGATGGTTGCTGTGGTTGCTGATAGATGTGTGGTGGTGGCTGCTGCAAGTATGATGGTTGTTGATAAGTATAAGCCATGTTTTGTTGAGAAGCATACATTGCAAGTGGATCATGAACTTGAGGTGTAGACAACCGAGCCCAATCACATGGCATTCGTGTTGTTGAAGAAAAGCTTGAAGTTGATCCACATTGGTGTTATGCAAGTCCTTAGCCAATTTAACATCCGTCACGTATTTTTTCCATTCTGGAGGAAGAGTGTTCAAATACTTGGTGTTCAATTGAAAGGTAGGAATTGCCATGCCATAGATATTGAGCTCATTCAACAATAGGGTAAATCTCAGATAGTAGTCATTGAGAGTCTCCCCTAGCACATTGGCAAACTTATCAAAAGTATCATAAAGCTTACACTCTCGTTCTTGTTTGGTTAACGAGGTGCCTTGCATTAGAACACGAATTCTATCCCATAAATCTTTGGCAACTTTATGTTTGCTGACGAGTTTGTAGACATCTGGAGGAAGGGCTTGGAGAATGATGTTTGTAGCATACTTATCACATTTGTCTTGAATCTTCATATCTCCAGTCAATTCACCCGTTGTGTGAGGACGAGTAGTTGTACCTTCCGTCACTGTACCATAATCTAATGGTCCATTGAGCACCGATGCCCAAATGAGATGTCCATTCTCCTTGTTCAACATATAAAGTTCCATTCGGGAAGCCCATTCCTCATACATAGTCTTCACCAACATTGGTGGACGATTATCCGTACCCGAGAGGATGGACTTATCCGTAAGAGATGTGTACTCCATTTCAATAAGTTAAGATTTACAAATGTTGATCGATCAATGAAAGAAAGTAAATGTGTTTGTTGTTGTGAGTTGAAGTCGAGAAATAATGTTAAAATCCCCTAAAATATGTCCTCGATAAACCAAAAATTCCAAGTCAAAATTACACACGATTTCGAAATTTTTTATGGAAAAATTTGTGATTATCGGAATGTTGATCGGAATAGTGATCTGAATGTTGATCGGAATTTCCTATCGGAATACTTTATAGGAATGCTGATCGGAATGTGATTATCTGAATGCTGATCGGAATGTGATTATCTGAATGCTGATCGGAAAATCAAATCTGAATACCAAATCGGAATATCAAATCTGAATACCAAATCGGAATACCTTGATCGGAATACCTAATCGGAATACCTAATCGGAATACCTAATCGGAATACCTGATCGGAATGTACCCAAAATCGGAATCCCTAAACCCTATTCTGATTACACTGATCGGAATGTCCGATAAACCCTTTTCCGATGACCTGATCTGAATAATTCCCACTTTTCTCGGACAAAACTCAACCAATTCGTGATTTTAAGCCAAAAAATGATCAAAACACCCAAAATTTTTGTGTTTTTAGCCAAAGTAACTATACCAAATCCCTACCACAACTATGTAGAAGATTTGTATCAAGAAAAAACCATAAAAACACAAAAAAAAAATTTGGACATGTGAAAATGGATCAAAATAGGCGTATGAATCAAGAACACAAACACATGAACAATACAATCATCCCATGGCTCTTGATACCATTTGTAGGATATGTAAATCTTGCTTATGTTTTAGAGAGAGAAAGAGATAGAGAGATGGTGAGAACACACACACTTAGAGAGAGAAAGTGAAAGAAAAACACTTTTTCATTATGTGTAAAAATGAGGAACACACACCCTCTCCATCAAAGGAGAGGGTTTATATACCCAAGCCTTGTGATGGGCTTGGGCTTACAATGTTGGGCCGGCCTACACATGTTGTAAGCCAGGCTTGACTTTATTTGTTTAATAAAGATATCTAGTGTAAAACCCGCATGCTTTTACCATGAATTGTGCCCTTAAGATCGTACGTCCTAGATTAAAACTTACCTCATTTAGTATTGATCACATTCATGTGCTAATAATCAAGCAAGTGCATACGTGTATGACATGACAAGTATCGATTACGTACGAACTCATGATAAACAGTAATAAATATATCACGTGAACATAATTAAATCATGATCACCATTTAAAATACTAACTAGAATAATTACATAAATACTCATAATATATTTACGAGCGTTAAGTTTACGATAAACGACACGTTAGATTAAACAGAAACACTTTAAACACGAGCACGTTTAACCACGAACGAACACGAAACATCGGGACACGAGAAAACATTTGGGCTACCCCTTGTGGGCCCCATATCCACAAATTAAGGAAGAGAAATGGGCCTAGCCCATCATTTTTACTAAACAAGGGGGGTAAGGGAAAATTAGCTAGTCATTTTTCACTTTTCAAAGGAATTAACCAAAAACCTAATTTTGTTCTTCCTCCTCCCCTTTTCTTTCATTTGTGCCGCCACCTATAACACCACCATAGGTGGTTGTTTGTTGATTTTGATCATAAATTCAAGAGTTAGAAACCGTGTTTGTTCATCCTCTTTCAAGATACGTAGTGGTATACCTTTCTAACCCTTCTTTTTAATTCTTTTTAATTCTTTTAATCTTTGATTATTTTCATGAACATGTTATTATTTTTCTTATTAAAACATGGTAATTAATCATTGATCTAACATGTTTTGGTATTAAATAAAATCAAAGAATGATTTAAAAGGGGTGTTAGTTTTGGCCGCCTAGCAAACAAACCCGAGGGGGGTTTGGTTTGCTATTGCCGCCACCACCAAGACCATTTTTGGTCTTGGTTGGCTCATGTGGGACCCACGGCAGCAAGGAGGCACACGTGCCCCGGGTTTGGCTCGGGGTACGGTGTCGAATTCATGCCCGATTCATGGTTCGTTGGTTAAATCATGATCTATGTTACATGTTAATTTTTATGAATCATGAACTTAGGATATAATTAATTAATAACATGAAATATTAATTAAATCATGACTTAGGTTATTTTAATTATTAGTTTAACATGACATTAATTTAACCTAAGTATTTTATGTTATAAGTTATAATTAATTAATTATTAAAACATGCCTATAATTAATTAATTTAGACATGACTTAGGTTATATTATTAATAATAATAATACACATTTTAACCTAAGTATTTTATTTCATTTTAATTAATACATGTTATACTTTAATTAAAATGCTTAACCTATAGTTTAATTAAAATACATGAAATAATAATTAAACTATACACTATATCATATGACTTAAGAAATAAGCTTATAACACTTAGACTTATATGTTAGCTTATGTAATCAGCTTAATTCTAATTATGGAAACTTCTATTTATAGAAACTTAATTAAATAAGGCAGCTAATCTAATCATGGAAACCTTCTATATATGGAAACTTATTTAATTAAGGCAGCTGATCTATTTTTGGAAACTTTCTATTTTTAGAAACTAATCTATTTTAAGCAGTAAATTCTATTTTAGGAAACTTTCTATTTTTGGAAACTTTCTATTTTTGGAAACTTTCTATTTTTGGAAACTTTCTATTTTTGGAAACTTTCTATTTTTGGTAACTTTCTATTTTTGGAAACTTTCTATTTTTGGAAACTTTCTATTTTTGGAAACTTTCTATTTTTGGAAACCTACTATTTTTGGAAAGTTACTTATTATTATGCAGTAAGTATATTAATACATGAAACACCAGTAATACTTAATCAGATTAATCAGAATACTAGATAAACACAGTTTAAGGCTTTAAACAGTGAACCATGACCTAAAACATACCAAATCAGCTATAATGAGACACAGAACCCAGTACGTAATCAGTGAATCGATACTTATACACGTGTGTATTCATGTAGCGTTAGTGATCCAGAAGTAGGAGTCTTTCTTCCGTTCATTCACTGGACTTGAGGTACGGATTCCCGTCCTTTCAGTATGGACATTCTTTCCTTATTAGGATTTCCCCGTATGCAGCCAACTGTTTTCCCCAGTATTTGTTTTATTGTTTTGAACTGCTTATGTTTAATTAGCATAATCTATAGCCATATACAAGCATGACCAGTTTCACCTAGTTATGGAGGTACCATAACCATAGCATTGGAGGCACCGATGTTATGACTTCCCCACGGCGGAGTGATTGCTCGTGGCGTCCCTTTTCAGTTTTGGCCATATTATCATATCATGTGGGGCGTATGGGTGCATCCTAGTTACATGTTTTATTCAGTTTATCATGGTGAATGTGGTGTGTGCCTTGCACCCTTCACAAGGAGCTGATCCCTCCTTCCCAAATCAGTATATTGATTAGAGGCATCCCCTCTAATCAGCATGATGAGGTCACCCCTCCAAGTATTCATGCACGTGACCTTTTCATGACCTATATGGGCTATGGTATATATATGTTAAAACAGTTTTCACAGGTTAAACATAAGGCTTTTCAAACTATAAAACCAGTTTTCTTGATACTTAACCAGTTACTCAGAACTTAGTCTTCCGCTGTTATATGTTACATGCTTATCCTATTTCATGCTTTATTGTACATCCGTGCACTGAGCGTCTTGCTCAGCCGTTACTTTCCTTTCCATGTCCCAAAACGGCAGGTACCCAAGACTCGAGCATTTGGAGGACGCACATAGGATGGAAGCTGCCAAAGACTTCTTTTCCTTTTTGCCTTCATATAGTTATGCTTGTTTAGTCTTTATTCAGTTCATTTCCTTTATTTATATTTTGGGCTTATGTTTGGGAACCGATGTTTGATTCCGGTTTTCCCTATGGTCATGTATGTTTTACTACATATCACCTTGCATGCTTTGATGACACGCCATAATCACGCGTGACATTCCATTTATCAAAATGGGGTGTTACAATTATGGTATCAGAGCCAAGGCTTCGACCTGTAGGCTCTAAAACTCGACCTGTGACTAGTGGGTAGTCACCAGGAGCTTCCTAAGCCAACGATTGTTATTCCACGTATTGATGTTTCAACGCGTTGTTGTTTTAACCATTATGTTTTCAGCACCTTTTTGTTTTAGCCATGACGTTTTCAGCACCTTGTTGTTTTCACCATGATGTTTTCACCAGTATCGTCTTACTAATATGGAATGAACAACCGTCATCCATACTTAGTTATGTGTCAGTGTCTATGCATGATGTTCCTAGTGAACTGTGATTATGTGAACTGAACCCCAGTAGTTCATAATTTTCACATAAAATTTTTTCTGTTAAGTTTTGACAATGACTTTTAATTATTATGTTCCATGCATTCATGCATTTATATCATATGTCATCTGTTGCAGGAATTTTGACTAAGTAATGGTTGGTACAGGACTGGCCCTATTTAGTCGCATGTGCTTTTATCGAAACTTTTAACTTTGGGACCGACCCATAGGCGTCCCCTCGCCATGTCTTTTGTTTTGGAACCGACCCATAGGCGTTCCCTCGCACATATAAAGGTTTTATAAACTACATTACGCATTCATGCACTGTTTTTCATGCATAAAATTTTTCTCATGATTTAAATTTGCATAAATGTTTTTCATGTCCCCTCATAAGTTATTATGTTTTTATGTCAAGTATGTTTTCATCCTGTCATGTTTAACTTCGGTTTCATGCTGAATATGTTATACACTCCTTTATGATAGATCGTTTTATGTTCCTTCATGATAATTCCATTTTCATGTTGATTATGTTTCACGCCTCTTTTGTTATTTACGTTGTCCTGCAAGACATTGTTAGATTTCTTAAATCATGCTTTCATGATAGTCATGGTTGGTTTTCATTGATCATGTTGTCAGGCAAATCATCGTTGAATTTTGTGTAACCACACTTTAGCGTTTCTCTATGAAACCAGAATGATGTCTATGCTAATACTGCCAGGTTATCATAATGGTTTTTCTAACTGTTCAACCGTTATACTTCCCTTAAATCATGATAAATGACCGACCCCATACCGATCATTTCATGTGTATTCCATGTGTACTCCACGTACCGTATTTCATGTGTATTACATGTACCTTAATCCATGTGTATTCCACTTGCAATACTTCACGAGTATTCGCTAGTCGATTCTAAATCATGTCAGGCGTAGGTTCACTTGCTGATATTCTACAAGATTGTCGATGCCGCTCATAGCTTGGAGATGTTACTGAAGGTTGACGCTGCTGATGTTGGGAGACGCTACGAGATGCTGATGCTGATGCTGTTCACAACCTGGAGATCCTAAAAGACGAAGACAAAGGCGTCGGAGCAAAGCAATTGGACGAGAAGATGCTTCACCATCAGACAATTCCCATCAATCATTGTCCCAAATTCATAATTACATGTCACACGTCGTTCGACTGTCATTTCAGCCATATGAGTGCAAACCAGTACCAGCCGGCCACTCAGCTAAATAGTTACATGAGTCACTGTCATGAGAATGACCGTCATGGAACCGACAGACAAGATGATAGTAACCACTACTATGACAACAACTATCCTAGAAATCACAACCGAGGCTCCGGCCACAGACGTGATCAGACATACAAATGATCAGTAACCCAACCGATCCGCCAATTCTGGCATTTTAACCTAATAATTGTAGTTCTAATTGTTTCACATCTCGAGACACATGTCGAGACATCAGTCAAGACACATGTCTCACGTATACTTTCTGAGGACACATGTCAAGATACCAGTCAAGACATATGTCACGCTTACATTTCTCAGGACACGAGTCAAGACACATGACTCACGTCTAATTATGGAACATTTCTAAGAAATTCAGGGTACCCTCCAAGGGTATATCCATTTTGTTGTGCCATGTATTAATCAGGCCACAAGAATTTCAATACCATTACCGGCGCATAAGTGAGAACTGTCACGTTGCCGATGTCACTTTCATTTCTTTCACCATATTTCATGTATTCATGACCATGAAGGACGCCTTTCGTATTCCCACGCATACGAAGGTTTTCCTTCAGCTTAATGATGAGACCCAAGCTGCTAACGCATTTCCTCGGACAGACACGAGATGAATTTTATCCTAATTATGTACTATGAACACCACAGCATGCTATGATTCATAATTATGTACAGTAATGTTCAGGCTCCTGAATACTTTCAGCTTGATTTTCCATCAGGAAAATCTGTACAAGTTATCTATGCTTTTCAAGCACGTGCTTTGTTAGCCATATTGCTAAAATTTTCTAGTTGTTAGTAACACACGACTACTAAGGTCCTTTTACGCATAACCAACGGATTATTCCAAAATTGTTCCTTACACTCCAGAAGAACCTTCAAGGAGAAGGATGGTACCATGAGATTATTTGTCAACTACCGTCGACTTAAACAAATCACCATTCATGACCGTTATTCTCCTCCTCATATTGACAACATGTCCAATCAACCGTATAGTGTTAATCACTTTTCCAAGATCGAACTCACAATCATGCTGCCAACAGTGACGAGTGAAAAAGCAGGACATGTCCATGACTGCTATTCGTACACGACTCGGTCACGCTAAATTTATGATTTTGAATTAGTCTCATCAATGCTCCAACCGCATTATGGACTTAATAAATTGAGTTTCCATGAACTCCTAAACAATTTTATCAGCGTTTTCATTGAGGATAACCTGATTTCCTGTAAGCCCAGAGAAGAACAGGAGGACCATATCTGCACTATGTTACAAATTTTATGCCAAGAGAAATTTTACCCTAGAAAATTTTCCTATATCAATTCTGTTTCATAACAGTGACACGCTGAATCACATAGGTTTCTATGGTTAATCTTACCATTGACTCAGCTTATGCGTAAAGGAGAGAACCCTACACTACATTAGGTGTTCTAGGAAATCCTACGCTAGGAGAAGTCTAATTCAAAGACTCAGAGTTTCGCAACCTTCTATGTATCAAGTTTCTACGAAACAAGATACAGTTACGTTCATATCTAGGTACTTGTTATACCAACAGGTTAAGATAGGACACCAACAAACTGGGATGTTTTCATCATATGAGATTGTGAATCGAAAAGGGACAAGATCTCCATGGATTTTAGTTACCAGATTTCAGCAAACTCAGAAGAAGCATGATGCTATCTGGGTTATTGTCAACAGTTTGATCAAGTCTGCAGAATCCTTACATCCGTACGGATTTCAGAACCAACAAATTGAACGAACATGTTCCAGCCAAGGCTCATCCGACCACTTGGTAATCCCGCAGCTATCGAGTCAGACAAAGATTCCCAATTGTACTCCTAAATTACTTCACGTCTTCATTTTAATTCCACGACTTGCTTTCGCGCTCACGTTCATGACACTATTCACGTTCATTATCGTACTTTGACTTACGATTTTACGTTCATTTCTTTTCTCATTCTGGGAAGTTTGCAAGAACTTGTGAGACCAGACCCAAGTTTAGTATAACTCTCCATCATCAGATAGACGTTTCACGTCATATTCCACGTCTCACCCTGTAGCGTTTGGCGTCACCGCCATTATATTATATGATCACGATATGTCTCACATGTCATGTTCATTCCACGTTCCTCATATCATGATCAAAATAGGTTACACGTATCATGGATCACGATATGTTTACTTATACTACACTCGCCATATCTCCACGTAGCACGTTCAAAATTTTTCACGTATCACGTTCAAAATGTTTCACGTACTACGTTTCTTTATGTCTCGCGCATCGTTTCTAATTATCAGTTAAGTCAGATGGTCTTACATCGTAACGTTTCAGTACCCTTGCACGTAAACTCTTATTTTCCTCGATCGAATTTAGGGGATCTACCTTCCGTTGATAACCAAGAATTTCTTCGTATTCCAAGTCAAGGTCAGGAGGACCAAGATTTATCATTAGTGTCAGGATCTTCTGAAGGAACCGTTCCAAGAGGGAGGCCACTTGGAAACGGACAAGTTCATCCGGACTTCTTATCCATTTTTCTCTTATCGATTAGATATGTTCTTTCAGTCACGTCACGTTCCATGTCTTTTCAAGACATGTCATGTTCCACGTTCCCTTCTACCATGTCACCTTCATTTCCGTTATTTTGCATACCTTTCCAGTTTGATTCGGGTATGTTTCGCTTTCAGTTACTTTATCTATAATTCAGGGACGAATTATTCTTTTTAGGGGGGAAGAATTGTAAAACCCGCATGCTTTTACCATGAATTGTGCCCTTAAGATCGTACGTCCTAGATTAAAACTTACCTCATTTAGTATTGATCACATTCATGTGCTAATAATCAAGCAAGTGCATACGTGTATGACATGACAAGTATCGATTACGTACGAACTCATGATAAACAGTAATGAATATATCACGTGAACATAATTAAATCATGATCACCATTTAAAATACTAACTAGAATAATTACATAAATACTCATAATATATTTACGAGCGTTAAGTTTACGATAAACGACACGTTAGATTAAACAGAAACACTTTAAACACGAGCACGTTTAACCACGAACGAACACGAAACATCGGGACACGAGAAAACATTTGGGCTACCCCTTGTGGGCCCCATATCCACGAATTAAGGAAGATAAATGGGCCTAGCCCATCATTTTTACTAAACAAGGGGGGTAAGGGAAAATTAGCTAGTCATTTTTCACTTTTCAAAGGAATTAACCAAAAACCTAATTTTGTTCTTCCTCCTCCCCTTTTCTTTCATTTGTGCCGCCACCTATAACACCACCATAGGTGGTTGTTTGTTGATTTTGATCATAAATTCAAGAGTTAGAAACCGTGTTTGTTCATCCTCTTTCAAGATACGTAGTGGTATACCTTTCTAACCCTTCTTTTTAATTCTTTTTAATTCTTTTAATCTTTGATTATTTTCATGAACATGTTATTATTTTTCTTATTAAAACATGGTAATTAATCATTGATCTAACATGTTTTGGTATTAAATAAAATCAAAGAATGATTTAAAAGGGGTGTTAGTTTTGGCCGCCTAGCAAACAAACCCGAGGGGGGTTTGGTTTGCTATTGCCGCCACCACCAAGACCATTTTTGGTCTTGGTTGGCTCATGTGGGACCCACGGCAGCAAGGAGGCACACGTGCCCCGGGTTTGGCTCGGGGTACGGTGTCGAATTCATGCCCGATTCATGGTTCGTTGGTTAAATCATGATCTATGTTACATGTTAATTTTTATAAATCATGAACTTAGGATATAATTAATTAATAACATGAAATATTAATTAAATCATGACTTAGGTTATTTTAATTATTAGTTTAACATGACATTAATTTAACCTAAGTATTTTATGTTATAAGTTATAATTAGTTAATTATTAAAACATGCCTATAATTAATTAATTTAGACATGACTTAGGTTATATTATTAATAATAATAATACACATTTTAACCTAAGTATTTTATTTCATTTTAATTAATACATGTTATACTTTAATTAAAATGCTTAACCTATAGTTTAATTAAAATACATGAAATAATAATTAAACTATACACTATATCATATGACTTAAGAAATAAGCTTATAACACTTAGACTTATATGTTAGCTTATGTAATCAGCTTAATTCTAATTATGGAAACTTCTATTTATAGAAACTTAATTAAATAAGGCAGCTAATCTAATCATGGAAACCTTCTATATATGGAAACTTATTTAATTAAGGCAGCTGATCTATTTTTGGAAACTTTCTATTTTTAGAAACTAATCTATTTTAAGCAGTAAATTCTATTTTAGGAAACTTTCTATTTTTGGAAACTTTCTATTTTTGGAAACTTTCTATTTTTGGAAACTTTCTATTTTTGGTAACTTTCTATTTTTGGAAACTTTCTATTTTTGGAAACTTTCTATTTTTGGAAACTTTCTATTTTTGGAAACCTGCTATTTTTGGAAAGTTACTTATTATTATGCAGTAAGTATATTAATACATGAAACACCAGTAATACTTAATCAGATTAATCAGAATACTAGATAAACACAGTTTAAGGCTTTAAACAGTGAACCATGACCTAAAACATACCAAATCAGCTATAATGAGACACAGAACCCAGTACGTAATCAGTGAATCGATACTTATACACGTGTGTATTCATGTAGCGTTAGTGATCCAGAAGTAGGAGTCTTTCTTCCGTTCATTCACTGGACTTGAGGTACGGATTCCCGTCCTTTCAGTATGGACATTCTTTCCTTATTAGGATTTCCCCGTATGCAGCCAACTGTTTTCCCCAGTATTTGTTTTATTGTTTTGAACTGCTTATGTTTAATTAGCATAATCTATAGTCATATACAAGCATGACCAGTTTCACCTAGTTATGGAGGTACCATAACCATAGCATTGGAGGCACCGATGTTATGACTTCCCCACGGCGGAGTGATTGCTCGTGGCGTCCCTTTTCAGTTTTGGCCATATTATCATATCATGTGGGGCGTATGGGTGCATCCTAGTTACATGTTTTATTCAGTTTATCATGGTGAATGTGGTGTGTGCCTTGCACCCTTCACAAGGTGCTGATCCCTCCTACCCAAATCAGTATATTGATTAGAGGCATCCCCTCTAATCAGCATGATGAGGTCACCCCTCCAAGTATTCATGCACGTGACCTTTTCATGACCTATATGGGCTATGGTATATATATGTTAAAACAGTTTTCACGGGTTAAACATAAGGCTTTTCAAACTATAAAACCAGTTTTCTTGATACTTAACCAGTTACTCAGAACTTAGTCTTCCGCTGTTATATGTTACATGCTTATCCTATTTCATGCTTTATTGTACATCCGTGCACTGAGCGTCTTGCTCAGCCGTTACTTTCCTTTCCATGTCCCAAAACGGCAGGTACCCAAGACTCGAGCATTTGGAGGACGCACATAGGATGGAAGCTGCCAAAGACTTCTTTTCCTTTTTGCCTTCATATAGTTATGCTTGTTTAGTCTTTATTCAGTTCATTTCCTTTATTTATGTTTTGGGCTTATGTTTGGGAACCGATGTTTGATTCCGGTTTTCCCTATGGTCATGTATGTTTTACTACATATCACCTTGCATGCTTTGATGACACGCCATAATCACGCGTGACATTCCATTTATCAAAATGGGGTGTTACATCTAGACTACGAGCTACTACTTAATATATTGTCGGAGTGACCGAATCTTCCTAAATACGTAAAAACGTATTTCCAACATCTTGCACAACTTATTTTTTTGTACTTAATCTTGTTCTTCCTAGCTTATTAATAGATTTCCAAAATTTCTATTCATTTAGTTAAGGTTTTATTAGAAAACTTGCTTTTTAAACTAATTTTAAAGTGCTTATTCTAGTAGGTTTATTGCCATTTTACTTCTTAATTATTCTTAATAAGCCAAAAACAAAGCCCTAGGTTCAAACCAGATGCAAAGTAGTCAAGGGAATAAGAAACCTAACTATTGTCTTCTAGTGAAAACCCAAAAGCTTTTGGTTTGAGCTTATTAGTTGATCTTTTTCAAATTTTCTTTTTGTTGTGTTCTTATAAGCCCAAAAGAGAAGTGTGTGCTTATTTACAGCTAATGGCATTGAGTTTTAAGCTTATTGGGCTTTTAAAGGCCCAATAAGCTAGCTTATTGCTTATTAAGTTGTGATAAGGTCATTCTCAGCTTTTAGGCCTTTGGAAAAAGTTGTTCATAACTGAATTTTGACTCAGTTAGGGCTTTTTCAAACTTATTTTTCACACTTTAAAGTTTTGGGCCAAAAAGCCCATTTTTAGGTTGTTTTTAGTTTTTGACGGTTTTAGGGTCCAATAAGGGTTTTTATTGATTTTTAATTTGATTTTCAGTTTTTAAGTCATTTTAAACTAGTTTTCAACTTTATAGAATTCTTTAGAATTTTTGAATATTTTATTAATATTTTGTCTCGAGTGCGTGAACGCGTAATTCGTCGTAGTTTTATTCCGTCTTAGTGTATCTTTGTCTTTACTTTTAAAACTTTTCTTTTCCAAAATCGTAACTAATCTAAACACGTTTTAATTGCACCTTACCTCACCTCGTACAATGAATCCGTGGTTTTTAAATATAAGTGCGGTTTTCCTAAATCGTACTTTGTCTATTTATATACTACCTATATTACCTCTTATCAATCTTCAAAATCGAACCCTAATTTTCCGTCATAAAAAAGTAATATCTAACAGCATTGAATAACAAAAAGACACGCTTATGATGTTTAGTCTTTTTATGATGTATGTCTATCTAATGAAATAGTGGTTTTCATGGATACATAAATTACTAGTTTTGTTGAGCAACTAAGACATGTATCTAAGCTAAAAAAAATAACAAAATTATAATTAAAACTCATTTCCATCTAGTTCTTGGTAGTTACTCTATACTTATGTCCCCATCTTTGCATCAAATAAGTCACTTAATGATGTGACTCAAATTACACATCTTATTTCCTTAAAAACGGGCTTAAAACTGTTAAATAATCATCAAAAATATGTGCTTTGTATATGTATTTTGTTGTTTGTGTATGTGCAGGTACATATATCAAGAAATCACAAGAAAACGATCAAGCGAAGAGAAAACGAACACTAGAAATGAAGAAAAGCAAAAATCCAAAGCCGGTATCTACTTAACGGAGTCTTAAAACATATTTTCTTTCCAAAGGACCAAAATGCCCTTCAATATTCACTTAAATTCCTTAAATGACCTTTGATTTTCCCATATTTACCAAATATACCCTTCAAGTAAATCGAAAGTTCAAATTCAATCCTTTTGGATTAACACCATTAGTCCTTAAAACTTAAAGGGACTAATGGTGTCATTTGTGAAAGTTGTTAATGTTTTATTAAACCTTTCACATTGCCAGTCCAAAATCCATAAAGAAACCAGTCAACAGTCCCTTAATTGACCCGTTCCTTTATTACCTTGGTCAATCAGTCAACCCATCTTCCCTCCCTAAACATACACACCAAAATTTACTCTTTAACCATCTTCAACATTTTCAAATTTACAGGGGTCAATTGATTAACTCACAAAGGTAAAATTTAATTAAATACAAACAAAGAACTGCCAATCACCCAATAGCCTAAACCTACCTCAGTTTTGTCCAAATCAGCAAAGGGGTCCTCTCAAACGGCGACACTAGGAATTGGGGATTTTACAAAGATTTCAACATAAAAGAAACATACATGGGATACATCACATGGCTTGGTCATCAGTCCGTGTGCACCAGAATTGATCAAACGGCTATCATCATTCCTTTGTGACCAATAAATAATCAAGGTCATTCACTCAACCCTATGAGAGGGAATGTGGAATTCAATAATTTTCATCAGCCATTATAAATAGAATATGAATGTATTTTTCTTTTTCTCGTTCCATCTTTTGTATAAAAAAATTGTATGAGTTCCATTTTAATTTCAATGAAAATTATCTCTTAAATTACTTTAATTACTTATTATTTAAGTTACTTCCACTTAATTTCTATCCATTTTCATTTTCCTTGCACTTGTCTTATGTTACAAAAATTAACAAAAAAGGCTACATAAGCCCGTACTGTAGCACAATCTTATTGACAACAAGCTTTTGTTAAAGAGGTTGTTTGTTATGTTTCAAGGCTTTCCAAGCTTAGGTGTAGCTGGTTCATTAGTTGGAAGACATTTTCTCATTGTTCTTTTTGTTGTATCTAGGTGATAAGTTGAATAATAAGCTATTGTATCTTATTGGTGTTGGATTTGTGTTGAAAAGTGGTAGAAAGAGCTTGTGAGGTTGTTAGGTCATAGTACAAGTGCTTAGATGTAACACCCCCCCATTTTTACCTTGACGCAGCGGAATAATATTTTAAGGGGTATTACTTCATGATATGAAAGCAAAGTGATAGAAAACAGCTCAAAAGAGTGTTTAAATAAACTTCATTAATTCTTTATAAATTTATCATTCAAAATCAGAGATTTTCAATAAAAACAACTGTACATACGTTGTACATGACAGGTTCCCGAGATCTAGAAAATAGGTTTAAATGACAAAATATTCAAAGATTATATCTCTCCACGTCATTAGTACGCTGCTCCATGCTATCAATTTCAATACCTGAAATATATGCTTAAAGTCAACACAAAGGTTGAGTGAATTCATAGGTTTTAAAACCAGTTTGAATACAAGATCCCTTTTCCTAAGCTACGTTTTTATTTTCTCGTAAGTTTAAATAAAATGATGATTTAATTGCACTAAGCTCATGATACCGCGACTAGACATAGGAACCAACAGTTTGCCCTTATGATGAAGTTTGCCAAGCTATCCTGATTAGCAAAATAAAGTATGCCCAGACAGGAGATGTCAGTCTCCAATAGTACTATTTACGATATTAGCACTCATTCCAAGAAATGATTAGCGGTTCACAATTAAAAAAGGACTTTCATAGGCAGCAGTAAACATAGTGTCAATGAATCATATCTAGAAAGCATACCAAAAACACTTGTATTCCATTTTTAGCATATATCCCCCTCACGGGTTTTAAAATAATTGGGAATTAGTACACTTTAGTGAGGCTATGAACTCACATTATGTCCAGTAATCTTTTCGGGTTTATGTCACACAGATCAACTTGAGCTAACAAACAAGAACGTGGTCTCACACCAACCTGTTTTAACATAATTGGTATGGTATTAAGTTTTTTATCTTTTGATCAATATCTTTAAGCATTTGGTTATATTTTCTTTAATTATGATTTGGCTGTAATTTTAGCACCAGTGTTCGGGCCATCATACTCAGAAGCCATTCTATAAACGTTTGAGGAGCGAGGGCACTTTAAATCGTAAACCCAACCACTCAGTCAGAACGTAATATCGAGATGGAACATATTTGTACAAAGCTTCCTACTAACATGATACTTTCATTACCTCCACATATTTATGATTAATCTTCTTTAATTTCAAAGTTGATAAAAATAGTCCTTTTGGTTACACTTTGCCATAATTACACTTTTAACCCCTAAAGTATATAGTTTCATAAATTGAAATTTAAACCTTCAATATTTAACCTTAGAGTCTCAAAATTTCAAACATTTATTCTGATAGATTATACTTTCATAAAATGACATTTTTGACCCAAAATGATTCATAGTTTCAAAATTGATAGTTTTAGTCCCTGGACTTGTAAAAATCACATAACAAGCTCAAAAATGATCCAAATGATCTAGGATTTGAAAAAAAGGTATATGAACACATTTATAATCATAATAAAAACATTTCTTCAGAATTATAGCTTTTGAAATGGGTTTTTGCTCATTATTTTATGTAGATTATAAAACTAGGGTTTTAAGACATCTTTAACTTATATCTTTTATTTAAAATAATGAAATGACTTAGTTTATTTTGGGTTATCTTTCTAACATAGTATTGGCATTATAAAAACTCTAAATAACCATTATAACATGATCAAATATTGTTTAATATAGATTTTACCTAGGTAGCTCCAAAATGGCTTCTTATGAACATAACTTGCTATCAAAGCTTCAAGAGCTTCAATGGACAACTTCTAGAACTGGTTTTTGGTCTTGATGTCCTAAGACGTATGTAGAGGTGGAAATGGAGAATGGGTATGAGATACAAAGGAAACAGGGTGCAAGTTCAAATGAAGCACATACGTCCCTATTTATACGTGTTTTCACCCTTAGCCTCCAAGTTATGAACCTAAACATGTAAGATAGATATAGCGGTGACTAATGAAGGGTAGTTAAGATCTACAAAAGTTTATAGCTTATAGCTTTGTCCTAATCCTTCCTTGTGGTCTAAAATAAGTCACGGCAACATATAGATTGGAATGGTGATGTGTAGCAAGCAAGGAGGTGATCCACCTACTTGTCATACTCCTAAAATATCCTAGGATGGATAAATATCAGGTTTTCAAACTTGGAATGGAGGTAAATGGTTTGAAAATGAGTTTTGATAGGAAATTACAAAACTAGATTAAAAATCTAGGGCTTGTAACTTATTTTTTGTGTTTTTGGTGATTAAGGGATTAGGAAAGTGATTAGTGAATGATTAGGGCTTAATATGGTTTATAAATCCTATTTAACAGATTTGGGTCCTTGGTTTGAAGTTTAACAAAGATTTGATGTGAAAATAGGAAGTATGCATTTGTAGATTAGGATTTTCTAATGATCTAGGGTTTAATCTTAGTAAAAGGCTTTATCCTTCAATTTATTACTGATGTAAACTTAATTTAGGTCAACACTTGGTTTAAGGGTTTAGTTTAGGTAAACATGTCTAAAGAGTGAAAAAACATATTTTTACCTAATTTACAAGTCATGCACTGAAATATTGTACCTTGTACATTAGGGTACTTGTACATTGTCTTAATATAATCTTATAACCTTAATGAAGTCTTATAAATATTTATAGACTTATCAAAAAAGAACTAGGTAGTGATTCCATGTAGATTTCTTAATATTAGGGTTTTTAGGTCATTAATCCTAATAATTTTCTAACTTGGGTAATTAGGGTTTATATCCTTATGTATGCTTATTCTAGGGCTTATATGATATGTTTATGACTTCTATGAGTTCTACATTCTTAGTTTAAAGGTTTATATAGATTGATCATATTCTAGGATTGATTAAGGAAGCTTAAGATCATATGCTTTGATAACTTGTACCTTATGCCTTACCAACTTGTAACTTGACTTGAAAGGACTGTATAATCTTAATATGATATGTAGTTGAGTTTTATAATTTGTGGTAAAAGATTAGACTCTAATTCAATGTATAATAGATTTTATATGCTAATCTTGGTTACTAGATCTTAATTTGTAATTAGCCTTGGATTAATGAATATTAGCAATTTGGGATCAATTAACTTCCCTTTAGATGATAGATTGTAATTAGTATATTGTTTTTGATAATAGTACATGGATTTATATAGTTACATTACTTGAAATATTATCTATCAAAGTTTCTAGGTGGTGATCTAGACTATTATCTACAATTACTTGTACTTAGCTTTGTATGGTTTGTTCTTGTCTTTCTTAGGTATTATTATGTCTTTAGAGTATACTTTATAACTTTTCTATGTTCTATAATGACTTATTCATAAGTTTTCTTCATTCATGTTTTACCATTCTTGAGTTTACAATTCATTTATAGGAATTCTAGGGTTCCTAAGGGAATTTCGGGCATCATGGTTATATTTGAGATGTTCTTGTTAATATCTGAACTTATTATATCTCTTTTATAGTTTAGAATTGTGTCTTTCATCATTATAGGAATGTGTGGTTATAATAGTTTATGGTGTGATAAGTAGTTCATTCTACCAAGTAATACACAAAAAGCAAAATTTTCTAGTGGCTCTTCCACTCCTATATAAACATAACATATATTACACTTGCAAATTTTATGGGTTGCCATAGCCTCTTCCCCTTAAAGTAATCTCATCCTGAGATTAAAATCCTAGTGTATCAAAAAGGCAGATATAGTTCTTGTGTTTTGCTTAACATTCTATTCATATATCAATGAATAAAGTTCTTACTGTTGCTATTTCTTTTCTTTAATCAATATGTTCTGTTAGAGCTATCACGAAGTATAAGCACTTATGCTATATTGACCATTTAGGTTGTAAGGAAATCTTATAAAGATTACAAGAATAACGGTAAATTGTACCAATTAATCAGGTAAATCCTCTAGTTCTATAGTTAGGAAGGGAATGTGATTATTTATGAGTTTCTTTTGGGTAAAACTCAAGTTAATAAGTCACAGCTTGCCTAAAAATCAGGGATTGATTATTGCATCTCTTAAAATTAATAAGGAAAACATTTCACGAATGTTAATACTGTTTTACATGGTGTAGTTTCTCATTCTTCTTGAAAAATATTTGTGATTACTCTTAGAAAAGATGTTTCACAAATCATTACTTTAATCCAGTGAACAGTTAACAGTTACTTCTTATTGCACTACGAAGGCTCTATTACTACAATACCTTCATAGGATAGGTGCTATTCTAGATATGCAATGCATACATGGAGTATGAAATTCTAATATCTTGATAGTTCTCTCACTTAAACCTATTGGTATAGTGGGAAATGTTCTTTCTTAATGTATTCATTATTGCAGATCTCGGCACTTTATGTCAACATATTATTTTTTGGAATAACCTTGTTAATGTTTCCAGATCCTTTATGAAATACAATTGACAATGATCCAAATGGTGTTATGTGGTATCTTAAGAAATTCTGAAATAAGTTTCTCATTACTTGTTCTTACCTATTTTTCATAAGAAAATTTAGGTTAAACATTTTTGTAATTCATATTTTGAAATTTCGTTAAGACATAAGTTGAATATTTAGTCTAAAGAAAATCAAACACATATAATTCTAGGTACATGTAACACAAATGAGTTATTCTGATAGATAGTGAAATAAAATAACACTTAGAAAAAAAATGAAATAAAAAACTTCATAGATTTTTATTGATAATACTCAAGTATGTTTAACACACTTATTCATTTACAAAGCACGAAAATCTTAGGAAAAGTCTAAAAAGTTCGCCTTGCTCCAACAGTATCGTGTTTGATGACCTATTTTGAACCATTTCTGGCACTTTGTTGTGCAGTTTCTAGTGTGATGCAATAGACAATTCATACATTGGGGAATGTGTCTAGCATAGTCGTCGTATTTTATTGGTTGGGAGTGGTTAACTAGGTTAGTATTTGGGTAATATAGGTAGGGAAAATAAGGATCATAGATAAAGTTTAAGGGATTGGGTTTAGTTTTAGCAGATTCTTCTTCTTTGATAAATTTATGTTTAAGGGTGTTGGATCCTTGCACAATATTGTGCTTGATTACATGATCCATTAATTTCTGGGAAATCTGATAACCCCCAACTCCAACATATTTTCTTGAATGTTATCCATATATTTTCCACGGTTTTTGGTTATACTAACGAGCTATTTAGCTCATATATATGTGAAGATGTGTTTTGTGTTGTTAGTTAGCCAAGATCAAGGAAAGTAAAGAAAATACAAGGAAAGTAAGAATAAACGATGATTCATGCATATACAAAGGAATCCCGACTAGCTACATGCCTTTGAAGATCAATTCCGGGTGCAAGAACAAATGTTTCCAAGAAGCATACAAGTCACTCGGCATGGAAGTTTCCACTGGCGGAATACGAGTTGCCACCATCAAAACACATCCAACTTAACACCATCACATTGGAGCTGATTTGCCTCCGTCATGAGTGAAGTTGCCACCAACATTTGTCTAGACAAAATTGTGTCCACATTCATGCAAGCTTCTTTGGAGCATTCTAGAACAACTTTGGCTCCATGTATTTTGCTTTGGCTCCAAGCCAAATATTGATGACCAAAGTTTAATTTCATCTATAAATAAGACCATGGGGGTCATTGTAACATCATGACTTGTATCCCTTGAAGGTAATTTATTACCAACTTCAATATTCACCAAGGAAACTCTCCCAACCTTGTTGAAGAACATCATTCCCGGATTTAATATTGGTGTGCCAAAAAGTGACATTTTTGGAGCTCCAATCATCAAAATAACCTTGCCAAACTCTAAGGGATCATTACCCTTATCATTGGTAGTGTTTCTTGATACCTAAATCACCACCAATCTTTACCAAACCTCTCAGAAACCAGCCTCAAATATCAAATACGAATTTCATTTGCATAACCCGAAAGACCACAAAACTTGTAGTCAATTGGAGGCCTAAGGATTTCTCTAATTCCTACATTTACTTATTGTAATAGCACTTTGGTAAACTCTTTTTATATTTCAAGAATGATTATGAATGTTATGAATATTGTTCGTATGAATTTTGTTGAAATGATCATGGAGTAGTTTTTTTACACTTGTTTGGATGATGTTGTGACATGAGGATTGTTTATGTTTTATCATTGTTCTGATCAATTTCATGTTATGTTTGAAATCCAATTGTGCTTAAGTTCCATTCCATTTGCTTATCATACTTGATTAGTTGTTGATGATTTCATAGGTTGAAAGGGTTATCATTCACCAACTAGTTATAATCGTTTTGTCTATGGATGATTATCTATTGTATTGACCATTTCTTTAGTGGTATGATTATGCAAAGGAATTTAAGTATGATTGTTAATGATTTTGTGAAACGACCGCGAATCAAACTTGTTAAACTAAACATAGTCTTGAATTGGTTGATTTGTCTTAATGCTTGATTTGATTGTGTTATGATCATACGTGTTGGTTATTTACCTTTAAAAATAAAGATTGGAATTTATGACCATCATCTTCTTTACTTGTAATCAATTTATCAAAACCATTCTCATATGAATAATCCAAATGTTATGAATTAATCCAAGCAAGTGTTGTCTTTAATATTATTGTTATGATCTCATCTTATTAGCTTAATCATCGATTACTTGTTACTTGTTGCTTATTTGCTTATTTGTTATTTATTTGGTAATTGTGGGAGTGACAACCATTTTTACCACTAACGTTACATTGTTACAAAGATCCTTTACAACCGAAAACACCTAAATCCTAGTGAACGACCTCGGCTTACCACAAAAAGCTAGCTACAAATGAAAGGGTCATACTTGCCCGTGTGTTCTTATCTTAATTCGAAATCCGTGTTATAAATTTAAAACTTGTGTATACTCACAAAGAACGCATCAAGTTTTTGGCGCCGCTGCCAGAGATTTGTGTTTTGTGCTTTTCATGTTTTGAATCTTTGATGCATATCGTGTATCGTTTAATCTCCTTAGTGATTATTTGTTTTGTGCTTATTTGGTTTATAATCAAGTGTGTTTTAGATCAAGTTTTTTAGTGATTATTTCATCAACCCCAAAAAAAAATTTAGAGTTGTTATTTTTAAGTTCTAAAAAAAACAAAAAAAAATATCAAAATTTCAGCCAAGTTGCCGCCGGCAATACCCTCCTGCCACCGGCAACACCTCCACATAACCACCTTTGCCGCCTGGCAAGGTAGTTCTTCCGCCGGCAAGCTTCAAACAGAAGCCAATTTGCCGCCTCGCAACCTCTGTTTGCCGCTGGCATCTCTAAAAAAATTTTAAAAAAAATAAAAAATAAATAAATAAATTGTCTTCTTTTATTTTTAACAGAGCCTTACTCAAACTCGTTCCTAATTGTGTTTTAACTTGTTTAACATCTGTTCTTCGAGTTAATAAACAATTATCTTTGTTTTATCATAACCCACCCAACCACCCCGTTCTAATATTTTGTGCCTCGTTCATATTTCTAATCACCCCGGTTTGATCCCAAGCCCCGTCTTTAGAACCCAAAGTCATTCGAACCGTCTGGTTTGATTGATTTGGTACAATAATTCTTTTACGTTTTCATTTTTATTTTCTATTGTTTATTTATTTGTTTTTGTTAGTTAAAATATAAATAAATAAATAATGCAAAAATATTTTCTATTTGAGTTCTTTTATATTTTATTTATCTTTTCCTTTTTATTTTTAGTTGTTAATAAATTTTTCGAATTATTTCAATTTTTCATAAACCCACGTCTTAGAGGTAAAGGCCTCATTAATAAATTCTATGAACTTAAACGTAAGTTCAAGAAGAAGGCTCGTGAACCCGATAAAACCATATTTGACATCGAGTCACCCGAACCGTTCACCGAGGAACGTGTTGTCATTATCGACATACTCGAGTCGAAATTCGAAAACCCATTCCATACCAAAGGAATCTCATCCCGAATCCGATTCCTCAACCATTGTTACCATTGATCCCGATGATCAACCGATGTGGTCAAACACTAGGATCGTTGCTCCAGCACCTAGTTCCTCTATTGTTCAAAGCCCTATTTTGAACAAATTCACTATCAAAAGTAACCACATACCAATGATCCGGGAGAACCAATTTGATGGACAATCCCTACTCGATCCTCACCGACACATTCTAGATTTTCTTGATATTAGTAGCCTTTTCCAATATGGTGAAAATCAAGAGGAAGTGATTAACTTGAGGACGTTCCCATTCTCTTTAACCGGAGAAGCTAAGATTTGGTTGAATGAACTTGACGAAGGAACCATTATTTCGTGGAACGAATTAAGAGAAGCTTTTATAAGTCGATTATTTTCACCCGCAAAGTTTAAATATCTCCTAAACAACATTCATAATTTTCACCAACTCAATGACGAGACTCTCGTTGAAGCTTGGCTCCGAATCAAAGAATTGCTTCGCGCTTGTTATGGACATGATCTATCCAAGAGAACGATAATTGAAACATTTTATCATGGCTTATATGATCCAACTCAAGTATCTCTCGACGCCGGAGGAATCTTCCTCTACAATACTCCTAACGAAGCTTTCCAAATCCTCGAGGACAAGGTCTTTCTCAAGCTCTATTATTCGAAGGATTCCTATGTCGAACCTTATCCTAAGACCGTTGTTTCCTCCGGTGGAAATAACCTCATCTCCGATCACACCGTGTTGATGGAGAAATTCGAAGCTCTCGCTAGGCTTATTGATTTCTAATTCCTAATCATAAGGAATGAACTCAAAGATATGCGAGAAGATCGTAGAGACGACCACAATCCAAAAACCACCATGAAGGATGACACACCGATGTGTGAACCTCATGAAGTGAATTATGTCCAAGAATATCACCGAGGATATCACGACCAAAATTCAAGGAATTCACATACCTATCTTACCCTAAACCCGAAACGTCCCATTCCTCAATCTCGACCGCGAGATGTGATGCCATACTCATCACAATATCACCAAAAACCCGAATCCTCAATGGAGGAGATGATGAAAGAATTTTTGGCTTGGCGGACGGAAGAAAACGAACGTGTTAAGAACATTTTTGTTGACTTGGAGTTTCAAATCAATCTAAACTTCCGGAACCATGCAGCCATAATCAAAGACTTGAAGACAAAAACCGATCGTGTCGAAAAGTTCATCCAAAAAACCAAGTCCCTATATCAAATCACGAACACAAAAACAAGAGATAAAATACCCTCTATCCGAAACGAGAATGATAAGGGTGATGTTGCATTTATCGAGGAAGAAGAAGAAGAACCTATTCCAACCGTGCCAAAACCAAACACCATCATTTCTAACTCAACTTTTCCCAAGGATTGCACCGTGCATATCCCATACAAAAAGGATAAGACATATGAACATGATGTAATGTCAATTCATGACGCGGAGTTGAAATCAATGAATGGCGTTGGAAGTAGAAGAATGATAAAGAATGACGACAATGGTGTGCCAAAGAATCCTTTCAAAGTTTGGACTATAAATGGAGAATTGCTTGGGTTCAATGATGATAATTATCAAAATCAATGGCACCCAACCAAAGTTCCTCATCTTAATCGTATCATCAAAGAATCCTAACATCGAAGGGGAAGAGTCTAGCTAACGACTCAATAATAAATTAAGCGCTTCTCGGGAAGCAACCTGTGCTTTAATTGTTTATGTGTTTTAATTTTGTGTGTTTTAAATAAATATGTACACCCCAAAGTATTTTTCTAACTTGGAATATCTTAAGTGTGAGGGGATGTACATTGCTGGTAGTATTATATCTATGTGTGCTTGTTTACCTGTTTGTTTTGTTTGCTTGTTTGTTTTGTTTGTTTTGTTTTGCTTGAATAAATGCAGCAATAGGTAATGGATGAGGATGCATACATGGAGATGTAATGAAGTATCAAGAACCAATTGATCTCACAAGCTTATGGTGTAGCATCGTATCACATGGAGATCAATTGCAATTTTTAAACCTGGGAAGTTTCGTTTCTCTATGACTATTTATTTATTTCCTCACTTTTCATGCTTTGAAGTTTATTTTTAACATTGGGTCCAATACAAAACTTAAGTGTGAGGGGAAATAAATGGGAACACGAAACCAAATTTTGTGATAAAAAATATTAATAAGTAAAAAAAAGAAGAAAAAAAAGGGGGAGAGTTGTACACTTGTTTGCCCTTAGGTTCTTTTTATTTCTCACACGTTTGTTTGTAAATATATTTCAATAATCATTCCCACAAAAAAAATAAGATTTTTAGTGAAATCACACTTGTGTGATAAAAGTGTATATGCGTGACAAAGAGGCAACCTTAGGAATAAAACCTAAATAGCTTTTTCCATTTTCCTTTTAGCTAGTTGCATCGATTAGCTAACCACCCATATTAACCCTTTTGTTAGCACTCTCGCTTAGTGCTAGATACCCTTAGAAAACCCGTTGAGCCATTCTTTTCAATTTTGTTAAATCCACTAAAAAGGAAAAAAAATATATTTAACCCTACACCTTAGCCTAACCCTTGTCGAATTCCAAATGGTGGGTTGCTAGTTTCTTAGTATGGTGAATCGTTTTTTATGATTATTAGCTATGTCACACTTCGTCATGTGTATGTGCCTTTCCAACAAAGATGGAGACAGACGCTTCTATTTGTATTTTTTGTGGTGTGTGCTCAAGCGAAGTGTGAGGGGAGCATTTGATTTATATTGAAAAAAAAATGAAAAAAAGGAGGAGGATGGGAAAAAGAAAAAAAAAGAAAAACTCATCGAAAAAAAGTAAAAAAAAAAGTTTTTGATGACAAAAGTAGCCAATGAGCTATATGTTTATGAAGATGAAGGAAGACGGAGTATATTTGGATATCGATTAGCCAATGTGCTAAGACGTGATGTATATTTGTGTTGATCGATATGTGTTGAATAAAGCTCGTAACGATAATCATTTTTGGGCTTGTGATTTGTTCGGTAACTAGCAACATGGGACTTAGACTTTTAACTTGTATATTCTTTATACACCTCTCATAAAAATTCTCATGTCTTATCCATACCCATTAACCCTTAGCCTTGTAACCTGAATAAAATTCCTCTTTAGATGTGTACACTTGGTGCTCATGCCATTCGGTTTAGTCTTGTTTGTACTTTGTAGAATTTCTTTTATTTTTGTAAACCATTTTATGCACCATGTGGTAAATATTTTTCTTTATTTGCTTGAGGACAAGTAACCTCTTAAGTGAGAGGGGGTTTTCACCTTTAGCCATTTTTTTATAAAAAATCAAAAATATTTCCAATTTTCATAGAGTTTTAAACTTTTCATAAAGTTTTTAAAAATTTTCTTTTCTTTTAGAACCTAGGTATTTAGTTTCTAATTTTTATTTTTTTTATTTACTTGAGGGCAAGCAAAGTTTTTATTTTCCTTGCTCGAGGACGAGCAAAACTTAAGTGTGAGGGGATTTGATAACGCCCAAATCCAACATATTTTATTGAACGTTATCCGTATATTTTGCATGGTTTTTGGTTATACTAACGAGCTATTTAGCTCATATATATCTGAAGATGTGTTTTGTGTTATTAGTTAGCCAAGATCAAGAAAAGTAAAGAAAATACAAGGAAAGAAAGAATAAACGATGATTCATGCATATACAAAGGAATCCCGACTAGCTGCATGCCTTTAAAGATCAATTCCGGGTTCAAGAACAAATGTTTCCAAGGAGCATACAAGTCACTCAGCATGGAAGTTGCCACTGGCGGAATACAAGTTGCCACCATCAAAACACATCCAACTTGCCACCATCACATTGGAGCTGATTTGCCTCCATCATGAGTGAAGTTGCCACCAACATTTGTCTAGACAAAATTATGTCAACATTCATGCAAGCTTCTTTGGAGCATTCTAGAACAACTTTGGCTCCAAGTATTTTGCTTTGGCTCCAAGCCAAACATTGATGACCAAAGCTTAATTTCATCTATAAGTAAGACCCTTGGGGTCATTGTAACATCATGACTTGAATCCCTTGAAGGTAATTCATTACCAACTTCAATATTCACCAAGGAAACTCTCCCAACCTGGTTAAAGAACATCATTCACGGATTTCATATTGGTGTGCCAAAAAGTGACATTTTTGGAGCTCTAATTATCAAAATAACCTTGCCAAACTCTAAGGGATCATTACCCTTATCATTGGTAGTGTTTCTTGATACCTAAATCACCACCAATCTTCACCAAACCTCTGCAAAACCATCCTCAAATATCAAATACGAATTTCATTTGCATAACCCGAAAGACTACAAAACTTGTAGTCAATTGGAGGCCTAAGGATTGCTCTAATTTCTTCATTTACTTATTGTAATAGCACTTTGGTAAACTCTTTTTATATTTTAAGAATGATTATGAATGTTATGAATATTTTTCGTATGAATTTTGTTGAAATGATCATAGAGTAGTTTTCTTTACACTTGTTTGGATGATGTTGTGACATGAGGATTGTTTATGTTTTATCATTGTTTTGATCAATTTCAGGTTATGTTTGAAATCCAATTGTGCTTAAGTTTCATTCCATTTGCTTATCATACTTGATTAGTTGTTGATGATTTCATAGGTCGAAAGGGTTATCATTCACTAACTAGTTATAATCGTTTTGTCTATGGATGATTATCTATTGTATTGACCATTTATTTAGTGGTATGATTATGCAAAGGAATTTAAGTATGATTGTTAATGATTTTGTGAAACGACCACGAATCAAACTTGTTAAACTAAACATAGTCTTGAATTGGTTGATTTGTCTTAATGCTTGATTTAATTGTGTTATGATCATACGCGTTGGTTATTTACCTTTAAAATCAAAGATCGGAATGTGTGACCATCATCTTCTTTACTTGTAATCAATTTATCAAAACCATTCTCATATGAACAATCCAAATGTTATGAATTAATCCAAGCAAGTGTTGTCTTTAACATTATTGTTATCATCTCATCTTATTAGCTTAATCATCATTTACTTGTTACTTGTTACTTGTTGCTTATTTGCTTATTTGTTACTTATTTGGTAATTGTGGGAGTGACAACCATTTTTACCACTAACGTTACATTGTTACAAAGATCCTTTACAACCGAAAACACCCAAATCCTAGTGAACGACCTCGGCTTACCACAAAAAGCTAGCTACAAACGAAAGGGTCATACTTGCCCGTGTGTTCTTAGCTTAATTCGAATTCCGTGTTATAAATTTAAAACTTGTGTATACTCACAAAGAACGAATCAAAATATTAATGGCTTCTTCTATACTATGATGTTTAGAAATAGTAATCATTCTTCTGAATCTTATAGGAAATCCTTTGATAAAAGCCTTCATCATCCTTTGTGAATCAGTGATAGGATACAATTCTGCTAACTCTTGAAATTTTCTCAAATAGGCTTTGAGATCAATTCCTCGTGTTACTAGGTTGCAAAATTCCTTTTTCACTTTCTCGATTTCTTTTGAAGGATAATATCGGGTTATTAGGAGGCACTTAAAATCTAACCATTTCCTCTTATAAGCTTCGTCTAAACCAACAAGTTGAGTATAGTAATTCCACCATGAAAATGCTTTATTAGTTAGGTTACTAATAGCAAGCTTTACTTAGAGATTCTCAACACAACTATTTTGGGAGAAAATTGTTTCTGTCCTCCTAATCCAGTGGGAAATACTAACAACATCTTCATTTCCTTGGAATTTATATAACTGGCTAGTTATATAGTCTTCCGTTGGATTAGCATTCCTTACTATTTTGAAGACTGGTATTTTCAAGGCTGTAGCTACTTGATCGTTAGTTATTCGCTTAAGTATTTCGGGAGTTTGGGTAGAAGATACTGATGTCCTTAAATGTGTCATTCTTAAATTAGAAATTTTTTTGAAATTTAGATATACTTGTCTATTTGAGCATTTGTCATGTGTGTATACATACTATGCTTTACGAGCATAAATTTTCCAAAAATTTTAGAAACATAAAAGTTTTTAGGGAATAGGTTTATAGGGCTCATACAACTAACAACTTATCCTAGGTTTCTTAGGTTATTTATCCTTTATTTAAATTGATACTCTTTTTAACTAAATAGAATTGAGAAGTCCTTTTTAGTTTTAAGTTAATATCTCTCTTTTGCTATAATTCTTTTAAAGACTTATACTTTTCAAGTATATCTCTTTTCTAGAATAATATGAAAATAAAGGAAAGATGAAAAAGAAACTTTTATTTATTAACAATCTGCTTCACTGATGGACATATAAGCTTCTTTGTTACATAAAAGTAAAGACTGATAGCTAAAATATTTACAAGGCTTTTTGGGAAGCTGAAATATTTAAAAGCTGGTCTATTTCTTTTCCTGGGGATTCTTAATTTATGCTAAGAGAGCTTTGATGTTGTCTTGGTGTCGAACTTGAATATCCTTGATAAGCCTTTCGACTTCATATTCTAAATCCTCAATACGGTTGGGTGGCACTTCACTGAAATAGTTGATCATATTCTCCATTTGTTCTACAAATATGTTTTGATTATTTGGGATATTATTGGAAGCTTGGGATGAAGGAGTTTGATATTACGGAATAGGTTTATTTTCATAATTTGGTTGGGGATTATTTTCTGGTGAAAAAGGGTTAAGGTGATTATTATTGGCAGAAATAATTAATACTAAAGGTTCAGCAAAATCCAAAAGGTAAAGATTTTCTGGTTCTGAATCAGATATAACGAAGGGATGAAAATAGGAAGACATATTTCTGATGACATCGATAAAAAAAATTACTTCTATCAGTAGCTAACACTATATTATTTACACATACTATCATTTAAACACATAATAACATTACTAGAAATTTTAAATGTCACTTACAACTTTTTGCAGCAGCATGATTTTTGATGCGGAGACTTCACTTGGAAATTTTATTTAAGAAAATCAGTTATAGTTAAGATATTTAAATCTCTTAATTCTCTATAACTATAGCTCTGATACCACTCTATAACACCTCCATTTTTACCTTGACGCAGCAGAATAATATTTTTAGGGGTACTACTTCATGATATGAAAGCAAAGTGATAGAAAACAGCTCAAAAGAGTGTTTAAATAAACCTCATTTATTCTTTATAAATTTATCATTTAAAATCAGAGATTTTCAATAAAAACAACTGTACATACGTTGTACATGACAGGTTCTCGAGATCTAGAAAATACGTTTGAATGACAAAATCTTCCAAGATTATATCTCTCCACGTCATTAGTATGTTGCTCCATGTTATCAATTTCAATACCTAAAACATATGCTTAAAGTCAACATAAAGGTTGAGTGAATTCATAGGTTTTAAAATCAGTTTGAATACAAGATCCTTTTTCCTGAACTACGTTGTTATTTGCTCGTAAGTTTGAATAAAATGATGATTTAATTGCACTAAGCTCATGATACCGCGACTAGACATAGTAACAAACAGTTTGCCCTTATGAGGAAGTCTGCCAAACTATCTTGATTAGCAAAATAAAGTATGTTTGTTTGACCACTGAGGTGCTTGCAAGTGAGACTTACCCAGACAGGAGATGTCAGTCTCCAATAGTACTATTTATGATATCAGCGCTCATTCCGAGAAATGATTAGCGGTTCACAATTAAAAAGGGACTTTCATAGGCAGCAGTAAATATAGTGTCAATGAATCATATCTGGAAAGCATACCAATAACAGTTGTATTCTATTTTTAGCATATATTCCCCTTTCGGGTTTTGAAATCATTTGAAAGTAGTACACTTTAGTGAGGCTATGAGCTCACCTTATGTCTTGTAATCTTTTCGGGTTTATGTCACATAGATCAAACTGAGCTAACAAACAAGAACGTGGTCTCACACCAACCTGTTTTAACATAATTGGTATGGTATTAAGTTTTTAATCTTTTGATCAATATCTTTAAGCATTTGGTTATATTTTCTTTAATTATGATTTGGTTGTAATTCTAGTACCGGTGTTCGGGCCATCATACTCAGAAGCCATTCTATAAACGTTTGAGGAGCGAGATCACTTTAAATCGTAAACTCAACCACTCAGTCAGAACATAATATCGAGATGGAACATCTTTGTACAAATCTCCCTACTAACATGATACTTTCACTACCTCCACATATTCATGATTAATCTTCTTCAGTTCAAAGTTGATAAAAATAGTCCTTTTTGTTACACTGTGGCATAATTACACTTGTAACCCCTAAAGTATATAGTTTCATAAATTGCAATTTAAACCTTCAATATTTAACGTTAAGGTCTCAAACTTTCCAACATTTATTATTATAGCTTATAATTTGATAAAATTACATTTTTGGCCCAAAATGATTTATAGTTTCAAAATTGACAATTTTAGTCCATGAACTTATAAAAGTCACATAACAAGCTCAAAATGATCCAAATGATCTAGGATTTGAAAAAAAAAAGTTTATGAACACATTTATAATCATAGTAACAACATTTCTTCAGAATTTTAGCTTTTGAAATGGGTTTTTGCTCATTATTGTATGTAGATTACAAAACTAGTGTTTTAAGACATCTTTAACTTATAACTTTTATTTAAAATAATGAAATGACTTACTTTCTTTTGGGTTATCTTTCTAACATAATTTTGGCATTATAAAAACTCTAAATAAGGATTATAACAAAATCAAAGCTTGGGTAACATAGATTTTACCTAGGTAGCTCCAAAATGGCTCCAAAATGGCTTCTTATGAACATAACTTGCTATCAAAGCTTCAAGAGCTTCAATGGATAGCTTCTAGACCTGGTTTTTGGTCTTGTGGAATGTCCTAAGACGTATATAGAGGTGGAAATAGAGAATGGGTATGAGATATAAAGGAAACGGGGTGCAAGTTCAAATGAAGCACATACGCCCCTATTTATACTTGTTTCCACCCTTATCCTCCAAGTTATGCATCTAAACGTGTAAGATAGATATAAGGGTGACTAATGAAGGCTAGGTAAGATATACACAAGTTTATATCTTATAGCTTTGTCCTAATCCTTCCTTGTGGTCTAAAATAAGTCATGGTAACATATAGATAGGAATGGTGATGTGTAGCAAGCAAGGAGGTGATCTACCTACTTGTAACACTCCTAAAATATCTTAGGATGGATAAATATCAGGTTTTCAAACTTGGAATGTAGGAAAACGGTTTGAAAATAAGTTTTGGAGGGAAATTACAAAATCGGATTAAAAATATAGGGCTTGTAACTTATGTTTTGTGTTTTTGGTGATTAAGGGCTTAGTAAAGTGATCAGTGAATGATTAGAGATTAATTAGGGTTTAGAAATTTTGTTTAAGAGATTTGGGTCCTTGGTTTGAAGTTTAACAAAGGTTTGATGTGAAAATGGGAAGTATACATTTGTAGATTAGGGTTTTCTAATGATCTAGGGTTTAATCTTAGTAAAAAGCTTTATTCTTCAATTGATTACTAATGTAAACTTAATTTAGGTCCTATACATTGAGTTTTAAGTGTTCAATGAGTTCTCACACTTGGTTTTAAGGGTTTAGTTTAGGTAAACATGTCTAAAGAGTGAAAATACCTATTTTGACCTAATTTACAAGTCATGCATTGAAATCTTGTGCCTTGTGCATTATAGTACTTGTACATTGTCTTAATATAATCTTATAACCTTAAAGAAGTCTTAATATTTTTAGACTTGTAAAAAAAACTAGGTAGTGATTCCATGTAGATTTCTTAATATTAGGGTTTTTAGGTCATTAAACCTAATGATTTTCTAACTTGGGTAATTAGGGTTTATATCCTTATGTATGCTTATTCTAGGGCTTATATGATATGTTTATGATTTCTATGAGTTATACATTCTTAGTTTGAGGGTTTATATAGATTGATCATATTCTAGGGTTGATTAAGGAAGCTTAAGATCCTATGCTTTGATAACTTGTACCTTATGTCTTACCAACTTGTAACTTGACTTGAAATGATTGTATAATCTTAATATGATTTGTAGTTGAGTTTTATAATTTGTGGTAAAATATTAGACTCTAATTCAATGTATGATGGATTTTATATGCTAATCTTGGTTACTAGATCTTAATTTGTAATTAGTCTTGGATTAATGAATATTAGCAATTTGGGATCAAATAACTTTCCTTTAGATGATAGATTGTAATTAGTATAATGTTTTTGATAATAGTACATGGATTTTATGTAGTTACATTGCTTGAAATATTATCTATCAAAGTTTCTAGGTGGTGATCTAGACTATTATGTACAATTAATTGTACTTAGATTTGTATGGTTTGTTCTTGTCATTCTTAGGTATTATTATGTCTTTAGAATATACTTTATAACATGTTTATGTTCTATAATGAATTATTCATAAGTTTTCTTCATTCATGTTTTACCATTCTTGAGTTTACAATTCATTTATAGGAATTCTAGGGTTCCTAAGGGAATTTAGGTCATCATGGTTATATTTGATATGTTCTTATTAATATTTGAACTTATTAGATCTCTTTCATAGTTTAGACTTGTGTCTTTCATTATTATAGGAATGTGTGGTTATAATAGTTTATGGTGTGAGAAGCAGTTCATTCTACCAAGTAATACACAAAAAGTAAAAATTTCTAGTTGCTTTTCTACTGCTATCTAAACATAACATATATTACACTTGAAAATTTTATGGGTTGTCATAGCCTCTTCCCTTTAAACTAATCTCATCCCGAGATTAAAATCGTAGTGTATCAAAAAGGCAGATATATTTCTTGTGTTTTGCTTAACATTATATTCATATATCAATGAATAAAGTTCTTACTGTTGCTATTTCTTTTCTTAAATCAATCTCTTATGTTAGAGCTATCACAAACTATAAGCACTTATGCTATATTGACCATTTAGGTTGTAATGAAATCTTATAGAGATTACAAGAATAAGGGTAAATTGTACCAATTAATCAGGTAAATCCTCTTTAATTTATAATTAGGAAGGGAATGTGATTATTTATGAGTTTCTTTTGGGTAAAACTCAAGTTAATAAGTCACAGCTTGCCTGAAAATTAGGGATTGATTATTGCATCTCTTAAAATTAATAAGGAAAGCATTTCACGAATGTTAATACTGTTTTACATGGTGTAGTTTCTCATTCTTCTTGAAAAATATTTGTGATTACTCTTGGAAAAGATGTTTCACAAATCATTACTTTAATCCAGTGAACAGTTACCACTTACTACTTACTGCACTACGAAGGCTCTATTACTACAATACCTTCATAGGATAGTTGTTATTCCAGATAATGCAATGCATACATGGAGTATGAAATTCTAATATCTTGATAGTTCTCTCACTTAAACCTATTGGTATAGAGGGAAATGTTCTTTCTTAATGTATTCATTATTGCAGATATCAACACTTTATGTCAACAGATTATTTTTGGGAATAACCTTGTTAAAGTTTCCATATCCTTAAATACAATTGACAATGATCCAGATGGTGTCATGTCGTATCTTAAGAAATTCTGAAAGAAGTTTCTCATTACTTGTTCTTACCTATTTTTCATAAGAAAATTTAGGTTAAACATTTTGTAATTCAGATTTCGGAATTCCGTTAAGACATTAGTTGAATATTTAGTCTAAATAAAATCAAACACATATAATTCTAGGTACATGTAACACAAATGAGTTATTCTGCTAGATAGTGAAATAAATAACACTTAGAAAAAAAAATCAAAAACATCATAGATTTTTATTGATAATACTCAAGTATGTTTAACACACTTATTCATTTACAAAGCACGGAAATCTTAGGAAAAGTCTAAAAAATTCTCCTTGCTCCAACAGTATCATGTTTGATGAACTATTTTGAACCAGTTCTGGCACTTTGTTGTGCAGCTTCCAGTGTGATGCAATAGACAATTCATACATTGGGGAATGTGTCTAGCATAGTCGTTGTATTTTATTAGTTGGGAATGGTTAACTAGGTTAGTACTTGGGTAATATAGGTAGGGAAAGTAGGGATCATAGGTAAATTTTAAGGGATTGGTTTAGTTTCAGCAGATTCTTATTCTTTGATAAATTTATGTTTAAGGGTGCTGGATCCTTGCATAGGATTGTGCTTGATTACATGATCCATTAATTTCTGGGAAATATTAATGGCTTCTTCTAGACTATGGGGTTTAGAAATAGTAATCATTCTTCTGAATCTTATGGGAAATCCTTTGATAAAAGCCTTCATCATCCTTTGTGAATCAGTGATAGGATACAGTTTTGATAACTCTTGAAATTTTCTCAAATAGGCTTTGAGATCAATTCCTCGTGTTACTAGGTTGCAAAACTCCTTTTTCAATTTCCCGATTTCTTTTGAAGGATATTACCAGGTTATTATGAGGCACTTAAAATCTAACCATTTCGTCTTATAGGCTTCGTCTAAACCAACAAGTTGAGTATAGTAATTCCACCATGAAAATGTTTCATTAGTTAGGATACTAATAGCAAGCTTTACTTAGAGATTCTCAACGCAACTATTTTAGGAGAAAATTGTTTCTGTCCTCTTAATCCAACGGGAAATACTAATAACATCTTCATTTCCTTCGAATTTTTATAACTGGCTAGTTATATAGTCTTCCGTTGGATTAGCATTCCTTACTATTTTGAAGACTGGTATTTTCAAGGTTGTATCTACTTCATCGTTAGTTATTCGCTGAAGTCTTTCAGGAGTTTTGGTAGAAGATACTGATGTCCTTAAATTTGTCATTCTGAAATTAGAATTTTTTTTTAAATTTAGATATACTTGTCTATTTGAGTATTTGTCATATGTGTATACATACTACGCTTTACGAGCATAAATTTTCCAAAAGTTTTAGAAACATAAAAGTTTTTAGGGAATAGGTTTATAGGGATCATAAAACTAACAACTTGTCCTAGGTTTCTTAGGTTATTTATCCTTTATTTAAATTGATACTCTTTTTAACTAAATAGACTTGAGAAGTCCTTTTTAGTTTTAAGATAATATCTCTCTTTTGCTATAGTTCTTTTAAAGACTTATACTTTTCAAGTATTTCTCTTTTATAGAATAATATGCAAAGAAAGGAAAGATGAAAAAGAAACTTTTATTTATTAACAATTTGCTTCACTGATGGACAGATAAGCTTCTTACATAAAAGTAAAGACTGATAGCTAAAATATTTCCAAGGCTTTTTGGGAAGCTGAAATATTTAAAAGATGGTCTATTTCTTTTCCTGGGGATTCTTAATTTCTGCTAAGAGAGCTTTGATGTTTTCTTGGTGTCTAACTTGAATATCCTTGATAAGTTTTTCTATTGCTGTCATTCATACTTTTGCTAAGGTGATTTCCTCTTCATTTATCCTTTCCTATTACGTAACTCAAAATTCTCATTGCTTACTCTTAAAAAATTATTCTCTGATTTCTCTATTTCCTCTTGCATCATTTCTTGTTCACACCTTCGCCTTTCAACTTCATATTATAAATCCTCAATAAGGTTGGGTGGCACTTCACTGAAATAGTTGATCATGTTCTCCATTTGTTCTACAAATAGGTTTTGGTTATTTGGGATATTATTGGAAGCTTGGGATGAAGGAGTTTGATACTACAGAATAGGTATATTTTCATATTTTGGTTGGGGATTATTTTCTTGTGAAAAAGGGTTAAGGTGATTATTATTGGCAGAAAGAATTAATACTAGAGGTTCAGGAAAATCCAAAAGGTAAAGATTTTTTGGTTCTGAATCAGATATAACGATGGGATGAGAATAGGAAGACATATTTCTGATGAGGTCGGTAAAAAGAAAAATTACTTCTATCAGTAGCTAACACTATATTATTTACACATACTATCATTTAAACACATAATAACATTACTAGAAATTTTAAATGTCACTTACAACTTTTTGCAACAACATGATTTTTGATGCAGAGACTTCACTTGGAAATTTTATTTAATAAAATCAGTTATAGTTAAGATTTTTAAATTTCTTAATTCTCTATAACTATAGCTCTAATACCACTCTTCAAACACCCCCATTTTTACCTTGACGCAGCAGAATAATATTTTGAGGGGTATTACTTCATGATATGAAAGCAAAGTGATATAAAACAGCTCATAAGAGTGTTTAAATAAACTTCATTTATTTTTTATAAATTTATCATTCAAAATCAGAGATTTTTAATAAACACAACTGTACATACGATGTACATGACAGGTTCCCGAGATCTAGAAATTAGGTTTGGATGACAAAATCTTCCAAGATTATATCTCTCCACGTCATTAGTATGCTGCTTCATGCTATCAATGTCAATACCTAAAACATATGCTTAAAGTCAACATAAAGGTTGAGTGAATTCATAGGTTTTAAAATCAGTTTGAATACAAGATCCTTTTTCCTGAGCTACGTTGTTATTTGCTCGTAAGTTTGAATAAAATGATGACTTAATGGCACTAAGCTCATGATACCGCGACTAGACATAGGAACCAACAGTTTGCCCTTATGAGGAAGTCTGTCGAACTATCTTGATTAGCAAAAAAAGTATGCTTGTTTGACCACTGAGGTGCTAGCAAGTGCGACTTGCCCAAACAGGAGATGTCAGTCTCCAATAGTACTATTTATGATATTAGCGCTCATTTCGAGAAATGATTAGCGGTTCACATTTAAAAATGGACTTTCATCGGCAGCAGTAAACATAGTGTCAATGAATCATATCTGGAAAGCATATCAGAATCACTTGTATTCCATTTCTAGCATTTATCCCCCTTACGGGTTTTGAAATAATTTGAAAGTAGTACACTGATATGAGCTTAAATACTCATATCAATTATATCATAAAACAATAAATAAATGCTTAAAATGTATCAAATTTTCCTTGTATATGTTTGTTTGTTATTTCAATGGTGTAGGTACCAAAATTTCAAAAACCGGCAAAATCGACACGGGTTTTGAAAAAAAGATCAAAGAAGCCAAAAGTCAAGTCGTTTTTCGAGGGATTAAGATTTATCAAGTTATTTGGGCTTTGTGGGACCCACATATGAGTAATGGGCCTAGAAGCCCATTAAGGGAAGTAATGATGTTTATTTGGGCCAAAGTCCAAATTCAAGGTCCAATAACTTTACACTATACGGATGGAGTGTGGATCCAATAGGCCCAAGTCCAACATCAACAATAAGACTTGGACGGTTTGAAGTATATACAATTACTTGGGTCCATTAAAGCCCAAAGAATGAGAAAAAAATATAACGATGGATACTTGTTTGGTAAAATTGATTCCAAGCCCATTTGGGTAGAAACTTATGGACGGTATAAGATGAATATCTTATTTAGTATTCTATACAAACAAAAGCACACAAACCATCGTTGCAAACAATGTAAATCCTATATCTCTCTCAAAAATAAAACGCAGCCTCTTTCACAACCCTAGCTAATAATCAGATTTGGGGGTTTATTATTCTTGGAGAGTGAATACCTACGCACTACAAATAAATCCCCATGAATACCGGATCAAGAAGATGGAGGTATCTATCAACATGGCATCATATGATTGGGTGAGACATCAATTATTCCCCAATCCACCAATAAGAGATGGATACTTAAGCTATCAAGAAGCACAACTAGCACACTTGATTGCCACGTTGGCAATCCGTGTGCTAGTGTGTTAATATCAGCCCTTAGATCAACATTGAGATGAGAGAGAATAAGCAAGATATCGATTCAAGGGTCAAGATGAAAGATTCTGCTCAACAAACTCACCCAAGAGGGTTTGGGGTTAGCCTATAAAAACCCTCCCATATTCGCTATTTCAGCATCCTTTTTTATTTTCTAAAGTTATAATGCTAGATTAGTTTTAGGGTAATTTGTATTATTTCATTTTCTCCATTATTGTAATTTATTTTGTTATTAATAAAAGGTCGTTTGTTTTGAAATATTTCTTAAATTTAACTTTCTGTTAAAATTAATTATGCAATTTACTTTAATCTAATTGGTGTTATTAATGATTATAATATTTATTTTAGCTTACATAATAGCTTAAACTTGGTATTAAGAAGATAAAATTGGGGAAAACTAATCCCCACTGGATTAGTTAAGAATAGCTACTAGTTTGGTGATTGACGGTTCGTTTGGTGATGAAAAATGGTGGTGCTGATTCGGTTCCTTAAGACAGCTTAGCGCTGATCTTCTCCTCAAAGGCTATCTTCAAAAGGTAAGTCTAACTTTTACTAATTTACTTTTGATGTTTATGAATATGCTATGCTTTTGCTGATTTTATGTTGGAAGTTTCTGTTTAGCTATATTAGGAATCTGTTATTTATCAACTATCTGTTTGAATTTTATTAGTTTATAATGGAATTTGGATTTGTATCTGATTGCTTTGATTTTGTTGTATTGGAACTACTGAATATTTGATAGAACTAATTGCCTTTGTCTACAGATTTTATTTGGTTAGTTATTTAGGATTGTATTTTGATTGTGTGACTTAAGTTCTGATAGATAGAATCTGGTGTTTAATGATTTCAGTATGAGTAGCTTAATGTTTGGTTGTTAGATGTTAACATCTTGTCTGCTGATATTGGTTTTAATCTGCCATATGAATCTGTATTTTGCTCTATTCACATCTTTCATGGGATTTTAGAAGTATTCACTCATTTGTATTAAGTTTGATATCGTTTCAATGATCAATGATTGCTGAGTCTATAGATCTGTAGGAGCACCCTGATAGTATGCGTTTTGTTTAGTAATCTTATAGTCATGTTACTGTTTGCGTTTGGTTTAGTAATGTTAGTTGAGATGGTATTATAGATTGTTAAGATTGATATAGATCTTGTAGTGCTTTTGGATATCACTGAGTTTGTATCCTGCATATATCTGATCTTGTGGGCTATTATATTCTTTTGTTGAAATGGCTATTTAAGTATACTGTATGATTAATGTGATTTATCTGTTTATTGTGATTACTGAGTTTGGTTTGAATTGCTGCTTTGTTTATTTTATTAACTGATCTGTTACTTTCATTTATCTGTTTCTTGATTGCTTGTTCTGTTGTTTTAGCATGATTTGTGTAGTATCTTATTATTTGGTTACTGTATCTTTGCTTTAAAATTGTATGCTGAAGTTTAGTTTTTCTGATTCTGTATAACTGTAAATTGCGTGGTTTTTATTGTTATTGATTTTTCTTACTGTTTGGATTTTGTGCATAAATACATTAAGTAAAAAAAATAATAATATCCAAAATTTGTCCCCCATGGGACTCGAACCCTTGACCTCAAGGTTCACAGTCCAATGATTCAACCAACTGGACCAGGCTCTCTTTTCGGTTTATAAATGAACTGAATGTTTAATATACGTTATGTAATTTTATACTATCAGTTTATTAACAAACGTTTTTCTTAAATTTGTCAAGTTTATAGTTTTTAATAATTAGAAATATTGTTTACTTTTAAAAAAAAAAAAAATTTTTAATTAGGCTCATTATATAGTTTAATAAATAAATAAATTAAGGAAAAAAAAGTAAAAAGTAGATAGATTTAATTCGCGTCTTTTAGAATTAATTCGGGTTAACGATTCATGCACTTTAGGATTTTAATTTGTAGGATTAATTTTAGTTTAAAAACCGAAAACCATTCAAATCAATTGTCCAAATCAAAACAAAAACGTCTCAAATTCACTCGATCTTCGTGTACAACGAACTTGGTTCATCTACGTGTTTAATTAAATCCATCTTTGGTGAATTTAGTCTATTACTTTTTCTTAAAGGTAATTTTCTATGTTTACCCTATAACGTATCTAATTAACATATACATTCCTCACTACATCAAAAATTTTGGCGCCATTGCCGGGGATCTTGTGTACGATTCGTCTTTGTGAAGATTTGTTGATCGTTGATTTGTAGACCCTTTCCGTCCTTGGAAAGTTTTGTTAATTTTCTATTATTATAGTATGTATCGTTTTTCGTGTTTTTTGTGATTACTATATTGTATTACGTAGAACAATAAAATTATCTACTTCCAAATAAGACCTTAGTTGGGATTTCATCACCTAGCTATTGTATTCGAATCCAAAATGAAAAAAAAGGCAAAATAGATAAATACTAATAAAAAGTTTGAACTCGATTTATACAAACTATAAGGTGGGTATAAGGCGATATGCTATTAAAGGCCGTCTAAGGAAAAAGGTTTTTAAGTGCTTTGTGCCACCTCGTTTCCCCGCTTCCTTGTGCGTATATTGAGAGGGACAACCGATTATTGGTTTTCCAACTCAAGTTGTATTATATCTTATTTTTGTAGTTTACTTATTGAACCTCGAGACGTTTATGTTTTCACCTATCGTTTCAAAATCGACCGAGGGTAATTTACTTCCATAGTAGTTATCCTTATTCCTTGTTTTTATCGATCTTTTAGATTGAGCAATACCAATAAAAGTACCAAAAATAATCTTCTTCTTGTCTAATTTCTTTTCTTTAATCCTCTAAAATTCTCGTCACTTTGGTTTATGCAATTATGATCTTCTCGACTTGTGACTGATTTAAATAGGCTTGAAAATATTTCTCGTAGAAATAGAAATCGTCAACAACGAATAGTGGAACCCGAGCTTCCACCTATTGTTGTAGAGATGGCCGATAACCGAACAATGGAGGAATTGCTCCGTGCACCCACCGAAGGGTATAGGGAAGCAATCGTTATGCCAGCTATTTTGGCGGATCATTTTGAGATTAAGACGGGTCTTTTATCGCTCATTCGTGCCGACCAATTTCGTGGCATCGAGACCGATAACCCGCATTCTCACATTCGGAATTTTCTTCGAATTACCTCGACTCTCAAGTTTAGAGATGTGTCGAATGACGCGATTAAGCTCATGCTTTTTCCGTACTCGCTCGAGGGTAACGCTAAGATTTGGTATGAGAAAGAACCACCGGGTTCGATTTTGACATGGGATGATTTAGTGTCTAAGTTTATGAATTATTTCTTTCCACCATCCAAAACAGCACACTTTAAGAACGAGATCACTAGATTTGCACAAAAGATGCATGAATCATTTGGGGTTGCTTGGGAAAGGTTTAAAGCTTTGTTAAGACAATGTCCACACCACGGTTTCTTAGAATTACATCAAATAAATACTTTTTATAATGGACTTAATATGGTTGAACAAGATTCTTTAAAAGCCGCCGCGGGTGGTAATCTTTTAAGGAAAACTCCGAGAGTCGCGTAGGGTATAATTGAGAATAAGTCTAGAGTGCAATATTCACGAAACACACCGGTTTTTTCCAATGTGAATTCATCTAATATCGAGATTGCTATATTGGACTCTAAGATTGATAATGGATTCGCGACTTTGTTGAATGAGATTAGGAAGAATCCTCATGGATCGATTAATATGGTTGAGAATTTTTGTATATCATGTGGTGGAGCACATCCTAATTATGCTTGTTCAACCACGGGGTTTGATCAAGCTAGTGCTTTTGCCGCGACGGGAACTTATGGCTCCAACGGTCAAGTTCCTCGTCAAAATCATGTTGCTCCACCGGTTCAAAATAGGTACAACAATGGGAATAATTTTAACCGTGGTAACCAAGGGAATTACAATCAATGAAATGGGTTTAATGCTAATCAAAACAATCAAGGTTTTCATAATAACCAAAATGAGTTGTCAAGCTACATTAAAACGAATGAGGCAAATTTGAAAGCTTTTCAAAATAATATTCAAGGACAAATGGAAACTTTGAAAAACGAGTTTCAAAATACTATTAAGGGGCAAGATAACAAGATTGAGCTTAATCAACAAAGACTTGAACAAAACCAAAACCGTTTTGAGCAAAGATTAGAGCAAAGTCAAAATCGTATGCAACAAAGTTTGGAACAAGGTCAAAATAAATTGCTTTCGGTGTTTGAGGGATTTATGTCCAAACCATCTTCTTCTTCGGGTTGCTTACCTAGTAATACCATTCCAAACCCGAAGGGAGAGCTTAAGGCCATAACCGTTTATGATGATTGTGATAATGTAGAAGAAGTGATTGAGTTTGATCCTCCACCTAAGGAAACCTTTCTTGATGTCACCAAGGCTACTTTAAATATGATTAGTACCTCGGGTTTTCTTTGATTTCTTTCCCGAGAAATATAAAGATCCGGGTCAATTCTTGATACCTTGTGTTTTCAATGAGCTTGGTGTATGCAAAGCTCTAGCCGATCTAGGAGCTAGCATTAACTTAATGCCCTTAGCCAGTTGGAAAACTCTTGAATATGCACCACTTAGTACCACTCGAATGATCATTGAGCTTGCTAATGGTACCACCACCCATCCGGTGGGTATAGCTGAAAATGTCATTGTTAAAGTGGGAAAGTTTTTGTACTTAACCGATTTTGCTATAGTTGATTAAGAGACCAATCCTCGTGTGCCTATCATTTTAGGACGACCATTTTTGTGCACGGCTCATGTTCAAGTTGATATGAGGAAAGAAGAGATTAAATTGTTTTATGGGGATAAAAGTATTGTTTTCAAACTAGAAAAGATTACAAGATTTGTTTCTAAGAAAGTGGAAAGTGTGAAACTTGTTAAAGCTATTGAAAGTAATAAGAAATCTCTCTTTTACAAAGGTGTTTTTCCAATTTTGGAAACCTCATTTTGTGATGAAGAAAAGTTAAATTCAAAGGAAGATGCTTGTTTTGTTGAATCATGTTGTAATCTTACCTCATCTCCACTCACTCCACTCGAGGATGATAGTTCTAAGATTGAAAAGGAAATTGATGAATACCTTAGTGCACCATTTGATACTAGTGAGTTTGATAGTGAGAATTTTGATCCCGAGAGAGATATTGCTTTAATTGAAAAATCATTGAAAATGGACTCATTTTCACTCTCTTCGAAGGATCAAATCGATGATCCTAAGGCACAATCTTCATTTGAAGAGCCTTTGATTCCTAACTTCACACCGAGTGATGTTAGTGACTATTCATTCGATAAGTTCGCCAATGAACTTGTTGATCCACTTCCACGGTGAAGTGAAGACGTTTCCGATCTCGAGATCGAGCGTGATTCTCGTGTTTTACCTACCATTATCGAGGAATTCTCCGATGAATTTCCTTCTAATGAGAATGATGATCTTGTATCCGAGTGTGACACACTTGATACTTTGTCGGATATTTCTTGTGATGACAAGATTGATGACACTTTTGTGAACTACTCAAATCCTCTCTTTGAAGCTTCAATGAACAATAATTCATTGTTTCAAGAGGATTTTGAGAGCATCATACTTCCTACATCTCACAACCTTTGTGATGATGAACTTCTCTTGAAGGAGGTTGATGAGTTTCTTTATATAGACATTCCTTCGGAATTTGAGGAAGAGTCTAATGATGGTGATGAAAATTTTTGGTTTGTTCACCCAATTTATGATGATGATAATGTTGACCCGGAGGGAGAAATTACCTTTACTCCAATTATCTTTCCCGCTCATTTTGATCTTAATGTGCGGGTTTTTCATGCGACTCATTTTGAGTACCATGACCCCTTTATTCACATTCATAAGAGTGATAAGGTCAACAAAGTCATGCAAGTTGATACCACTAGTGTTGAGACTTTTACCACACCATTACCATGTGCTTCGTATGATTTTGGATTAGCATAGGGGGACGACACCGTGTTGTCCATTCCTTTCTCTCCGGAGGACGAGGTATTCGACCCCGGAATTGTTGATTTAGGGAAATCTCGGCCTTTCACCGATGGAATAATTGAAAGACTTTTCGATCATCTTGGTGCGAGTTTATCTCGGGGAGCATGCTACATCCATATCATGATTTATGACTACCATCTCTAGAGTTTTATCCTTTCGTTTTTCATCCGACAACGAAGATGAGATCTTTGACCCCGGCATCATCCTTTATGTTGGAATCTATTCCATTATGCCGGTTTTCACCATTTTTCTTAAGGACCAATGAATTCGGGGATCGAGTCGAGCTCATGACTCGGTTAACAAAAATGAGGTGCCTTGTGGGGGAGTCCCATACATTCTATCTTCTTTCTATTTTCTAACACTAATAAGGCTTGATTTTTCAAGCTCGTTCTCATTTTTTGTTGTGTTGTGAATCTTAGGTATGACCCTAATCATTGAAGACTCTCGTGTTCGGTTTTTGCCCGTCCACTTGATCTTCCTATCTTTGATTGCCAAAAGGGGCACACTCTCTATCCTTTGATTTTTATCGACTAACGTTTTATCTTGATGCATAATTAATAAACGGCTTATAGATTTGCGTGCTCTTTCCATGTTAGGATTTTGCATTAAACTCTTCGTGTTTTAGCAAGGGGTGTTACTCTTGAGCTAAGAAACATTGAGGACAATTTTTGGTTTTAGCATGGGGGAGTCAATCGATATAATCGCTTGTAATTGCTTTTGTCGTGTCTAAACGTGATCGTTTTTCTCGTTTTTCATAAAAAATTTAAATTTTTAAACGTTATTTTAAGTTTTAATAAAGGAAATAAGTGCTTTTGACACAAATGTAGGCTTTCCGTTGGTGGAAATAAAAATAGTTTTTGACTCGACTCGGTTTTTACCTTATCTTTTTCCTTAACGTATTTGAATTAAGTTTTGCTAGGCTTTTATATAGGGAACTTTAAAACACGAAAGTCTTAATTCATACGGGTTAAGAACAAGAACTTTTCGCTAGTTCCTATAATTGATCCTAGAAAGTCGTTTATCAAGGGAACTTCAAAACACAAATTCTAAAACTTGAAAAAGTATAAGAAGATGCAAGATTCTATAGATGACTTGAAAACCCAAAAATTTGATTTAATAGGCTAAGTATCCATTGAGAACAATATGGAGAACAAGATTCTATTTTGCATTTTTAAAATTTTACAATGTGGAGAACAAGAGATGATAGAGTTTAATCATAAGTTTCTAAAATTAATTCTTCTTTGTGTAAGTATTTTTGTGTTTGATTTAATCTCCTCGTATTTATTTTCCACGCTTGAATAATAATTGCTTAATAAATGTAGTTTTTAGCGGTTTAGGCTTGATATCTTAACTCGTAACTCCTTCTTTTTCTTCCCTTGTAATTAAAGAGAGAACACATTAAGGGTGTCAGCGTCATGGACTTTTGATCATGGGATCGCGGAAATTTGGCTTACTATATATATCATACTAATAAGAAGAATAAATAAAAACATGTTCTCTAGGAGCCTTCGGGTGGGAGTCATGTAGCACTAACCTTGTCATTAGAGCCTTAGGGTGTATGGCATGGGGACATGTTGAATAAAAATTGCTTCATCATCATGAGCCATAAGGTGGGATGGTGAATGTCAATTCCTTTATTTTTTGTCCAAGGAGCCTTCGGGTGTGGATTTTAAATAAGGAGCACAATTGCATCTTAAAGAGCCACAAGGTGATATGATGTAATTGTTGCTAACTCCATTACTAAGGTCATAATTGACTTTGGAGGTTTTATTGTTGCTTTTAAGTAGTCCTATTAGCCAAATTTCGGGTCCGGGGATATATCCCTCAAATCGTGTTAAGTTATCCTTGATGTGGGCTTTCTTTAGTGACAACGGTTCTTGAAGTCGAGGTTAGGTTTTGAGTGTTGAGTTTACACCGTTCTTGCTTCATTTTTGGACTAATAAATATCAAATAAATTCAAATGAGCCTTTGGGTGAATGAAAAATAAAATCTAGAGATACAATTAGGAATAATAGGAGATTGAGTTTAACACAAATTACTTGTATGAGTTGGTTTAATTTGGGGGCTTATGATTGACAATGATCTTGTTTTTACACTTGGCATGGAAAAGTGAAAAGTCGAGGACAATGAATCTATTTGAGTTTTATGATCCTAAAAGTTATTTTTTAAATAATGAAAGTTATACATTATGTCTTTGCAAAATAAAATGTCAAAAGTTGAATAATGGTGTAGTTAGAGTTTTATTTTATCATTGCGTGAGGACACGGCAGTTGCTTAGCAAGGGGGAGTTTGATATGAGCTTAAATACTAATATCAATTATATCATAAAACAATGAATAAATGCTTAAAATGTATCAAATTTGCCTTGTATATGTTTGTTTGTTGTTTCATGTGTGTAGGTACCAAGATTGCAAAAACAGGCAAAATGGACACGGGTTTTGAAGAAAAGATCAAAGAAGCCAAAAGTCAAGTCGTTTTTCGAGGGATTAAGATTTATCAAGTTATTTGGGCTTTGTGGGACCCACATATGAGTAATGGGCCTAGAAGCCCATTAAGGGAAGTAATGATGTTTATTTGGGCCAAAGTCCAAATTCAAGGTCCAATAACTTTACACTATACGGATGGAGTGTGGATCCAATAGGCCCAAGTCCAACATCAACAATAAGACTTGGACGGTTTGAAGTATATACAATTACTTGGGTCCATTAAAGCCCAAAGAATGAGAAAAAAATATAATGATGGATACTTGTTTGGTAAAATTGAGTCCAAGCCCATTTGGGTAGAAACTTATGGACGGTATAAGATAAATATCTAATTTAGTCTTCGATACAAACAAAAACACACAAACCATCGTTACAAACAATGTAAATCCTCTATCTCTCTCAAAAATAAAACGCAGCCTCTTTCACAACCCTAGCTAATAATCAGATTTGGGGGTTTATTATTCTTGGAGAGTCAATACCTACGCACTACAAATAAATCCCCATGAATACCGGATCAAGAATATGGAGGTATCTATCGACGTGGCATCATGTGATTGGGTGAGACAACAATTATTCCCTAATCCACCAATAAGAGATGGACACTTAAGCTATCAAGAAGCACAACTAGCACACTTGATTGCCACGTTGGCAATCCGTGTGCTAGTGTGTTAATAGCCCTTAGATCAACATTGAGATGAGAGAGAATAAGCAAGATACCGATTCAAGGGTCAAGATGAATGATTTTGCTCAACAAACTCACCCAAGAGGGTTTGGGGTTAGCCTATAAAAACCCTCCCATATTCTGTATTTCAGCATCCCTTTTTTATTTTCTAAAGTTATATTGCTAGATTAGTTTTAGGGTAATTTGTATTATTTCATTTTCTCCAATATTCTAATTGATTTTGTTATTAATAAAAGGTCGTTTGTTTCGAAATATTTCTTAAATTTAACTTTCTGTTAAAATTAATTATGCAATTTACTTTAATCTAATTGGTGTTATTAATGATTATAATATTTATTTAAGCTTAAATAATAGCTTAAACTTGATATTAAGAAGATAATATTTGGGAAAACTAATCCCCACTGGATTAGTTAAGAATAGCTACTAGTTTGGTAATTGACGGTTCATTTGGTGATGAAAAATGGTGGTGCTGATTCGGTTCCTTAAGACAGCTCAGCGCTGATCTTCTCCTCAAATGCTATCTTCAAAAGGTAAGTCTAACTTTTACTAATTTACTTTTGATGTTTATGAATATGCTATGCTTTTGCTGATTTTATGTTGGAAGTTTATGTTTAGCTATATTAGGAATCTATTATTTATCAACTATCTGTTTGAATTTTATTAGTTTATAATGGAATTTGGATTTGTATCTGATTGCTTTGATTTCGTTGTATTGGAACTGCTGGATATTTGATCGAACTAATTGGCTTTGTCTACTGATTTTATTTGGTTAGTTATTCAGGATTGTATTTTGATTGTTTGACTTAAGTTCTGATAGATAGAATCTGGTGTTTAATGATTTCAGTATGAGTAGCTTAATGTTTGGTTGTTAGATGTTAACATCTCGTCTGTTGATATTGGTTTTAATCTGCCATATGAATCTGTATTTTTCTCCATTCACATCTTTGATGGGATTTTTTAGAAGTATTCAGTCATTTGTATTAAGTTTGATATTGTTTCACTGATCAATGATTGCTAAGTCTATAGATCTGTAGGAGCACCCTGATAGTATGCGTTTTGTTTAGTAATCTTATAGTCATGTTACTGTTTGTGTTTGGTTTAGTAATGTTAGTTGAGATGGTATTATAGATTGTTAAGTGATACAAGGCTTTTACCCCAAGTATAAAATCTTATCGTCCGAATCTCTTCGAATTGACTATTGGTTCAAAGTGTGACTCAATTGTTCTTGGTGGAATAATAAATGGTTTGGTTGATTATCTATTTTAAACTAATAGCAAATATGTAAATGTCGTTGAGTAAAATAAGAGCTTTAAAGATTAAACTTAAAATATCGAGTTAAAAATAAATGCTTAAAAACTTAAAGACAAGATTAGGAAAACACTTGAACACTTAATAAATCTAAAACTTGAAAACTTCATAAAAACAAGAAACTAATCCATCGGAATGCCAAATCGGAATTTGATCGGAATGCTTGGTCGGAAAGTATGATCGGAATGCTTGGTCAGAAAATAAGGCTGATCGGAATGTATCACAAACCACCACAATCGGAATGTAAGGCCAAATCGGAATGCTTGAAATCACAACCAATCGGAATATGCGATAAATCCATAGTCGGAATGATGGTGAAACTGACCCAATCGGAATAGCATAAAAGCGGACACAATCGGAATATTTAAAACCTAATCCGATCAGGGTGATCGGAATAATAGTAAGCAAATCGGAATAACATAAACCCTTTTCCGATTTGGAGATCGGAATACAAGGTAAGTGCAAATCGGAATGCTTCAATCGGAAAAGGTTTTAAACCTTTTCCGATTACCCTTTTGATTCGAAAAATAAGCTAAGTGATAAGCTAGGATGATAAGCTAACACCAAAACTTGAACGAATCTATAATGAAAAGGACTAAATAAGCACAAATAACAACTTTTCCAACTTAAAATAAGCAATCTTTTAAATCAAACCATAAAAGAAGAAACTTTTTAAGAAAACTTTCAAAAAGTAAATAAGCTAAACACACAAATAAGCCAATATGCACAAAGATCTTAAAGCTTATCCGTTTGAAAGCTTATGTAGGAATAAAAAGATCAACTTTTTAAGCACGAAAACATCAAGATCAACACGGATCAAATATAATTCGCACCAAAAGTAAACTAAAATCAAGAAAGGTAGAAAGAGATTAATGAACAAAAAGCTTAAATTGAACTTGATTAATGGAATCCAAATACAAAAGGTTTAAGACTTGAAAGATTAAAAGAAAGAGAAGATGAAAACTTAGTGAGAGAAAGTTTGGAACTTTCTCTCTCTAAAAACTAGAAAGGAAAAATGAAAATGAAACTAACTACTAAAAACTAACCAACCCTCCTAATGTGTATTAGGAGGGTATTTATAGGGAAAAATGGGAAGGTGTGCATGTGTTGCCTCTTCTTTCTTTCTTCTCGACTCGATTTAAATCCTTTGTCTTTCTCGACGACGTCTCGGGATTTGTCGATGTATATTGAACTTGTCTTGTAATTTTCTTCTTCAATTAGACTTGAGTTCTTCGACTTCATTAAACTTCCGTCTTTAGACTTTTTCTTCGATAAATCTTCAGAATAGGCCTTGGACTTCCGTTCTTTTTGCACTCTTGATCTTTTGACTTCGTCTTTTCTCGTTTTCTTTGATAAAAGCCCGTGAAAGCCCGTGTTTTCTTCCTTTTTCATCATTTGGTCCTAAAACACAATAAAAACACAAACCACGCATAATTCCGACTTTTACGACATAAAATACACGTTTTGGTCTTGTTATTATTGGAGATAAGTGGTAAAAGGATAAGTGTTTTCACACTTATTAAATCCCCTACGCTTGACCATTGCAATGCCCTCATGCAATGCATTAATTTTAAAGCACGGTTTACATTCTTCATCATAAATAAACCACCTTGGCCTTTATTAAATACTAAACATTTAAGGAAAATAAGAAGATAGAAAACAAATAAAGAAATCAAAGACTTACATTGGTTTTAGGCGGACATGAAAGTTTTTCATCCTCAAATTTAACGTTCCCCATACCAAGCTTAAAAACGAGATCATTGTTATTATAAGTTAGCAAACTAACACGAATTCATGTGGGCCAATTATTTACTTAGACTCCCTTATTCCTAGGTGTATCTCTTATATTTTATTTTTGTCTTGAATGATCACGAGGATGCATTGTTTGACTTATTTCGATAGTTACTTAGGCCAAAAATAAAGTGAACGATTTAATCAATAGTTAGCTAAAGGACAAAATCTTTTAAAACTGCCTCTCGGGACCTCATAAAGTTCATATCTTGGCATAACTCGCTTCACGATTTGAGACCTTTCTCGGACCGATATTTGGCAGCGACTTCATACTTCGAATCTTGAGAGACGTTCTTGAAATAATGGTCTTCTCTTCATAATAGGAATTTCTTCACTTGAAGTTTTGAGAGATTCTTCATATTTGGACCACGACTTCTTCATTTTTCTCCAATCTTTATTTTGGACTTTGATATACAACGATCCGCCTCCTTTTAGAACTTGGATCTATTTATCCTCATACCTTGCTAGGGTCTTTTCGGATAGACTTCTCCATGATCTTTTGGGGAGTATTTCCTTTTTGTCGTGTGTCTCGATCCTTCATATTGATTTTCGATAAATGATTCTTCACATTACTTTTGGATCTTTAGCAACAAAATGTAGCCCTCATGCCTTGTTAGGGCCTTTTCGGACTCGCCCATCTTCGCGTCCCGCTTCAATAAGTTATGCCTTGGCTATGAACTCTAATTAATACCGAGCAACTTTTAAACGATCTTGGGCTAGAAGCTAAGTAACTTTTCAAATCGTACAACCTTATTTATTGCAGATAAATTTATTAACAAGCGATGGGAGAATAGGCTCATAATTAACTCACATAAATTCACGAAAGAATACCAAACTTATAACTGACTCTATCATCTCTCGTTCTCCACAATTTAAAATCTCAAGGAATGAGACTCGTGGATGCTTGGCCTATTAAATCAAAGTTTTGGGTTTTCGACTCGTCTATAGGATCTTGAATACTCTTAGACTTTTTCAAGTTTAGAAATCGCATTTTAAAGTTCCCTTGATAAACGACTCTCCAGGATCAATTATAGGAACTTGCGAAAAGTTCTTGTTCTTAACCCGTGAGAGTTAAGACTTTCGCCTTTTATAGCTCCCTATATAAAAGCCTAGCAAAACTTGACTTAAACACGTTAAGGATACTAGCTAGAGTAAACTTAGATAAGTAAACTCGGGTTGAGTCAAAATATTCACGACTTTTAAAACCACTTTATTTTAACAAGGAAAGATAATAACCATAACAAAGGAAAATACAACTATACAACTAGGCCAAAATAGATTAAAATTTTTGAAAAATGTCGAAAAATCAAATTTTCCGGTTAAAATGAGGACAAATTCATGGAAAAGACCACTTACTTCGATAGAAGTCCCCCCTACACTTGATATAAACATTGTCCTCAATGTTGAAGCATGTGGGAGTAAACTCCCCTACACTTAAGACATTGTGCACTTTGTTTAAATCTTGCTAAGGAAAGGACAACTATAGTGAATTCAATGTGAACATATAAGATATGAAATATTGAATCACAAGAGTTTAGGATAGAACCGGGAAGATGGGAACACGGGATCACGGTTCGTAAAATGTCATCAAGAGTGTATCTTTGAAGCTTTAATCCCTGCACAGCACAAGAAACAAGACAACAAACACATACGGGGCTCCCCCTACACTTATTATGAAAGCGGTAAATGATAGATCCCGGGTTGCCTCCCGAGAAGCGCTTGTTTTTGTTCACCGAGTCACGAGCCTGACTCGACCCAAAACTAGTTCATGGGAAACGTGGTGAGGGATGGAATCATATCATGAGAGATGTCCTCACCAAAGTACAGCTTCAAATGCTGGCCATTCACCTTCAAATTGGGCCCATTTGGCTGAGAAAACTCAATGTTCCCATATGGAAAGACTTTGGCGACGGTGAATGGACCAGACCAGCGGCTCTTCAACTTGCCTGAGAAGATCTTCAACCGAGAGTTAAAAAGTAAGACTTGAGCACCAACGTGGTACTCTCGGTTCTTAATTCTAGCATCATGGATGATCTTGGTCTTCTCCTTGTAGATCAGCGAGTTCTCATAAGCTTCATTCCTTAGTTCATGTAGCTCATTGAGTTGAATCTTGCGAAGATCACCGGCTTTGTTGATGTTGAAGTTAGCCCACTTCAAGGCCCAGTATGCCTTATGTTCCAACTCGATAGGGAGGTGGCATGCTTTCCCGTACACAAGACGATAAGGTGTACAACCAATCGGGGCCTTATAAGCAGTACAGAAAGCCCACAAAGCATCATCTAACTTATCGGCCCACGCGGCACGATGCTCTCCCACAGTACGTTCCAGAATTCGCTTCAATCCGCGGTTGGATATCTTGGCTTGACCGTTGGTTTGGGGATGATAAGCAGTGGAAAGACGATGATTAACACCATACTTAGCCATTACTCTTGCAAATTGATCATTGCAAAAATGAGTCCCGCGGTCACTGATAATAGCATGAGGAACGCCGAATCGAGCAAAGAGCTGCTTCAAAACGATCACAACCACCCTCGCATCGTTCGTAGGGAGAGCCTTGGCTTCAACCTATTTAGAAACGTAGTCAACGGCTACGAGGATGTACTTGTTCCCTTTAGATGATGGAAATGGCCCCATAAAGTCGATGCCCCATACATCAAAGATTTCACATTCTTGTATGAAATTTTGAGGCATCTCATCTTTATGTGTGATCTTGCCTTGTCTTTGGCAAGCATCACAATGTTTAACCATATCGTGAGCGTCACGATAAATGGTGGGCCAATAGAATCCAGAGTCGAATACTTTCTTCGCGGTGTAATTAGGACCAAGTGACCACCGGTGGGTCCTTTATGGCAAGTGTCAAGGATTTGTACCGCTGCCGGCCCATCAACACATCGACGAATAATCAAATCAGCACATTGTTTGAAAAGGTAAGGGTCATCCCAGAAATAATGTTCAATATCTTTACAGAACTTTTTCTTTTGTTGGGACGTGAGCCCTTCCTTGAGAATCCCACCCGCTAAGTAGTTTGCAATGTCCGCAAACCACGGGGTGTCATCGAGATTGGAGTTGATAGACATTAAGGCCTCAAGGGGAAAAGAGTCATTGATCTCTTTGTTCGGATGATCCCCTTGATAAGGATCCTCAAGTCTACTGAGATGATCTGCGGCTAGGTTTTCAGCTCCCTTTTTGTCACGAATGAATTCTTGAAGGAGAAAAACCCAACGAATAAGTATTGGCTTAGAATCTTGCTTAGTCATCAAGTACTTCAACGCGGAATGATCAGTATACACGATGGTGGTAGAAAGGACAAGATAGGGGCGGAACTTTTCAAAAGCATTCACTACAGCTAAAAGCTCTTTTTCGGTAGTGGTATAATGCAATTGAGCCACCGTCATTGTCTTGCTAGCGTAATGGATTGGTTGGAAGTATTTGTTCACTCTTTGGCCCAAAACCGCTCCAATAGCAAAGTCGTTAGCATCACACATCAATTCAGAAGGTAGCTCCCAATTAGGGGTAACCAAGACCGGTGCCTTAGTTAGCTTATCCTTAAGAAGATTAAAGGATTCAAGACACTCTTTGGAAAAGATGAAAGAAGTATCTTTTTTCAAGAGGTGGGTCATCGGGCGAGCGATTTTAGAGAAATCTTGGATGAATCGGCGATAGAAGCCCGCATGACCGAGGAAACTTCTCACACCCTTCACGGTTGAAGGTGGAGGCAATTTTGCAATAACATCGACTTTAGCACGGTCCACTTCAAGACCGGATTTGGAGATTTTGTGTCCTAGCACGATGCCCTCTTTTACCTTGAAATGGCATTTTTCCCAATTTAGAACAAGGCGAGTGTCTTCACACCGCTTAAGCATACGTTCTAAATTGGCAAGGCAAGCAGAGAAAGAATCGCCATAAACCGAGAAATAATCCATGAAGACTTCCATAGTTTCTTCAACCATGTCATGGAAGATAGCCATCATACACCTTTGGAACGTCCCAGGAGCATTGCATAAGTCGAAAGGCATTCTTTTGTAGGCAAATGTTCCGTAAGGACAAGTTAATGTGGTTTTCTCTTGGTCTTTGGGATCGATGGGAATTTGAAAATACCCAGAGAAACCGTCTAAAAAGCAGTAATAGTCATTACTAGCTAGACGTTCAATCATTTGGTCCATGAAAGGAAGGGGAAAATGATCCTTACTCGTAGCATCATTGAGTTTGCGATAGTCTATATAAACTCTCCACCCTGTAACGAGACGAGTAGGAATCAACTCGTTGTTTTCATTGGGAAAAACGGTGATTCCGCCTTTCTTAGGCACACAATGGACGGGACTAACCCACGGTGAATCCGAGATAGGATAGATCATTCCCGCATCAAGAAGTTTGATAACCTCTTTTTTGATTACGTCATGGATCTTAGGATTCACCCTTCGTTGACTTTGAATAGTGGGTTTAAAGTCGTCCTCCATGAGAATTTTATGTGTGCAAAAGTGAGGATCAATTCCACGAATATCGAAGATTTTCCATGCAATAGCTTTCTTGTGATTCTTCAGCACGGCGATAAGTCGAGATTTTTCTTCTTCTTTCATGTCCTTTGCGATGATGACCGGTAACTTCTTGTAGTCTTCAAGGAAAACGTACTCGAGATGAGACGGAAGATCCTTAAGCTCTTAATCCGGAGGATTTTCGATGGAAGGCGTAGTCAACTTCGGATCATCGATAGAGATAGCCTTAGGAGACTGTAGAGAAATATGGTCCTCATTGAGAAGTTTCTCAATGGTACGAATGTCTTCATCCCAATCGGTGGGAGAATCATCATACTTAAGATCGAGAGGACCCAAGCTAGCTTCAAAATCATCCAAGTCGCTTTCTCCAAAAGGAGTCAATGACGGAGCAATTGAGGCAACGGTCTCAACATTGGGTAGAGAAGAGAGAGTACTTTTGCAAGCATCATGAAAGTGTTCTTCACAAGCCTCATCGAGAATGTCAATAAAATTAACACTCTCGTTTTCCGAAGGCTGTTTAGAAAGTTTACCCATGTTGAAGACGATTTTATCGTCACCAACTCTCATGATTAATTCGCCTGCGGCTACATCGATGAGAGTGCGACCGGTCCTCAAGAACGGACGTCCAACGATTAATGGAACACGGGGATCCATCTCGTAGTCAACGACAAAAAAATCCGCCGGGAAGGTGAATTTTTCGACACCAACGAAGACGTCTTCGGCTATCCCCACTGGATAAGCAACCGTACGGTTAGCTAATTCCAAAGTCATTCGTGTGGGGACTAGCTCGGGGAGAGATAATTGCTTCCAAACACTTAATGGCATTAAGTTAATACTAGCACCTAGATCGGCTAGGGCCATGCAATTCTATACTCCCGGGAAGTTGCAAGGAATCAAGAAACGACCCGGATCACCAAGTTTGGTGGGCAATTTCCTTAAGAGCACTGCGGAGCAGTTCTCATTAAGTTGGGTCTGAGCAATGTCAAGAAGCTTCTCTTTGTCACTAAGAAGATCTTTAAACATCTTAGCATATTTGGGCATGTGAGCGAGAGCCTCAGCAAAGGAGATATTGAAATTCAGTTGTTTGAACATTTTAAGAAAGTTCGAAACCTGAATATCATCCGTGTTCTTCAATTTCTCTTTCCTCAACCTCGAAGTATAAGGTATATTGGGTTGAGATGAAGGCTTTGGGATATAATTCGCACTCACATCCTTGGGTGGTGGAGGGGTAGAAGTAGAAGGTGGTGGAATTGGAGAAGTAGAAATTGGAGGAATAGAAGATGAAGGATTTGGAGAAGGAGACTCGTTTTCCTTTGTCACAATCACCGGTGTAGGTGTAGGAAGTCGGGTTCCTTTAAACCTTTTCCACTGCGAGTGGTGATTGCTTTCATCTCCCCTCTTGGATTAGCAACAATGTTACTCGGAAGAGAACCCGATCCAGAGGCTTGATTACTAGGGAAGAAACTAGCCATCATATTCCTTAAGTCATTCGTTTGACTTACCAAAGTGTTTCGCATATCAGCTCGAAGATCATTCCCTTGCTTCACCATGTCTGCTTTCATGTTGGCCATTTCCCGCTGAAGATTTTGCACGATCACATCATTAGTCCTCATGTAGGTTTCAACATCTTGGTGTAAGGTTGTGGGTTGGTTGAGAGGAGGAGCATGGTAGGCGGGTGGTTGATAAACAGGTTGTTGGTAAACTTGGTTGTTTCTTTGAGGTGGATATGGGTTTCTTTGGTTTTGATATGGAGTTGGAGCACGTGGTTTGTTTTGATTGTTGCGATTGAGGTTGTTCGGGTTTTGTGGGGGGAAACCGGGTGGTGAAAGAAAGTTGTTTGAGCGATAGCTGAGCAAATTGCGGTCACCTTGAGGACGTGCTTGATAGCCTCCCGTAGAATAGGTACCGTTGGCGGCATACCCATTTTCCGGATTGTCGTAAGTCGAAGGACAATCGGTGTATGAGTGAGATCCCCCGAATATATCACAAGATTGAGTCATAGCATTGGCTTGGGCAGTGATAGCTTTAGTGTTATTGGCGGCTTGGAGAGCAAGTGATTCAACAAGCGAAGTAAGCTTATCAAGTCTCTTGTCGCTCTCATTAGTACTAGCACTAGCCACATTGGTCTGAACACTCTTGGTTTGCACTATAGACTTGTTCTCAATAATATCCCAAGCAGCATTAGCAGACTTAACCAAAAGATTACCCCCCGAGGCACTATTTAGTGAATCTTGGTCATTCATGCTTAAACCATTATAAAAAGTATTAATTTGGTGCACTTTGGTAAAACCATGTTGTGGGCACTTTCTTAAAAGTTCTTTAAAATGGTCCCAAGATTCACTAAAAGTCTCATCGTACTCTTGTTCAAAAGTAATGATTCCATTCCGCAAAGCGGTAGTACGAGAGGGTGGGAAAAAGTAGTTTATGAATTTGGTCTCTAGGTCCGTCCACGTAAGAATACTTTGTGGCGGTTCCTTATCAAGCCAATGTCGGGCTTGTCCCTCTAAGGAGAAAGGAAAAAGTTGCAAGCGGATTACCTCTTGTGAAACCCCATTGAATTTGAACGTATTCGTGAGTTGAAGGAACCTTTTGATGTGGTCATGAGGATCATCAATGGTACGTCCCAAGAATGGTTCAGCAGAGACCATTTGAATAAATCCGGATTTAAGCTCAAAGTTGTTGGCTCCAATCGCGGGTATGACAATAGCATCGTGGTTGCCCTCTACATGTGCTTGCAAAAGCTCGATCATAGGGCGATTGTTCGGTAGAGGTTCATTGTTGTTATTATTCATGTTGTTTTGAGGTGGATTATTATTGTTGTTGTGTACACCGGCCATATCTAAGTTATCGAGAGTCTCGGGCTCTTGATAAGACGTTGATCGAGTGCGCATACACTTGCAAAAGAACTAACAAAGCAAGAAATATTTTTGGTTTTTTATGTTTTTTAATTTTTTTATTTTTGAAAATTTTATATATTTTTTATGATTTTTTGAAAATTTTAAAGCAAGGAAAATAACGTTCAAAGATGAACGGATCCCGAAATCCAACGCGTCTCTCACTAAAAACCTTTAATCTTAACGAAAAGAGCCGGCAGCGGCGCCATTTGATACAAGGCTTTTACCCCAAGTATAAAATCTTATCGTCCGAATCTCTTCGAATTGACTATTGGTTCAAAGTGTGACTCAGTTGTTCTTGGTGGAATAATAAATGGTTTGGTTGATTATCTATTTTAAACTAATAGCAAATATGTAAATGTTGTTGAGTAAAATAAGAGCTTTAAAGATTAAACTTAAAATAACGAGTTAAAAATAAATGCTTAAAAACTTAAAGACAAGATTAGGAAAACACTTGAACACTTACTAAATCTAAAACTTGAAAACTTCATAAAAAAAGAAACTAATCCATCGGAATGCCAAATCAGAATCTGATCGGAATGCTTGGTCGGAAAGTATGATCGGAATGCTTGGTCGGAAAATAAGGCTGATCGGAATGTATCACAAACCACCACAATCGGAATGTAAGGCCAAATCAGAATGCTTGAAATCACAACCAATCGGAATATGCAATAAATCCCTAGTCGGAATGATGGTGAAACTGACCCAATCGGAATAGCATAAAAGCGGACACAATCGGAATATTTAAAACCTAATCCGATCAGGGTGATCGGAATAATAGTAAGCAAGTCGGAATAAAATAAACCCTTTTCCGATTTGGAGATCGGAATACAAGGTAAGTGCAAATCGGAATGCTTCAATCGGAAAAGGGTTTAAACCTTTTCCGATTACCCTTTTGATTCGAAAAATAAGCTAAGTGATAAGCTAGGATGATAAGCTAACACCAAAACTTGAACGAATATATAATGAAAAGGACTAAATAAGCACAAATAACAACTTTTCCAACTTAAAATAAGCAATCTTTTAAATCAAACCATAAAAGAAGAAACTTTTTAAGAAAACTTTCAAAAAGTAAATAAGCTAAACACACAAATAAGCCAATAAGCACAAAGATCTTAAAGCTTATCCGTTTGAAAGCTTATGTAGGAATAAAAAAGATCAACTTTTTAAGCACGAAAACATCAAGATCAACACGGATCAAATATAATTCGCACCAAAAGTAAACTAAAATCAAGAAAGGTAGAAAGAGATTAATGAACAAAAATCTTAACTTGAACTTGATTAATGGAATCCAAATACAAAAGGTTTAAGACTAGAAAGATTAAAAGAAAGAGAAGATGAAAACTTAGTGAGAGAAAGTTTGGAACTTTCTCTCTCTAAAAACTAGAAAGGAAAAATGAAAATGAAACTAACTACTAAAAACTAACCAACCCTCTATGTGTATTCGGAGGGTATTTATAGGGAAAAATGGGAAGGTGTGCATGTGTTGCCTCTTCTTTCTTTCTTCTCTACTCGATTTAAATCCTTTTTCTTTCTCGACGTCGTCTCGGGATGTGTCGATGTATATTGAACTTGTCTTGTAATTTTCTTCTTCAATTAGACTTGAGTTCTTCGACTTCATTAAACTTCCGTCTTTAGACTTTTTCTTCGATAAATCTTCAGAATAGGCCTTGGACTTCCGTTCTTTTTGCACTCTTGATCTTTTGACTTCGTCTTTTCTCGTTTTCTTCGATAAAAGCCCGTGAAAGCCCGTGTTTTCTTCCTTTTTCATCATTTGGTCCTAAAACACAATAAAAACACAAACCACGCATAATTCCGACTTTTACGACATAAAATACACGTTTTGTATCCTGTATATATATTGTAGTGCTTTTGGATATCACTAAGATAAGTGGTAAAAGGATATGTGTTTTCACACTTATTATTAAGATTGATTCTAGATCTTGTAGTGCTTTTGGATATCACTGAGTTTGTATCCTGCATATATCTGATCTTGTGGGCTATTGTATTCTTTTGCTGAAATGGCTATTTAAGTATATTGTATGATTAATGTGATTTATCTTTTGTGATTACTGAGTTTGGTTTGAATTGCTGCTTTGTTTATTTTATTAACTGATCTGTTACTTTCATTTATCTGTGTCTTGATTGCTTGTTCTGTTGTTTTAGCATGATTTGTGTAGTATCTTATTATTTGGTTACTGTATCTTTGCTTTAAAATTGTATGCTGAAGTTTTGTTTTTCTGATTCTGTATAACTGTAAATTGCGTGGTTTTTATTGTTATTGATTTTTCTTACTGTTTGGATTTTGTGCATAAATACATTAAGTAAAAAAAATAATAATATCCATTTGTCCCCCATGGGACTCGAACCCTTGACCTCAAGGTTCACAGTCCAACGATTCAACCAACTGGACCAGGCTCTCTTTTTGGTTTATAAATAAACTGAATGTTTAATATACGTTATGTAATTTTATACTATCAGTTTATTAACAAACGTTTTTCTTAAATTTGTCAAGTTTATAGTTTTTAATAATTAGAAATATTATTTACTTTTAAAAAATATAAGTTTTTTTAATTAGGCTCATAATATAGTTTAACAAATAAATAAATTAAGTAGAAAAAAAAAGTAAAAAAAATAGATAGATTTAATTTGCGTCTTTTAGAGTTAATTCGGGTTAACGATTCATGCACTTTAGGATTTTAATTTGTAGGATTAATTTTAGTTTAAAAACCGAAAACCATTCAAATCAATTGTCCAAATCAAAACAAAAACGTCTCAAATTCACTCGATCTTCGTGTATAACGAACTTGGTTCATCTACGTATTTAATTAAATCCGTCTTTGGTGAATTTAGTCTATTACTTTTTCCTAAAGGTAATTTTCTAAGTTTACCCTATAATGTATCTAATTAACATATACATTCCTCACTACATCATACACTTTAGTGAGGCTGTGAACTCACCTTATGTCCAGTAATCTTTTTAGGTTTATGTCACACAGATCAAATTGAGCTAACAAACAAGAATGTGGCCTCACACCAACCTGTTTTAACATTATTGGTATGGTATTAAGTTTTTAATCTTTTGATCAATATCTTTAATCATTTGGTTATATTTTCTATAATTATGATTTGGTTGTAATTCTAGCACCAGTGTTCGGGCCATCATACTCAGAAGCCATTCTATAAACGTTTGAGGAGCGAGGGCAATTGAAATCGTAAACCCAACCACTCAATCAGAACATAATATCGAGATGGAACATCTTTTTACACCCAAACATGATACTTTCATTACCTCCACATATGCATGATTAGACAAAAATAGTCCTTTTGGTTACACTTTGGCATAATTACACTTTTAACCCCTAAAGTATATAGTTTCATAAATTGCAATTTAAACCTTCAATATTTAACCTTAGGGTCTCAAACTTCCCAAAACTTATTCTTATAGCTTATACTTCCACAAAATGACATTTGGCCCAAAATGATTTATATTTTCAAAATTGACAGTTTTAGTCCCTGAACTTGTAAAAATCACATAACAAGATCAAAATGATCCAAATGATCTACGAATTGCAAACAAATTTTATGAACACATTTATAATCATAATAAAAACATTTCTTTAGAATTATAGCTTTTGAAATGGGTTTTTGCTCATTATTTTATGTAGATTACAAAACTCGTGTTTTAAGACACCTATAACTTATAACTTTTATTTAAAATAATGAAATGACTTACTTTATTTTGGTTTATCTTTCTAACATAATTTTGTAATTATAAAAACTCTAAATAAGCATTATAAAAATATCAAAGCTTGGTTAACATAGATTTTACCTAGATAGCTCCAAAATGGCTCCTTATGGCTTCTTATGAACACAACTTGCTATCAAAGCTTCAAGAGCTTCAATGAATAGCTTCTAGACCTGGTTTTTGGTCTTGTGGGATGTCCTAAGACATATATAGAGGTGTAAATAGATAATGGATATGAGATACAAAGGAAACGGGGTGCAAGTTCAAATGAAGCACATACGCCCCTATTTATACTTTTTTTAACCCTTAGCCTCCAAGTTATGCATCCAAACGTGTAAGATAGATATAGAGGTGAATAATGAAGGCAATTGAATATCTACACAAGTTTATAGCTTATAGCTTTGTCTTAATCCTTCCTTGTGGTCTAAAATAAATCACGGCAAGATATAGATAGGAATGGTGATGTGTAGCAAGTAAGGAGGTGATCCACCTACTTGTCACACTCCTAAAATATCTTAGTATGGATAAATATCAGGTTTTCAAACTTTTAATGGAGGTAAATGGTTTGAAAATGAGTTTTGTAGGGAAATCACAAAACTGGATTGAAAATCTAGGGCTTGTAACTTATGTTTTGCGTTTTCGGTGACTAAGGGCTTAGTAAAGTGATTAGTGAATGATTAAGGATTAATTAGGGTTTATAAATTCTATTTAAGAGATTTGGGTCCTTGGTTTGAAGTTTAACAAAGGTTTGATGTGAAAATGGGAAGTATACATTTGTAGATTAGGGTTTTCTAAAGATCTAGGGTTTAATCTTAGTAAAAGGCTTTATCCTTCAATTTATTACTGATGTAAACTTAATTTAGGTCCTATAAATTGAGTTTTAAGTGTTCAATGAGTTATCACACTTGGTTTCAGGGTTTAGTTTAGGTAAAAATGTCTAAAGAGTGAAAATACCTATTTTGACCTAATTTACATGTCATGCATTGAAATCTTGTATCTTGTACATTAGGGTACTTGTATATTGTCTTAATATAATCTTATAACCTTAATGAAGTCTTATAAATATTTATAGACTTGTCAAAAAAGAACTAAGTAGTGATTCCATGTAAATTTCTTAATATTAGGGTTTTTAGGTCATTAATCCTAATGATTTTCTAACTTGGGTAATTAGGGTTTATATCCTTATGTATGCTTATTCTTATATGATATGTTTATGACTTCAATGATTTCTACCTTCTTAGTTTGATGGTTTATACAGATTGATCATATTTTAGGGTTGATTAAGGAAGCTTAAGATCCTATGCTTTAATAACTTGTACCTTATGCCTTACCAACTTGTAACTTGACATGAAATGATTGTATAATCTTAATATGATATTTAGTTGAGTTTTATAATTTGTGGTAAAAGATTAGACTCTAATTCAATGTATAATGGATTTTATATGCTAATCTTGGTTACTATATCTTTATTTGTAATTAGCCTTGGATTAGTGAAAGCAAGTTGGGATCAATTAACTTTTTTTTAGATGATAGAGTGTAATTAGTAAATTGTTCCTGATAATAGTACATGGATTTTATGTAGTTACATTGCTTGAAATATTATCTATCAAAGTTTCTAGGTGGTGATCTAGACTATTATGTACAATTACTTGTACTTAGCTTTGTATGATTTGTTCTTGCCATTCTTAGGTATTATTATGTCTTTAGAGTATACTTTATAACTTTTTTATGTTCCATAATGACTTATTCATAAGTATTCTTCATTCATGTTTTACCATTCTTGAGTTTACATTTCATTTATAGGAATTCTAGGGTTCCTAAGGGAATTTAAGGCATAATGGTTATATTTGAGATGTTCTTATTAGTATTTGAACTTATTAGATCTCTTTTATATTTTAGACTTGTGTCGTTCATCATTTTAGGATGTGTCGTTATAATAGTTTATGGTGTGAGAAGCAGTTCATTCTACCAAGTAATACACAAAAAGCAAAAATTTATAGTGGCTTTTCCACTCCTATCTAAACATAACATATATTACACTTGCAAATTTTGTGCGTTGTCATATTAGACCCCTTTGTGAGTTACTTTCCCCTTTTTACTGCTTAAATTTTCCATAAACTGCTTACGCTAATCTATACAGGCTTATTTACTTGTTTATTGCTTATTATTGTTTACTTACTTTGTATTTGCCTACTTATGTGTTTTGCATGGCTTAAGTTTCCTTTAATTTCATTTTCATTGTTTTAGTTTACTCTTCATTATTTGTTAAGGCTGTTAGGTTTAAGCTTATATATCTACATCTCATAGATATAGGTATTTTACTTGTTTCATATAGTTCTATTTGGTTGGTAATAGCTTAGATTCACTTTTACTTTGCTTTAAAAAAAGAAAAAAAATAGTTTGTAGTTTATGCTTCTTTGTTCACTGTTTTGATATTAGATGCCTTAGATTTTACCTTAGTTGTTATATCTGCTTTTAATAGGTTTATGTACAATTGTTATTAAGTTACTTGAGGTATTAGATTTCTTTTTCATTTGGTAATCACTTATAGCTAAAAACAGTTCACTCTTTTGTTCTTATTTGGCCAGTCTCTAAGTCAAACACACCAACATAAATTTAGGTATTCAAATGTAGGTATTAAGACTTACAACTTGTTACACTAATAGATAGGTGGTGAACTTATTCTTTTTGTATTTGTTTTAGATTTTGAATTTTTTTTGTTTCTTATTTTTAAGGTAGAAAGTGCTCATTAGTACTACTATGCTTAGGATTAGTGCCAAATGTACTAACTTATTCATACTTCTAGTGTGTATTCAATTTTTTCTTATTTTTATTATCTCTTAGCTTATTTGTTTTCTTGTTTATGTGTGTTTATTGATTATCCTATTTCTATTGGACTCAAATAAGCCAACTACTTATTTTAGTTTTATATATAAAATTCAAAAAGAAATAAGTGGTTGGAGCAAAATGGAACCAGGAATCTAACGTGGGACATTCTCACACCCAACACGCTTATCACAGACACAAAAATCAGCGTGCCACTGAGGGACTTTTCTATTAGCTTTTATTTTCAGTTCCTTTTAAACCTTTTCCTTTTCTATTTTGCTTCAATAAGCTATTTTAGCTTATTCTCCTTTTCTGCTTATTCTAAACAAGCACAAATTTTGTCTTTATTTCCAAAATCCTTTTTCCTAGCCTTTCTTTTAGTCTACAATGTTTAAAACGTTTTGTTTTAGGTTTTCATAGTAAATCGACTATTTTATCTTTTTCAATAGTGCTTATTTCAATTTTCTATCTTAATCAGTTAGCTTATTTGCTTGTTCTTTCTTCCTTAGTCCTTATAAACCTATTTCCAGCTTATGTGTTAATTTTCAAGTCAAATGGTCGTGATTTTATGAATCACGACTATTTTGGCTTATTCCTGTTTTCTACTTTGCTTATTTTAAGTTTATATCTGTAGTTTATTTTAATTTTCTTTTTACAGTTTCTTTTCTTAGCTTATTCTACGGATCTTTGTAAAAAAGTAGCTTATCTTTGTTGTGATTTGAACTTTTTAAGTTTTAAAAGTGAGCTTGTTGCTTATTACAATAAGTTACAATCATTTTCATTTAAAATTCCAGTTTTAATATATCTTAAAGTCTCATTTTAAATACTTTTGCATTTTTCTCAAAATTTTCTTATTGGGCTTTTGGCCAATAACATCATTTGGTCAATTTTGTATGATTGAGCTTTTTAGCCATTTGTATTTTTAAAATAGTTTTTATGTTTATAATTTTAAGTTTACTAAGTTTATTTTAGTTGGTTTTTCAAAAAACTTAACTTTTGCATTATGATAATATTTTTATCGTTTTGCGTGGTTTTTATGATTTTATTATTTTAAATCATTTTACTTTTCCCTCTTGGTTTTACTTTGATTATAACTTATCTTCGATCATTTATCCAAATACAAACCAGAAATCTCAAATTCTCAATTTCTCCGTCAAAACAACGACTCCGGACTAATTATCGTCTTTACGTATTATATATATATATATATATATATATATATATATATATATATATATATATATATATATATATATATATATATATATATATATATATATATATATATATATATATATATATATATATATATATATATATATATATATATATATATATATATATATATATATATATATATATATATTTACCCCTATTCTTACATCGATCATTTTAGAGTTGCTGCCGGGAAGATTGTGTACGATTTTCCTTGGCTCGGTTTGTCGATTTTTTATTCGAAGACCCTTTCTATCCTTAAAAAGGTTGTGAATATTTCCTTTTTATTAAAAATTAAAATCCAAAAAAGTAATAAATTCAAAAATTGTTACCTGAACTCAAGTAACGTTAACAATAATTTTTGGTTTTGTTTTTTGTATTTTTTTGTTTATTGTATTACATAGAGAACAATTAATACACAATATTTTATAACTATTGCTTGAAATAGACCGCAACTATTGTCGTTCCGATACGTGCTACTAGAGCATAGTTATAAAAATAGTCTATTCCTGAGTTTTGTCTAGAGCCTTGAATGACTAGCATTGCTTTGAACTTTTTAACAGTTCCATCTACTTTCATTTTCCTTATGAAAATCCATTTGCAACCTAGTGAATTGCAACCTGGAGGTAGATCAACCAACACCCAAGTGTTATTGCCCATGATGGAATCCATCTCATTATTTATTGCTTCTTTCCAGAAAGCAACATCTTTGGACTTCATTGTTTCATCAAATGTCATCAACATTAAAATAATACTAGAATTGGTCAGAGACCTCATCCATTATACCTTCAATTAAATATAATTGAAATTCAGGTCCAAATTTCTTTGAAGTCCTATGCCTTGTGCTTCTCTAAGCTCAAGCTTAGGTTACTGAACCACAACCTCCCCAATGAACTTTCCAGGTTCCCTCGAAGCACCAATGTCATCATCTTCAATAGGAGTCCTGATGCTTGGTCTAGGAACTGATGATAACCTAGTTTCATCAAAATTAACATTCATTCATTCAATGATTGAATTTATAGAAACTCAATCATTATGTTCAATAACATAGAACCTATAAGCCTTGGAATGCTCAACATATCTAACAAAGATGCATTTAGTGCCTCTTTCACCCAAGGTTTTCACCTTTGGATCAGGGAGTCTTACAACTATCCTACAACCACAATATTTGAGATAGTTCAAGTTTGATTTCCTTTAAGTCAGGGTTCAGAAGGGGCGATCCGGTTCCTTTTGTTTGGACCTAAATAAACATCAAGCTGTTAACATAGCTTCACCCCAAAACCCTTGACCCAGCCTTGAATAGGAAAACGTGGAATTAACTATCTCTTTTAGTACTTTATATTCATTTCAGATATACCATTTTGTTGTGGAGTATAAAGGTCAGTTGTTTCATGGATTATTCCAACAAACTAAAAATACTGAGTATTCATGTACTCACCACCCCTATTAGTCCTAAATCTTTTGATTTGGACTCCTTGTTGTAATTCAACTTTATTTTTAAATAATTTAAATTTATCTAATTCTTCATCCTTAGTATGTAACAAATAAACATAGCAAAACCTAAAAGGATCCTCAATAAATGTTTCCAGGTATTTCTTATTCCCTAAAGAGGGAGTAGCATGCAAATACATAGATCACTATGGATTAGCCCCAAAACTTTAGTTTTACCTATCACATCTTTAAATGGTTTCTTAGTTATTTACATAGTATGCAAGTCCGACACTTTTTAGTGTTCATGTCAAATCCTAGGATTAACCCATCCTTAGACATATCTTACATCCTTTTATAGTGAACATGGCCAAGCCTAGCATTTCATAGTGATAAATCATTCTATTTAGTGCGAGACATAAACGCTGAACCAATATTAACACTAGTGGTACTAGCTCTGCAAGTAACGTTAGTATTTGCACTAGCGGTACTAGCTATGCAAGTATCGTTAGTATGTTCATAAACAATATTGAGCCTATACATTTGATTGCTCAAATAACCAAAACAAATAAACACACCGAGTTAGATAAAACAAATTTATTAGATTAAATCACTTGTTTGTAACCACAATTATTCAAAATACTACTTGAAACCCAATTTTTTATAATATTAGGAACATGAAAAAAATTAAACAAGGAAACAATCTTTTCAGAACTAAACCTAAGATCTACACAACCACATCCATGCACTATGACTGTTGACTCATTTCTCATGTGAAGAATAGATTCATCATTCAGTAACTGATAAGTCTTGAGCCAAAATCTTTAAAACCCTAAATTAAAATCCTCGAACATTAATGAAACGCAGTCACAAAATTAATTAACGTTATTTATTCATACAATAAATAATTTATTCAGACAATAAATAATTATAATTATCCAAACATCACGTAAATGCCATTTATTTAGTTAATAATTAATACGTTCATAGTTTTCAGCACGAGAAATTAAATCACGGAACCTGAACATTTAAATACACGATAACTTAATAAAGTCGAAGCAAAAAGGAAATGTATATCATTGTTGTGGGCTGGCGGTTTTTAAAGAAAACAAAGGAAAGGAAATGGCTCGTGAGCCCAGCCCATCTTAAAGTTTATCACAGGAAACATATTCTCATTCCCATTTCATTTTAACAAAACATAAAAGGAATTAGGTTTTTTCTTTTAGGGTTTACGCCGGATAGAACAAACACAAGGAAAAAGGGATCTTTGATTTTTATTATTGATTCGATTATATGTTCATAATTTATCTCATATCACGAATCAAGGTAATCACTCTTTTATTATCTTTTACTAAATCATAAAGTTATGGATTTAATATCAAGAACACATGGGTTTGTAATTACTAAACATGTAATAAACCATGAATTAGTCGGGTTTTGGGGTTTGTCATGAAAATCGAGAGTTTAGTAACTCTCGGTGGGTTTTGAGTGTGTACAGCCGAGACCTATAAGGTCTCGGTGGTGCTTTTGTGTGACCAGCCGCGAACCAAACCCAAACAGTGGGGATAAAATCGATCAGCAGGGGGTGTTTTGTTTGATTAAGTGGCAACCGAGAGTCTAATGACTCTTGGTGGGTCTTAGGATAGCAGCGATGGGAACCAAAAACAAAGCAGTAGGAACCTAATACAAAACAGTGGCAAATGGCACTAGGACAGTGGCTACTGTCCATGGGACAGCAACAAAATGCCACGACCCACGGTTGTGGTGGGGTTCATTTTGGGCTTGACCCGAGACATGGATGTCTCAGGGAAAGTTTTGACGCGGGTTTTCGGGATCACACGACTAATAATAAAATACAAGGACTTATTAAAGTTAGTTAATTCATTTTATAAAATAAGTTTTACAAATAAATTAACCAAGTTGTTTTGTTTTATTAGTTTAATTGGTAAATTAAAGTGATGACATTTTTATTATTATAATTACTTAAAACGTGTGATTTATTTAACGAGTTATATAGCCCGCGTTTCGCGGCGGAGGGTGCAGAACTAATAGTTGTCGTGGACTGATAGTACGAAAGAATGTTCGTATTAATGATTGGCTTTGTAGGAAACGAATAATCTTAAAAACTATTATGATAAAAAAATAATGTGTATAATAATAAGTCGTAATGTAAGTATAATAATGTGTATATTTAAATTTAAACATTTTATATAAAATCATACGTATGTTAGAAACATTGCAATATTGGGTTCATTTGGTTTGCAGTTAAACGATCTTTTAAATTTTAATTTTTTTTCAAAAAGAATCGATAGGTATGCCTTTATATTCAATAAATAAATTTTGTTACTCCGTATACAAAAAGTTGCAAATTGGTTAAAAGTATAAGGTTATTTTTATAACATTCGTATAATTTTAGGGACTGTTTGTAAATTTATTTATTTTATTCACGTACTTATCTGATTTGTTGGAGGTATTCAATACGACAACAATATAAGAACAAAACGACATACAAAAGTCTTAAACGACGTCGTTCCCATCAACAATTTATATATAATATAATGATTTAATTTTCAGTGAAACTAATTTGGGAAATCTTTCTAATTTAGGAAAGTTTCTATTTATAGCAGGTTACTATTTATAGTAATATCGTAAATATTAGAATACAAATCATACAGTACTCATAAGTACAGGAATGCACTTATCAGAAATAATATAGAACAGTCAGATTTACCAGATTATACACAAACATTAATACAATAAATCAAACTAAGAACAGTAAAGATCAGTAAAAATAAACAGATATCAGACAACTCATTCGCGTCCGTTATTCATGTAGCTTGTGTGAAGTCCGAGTAGGAGTTTCATCGGTTTTCCTTGCAGTCAGTTAATGGACACAAGGTACGGATTTCCCGTCCTTCAGTATGGACTTCCTTTCCTATGCATGATTAGGATTCTCCGTCTGCATCCATCTGTTTTCCTAGTTATAGGTTTTAAAACTTTACATGATTGCCATGATAACTATATCAATTGCCTAAGATTTATATACATGCATGATCTGTTATGACTAGTTACGGAGGTACCGTAACCATGACACTTGAGGCACCGGTGTCATGACTCCTCTACGGGGGAGTGATTTCTCGAAGCGTCCTTTTTATTTCAGTTTGGCCATTTATCAGTATTATTAGTGGGGCGTATGGGTGCATCCTAGTTTATCAGTTTACATCTTATCAGGTGAATGTGATGTGTGCTCTACATCCATTACATTGGAGTTGATCCCTCCACCCAGCTTATCAGTTAGAGGTCACCCCTCTATAGCATGACGAGGTTACCCCTCTATGTATTCATGCAGACGTTGTTACAACACATGATCTATATAAGCTTTTGGCACTTAAAATACAGTAAATGCATGTTTTCAGATTTAACAGATAATAATTCAGCTTTACTAATTTTTAAATCAGACTTTTCAGAACATACACAGCTTTCCGCTGCTCTTTACTTATCAGTTTTATAGCTTCAGTATTTGTTATCTGTTTCATTCTAGTACATTATTATCATGCTTTATATCCGTTCACAGGGCGTTATGCTCAGCCTTAGTTTTCCTTTCATGTTTCAAACGGAAGGTACACAGGGACGCTCTTAGGATTCTGAGAGAGTATGTGCATTTGGATGGAAGCTATCCAGACTCCTTTACCTTATGCACTTCATACATTACTTTGCTAGTTTGGACATTGTTTAGTCCTTCCTTTAAGTACTTAATTATTTATGTTTGAGCTTATGTTTGGACTACCGGTTTTTGATTCCGGTATTTTCGTTATGGTCAGTTAATGTTTTTAAGACATTTACCTTGCATGCTTTGATGACATCCCATAAATACACATAACGGTCCGCTTATCCAAGTGGGTGTTACAATTATGGTATCAGAGCCTAAGGTTTCGACCTGTAGGTTCTAAAACTGACCTATGACTAGTGGGTAGTCACCAGGAACTTCCTATATTCTGGCATTGTATATTTCATGTTTCTCATGCATTTTATCAGTTAGTTTTTCCTAATTTTGACTAAGTAAAAGGTTGGTACATGACTGGCCATATTTAGTAGCATGTGCTTTTCTGCGAATTTTCGTTTTGGTGAATCGACCCATAGGTGTTCACCCTTGCCATTTCATATTTTGTTTTGGTGAACCGACCTATAGGCGTTCACCCTTTCTCATGTCAGATTCATATTTTCAGTCGAATGTTATTTTGTGAACCGACCCATAGGCGTTCACCAGTATTCATATCATATTTCATTGGCCATGCCTTCATGAACTACCTCATGCATATTTCATATTTCATATTCCATGTTTCTAACAAGTTAATCATCTTATCCTCTTTAAACTTTCAGATGCTACCCAGACGCAACAATCAGAATGGTACTTCAGCAGCTGATATTGTTGCAGCTGTTCATGCAGCTGTGCAAGCTATGCTACCCCAGATTCGGGATGAGATTCGGGCTGAGTACCAAAATAGACCTCAGAACCAGAAAAATCCTCATCCTCCATCACCAGTCACTCTAGCTATCTGGTTAGAAAGGTTTAACAAACAGAAACCCCGGTCCTTTTAGCAGACAGTAATTCCAGCGGATGTAGAAAACTGGATTTCTCATGTAGAGAAAATCTTTGAGGCCATGGATTGCGGGGATGCCATCAAGGTCAGGCTAGTTGTTTACAAGTTGAAGGGTGACACCCTATCTTGGTGGAGGGCATATAAGCTGACGAATGGGTGAGATGATTGGGTGCTCACATTGACTTGGACACAGTTTAAGGCACTATTTTATGCTCAGTTTTTCCCTCATACTGAGCAGGCAAGACTGAAGAGAGAGTTTCACTCCATCCGTCAGAGGAATGGAGATAACAGTATTGAGTTTATGCAGCGATATCTCAGGTTAGCTGGATTCTTAAGAGCGGATGCAGGTACTGCGGAGGAGCAGGCGATACACTTTTGTTGGGCTCTTCACTCTTGGACTGCAGATAGACTACTTAGTGCCTTGTACACTAACGTGTCACAGGTAGCTAATGCAGCTCGTAATGTAGAGATGCTTTATGAAAGGGATGAGCTCGAGAACGTAGAGCGACCTGAGAAGAGGTATATTCCATTCGACATACATAAACAATTTAACTCTTGTACTTACTTGACAATACATATAACATGCACTATCCAATTATTATCTTTCAGACACGGAGGAGGAGATCGATCCCAGTCGGCCACTCAGCAGCAGGGCTACCGAAATCACAGTCAGTCTTATGACCGTAAGCGATCAGATAGGAGAGGCGGCGGTGACAACTACCGTGGAAACTCCAACTCTTCTGGAAACCATAGGTGCTTCTTTAAAGTTCACAATACCAAACTGTTGTGTAACATAAATTCTAACTTTCAGCATGTCAATAGAGATGTTGGGCAGGCGCGTGACTAAAATCACAAGGGCCAGCAGTCTGCTAGACCAGCAAATTCTGGTAAATAAATTCACAACTTAGCAACCTTATCCTAGTTATGTCACCATGATTGTGACACTCGTACGTTTCTTGAATCAGGTTCGCAGCAAACCATAGCAGCTCCTACGGGGTATACTAATCCCACTTGTATCACATGTGGGAAGAAACACCCCGAACCGTGTCGCCGTGGTTCTAGTGGTTGTTTCAAGTGTGGACAGTCGGGTCACATGATGAGAGATTGTAAGAAGGGAGATACTGCCGGTACCTCAGGCCATACTCCTCAGATTTTACCACCACCACCACCACTACCACCAACCACAGTTCACGTTTATACCACTACCAGGGAGCAGGCTAATAAGACCACAGGTACCATCACTGGCATTTTGTTTATAAACGGTCAGGTTGCTTGCGTTCTTTTCGATACAAGCGCTACACATTCAGTTATATCTACTTTATTTGCTGCTAGTATAGACATGACCCCTACACCACTTGATAGTGTGTTAAGTATATCTACGCCCATGTGAGACTCTGTACGCATTACTCAGGTGTACAGGGATCTTCCTCTAAAGTTTGATCATAAAATCCGCCCAGTTAGTGCCCTTCCTCTATACATGTGTGAGTTTGATATAATTATGGGTATGGACTGGTTGTCAGCACATCGTCCACTATAGATTGTCATGCATACCGAGTCATCTTCGGTAATATTCAGTCTCTAGACTATGTTCACCATGGTTTTCTGCCAGGAAAACATGTTCAGATTATCTCAGCTTTACAGGCCCGTGCTCTATAATACCATGGTTGTGAGGGTTTCCTAGCTACCATTCATGACACTACTTCGGAGACACCTTTACTCCATGATCAGCCAATTGTGTTAGATTTTCCTGATGTCTTCCCAGAAGAACTGCCAGGCATACCTCCCACTCGAGAGGTAGACTTTGGTATCGACCTTATTCTAGGAGCAGAACCAGTATCCAAAGCTCCTTGCCTTATGGCTCTCGTTGAGATTAAGGAACTGAAGGATCAGCTTCAGGAACTTCTAGAAAGAGGTTTCATCCGTCCGAGCGTGTTACCATAGGGTGCGCCAGTATTGTTTGTCAAGAAGAAAGATGGTAGTATGTGGCTGTGTATTGACTATCGCGAGATGAATAATCTCATAATTCGTAACCGTTATGCACTTCCTCGTATCGATGATGTAGAAACTAGAAGGTGGGGGGTTGAATAGTTTCTCTTCGATTAGTCTCCTAATTATAATTACTTTCAATTAGGTTTGTATCAAAACTATCTTTTACTTGAAGCTAAGTTGCATAATGATTAGGTTCAATTCAAATGCATTAGCAATGGTAATAGGTAAGTATAATGATAATGAGTAACTAAAGAGTAAGGAAAGAGACAACCTAATGAGAAGACACCAAGATTTATAGTGGTTCGACAACGAGGCTCTATCCTCGTTTCTACTCCACTCCTCGAGTACACCTACTCGAGATTTCCACTATATCCACAAGCTCCCTTCTTGGCGGAGAAAACCTTACATCGTTGATTGTAGAGTTTTACCACACCTTTAGGAAAAGGAGGTAAATAGGGAAAGTATTAAATACGACGGTTTAGGAAAACCGTGTACTAATGACCCTTATGATGTGAAAGTTCGTTTCCTAAGGAGGTATATGTGTGTGAATAATTCGTAATTGGTTTGAGATTAATATTAGAAAGAAGGGGATGAGAAAATAGAATGACGAAGACGTGAAATTAATTACTACCACGACTAAACGTAAAACCGTAAAAATAGCTAAAATAAAAATTAATTCTAAAAATTCCCAAAAAATTACTAAAAATCAAATAAAATAAACTAAGAGTTTAACAATGATCAAAACTTTTTCAAACCTTTTAATTAATTAAATATTAATTTTTAAATGCTAATTAAAGTCCTAAAAATCAAATTAATTATCAAAAATCCCAAATAAAGATTTTTCAATTGGTAAACCTCTAAAATGACCTAAAAAGATTAAAAACTATTTTTATAAATTTTTAAACTAAGAAAAACTATTTAAAATGATTTAAAAATATTAAAACTTAAAATAATTATAAAAATTAATCTAAATATGATAAAATTAATCTAAGAGTTGTAAAAATCCTATTTTAATGTATTAAAGCTAAGAATAATATAAAAAGTGCAAAAATGTGAAATTTGAAAAACAATAATAAAATAATATTAAAATAGTATTAAAAATCCAAAAAATATAAAAAATTCTAAAAACTTGCAACTAGTTTATTTTAACCTAAATAATCAGAAAATGAAAGTGAAATTACCAAAATACCCCTAATGGGCCCCCAAATGTGCTAAAAGCAAAAACAGTCAACACTAATGGGCTTTTTAGCCCAAAAAGTAAAACTAGGCCCAAATGACCTGAAAAAGCCCTATCTGACTCAAAATTTAATTCTAAGCACAATAGTCTGAAGGCCCAAAAGCTGATTCTGAGCTTATCACAACTTAAATAACAAACAGCTTTTCTTATTGGGCCAATAAGCCCATTAAGCAATAAGCCAATGCCATAAGCTCTGCTTAAACACACAACCTTCTTTTGAGATGCCTAAGAGATCTGTAAAAAGAAATTTTGAAAAAACTCACTCAATAAGCCAGAAATAAGCAAAATAGAAATCCACTAAACGACAAAATAGTCGGGTTAGAGTTCTAGGGTGTTTCAGAAGCTCTGGTTTGTTGCAAAAGCTCACAAATAGCTTAACTAAGAATAATCAATCAAGAAAATCACAAAAAGCCAAGTAGAATAAGCTATGTGAACCAATAAGCTGGCAAGCCAAATAAGCTAGTTTCCTAGCAAAAGCTTAACCAAAAGACTAGTAACTTTCCATACTTGTTATTGAGCTGAGAAAAATGAGTTCTATTACAAAAGCCAAGTTGTTGCATGTACCAATAAGCAGTTCTCAATAATAAGCCAAATTGTGCTTATTTGACCCAAAGTCAAAGTACTCCAAAGTTCACCAAATGATCAGAGATGGTATAAGGGCTTGTTATAAGCAACTTTTGTGAAGAACTTAAGGAGGAGTCCTTGTGAATCAAGAGGTCAGTTGACCAATTGATGAAAGATTTTGGCAAATAAAGCTTAATAAGCCAGTGAGCTTATAAGCCAGATACAAGGCACACCAAATAGCAAAATTCACTCACAAGCAGCACATAAACAAGTTCCAAGCAACAAAACCACAAGGCATACACTAGATTCTCAAATGCAAGCACCAAATGAGGTGGTCACTTTGCTGATGCAAATGACCACTTCAGCCAACTTTGATAAGCTAAAGCACACTCAATAAGCCACCAAATTCAACAACCAGATAATCAATAGATAGCTTATCACCCAAACTATTCCCAAACCTAATTTCAGGCCTTAGATCCAAAAAACAAAGAAGTTATTGGATCTGATGTGTTTGACCAATTTCAAAACACCTTTTATCAGATTTTTGCAAAACTTGAAATCCCTTTTCCAATCTTTCAGAAACATAACCAATGACTACAACTTGTTCAATATGACTTGTTTAGACTTCCCAAACCCTAAGAACCAAGGGCACAAGGCCACAAAGCCTTATGAACCAGTAATCCCAAACAATCCTTTAATAAGCACTTTTCAAACTAACTTCTTAATCCTTCAAACAACCTACTTATTTTAATGATCAAATAGCTACACTAGGTGACAACTAACAGATACCAACCATAAAACACAAAGCACAAACACAAAATCACCAAATCACATAGCAAAACATAAAAAAGACCATAACATGTGATTTTTAGAGGAATCTTAACAAGAGGTTATACCTGTCCTCCACAACATCCTAGGAGGACAAGCAATGCTCCTTGGACCTTGTTCAACAACTAGAACAAGACCAAGGTACTTCAACAAGGGAGATGAATGACTGCCTTGGTTGATGTTTCAAAGTAGAAACTCAAGGACTTGATTTCTTCAACACAATGAACAAACAGCCCAACCAAAGGCTCCAATCCCTTTACAAGATTGGTGTCAACAAGCTTGTAAGAGCTTATAGCTTTTGGTCAAGGATTAGTACAAGTAAAATAGCAAAATCAGAAACCACTTTCAAGCTTTTTTCAAACTTGAAAACCTTACCCAACATAAACGTCCTTGAACCACAAGATTCAAACACACTTATAACATCAAATGGAACTCAGAATTACCCTTAAACAACACCAACTTTCAAAAACATAAAAAGGAATTACATTTTCTCAAAATACCAACTTTTATAAAATTTAAAAAGGAATTACAATGTTTAAAAGGTAAAACTGGAACAAGGCTCTCTCACAAGTTAGGGAGTCCTTATATAGGTCACAAAGGCTGAGATTACAATGAGAAAACCCTAGCTATGAAGTCCCTAAGATTTCCTTGAATCTTCTAGACGAATTTTGATATTGAGTTGTCCAAATGCATCCAAATCATTCATTTTAGCTTTCTAGTTAAGCATTGAGTCTTGGCTGTTGATTTGGCCACGTGTCTTGCCTTGGAGGTTAAGTTGTGATGTGATAGGTGGACGTCTAGAATGGTGGGGCCCTTTGGTGAGTGGGAGTGAGGGTTTTGGGTGTGGGATGATTTTCTACATGTGTGAATCAAGCGTGGGTAAGGTTAATTTTATTTTACCCTTTGTTAAGTGGAAGGTAATTCTGGGTGGGATGAATGGTGAATAGTAGTAATTTTGATCCGAAAAGGGTGGGATGTGGTGTTTGGCGCGTGTTTGTTTTATTTAAACTTTGGGAAATGGCAATAGCAGCCCTTGTGTTTTGGTGAAATGTGTATAACAAGTTTTTCAGCCAACAAGTCTTGTTTCCTTTGTTAATAAACTTTCAAAGTTTATACTTTGGCCACCAAACTTTTCCAAAAAGTTTTTAAGGGTTATTTTTGCCATGTTTGAATATTTGAGGGACTGATTTTGGACATTGTTGATCTTCAAAGGTATTCATTGGTTCTTTTAATTTATGAGGGACCATATTTGACAATTTATAATTTTTGAGGGACTAAACTTGTCATTTCTTCAAAGTTGAAGGACCATTTTGTAATTTTGACAAACTTAAGGGACCAAACTTGTAATTATGAATATACAATGGTTTTAAGTGTCATTTCTTCATATTTTGAGGATCAATCTTGTACATCTTCAAGTCTTCAAGGTTTTTTCTTGGATAATTCATGAACTTGAGCCCGGTTCTTTGTACGGCTTCGTTTCTCGTGTCCGTTTTTCCTTGTTTCTTGTGATCTTTTGTCTTTTTCACGATATCCATACCTAAAACACACAAGTAAACAAATACAAGCATATATGTGGTATTTTATGACATTTTAATACATTTAAAGCCCGAAAAGAACGATGAGATCATGTACAAATGCCATTTCATCACTCCCCCATACTAATCCATTGTCGTGCCCTCACGCAATGCTAGAATAAAGTATCTAAGCATCACCAAAATTCAATTTTATTAACCTTTATTGGAAAGTAAAAGACTTGCAACAATACTTCGAAGATGTGTAAAGACATAATGTATGATTTTCATCACGAATGTGACTTTTAGGGTCAATGACTAGAAACAAGTAAATGTCCCATAGAGTAAATTTTGCCATCCTTGATTGTCATACATTCCATGCTAAGTGCAAAAACGAGATCATTGTTGGTACAAGTCACAATGCTAACACTACTCATACGTCCAAATTGTGTAATACTTTTTCTCCCCGCAATCCTAGTTATTATAAAAGAAAATGGGTTACTAGAATTTTTTAACTATTTGTCATGGATCACAAGTGATTCATATTGACTTATTTGAGTATTTATTAGTCCGAAAGCAAAGTAGCACGATTTAATCGATAGTTAGCCGAAGGACAAAATCTTTTAAAACGGCTTCTCGTGTATCTCCTTAAGTTCATATCTTGGCATAACTCGTTTCACGATTTGAGACCTTTCTCGGATCGATATTTGGCATGTACTTCAAACTTCAAATCTTGGGAAGACGTTCTTGAAATTATGGTCTTCTCTTCATATTTTGGAATTTCTTCATTTGACGTTTTTGAGAGATTCTTCATATTTGGACCACGACTTCATCATTTTTCTTCAATCTTTATTTTGGATTTTGATATACAACGATCCGCCTCCTTTTCAGACGTGGATATATTTATACTCATACCTTGTAAGGGTCTTTTTGGATAGACTTTATCCATGATCTTTAGGGGAGTAATTGCTTTTCGTTGTGTGTCTCGATCCTTCATATTGATTTAGGAATAATGATACTTCACATCATCTTGGATTTTTAGCAACAAAATAGAGCTCCTCATGCCTTGTTAGGGCCTTTCTGGATCGTCACCAATCTTCGCGTCCCGTTTCAATAAGTTATGCCTTGGCTATGAACTCTATTCAACCCCGAGCAACTTTTAAACGATCTTGTGCTAGAAGCTAAGTAACCTTTCAAATTGTACGACCTTACTTATTGCAATTATTTTTATTCCTAATGCATTGATCTTATGGGAAGAAAAAGCCACAGTTAAAAACATATGAGTTTTTGAAAGAACATTTTCATGTTCTACGTTTAGCATGATCACTTGTCTAACTCTATCACTTCTCGTTCTTCACTATATAAAGACCTCTAATTAAAGAGACTCGTGAATACTTAGCCATGCAAGTCAAAATTAAGCCAAATTTGGATTAGCTTTCATTAAGACTATATAAAATCAAATTTTAGGCTTTTAAGACACCTATAGGATCTTTCACTTTCTTAGACTTTTTCAAGTTTAGATAATGCATTTTATAGTTCCCTGGATAAGTGACTTTCTAGGATCAATTATAGGAACTTGCGAAAAGTTCTTGTTCTTAACACGAATGAGCTAAGACTTTTGCGTTTTAAAGTTCCCTAGTCTAGCAAAACTTGAATTGAGTTAAGGAATGTAAAGGGCTCCAAATGCCCATCAAGTCAAAAATTAGCTCTTATTCTACCCATCGGAAATTATACATTCGTGTCTTGAAAACACTTATTAAACTAGGAAAAAATTTAAATTTGGCCATTTTTAGCCTTATTAGCAACAAAATAAAACAAAACGTTGAAAGTTAGAAAACGTGAGGGCGTAGCAAAGCAAGTACCTATTCACCCCCCCCCCCCATACTAAAATTAAACATTGTCCTCAATGTTTCGAGTCTAAAGGTGGAGCACCCCCATACTAGAGACGAAGAGTTGAATGCTTAGGATCTAGCATGGAAAGGGTGATCAACAATATATCTAAAGCTGTTTATTAATTATGCTAAAAGATAATTGTTAGGACAACAAAGGATATGTCATGGATTCGTGAAAAATTTCTTCAAGCAAACGATGGAGGCTCACGTAAACGAACACGAGAGTCTTTAATCGTAGATGATGATGATGATCTAGATAACACAATCACAAAAAACCACGAGACAACGAGTTGGAAGGGCACAAATCCCCTTTCATTATTTATTAGAAATCATAAAAGGATAAGCATGGGATCTCCCCCACGAGGCACCTCGTTTTTAATTATCGAGTCATTAGCTCGACTCGATCCCCTCAATGCTAGTTATCATTGGGGAAGGTGACTTGGTCGAGGTCAACCATTGAAGGAATTTCCCCACCAAAGTAGTGCTTAAGCCTATGTCCATTCACCTTGAAGTTAGGACCATCATTTTGAGCTAGCTCGATAGTCCCATAAGGAAACACTTGTTAATGGTGAAAGGACCCGACCAACGAGATTTCAATTTCCCGGAAGATATCTTAAGTCTAGAGTTAAAAAGTAACACATGATCACCAACGTTAAAAACCCGGTTTTTAATCTTTGCATCATGAAACTTTTTAGTCTTTTCTTTGAAAATCAATGAATTTTCATAAGTATTATCTCTTAGTTCATCTAATTCATTCAATTGTATTTTCCGGTGATCTCTCGCGGTCTTCAAGTCAAAATTTGCATGCTTGAGGGCCCAATATGCCTTGTGCTCCAATTCAATGGGCAAGTGACAATTCTTCCCATAGACTAACTTATAAGGAGTACAACCGATAGGTGTCTTATAAGCGGTCCTAAAGGCCCAAAAGCGTCATCGAGTTTGTCGGACCATGAAGCACGGTTTTCTCCAATTGACCTCTCTAAAATCCTCTTCAAAGCTCGATTCGAAACCTAGACTTTCCCACTCGTTTGCGGGTGATAAGCCGTAGAAAGACGATGAGTAACTTCATATTTCTTTAAGAACTTCTTGAATTGGTCATTACAAAAATGGGTTCCACGGTCGCTTAATATCACGAGGGGTTCCGAACCGAGAGAATAGTTGCTTCAAAAACTTAACTACCACACGAGAATCATTAGTAGGTAAAGCCTTAGCTTCCACCCACTTAGAAAGGTAGTCAACCGCGACGAGGATATACTTGTTACCATGAGATGATGGGAACGGCCCCATAAAGTCTATGCCCCAAATGTCGAAAATCTCACACACTTGAATTATGTTTTGCGGCATTTCATCACGTTGAGACGATTTTCGTTGATGTTGGCACGAATCACACGACTTCACAAGTGCGTGTGCATCACGATAGATAGAAGGCCAAAAGAAGCCGGCATCGAACACTTTCTTAGCCGTGAGATTAGCGCCGTGGTGACCACCCGTGGGTCCCTCGTGACAAGCTCTAAGGATATTAGAAGCTTCGTCACCAAAAACACAACGTCGAACGAGTTGATCCGCACAAACCCGAAAGAGATAAGGGTCGTTCTAAAAATAGAACTTGACGTCACGAAAGAATTTTCGCTTTTGTTGTTTCGTCATACCCTTGATTATGAAATTGCCCGCATGGTAATTTGCAATGTCGGCAAACCATGGGGTGGTGTCTTTAGAATTTACTACACTGAGAGTCTCGAGAGGAAATGTTTCGGTGATTTCCTTATTCTCGAAAACATCTTTGTGAGGATCTTCTAGACGAGAGAGATGATCGGCCGCTAGATTCTCGGCTCCTTTTTTGTCAAGCACGGTGACATCAAATTCTTGGAGGAGGAGCATCCAACGAAGCAATATTGGCTTAGCATCTTGCTTAGCTAAGAGATACTTGATAGCCGAATGGTCGGTATACACTATGCTTTTAGTTAAGACGAGATAAGGTCGGAATTTCTCAAAAGCATAGACCACGGCAAGGAATTACTTTTCCGTTGTAGTGTACTTTAATTGAGCCTCGGTCATCGTCTTACTAGCATAATGGATAGGACGGAAATGCTTTTCATAACGTTGCCCTAAGACGGCCCCTATAACATAATCACTTGCATCGCACATGATTTCAAAGGGTAATTCCCAATTAGGGGCAACAAGAATGGGAGCTTCGGTAAGTTTCCTTTTAAGTGTTTCGAAAGCTCTAACACAATCCTCATTGAAGTTAAAAGGAGCATCCTTCTCGAGAAAGTGTGTCATAGGTCGAGATATTTTCGAAAAGTATTTGATAAAACGACGATCAAAGCCCGCGTGGCCTAGGAAACTCCTAACTCCCTTAACGGTTTTGGGATGAGGTAACTTGGCGATGATGTCTACCTTAGCTTTATCGACATCAATCCCCGCTTTCGAGACCTTATGTCCTAAGACGATTCCTTGTTTACACATGAAATGACATTTTTCCCAATTAAGCATAAGATTGGTTTCTTCACAACGTTTTAACATTTGCTTGAGATTAGATAAACATGACGTGAACGAACTTCCAAACACCAAAAAAGTCATCCATAAACACTTCCATCGACTTCTCGATCATATCGTGAAAAATGGCCATCATACACCGTTGAAACGTACCCGGTGCATTACAAAGTCCGAAAGGCATCCTACGATAAGCAAACGTTCCATAAGGACACGTAAACGTAGTCTTCTCTTGATCACGAGGGTCAATAGGGATTTGAAAGTAACCGGAAAAACCATCTAAAAAGCAATAGAATTCATTTCCCGCGAGTCGCTCCAACATTTGATCCATGAAGGGCAAAGGAAAGTGGTCTTTACGAGTGGCGCCACTTAACTTTCGGTAGTCAATACACACCCTCCAATCGGTCACAACACGAGTGGGAATTAACTCGTTGTTTTCATTAGGCACAACGGTCATTCCTCCCTTTTTAGGGACATAATGGATTGGGCTCACCCATGGGCTATCGGAGATAGGATAAATCAGTCCCGTGTCAAGAAGTATAAGAACTTCCTTTTTTATGACATCGTGAATTTTGGGGTTCACCCTTCTTTGACTTTGAATTTCGGGTTTGTAGTCCTCCTCCATTAAAATCTTGTGAGTACAAATTTTGGGTCAATAACCTTAATGTCGGAAATTTTCCGCGCAATTGGCCCTTTATGAGCTTTAAGAACTTTCAAGAGCTCGATTTTTTCATCATTAGCAAGACCTTTTGAAATAATAACCGGAAACTTGTCATCACCTTCCAAGAATGCGTATTCAAGGTGAGAAGGAAGATCTTTCAATTCAAGGATAGGTGGTTCCTCGATTGAAGATTTTTGCTCAACACTCATAACTTCCATCGGTGGAAGAAATGGTGGAATAGAAGTATCATCACTGATAAAGACCTCATCTTCATTGTCGATTTCATTTTACGTAAAATCGCCTCCTTGGAATGGAGTGAGATTTGGTGTAGAATTAGCAAGAATCGGATCCAAAATAGTGGGATTGCCACTTGGCGAGCTATCGGAAAAACCTAACACTTCTTGTGAAAACTCATCACAAACCACATCAACTAAGTCAATGTGATTGATGGTAGCGATTGCATAAACATGAGAAGGTTTTGAGTTTTGAGTAGCGTTTATAACAAGTTCCTTTTCGTTGAATCTCAAAGTGATAGTCCTTGCATGAACGTCGATAAGCGATCTCGAGGTGTCTAAAAATGGACGACCTAAAATTAGAGGAACTTGAGGATCCGCGGGGATGTCAACTACTATAAAATCAATGGGATAGTAGAACTTCCCCACTTTCACGAAAACATCTTCGGCTACTCCACATGCTAAAATTGTAGAATTATCGGCCATCTCGATAGACATGTTCGAAGGAGTAAGAGCCGGAAGCGAAAGCGATTTCCAAATGGAAAATGGCATCAAATTAATGCTCGCACCAAGATTGGCCAAGGCGAGGCATTCTTTCATATCTTGTATGTCACAAGGAATGAGAAACTTTCCGGGGTCATTAACTTTTTCCGGTATGCGGTTAAGATAAACCGAAGAACAATTAGCAAGCTTTGAAAGCTTTTTCTATCGCTCATCATACTTTTAAAAGTGGAAGCGAAACGAGGCATATATAACAACGCGTCGGCTAAACTCACATCAAAATGCACTTGTTGAAACATTTTTATAAAAATATCGATTTGTTGTTTGTTACGTTCTTGCAATTTCTCTTTGTTTCGTCTCGAATGGTAAGGTAAGGGTGGTGTGGGTTGGACATTAGGCAACGGCCTTGGAATCTCGGGTTCCATGATTGGTATTGGTTCAACCGTAGGTGTGGTTTGAGCGGTACCTCGTGGGATTGTAATATGCTCCTTTTCGACCATCACCTCGGGCTCTTTCTCGATTTCCTTCTCCGTAGAAGAACTTGGACGAGAGATTGGTTCCTTGAAAGTTTTACCACTTCGTGTAGTAATAACCTTCATTTCTCCCTTCGGGTTTGCAATGGTATCACTAGGAAGACCACCCGAGGAAGAGGGTTTACACATGATTGCTTCAAACATTTTTGCCATTCGGTCCTGAAATTTTGATTGCCTTAAATCCGCTTTTAATAATTCTTGCTTAATCTCATGTTGTCCTTGTTCCATCTTTTGTTGACTTTGTTGAAGACGTTGAACATTTCCTTCCATTTTATTTGCATGAGTCTTAAGTTCATTAGCAAGTTCGTTTTTAAGCTCGTTTTTTAACTCGGATCTTAAGCTAATCATCTCACGTTGCATATTATCAAACTTAGCATCATTTGCTTTAGCATAATCCAAAAATTCTCCTTGAATATTTTTAGTGTGAGCATTTTGAAAACCTTGTGCAGTGTTTTGAAAATCACGGTTTTGGTTTTGATTAGTAACTTGTCCATTCCCACTTTGATAATTCCCCTTGTTGTAGTTACGTGAATTACCTTGATAATTACCACCTTGATTGCTGTTTCGATATTTATTAGCATTTTGATTTTGTGGAGCTTGATTTGGGCGGGAACCTTGGCCGTTTTGGTTGTAAGTTCCCGTTGCCACGTAAGCACTCGAAGTGTTACCACTGGCGGTAATGCACTCGGAAATATCATGAGCTCCACCACAAGACAAACAACTCTTATCAACCGCTTTAACCGAAGCGGAATTCAAAGCATCTTGTGCTTTCCAATGAGTGATAAGATTTGAAAACCTATCGAAAAACCGATTTTCCTCATTAGCTTCATCATGTAAGGCATTAACGCTACGAGACGATGACGACGATGACGAACCCATATTGGAAACACTCGGTGTGTTACGAGGGTTGTAAACCTTAGATCTATTCTCGATAATCTTTAAAGCTTCATCGGTCGTTTTGCACAAAAAATTACCACCCGTGGCGGCATTCAAATAATCTCGTTCATGATCATTAAGCCCATTATAAAAAGTATCAACTTGATGCAATTCCGAAAAATCATGATGTGGACATTCATGTAATATTTCCTTAAATCGTTCCCATGCCATTGAAAAACTCTCATTATTTCGTTGTACAAATCTTGAAACCTCATTTTTCAAATGTGTTGTTTTAGATGGTGGGAAAAATTTGTTCACAAACTTAGAAACGAGATCACCCCATGTCAAAATAAAATTTGGCGGTTTTTTCTCAAACCAAATTTTTGCGGGTCCATGTAATTAGTATGGAAACAACATCATCTTAATGGCGTCATGTGGAACATCCTTAAACTTGCTAGTTGCGGTGAGACGATTAAAATTCCTTATGTGATAATGCGGGTTGTCTTTCTCATAACCTCTAAACTTATTAGCTTGTATCATTGACATTAAACCCGTCTTAATCTCGAAATTCTCCGCAAGGATAGCGGGAATCACAATGGCTTCTCCAGAACCCTCGGTGGGTGCTTGAAGCAACTCCATCATAGTACGATTAGCCATGACGACTTCTTGTTCTATAATAGGTTAAACAATTGGAGTTTGTTCTTCAATCAACGTCTCTTGATTTCCTTGACTTTGACGACGTTTACGAGCTCGTTTAGCTTGACTACGAGTTAGCATAAACTTCACGTAGAATGGGAGGTGAGCAAAGGAGATTCTTTTTGGGTGTTTTGTAAATTTTCAATTTTTTTGTGTTTTTGATTGTTTTTTATTTTTTATTTTTTTTTTGGATTTTGGTGTATCTTCGTAGACAACAATCTACAAAATCTCTCCTCGAAACAAACTCTTGATTAAAGAAGTCTCAAAATAATGAAAACGATCACGTGGAGTGAACCCCTTCGAATGACTTTAGAACTTTGGTGAAAACCAAATAGTTCAAGAGGGTTTAATCACAAAGAAAACCAAGCAAATATATATGATACATAATAATACTTTGGGCAGCAAAACCCTCGATTAGCCTTCAATTTCAAAATACTCACAAGCAAGCGGGGAAACGAGGCGGCGCGAAGTACTTAAGAACCTTTTTCCTTAGGGTATATTTTATAATACCCGCCTTATACCCACCTTATAGTTTGTATTTTTCAAAATCGAGCTTCACGAAAGTATTTATCTATTTTTGCCTTTTTTTCTTTTGTTTGAGATTCGAATACAATAATTAGGAGATCAAATCCCAATTAAGGTTGGGTTTTCACACTTTTGGAGATATTTTGAATTGATTGTTGATAGGTGTGTAAACACCCATCCTTTTTACAACTTAATTACAAAAATAACCGAGCCAAAACGTGTATTTTATGTCTTTTATGTCGGAATTATGCGTGGTTTGTGTTTTTGTTGTGATTTAGGACGAAAAGGTGAAAAGTTGAGAAAACACGGGCATTCACGGGCTTTTATTGAAGAAAAAGATGAAAGACGGAAGTTTACTAAAAGCCGAAGAACTCAAGTCTTATTTATTGAAGAATTAAAAGACGAGTTCAAAGAAATCCCGAGCCAAAAGTCATTAAAGTCCAAGATTAAAGAAGATTAAAGGCTTAAGGACCTAATGGTGCAATTAAGAGAAAATGAAGGAGGGGAGGAAGCTTCCTAAGCACCCCTTAATACTCCCCTATAAATAGTCATTAGATAAATCATTTTCATTTTGTTGGCTAGAGTGACACTAGTTCTTCCATCTTTTAATTACTTGCTCTTTAAATTCATGTCATTTTAAATACTTGTCTTGCACTTTAATTACATTTAATTTCCAATTAAGTTACTTTTATTTGTATTGAATCTTTACTTTTATTTGTTTATCTCTCATTCTACCTTTTTTTATTTGCTTGATCTTTATGTTTATGTGTTTATTATCATGCTTATTTGATTAAAGGTTATGTTTTTATGCTTTTGATTGTTTTGGATTATTGATCCTTATAGCTTATTTGTGTTTATCTTTTAGTTTCTAAAGTTTTTATAAAAGTTTTTTTTATATAAAGTTTATTTTCGTACATCTTTTTCATTTCGTGTTTTCAAAAGTCTTTAAATTGTAGCTTATTAGCTTTTTCTTATACGTGTTTGCTTAGGATTTTAGTCTAGTGCTTATTTGATTTATAGCTTATTTGTTGTGCTTATTTTACCTTCTTTTTACTGTATTCCGACCATACCAGTCAGAAAAGGGTTTATTATTCCGACCAGCACTCCTTTGCTTGGTCGGAAAAGGGTTTGACACATTCCGATCTAGGGTGAGTTTGGTATTCCGATCGGGTCTAGGTGACAGCATTCCGATCTGAGTCCACTCCTCATTCCGATCAAGGTGATTGTTTTGTTATTCCGATCAGGAGGTAAGAATACATTCCGATTTGGGGTTTGTTTGGATATTCCGATTAAGCGTTTGCTGACAGCATTACGATTGGTATTTCCGATCAATATTCCGATCTGAAAGGTGAGTGTATTCCGATCAGCATTCCGATCAGAAGGTAGTTTAACATTCCGATCATATTCTGATCGGAATGTATTCCGATTAGGGTTATTTTTTATTTATTTCGTCTTGTTTAATTTTTAAGTTTACATTTTAATACTTTGTAAAATTTTAATTCTCGTCACGCTTTTACATTCCCGTCATTTAGTTATTTACTTTTCAAAGTTTTTAATATTGCACCATTTAGTTTTAATTAGATTTAGATTTAATTTACCGTCATTTACTTTAATTGTTTTGCACATTTTATTTAAAAACAACCAAAAATATTTGTTTCACCAAAAACAATAGAGTCGTACTTAAAACCAATAATCAATTCGTTAAGATACCGAATTAAATTGAACCTATAAAATCTGTGTATCAAATGGCGCCGTTGCCGGCTCTTTTCGTAAAGATTAACGGTTTTCTGTGAGAGACGCGTTGCTTTTTGGGATCCATTCACTTGTGAGCGTTATTTTCTTGCTTAAAAAATTCAAAAAACCATAAAAATTAAAAATCCATAAAAATCCATAAAAATTAAAAATTTAAAAAATCCAAAAAGATTTTATTTTTATTTTGTATATATATTGTCTATTTCTTTGGTATTCTTTTCTTTTGCCTTTGTAGGTGTATGCGTACTAGATCTTCTAATTATCAAGAGCCCGAGACTCGAGAAAATTTAAGTATGTCAGGTGTTAACAACAACAATAATCCACCGCACCTCAACAATAACAACAATGTTCATCCACAGCCCGATCTTCGGACAATGGAGGAGCTTTGTCAACCTACAATGTTTGGACGAGGAGGACCGATTGCGCCGATGCAAATCACGGCTCCGGAGTTTTCGTTGAAGCACCACATGATTCAGCAAGTGCAAACAAATCCTTTTCGAGGAATGCCTGATGATGATGCCAACAAACACCTCGACAAGTTCATTACAATCACTCAAAGCATGAAGTTGCCTGGTGCCACAATGGATGTTCTTCGCCTTCAACTCTTCCCACATACTTTATCACATCATGCCGAGAAATGGTTTGATCGTCTTCCAAAGAATTCTATTCATACTTGGGATGACATGACTCAACGCTTTTTGTCGCGCCACTTTCCACCATCCATGGTTACGAGCCTTCGCAATCAAATCAGCGGTTTCATGCAAGACCCTGATGAATCTCTTTTTGATGCTTGGGAAAGATATAATGTCTTGATCGATCGTTGTCCAAACCACAACATGCTTCCAGTCACATTGATTGATACTTTCTACAACGGTTTGACTTTTCGAGATCGTGATACGATTAATGCAGCCGCCGGTGGCACATTTATGAAAAGGAGACCCGAGGAGTGTAGAGAGTTAATTGAGAACATGACTACTCATCATAAAAACTGGGATTCCTCCGCTTCTTCAAGGAACAACCCGAAAGTCAATGTTTCTTCAACTTCAGCAAAGCCCGACATGACTGAATTCACCCGCATGATAACTGAAATTAACAAAAATATCTTGCTTCTCGCTACAAACCAACAACAACAAGTTAAAGCGGTTGCACCTTATTGTGAAACATGCGGTGGTCCACACTCATACACTGATTGTCCTTCTACTCAAGGAAATCCGGAAAACGTGTATGCAGCTTATGGTAATTATTCACCGGAAAATTACCAAGCTCGACCTCAAGGGGATAGAAATTTGCTGAGTTACCGGTCCAACAACTACCTTTCACCCGGTTTTTCTCCTCAAAACCAAAACCCCGCCAACAACTACAATAGAAGCAACCAAATCCCACCAAGAGCTTCTAATCCTTATCACCCACCCACTCAACAAGCCCCACCCATTAACCCCGATGTTGAAGCCATCATGAGAACCCAAGGTGAGCAAATCAAGAATCTACAGAGCCAAATTATCAATTTGAAAGGAGATATCACCAAGCAAGGGAATGACATTCGATCCGAGCTTCGCGATAATATCCAATCCTCCTTCAGCAATCAAACGAATGATTTGAAGAATATGCTTGCTAGTTTCTTGCCCGCCGCTCAACCTTCTACTGCAAGTTCTCTACCTTCAAACACCGTCACCAATCCACGAGCGAATGTGAGTGCTATTACTACCCGTAGTGGAGTTACCATCGTAGGACCACCAATCCCACCCCCATCATCTACACCTCCTCCACCACCATTTATCCCTACTCCTCCTACACCTAGTATTAGTGCACCATTACCGTCTCCGCCTCGTCATGACGATGTTCCCAAGAAGACCCCTTCAACATCTCACCCTTTACCTGCTACACCTACACCTTCACCAACCAAACCCAATATCCCTTATCCTTCTCGCTTAGGCAAGACCAACGAGCTAACCAAGAATGACTGTCAAGTGTCGAGCTATGTGAAGATGCTCTCTCAAATGAACATCAACATTAGCCTTGTTGAAGCACTTGTCCACATGCCAAAATTTGTCAAAGCATTCAAGGAATTGCTTACCAAGAAGGAGAAGTTGATTGAGCTCTCCAACACACGCTTAAATGAAAATTGCTCTGCAGTTATTCTTAAAGAACTTCCGGAAAAGCTTGGAGATCCCGGTCGTTTTGTGTTGCCTTGCATTTTTAACAAAACCGAAGAATTTACTGCCCTAGTTGATCTCGGGGCCAGTATAAATTTGATACCATTAAGTGTTTGGAAAACACTATCATTACCCGACCTTACTCCAACGAAGATGACTCTCGAGCTAGCAAATCGCACTCTCGCTTACCCCGTTGGTATTGCCGAAGACGTGTTCATTAAAGTTGGCACATTTACTTTCCCGGTCGACTTTGTCGTTGTTGATTATGAAATGGACCCTCGTATTCCTTTAATACTTGGTCGGCCATTCTTGAGAACCGGACGAGCTCTAGTTGATGTTGCCGAAGGCGAGTTAGTCATAAGAGTCGGGAATGATTCACAAGTTTTTAAAATGGGAAAGCTTACAAGCAAATCCTTTGGACGAGAATCTGCGAATATGATTGATGTGCTCGATGATTTTACCATCTACAACAATCCTCTATTCGAGTCTTGCATTGATAATCCACTTTTTGAAGACGATGTGGATGATTCTCAATCCAATTTGGACGCTTCTCCAATTTATGATTCTCCACCGATCTTTGATGCTTATGATGATGATTCTAGCTCAGATTCGGATGATTTTGATGATTGTACTTCCGAGTATCCCGACCTGCCTACTTATGATGATTTTGATGAGGCCGATACTCTTTCGAGCGATTCTTCACATAATGAAGATCCTCCACCTACATCACTCTATCCTACTTTGGACGATTACTCATTTGAGGAAGACTTCTCTACGTTTCTCAATACGTACTTCCCTCATGAGAGTGATGCTCCTCCTTTAGATTTTGAAGATTATCGTCTTGATCCTACTTTGGATTTGAAGAAAATTCTTTCAAAGGAGAAGAAACCGGTCGACACCAATATCCGCAGCACGTATGATTTACCACCTCTTTGTCCCCCTTCTGAGGACGAGGTTGTGCATCTTCTTCGCGGATCATCTTCACATTCTTCTGAGCCTGAGTGCTATTTTCCCCTAAAGGAAAAGGTATTCGACCCCGGTATCGATATTATTCAGCCATCTCAGTATCCACCTGATGAAATAAAAGGAAAAATCTTTGGAAATTTTGAAGATATGCTTGCACCACTTCACCCATGCTTCCACCGTGCTCCATCTTTGCTTAAGGGAACCTTGCCTACTCTTCTTTGGCTTGCCTTGTTCGCCTTAAGCTTGTGCTATTCGATGGACGAAAATTATGTCTTTGATCCCGATGGATATGTTTTATGCTGCTTCCTATGATGATCAAGGTCGAGTCAGGCTCACGACTCGGTTAACAAAAATCAAGCGCTTCTTGGGAGGCAACCCATGCATCTATCTTTTAGCTTTCTTTATCCTAAGTGTAGGGGAGACCCGTTGGTTTGCTATTTCCTCTCCTCTCTTCTAATCAGGGATTCGTTAGCTCAATGATCCACTCTTGATGATTCTTGACGACCCGTGATTCCGTGTTCCCTTCTTCCCGGTTCTATCCTAAACTCTTTTCGATTCGCTATTTTATATTTTCTCAATATTAAAATAGGAATCTCTTTAGTTGTCCTTTCCTTAGCGAGATTTAAACAACGTGCACAATGTCCTAAGTGTAGGGGAGTTTACTCCCACATGCTTAAACATTGAGGACAATGTTTATATTAAGTGTAGGGGGACTTCTATCGAAGTTAAGTGGCCTTTTCCTTGTATTTGTCCTCATTTTAACCGGAAAATCAATTTTTCGTCATTTTTCAAAATTTTTGATCTATTTTGGCCCATTAGTTTTTCCCTTTGTATAGTTATTTTCTTTCTTTGCTAGAATAACTTTTTAATAAAGTGGTTATAATGTTCAAACGTTGTGAATCTTTTGACTCAACCCGAGTTTACTTATCTAAGTTTACTCTAGCTAGTATCCTTAACGTGTTTAAGTCAAGTTTTGCTAGGCTTTTATATAGGGAGCTATAAAACGCGAAAGTCTTAACTCTCACGGGTTAAGAACAAGAACTTTTGGCAAGTTCCTATAATTGATCCTAGAGAGTCGTTTATCAAGGGAACTTTAAAATACGATTTCTAAACTTGAAAAAGTCTAAGAGTTTGCAAGATCCTATAGGCGACTCGAAAACCCAAAACTTTGATTTAATAGGCTAAGCATCCACGAGTCTCATTCCTTGTGATTTTAAACTGTGGAGAACGAGAGATGATAGAGCCAATTATAAGTTTGGTATTCTTTCGTGAATTTATGTGAGTTAATTATAAGCCTATTCTCCCATCGCTTGCTAATAAATTAATCGGCAATAAATAAGGTTGTACGATTTGAAAAGTTACTTAGCTTCTAGCCCAAGATCGTTTAAAAGTTGCTCGGTATGGATTAGAGTTCATAGCCAAGGCATAACTTATTGAAGCGGGATGTGAAGATTGGCGAGTCCAAAAAGGTCCTAACAAGACATGAGGGCTACATTTTGTTGCTAAAGATCCAAAGTGATGTGAAGAATCATTTATCAAAAATCAATATGAAGGATCGAGACACACGACGAAAAGCAAAAACTCCCCAAAAGTCATGGAGAAGTGTATCCGAAAAGACCCTAGCAAGGTATGAGGATAAATAGATCCAAGTCATAAAAGGAGGCGGATCGTTGTATATCAAAAATCCAAAATAAAGATTGGAGAAAAATGAAGAAGTCGTGGTCCAAGTATGAATCTCTCAAAACTTCAAGTGAAGAAATTCCATTATGAAGAGAAGACCATAATTTCATGAACGTCTCTCAAGGTTTGAAGTATGAAGTCGCTGCCAAATATCGGTCCGAGAAAGGTCTCAAATCGCGAAGCGAGTTATGCCAAGATATGAACATTATGAGGTCCAGAGAAGCAGTTTTAAAAGATTTTGTCCTTTAGCTAACTATTGATTAAATCGTTCACTTTATTTTCGGACTAAATAACTATCGAAATAAGTCAACAATGCATCCTCGTGATCATTTAAGACAACAATAAAATATAAGAGATACACCTAGGAATAAGGGAGTCTAAGTGAGTAATTGGCCCACATGAGTTCGTGATAGTTTCCTAACTTATAATAACAATGATCTCGTTTTTAATCTTGGTTTGGAGAAAGTGAAAACTTGAGGATGATGATTATTCATAACATTTCCAAAACCCAAGGTATGCTTTTTGATTTCTTTACTTTGAATGTTTGTAATTTTCTAACTTTTTAATAAAGCCAAGGTGGATTGATTTTGATGAAAAATGTAATCTTGCTTTGTAACTAATGCATTGCATGAGGACATTGCAATGGTCAAGTGTAGGGGATTTGATAGGTATGTAAACACCCATCCTTTTTACCACTTAATTACAATAATAACCGAGCCAAAACGTGTATTTTATGTCTTATATGTCAGAATTATGCGTGGTTTGTGTTTTTGTTGTGATTTAGGACGAAAAGGTGAAAAGTGGAGAAAACACGGGCATTCACGGGCTTTTATTGAAGAAAAAGATGAAAGACGGAAGTTTACTAAAAGCCGAAGAACTCAAGTATTATTTATTGAAGAATTAAAAGACGAGTTCAACGAAATCCCGAGCCAAAAGTCATTAAAGTCCAAGATTGAAGAAGATTAAAGGCTTAAGGACCTAATCGTGCAATTAAGAGAAAATGAAGGAGGGGAGGAAGCTTCCTAAGCACCCCTTAATCCTCCCCAATAAATAGTCATTAGATAAATCATTTTCATTTTGTTTACTTTTATTTGTTTATCTCTCATTCTACCTTTCTTTATTTGCTTGATTTTTATGTTTATGTGTTTATTATCATGCTTATTTGATTAAAGGTTATGTTTTTATTCTTTTGATTGTTTTGGATTATTGATCCTTAGAGCTTATTTGTGTTTATCTTTTAGTTTCTAAAGTTTTTATAAAAGTTGTTTTTATATAAAGTTTGTTTTCGTACATCTTTTTCATTTCGTGTTTTCAAAAGTCTTTAAATTGTAGCTTATTAGCTTTTTCTTATACGTGTTTGCTTAGGATTTTAGTCTAGTGCTTATTTGATTTATAGCTTATTTGTTGTGCTTATTTTACCTTCTTTTTACTGTATACCGACCATACCAGTCGGAAAAGGGTTTATTATTCCGACCAGAACTCCTTTGCTTGGTCGGAAAAGGGTTTGACACATTCCGATCTAGGGTGAGTTTGGTATTCTGATCGGGTCTAGGTGACAGCATTCCGATCTGAGTCCACTCATCATTCCGATCAAGGTGATTGTTTTGTTATTCCGATCAGGAGGTAAGAATACATTCCGATTTGGGGTTTGTTTGGATATTCCGATTAAGCGTTTGGTGACAGCATTCCGATTGGTAATTCCGATCAATATTCCGATCTGAAAGGTGAGTGTATTCCGATCAGCATTCCGATCAGAAGGTAGTTTAACATTCCGATCATATTCCGATCGGAATGTATTCCGATTAGGGTTATTTTTTATTTATTTCGTCTTGTTTAATTTTTAAGTTTACATTTTAATACTTTGTCAAATTTTAATTCTCGTCACGCTTTTAAATTCCCGTCATTTAGTTATTTACTTTTCAAAGTTTTTAATATTGCACCATTTAGTTTTAATTAGATTTAGATTTAATTTACCGTCATTTACTTTAATTGTTTTTCACATTTTATTTAAAAACAACCAAAAATATTTGTTTCACCAAAAACAATAGAGTCGTACTTAAAACCAATAATCAATTCGTTAAGATACCGAATTAAATTGAACCTATAAAATCTGGGTATCAATTGAGATACTTAATACAATATAGTAATAATAATTTCACAAGAAAAACCAAAAAACCGATAATACGTATTAGTAGATTTCTACTAATACAAATACTATTTATGGTTAATATTAGAAACAACAAGACAAATTAATCACGACACACCTCCCCAGCAGCGGCGCCAAAATTATTGTAGAGTTTTACCACGCCTTTAGGAAAAGGAGGTAAATAGGAAAAGTATTAAATACGACGGTTTAGGAAAACTGTGTACTAATGACCCTTATGAGGTGAAAGTTCGTTTCCCAAGGAGGTATATGTGTGTGAATAATTCGTAATTGGTTTGAGATTAATATTAGAAAGAAGAGGATGAGAAAATAGAATGACGAAGACGTGAAATTAATTACTACTACGACTAAACGTAAAACCGTAAAAATAGCTAAAATAAAAATTAATTCTAATAATTCTCAAAAAATTACCAAAAATCAAATAAAATAAACTAAGATTTTACCAATGATCAAAACTTTTTCAAACCTTTTAATTAATTAAATATTAATTTTTAAATGCTAATTAAAGCCCTAAAAATCAAATTAATTATCAAAAATCCCAAATAAAAAAATTTCAATTGGTAAACCTCTAAAATGACCTAAAAAGATTAAAAACTATTTATATAAATTTTTAAACTAAGAAAAACTATTTAAAATGATTTAAAAACTATTAAAACTTAAAATAATTATAAAAATAATCTAAATTTGATAAAATTAATCTAAGAATTGTAAAAATCCTATTTTAATGTATTAAAGCTAAGAAAAATATAAAAAGTGCAAAAATGTGAAATTTGAAAAATAATAATAAAATAATATTAAAATAATATTAAAAATCTAAAAACTATAAAAAAATTATAAAAACTTGCAAACTAGTTTATTTTAACCTAAGTAATCATAAAATGAAAGTGAAATTACCAAAATACCCCTAATGGGCCCCCAAATGGGCTAAAAGCAAAAACAGTCAACACTAATGGGCTTTTTAGCCCAAAAAGTCAAACTAGGCCCAAATGACCTAAAAAGCCCTATCTGACTCAAAATTTAACTCTAAGCACAAAAGTCTGAAGGCCCAAAAGCTGATTCTGAGCTTATCACAGCTTAAATAACAAGTAGCTTATTCTTATTGGGCCAATAAGCCCATTAAGCAATAAGCCAATGCTATAAGCTCTGCTTAAACACACAACCTTCTTTTGAGATGCCTAAGATATCTGTAAAAAGAAATTTTGAAAAAGCTCACTCAATAAGCCAGAAATAAGCAAAATAGAAATCCACTAAATGACAAAATAGTCGGGTTAGAGTTTTAGGGTGTTTCAGAAGCTCTGGTTTGTTACAAAAGCTCACAAATAGATTAACTAAGAATAATCAACCAAGAAAATCACAAAAATCCAAGTAGAATAAGCTGTGTGAACCAATAAGCTGGCAAGCCAAATAAGCTAGTTTCCTAGCAAAAGCTTAACCTAAAGACTTGTAACTTTCCAGACATGTTATTGAGCTGAGAAAAATGAGTTCTATTACAAAAGCCAAGTTGTTGCATGTACCAATAAGCAGTTCTCAATAATAAGCCAAATTGTGCTTATTTGACCAAAAGTCAAAGTACTCCAAAGTTCACCAAATGATAAGAGATGGTATAAGGGCTTGTTATAAGCAACTTTTGTGAAGAACTCAAGGAGGAGTCCTTGTGAATCAAAAGGTCAGTTGACCAATTGATGAAAGATTTTGGCAAATAAGGCTTAATAACCCAGTGAGCTTATAAGCCAGATACAAGGCACACCAAATAGCAAAATTCACTCACAAGCAGCACATAAACAAGTTCCAAGCAACAAAACCACAAGGCATACACTAGATTCTCACATGCAAGCACCAAATGAGGTGGTCACTTTGCTGATGCAAATGACCACTTCAGCCAACTTTGATAAGCTAAAGCACACTCAATAAGCCACCAAATTCAACAACCAGATAATCAATAGATAGCTTATCACCCAAACTATTCCAAACCTAATTTCAGACCTTAGATCCAACAAACAAAGAAGTTATTGGATCTGATGTGTTTGACCAATTTCAAAACACCTTTTATCATATTTTTGCAAAACTTGAAATCCCTTTTCCAATCTTTCAGAAACTTAACCAATGACTAAAACTTGTTCAATATGACTTGTTTAGACTTCCCAAACCCTAAGAACCAAGGGCACAAGGCCACAAGGCCTTATGAACCAGTAATCCCAAACAATCCTTTAATAAGCACTTTTCAAACAAACTTCTTAATCCTTCAAACAACCTACTGATTTTAATGATCAAATAGCTACACTAGGTGACAACTAACAGATACCAACCATAAAACACAAAGCACAAACACAAAATCACCAAATCACAAAACATAAAACAGACCATAACATGTGATTTTTAGAGGAATCTTAACAAGAGGTTATACCTGTCCTCCATAACATCCTAGGAGGACTAGCAATGCTCCTTGGACCTTGTTCAACAACTAGAACAAGACCAATATACTTCAACAAGGGAGATGAATGACTGCCTTGGTTGATGTTTCAAAGTAGAAACTCAAGGACTTGATTTCTTCAACACAATGAACAAACAGCCCAACCAAAGGCTCCACTCCCTTCACAAGCTTGGTGTCAACAAGCTTGTAAGAGCTTATAGCTTTTGGTCAAGGATTAGTACAAGTAAAATAGCAAAATCAGAAACCACTTTTCAAGCTTTTTTCAAACTTGAAAACCTTACCAAACATAAACGTCCTTGAACCACAATATTCAAGCACACTTATAACATCAAATGGAACTCAGAATTACCCTTAAACAACACCAACTTTCAAAAACATAAAAAGGAATTACAATTTTCTCAAAATACCAACTTTTATAAAATTCAAAAAGGAATTACAATGTTTAAAAGGTAAAACTGGAACAAGGCTCTCTCACAAGTTGAGGAGTCCTTATATAGGCCACAAAGGCTGAGATTACAATGAGAAAACCCTAGCTATGAAGTCCTTAAAATGCCCTTGAATCTTCTAGACGAATTTTGATATTGATTTGTCCAAATGCATCCAAATCGTTCATTTTAGCTTTCTAGTTAAGCATTGAGTCTTGGCTGTTGATTTGGCCACGTGTCTTGCCTTGGAGGTTAAGTTGTGATGTGATAGGTGGACGTCTAGAATGGTGGGGCCCTTTGGTGAGTGGGAGTGAGGGTTTTGGGTGTGGGATGAGTTTCTGCATGTGTGAATCAAGCGTGGGTAGGGTTAATTTCATTTTACCCTTTGTTAAGTGGAAGGTAATTCTGGGTGGGATGAATGGTGAATACTAGTAATTTTGATCCGAAAAGGGTGGGATGTGGTGTTTGGCGTGTGTTTGTGTTATTTAAACTTTGGGAAATGGCAATAGCAGCCCTTGTGTTTTGGTGAAATGTGTATAACAAGTTTTTCAGCCAACAAGTCTTGTTTCCTTTGTTAATAAACTTTCGAAGTTTATACTTTGGCCACCAAACTTTTCCAAAAAGTTTTCAAGGGTTATTTTTGCCATGTTTGAATATTTGAGGGACTGATTTTGGACATTCTTGATCTTCAAAGGTCTTCATTGGTTCTTTGACTTTATGAGGGACCATAATTGACAATTTAGAATTGTTGAGGGACTAAACTTGTCATTTCTTCAAAGTTGAAGGACCATTTTGTAATTTTGACAAACTTAAGGGACCGAACTTGTAATTATGAATATACAAGGGTTTTAAGTGTCATTTCTTCATATTATAAGGATCAATCTTGTACATCTTCAAGTCTTCAAGTGTTTTTCTTGGATAATTCATGAACTTGAGCCCGGTTCTTTGTACGGCTTCGTTTCTCGTGTCCGTTTTTCCTTGTTTCTTGTGATCTTTTGTCTTTTTCACGATATCCATACCTAAAACACACAAGTAAACAAATACATGCATATATGTGGTATTTTATGACATTTTAATACATTTAAAGCCCGAAAAGAACGATAAGATCATGTACAAATGCCATGTCATCAATCGTCGCTTACATTATTTTCCGACACTAAGCTAAATTTCGAGACCTAATCTTTAGCTAGGACCAATCTACACAACGTTGCCTACTTCACAATTTAACGACACAAGGCTAGATGTCGAGTTTTAATCTCAAGGTAGAACCAATCTTCACGACGTTGCCTACTTCACCATTTTACGACACAAGGCTAGATGTTGAGTTCTAATCCAAAGCTAGAACCAATCTTCACGACTCTTCACTTTGAAGCTAAGTGAGAACTTCACACAACACAACTACTAATCACTTTTAAGTTTAGTGAGAACTCACAAGACACAACCACATCACTTTATAGTTTAGTAAGAACTACTACACAATCTATTATAACTCAACTAAACATATCCAAGTACACACATGTAGCTTGGATCTACACAACATAAATCCAAGCAAACACATATGCAATGGATGTACACAACAAATCTAAGTATTCACAAATAGCTTGGATAAACACAACTAGTCCAAGTATTCATAAATACAATGGATTAACATAAAACAAAAAGGCTAACATGATGAACATGACTAATTCATGGATTCATCTTTATCACAACACTAGTGAGTGAGTGATCTTCTCTTTGGACAAGGTAAAGGAGGGGATCAAGAGGATAATCATATGTAAACATACTTAACACATTAAGTGATCATTTACTAATGATTATGCTATAGAAAAGAGAAAGTGGGCTGAGAAAAACGTCCAAAAAGGGTTATTGGAAAATGAGATTTGATCCATTATTTATAGGAGACAAAGTGCAACGGCTAGCTGGGCGCGGTTCCTTATCTAGCCTGGCGGTTCCTTATCGCTAGAGAACCGGCTAGCTATTTAAAGGACCGCCCAGTAGACTACGCTCCGATTTTGTCTTTTAGTGGGGTAGGAATATCTGAGGTTTTTTAAACCTTCAAAGGATATTCTTATGGCATATGGAATATGCCATTTTCAAATTTACATTTTCCATTTTAATAAAACATTTTCTTAAAAAGAAAGTTTATTAAAAAATCTTTTGTCATATTAACAAAAGTGAGTTTTAAGGATAGTCACTTTGATGATCACTAAGTATGATTAAGAAAAGTTAGTGATATGATTATTACCTTGATGATAGTGTTAGTTAAATAATTCGTTTTGTGTTTTACACTAAATGTGTTGTATAGTTTGTTGTGATCAAAACTAAGAAAGATTAGTTAACACTAATAATCTTTTTAGGCATCACTTGCATTAACAATCTCCCCCTTTTTGATTACGACAAACTATAAACTCATTTACGTAGAAACACAAAATATCAAATTATTAACGAGTTTATCACTATCATTTCTCCCCCTTTGTCGTAGCAAAAAGGTTAGCACAAGTCTTTGAAGAAAACTGGACTTTGCTAGTAGCTCCCCCTTGGTGGTTGCTCCCCCTTGCTTGGGGCACCAAGTGTATGAGCTAAGGTGACATGCTACACAAAGGTTAGTAGAAAGAAAAGAAACACCAATGTATATATGATCACTACCTACTAAGTAACTTGAGAGGGAGAAGGAGAAGAAATCTCAAATTAGAAGCAAGTATTGCTAATTATGTCCAAAGAGGTAAATGACAAAATCAAAGTTCAATTGGTGGAATGGAGGTAGAAAAGAAACATCCAACCAATGAAGATGATAAATTTGTCAAGGGGTTAAAGTTTAGAACTGATGGAATCACCCGTAATCAGTTGTTAAGATTAGCCACGATCAACTCAAAAGAAAAGGAGAGAATGATCAAAGAAAGAAAACAACAACAACACAAAGTTTCATATTACAAAAATATGAAAGAAACAAACAAGGTAGATAGTCATACACACAATATGAGTATCTAAAGCAAAAAATATGGAAAATAAACCACAAAGCATAAGCTATTCTAATAGTGATAATTTTCCAAGATTGCTTAAAATGTTATTGACTCAAAAGCAAACAACTGAAGAGTTATTGACTCCAAGAGTGCTTAGTCCTTTAGTTGGAAAAATAAGACGACGAGGCATCATTCGATGTTTTGTCCATGGGAACGAAAACTTCGAGAGGAGGTCGAGTGACGAGGAATTCAAGTAAATTTAACTTCTCATACACATGAGCAAGTTTAATTTGTTGAAATCGACAACAAGCACACGAGGATCCATGATGCAAAACAAATTTGGTTGATGGGGGAAGGCCATCAAACCTAGGGTTTGGTGGTGGTGAGGAGAGTGGATAGGAAATGTTTTCACAATGCCTTGTGAGGGTTGGAAAGGTTGAAAGGTCATTAAGTTTAGGGGTGTCGAAAGGTTTTGGTGGTGGGGGAACATTTTCCTTTTCTCCGGTGATGGGGTTGATGGAGTAGGTCTCATTCCAATACTTTATTGGATAGAAGGTGGGGTTCTTGGGTGGTTTGTAAGAAGATGGTTCATTTTTCTTGATCCAAATAGGTCGAACCGAGATCTTCGGTTTCTTGGAAAGCTTGGATGAGGAAGCTTTGGGTGAGGAGGTTTGTGACAATAAAATGTCAAGGTTATGAAAGGAGGAGTTAGGCATTGTTGAGTTGTGAGAATGAAATCTCAAGGTGGGGGTATAAGAGGAAAGTAGACAAGGAAAAGATTTGAAAATAAAATGTGAAGTGTCAAGGAATGTTTAGCCAAATTGAGTAAACATGGAATCTTGACAGGGGATAGGGTGATGAAGAAAGACCAAAAACGAGCCAAAAATTGGCTATCAGTCCGCGGTTCCTTATAGGGACCGGCAGTTCCTTATCACTTAAGGGACAACGCGACTTAATGAGCCGCGTACAGTGGACGTGAAACCATGATTTTCCAGGGTTTTGAGAAAAACTAAGACTTTTTCAAAAAATTGCAAATCTGGGAATTTTACCTCTATTAGCACTAAATTATGCTAGGGTTGCATAAAAGAAACACATTCACAAAGAATGTCTTGACAAAGGGTGACAAAATATTTAGATAACATTTTGAACCAATTTTAGTCAAGTTTGTGATAGATTTAGGTTCAATTTTAATTTAAAATTAAAGTTGATTAATGTGCACATAAAGATAGAAACACATAAAGCTAAATCCATAAATCATCCTCATAAAAAACTCATGGAGGGAAGGAGGCATGGTAAACAAGGTGAGCAAGAAATCTTGAAACCTCCTATGAAGTCCAAACATCTCCATCCTAAGGTTGTGAATGATGTAGTTGTTGTAGAGGCAACATGGACAATGAGAACCATGAGCTTCTAGGAACCCAAAGAAGTAAGGATCACCCATAAATAGGGGAAGTGGGACACCCAAAATGGGAGGTTTGAGGGAGGTGGGGGTGGAGGAGGTATGTTCTCCAAGGGTGATGTGGGTGAGTGTGGAGGTATGTTCTCCAAGGGTGAAATGGGTGATGTGGGTGAGTTTGGAGGGGTAAAAGGTGAAGTCACCAAGGTATTAACAAAGTCATTCACAATGGGAATGCTTTGGATAGGTTGAGGTTGGGTAGTCACATCCAAGAGAGTATTTGGAGTGAAGGGTGAGGTTAGCTCATTCATTCTAGATTGGAATGAAGAGGAGGTAGAACCATGAGAATGGTTGTTACCATGGGTTGAGGTAGTCTTGCATGGAGAAAGAGGTGGTGAGGGTGATGAAGAGATGAGAATTGGAACAATCTCATTCTTGGGTGTGTGAAAGGGTAAAGAGTTAAGTTTGGGCAACTTAATCTTAATCTTAAGATTTTTCTTTGAAGTGGAGGTTTTGGATGAGTTTGAGGTTCTTGTAGAAACCATGGTTGTAATGAGTGGTTTAAAGGTTAAGGATGAATGGTTTGATGTCTGAAGAACATGGCTAACAAGGTGGGTTTAAAAGGGTGAGGGGATGATCCAAACTAATAATGGGTTAAAAACATTTTATGTGAATAATGAATTTAGGTAACCTAGTTTAGGAAATGTGCATGTTTTTGCAAAGAATCAAGCAAGGTTTACACATATTAAGGAAAATAGTGTAAAGCAAAGATTCTGTCGGACACAGTAGCCGGCGGTTCCCTATCTAGGATGGGCGGTTCCTTATCGATAAGGAACCGCTGGTCGATATGGAACCGCGACTAGAGGTGTTCAAAAATCGCACTTCCTCAAACTTTGGTTAGCCCAGATTTTTACCAAAGGATTAACAAGCCAAAGTTAACTACTGACCAAAATCTAGGAAGCTAACTAACACATAGGATGCACAAAGCTATGCAAATCGTAAACACGATGGCATAGACAACATTAGGATTAAAATAATAAGTAATCCAAACAAGTAGTATTAGTTAATACACAACCAAAATAAAGTAAAAAGAAGAAAATGTTCAACATCACATTACATGTTTAGCAACATGTATACTTTGAAACAATTCAAAGTCTTCATCTTCTTTTCTTGCCCAATCCCTTGATCATGTTTCCCAAGTACTTGAATCACTTCCTTGACTCAACCCGATGTTCATGCAATTCACCTCGAGTCCTAAGATTTTCACGGTAGAGATGCTCCATATTGAGATCTTCCGGTACTTCACTAGAGGAATAATGAGGTGGAGGAGCTAAGTCTTCAAGTCCATCCACGAATGAGTTTGAGGATTGGTGGGAATTACTCGAAGAGTTGAAATGAGAACTAGAACCTATGCCATCACCATCACTTGTTGGCATATAGGTGTCCTCATCATCTTGCTCTTGATGATCGGATTTTCGCGAACCTCAATCACTTCTAGGCTTTCTTTCATATACCTCTTGAATAGGCAACATAACCCGATGAACCGGGTGAAAGCGAGAAAGGTCGAGGTGGGGACAGTCACGAACAACCCTTTTGAAAAGGCGAGTAAGAAGCATAGCGTAGGGAAGGTTTGTTTTGGGCTTTGAAATAGCATAATTTATTCGTCGAGCGATATAGTATGCCAAATTGTACTTGGTTGATGTAAAGATGCAACATAACATATGCACCATACAAGCCGAGATATAATCTCGGTTTCCACCAAGACAAAATACATTCTCCCTAAGGATATTTGCCCATTGGACCATAAAATCTTTAAGATCGATTGAGAGCACTTCATAGCGATTCACATACCGCACATTAGAATGAAGGCTTCTCACGACGTTTCCATCACGCTCTTTCAAAATGATATCAAGGATAAATTCCGCATCAATTTCGGCGTGGTCATTTGGAGGTTCGTCGTTGGATTCCAAGAGAGCATCAAGTCTCCATTTGTCCGTGAAACGACAAGTGCCTTCATATGGCACATCAAGAATTTCACCAAAATCTTCGAGAGAATATTGAATGATTTGTTCGTTCAACAAGAATCGAATGAAGATTTCGCCATTGTATTCAAACATAGAGTAAGTGATAAAGAATTCTAGAAGAAACAAGGGGTATATATCTTCTTCTATGTAGAGCAAGCAATCAAACCCCGTATGCTCAAAAATAGATTTGATATAGATATAACCCGTTATTCCCTCATCAACAACTCTACCCTCATGGAAATTTCATGTTGAAAGTGATGAAAAGGAGTTTCGAAGTTGAGTGGATGCAAGGGTTTAGGAAATGTTTGGCATATATTGTTTAGTGAGTTGATGATCCTTTTGGTATTGTGAAGGCATGATTAGTACCTAAATAAACACAAGAAAATATATTTCCAATCACTCATATGAAAAATAAAATCAAGAATCAAAATATGAGAATCTGTTATATCAATTTCTTGACAAACAAATGATTGAATCCATATCATTCTCATGTTCACAATGTATCTATTCCATTATTAACCAAGAACATATGAACTATGTTGGATCAACAATGGACTAGAACATTGGTTTTTCAAAATAAGGTTTTTAGGTAAGCATTAACAATGCAATTACCTATTTGTTCATGGGTTCATCTCAATTCCATCTTTTAACCAAAATCATTTAGCCAAAATTCGGATTCGTTCTACAAGTGGGTTTTAGTGAAATCTCAATGAATATGAACCTAAGGAATCATAGTAAAATAACCATGTCAACCCATATTCCTATTAAGGTTCTAATTCAATTTCAATTTTAAAAATCCCCAATTATGAAAGGATGAACCCTAGAACAAAATAGATGAAATTGAAAGAAAATACTTACAATTAATTGATGTTTGATGAAGGATGAGTGAAACCCACAACTTGGAATCAATTAATTTGAGTGATTAAAGGTTTTTGAAGCTTCAACAATGGTGGAAAAAGGGGAACCCGACGGCTGTGTGTTTTTGGGAGAGAGAGGGTTTTGTTTGAAAAAGATTAAATTAATAAAACTGGCGCTCTGACAAGTTTTACTACCCGCGGTTCCTTATCGATAGAGAACCACGGGTTTGAACCGCCAGAGATAAAGAACCGCCTACAGAGGCAGGTTTTTATCAATGAAATACGCCAAATTTTTGAAAACCAAGTTTTCTAAAATACTTAAAAATATATCTTAAACCTTTTAGAATATCATTGGATCATCATAACACTAAGCAATATGCCTTAATGAAGGATTACGAGTTGAATCGAGATCGAAAAGAACCGAAACGGACAAACGACTACTCGTAGCAAAAAAGCAAAGTGGAGAGAAGTAAAGGGAAGTGAATCAAGACTAAGACCAATGCTCAAGGGATTAATGACAATCTTCAAATCATGGAGACGAAGAGCTTGTGTCATATATAGTGGTTTAAGACGTGCCTTTCCGGCGAAGTGTTAAATGGCTTTGGTAATGAATAAACACAAAGCAAATATTGATGCATTGACTAAGATCACTTTCAATAATTGTCTTAGTCTAAACCAAAATATGAGCAAGGTATTAATTCACTTTCTCTCCCACAAAGGGCCTACTAACTGTATGGGTGCAAACCATGGATATCATGCTTGATACTTTAAGCTACTACTAACTCACTCTACATCACCATAGTGAGTCAAGTATCCAAGCAATGAAGGTTTGAGAGGATAAAAGAAAAGAATCACAAACCACAAACAAATGTCAAGGCAAGGATGCCAAGAACAAGCACATAGTCAAGTAATGATCAAAAGAATGATCAAAGGGCGTGTGGAAGAACGAAAGCGTACCTTGGCCACAAAGAGCATTCCAATCCATCAAGGAATCAATGCAAAGCCCAGCAATGACTATGATGAGTACTAAGTCTTCAAGGACTAGTATCATTCCCAATCATCTTGATATCATCATTCAAAGATGTTGAAGATCAATGAAGATGAGTCTTCTACAAGTGCAAGTAACTCAATCCACAACCAATTAAATGATTGATCTTCATGAGTACATACACAAAGAAAGATGCAAACTAGTAGATACATTTCAAGAGTAGATCTAAAATGCATAAAAGCTACTAATCTAAGTGGGATGCAATATTACCAATTAAAAGACCTATTTTCCAAAAAAATAGTTTTGACCAAAGAGAAACTTTAGTACAACTTAACCTTCTAATTTGAGGAGACAATGGATCGATCCAAGTTTTAAGGTACAATATACTTCAAAGATCGTGAGTGACCATCGCTCTGATACCAATTGTAGAAACTAGAAGGAGGGGTTGAATAGTTTCTCTTCGATTAGTCACCTAATTAAAATTACTTTCAATTAGATTTGTATCAAAACTATCTTTTACTTGAAGCTAAGTTGCATAATGATTAGGTTCAATTAAAATGCATTAGCAATGGTAATAGGTAAGTGTAATGATAATGAAATAAGTAAAGAGTAAGGAAAGAGACAACCTAATGAGAAGACACCAAGATTTATAGTGGTTCGACAACGAGGCTCTATCCTCGTTTCTACTCCACTCCTCGAGTACACCTACTCGAGATTTCCACTATATCCACAAGCTCCCTTCTTGGCGGAGAAAACCTTACATCGTCGCTTACATTATTTTCTGACACTAAGCTAAATGTCGAGACCTAATCTTTAGCTAGGACCAATCTACACAACATTGCCTACTTCACAATTTAACGACACAAGGCTAGATGTCGAGTTCTAATCTCAAGGTAGAACCAATCTTCACGACGTTGCCTACTTCACCATTTTACGACACAAGGCTAGATGTCGAGTTCTAATCCAAAGCTAGAACCAATCTTCACGACTCTTCACTTTGAAGCTAAGTGAGAACTTCACACAACACAACTACTAGTCACTTTCATGTTTAGTGAGAACTCACAAGACACAACCACATCACTTTATAGTTTAGTGAGAACTACTACACAATCTATTACAACTCAACTAGACATATCCAAGTACACACATGTAGCTTGGATCTACACAACATAAATCCAAGCAAACACATATGCAATGGATGTACACAACAAATCCAAGTATTCACAAATAGCTTGGATAAATACAACTAGTCCAAATATTCACAAATACAATGGATTAACATAAAACAAAAAGGCTAACATGATGAACATGACTAATTCATGGATTCATCTTTATCACAACACTAGTGAGTGAGTGATCTTCTCTTTAGAAAAGGTAAAGGAGGGGATCAAAAGGATAATCATATGTAAACATACTTAACACATTAAGTGATCATTTACTAATGATTATGCTATAGAAAAGAGAAAGGGGGCTGAGAAAAACGTCCAAAAAGGGTTACTGTAAAATGAGATTTGACCCACTATTTATAGGAGACAAAGTGAAATGGCTAGCTGGGCGCGGTTCCTTATCTAGCCCGGCGGTTCCTTATCGCTAGAGAACCGCCTAGCTATTTAAAGGACCACCCAGTAGACTACGATCCGATTTTGTCTTTTAGTGGGTAGGAATATCTGAGGTTTTTTAAACCTTCAAAGGATATTCTTATGGCATATGGAATATGCCATTTTCAAATTTACATTTTCCATTTTAATAAAACATTTTCTTAAAAAGAAATTTTATTAAAAATTCTTTTGTCATATTAACAAAAGTGAGTTTTAAGGATAATCACTTTGATGATCACTAAGTATGATTAAGAAAAGTTAGTGATATGATTATTAACTTGATGATAGTGTTAGTTAAATAATTCGTTTTGTGTTTTACACTAAATGTGTTGTATAGTTTGTTGTGATCAAAACTAAGAAAGATTAGTTAACACTAATAATCTTTTTAGGCATCACTTGCATTAACAGATGATTTATTCAATCAGCTTCAGGGTGCCAAGCACTTCTCAAAAAATTGATTTATGGTCATGTTACCATCAGCTGCGTGTAAAAGAGCAGGATATATCCAAGACTACTTTTCGCACGAGGTATGATCACTACGAGTTTGTTGTCATGCCATTCGGCCTCACGAACGCGCCAGAAGTATTCATAGACTTGATGAATCGAGTCTTTCACGAATTCTTAGACAAGTTTGTGATTGTATTCATCGACGATATCCTAATCTTCTCTAAGTCTAAAGAAGAGCATGAGGATCATCTTCGTACAATTCTATAGATTCTTCGACGGGAGAAGCTTTATGCTAAATTTTCTAAGTGTGAGTTTTGGCTAAGTAAGGTGGCGTTTCTAGGACATATTGTTTCTGCAGAGGGGATCACCATGGATCCTATAAAGGTTGAGGCTATCACTAAATGGCCGAGACCGACATCTGCCACAGAAGTACGCAACTTTCTTGGATTAGCAGGATGTTACCACAGATTTGTAGAGAACTTCTCACGTTGGCATTACCGTTGACCAAACTTATGCGCAAAGGAGAGAAGTTTGTATGGACTGATGAGAGAGAACAAATTTTTGAAGAACTCAAACAACGTTTAGTTTCAGCACCGATCCTTACTCTCCCATTTGGCACAGGTGGATATCAGATATAAAGTGACGCTTCAAAGAAAGGTTTGGGTTGTGTACTTATGCAACATGGGAAAGTCATTGCCTATGCTTCACGATAGCTAAAGCCGTATGAGGAGAATTATCCCACGCATGACTTGGAGCTTGCGGCAGTCGTCTTCGCCCTAAATATTTGGAGAGATTATCTGTATAGTAAGTCCTGTGATATCTTCACCGATCACAAAAGTCTCAAGTATATATTTACACAGCGGGAGCAGAACATGAGGCAGAGGCGATGGTTGGAACTGTTGAAAGACTATGACACTAACATTCAGTATCACCTAGGTAAAGTGAATGTAGTGGTAGATGCCTCAGCAGAAAGTCAGGGATGATAAATGGTATCAAGGTTAAGGAGGAGATCATACGAGACTTAAAGCGGTATGATATTGAGCTCTTAGTACGCGGACAGACAGGTTACTGGGCTAGTTTGAGAGTGGAACCAGATTTACTCTCTCGGATTAAAGCTGTACAGAAGGATGATGGTGAAATCTGGGCGATTGTCCAGAATATTGACCAGCAGACTGAATTTCGTATCGATGATTATGGTATTGTATGGAAGGGTACCAAACTATGTGTCCCAGAAGACCCTACTCTCAGGGAAGCCTTATTGACTAAGGCTCACAACTCTCCGTTTTCTATCCATCCAGGTTCCACCAAGATGTACCACGATCTTAAGCAGCACTTCTGGTGGAGCGGCATGAAGCAGGATGTCGCCACTTTTGTTTCCAAATGTCTAACCTGCCAGCAGGTTAAGATAGAGCATCATCGTACTAGTGGCCTACTTCAGCCATTAGATATTCCAATGTGGAAATGGGACAAGATATCTGTGGATTTTGTCACTGGGTTACCGCAGACTCAAAGGAAACACGATGCAATCTGGGTTATTGTCGACCGTTTGACCAAGTCAGCACACTTCATCCCTATCCATAAAGATTTCTCAGTCAGTAAATTAGCAGATCTATTCACGAAGGAGATCGTACGATTACACGATACACTTTCAGATATTATATCAGATAGGGATCCACGATTCACTTCACATTTTTGGGGAGGTCTGCATAAAGCTTGGGGAACCAAGCTCAAGCTCAGCACAACCTTTCATCCACAAACGGACGGTCAGTCAGAGGTACCATCCAGACCTTGAAGGACATGTTACGCTCTTGTGCATTAGAATGGACAGGTAATTGGGATGACTATGTCTGCTTGGTCGAGTTTGCCTACAACAACAGTTGGCATGCTAGTATCAAGTGTGCCCCCTTTGAGATGTTATACGACAGGAAATGTCGTGCTCCAATCTGTTGGGATCAGGTTGGAGAATGTTTGATTGAGGGACCAGAATTAATAGAGCTGACCAATGAAAAGGTCGCCATTGCCAGGGAAAAGCTGCAAGAAGCGCGTACTCGCCAGAAGAGTTATGCCGACAAGCATCGCAGAGATCTAGCATTTCAGACTAGGGATCGTGTGTTCCTTAAAGTATCACCAGCACGCGGGGTCAAACGTTTTGGCCTCATGGGAAAACTCAGTCCTCGCTACATCGGACCGTTCGAAATCCTCGAACGTGTAGGTGAAGTATCATATCGATTGGCGTTACCGCCTCAGCTTTCACATATTCATAATGTGTTCCATGTATCACTACTCAGAGGGTAGAACTATCATGAGCTTCACAAAGTTAATTATTCACTCGATCATATTCGGGAGGACCTATCTTATATTGAAGAACCCGAAGCAGTCTTAGATCGCCAGGATCGAGTTATGAGAAGGAAGACTATTCCTTTCGTCAAGATCCGGTGGAGGAACCATTCCGAGCGGGAGGCCACTTGGGAAACAAAGGAGTCTATACGGAGTTCTTATCCTCACTTCCAGTTATGATTCGGGTATGTCCTTCAGCTTATATGCCTTTTCAGCTTTCATGTTCTTTCAGCCTATGTGTCCTTTTTAGCTTTTATAATTTCACCAGCTTTATTTTAACTCTAATTTGAGGACGAATTTTCCTTTTAGAGAGGGAGAATTATAAAACAGCAGCATTATCGCATCCTTAATTCGAGGACGAATTATATTTTTAGAGGGGAAGAGTTGTAAAACCCACAATTAAAATCCTCGAACATTAATGATACGCAGTCACAAAATTAATTAACGTTATTTATTCAGACAATAAATAATTTATTTAGAAAATAAATAATTATAATTATCCAAACATCACGTAAATGCTATTTATTTAGTTAATAATTAATACGTTCAGAGTTACAGCACGAGAAATTAATTCACGGAACCCGAACATTTAAATACACGATAACTTAATAAAGTCGAAGCAAAAAAGAAATGTATATCATTGTTGTGGGTTGGCGGTCTTTAATGAAACAAAGGAAATGAAATGGACCGTGATCGCAGCCCGTCTTAAAGTTTATCACAGGAAACATATTCTCATTCCCATTTCATTTTAACAAAACATAAAAGGAATTAGGGTTTTTCTTTTGGGGGTGCCGACGGCTAGAACAAACACAAGGAAAAAGGGAGATTTGATTTTTATTATTGATTCGATTGTGTGTTCATAATTTATGTTGTATCACGAATCAAGGTAATCACTTTTTTCATATCTTTTACAAAATCATAAAGTTATATATTTAATATCAACACATGGGTTTGTAATTATTAAACATGTAATAAACCATGAATTAGTCGTGTTTGGGGTTTGGTCACAAAAACCGAGAGTTTAATAACTCTCGGTGAGTTTTGAGTGTGTACAGCCGAGACCTATAAATAAGGTCTCGGTGGTGCTTTTGTGTGACCAGCCGCGAACCAAACATAAAAAATGGGGATAAATCGATCGGCAGGGGGTGTTTTGTTTGATTAAGTGGCAACCGAGAGTCTAATGACTCTCGGTGGGTCTTAGGATAGAGGCGGTGGGAACCAAAAACAAAGCAGTGGGAACCTAATGCAAAACAGTGGCAATTATCACTAGGCCAGTGGGCTACTGTACATAGGCCAACAGCAAAAGGCCACGACCCACGGTTGTGGTGGGCTTTATTTTGGGCTTGACCCGAGACATGGGTGTCTCGGGGAAAGTTTTGACGCGGGTTTTCGGGATCACACGAGTAATAATAAAATACAAGGATTTATTTAAGTTATTTAAATCATTTTATAAAATAAGTTTTATAAATAAATTAACCAAGTTGTTTTGTTTTATTAATTTAATTGGTAAATTTAATTGATGACAGTTTAATTATTTTAATTACTTAAAACGTGTGATTTATTTAATGATTTAATTTTTAGGGAAACTAATTTAGGAAACTTTCTATTTATAGCAGGTTACTATTTATAGTAATATCGTAAATATTAAAATACGAATCATACAGTAATCAGAAGTAAAGCAACGCACTTATCAGAAGTAATATAGAACAGTCAGATTTACTATATTATACACAAACAGTAATACAAGAATATAATAAATCAAACTAAGAACAGTAAAGATCAGTAAAAATAAACAGATATCAAGCAACTCATTCGCGTCGGTTATTCATGTAGCTTGTGTGAAGTCAGAGTAGGAGTTTCACCGGTTTTCCTTGCAGTCAGGTAATGGACAAAAGGTACGGATTTCCCGTCCTTCAGTATGGACTTCCTTTTCTATGCATGATTAGGATTCCCTGTCTGCAGCCATCTGTTTTCCCAGTTACAGGTTTTAAAACTTTACATGATTGCCATGATAACTATATTAATTGCCTGAGCTTTATATACATGCATGATCAGTTATGACTAGTTACGGAGGTACCGTAACCATGACACTTAAGGCACTGGTATCACGACTCCTCTGCAGGGGAGTAATTTCTCACAGCGTCCCTTTTATTTCAGCTTGGCCATTTATCAGTATTATCAGTGGGGCGTATTGGTGCATCCTAGTTTATCAGTTTACAGCTTATCAGGTGAATGTAGTGTGTGCTCTACATCCTTCACATTTGAGTTGATCCCTCCACCCAGCTTATCAGTTAGAGGTCACCTCTCTACAGCATGACGAGGTCACCCTCTATGTATTCATGCAGACGTTGTTACAACACATGATCTATATAAGCTTTTGGCACTTAAAATACAGTAAATGCATGTTTTCAGAGTTAACAGTAATAATTCAGCTTTACTAATTTTTAAATCAGACTTTTCGGAACATACATAGCTTTCCACTGCTCTTTACTTATCAGTTTTATAGCTTCAGTATTTATTATATGTTTCATTCTAGTACATTCTTATTATGTTTTATATCCGTTCACTGGGCGTTATGCTCAGCCGTAGTTTTCCTTTCATGTTCCAAACAGCAGGTACACATGGACGCTCTTAAGATTATGAGAGAGTATGTGCATTTGGATGGAAGCTATCCAGACTCCTTTACCTTATGCACTTCATACATTACTTTGCTTGTTTGGACATTGTTTAGTCCTTCCTTTCAGTACTTAATTATTTATGTTTGAGCTTATGTTTGGACTACCGATGTTTGATTCTGGTATTTCTGTTATGGTCAGTTAATGTTTTTAAGCATTTGTGACACTCCCAAAATATCAGAGTATAATGGCGACAAGGGAGTGGTGACGTCATGATTATCATACACACACAGTTACAAAGAACGACCTCTAAATGAGACGTTCGGAAAATAGATCACTTGTAATTGATAAAATAAATAGTTTTAACATAGTGCGGAAGCATAAAACTGGTCACTGTTACAAAACATAGTTTTCCAAATAGTACAAATGATCTTTGTTTCAATAAAAATGACGGCACGCATGAGACCTCACTTAGCATCTTCCTTCTTAATACCTGAGAAAAATATTGCTAAAGCGTCAACATAAAGTTGGTGAGTTCATGGGTTTAGTTAATTTGAAATGTTTAATGAACCACAAGATTTTCCCAAAAGTGATGACAATATAACAAATACAAAGTCATCCTAAAAGTATTTATTATAGTCTAAGCTCGTGACACCGAAGCGTTAACAACACCGGTAGTATAATAATATAAATGTAGCCCAACTGGATGCCTAAACCCACGACATCCTATATCAGACTCAAATGATACTGTGCCCGCTTGTCCCCTTGTTGGACAAGACAGACAGGGACGTCAATCCCGATAGATCTATCCATAACATTCGCGCTTACACAAAGTAATTAACGGTTCACGATTCACGGGCCAAAGCAACTGGGTTTTTAGTGGGACTTAGACTAATATATAAATCAGTAAATGCACTTGTGTTCATACGTTAAATCAAGCAATGTCTCACCCCAAAAAGTAGTAAAAATAGTTAAACATGGGGCTATAAACTCACCTCGTAATTCAGCAAAAATGACGAAGATAAAGGTAGCTCGAGTGTACGGTTACGCTAGCCGCGACCTATTTAATTATAAGGATCGTGTTACGACATTAAAATTATACTAGTAAAAAGACACGACACCCTAGTTGTGCTTGGCAATACTTTTCGTTTACGGAAAAACACGATACATAAAAATTGGTTATTAATCATCGAGATTTACGGGCTAAATAATACATTTAAGTTACAAATTTCGTTTTGGGCCTTAAATACCCAATACACCAAACTGGCCCAACAAATACCCAACATACCCACCCCATGGTCCGGCCCAAGGGTTATTTAACCCGCCCCGGCCCACTGGCGATACAAACAAGGAAGGAAAGGAGTAAATACGTGTTTTGTTATCTCACATAAATCAAAAACACTCAGATAACTCTCTCTCTCTCTTCTCTCGAAACGCTCCCACCGCCCCACTTCTCTCTCTCTCTAAAAATGAATCGGATATCATCTCTCCCATGGCTAAGATTGATTTTCAGATTAATACCTAAATCATTTGTGGTGGTTTATGATGATTAACTCGCGTGGGATGTGGGGTTTCATCCCCACATCAAACCGATTCGGTTTTTGAGGTGTTCTTCCCCAGGGGTTTAAGTTATTCCTCAATCAAAGATAAGTGTTCATCCCTCTTTTTCTTTTAATAAACTGGTCTAATGATTTTCGTTTATAAAAGATTTGCGGTTTTAAATCATTTGTATAAACATGCTGTGAACAAAAGGCTCTCGAATTTAATAATAAACAAATTAGGGTTTCGAAAATATTTGGGGGTTTTTCTAAATCTCATGTTTAAATACAATTAATTAGCGTTTTCTATCATAAAAACATGTTAATTTCAACATATAAACGATTTGTAAAAATTAGGGTTTCGGTCAAATTTGGGGGTTTATTCATACCTTGATTCCAATTAAATTAATTAATTAATTCGGGTTTGGATTGGGTTTAATTAGGGTTTTAATTAATAAAATCAAATTAGGGTTTATATAAATTGGGGGTTTTTGTACACGGTTGATTATTCAAAATTAAATAGCGTTTTTGGAATATATAAAGTATTAATTTCATAATTAAAAAGGTTTACAATTTTTAGGGTTTCGAATTAAAAAGGGGGGTTTTTATACCCGCGGCTTATTTGGGGGTTTGGTGAAGTTTCTGTAAAATGAAATGGTTAAAATCTTGGGTTATGGTTACTTTGAGTGGTAAGGGTTTCGGCAGAAAACAAGGACCTTGGTTTGGTCTTGGTTTGGTTCTCGGTTTGGTCTCGGTTTGGGTCTCGGTTTGGGTCTCGGTTTGGTCTCGGTTTGGGTCTCGGTTTGGGTCGGTTTGGGTCTCGGTTTGGTTGACAGAAATAATGGGGTTATGGTCAAGTTCAAGTAAACAATTGCTATGATTTATCTTTTCAGTTTTGATTAAAATAGAATCGTAACAAAGACTAACACATTCGTTTTATTTTCGCATGTTTGGTTACAATGTCGAGCACAACTAGGATTTATACAGAAAATGAAAAGGCGATTAAAAGACTCATAATGAATGTTTCGGTTTCGGTTTGCAGGTGTGGACGAGAAAGGATGGACCGGCTTTGACACTACTCTTCACTTTCACCCAGGATTTGTGTTTAAAAACTTGTCCAGGAACAATGTTTGTAATATTTGGACTGTGAATATTGTTTGTGTTATGTTTGGACATTGGATAAAATTTGGACTGTATTTAATCTTGTATTATTAGTTTAGGGTTAGACTCAAACTGAAATTGGTAAGCTTGTGATGTGCCCATTTTGGGTAAACTTGGCATGTGTGCTGGATTGTAGTGTTTAGTGGATGAATAAACTATGCAATTAAGTCATGACTGAAAATTGACTCTTGCTAAACAAGCTTTAGAAATAAAAGTGAATAAGGGTTCACAATTTAAATGTTTGTACATGATGCACTGATATACCATTCGGCCCAAGTTTGTCGAGTGTAAGGTCTTAGACGCGAAAACTGAATATGCACGACTCGATAACAATTTGACACACGATCCAAACCAAAGACAAGTATGCGTGACCTCAAGGGATTCAGCAAGTACTTCAAATAAACACACGGCAATGCATAATACGTTTAATAACTTCGTGCATTTCATTCATAAATTAATAGACACGAAAAACTCGAGTTGTTACATTCGCTCTCCTAAAAAGGGCTTTGTCCGCAAAGCAAAGTAAATAACACATTTATATCGACAACTCATCGGTAAATAATTAAGGTACTCCTACTATATGAAGAATTTAAGATGGAAATTTGACGGATGTCACAGTATTCCCATGTTTTAGAGATTTCGTCACGAAATCAAGACGTTGTTGTAGTAGGATGATTAGCGAAAAGATGAGGATACTTACTCTTGAATTGGTCTTCACGTTCCCACGTGTATTCTGGACCTCTACGCGCATTCCAACGGATCTTTACAATAGGTATACGGCTTTGCTTGAGCTATTTGACTTGACGGTCCATAACTTCTACCGGTTCTTCTACAAAGTTGAGTTTGTCGTCGAGTTGAATCTCTTCTAAAGGAATAACGAGTGTCTCGTCGGCTAAACATTTCTTCAGATTGCAAATGTGGAACACATTATGCACTCGGCTAAGTTCTTGGGGTAACTCCAAACGATAGGCTACGGGGCCAATCCTCTCTATAATCTTGAAGGTTCCAATGTAACGAGGATTCAACTTTCCACGCTTTCCAAAGCGAATCACACCCTTCCAAGGTGAGACCTTCAACATGACTCTATCGCCAACCTCAAACTCAAGGGGTTTGCGTCTCATGTCAGCATAACTCTTTTGTCGATCTCTTGCGGCTTGCATACGGCTCTTGATCTTAAAGATCTTCTCAGTAGTCTCGTGTATGATCTCGGGTCCAGTGAGTTGTGCTTCACCAACCTCTGCCCAACACACAGGTGAACGACACTTTCTACCATACAGTGCTTCGAACGGTGCTGCCTTAATGCTAGTGTGATAACTATTGTTGTATGAGAACTCCATCAGAGGTAGGTGTCTGTCCCATCTATTTCCGAAGTCAATCACACAAGCTCTCAGCATATCTTCTAAGGTTTGAATGGTCCTTTCACTTTGACCGTCAGTTTGGGGATGGTACGCAGTGCTCATATCCAACTGCGTTCCCAATGCCTTCTGCAGCGACTTCAAGAACTGCGAAGTAAATCGGCTGTCTCGGTCGGAGATTATAGACACAGGCACACCATGCTTCGTGACTACTTCCTCCAAGTATGTTCTTGCTAACTTATCCATTCCATCGGTCTCCTTGATTGGTATGAAATGAGCTGATTTGGTGAGTCGGTCGACGATTACCCAAATGGTATCAAATCCGGCTGTGGTTTTTGGTAGCTTGGTAATGAAATCCATAGTGATCCTTTCCCCACTTCCATTCTGGCAGTTCGGGTTGGACCAACAATCCTGATGGTTTCATATGTTCGGCCTTGACCTTGGCACAAGTCAAGCACTTGCTAACGTATGTAGCAATGTCTGCCTTCATGTTCGGCCACCAATACAACATCTTCAGATCATGATACATTTTGTCATATCCCAGATGTATGGAGTATTTTGACTTATGCGACTCATGCATAATCAAAGATCGTAGGTCACCATGGCATGGTAACCAACTCCTATTATCAAGGCATAACGTTCCATCCGAACGAGCTTCTAGCTTCTTTATCATGCCTTCAACATCTTCAGTCTTGAGAATTTCTTCCTCGACTGCCTCTTTCTGAGCCTTGAGAATTAAGGATGGAAGGTCTAAGTCAATGGTCATCACCAAAGCCTTCACCCAAAGAACTCTCTCCTTTCGACTCAAAGCGTCGGCCACGACATTTGCCTTGCCCGGGTGGTAACGGATCTCGCAATCGTAATCACTGAGCAACTCTAGCCAACGTCGTTGTCTCATGTTGAGTTCCTTTTGATTCAAAATGTGTTGTAGACTCTTATGATCAGTGAATACAACACACTTAGTTCCATAAAGGTAGTGTCTCCAAATCTTCAGGGCAAACACCACTGCTCCCAACTCTAGGTCATGAGTTGTGTAGTTCTTCTCGTGCACTTTTAGTTGTCTTGATGCGTAAGCTATGACCTTAGTCCTTTGCATCAGTACCGCACCTAACCCTTTTATGGATGCATCACAATACACCACAAAGTCTTCATTACCCTCGGGTAGGGCTAGTATAGGTGCTTCACACAACATCTGCTTCAATGTCTGGAATGCCAAATCTTGATCCTCTTTCCACTCAAATTTCTTGTCTTTTTGAGTCAACTCCGTCATTGGTTTAGCTATCTTGGAGAAACCTTCAATGAATCTCCTATAGTAACCAGCAAGACCGAAAAATTGGCGTATCTCCGTGGGTGTTGTTGGAGTCGCCCAATCCTTCACGGCCTCGATCTTAGTAGGATCAACGTGAATACCACTGCTATCGATCACATGCCCAAGGAATTGCACCGTGTTTATCCAAAACTCACATTTGGAAAACTTTGCGTATAACTTCTCCTTCCTTAGCAGCTCTAGTATGGTCTTCAAATGTTCCTTGTGTTCTTCTTCATTACGAGAATAGATGAGAATATCATCGATAAATACAATCACAAACTTGTCCAAGTATGGTTTACAAACTCGGTTCATGAGATCCATGAATACCGCATGCGCGTTTGTCAAACCGAAAGGCATAACTTAGAACTCGTAGTGTCCGTACCGGGTTCTAAAAGCCGTCTTATGAACGTCTTCCTCTCTAACCCTTAGCTGATGATATCCTGACCTTAAATCGATCTTTGAGTATATGCTAGATCCTTGCAATTGGTCGAAAAGATCGTCAATTCTTGGCAATGGGTAACGGTTCTTTATCGTCAGCTTATTCAATTCTCGGTAATCGATACACATCCTAAAGGATCCATCTTTCTTTTTGACAAATAAGACCGGTGCTCCCCAAGGTGAGGAACTTGGTCTAATGAAACCTTTGTCAGAAAGTTCCTTTATTTGTTCAGCTAACTCTGTCATTTCGGCCGGTGCTAAGTGGTATGGGGCTCTAGCAACAGGCGCGGCTCCTGGTGTAAGCTCGATGTGAAACTCCACTTGCCGTGCTGGTGGTAATCCTGGTAAGTCCTCTGGGAATACGTCGGGAAAGTCTCTAACGATCGGTACATCTTCCACTTTCTTTTCGTGATCTTCTTCTCCTTCCTTTTGTGTTATTTGAACCAAGAATACTGGACATCCCTTCTCAATGTATCTTTGGGTTCTAATACATGAGATGACTTCCAGTCTTGATCCATTCTTCACTCCACTTCTTCGCCTTGTATGATTAGTACATCGTTTCCATAAGGAACACGGACGCACTTCTCATGACATACAATTTCCGCGTGATGCTTCGACATCCAATCCATTCCAATGATGACGTCAAAACTTCCCAATTCTATGGGGAGTAAGTCGATACTGAACGAACGATCTTGTAACCTTATACTACATCCCTTTAGAATAGCGTCGGTGGTTACTGACTTCCCATCGGCTAATTCTACATTATACTTAACATCTAACGCAGTAGGGGTAATATTTAGGCGTTCACTAAATACAGATGACACAAAACTCCTATCCGCACCAGAATCAAATAGTACTGAAGCATAGTTGTTATTGACTAGAAACGTACCAGTCACAACATTGTTGTCTTGCACCGCAGCTTCAGCACAGAGATGATACACTTTTCTAGGTGCCGTGAATCCTCCAGGAGTACTAGTTGTGGCTCGGTTATTCCCTCCCCGGTTACCTTGATTCTGCTTCTGGTTTCCTTGGTTGTGATTCTGATTGCCTCGAATCTGGTTACCACGACCTTGGTTCCCACTGCTTGGACACTTGTTCTTGTAGTGACCTTTTTCTCCACATCCAAAGCAAGTGACATTTGCTCCTTGGCCACCTTGTGTTCCAGGTCCTCTTTGGTTAGTAGGACGAGGTGGTGCTCGACATTCCTTTGCCTTATGTCCGGCCTTCCCACAATTGTAGCACGTAGGGGGACATGCTCCTTCGTGGTGTCGGCCACACTTTCCACAGAAAGGAAGTCTTCCAGCGTAGTTTCCAGTATTACCTTGTCCAGCAGTAAACACCCTTGCTACTTCTTGTTGCTTGTTCTGGTTGTAGTTGTTTGTGTTGTTGATGTTGTTGGTATTGTTGTTGTAGTGGTTGCCAGACCACTTCCTCTTATCCCCAGTATTTTCTCCCAACTCTTGTACCACTTGGTACATCAGACTCTGAGCCATATCGATTGCCTCGTGCAAATCAGTTGGCTTGGATGAAGTCACATTCCCTTTGATGCTCAAAGGTAGTCCTTCAATGTATCGCTCCAACAATCGGTCGTCGTTGGGCACCATTTCGGGACATAACAAGATCAGCTCTTGAAAGCGCTGATTGTAAGCAGTAAGAGCAGTACCCTTGACCTTCAGGTTCCACAGCTCAACCTCCATCTGCTTGACTTCATTCCGTGGACAGTATTTCCTCACAAACATAGCTTTAAACTCACTTCAGGGCGTCGCTTGGGCAACGTCAATGGTCACTGCACGAGCATAGACGTTCCACCAAGTCAAAGCACCATCCACTAACGTGCTTGACTCAAACTTTACCTTATCAGCTTCAGCAACATTGCTAATCCCAAATTGGGATTCTAGCTTCTCAAACCATCTGGTTAAACCTACTGCTCCTTCAGTACCGCGGAAACTTACTTGCGTAACTGCACGAAATTCCTTGTAGGTACAAGTCCGTGCAATGGCATTAGTAGCTCCTTGGTTGGTCTCCTCCTGTGTGCTAGCTGTACGATTTGCTTCGGCTATTGCGAGTGCCTCGGCCACCCGTTCGGCTATCATTTGACTTAGCATGACAGTGTCGATTCCACCGGTAGTAGCTGGTGGATTCTGCGTTTCAGATCTTCTAACTGGCGCCATAATCTAAAAAGGTAATAGGACAATGAGTTTTGCCAGACATAACATGCATGGCACGCACAATACAATTATGAAATGCTCCAGGGTATAATACACAATATATACTGATCTCACAATTTTTGTAACCCATAATATCATTCATAGACTTGTTTGGTGGTACATCTTAATTTGGCATACATAATAAAATAAAAATGAAAATGCCAACTAGCTAAGATAAATTTCAAAGCTTAGTGGTCATACAACGATAAGTCAATGGTACAAGATAAATCTAACTAGTGCCCTCACGGCGCTGATGAAGCTCTCTCTCCAACTCCGCTAACCTCCTCTCAACCACGATCTCACGAGCCTGGGAATCTCTAAGTCTAACATCGGTATCATAACAAGCGGCTCTAAACCTCTTATCCAAGTCTGCCACAGGGTCCTCCACAGGTGCCTCTAGTCCGCCTGTCTCAACCAATGGCTCTACTCCCCAACGGGTCATCAGGCTCTCGATCTCCTCAAGACGAGCATTCGGCATGGTATCCATCTGGTCAAGAACAGCATGGAGCTGTCCTCGTAGACGGGTCATACAAACCGTCAATACTGTCTCATCCCTAACTGGACTCTTCTTTGCCAGTGCCTCCAGTTTATCCTGCACCTCATTATACTCCTCACCTAAAGCCTCTACAGCATCCTCCAACCTGTTTAATCGTGTCGTCACACATCCATCTGCTGCCCTAAGCATCACCACTGTCGATGTAGCTCTCCTAGGAAGAGGAGTCGTAGCTCTCGGCCCAGTAGAGATGCCAACATCAACGAGCATCTCCTGGTACACAGCAGGTACAGTCTCTGGTGGTGGTAGTAGTAGTGTCACCTCTGGGACAGGACTGGTAGGTGTGCGGGCTGCATGCCTGTCAGTGGCAGTGAAGGGTATGAGGGGTCGGTAAGGTGAAAGTGGTGGTCGAGCAGCTCTCCCCCGAAGACGTCGTCTCACATAGTAGAAAGGTAGAGTACCAGGTGCTGGAGCAGGGATATCGGTCCTCTCCCCTTCGTCTTCATATGAAGATGAGGAGATGTGTGCGAGGGAAACCTCAGGAGTAGCATCATATGTAGTAGGAGGGTCCTCAGTGTCAGTGACCTCCATGGGTTCACCTTCCCCATCGGTGAACTCCATATCATCATCCTCTGTCTCCTCTATCGTCTCCTCTCTAGTGACTGATGCCTGACCTGGTGACTGCACCACATCAGTGTCTAGGTCATCCTCTCCTCCGCCTTCTAGGCTAAGTACGTCGTCAGCTGATGCATCAGGGATACGGATCGGTGAACGATGAACCTCCTCAGTCTCTCTCTCAGTCTCATCGTCTGAAATCATCCGGTACCACAGATATCCTGATGGTGATCCTCTAGGTAGTCCTACTGATGAACTGATAGTCGACTGTGAACTGCGGTTGTAGTATGCTCCTGTAGACGTGGAATCATCAGAAGAAGACATCGCTGTAATCATAAACAAAATAAATGTGTGTAAATACCTCATATAATTAGTCCGTAAAAAGGGACATTAACATAACAATCATTGTTGAATCCACATGTATCCCATATAACATAATTCAGATTTTGTTGTTGCACATGTAACCCATGTAAATATGCCTCGTATTTGTTAAATCACATGTATCCCATTTATTACTTATCCATATCCATGTATCTATATATACTTAATACTTACAATCCGTATGATAATCGATTAAACACATAGCAGTTATAGTCTAGAGTTACTAAATGCAACCTAGTTCTCTATAACCATGGCTCTGATACCAATCTGTCACACTCCCAAAATATCAGAGTATAATGGCGACAAGGGAGTGGTGACGTCATGATTATCATACACACACAGTTACAAAGAACGACCTCTAAATGAGACGTTCGGAAAATAGATCACTTGTAATTGATAAAATAAATAGTTTTAACATAGTGCGGAAGCATAAAACTGGTCACTGTTACAAAACATAGTTTTCCAAATAGTACAAATGATCTTTGTTTCAATAAAAATGACGGCACGCATGAGACCTCACTTAGCATCTTCCTTCTTAATACCTGAGAAAAACATTGCTAAAGCGTCAACATAAAGTTGGTGAGTTCATAGGTTTAGTTAATTTGAAATGTTTAATGAACCACAAGATTTTCCCAAAAGTGATGACAATATAACAAATACAAAGTCATCCTAAAAGTATTTATTACAGTCTAAGCTCGTGACACCGAAGCGTTAACAACACCGGTAGTATAATCATATAAATGTAGCCCAACTGGATGCCTAAACCCACGACATCTTATATCAGACTCAAATGATATTGTGCCCGCTTGTCCCCTTGTTGGACAAGACAGACAGGGACGTCAATCTCGATAGATCTATCCATAACATTCGCGCTTACACAAAGTAATTAACGGTTCACGATTCACGGGCCAAAGCAACTGGGTTTTTAGTGGGACTTAGACTAATATATAAATCAGTAAATGCACTTGTGTTCATACGTTAAATCAAGCAATGTCTCACCCCAAAAAGCAGTAAAAATAGTTAAACATGGGGCTATAAACTCACCTCGTAATTCAGCAAAAATGACGAAGATAAAGGTAGCTCGAGTGTACGGTTACGCTAGCCGCGACCTATTTAATTATAAGGATCGTGTTACGACATTAAAATTATACTAGTAAAAAGACACGACACCCTAGTTGTGCTTGGCAATACTTTTCGTTTACGGAAAAACACGATACATAAAAATTGGTTATTAATCATCGAGATTTACGGGCTAAATAATACATTTAAGTTACAAATTTCGTTTTGGGCCTTAAATACCCAATACACCAAACTGGCCCAACAAATACCCAACATACCCACCCCATGGTCCGGCCCAAGGGTTATTTAACCCGGCCCGGCCCACTGGCGATACAAATAAGGAAGGAAAGGAGTAAATACGTGTTTTGTTATCTCACATAAATAAAAAACACTCAGATAACTCTCTCTCTCTTCTCTCGAAACGCTCCCACCGCCCCACTTCTCTCTCTCTCTAAAAATGAATCGGATATCATCTCTCCCATGGCTAAGATTGATTTTCAGATTAATACCTAAATCATTTGTGGTGGTTTATGGTGATTAACTCGCGTGGGATGTGGAGTTTCCTCCCCACATCAAACCGATTCGGTTTTTGAGGTGTTCTTCCCCAGGGGTTTAAGTTATTCCTCAATCAAAGATAAGTGTTCATCCCTCTTTTTCTTTTAATAAACTGGTCTAATGATTTTCGTTTATAAAAGATTTGCGGTTTTAAATCATTTGTATAAACATGTTGTGAACAAAAGGCTCTCGAATTTAATAATAAACAAATTAGGGTTTCGAAAATATTTGGGGGTTTTTCTAAATCTCTTGTTTAAATACAATTAATTAACGTTTTCTATCATAAAAACATGTTAATTTCAACATATAAACGATTTGTAAAAATTAGGGTTTCGGTCAAATTTGGGGGTTTATTCATACCTTAATTCCAATTAAATTAATTAATTAATTCGGGTTTGGATTGGGTTTAATTAGGGTTTTAATTAATAAAATCAAATTAGGGTTTATATAAATTGGGGGTTTTGTACACGGTTGATTATTCAAAATTAAATAGCATTTTTGGAATATATAAAGTATTAATTTCGTAATTAAAAAGGTTTACAATTTTTAGGGTTTCGAATTAAAAAGGGGGTTTTTATACCCGCGGCTTATTTGGGGGTTTGGTGATGTTTCTGTAAAATGAAATGGTTAAAATCTTGGGTTATGGTTACTTTGAGTGGTAAGGGTTTTGGCAGAAAACAAGGACCTTGGTTTGGTCTTGGTTTGGTTCTCGGTTTGGTCTCGGTTTGGGTCTCGGTTTGGGTCTCGGTTTGGTCTCGGTTTGGGTCTCGGTTTGGGTCTCGGTTTGGTTGACAGAAATAATGGGGTTATGGTCAAGTTCAAGTAAACAATTGCTATGATTTATCTTTTTAGTTTTGATTAAAATAGAATCGTAACAAAGACTAACACATTCGTTTTATTTTCGCAGGTTTGGTTACAATGTCGAGCACAACTAGGATTTATACAGAAAATGAAAAGGCGATTAAAAGACTCACAATGAATGTTTCGGTTTCGGTTTGCAGGTGTGGACGAGAAAGGATGGATCGGCTTTGACACTACTCTTCACTTTCACCCAGGATTTGTGTTTAAAAACTTGTCCAGGAACAATGTTTGTAATATTTGGACTGTGAATATTGTTTGTGTTATGTTTGGACATTGGATAAAATTTGGACTGTATTTAATCTTGTATTATTAGTTTAGGGTTAGACTCAAACTGAAATTGGTAAGCTTGTGATGTACCCATTTTGGGTAAACTTGGCATGTGTGCTGGATTGTAGTGTTTAGTGGATGAATAAACTATGAAATTAAGTCATGACTGAAAATTGACTCTTGCTAAACAAGCTTTTGAAATAAAAGTGAATAAGGGTTCACAATTTAAATGTTTGTACATGATGCACTGATATACCATTCGGCCCAAGTTTGTCGAGTGTAAGGTCTTAGACGCGAAAACTGAATATGCATGACTCGATAACAATTTGACACACGATCCAAACCAAAGACAAGTACGCGTGCTTTCATTCATAAATTAATAGACACGAAAAACTCGAGTTGTTACAGCATTTACCTTGCATGCTTTGATGACACGCCATAAATACGTGTAACGGTCCGTTTATCCAAGTGGGGTGTTACAACATCTATCTTTACACACATGAACAATTGCACTAGAGTCAACCCACCAGGCCACATCATCATCCTGCACAAAATAAACTTTAGTTACACATGTAACATAATAAATCTAGAGAGATTCATTAAACATATTCTTACCTTTCAGTGTGTTGTTAGAACTAATCACTGAACCATTTGTGCTTGATCCACTAGCTTTACTGCCAGTACCAAAACCTTTGCAATCCCTTTTCAAGTGTCTAGGTTTCCCACACTTCCAACAAGTCAGTGAGGACTTCTGGCGAGGATTTGCTTTGGTGTTATCTTGATGCTTACATTTGCCCTTATTGTCATTGTACATGGAGGAGTTGTTATGCTCCGCCATATTGACAATAGATAAGCAGCAACATTGTTGCTTTTAGCCTTGTCACTATCATGCAGCCTGAAGGACTCCTAAATGTGCAAATGACTGCCCAACTCGACAAGGGTTAAATCCTCATTCTTATGTTTCAAGGTGTGCTTGAAATCTTTTCTAGAAGGAGGGAATTTGTCAATGACACAAGAGACTTGAATGGTCTCATCCATGTACATATTATGTTTTATAAATCCACCAAGTATACCAAGAAGTTCATTGTATTGTTTTATGACTGGTCTTGAATCAATCATTTTTGTAATTTGTGAAATCACTAATAAAGAATTTCTTACATGATGCATCCTCAGCCATATATTTGGCTTCCCAGAAATCCCATAGTTCTTTACCAGATTCAACATTTTGGTAAATATCAAATAAAGAATCAAATATACCATTGAGAATGATGCCACGACACACATAGTCATCATTTTCCCATTTACTCATTTTCCATATTTCCTCCAAAGTAGCATCATCACCACCACCATCAGAAACAGGAGTAGTCAGAACATACACCACACTCATGGTAGAAAGAAGAAAGTGCATCTTCTTTTTCCATCTCCTGAAATCTACCGCTTCAAATTTATCCATCTTTGAGAAGTTAGCCATTGTATGCTTCATTGCAGCTGCCATTGATTATCACAAAATTGTTTACTTTGACTGTTGGTGTATATTCGTCCTAACCAGGGTAAAGATAATCAATCCTAGCTACGTACCAAACATGATGACTGGATATCACTTGAAATCGTGTGATCACTTTCCAAAGTAAACTATTCAATCCTAATGCCTAGGTATTACGAATGCTTACTTGGGATAACACCAAATGCTTGTTAGGGATTTAGGCACAAATTTCTAACTCTTTCGTTGCTATTTGTTTTTGTTTTCTGTGTCAATTCATGCAGTTGTGATCACCATTTTAAACATGGTCATCAATGTAGTTAAACTGTCATTTCAATGGGTCAAAAACCGTTACAAGTATAGCAGTTCAGCCCCAGCACCGTTACTAACATTCTAGTACCAACGGGCACATAACTAGCGGTACTTCAATATAACTAGCGGTACTTGCATATAACTAGCGGTATGTACAAGTATCACTAGTGTAAGACCAAGTACCTTTAGTACAAACTAACTACCGCTTGTTGTACAATACCGACAACAAACCCGAAGCTCGATAACACGGAACCGCTAGATAGCGAGTTGTATCGAGCACAAGTAGCGAACACGAAGAGAATACAAATAACCGACAAACATATGCACACGGTATACCCTCAACTACCTCTTTATTAATAACCCTAATAAATATTGCATTGAGCAAGAAGAATACAATGAACTAGGATCCCCCCTCATCCCTATTTATAGAGATGAGGGGGTAGGCACCTCCTTAAGTCAAATAGGAAACTTTCTATAAACCAACTTAAGTAGGTTAGCCTAAATACTTCCTAATACAATTCTATTCCTAATCTATATTACAAAGTACACTTAAGTCCCTACCCTATGTTTAATATTACTCCTAATATTCTAACAATTTCCATCTTAGGAGTAACACTTAAACATAACCGGTACTCAACACCTTTTGCCGATGTTGGAACCTCGTACTGGGAACCACTTGGTCGACCAGGCATTGTACATCTATAATTTCCCTAGATTAGCTTCCATAGACTCCTTCACTTTCTTCTTCTTAACAACATTACCCTCTGTACCCTATTGACCAGGTACTCCGGTTACCGTAATGTTTGCCCCCACCTTTATACCAAGGTGTGCCTTTCTTTCCTGCTCATTTACCAAGCAGCCCGTGTTTGTCTTTTCTTCAGGTTGTTTGTCCTCCAACCGTCTTTGAGCCATTGCAACATGATCGTTACTAACCTGAAAAACCTCAGCTTCACGATCCCATTGAGCTCCATGTAGTTCCACCTCAAACCGTCTTTGAGCCACTACAACATGATCGTTACTAACCTGAAAAACCTCAGCTTCACGACCCCCTTGAGCTCCGTGTAGTTCTACCTCAAACCAAACACGTTTATCAACCTGTACTCCATGGACTCCTGTTTTAACACCAGGACCAAGTTGTTTGAACCCAACTTGTATTGAACCTCCATGCTTATGTACATTAAATCCATCGAATTTCTCGATGTTAAACCTAGTTATAGAACTAACCATTTTTTGTTTATCCCTTTGTTGTTTGCTAAACTTCGTGAAAAACCTCACAATCACAAACCGACAAAGTCCCTTCGATGATTTGCTAAACCTTGTGATATATTAAACCTCACAATAACGAATTACGAAGTCCCCTTGTGTAAAGAAAACCCTTACTTTATCGATATAACCCTAAGAAAAACTTCTTAGAAATCAATCAAACCAAGTAACCTTTCAAAAGAACATCCTTTCTTACTCAAATATCGATTGAGCCTTGGAAATTAACCTATCCAACATATCGACAACCCTTGAATCAAGAAAGTATCCGACTCTTTTGAAGTAACCCTTGTCGTACTTTTAATTTTGCAAAATTGATCTCTAATAACCTAAGATATCTTGCAACCTCGACAAGTCTTGAATCTTCTTTAACCTTGCTACAAACCTTGTCAAGTTATTTCTTAACCAACTTTACCGACAAGCCTCATAAGCCGTGTGCAATATACCCGTTGTTTCTATAAAACCCTTATTGCAAATCGAATTTATTAGAATACCCCTCCCTCGATTCCGAACAAGCAAACCCGACCGCTAACTTGAAAACCCAAGCAAACCACGATTAAACTTGAACCGTACCACAAGAAAATACCCTTCTTGCAAATCGAATTTATTAGATACTCGAAACCCTCGATCATGAACAAGCAAACCCAATCGTAAACTTGAAACCACAAGAAAACCACTATCAAAATTGAACCACAAGAAAATATCCTTCTTGCAATCGAATTTATTAGAAAACCTCTAAACTCTCGATTATGAACAAGCAACCCGATCGTAAACTTGAATACCCAAGCAAACTACGATATAAACTTGTACCACAAGAAGTTAACCCGCAACAACGAACCTTCTAACTCAACCGATCGTCTTTTAATAAACTTAAAACCCGACGTCGATACTTTGAACGATCAATAATAGTCGACTTTGTAGCAAAAGACGTTTTGTAAAACAGAAACGAATGAAAGTTTGATCTTATGTCAAAAGAATCAAACTTGCCAACTTTGTAGTAAATCACGTGTCAAGTAAGACAAAAAAACAACCATGTATTACTTTCTTCACGATGGTTTTAATGAAAACCTTTTATTACCTCTCGTCACACCGATTGCTACTCCAATCGATCGCACCAAATACGATTCGATAAACCGCAACTAACCTCGATACCTACGACCTTGTAACTTCGATCTAGCACTCGATCTTCAAAGACCACACTAACCCGGCTCTGATACCATTGTTGTACAATACCGAAAACAAACCCGAAGTTCGATGACGCGGAACCGCTAGATCGCGAGTTGTATCGAGCACAAGTATCGAACAAGAGAGACTACAAATAACTGACAAACATATGCACACGGTATACCCTCAACTACCTATTTATTAATAACCCTAATAAAGACTACATTGAGCAAGAAGAATACAATGAACTAGGATCCCCCCTCATCCCTATTTATAGAGATGAGGGGGTAGGCACCTCCTTAAGTCAAACAAGAAACTTCCTATAAACCAACTTAAGGAGGTTAGACTAAATACTTCCTAATACAAGTCTATTCCTAATCTATATTACAAAGTACACTTAAGTCCCTAACCTATGTTTAATATTACTCCTAATATTCTAACACTGCTGAACATAACGTAATCACTATCTAAGTCAAGGTGTTTAAAGATCAATGAATAATCCATACCTCTAACTAAAAAACCCACAATTAAACTATATTTCCAAACATATTATACGGATAAAATGTATAAAATAGCTAAATTAACATTGTTATCACACATGTAAGTCTAAGTTAATTATATTTAAACGCAGTATTTACCTTATTTATTACCGATGAAGCACATAGAATAAATGATGACATGGCACATCTTTTCAACCGTTGGATGAACTTCAAAATAAATCATAGCCACTTAAATTACAAGTCAAGTCATCTTATCAGTCAACCATATATTCATAAATACAGATGTTTGCTTTATGACATGTTTTCTAATTCTATTTATGTGGATAAGTACAACTCTATTTCACAAGCTAAAAACAGCCTTTTGAATCGATAAATAGAAGCGTGGGTTGATGAACCCAACTGTACGAGGAAATTACAACAAACATTTGAATTTTAAACGCTACATTTATGGATGTTAGTTCAAATTACAAGGATAAGCTTATGAAATTTACTATATAAAGCTAAAGCTATACTAACATTTTCAATTTATTTACCTGATGTTCATTACTGTAATGACAAAACGTTCAACAAGATGGTGGATTCATCGCGGTAAACCCTTTTATTGTTGATATCTAATTAGCTAATACCGTCTTTTACTGTTACAAGTGCATTTACTCATTTGTTGTTTTTTACACTCAGTGAAATTGCTATCTAGAATGGATTATTAAACCTTTGAGTCTTTGACTCTTTTGGCCTTAGTTTTATCTTACATTGAAGTAGGAAACTGGCTGCGTGAAGTAAGATTAAGAAGTTAAGCAGGATATAAATAATGCATTTGGTGAATTGGTTCATGAGTTGATCGGTAGAGTTGTAGAGAGATGGTCATTTCTGCTTTGTGTTGCATTCTTAGTAAGACGTATGTATGAAAGAGTGGAGTAGTAAGCAACTTTCATATTTGATTGTTTTCTTATTCTTTAGCTTATCCGATCCTTAATGTGATTAGATACGTATCTGCAGTCAATGTTAAAGAAGGAATTTTAAACTAAATCCTAAGACCTATGTATATGACATCAAGTGGCGTGCCAAGGCAAAGATGACGCATTCAGAACGAAACCCAATGTTTGTGGGTTCTCTTTAAACCACAACATAAATATACCTTTTTATAAGAAATGAACATTATCAAAGCCTACAATCTATATCAGGTAATGATGTGCAAACGAGTGATGAAATAAATGGCTGATGGTGGTGAAGCTTGCGGTGGCATATGATAACAAAATAAATGGCTCATGGTCAACTTTTTTAAACGTTTCGTGGTTAAGAAAAAGATAGCTTTGATAAGGTTAAAGGACATATGATAACAAAATATCAATTTGTTATTGTTGTGGGTTGAACTAACATCAATTATTTTTCACTTTTAAATATTTAAGATTTATCAAAACTAAAACCCACCCACATACACATGCAAAAAAACCGCTTTCTCCTTCTAATTTTGGTGAGAAATTATAAATACATGTTTTGTAAACATGATATATATATATATATATATATATATATATATATATATATATATATATATATATATATATATATATATATATATATATATATATATATATATATATATATATATAACTACATATATATAACGGAAACGGAAACTCATAACGCAACATTATAACTTCATGTTGAAAGTTAATACCATTTAAGGTTATCAATGGCGATCAAAAGATATTTCATTAAACATTATAAGTTGAGTCTTTCTTTCTAATTTAAAGGTCATGAGTTAATATTGTTTTGTTGGAATTCAACACAGATATATAATATACGTTTTGTTTAGCGAAATATATATGAAGTATAAAATGAGACCCGTGCAACGCACGAGTATTGTTTTTGTTAGTTTAGTTTGCAAAAATAGGCACGACAAGAAGTGTCAAAGCAACAAATAGCAATAGCTTCGAGACCAAGTGATAAGAATTATCCTCCAAGAAATCCTAGAAAAATCTCAACAAACCACGTCATTCTAGAATCATCGACACCAAAACATTCGCTTTAACACGTGTTTGGTTCTTATACCTCCAAGTCACCTCATCAAAACCCTTCATTTCCCTTATTTATTTATTTATATAAAACCCTTAAATCCCACATCATAACTCACAAAAAAACCTACACACAAACACAATGGCAAAGAAATCAATGGAAGTAATAAAGGGTATTGATCTAGCAAGGTACATGGGGAGATGGTATGAGATAGCTTCATTTCCATCAAGGTTTCAGCCCAAAAACGGGCTCAACACAAGGGCTACTTACACTTTGAGGGATGATGGGACAGTTAATGTGTTGAATGAAACATGGAGTGATGGTAAGAGGGGGTTTATTGAAGGGAGTGCTTACCAGGCTGATCCTAAAAGTGATGAGGCTAAATTGAAGGTTAAGTTTTGGGTGCCACCTTTTTTGCCTATTATTCCTGTTACTGGTGATTATTGGGTTTTGTATCTTGATGATGGTTATCAGTATGCTTTGATTGGTCAGCCTTCAAGGAATTATCTTTGGGTATGTTTTCTTTTCTTCTGTTTGTTTTAATCACTGCTTTGTTATATGTATGAAATTATGGTTTCCGTATATAGTTTTCTTAATTTTTCAACAACAATAGGGTCTAAACTCTTTGTACATAGTATATAATAGATTGTAGGATTGGTTAGTATTAGTTGTGATTTGTTTTTCTGCGAGTGTTTGGGAGTGGTAAATAGAGGTTGGATTTTGATGCAATAGTCTGCATTTGGGGATAGTTAGAGGTAGTGGCGAAATTAGGAGTGTCAAGTAGTGTCACGGCCGACATAATTTTGCTTCATAGAGTAAATTTGTGTAAAGTATTCGGAGTATTATGAAATACACCCGGTGCAAAAGATTGCAGTTACATTCACTGATTAGATGGTTGTTTAAATAAGTGTGACTTTTGTACTTTATACCAAAATTATAATATTTCTTCAAGGTTTTAATAAAAATCTTACTTTTTACTACCTATACACTACCCTGCGCCCGGTCACTTTGAATCATCATTCGACCATTTGTTAGGAGTTTTTGGTATTTAGGTTTGTTTTGGTAAAGCTAATAGAGCTAAACAACCCAGCGGTACTTCTTTAAGCAAAGCCCAAACATTACTTCGACATGATGTTTCAGTAGGTGTAACTAATCTCTTTTGTTAAGTTTTGTGCTCAACTGCTTATTATTCACTTATGACTGTATGACTGTGTAGCTCTTTCTGGATAAGCGTCTATATCGTGACTTTTATTAGAACAACTGATTGGTGCCAAATAAGATGACCCTCCTTATAAGCTGTCTGTTTAGATACTCAACACATCTAAAGTCATAACTTGCATTACCAACCTTTACCCAAACACCTCCTTAAAACAACATAGGCCTATAAGTTGTTTCGCAGATAAGTATAATATGTTCAAAATATTTTCCTAAATGCCTCTTGAAACTGTGATCGCAATTTGGTACAACAGATAAATGGTCAAGTTTCATATTTAGTGTGCTAATTCTAAGTATCCATTATCTGACATACGATTAGTTACAAATGAAATATGTAGGTGTGAATAAGATATAGTATAAATTATTCTCATCTCAAAGTACCAGTTTCTACCAGGAACATACCCAATGTCTTCTATATTTGTTTGGGGATTGGTTTTTAAAGGTATCACTCTGCATTCTAAAGACATTTATGATTTATGCTAATAGGTATGTTTGGGTTAAGCTGACAGAGCCAAACAAGTACAACTAATGCATAAATTGCATATTAAGCAGTTTATAATGGCGATTTTAAGTTGATATGTTTTTATTTTATTTTATTATGCATCAGTACCAGACTGTTTCTACATGCCATGGGCGAATAAGTTGCTCTTATGGATAAGAATAACTCGTCTAAGAGGCGTCTGTGAAAGCTTATTTGTCTACTAATGGCTTATTGCATTTAAAACAAAATAAGCTGTTTTGAGTGCCTGTGTTGCTTTGCCTAACAGCTTATTTAGCTTAAATAAGATGTTTCTCGCACGTCAAGATCGAGGTGTTTATTCGCAAGACCTTACTGAGCTCATTGACAATAGTTCTTTTAAACTACTCAAAAAGTCCCCTTAAATAAGTTTTCGCGAATGCCGCCACTTCAAGCTATTTATCGCAGTTTGGTATAATTTAGGATAGTTTGAGATCTTATTAGGCATGAACAATATAATTTGTTTAGTTGAGCTATTGTAAAGGTTGTTAAACCTCAGTGATAGTTCCAGCAGGCAATCTTAAATACCTTTATTTTGTATATATGTTCTTTGACTTGGAGATTAGAGGGTTGCGATCTAAAATGTTGTCGTGGATTTGTGTAGATATTGTGCAGGGAGAACCATCTTGATGATGAGATATACAATCAGTTGGTTGAGAAGGCTAAGGAACAAGGCTATGATGTCACCAAACTTAAGAAGACAATACACACAAACCCACCGCCTGAGACTGAAGATGCACCGGCTGACACCAAGGGCGTGTGGTATTTCAAGTCGCTATTTGGTAAATAGATGCTGCTTTTGGAGATGATATTGGTAGTTTGGTAACTGTCCTAGCAGTATTTTGTTTTAAGATTTTGTATTATTGTCATCTAGAGTGTGTTTGAACTTTTGGATATTGCTTTAGTCTTCTGTGGAAGTTGTGTTCATATGGTAATGGAACTGTTGGTTGAATACTTGAATGAGCACCTCTTTATATATATTTAAAGTTGGCAGCGCCTTAGTGTTACTATAGTTGGCTTGTTCGCAGGTCTGACTGAAGCTTGCATCTTATAACAAACAACTAGTAGTAGTAGTATGAACTACAGAATATGTGAAACTTACTCGTTACTCATATTAAGCAATTTTATTAGAACAGCGAAATGTTGAAAAACAGGGCCTGTTGCCAGGAACTTGATAAAAGTAAAAACGAGCCTCCATCATGTTGCTGCAAGAGATTTGGTTGCAAACCCACTCCATTATAATATCCTATTATGGCAAGTCTTCCAACAATAATCGAGAAACTAAAAAGTTGCAGCATTTGATTTTATATATAGCCTCCCGTGTTAATTGCAACATATGCAGGTTCCCATTTTAGTTACGCCACAGCAACGTCCCCGCCGGCAACGGCTTGAACCTGGTGCTTGACCACTTGGTGGTCCTGGTCTTGATGATCCGCCGCTACCAGGACACCCGGGTATCTCTGATTGAACTGGGTCATCCTCACAAGGTCTAGCTGCACATGCATGCATATCAAATTCAGAATAGCATTATATGTATTTTACCAGTATCTTGGAACCTTCAGGTCACGGGTAGTGTCAACTAATTACTCGTAATATTCTAAGGTTCTTTTGGAAATGAACTCAATCTTTGACTTCTGTTATATAGAGAGGCCGTACATTACGTCAATATATGCCCACTCTAGGCTAACGTTTGTGAAAATTAGCGACAACTAATAATGAAAAAGAATAAAAGCAAGGAATGTTCTTGTTGTGCAACAAGAAGATGTTCCATTGTGACAAAAAAATACCGACCTAGTTGGCGAGCAAGGCTGTGTGGGTTGCGGCCATAAGCAACTGTTGGGGTATTGAAAGATGAGCTAGTGACGATGAGAACGATGAGAGCAAATGCAAGCCCTCCTCTGTTTAAAAACGATGCCATATTTAATGAATGAATAAACGATTGTGTGTGTATCCATTCATTGTAGCTTCTACTTATAGCCTAAATCAGACGTTCAACACCGGAAATAGAGAGGAAAAGACCATGGGAGCAAGTGGTTTGATCCTGTGTCCACAATCATCTTTTGTCTCTTTAGTTTTCAAGTTTATCTTTGACTAACAAGTTGTGTATATTGAAGTAGGCGTTACTGATTTAGAATTTGGAGCATTATGAGTGATTCAAGCATTGAACAGAGGTGGCAAAACGGGCGGGCTAAACGGGCGACGGGCTAAACGGACGGCGGGCTAAACGGGCGCGGGCTAAACGGGCGGGTGAAACGGACGGGCTAAACGGCCGTAGAAAAAAACATATAAAAATGCATAATTAAAAAATAAAAATACTTGTTTAAAAGCCGGGGATAAAAACTAAATATAAAATATGCGCGGAGTAGCTTAATTAGTGTTTTACATGTGCGCCCATTACGCTCATAAGTTTCTTATATATGCGTTCGTTTAGTCCATTAGTAATAAAGAATGGGCAAAAAGTGTCGCATTTTTTTTAAAAAATAGACAAAAAGTGCTCATATTTATCAAAATATACAAAATTTGTCACCTCTAATTGAACTATAAACTATTACAAGGGTTATTGGAAATGGGAGTATTTAACTCGTTCAGAGCAAGTGTCATATAATTCCAAGAGTACCTATAATGATGTTTTGGTGAAATGAAACGAAATGGGAAGGAAACGGCCTTGGGCATAAGTGTTGTGGGGAATAAAATATTACTACTCGTATTTGGATTGAAAAGAATACCATAACTTTCCAAGGGGAGACAAACGACTTTGAAATGAGAGAGCTAGTACGTTTCTTAACCAGTAATGATAAATCGATTCCATACAATTCACTCTAAAGTCTAAACTACTAAATTACTTAGGGCTTGTTTGGTATCAATATAAAGGAATGAGGAATGAATATCATAGGGATAGATAGTGTTTGTTTGCATAATATAATTAATGATATCCTTATATCATTTATCCTGCATACCAACATAAGGAGGCTCCCATAAAACATTGATTCCTATTTTTTTTATTGTTCATTTTTTTTTTACTTGCCTGTTTCTTTTTCATATATATTTATATGTACATAACTACGCTAATAGACATCTATTTTTTATTACCAAATAAATTACTTTTGTATTTTTTTAATATATATGCATTTCTAGATTTGGAGGGACTGCATAGATGCTTTAAAAAAAATTACTCTTTTCATAAATGTATTTGTTTTTTCATCAAATTGTCGTCAAAAACTTAAAATTTTTCATAAAATTATGTTATTTTTGAAATGTGGTCATACATTTAAAATTCATGTTTAAATTATTAATATAAACTCGTTCAAAAAAATTATTAATATGAAGCATATTAACGGTAGGGGTGTCCTTCGGTTTAGTTCTCGGTTTGTTCGGTTTATTCGATTCGAGTTATTCAATCAATGTTTTTCTGAGTCAATCCAAAAACCGAACCGAAAACCGAATTTTAATTCGGTTTGATTTTCGGGTAGACCCAAATTTTATGAATTATCCGTATTTTTCTAAGAAAAATATATAGTTATTTAAATATTTAGGAAAAAAAGATTATTGCAAATAAAAAAATTGTATATTTTATATCAAAATTAAATTTTAATAATATATTATATTTGATACCCAACTTAAAATTCTCAAACCAAACAACAATCTTTAGATTCATATACATAATCATACCCATAGTCATTCTATCTTATTCCCAATCCAATACCGATTGTGATTCATGACATTAAACCAAACGCACCCTTAAACTTTATTCTACATTTGATGCATGGGTTGCGAACATTAAAGTTTTACAATTTCTTAGATATGGTTTTTTTTATATCTTATTAAGAGCAGGGGGAGTGGTGGTGTTTTTGTTTGGTTTGGTTCGTCCGCGCGAGAAAAGGCAATGGCCCACCGCTTGGTGCATTCGCGGCAAAGCCCAGGCGTCATACGGATCAGTCCACGCGTTTCCTAAATTTTTTTTTTTTTAAATTTGAATCAAACGGTCATATGACCGTTAAGGAGAGCGCATTTTAAAAAAACCCCTAAAACTCATTTTTACACTTCCAAAAATCCTATAAATACCACCTAAAATCTCATAACTATCTTCCAAAAAAAAAAGTGAATCCCAACCGCAACCAAAATTGGATTTTCGGTATGCTTTCCGACCCGACCAACCAAATGACGGGTTCTTCTTCAAACCCGAACCCCCAACCGATATTTTTTTTCCTAATTTTGCCCCTCAATTTCAAAGCCAAGAGGAATTGTTGATGTTTCAACAATTCAAAATGCAATAAATTCAACAATTGCAACAACAATCACAACAACAACCGTATCCAACTTCCCAACCCCGATCTGAGCATGAATCGCACCACATTGAAGAAGTTCAAGATACCGATGATGAAGAAACGCCGGTCCCGACTCCGACATCGAAGCCTAGACGTAAGAAGAACGCGTTGAAAAAAAACAAAGAGAAAGAAGTCGTTCCACAAGAAAAAAGACTTTGTAGTGTGTGGACACAAGAAGAGGAGGAGATTTTGACGAAATGTTATATACAAGTGCCCGAGGATCCGAAGACCGGAACCGATAAAAAAAAGAATACTTTTTGGTACTGAATTCAAGCCGTCTACAATGAAAAAGCCGTGAAAGAAGTGTTGTTCCCATATTTATTCACGTCACCATGATTGATTGTATGAAATAAGATAGAAGATAGATGGATTTTAGAGAAAGAAATTACTGAGAGAAAGTAGAGAGAGAGATTATAACTATGTGAAATTAGATTAAGAAAATGAATCACCAACCCTTCCTAACATGCTAGGAAGGGCTTTATATAGTCGGACTTACATGTAACCATAATGTGCTATATTGTTTGATGGGTCGCGCTTGAATAAAATACTTAGTACCTTGAAGGAGGCTTTTTAAGCTAGCCATCAAGCCCGTAATGTCACGAGTATTTAACTAACTATTACAACGTTCTAATAAATGTTACAATAAAAACATATGATCGAACATTCTTGTTTGACTCAATATTTTGAGGCTAACAAGAAGGTCATCCTATACGTACCAAAAATATGATAACGGGGAAGTAAACTCCAATGAATCAAGCGATTAAAAAGTTTAATGATTTGGTGAATGAAACCACGGTCCATAGTGGGGAGAACGATCAAGATTGGATGGCGAGGGTGTACAAGTTGTACGAAATGGTCACTGGATGTGAGTTTAAGCACCGGAGTGCGTGGCGTTTTTTTAAAGACAAGCACAAGTGGAAAAATCCCGACTCAACTCAAGCTAGAAGAAGTCATCTTATGGGCACCGACGACGAACCGGATCACTTTGGGCATGATGATTTACCTCGACCTGCCGGGTTATTCCGACTTAATAAAAGTCAACGCACCAACTCTAACTCAACCGCTAGCTCCGGTTCTAACCCGACCTCATATCAAAAGTTCATGGCAGAACAATACAAGTTAGACCGAGATGCAAAATTGGTCGTGCTTGCCCGAGAGAGTGAAGAACGAAGATGGTTGCTCCGAACACAAACGATCACGGAGGACATGCGTTTGCTCCAAATGGATACAAGCTGTATGAATCCGGTCAACGCCGCAATCGTCGAGGCCCAAAAAGAAATCATCCGAGCAAATTATGAATCACAAAATTAGTCGGCTTACTTTCATGTTTTTAAGTTTATGTATTTTAATTTTATGTTTTTTAGTTAATGTTTTTCAATTTTATGTTTTTTAGTTTATGTTTTTTTTATTTTATGTTTTTTTGTTTTAAGTTTAATATAATGTTTTTTAATTTTAATGAAATTTCAGTTTATGTTAACTATTTTTATTTTAAAAAAATTCTTTGGCACCAGAATTGCCATGGCACACCACTCCCCCTGAAAACTTGTGCCATAACAATTCTGGTGCCAAAGCCCACTTTGCTGACGTGACAGTACTTTTTGCCAACGACACCGCCCAACGGCACCAACTGTTCTCTGTGCTCTAAGAGCAAATAAACAACCGGGGTTTTAGAATGGGTTTTGATTTTAAATTAATAGTTACCTAAGATACGAAGAATTTAGATAACAAGAAAGTTAAGTGATGCCGAAACACTTATGTGGAAAAGATGTATTTACTTAAGGTGGATTGGAGAAAATCAAGTAATTTCGAAAGCCTTAAATAGACCACACAAACCCCCAATCCTTTGAGAATTGAACGAGCTTTAGCATTAACACGCACATCTTCAAGAAAATCATACCAGTTCGAGATGTTATCTTAAACCGGAATACAACTTTGCTGATTTAATATGGTATATTCCTAGATTTTTATTGTTTGTTGGTCACTTTTCCGGCCTATGTAGTAGCCTAAGTGAGCGGCACATAACAATCCTCGAAAAATCCAATTAATAAAGCACGCAATAAACATTGATGTAGAATAGAAACAAGATACATAAATTGGATATGTTGATTCTAATGAATACCAGAAACAATTCCTTCCAACAATCGTTGATTCTGATGAATACCGATTATTCGGGTAATAACACGGCAACACAACGACAAATGGTTTAACTTTTATTAAACTGAAAACTGTCTTGCTAGGGTTACATCAGATTGTTTAAATAAAGACATGAAACAAAGAAAAACCATAAAACACCAATAGGCTGGACTATGGTCCAAAGACAAAATCCAACGAAAATGAATATAACATAAAGATGAAAACAAATGATAGTAAATTGATTTTTGGGCCTAAAAAATCCTTAAGCAGCCTAAAGCGGGTATCCGTCGTTCCTCTCACTTTTCCGGTCGTTTTGACAGGTCACAGGCTGAAAACGGACTTACGATGCTCAAGTTATGCATGTTTAAATAAAGCCCTCTTCTTCACACGATCTTGGGCCGCCAGAAACAAGTCAGTCCGTTCTTCAATACTTGGACCTCCATGATTCTCCGTTGGATAGGAAAAATTCGTCCTCGAATTCCCAACATTATCATCATCAGAAGAATCATCATGGTAAGGAAACAAGTGCTTCACATTAAAAATATTAGAACACCGAATATGACTTGGTAACTTCAAACGATAAGCATTCAAGTTCATATTCTCCACAATTTCCAATGGACCAATCTTCTTTGCAATAATTTATTGTACTAAGCAGCTGGAAAACGATCCTTTGTCAAAACAATCCACAAAAAGTCTCCTACATCAAAATGAACATGTCGCACCCTTTGAACCGCATCATGCTTGTACGTCGAATTGGCGCGAACCAAGTTGTCACAAACAGATTTATGAACATCGTGCAACCCCTCAACAAAATCCTACACTTTCTTCGGAACAGACCTAAAAACCCAAGGAGTCATAAGATCAATAGGACCATGTGGTTGAGCAAAATAAACTACCTGGAAAGGAGTAAACCCAATGCTCTGATTTACCGCATGATTATGAGCAAACTCAACTTGACACAACTTCTGATCCCATGCTTTCACATGATCACCCACCAAACACCTTAACAGATTACCCAGGGACCTATTAACAACTTCAGTTTGCCCATCAGTTTGAGGATCCTAAGCACGACTGAAATTGAGTTGAGTATTCACCATATTCCACAAACTACGCCAAAAATGACTCAAAAATCTATTGTTCCGATCAGAAACAATGGAGGAAGGTAAACCACGTAAACGGTACACATCCCTAAATAAAAGCTGGTCTACCTTAACTGCATTTGTTGTCTTCTTGCAGGGAATAAAATGAACCATCTTAGAAAAAATGATCAACAACAACAAATATTGAATCATTACCCCTTTGAGTACGAGGTAGCCCCAACAAAAAATCCATGCTAATATCAACCCAAGGATGCAAAGGAATAGGCAAAGGCATATAAAGTCCTGCATTAGTATCCGTGCCCTTTGAAACTTGACAAATATGACATCTCTTGATGTAACGATCCACTTCCTTCCTCATAGTAGGCCAAAAATAAGAAGCTTGATCCAACTGTAAAGTGCGATCACGACCAACATGTCCTTCACCATGCAACTCAATAATAATTTCCAAGCGAAGACTTGAATCAGGAATACAAAGTTGATTCCCTTTAAATAGGAACCCATCATGCTAAACAAAATCTGTTTTCTCTTTATATTGCAAATCCTACAAAACAATTTAAAAGTATGGGTCCACAGTCACCATGTCACGAATGAAATTAAGTCCTGGAACATCAACCTGCATGGTTACAAGTAAACTACTCCTCCTGCTTAAGGCATCAGCAACACAATTGGAAGCACTAGTTTTGTGTTTCACCACAAAAGTAAACTTCTCAAGAAAATCCAACCAACTCCCATGCTTATGGGTACTTTATCTTGAGTACAAATATGCCTTAAGAAATTGTGATCAGTGAACAAAATGAACTCATTATGAAACAAATAATGGCGCTAATGCTTCACAGCTTGGACAACTGCATTAAACTCTAAGTCATAAGTAGAGTACCTTGACTTCAGTCCTGTCAACTTCTCACTAAAATAGGCAACAGGCCGCCCACCTTGACTAAGAACTCCACCAATTTCAACCATAGAAGCATCAGTATGATGCTTAAAAACTATAGAAAAATCAGGCAATACAAGGATTGGCGCTACAGTATGCTTTTCCTTGACAACCTAAAAAGTCATCTCTGTTTCCTCCGTCCACACAAATGACTTCCCCTTCATACACTCCGTCAAAGGGGCCATAATGGAACTGAAATTAGGGATAAACCGCCTATAGAAAGAAGCAAGACATGGAAACTCATAACTTCTGTAATGGTAGTTGGAGTTGGCCACTCTTGAACAACTGCTACCTTAGACTCATCCTAAAAACAAAACTTTAGGGGTCATGAACACACACTTCTTCGTGGCTGCATAAAAAATGTCCTTCCGAAACAAGGTCAAGACCTGCCTCACATGAGTGGCATGCTCATTATGAGAAGTAATATAAATAAGAATTTCATCAAAATAAACAACCACAAACTTGCCAATAAAAGACCTGAGCAGTTGATTCATGACACACATAAATGTATTTGGTGCGTTTGATAAACCAAAAGGCATGACTAACCACTCATATAACCTTCCACGGGTCTTGAAAGCGGTCTTCCACTCATCACCAGGTCTAAGACGAATTTGGTAATACCCACTCTTCAAGTACAGTTTTGTAAAAATAGTAGAACCACTAATCTGGTCAAGCGAATCATCAAGGCGAGGAATAGGAACATGTACCTCACAGTAATCTTGTTGATGGCTCAACTATCGACACACATACGCCATGTACCATCCTTCTTTGGAGTCAATAGGGAAGGAACAACACACGGGCTCATACTCTCACGAACATGACCCTTGGAAACTGTTGGAAACTCACTTTATGTGACGACATTTAAGAATTCCCATTAGTTATCATAGTCATACACATTTAGACTAGACTAGGTTCGTTGTAAAGTTTAGGTTGTGTGTGTGACTATATATACCCCTCCTTAGCTTCCAAGGAGGGGTGTTGATTGTCATTTGTTCATTTGGAATACATTTTCACTTTTACTTTCAACCTCTCTTCTCTCTCTCTAAACCAACAATGGCTTCCACCACCATCTTTCACCACATTAGACCACCGGATCCGATTTAGCATTTCTACATTTGGCATCAGAGCCTCGGTTCCATCCTTGGATCTTGTTTATGTTTTCGATTTAGGTGGTCTAAATTTTTTTAGTGTCTCGTCATATTATTTCTTTGGTCCATATGTCTCTTTATTTGTCACGGTTTCATTTTTATGGACACATAGTGGTAACTGTGTGTCACGTCTTGTTATCATGTTGTCCAAATTGTTTCATTGTTCTATCCCTGTCCTTATTTGTCATTTGTATGTCATCAGTCAAAAACAGATTCTTCCATGGTCATTTTGAGTTTTTAGTGGTCAACAGTTTTCTTGTTGTCTTTGATATTCAAAATTTGGTCAAAACTGATTTTTGGCTTAATTTTTGATCTGGTAGTTTTTCTGGGTTTATCTTGATGTTTCTGACGATAAAATCACCCAGAAATATTCAGTGTACCAGTCCCAGATTTTCAGGAACAAGGACTACTTTTGGATAATATTTCAGCTACATGGTACGATCGCATGGATTGCAATGAGTTGTTTTTTGACACATTCCGATGGGTTCAACCTACCCGTTGCGATGGGACTCATTCCGATGAGTCACATTGCGATGAGGTGGTTGGACCTGTCGCAATGGCATATTTAAAATGACATGCTGCCAAAAATTATTTCACACATTGCGATGGATTTTGTTCATTGCGATGGGCTTTAAGAAAATCATTGCGATGGATTTTTTTCATTGCGATGGGTTTTAAAGAAACACATTGCGATGAAAACTGTTGACTTTGCGATGGATTTTTATTCCGATGGACTGTTTTCTTTTAAAGTCAGTGGACCATATATGTGACTATAACCAAAACCAACCCAACCGAGTCAACTCGGTAATTACCGAGTTGACTCAGTTCACTCACTGAGTTGACTCGAAATCCCACCTTATATCACCAACATCAACACCAAAACTAACTTATACCCATCGACACCTAAATCCCATCTAGACTCAAACCAAAACAAATCAAACCAGTAACTTAAATTGATCTCAGATTCATTAATTTATTCCGTGTAACAACATGCATGTCAAGATCTATCAAGACGAACACGAGAAAAATAAATCATCACGGATCTGTAATGGGTTGCCCCATCTTTTATTTTCGAAACAAATATAGATTATTAACATGCATGTTATAATCTTTAATTTTGTTTCGATTTAAGTTACACAAAACGAAAATCATCATACAACTTTACCCGAGACCCCCCAAAGGAGACCTTGACGTCACATCATTCGTGATGTATCGAACAAAATCGAATTTGATTTGTGGTTCAATGGAACTGGAATCATATGATGGATTTTAGTTGTGATGATCATCTGAAATGGACGATATGTTTGAGGTTTGAGATGGGGATTAGATGGATCTTTCTAGGTTGGTGGGGATAAGATGAAGTTAGGTGGGGAGTCGGATTAAACAAGGCATGTGTTTAGGGTAAACTGAGTGAAATTAGGGTGGAGTTGTAAGTTATATCCCATGGTGTTGGACCGGGTTTGTGATTTGGGCCATGAACTCACGGGCTGAAATTATTTCATGTGGATATAACATGTGATGGACTCACATTTTTTTAAAATAAATGATTTGAGCCGTGTGTTTTGGTAAAACATACACATAAATTTTTTAAATACAAATTTTTAAATAAATTTGTTGTGTATTAAGTTTTACTTTGGTCATTATCGGGACGAGACGACAAAGTACGTGACGAGACAAATGTGACGATATTTTATTTGAGACGAGACCAAGAGAAAATTGGGCGATTTTTTAGTGGCTACAGATTTTGTCTGATCGGGTATTAATTACGTGACGTTGAAGACGGATTTTTCGAAGGCGTGTATTTATTTTATCTTTTAATAGATAACTTGTTCGTACTTAATCCTAGAATGAAGACTTGGTTATCTGGTTTCCGGGTTCGGGGTGGATGGTTGATGACTCGGATAACTATCACTTAAAGGGGTTACATTGTTGTACTCAGTGTCACGCGCTTAGTCGACGTGGATAATTTCAAGAGGTGTTGTGCTTATATACTTCTTCAGTGATGCATTGAGTACTTAGAGATTTCTCCACCGTTCTTCATTCAACAATAGTGCAAGCTTAAGTCACAAGATCAAAGGATTCTTATTCAGTTTTACGTTTGATGTATCCGGTTCATTCTTTCAGTGGTCACTTCAAATTTATTTCACGTGGGATGGTAAAGGTGGCCATGGAGAGTTTATGAGAAGAGATTTTCGATCAACAGCTGATTCTCACAAAATATATAATTCAGCTTATTTACTATTCTCACGAGATTTCAGGTTCATGTGCGTACAATTTATTGATGGTTCCGAGTTTCAAAACCATCAAGGGGGAAGAAGAAGACACATTGAACGCACAACGAGTACACATGATGAACTTCATACATTCTTTTGATTTGAAGACATTCCGGGATGACATTTGTCATAGCCGCAGAGAAAATCAGTGTTTTAACTCGTGTCGTTATCAATCTCCAAACGGTACACTACTGATTCGAGGTTTAATTGTTTGATTGTTGCAATTAAACATCATCATTATCCTATATGCATTCCCGGGACTTAATTGACTCTGGTGCATCTCCGGAAGAAGACGTGTGCATTTTCGGGACTTAATTGACTCTGGTGTTACGATGTCAGCTTCATGAATGGGATAAAGTGTCCACTTCAGTATTTGAGCTTCATAATTGGGATTGATTTACCTTCTTCAACTATGTGGGGGAAGAAGTGTCTTGATTCTTTCTAGTATGCATTACTTGAACTCTCAGGGGGAAGAAAAATTCAGAAGAATTATTCAAGCGTGAGATGAAAAGTTGTTGATCTACTTGGTGTGCCCCAAACTTTCAATCCCTCTTAGCAACATTATCATGTTATATGATGGGATTTGCTTGTTAGATTCCGCTGTGCGCTTAATCATTCTAAGCTTTATTGAAAGCTTTGAAGTTGCTTACGAGGATTGTCGATTTAGGGGGAAGCTAGTTAAAAAGCTTCTACATAAAGTTTATGTGGCATGAATTAGGGGGAAGCTAATTCAGAAGCTTCTCCTTAACCAGAAGTGTATGGGTTACTTAGCTCGTGCCGTTACAGTATTTCTTCTACAAGTTACTTTAAAGATGAGTCGTTTTGAAGACGAAGGCCTCAGAAGACTTCATCAGCATTGGATGCTTCATGAAAGCTCTTGTTCTTAATCATTTTATACTTGTTAGGAAGAATATTGTAAGGAATTCTACACGTCGTCCCATGGGGGAAGATTGTTGGAAACTCACTTTATGTGACGACATTTAAGAATTCCCATTAGTTATCATAGTCACACACATTTAGACTAGACTAGGTTCGTTGTAAAGTTTAGGTTGTGTGTGTGACTATATATACCCCTCCTTAGCTTCCAAGGAGGGGTGTTGATTGTCATTTGTTCATTTGGAATACATTTTCACTTTTACTTTCAACCTCTCTTCTCTCTCTCTAAACCAACAATGGCTTCCACCACCATCTTTCACCACATTAGACCACCGGATCCGATTTAGCTTTTCTACAGAAACCAACTCCTCAACCTGCCTGCACAACTCCTCATGTTCTCTCGGGCTCATCCTGTAACGTGGCCTGTTAAGCAATTGTGACCCACGCTCCAGATCAATATGATGTTGTATGTCACGTAATGGTGGCAAACCATCAGGTAATTCATCAGGGAAAACACCAGAGAATTACTCAAGTAAAGGGATCATAGCTTCAGGAACTTCACCATCTTTAGAAACCTCCTTCCCTATTAGCACAAAAACATCATCTCCCACCTCCAGCTCGTCTTTAAACTGCGAAAGAGTTAGTAAAGTGCCAGTGGGTTTATTAACTACTTCCTTGGGTTTATTTGGCATCAATGTAATCTTCACACCCCCAAACAGGAAAGTGTAAGTATTAGTTCTCCCATGGTGAGTTACATCACGATCATATTCCCAAGATCTACCCAACAACAAGTGACAAGCATCCATGGGTATCACATCACACCAAATATTATCCTTAAAAGTTGTACCTATAGAAAATGAAACTTGGACACGCTTGGAAACTGTTATCTCTCCACCCTTTTTTAGCCACTATAACTTATAAGGTTTGGGACGATTTTTAGTTTTCACCCTAATTTCTGAACTGCTTATTCAGCTATCAAATTATCACAACTACCCGAATCACATACAAAGGTGTAAACCTTACCCATAATGGTACAAGTGGACTGAAAGATGTTGTGTTTGAGCCAATTATCACCATCAGCTTTAGGTGTTAAATAGGAGCACGTTACCACCAAATTCACCCCACATCTTCAGACACATACTCCTCCTCATAATCAGGTTCTTTATCATAAACTATGGCTTCTTCGTAATCATCATAAGCCACATCATCATCTCTCTTAGGAAACAAATAAGTGTCTCTTCCCATCCTTCTTACACTCCGACTATCGGTGACCAAGTTCACCACAGTTAAAGCACTTGAACCCGCTCTACCGGTCTATCTAGGAACTGGTCCAGTATTGCCACCAACTGCCTTAGCCTGATTGGGAGTAAAATGAGATGTCATGTTACCCGAACCAGAAGCACTTGTTATTGCAGGAGAAGGTGAATTTCCCACTCGTCGGCTCTGCTTCTTAAAAGTTAATGCACGCTAATATGCTTTAGAAAGTGTCAATGGATCAAACATGTTAACAAAATCCATGATTTTGACTCTTAACCCACCAATGTATCGAGAGGCAAGCCAATCTTCTGTCTCTTGAATTTCATTCCTTGGAATTAGTTGGTAAATTCTGTTGTATAATCTTCAACAAACTTGGCCCCCTGTTTCAGATTTTGTAACCGCTGGTACGTCATGTTGGAAATACATTTTTATAGTTAGAAAGTCTCGGTTACTCCAACAATATAGTTAAGGGCTCGCAGTAGAGTTTTTGTAACATTTTAAGTAATCCTGACCCATGAGCATGTTCATGGGCCGAAGGCCCAAGTCATTTATGGACTTGGGTATATAAAACCCTTTCCTTCATAGAAAGGTGTGTTGGTTGTTTCACTTTTTAATATATTTTCACACATTTTCTCTCATCTTTCTCTCTACTTTCTCTCACTAGAAACATCAACCTCACTTGTTAGATCATAGATTACCAATATTCTACAATTGGTATCAGAGCCATGGGATGATCTAGATGTGTGCTTTGTGTTGTTCTTGATATATTATTATTGGTTCGTGTAGTTTATAGTATTTTTCACAAGATTCGAAATTTTTCTTCGTGTATTTGTTGCTCCAAGTGACTAAGATATCTCCTACATAGTTGTGGTAGGGATTTGGTCACTTTGGATCGTCCAAAAACACAAAATTTTGGGGCGTTTGGCTCGATTGAAGCGAAAAAATACGTTTCTCCAGATTTTGCGAAATTAGTCTCCATTTTTTACAAAATCTTTACCAACACTTTTCGCAATATCTAGGGTTTTACTAGATTATTGCGAAAAGTGTTGAGTTATTGCGAAAGTTGTTACGCTTTAATATTGCGAGATATACCTTTGAGTTTTTGTGAAATATCCACTTTTGGTTTATTGCGAAGACTTCAGTCTTGGATATTGCGAAGGCTTCAGTATTGGATATTGCGAAATCCTCCATTCACCAATATTGCGAAGTCTGTTGTTTTTAATTATTGCGAAGACTGTAGTTTTCGTTATTTCGAAATCTGGTGATCTCCATTATTGCGAAATCTGATCCTTTTAGGTTATTGCGAAATCTTTACTAGGACAATTATTGCGAAATGTTTTCAAAGTTTTTGCATAACTGCGAGGATTTTAGACTTTGCATTTGTTTGAAGACTTTCACAACACACAACCAAAGGATAATAACATCTTGTTTCAACAACTACAAACACTTTACCTTTATTTCATTGCTCGATCATTTGGTAATCTTTCTTCAAGTGATCACAAAATGAATTCTCATTCATTCATGCCTACAATGACATCGTTTACTGATTTATCCATCATATCGGGTACCGATACCCGTCCACCATCGCTTATCAAAGAGCTATTTGAAGCATGGCAGGGTCGTATAAAGTCATACATTATTGGTCGACCCAGTGGGAGGCTTATGATAAAATCCATTGAGCAAGACCCACTTCATTTGGGGCACAATTACTTCAGATAATGTAACTCGGCCAAGGGAATTTCATGAGTTAATGCAAGCCAACCAACTAATTGCCGATGCGGATGAAAAGGCTGTTCAAACTATTCTTCAAGCTCTTCCACCCGATATTTATCGAATGGTAAGTCAACACAAGATAGCAAAGGAACTATGGGATCGTTTGACAGTTTTGCTACTAGGGACTTCACTATCTAAGAGGAACGAGAGTGTCAACTTTATGATTTGTTTGATAGGTTCACTTACACTCTAGGGGAAACTCTTCATGACTACTATTGGAGATTCACTATGTTGATGAACGATTTGAACACTTATAATCTCACGATTGCTCAATTTTAGATCAATACCAAGTTCATGAATATGTTGCCTCCAGAGTGGAGCCACTATTTGTCAATGATGTTAAATTAGTAAGGTATTTGCACAAGTCAAATCTAGAAACTTTATGCTTTCTTGCAACAACACGAGAAGCATGTGCTCAAGACACGTATGTCTCAAGGATCTTATCCTGAACCATTGGCATTATTGGCAAATCATCAAATTTCGCCATATAACAACACTCATTATGCTATTGGATAACAATCCTATTACCAGCCTGCCTATCAAACCCCAAGCTATCCACATTACTCGATGCTACCACAACCACATACTTTACATCAACAATATCAGCTACCCGGACCATCATCACAAAGAGACTCACATTGATCACCTTATGCTCATCAACTATACTCTTCTTATCAACCGCCTACAACTCTTGCTATCACATACCAGCATCCTTAAGTTCTTCAACCCAACTATTCACAACATGTCAGTAATCCATCAAGTGTTTATGAAGCTCCACCAGCACCAGTTCTATACTGTGATGATGAGGTTCCAATTCCCGAATTCAAACAAGGTGATAATCTTACTGACGTATTAACTGTCTTGTCTTCCTATATCATTCAAACGTTGAACAAACGAGGATACAGAGGACCATACCTAACAAATAATAAGTTGAGAATCTCTTCTAACTCTCGTCAACAAGCTACAATTCAAGACGTTAGGGTCATGGTTCAATCACTTCAGGGGAGACCAAGTTCATCAAATACTGGTGCACGCACATATAACACTGCTCCAAGGGGAAATACTACTGTTAAGGTGAAGATGATAATATGCTACAACTGCAAGGGGCAAGGACATATGGCTAGGGAGTGTAAGTAACCCAAAAGGAGAAGGGATGCGTCGTGGTTTGAGGAAAAGATCTTGTTGGTTAATGCTCAAGTAAATGGTCGAGAGCTCGATGAGAAAGAGTTAGCATTTCTTGCGGATCCGGGAGTTGCGTAAAATGAGAGAATCATAGCAGCCTTCACTCAAAATGCAGCGTATCAGGCAGATGATCTCGATGCATATGACTCAGACTGTGATGACTTCAACACCGCCAAGGCAACTCTTATGGCAAATCTCTCGCTTTATGGGTCTGACCAAATCTCTGAGGTACCAAGTACTACCAATGATACTAGTATTGTACCGTATCAAGTTGGGTAAGCGTCTCAGTATCCGGAAGAGCCTCCGGTGGTTAGTAATTCAAACGAGGAGACAAACAATGATTGAAATAACAATGCAAGTCCCCAGACTTTGGGTGAAATACAACTAGGAGCTATTACGAATACGAATTATCCTGCTCAACAAGATTTAGGAATGGTTTCGGCAACTATGCTTGGCTAAATGAATACTACGGTCCTTGAAACCCTAAGTGTTAATCAGACCTTATATGTCGAGCTTACTTTGTACAAGGAAAAGGTTCAAACCTTGGAATTAACTCCCTCGACCAATACTTTAACTAATCCCGAATTTGATGAGTTTAGGAAAGTTCAAATAGATCATTTACATGAGATTGGACATTTAAGAGCGAATCTTTCAAAAGAAATTAAAGAGAAAGAGTTAGTCATCACTAATTTTTAAAAACTTAAAACGGATTTCAAAATACTCGAGTCTAAAAGGGTTGAAACGGAAATTAATGCGTCTAATCAAATTAAAAAGATTGATAATTTGCTTTTGAAACAATACTCCGCTTCTCACTTAGTACATTTGTTTGATTCATCTTTTATGGAATTTAACTTATCGCGTCTACAAGACCTTCCACCCAACCCGGGTTATGGAAAGCAAAGCTTTTATTAGCAACCCAAGACTTTATGATGCAACCAAATTAGGATTGGTATTAGATCCGATTGTTATTCCGGATGACCCCGAGTATATGTCACTAGTTGAAGAGGATCGGTCAAAAATGCTTTTGAAACATCCTAAGTTTGACTATGATAAAATTAACCAAGAGTATGCAAGGACAAATTTTAGAACTTATTTTAACATACAAAGGAAATTTACCAAAACATCAACTTAAGTGTCTAGTAAAGAGAACCTTAGTACATTTCCTACACTTGTCACACACGGATGAACCTAAGGAAATTCCAAAGGGTCTTCCACCTGTCAGTACAGTATTGTTAAGCTTGAAAGAGATTCAACAATACTTTACTAGGTTTGACTAGGTCATTAAGAAATGTACGACTCCAACGGCTCAAACCGACGGAGAATGGGCTTTCGAACACATGAAAGCGGTGTTTAAGGCTGAGATCGTTCCATTTGTAGACAATCTTAAAAACGGTTTTGTATCTCTTGGTGACAATCTTAATTTTGAAATTAAAGAAGTTCAAAAAGTCTTTCATGAAACGGATGATTCCTATGAGCAACATTTAATTGAGAAAGAAAAGATGTTGTTCGAATATGACCGATTCTTGGAACAAGTGGTGTCTCTCGATATGTGACTATTGTGACTATTAATTATGTTAATGAGATTACCTCTGTTGTGAATAAATGTGATGATATGCATGATTTCTCTGTGAATATTGTTGAGCCTGTAAATGATGTAGATAATCATTCTTGTCAGGAATCTAACGCTAAATTTTTAAAGATTAAATGACTTTCAAAACGTTTTGACGAGTTTCAACAAAATTGTATATCTCTTGAAATTGAACAACAATCTAAAAATGAAACACTTTCAGTAACAAATGATTGTGAAAACAACGTTGAGACAAGTGAAAAGATGATTCACGTGGTTCAGGCATTAGAGGAAGAAATTATGAGACTTAAGAGAGAGTCATTAGTTGAGAACGTAGAACTAGAGGCTGCAGAGAATAAAAACCATGCCTTAGAAAATAGAATCATCTATATGCTAGGAGAGCTTGAATGAGCAAAGCAGGGATTTTCAAAACTTTATGGTTCACTAGAAGAACGCTTCGCTTTTAATGCGGCTGAGCGAAAGTCACTTGTTGACCAACTGAACCAAAAGTCTAAGGAAATATCTGACTTAAATATTCAACTCATAGATAAAAAAACATGGTTTTAGCTGACTTAAAGGAAACACTTCAACTCAAAGGACAAGAAGTTGTTGATAATGTTGCTACAATCTATGCCCCGACCTCTAGTGCTCCAAAATCAAAAGAAGTGGTGATTTATAAGAACCCGTACCATAAGAGAAATACACTATCATATATGGATTATATGAAAAATGCCATTAGGCATGTTCTTCTCACAAGGGACATATTAGATGATTTATATGAATCTGATCCCACAAACAATGATTATAATGCTGCCCATATATATATTGAGTGGGTTCAATGTTGTTTAGCACATCTTAATTTCATCGGACAACCGGGTTCTGCACCACTCAAACAACAACCCATTACCATTGCCATTACTCCATTCAATAAAACCTTAGGAGCTAAGCCTACTTTAAGTACACCTAACAAGGCTAAATCAAAATCTGCCACTAATGTTCCCTTGCCTTCTACAGGAGTAACTACGTCTACTAAGGCTAAAGGATCTCGAGTAAAGAAAGATAGGATCAAGCCCTCCAATAGTAGCACTATGTAGAAGAAAGTAGGAGTTCACCCTAGGTATGTTATTTCAGATTTGAATAAAAAGAATCATGTAGCTAAGACAAAAGGCTCCGCGGTTATGCAGAAGCCTAAGCGCAAAGTGAATTCTGATTTGAGATGTTAGAATTGTAATGAATGTATGTTTTCTCAGCGTCTTGATTTATGCCTTGTTGACCATGTTAATGAAATGTATGCCATTAGGAATAACCTTGAATGGAAACCAACGGGGAAGAAATTCACCCAAGTTGGATGGCAATGGCAACCCACTGGTAGGACCCTCACTGCAAATGGAACTAAGTGCCCTTTAACTGGGATCACTCCCACTAAAGTTAGGTCTCAACGCCCTTTAAATAGGATCCCCAACACTAAAGTATGGAAACCACACCATTTAACTAGGTGTGCCTCCACTACTGTGCCTACCAGTGAAGACGTACCTCAGAATCTTAGTCAACTTGAAAATAAGCCGACAACTAGGAAGAAAATTTTGAAATCTAAGAAACCTTACGGTAGCAAATCTAAGATAATTGTATATGTACCTGCTAACACAGAGTAACAATTATATTCCGACACATCGTCTTTGTCTGGTGATATTTTTAGGTGGTCCAAATCATCCTCTGGTACTTGGACTCTGGGTGCTCAAAGCACATGACCGGAGATCGCTCGATGCTCAAAAATTTCTTCAGCAAGTTTCTAGGCACGGTTAAATTTGGTAACGACCACATTGCAAAGATCATGGGTTATGGTGAATATCAGATGGGGAATGTTACGATTTCAAGTTGTGTATTATGTGGAAGGACTCGGTCATAATTTTTTCTCAATGGGACAATTTTATGATTCAAACCTTGAGGTTGATTTTCGACAACATACTTGCTTCATTCGTGATTTAACAGGAAACTTTGTTAAAAGGTTCTCGAGGGGATAATCTCTACACGTTGTCTATTCAAAACTTGATGGCCGCTTCTCCTGTATGTCTTCTCTCCAAAGCATCTAAGACCAAGTCATGGTTGTGGCATCAACGGTTATCTCATCTTAACTTTGATGCTATTAACCATTTGGCTAAAAACGAACTTGTTCGTGGTCTTACAAAGCTCAAGTTTAACAAGGATCATTTATGTTCTGCGTGTTCATTGGGGAAAAGCACCAAGAAGTCTTACAAACCTAAAGATGAAGACACCAACCAGGAAATACTGCATCTTTTGCACATGGATCTTTGTGGGCCAATGCGTACGGCCATTGTGAGTGGTAGAAAATACATCCTTGTCATGGTGGATGATTTTTCAAGGTTTACATGGGTAAAGTTCTTAACGACCAAGGATCAGGCACCAGCATTTATTATCAAATTTCTTAAGATGATCCAAGTGCGTCTTAATGCTACTATTCGCCGCATTCGAACTGATAATGGAACTGAGTTTGTTAATCAGACTCTGCGGGACTACTATGAAGAGGTTGGCATTTCACATGAAACATCAGTTTCCCGCACTCCACAACAAAACGGTTTCGTGGAAAGACATAATCGTACACTTATAGAAGCTGCTATAACTATGTTAATTTACGCGAATGCTCCTTTATTCTCATGGGCTAAAGCAGTGACAATCGCATGTTATACCCAAAACCGCTCTATCATCCGTAAGCGCCATGGAAAAACACCATATGAGTTTCTTCATGGATACAAACCCGATATCTCCTTTCTTCATGTGTTTGGTACACTGTGTTATCCAAATACAAATAGTGAGAATTTGGGCAAACTTTAACCGAAGGCTGATATAGGAATTTTCATTGGTTACTAATACGAGGCTTTTTCCCAGTATGAAAATTTTATCGTCCGATCTTTTCGAATTGATTATTGGGTGAACGTGAGACTCAGTCGTCTTTTGGTGGAAAACAAGGATTTGTCCTTGTAGTGTAATTAAATTGCAAGACTTTAAAGTAAAGGCGGTTAATTAAAACTAAAACTAATTAAAATGTAAAGGGTGCAATATTAAAACTTTAAAAGTAATTTAATTTATTAAAGCGTGACGAAAAATTAAATTAACAATGAAATAAAAATGTAAACTTGAAAATTAAAATAAATCTAAACAATTAAAATAAAACTTAAAGAAAAATAGATAGAAAAATAACTGCTTGAAAATAAAAACGAAGTGAACAGAACCTGAGCCGGGATCCTAAATCCTGTCACTTATTCGGAATACCCAACAAAGTACAGCTTATCCGGAATAATGTTCAACGAGTTATCCAGAAGAATTTCACCTTATCCGGAATACCTTGTTCTTCACCTTATCCGGAATCAACTTGATCCGCTTATCCGGAATCCTGGTTCCAATGCTTATCCGGAATATGGCCTGTCATTGTTTATCCGGAATATTCATCGGTTCCTTATTCGGAATAATCTGCTTACTCCTATCCGGAATAATTCCACCGAACTGTTATCCAGAATAACTAGGTTACAGTTATCTGGAATAACCAGAAGGTTGTTATCCGGAATATTCACTCTTTGCTTATCCGGAATGTCCAGTCGAGATGGTTATCCGGAATCCGATGTTTGGATGCTTATCCGGAAAAATCTGTCACCTAATCCGGAATATCACCTAAAACACCTTATCCGGAATAACGTTTATACCCTTATCCGGAACAATTTCTGAGTGCTTATCCGGGATTCACAACCTTGCCTTATCCGGAATAATCTCAAATCCACATATCCGGACTAACTTAAGCTGCTTATCCGGAATAACTTGCAACAGAACGCTATCCGAAAGAAAATCCGGCTCCTTATCTGGAAAAAGAGGGTTTTACCGAAACCCGGATAGAACTAAAAACAAATAAGCTATAGAATAGAATTAAGCTAAACACGAATAAGCACTTATCTAAAAACTTAACCAAAACACTTTTAAAAAAAACTATTAACCAAAATTTAAAAACTTTTAAAAACAATAGATTTATAAAATCAACTTTTAATAAAAATCACAAATAAGCTATAGATCTAATAAGCTCAATCAATCAAAAGTATAAAAACATGTACATAAATCAAATAAGCTACACAATAAGCACATAAACAATAAGATTAAATCAATAACAAGAAAGGTAGATGAGAGATTAACAATAAAAATTAAAGATTCAATAAACATAAAAGTAAACTTACTTGAAAATTAAAGTGCAAGACAAGGTAATTAAAGGTGCAATTAATGTAAAGGTGCAAGAAAATTAAAAGTGGAAAGACTAATGTATCAAATTAGCTAACAACTCCTAATGACACATTAGGAGTCTATTTATAGGTGATTAGGAAAGACTAAGCATGTGTTGGTTTATTCTTCTTCTTTACGTCTTTCCGTCTTCTTAATTCTTCGACTTTTTCGACTTTGTCTCGGGATCAATAAACTCGTCTTGTAATTTCTTCATTAATTTAGACTTGAGTTCTTCGGATTTTATTCTGTCTTTAGACTTTTTCTTCGATAAATCTTCAGAATTGGCCTTGGACTTCCGTTCTTTTAGCATTCTTGATCTTTCGACTTCGTCTTTTGTCTTTTTCTTCGATAAAAGCCCGTGAAAGCCCGTGTTTTCTCCCCTTTTCACATTTTCGTCCTAAATCACAACAAAACACACACCAAGCATAATTCCGACATTTACGACATAAAATACACGTTTTGGCCTGTTTATTATTGTAATTAAGTGGTAAAAGGATAAGTGTTTTCACACTTATTAAATCCCCTACACTTGACCATTGCAATGTCCTCATGCAATGTATTAATTACAAAGCAAGTTTTTACATTTTCCATCATAATCAATCCACATCGGCCTTTATTAAAAGGATAGAAAATTCTAAAACATTCAAAGGAAGGAAATAAGTAAAGAAATCAAAAATTTACCTTAGGGTTTTGGAAATGTCATGAATGATTATCATCCTCAAGTTTCACGTTCCCCATACCAAGCTTAAAAACGAGATCATTGTTATTATAAGTTAGCAAACTAACACGAACTCATGTGGGCCAATTATTCACTTAGACTCCCTTATTCCTATGTGTATCTCTTATATTTTATTCTTGTCTTGAATGATCACAAGGATGCATTGTTGACTTATTTCGATAGTTTATTTAGGCCGAAAATAAAGTAGGACGATTTAATCAATAGTTAGCTAAAGGACAAAATCTTTTATAACTGCTTCTCGGGACCTCATAAAGTTCATATCTTAGCATAACTCGCTTCACGATTTGAGACCTTTCTCGGACCGATATTTGGCAGCGACTTCATACTTCAAATCTTGAGAGACGTTCATGAAATAATGGTCTTCTCTTCATAATAGGAATTTCTTCTCTTGAAGTTTTGAGAGATTCTTCATCTTTGGACCACGACTTCTTCATTTTTCTCCAATCTTTATTGGACTTTGATATACAACGATCCGCCTCCTTTTAGGACTTGGATCTATTTATCCTCATACCTTGTTAGGTCCTTTTTGGATAGACTTCTCCATGATCTTTTGGGGAGTTTTTGCCTTTCGTCGTGTGTCTCGATCCTTCATATTGATTTTCGATAAATGATTCTTCACATCACTTTTGGATCTTTAGCAACAAAATGTAGCCCTCATGCCTTGTTAGGGCCTTTTCGGACTCGCCAATCTTCGCATCCCGCTTCAATAACTTATGCCTTGGCTATGAACTCTAATCAATATCGAGCAACTTTTAAACGATCTTGGGCTAGAAGCTATGTAACTTTTCAAATCGTACAACCTTATTTATTGCAGATAAATTTATTAACAAGCGATGGGAGAAAAAGCTCATAATTAACTCACATAAATTCATGAAAGAATACCAAACTTATAATTGACTCTATCATCTCTCGTTCTCCACAAATTAAGATCTCAAAGAATGAGACTCGTGGATGCTTAGCCAATTAAATCAAAGTTTTGGGTTTTCGAGTCATCTATAGGATCTTGCAAACTCTTAGACTCATTCAAGTATAGAATTCGCATTTAAAAGTTCCCTTGATAAACAACTCTCTAGGATCAATTATAGGAAGTTGCGAAAAGTTCTTGTTCTTAACCCGTGAGAGTTAAGACTTTCGCGTTTTAAAGCTCCCTATATAAAAGCCTAGCAAAACTTAACTTAAACACGTTAAGGATACTAGCTAGAGTAAACTTAGATAAGTAAACTCGGGTTGAGTCAAAAGATTCACAACGTTTAAAAATTAAAACCACTTTATTAAAAATTATTCTAGCAACGAAATAAAATAACTAAAATAAACGAAAATACAACTATACTACTAGGCCAAAATAGATAAATTTTTTTGAAAAATGTCGAAAAATCATTTTTTCGGTTAAAATGAGGATAAAACAAGGAAAAGACCACTTAACTTCGATAGAAGTCCCCCTACACTTAATATAAACATTGTCCTCAATGTTTAAGCATGTGGAAGTAAACTCCCCTACACTTAGGACATTGTGCACGTTGTTTAAATCTTGCTAAGGAAGAGACAACTAAAGTGATTCCTATTTCAATCATAAATGATAAAATAATGAATCAAAAGAGTTTAGGATAGAACTGGGAAGACGGGTACACGGGATCACGGTTCGTCAAAAGTCATCAAGAATGGATATTTGAAAGCTCGAATCCCTGTACATGATTAGAAAGAAGACAACAAACAACATACTAGGGTCTCCCCCTACACTTATTATAAAAACAAGAGAAAAAGGATAGATACTACGGGTTGCCTCCTGAGAAGCGCTTGTTTTTGTTAACCGAGTCGTGAGCCTGACTCGACCTTGTTTAGCATAGGAAGAAGCTTGAAACACATCCACCGAGATCAAAGACATGATTTTCATCCATCAAATAACACAAGCTTAAGGAGAACAAGGCAATCCAAAGAAGAGTAGGCAAGTTTCCCTTAAGCAGTGATTGAGCACGGTGGTAGCAAGGGTGAGGTGCAAGCATATCTTCATAAGTTCCAAAGATTTTTCCTTTTATTTTATCAGATGGATACTGAGATGGCTTGAAGATTCCAATACCGGGGTCGAACACCTTTTCCTTTAGGGGATAATAACACTCAGGCTCAGCAGATCTTGAAGAAGATTCGATCATAAATCCCGCAATCTCATCCTCAGAAGGTGGATAGAGAGGAGTTAACACATAAGTGCTGCGGATATCGGTGTCGGCCGGCTTCTTCTCCTTTGAAGCGGGTTTCTTCATATCCAAAGTAGGATAAAGACCATAATCATCAAAGTCCAAAGGAGGAGCATCACTCTCATTTGGGAAGTATGTGTTGAGAAAAGTAGCAAAGTCTTCCTCAAATGAGTAATCATCCAAAGTAGGATTAAGCATGGTTGGCGGAGGATCTTCATCATGTGAAGAATCACTTGTGAGAGTATCAGCCTCATCAAAATCATCATAAGAGGGCATGTCTGGATACTCAGAAGTAAAATCATCATAATCATCTCCATTGGAACTAGAATCGTCATCATAAGTATCAAAGATCGGTGGAGAATCATAAATTGGTGGAGGATCAGAATTGGATAGAGAATCATCCACATCATCTTGGAACAGTGGATTATCATAGCAAGAATCGAATAGAGGATTGTTGTAGACGACAAAATCATCAAGCACATTAATCATATTCGCTGATTCTCTTCCATAGGATTTGTTTGTGATCTTCCCCATTTTGAACACTTGTTGTTCATTCCCGACCCTTAAAATTAACTCGCCTTCGGCAACATCAACTAAAGCTTTTCCGGTTCTCAAGAATGGCCGACCAAGTATTAACGGAATACGAGGGTCCATTTCATAATCAACAACAACAAAGTCAACCGGAAAAGTGAATGTGCCCACTTTAATAAACACATCTTCGGCAATACCAACGGGGTAAGCGAGAGTGCGATTTGCAAGCTCAAGAGTCATCTTTGTTGGTGTAAGGTCGGGTAATGATAGTGCTGTCCAAACACTTAAAGGCATCAAATTAATACTTGCCCCGAGATCAGCTAGGGCAGTAAATTCTTCGGTTTTGTTGAAAATGCACGGAAACACAAAACGACTGGGATCTCCAAGTTTTTCCGGAAGTTCTTTAAGAATAACTGCAGAACAGTTTTCATTTAAGCGTGTGTTGACAAGCTCAACCAGCTTTTACTTCTTATTAAGCAATTCCTTGAATGCTTTGACAAATTTCGGCATGTGGACAAGTGCTTCAACAAGGCTAATGTTGAAATTCATTTGAGAGATCATCTTCTAATAGTTTGACACTTGAATGTCATCCTTAGTTAGCAAGTTAGGCTTGTCCAAACGAGAAGGATAAGGAATATTTGGTTTATAGGTGGAAGGTGTAGGTGTAGGTGTAGCAGGTAAATATTGAGAAGTTGACGGTTTAGAGGTGGAAGGTGGGGTTGGTGAAGGGTGCTTCTTGGGTACCTCTTCATGACGAGGCGAAGACGGTAATGGTGAACTAATACTAGGCGTGTTAGTAGGAAGGATAAATGGTGGTGGAGGAGGTGTAGATAGAGTAACTGGGGGAGGGATAGATGGTCCTACTAAGGTTGCTCCACTGCGTGTAGTAATAGCACTCACATTCGCTCTTGGGTTGGTGATGGTGTTTGAAGGTAGAGAGCCCGAAGTAGAGGGTTGAGTGGTTGGTAAGAAACTAGCCAGCATATTCTTCTAATCATTTGTTTGAGTGCTAAAAGAGGTTTGTATATCATGTCGAAGCTCGGATCTAATGTCATTACCTTGCTTAGTGATATCCCCTTTCAAATTGATAATTTGGCTTTGTAGATTCTTAATTTTCTCTCCTTGGGTTCTCATTAAAGCTTCAACATCTTGATTAATGGGTGGGGCTTGTTGAGCGGGTGGGTGATAAGGATTAGAAGCTCTAGGTGGAATTTGGTTGCTTCTATTGTAGTTGTTGTTTGGGTTGTGGTTTTGAGGAGACAACCCGGGTGAAAGATAGTTGTTAGAACGATAACTTAGCAAGTTTCGATCACCTTGAGGTCGGGATTGGTAATTGTCCGTTGAGTAGTTACCATAAGCCGCATACACGTTTTCCGGATTTCCTTGAGTAGAAGGACAATCAGTGTATGAATGAGGACCACCGCAAGTCTCACAAGAAATTGCTACAAGTTTAACTTGTTGTTGTTGGTTTGTAGCGATGAGCAAGATATTTTTCTTCATTTCGGCCATCATGCGGGTGAATTCAGTCATGTCGGGGTTTGCTGAAGTAGAAGAAACATTGACTCTTGGGTTATTCCTTGAAGATGGGGAGGAATCCCAACTTTTGTGATGAGTAATCATGTTCTCAATAAGCTCTCTACACTCCTCGGGTCTTCTTTTCATAAATGTGCCACCGGCGGCTGCATTAATAGTATCACGATCACGAAAAGCTAAACCATTGTAGAAAGTATCAATCAACGTAACGGGGAGCATGTTGTGGTTTGGACATCGATCGATCAAAACATTATATCTTTCCCAAGCATCAAAGAGAGATTCATCGGGTTCTTGCATGAAACCGCTGATTTGATTTCGAAGGCTCGTGACCATGGATGGTGGAAAGTAGCGCGACAAAAATCGTTGAGTCATGTCATCCCAAGTATGAATGGAATTCTTCGGGAGACGATCAAACCATTTTTCGGCGTGGTGTGATAAAGTATGTGGAAAGAGTTGAAGGCGAAGGACATCCATAGTAACACCGGGAAACTTCATGCTTTGAGTAATAGTAAAGAATTTGTCGAGGTGCTTGTTGGCAAAATCATCAGGCAATCCGCGAAATGGATTAGTTTGCACTTGTTGGATCATGTGATGCTTCAATGAAAACTCCGGAGCCGTGATTTGCATCGGCGCAATCGGTCCTCCTCGTCCATACATTGTGGGTTGACAAAGCTCCTTGATGAGACGGCTTTTATACATGGTCTCATCGTCCAAATCGAGCTAAAAATGCATAAAATATCATTAAATATACCAAATATATGCTCGTGTTTGTTACTTGTGTATTTTTAGGTACGGATATTGAGGAAATGGCAAGAGATCACAAGAATCATTCAAAAACGAACACGGGAAACGAAGTCGCACAATGAACCGGGCCCAAGTTTGGAATTTTGCAAAAAGACCTTTGAAGAATTGAAGATTGGCAACTTTAGTCCCTCATCTTTGAAGAACTTGTCACAAATAACCCTCCAAATGTTATTTGTACAAGTATGGTCCTCCATGTTTGAAGATTGTACAAGACCAGTCCTTGAAGAATCCAAGAAAGTACAAGAAAGCCCTTGGAAAAAGTTTTTAAACCTTTTGTGCCAAATTTGACAACTTGCCAAAAGTTGACAAGTGAAAAATAGGCGTTGATGCCTTTTATTTACAACTTGAACAAAAGAAGAATGCTTGGGGACCAATACTGCCAACCAACCAAACTTTCACACCCACTCAGCTCCTTACACGTCACCACTACCCACCCAAAACCCATTTACCCAACCCGTACCCACCACCCCAATCCAAACCGGTTTAATTTATTAAACTAGGTCAAACACCCAGTCAAACCCCCTCCCACTTTCCCACCAAACAGATTTTTAAAATCTGTTTATTCCCAAAATGGATTAAACCACCCTTAATCCCCCACTTAAACCCTAATAATCCCCAGGTCCAATCTCCCATAAAACAAAGGGGTTTAAGCTAATTTTGTCCAGATCCTTGATTCCCCATTTTCTCAACCCAACCCACATCACAAAACGCCACAAGACACACCCATGTGTCTTGTGGGACCCTCCCCTGCTACATCACTTTCACCCAAAACCCTAAACCCGACAAAAGAAACGGTAGGATCACACTCCTTGGCCCCCAAGTTCATTTCAACAGCTAAGATCATCACAAACATCATTCTCCACAACTGGCTACAACAAGGTCACATGGGCACGAATTTTGACCATTTTCAGTCAAAGAATCAAGGGCAATTTAGGCATTCCATTGCTAGGGTTTTTATCATTCTAGATAGTTCTTCTAGGTCTATTTAAGCACCTCTCAACATGTGAGAAGGGCTGTTCCAGATTTTGCTCAAAAATTGTATTTCCTTTTTAATTAAAATAAAGTTGGTATTTGAAGTTGTCAATTGTAATTCCTTTTATTGTTATTTAAAAGTTGGTGTCTTTTGTGAGTTAAAATCTGTGTTCCATTGAAATATTGCAAAACCTTTTGTGAAGTTTGGAAATTTCAGAAAAAGGTTTTTGAAATTTGGGGATTTTGTGGTAAATTTGATTCAAGGTTTGATGTTTAAGTTAGTATAAGTAAACTGGTTTAAGTGTTTTGAAAGAAAAACAGTTGAGATGTTTAAGAAAGTGTTTGAAAAGATTTTAAAAAGAGGAAGTGAAACAGAAGTGTATATTGCTTGTGTAACTTTCATTTAATCTTAGCAGGTTTGAGTGTTTGTTGTTCAAGAGATCTGCACAAACCCGAGTTTGTTTGGAGGTGGTTCTTCAACCACTGTGGGACCTGGATGTGGGTCCCACAAGGTAAATCCTCATTCCTTGTTTAAGTTTTCAACTTTTCAAGTTTTGTGTGCTTTGGTGAAATTTTGTGCAAAGTGGTAAGAGACTGCTTGTTTGTGAGATATTTTTGCTTGAGTAGGAGTTATATGCATGATATGAGTTTGTAAAATAAGTTTGGATAGGGTTCATAGAGTTTTGCTTTGGAAAAAAATCAATCTTGGATATTAAGGGGTGTTTGGATATGCTTATTAACTAAGATTTTGGAAGTTAAATCTGTTAGAATCACTTATCAAGGTAGAAATAGGTTGTAGGTTGCATAGGTTTTCTGTTTGGTGAGGTTTTAAACCAATTTGCATGATAAAAGTTTGAAAACATAGCAAAAATCTGTCACTTTACTTTTCTGTTTGTTTTAGTTGAGATTTGTGCCTGAAATCTTGAAATCTGTTAAGAGTTGGGATTAAATAAGGTTGGTGATTGCTTAGATGTCCTTAGGGTGGTTTGTATGAAAGTTGTGAGCTTTTGAAAATCGTTTTTGTGCAAGTATATTGGCAAGTGCCCCCTAGAACTGCTTAAATCATATCAGCAATTCATAAGTGTGCATTTTTGGCTTGATTGAGTGTTGTTCTTGCTTGTATTGTGTTTATTTGACTCCCTACACTCCAACTGAGTGTAGGGGTGCCTGATTTGCCTACAAAAACACCACCAAATTCATCAATCCAGGCTCCTCTTGGATTAAGTTCACAAGTGAAGAAATCTTTTAGTGTTCTTAAAAAGTTTTAAACTGAACCCGTTTTTGAATCTCTTTGATTAAATCTTGTTAAAAGTGAAATGTGTTTGAGTTTTTGTGGATAAAAGGGTCACTGGATTGAGCGTTAAGAAGTTAAAAAAAAAGAAAAAAAAAATAGAAACAAAAAGGACTGGCCAGGACTCGAACCTGCGCCATCCCTTTCACAACACTCACACACTACCACTGCGCCCTTGGGTCTTTTACTGACCAAGGGTGCAAGTTAATTCTACTTAACCACTTTTTGAAGTTAGCTTAAAATAAAAAGTCGTAGCCTTTTAGCTTATTTTTGGCTTATTCATTAAGCAATTTTGCTCCCATTTATTTTTCCTAGGTTCTTATATTCACTTAGGACTTTTCTGGCCAATAAGTAGATTTTTCCCTTTATTTATTTATTTATTAGGATTATTTTTAGTTTAATTTTTAGAAAGTCAATTAAAAATAGTAAAAAGCATTTTAAAAATCCAGAAAAATAGTTTTTAGGTTTTATTTAAGTAATTTGAGGTTTACATTCCAAAAAGTTTTCAAAAAGTCTTATTTTTGATTTTATTTGATTTTAGGGTTTTTTAACAACTTTAGAAATTAATATAAAATTAAATAAAAGGTTTTAGGAACTTTTATTTGCATTTTTATCTTAGTTAGAATATTTAGGATTTTTGGTAATTTTTTAGAATTTATTTATAAACTTTTTATTTTTTAGAATATTTTAATATTATTTTATTCCCAAAAATTCAAAGTTTGTTTTTTCTACTTTTTTCATTTTTCCTAGATTGTAGACATTAAATTAGGAACTTTGTCACTTTCCAAATCTTTTTTAGGCTTTTCAATTATTTTTTAGAATTAATTTAAGTTTTAATAGGTTTTAATAGTTTTTAAGTGTTTAAAAATAGTTTAATTTGGTTTTAAAATTTTTAAAAATAGTTTTTAGCTTAATTAGGTCATTTTTGAGGTTTACAAACTATAAAATCTTGTTTAGGGCTTTTTAATAATTATAAGTGATTTTTATGGCTTTAATTAGCATTAAAAAGTCATTATTTAATTAATTAAAAGGTTTTAGCAAGTTTTGATTTTTTGTAAACTCTTAGAACTTTATTGTGGATTTTTAGTAATTTTTAGGAATTTTTAGGTTAAAATTTTAATTTTCGTGGTTTTTACGGTTCTACGTCTTAACTTTCTAGTAGTGATTTTTTCGTTAATTTTTATTTTTACGTCTTCGTCATTTTCTCTTCTCTCTTCTTGTTAATAATCAAAAACATTAATCATCATTCATTACACAACACACGTGCCTCCTCGAGAGAACGATCCCCATTTGGGTCATAACTTGTGGTTTTCCTAAATCACTCGTTAATACTTACCCTATTTACGTTCTTTTTCCTAAAAGACGTACTTCTACGACAATCATTTTGGCGCCGCTGCCGGGGAGGCGTGTTGTGTTTTGATTAAACCATTGTTGTTTTTTATATTAGCCATAATAGTATTTGTATTGGTAGCACTCTACTAATACGTATTATCGTTTTTCGGTTTTTGTGTGAATATTATTAATATGTTGTATACGTAGAACAATAAATTCACAAGTACTCCAAATAAGTGAGAAATCACAACCTTGACTTGGGAGGTCATTACCCAATCATTGTATTCGAATCTCAAACCAAAGAAAAAAGGCAAAAATAGATAAATACTTTCGTGAAGCTTAATTTTGATAATACAAACTATAAGGTGGGTATAAGGCGGTTGTATTTCACAACCTAAAGGAAAAAGGCTCTTAAGTGCTTCGCGCCGCCTCGTTTCCTCCGCTTGCTTGTGCGTATTTGATTTTGAGAGTGAATCGAGGGTTTTGCCGCCCAAAGTATTATTACATATCATATATATTTTCTTGGTTTCTATTGATTAAACCCTCTTGAACGATTTGGTGTTCCACCATCGTTCTAAAGTCATCGAAGGCGTTCACTCCACGTGATCGTTTTCATTCCTTGAGGCTTATTTAATCGATAGATTTGATTAAGGAGGATATTTTTGGACTTTTGTCTACCTAATACATTTCACCAATTTCCAAAAAAGTTAATACCATCAAAAACAACAAAAAAATTGAAAAATACAAAATACCAAAAAGAATCTTCTTTGCTCGCCTTCTCGTTGTACGTGACGTTTATGCAAACTCGCTCTAAAGCAAGACGTGCACGTAAACGAAGAAACAAATCGACCACTCCTTCTAGTGAGGAGTCTCCTATTGACGAACCCGTTGTAGTGAAAGAAGCAACCATGGCTAATCGAACTATGATGGAGTTACTTCAAGCACCCACCGAGGGTTATGGAGAAGCTATTGTGATTCCCGCAATCCTTGCGGAGAATTTTGAGGTGAAAACGGGTTTGTTGTCGATGATCCAAAACAACAAATTCCGTGGTGATGAGAAGGACAATCCTCACAACCATATCCGCCAATTTAATCGTCTTACCGCCACGTGCAAATTTAAGGATGTCTCGAATGACTCGATTAAGATGATGCTTTTTCCGTATTCCTTAGCGGGGCCCGCTAAAATTTGGTTAGAGAAAGAGCCACCCAATTCTATATTGACGTGGAAGGATCTCGTTTCAAAGTTTGTGAACCAATTTTTTCCGCCCTCTAAGACTACGCATTTGAAAAATGAGATTTCTAAATTTTCACAAGAATCAAATGAAAGTTTTTCTACGGCTTGGAATAGGTTTAAGGAGATGTTGCATGAATGTCCTCATCACGGTTTTTCCGACTTGCACCAAATCGACACGTTTTACAATGGGCTCAACGATCATGAAAGAGATTATTTAAATGCCGCCGCGGGTGGTAATTTTTTGTGTAAAACGGTTGAAGAAGCTTTGGTCATAATTGAGAATAGGTCTAAGGTTTATAGCCCTCGTCACACACCGAGTGTTGCCAAAATGGGCTCATCATCGTCTCGTAGTATCAATGCTTTACAAGATGAAGCCAATGAGGAAAATCGGTTTTTCGATAGGTTTTCGACTCTTATGTCCCATTGGAAAGCTCAAGAAGCTTCGAATTCCGCTTCGGTTAAAGCGGTTTCTAAGAGTTGTTTGTCGTGTGGTGGAGCTCATGATCTTTCCGAGTGCATTACCGCGGATGGTAACACTTCGAATGCTTTTGTAGCCACGGGAACTTATAACCAAATCGGTCAAGGTTCCCGCCAAAATCAAGCTCCACCAAATCAAAATGCTAATAACTATCGCAACAACAACCAAGGTGGAAATTACCAAGGAAATCAAAGAAATTACAACAAGGGTAATTACCAAAGTGGAAATGGGCAAATTTCTAATCAAAACCAAAACCGTGATTTTCAAAACAATGCCCAAGGTTTTCAAAACGATCACACCAAAAATCTTCAAGGAGAATTTTTGAATTATGCTAAGGCTAATGATGCTAAGTTTGATAACATGCAACGTGAAATGGTTAGCTTAAGGTCCGAGTTGAAAAACGAGCTTAAAAACGAACTTGCTAATGAACTTAAAACTCATGCTAATAAAATGGAAGGAAATGTCACACGTCTCCAACAAAATCAACAAAAAATGGAGCAAGGACAACATGAGATTAAGCAAGAATTGTTAAAAGCGGATGCTAGGCAATCTAAGTTTGAAGACCGTATGGCTAAGATGTTTGAAGCTATCATGTGTAAGCCCTCTTCTTCAGGTGGTCTTCCTAGTGATACCATCGTAAACCCGAAAGGAGAATTGAAGGTTATTACTACTTGTAGTGGTAAAACTTTCAAAGAACCCATTTCTCGTCCAAGTACTTCTATGGAGAAGGAAATCGAGAAAGAACCCGAGGTGATGGTTGAAAAGGAGCAAATTACAAGCCCACGAAGTACCGCTCAAACCACACCTACGGTTGAACCTACACCAATCATGGAACCCGAGATTCCAAGGCCGATGCCTATGCCTACTATGCCCCAACCCACACCACCTTTACCCTACCCTTCAAGACGAGACAAGGAAAAGGCACAAGAACGAAATAATTATCAATTTGAACTTTTTATGAAAATGTTTCGTGACTTGCATTTTAATATAAGTTTTGCCGACGCCTTAGTCATGATGCCTCGATTTGCCGCGAACTTCAAAAGTATGTTGAATAACAAAGAGAAATTGCAAAAATCGTCTAGTTGTTCTTTGGTTTTTCTAAGCCGCATACCTCAAAAAGTCGGTGATCCTGGAAAGTTTTTAATCCCATGTGCTATACAAGACATGGAAGAATGCTACGCCTTGGCCGATCTTGGTGCTAGTATTAATTTGATGCCTCTTGAGATTTTTAACTCGCTCAATCTTCCCAATCTCACTCCTTCAAGAATGTCAATCGAAATGGCCGATCATTCTATGATTCTAGCTTGTGGAGTTGCCGAGGACGTCTTTGTGAAAGTTGGAAAGTTCTACTATCCTGTAGACTTTATTGTTGTTGACATTCCCATCGATCCTAAAGTTCCGTTAATTTTAGGTCGATCTTTTTTGGATACCTCGAGAGCACTTATCGATGTGCATGCAAGAAAAATCACTCTTCGTTTCAATGAGGAAGAACTCGTCATTAATGCAACCCAAAACTCCACTCTTTCTCATGTGTATTCGATCACATCTTTGTACAATGTCAATCCCATCAAAAACATTTGCAAAAAGATTTCCAATAGAGTTTTAGGAGTTGTTGAAAAAAATGAAGTTCCGTCCCCTCCGCCGGTGGAGGTTAAGAGTGTTAAGCCTACGATTCCAATCTCGAGTGAATCTTCGGATGATGAATACGTTGATCCCGATGGGGAGGTTTTCTTTGTTGACAAAAGATTTGAAAACTTACCACCACCTAAGCCAAAAAGATTTCAAAATGTGAGAATTTTTAGTGTGACTAACATTGCTTTAGATACACCAAATATTTTTGACATAATTAAATCGGGTTTTCACAAGGAGAGTGTAAAAGATGAAAAAGGAAAAGATTTTAAATTGGATTTAAAAGATTTTTCTACAACTCTAACTCCGTCATCACCGCGTTTATTGAGTGCTACAAGCTCGTCTTCTCCTTTTGACGATGCTTTGTGTGGACTTAGTGTGGGGGAATCCCCTTATGTTCCCTTCCCTTTCTCCACCGAGGACGAGATATTTGATCCCGGAATTGCTTGTATAGGGAAATCTCGGTCTTCCACCGATGCAATAAATGGAAAATCTTTTCATTTGATTGGTGCGAGTCTACCTCGAGTAGCTCAATGTTTGTATGCCTTACCCATTGTCCCACCCTTCTATTTCTTCTCTCCTATTTTCTTTTACCCCATTGGGGTTTGTGTTGAAGTAGCGTTGTTTCGTCTTTCATCCGAAAACGAAGACGCTATCTTTGACCCCGGTATACGTTTATCGGGTTTTTAAAGTACTCCATGTACTTTTGGGCCTTGTTTATCATGTAAGCCCCACCAAAAATTGACCACACCATGATTATCCCTAAATGATCACATGTATGGGGATTCGAGTCGAGCTTTTGACTCGGTTATCAAAAAACAAGGTGCCTCGTGGGGGAGAACCATGCTTATCCATGTACATATTATTGCTTTCTAATGTAGTTTAATGTGAGGGGATTTGTGCCCTTCCAACCTTTGTTCTGTGGTTGTTTGTGCATTGTGGTTTTTAGATCATGATCTTCACGATTGGAGCCTCTCGTGTTTCGTTTTATAGGAGCAATCGATCGTTTGCTTTGGAGACATTTCCCAAAATCCAAATGATATATCCTTATATGTTCTAACCTTAGGTTTATAGCACACTTCATAAACGGCTATTAATTTATTGGTTACACCCTTTCTATGCTAGATTAGGCATTCGACTACGTCTCTAGTATGGGGGTGTTTGTACCCCTAGACTCGAAACATTGAGGACAATGTTTAACTTTAGTATGGGGGGGGGGGGGTGAATAGATACTTGCCTTGCCAAACCTTCACGCTTTCCAAATTTTATCGTTTTGTTGCAAAATAAGGCTAAAAATGGCCAAATTTTAAAATTTTAAAATTTTTCTCATGTTTTATAAGTGTTTGAAGACACGAATGTAGATTTTCCGATGGCGAGAATAAGAGTAATTTTTGACTCGACCGTGCGTGTTGAGCACTTAGCTTTGATTCCTTAACTACACATTAGGCTAAGTCTCTTAAATGAGGACGAGAAATGATAGAGTTAATTATAAGTTACTATGCTAAACGTAGAGTACTCGTATTCTTTCAAAAACTCATGTGTTCTCGTTGTTTGCTTATTCTCCCTTCGCATGTAAATATTTTTTGCTTAATAAATATTGACTTAGCGGTTTAGTTAGGATTGTTGGGTTTCTAGTCTTTTCTAGTAGCTTCCGTGTAATTAAATTGGGAAGACATTAAGGTATCGCCAGCGTTACGGTTTTGAAGTATTGGCACCCCAATAATCGAAAGCTTCACCCAATAATAAGATTTCAAGTGCTCACCTAAATCAAGCAAACAATTTGAAGCCCCACAAGGCCTAAAATCTATGCAAAATTGAAAGTGAATCAAGCCTTAATATTCGAAGCTTTAAAGATCTAAAATTCGCTTTAGCGTGAGGATATACGTCTTTGGCTAATAAAACCACCGATGATGGCGGATAATAAAAGGCAAGGCAAGACCGAAGTCATAATAAAAGCTTCATGGCGAAGTTGAATAAAAGATGGAGGTAAACTAAAGATAATAAGGCCCTTCCGTTAGGGGGCGTATAAAAGTCTTGGTAATAAGTCTCATGTTCAAAACCGTTATAAAACCGTGTTTATCGATTCTTCTTGTCAACTTAATTTTTTAACATCGTTGTCTATTAGGAGGGGTTATTGATTTGATGGTCTTAGTTACACCGTTAGGACTCTATTTTTAGACCTAAATCTCTATTATCGCATAAGTCAATGATGTATCCTCGTGAGACATTCAAGACATAATAAAATATAATAGATACAACTTAGGAATAATGGGAGAATAAGTACGTGATTAGGGCATATGAGTAGTGTTAGCATTACTAACTTATAATGACAATGATCTCGTTGCACGCTTGGCATGGAATTGGAGTGAAAATCGAGGACGACGAAATTATTTCTAACGAAGCATTCACGTGTTCTTATTCTATGAACCTAAACGTCCCATTTTGCGATGAAAATCATACATTATCTCTGAAACACAAGTAGTAGTAATAGTAGTAGTATAGCTAGTTTATTATTTCAATAAAGTGAATAAAAATGAATTTTGGAGATGCTATGATACTTTATTCTAGCATTGCGTGAGGGCACGGCAATGTTTTAGTATGGGGGAGTGATGAGACGGCTTTTATACATGGTCTCATCGTCCAAATCGAGCTAAAAATGCATAAAATATCATTAAATATACCAAATATATGCTCGTGTTTGTTACTTGTGTATTTTTAGGTACGGATATTGAGGAAATGGCAAAAGATCACAAGAATCATTCAAAAACGAACACGGGAAATGAAGTCGCACAATGAACCGGTCCCAAGTTTGGAATTTTGCAAAAAGACCCTTGAAGAATTGAAGATTGGCAACTTTAGTCCCTCATCTTTGAAGAACTTGTCACAAATAACCCTCCAAATGTTATTTGTACAAGTATGGTCCTCCATGTTTGAAGATTGTACAAGACCAGTCCTTGAAGAATCCAAGAAAGTACAAGAAAGCCCTTGGAAAAAGTTTTTAAACCTTTTGTGCCAAATTTGACAACTTGCCAAAAGTTGACAAGTGAAAAATAGGCGTTGATGCCTTTTATTTACAACTTGAACAAAAGAAGAATGCTTGGGGACCAATACTGCCAACCAACCAAACTTTCACACCCACTCAGCTCCTTACACGTCACCACTACCCACCCAAAACCCATTTACCCAACCCGTACCCACCACCCAAATCCAAACCGGTTTAATTTATTAAACAAGGTCAAACACCCAGTCAAACCCCCTCCCACTTTCCCACCAAACAGATTTTTAAAATCTGTTTATTCCCAAAATGGATTAAACCACCCTTAATCCCCCACTTAAACCCTAATAATCCCCAGGTCCAATCTCCCATAAAACAAAGGGGTTTAAGCTAATTTTGTCCAGATCCTTGATTCCCCATTTTCTCAACCCAACCCACATCACAAAACGCCACAGACACACCCATGTGTCTTGTGGGACCCTCCCCTGCTACATCACTTTCACCCAAAACCCTAAACCCGACAAAAGAAACAGTAGGATCACACTCCTTGGCCCCCAAGTTCATTTCAACAGCTAAGATCATCACAAACATCATTCTCCACAGCTGGCTACAACAACAAGGTCACATGGGCACGAATTTTGACCATTTTCAGTCAAAGAATCAAGGGCAATTTAAGCATTCCATTGCTAGGGTTTTTATCATTCTAGATAGTTCTTCTAGCTCTATTTAAGCACCTCTCAACATGTGAGAAGGGCTGTTTCAGATTTTGCTCAAAAATTGTATTTCCTTTTTAATTAAAATAATGTTGGTATTTGAAGTTGTCAATTGTAATTCCTTTTATTGTTATTTAAAAGTTGGTGTCTTTTGTGAGTTAAAATCTGTGTTCCATTGAAATATTGCAAAACATTTTGTGAAGTTTGGAAATTTCAGAAAAAGGTTTCTGAAATTTGGGGATTTTGTGGTAAATTTGATTCAAGGTTTGATGTTTAAGTTAGTATAAGTAAATTGGTTTAAGTGTTTTGAAAGAAAAACAGTTGAGACGTTTAAGAAAGTGTTTGAAAAGATTTTAAAAAGAGGAAGTGAAACAGAAGTGTATATTGCTTGTGTAACTTTCATTTAATCATAGCAGGTTTGAGTGTTTGTTGTTCAAGAGATCTGCACAAACCCGAGTTTGTTTGGAGGTGGTTCTTCAACCACTGTGGGACCTGGATGTGGGCCCCACAAGGTAAATCCTCATTCCTTGTTTAAGTTTTCAACTTTTCAAGTTTTGTGTGCTTTGGTGAAATTTTGTGCAAAGTGGTAAGAGACTGCTTGTTTGTGAGATATTTTTGCTTGAGTAGGAGTTATATGCATGATATGAGTTTGTAAAATCAGTTTGGATAGGGTTCATAGAGTTTTGCTTTGGAAAAAAATCAATCTTGGGATATTAAGGGGTGTTTGGATCTGCTTATTAACTAAGATTTTTGGAAAATTTTGGAAGTTAAATCTGTTAGAATCACTTATCAAGGTAGAAATAGGTTGTAGGTTGCATAGGTTTTCTGTTTGGTGAGGTTTTAAACCAATTTGCATGATAAAAGTTTGAAAACATAGCAAAAATCTGTCACTTTACTTTTCTGTTTGTTTTGGTTGAGATTTGTTCCTGAAATCTTGAAATCTGTTAAGAGTTGGGATTAAATAAGGTTGGTGATTGCTTAGATGTCCTTAGGGTGGTTTGTATGAAAGTTGTGAGCTTTTGAAAATCGTTTTTGTGCAAGTATATTGGCAAGTGCCCCTAGAACTGCTTAAATCATATCAGCAATTCATAAGTGTGCATTTTTGGCTTGATTCAGTGTTGTTCTTGCTTGTATTGTGTTTATTTGACTCCCTACACTCCAACTGAGTGTAGGGGTGCCTGATTTGCCTACAAAAACACCACCAAATTCATCAATCCAGGCTCCTCTTGGATTAAGTTCACAAGTGAAGAAATCTTTTTTGCTAGTGTTCGTAAAAAGTTTTAAACTGAACCCGTTTTTGAATCTCTTTGATTAAATCTTGTTAAAAGTGAAATGTGTTTGAGTTTTTGTGGATAAAAGGGTCACTGGATTGAGTGTTAAGAAGTTAAAAAAAAAAGAAAAAAAAATAGAAACAAAAAGGACTGGCCAGGACTCGAACCTGCGCCATCCCTTTCACAACACTCACACACTACCACTGCGCCCTTGGGTCTTTTACTGACCAAGGGTGCAAGTTAATTCTACTTAACCACTTTTTGAAGTTAGCTTAAAATAAAAAGCCGTAGCCTTTTAGCTTATTTTTGGCTTATTCATTAAGCAATTTTGCTCCCATTTATTTTTCCTAGGTTCTTATATTCACTTAGGACTTTTCTGGCCAAAAAGTAGATTTTTCCCTTTATTTATTTATTTATTTATTAGGATTATTTTTAGTTTAATTTTTAGAAAGTCAATTAAAAATAGTAAAAAGCATTTTAAAAATCCAGAAAAATAGTTTTTAGGTTTTATTTAAGTAATTTGAGGTTTACATTCCAAAAAGTTTTCAAAAAGTCTTATTTTTTATTTTATTTGATTTTAGGGTTTTTTAACAACTTTAGAAATTAATATAAAATTAAATAAAAGGTTTTAGGAACTTTTATTTGCATTTTTATCTTAGTTAGAATATTTAGGATTTTTGGTAATTTTCTAGAATTTATTTATAAACTTTTTATTTTTTAGAATATTTTAATATTATTTTATTCCCAAAAATTCAAAGTTTGTTTTTTCTACTTTTTTCATTTTTCCTAGATTGTAGACATTAAATTAGGAACTTTTTCACTTTCCAAATCTTTTTTAGGCTTTTCAATTATTTTTTAGAATTAATTTAAGTTTTAATAGGTTTTAATAGTTTTTAAGTGTTTAAAAATAGTTTAATTTGGTTTTAAAATTTTTAAAAATAGTTTTTAGCTTAATTAGGTCATTTTTGAGGTTTACAAACTATAAAATCTTGTTTAGGGCTTTTTAATAATTATAAGTGATTTTTAGGGCTTTAATTAGCATTAAAAAGTCATTATTTAATTAATTAAAAGGTTTTAGCAAGTTTTGATTTTTGTAAACTCTTAGAATTTTATTGTGGATTTTTAGTAATTTTTAGGAATTTTTAGGTTAAAATTTTTATTTTCGTGGTTTTTACGGTTCTACGTCTTAACTTTCTAGTAGTGATTTTTTCGTTAATTTTTATTTTTACGTCTTCGTCATTTTCTCTTCTCTCTTCTTGTTAATAATCAAAAACATTAATCATCATTCATTACACAACACACGTGCCTCCTCGAGAGAACGATCCCCATTTGGGTCATAACTTGTGGTTTTCCTAAATCACTCGTTAATACTTACCCTATTTACGTTCTTTTTCCTAAAAGACGTATTTCTACGACAATCACTCCTCCATTGTTCTAAGGTCGGGTGGGGGAACATTGTTGTTGTTATTCTTGAGGTGCGGTGGGTTATTGTTGTTGTTCACACCTGCCATAGCTAAATCTTCACGAGTCTCGGACTCAGGATAAGTTGAAGATCTAGTACGCATACACCTGCAAAAGCAAAAGAAAACAATACCAAAGAAATAGACAATATATATACACTATAAAAATAAAAATAAAATCTTTTTGGATTTTTGAAATTTTTTAATTTTTATGGATTTTTTGGAAAATTTTAAGAAAGCAAAATAACGTTCACAAGTGAACGGATCCCAAAAAGCAACGCGTCTCTCACTGAAAACCGTTAATCTTTACGAAAAGAGCCGGCAGCGGCGCCATTTAATACGAGGCTTTTACCCAGTATGAAAATTTTATCGTCCGATCTTTTCGAATTGATTATTGGGTGAACGTGCGACTCAATCGTCTTTTGGTGGAAAACAAGGATTTGTCGTTGTAGTGTAATTAAATTGCAAGACTTTAAAGTAAAGGCGGTTAATTAAAACTAAAACTAATTAAAATGTAAAGGGTGCAATATTAAAAATTTAAAAGTAATTTAATTAATTAAAGCGTGACAAAAAATTAAATTAACAATGAAATAAAAATGTAAACTTGAAAATTAAAATAAATCTAAACAGTTAAAATAAAACTTAAAGAAAAATAGATAGAAAAATAACTGCTTGAAAATAAAAACGAAGTAAACAAAACCTGAGCCGGGATCCTAAATCCTGTCACTTATTCGGAATACCCAACAAAGTACAGCTTATCCGGAATAATGTTCAACGAGTTATCCAGAAGATTTTTACCTTATCCGGAATACCTTGTTCTTCACCTTATTCGGAATCAACTTGATCTGCTTATCCGGAATCCTGGTTCCAATGCTTATCCGGAATATGGCCTGTCACTGCTTATCCGGAATATTCATCGGTTCCTTATCCGGAATAATCTGCTTACTCCTATCCGGATCAATTTCACCGAACCGTTATCCGGAATAACTAGGTTAAAGTTATCCGGAATAACCAGAAGTTTGTTATCCGGAATATTCACTCTTTGCTTATCCGGAATGTCCAGTCGAGATGGTTATCCGGAATACGATGTTTGGATGCTTATCCGGAAAAATCTGTCACCTAATCCGAAATATCACCTGAAACACCTTATCCGGAATAACGTTTATACCCTTATCCGGAACAATTTCTAAGTGCTTATCCGGGATTCACAACCTTGCCTTATCCGGAATAATCTCAAATCCACTTATCCGGACTAACTTAAGCTGCTTATCCTGAATAACTTGCAACAGAACGCTATCCGGAAGAAAATCCGGCTCCTTATCCGGAAAAAGAGGGTTTTACCGAAACCCGGATAGAACTAAAAACAAATAAGCTATAGACTAGAATTAAGCTAAACACGAATAAGCACTTATCTAAAAACTTAACCACAACACTTAAAAAAAAACTATTAAACCAAAATTTAAAAACTTTTAAAAACAATAGATTTATAAAATCAACTTTTAATAAAAATCACAAATAAGCTATAGATCTAATAAGCTCAATCAATCAAAATTATAAAAACATGAACATAAATCAAATAAGCTACACAATAAGCACATAAACAATAAGATTAAATCAATAACAAGAAAGGTAGATGAGAGATTAACAATAAATATTAAAGATTCAATAAACATAAAAGTAAACTTACTTGAAAATTAAAGTGCAAGACAAGGTAATTAAAGGTGCAATTAATGTAAAGGTGCAAGAAAATTAAAAGTGGAAAGACTAATGTGTCAAATTAGCTAACAACTCCTAATGACACATTAGGAGTCTATTTATAGGTGATTAGGAAAGACTAAGCATGTGTTGGTTTATTCTTCTTCTTCACGTCTTTTCGTCTTCTTAATTCTTCGACTTTTTCGACTTTGTCTCGGGATTAATAAACTCGACTTGTAATTTCTTCATTAATTTAGACTTGAGTTCTTCGGCTTTTATTAAACTTTCGTCTTTAGACTTTTTCTTCGATAAATCTTCAGAATTGGCCTTGGACTTCCGTTCTTTTAGCATTCTTGATCTTTCGACTTCGTCTTTTGTCTTTTTCTTCAATAAAAGCCCATGAAAGCCCGTGTTTTCTCCCCTTTTCACATTTTCGTTCTAAATCACAACAAAAACACAAACCACACATAATTCCGACATTTACGACATAAAATACACGTTTTGGCCTGTTTATTATTGTAATTAAGTGGTAAAAGGATAAGTGTTTTCACACTTATTAGTTACTCACCCGCAAAGAAAGCTTTCCGGATTTATAACGTCGTCTTGGCAAGATAATAGAAACTATTGATGTCGATTTTGATGAGCTGACAGCGATGGCTTCTGAGCAACGTAGCTCTGAACCCGCACTTCATGAGATGAGAACCGGTACTATTAGTTCCGGATTAGCTCCCAACAATCCTACTTCTCCATCATTTACATCACCTACAAGTCCCAAGTGGGATGAGTTATTTCAACCGATGTTTGACGAATTCTTTGATCCTCCTAGTGATGATGTTCCAGCCCCTGCAGTAGTAGCTACGATTCCCGAAGTTGCTGCTCAAGCTAATGGAAATCAATCTGATGCATCTACACTCACTACTGAACCGAATGCACCATCCCCGAACAATTCTTAAACTACACCTGAATCAACACCCCCACTCGTTCCTGATGATGTTGAAGAGGACAACTATGATCACGATTTGCAATTTGCTCACATCCAAGAGCTTCCCTACTTTGGTTTACCGATACCTGAAAACCCTTCAGAAGCGTCAACCTTAGAGGTAGCTCCTACAACTGTTTACTCTAGACCACCAAGGATTGATAATCACAACACAAAGTGGACAAAGGATCACCTAATCCGAAATATTATTTGTGACATCGATCGACCAGTTTCAACACGTCATCAACTATAAGAGCACTCACTATATTGTTACTTTGATGCGTTTCTGTCCAAGAATGAACCTAAAACATGGCAATAAGCTATGACACAGTCGTCTTGGATTGAAGCTATGCAAGAGGAAATTAATGAATTCTAATGACTTGAAGTATGGGAATTAGTTCCTCTACCCGACAACGTCAACGTTATTACCTTGTTGTAGGTATATAAGGTCAAACTCGATGAGATGGGTGGAATTTTAAAGACCAAGGCTAGATTAGTTGCTCGAGGTTACAAACAAGCATTGGGTATTAACTTTGAAGAATCCTTCGCTCCCGTTGCAGGATTGGAGGCTATTGGACTTTTCCTTGCTTATGTTGCTCACATGAACATGAGGTCTACCAAATGGATGTTAAGACGACATTTTTCAACAGTGAATTAAGGGAAGAAGTCTATGTTAGTCATCTGAATGGATTTGTCAACTCGGAGTATCCTAATCATGTGTACAAGCTTAAGAAGGCTCTTTATGGGTTGAAACAAGCTCCACGCGCGTGGTACGATCTCCTATCGTCTTATCTCATCTCGGAAGGCTTCTCCAAAGGCAAAGTGGACTCGACATTGTTAATTATTAAGGAAGACAACGACATGATACTGGTACAAATTTATGTTGACAATATAATATTTGCTGCCACTACTCAAAAATTGTCTGAACGTTTTAAGAAAATCATGTCCACACGCTTTAAGATGTCCATGATGGGAAAAATCTCATTTTTCTTAGGATTACAAATTTCTCAATATCCCAGAGGCATCTCCATTAATCAATCCAAATACGCTCTTGAATATTTGAAAAAGTATCATTTTGAAAACTGTGACCCCGTGGATACTCCAATGGTGGAGAGATCCAAGTTATATGAAGATAGGGATAGGATTGTTGTCGATTCGAAGCTTTATCGTGGAATGATAGGCACCCTTCTCCATCTGACTACTAGTAGGCCTGATTTGCAATTTGATATATGCATGTGTGCCCGGTATTAGGCTCGGCCTACCGAAAAGCACTTACATGTTGTGAAAAGAATCTTTCGGTACCTTAAAGGAACACTTCATCGTGGTCTATGGTATCCGAAGGACTCCTCCATTGCACTAATATCATATGCAGATGCAGATCACGCTGGGTGTCAAGATACTAGACGTAGCACATCTGGAAGTGTGCAACTTCTTGGAGATAGATTGATCAGTTGGGCATCCAAAAGGCAGAAAAGCGCTGCGATATCAAGTACGGAGGCTGAATACATTGCCATATCCAGTTGTTGTGCTCAAGTCCTTTGGATGAGATCACAAGTGACTGACTACGGTCTTGGATTCAACAAAACTTCGATGTACTGTGACAAAAAAAGCGCCATTTCCCTATGGTGTAACAACGTTCAACACTCCCGGGCAAAGCATATTGACATACGCTACCATTTCAACAAAGAGCAAGTGGAAAACAGAGTAATCGACCTATATTTTGTCAACACTGAGTATCAACTGGCGGATATGTTTACAAAGGCTTTAGATCGAGGACGTATCGAGTTTTTGATCGACAAGATGGGCATGAAATCATTCTCACCAGCGACTCTTCAGGAGTTGGCAGAAGAATCTGCAGAATAGTGGTGGTAAACTATTCTCGAGTATCCTTTTATCGTGATCATGTATATATTGTATATATATTTAAATCACCAAAAAGAAAAATACAAAAATATAAAACCTATAAAAACCATAAAAATATAAAATCAAGAAAATCCAAAAATATTTTTTCATTTTAAAAGGGCATGTCTTTTAGTACGATAATATTTACGGCCTTAGAAATGTCGATTAAAATTGACACGACGCCATAAATAGAGTTTGTATGAAAGTTGTAAATATTTTAAAACATGGCCATATGGCTTGTAGTTATTTATGACTGCAACCCATTTTTCGCATTAAAGTCACATATTTCTTTTGAAAACGTTGGCTCACAACGGGAATTAATTTTCTCGGGTAAGTTTTACTTTAAAACCTTGCAAGGGATCAAGTTTACTTTATAACTTGGTCTACCACAAATTTATGTACGCTTCAGTGCATATTTGTTAAAATAAGAGAAATCTTATTGCCACCAGAATCGTTTATTCAAAACACTAAACGGAAAATGTCTTCATGGGTAAATGACTCGTTAAACAACAACTACAACTCTTTAAATAGAAAACAGATCATTTTTTAAGGGGGAGAAAATATCAAAATGTCTTGGAATTAAATTGGTCTTCAAAAGGTTTTTTTCCTGAAAAAATGCAAAGGGTTAATGTCTTCTATCATATCTTATGTGGTGTGTGCCGTATGTGTTAGGATGTTTGTTGGCTAGGATATATTTCTCATGCCTTAAGATTACAAGTTTAGGTGCGCTAGTTGTGCAAATTTGTTCACGAGAGATTAGAGGTAACGGGCGTTATGTACTTTGTTTAAATAACTTGGTTTTTATAGAAGTTCAAAAACAAATACAATATTGGGGGACTAATCTTGCAATTTTGCAAATCTTAGTCTTTGGTTGACCTAGGTCAAACCATGCCCCCCGTCTCTCTCTCTCTCTCTCTCTCTCTCTCTCTCTCTCTCTCTCTCTCTCTCTCTCTCTCTCTCTCTCTCTCTCTCTCTCTCTCTCTCTCTCTCTCTCTCTTTTCGCAATACACACACAAACATATACACTTCTCCCAGCCGCCATTTTCAAGACCTCACAAGCTTCGATCTTCATAAGTTCTAGCTGTTTCAGCCACAAGGTATTCTTTTCCCATGTTTAATAAGCTATAACAAACTCACCCACTCTGATTAAACTCAATCAGACGAACTTTAAAATCAAATATAATTGATTTAGGGTTTCAAATTTTTTTTGTGATATACCTTGAAATTGATAAAGGGGAAATGCTCATCTAGGCTAGATAAACATAGGCTTATGCTTAGATTTGATCAAAACATTGCCTAGTTCCGAAATCGAACCAAACAGAAAAGACATCATAATACCCGCCTGTTATTGCGAAATATGTGTTTGTTATTGCGGAATGTTGCCTTATCTGGTATTGCGAAATGTGCAATATTGGGTATTGCGAAATGTGCAAATTTCGTTTACTACGAAATGTGACATAATATGATTATTGCGAAATGTGTTTTTGATGGTTATTGCGGAATGTGCATAATGTGTATATTGTTGAATGTGTTGATTCAGTTATTGCGGAATGTGATGTTCACTTATTGCGGAAAGTGCTATGTTTAGATATTGCGAAATATCTGAAGATTTTTGATTATTGCGAAATGTCCTAATCCCTTAGCTATTGCGGAATGTTCAAAGTTTCTGGAATATTGCGAAAAGTTTATTATCCTTTGGATATTGTGAGAAATGGAACTTGGACATTGCGAGATCATGGTTTTTAGACATTGCAAAATGTATAGAGATGACATGTTGCGAAATGTTGTTCTCTTCTCTTTTTGTAGTATACTTGTTACACTAAGGTTAATCCGACGCCATTTTATATGTTAAATAAAAAATGACATAGGATTAAAACACAAATAACTCAAAACAAGCAAAATGTTGCGTCGTGACATGTTTTACCATGCTAAGTGTCTGTATGGTTTATGATATATATGTCTTTATCTATATCATTTGCATATGTTTTTATCTAAGAAGGAAAAATGTCAATCACTGAAGAGCAACAAAAAGAATTAGATCTCGCACTTGTTCCACTAAGTGACAGATTGCCTCTCGCAGAGAATAATCTACGCCTAAAAGATGACTTATATCCCACATTCGCAACTTTCAAGATTGCTATGGATATTTTGGACATTTCTCCACTCAAGAATGCTTTAAGAGCAACAACATATGTCCCAGAAGTGTACATGCAGGAGTTTTGGGCAACAACATCTATCTCTCAGGGCAATCCAAAAAGACGATTGACTTCATGATTGAAAAAAAGCCGATGACGCTTCAGTTGAGCCACTTCAAGAAGATCTTCAAGTTCCCTCGCCTTGTTACAGGAGAAGAATATGTGGCAAATCCCAAGAAATCAGACCTTCTCAAGGTGCTTCGATCTCTGAATTATGAGGGAGATCTTCGTACCCTATCTCAGTTTCACACTGCACACGTTGGGAAACCGTGGAAAGCCATTTTCACTATCCTTATATGTTTCTTCCCTCAAAGTTCAGTGGATCAGATACCATGAGATCTCCTCAGGCTTTGATATTTTGGGGTCTCTACACTGGAGCCAGAGTGGACTATGCCTTACTACTTTGGGAAGAATTTTGCTTCCATTTCACCAATACTAAGAAGAAATATGTGCATCTTCCATTTCCACGTTTCACAAAGCTCATCATCGATCACTTCATGAAGACTGTACCATCAATTGAAAAGCGTGAAAACTTTTTTTTATCATAATCCAGCAAAGGACTACCTGATGGAGCACATGAATATTGATGGTCCATCTACAAAGTATTCACTGCGTCCAACTCCAGTGCCAGATTTCATGATTGATGAAGGGATCAGGGACAGTCAAGCTTACACGGATATGCTCAGAGATATAGAGACACAAGTGAACAGGTCAAAGGAAGATCCTTCTGCCCAACAAAAAGGTAAAAGGAAGAAAACAACTTCAAAACGCCAAAAGACATCATCTTCAAAGACCAAAGCTAAAGGTAAGGGTAAAGAGCAACTTCATGATGAGGATGAAGAAGAAGCTATTACAGAAACTATTTCTAAAGCCAAACGGCTGAGAATTGTTCTTCAATAGATTAAGTTGGAATCACAAGCCAAAACTGGTGGATCTGGATCAAAAACAGCTGAGGAATTGGCTCGTGAGGTGTTTGGAAACCCAGACTCTTCAGAAGACGAAGAAGAAGAAGAAGAGATCATAACAGAGAAAGAATCTAAAGGCCAACCAAACCAAGATGATGAAGACATAGACGAATTGTTCAACTATCATTATGAAGACCCAAATGAAGAAGGTGGCGAAGAAGATGACATGGATACAGACTTACTGTATGGAGACGTCAACCTCAGCAAACCTATACCCACAACACATCCACTTGTTGTGCAAGAGGGCGCTCACTTGACATTGACCCTTATATCACAACAAACACCTCCCTTACCCCCAGTACTTAGAACCATTGTGACAACCATCCCCTTAATCGAACCGACAATCGTACAACCGGTACCAACCACCACCATACAACCAATACCAACCACCGCCCAAACAGCTGTTCCAACACATCCACCAACAGTCGAACAACCTGTACCATCTACCACCCAACAACTTGTACCATCCACCACCTCCCTAACACTTGTTCCTACACTTCCACCGTCCATAGTACAACCCGTACTATCCATCCCCTCACAACCCGTACCATCCACCTCCAATTTATCCCTTACTAACAATCTCATCTTATCCCTTCAACAACAGGTGAAAACACAAGCAAAAAATCTTACAACGCTCAAAAAATCATTCTGTGTACGTCGTGCAGCAGAGATCTGAGTAGGTTACCGTGAACGAGAATATATCAAAGAACTCCAAGACAAAATGAAAAATCTTGAACGAAAGCAAGACGCATATATCAAGGAGAAGGAAGCTCTCGATAATGAAAATGCAACTTTCATCGACACCATTTATAATCATGTTATAGCTATTATAAAAAATGAAGTCACCTCATCTGTTAATCAGGAGCTACCAACAATACTAACAAAAGGCCTCTCAGACCTTGAGTTGATGAAGACATTGCAGACTCGACTGACCAAGATTGAGTCACCTCATCTGTTAATCAGGAGCTACCACAATACTAACAAAAGGCCTCTCAAACCTTGATTTGATGAAGACATTGCAGACTCGATGACCAAGATTGATGAAGACATTGCAGTCACCTCATCTGTTGGTGATGGTGATGGAAATGGTAAGGGTGATGGGAATGGAAATGATAACGGTAATGGTAATGGTGATGATGATAAGGGGGATAATACTGAACAGAATGACGATGATGAGGAGTTTGAGAAAGATAAAGAGGACGAGGAAGAAAGTAATGCTGAGAATAAAGAAACGGTTGATGATGAGGAGCAAAATGTTAGCCTCAAAATATTGAGTCAAACAAGAATGATCGGTCATAGGTTTATTATGTATTGTTTATTAGAACGTTGTAATAGGTAGTATAATAGTCGTAACAATACGGGCTTGATGGCTAGCTTAAAAGGCCTCTTTCTAGGTACTAAGCATTTATTCAATCCTAACCCAAACAATATAGTCCATACAAAGCCCACATGTAGGCGGACTATATGAAGCCCTTCCTAGAATGTTAGGAAGGGTAAGCCATTTCATTTTTCAATCTAATCCTCCTTATGTTTCACACACTTCTCTCTATTTTTTCTCTCTACTTTCTCTCTTTAAAATTCATCTCTTTTCATCTTTATTTCTTTAATCTATCATCATATAATATGGGACAACATTTGGTATCAATCGCCACGGGGTAGATTAGTGATTGTTTTTGTTGTGTTCGTGAGTCTTGATAGATTTTTACCCAAGTTTCAAATTTTTTTCGTGTTTTTGTTGTTCCAAGTGATCTACATATCTCCTACACAGTTGTGGTAGGGATTTGGGTGCTTTGGATTGGTTAAAATCACGAATTTCTAAGCAAAAATCGCACTTTTCTTTAAATATTACGAAACAGCAACTTTATTGCGAAATATTTGCTCAAAAGTCCTCGCAATATTTAGGGGTTTCTTTTATTGCGAAATTTGCATTTTCACAATAACAAGGGTTTTCATTATTGCGAAGTTTGCTTAAGTTTCAGTATTGCGAAGATTGGATTTTTGAGTTTCTACGAAGATTAGATTTTTTAGTTATTGCGAAGTTTGGATTTTTGAGTTATTGCGAAGATTGGATTTTTGAGTTTTTGCGAAGATTGGAATTTTGAGTTATTGCGAAGATTGGAATTTTGAGTTATTGCGAAGATTGGATTTTTGAGTTATTGCAAAGATTGGAATTTTGAGTTATTGCGAAGATTGGAATTTTGAGTTATTGCGAAGATACAAGTTTAATATTGCGAAGTTTCAGATTTTGAATTATTGAGAAGATACAAGTTTTCCACATTGCGAAGATTCAGTTTTGTATTATTTCGAAGATTCATTGTGTCATTGCGAAATCTGTTACTTTGAGGGTATTGTGATCTTATAACTTCTAGGATATTTCAAGATCTTGTGGTGTGAATTATTGCAAAATCTTTTCCGAGATTTTCTAAAAAACGTGAATTTGAAATTTTTTAACAAACTCGTGAGTTTTTTGGTCTTGGATTTTTTGGTTTCCTAAGCACACATTATTAAGGGATTTCAACAATTTTTCTCTTCAACAACAATCACTACAAAATCTACTTCAAATCCATATTCATTTCAACATTCAGAGATTATCAAGATGGATTCTACTACAGAGTATCGTGTGACGAACAACAACATCATGGTGGCGGGTAACAAAGAGAGACCACCAATGCTCGTGACTGGTCAATATGCTCAATGGCAATCACGTTTTATTCGATATCTTGATACAAGACCAAATGGTGATCTTCTCCGACGTTGCATCAAAGAGGACCCTATACTCTCACAACAATCACCATTCTTGCAACTCCAGCAACCGACATGACGCCAGGTACCGCTGAGCAGACTATTAAGGAAACATATGAGAATACTTCGAAAGAGAATCGTTCTTGGATTGATGTAGAGAAGGAAGCAATCTATTTGATTATAAGTGGGATTGGGGATGATATTTACTCAACGGTTGATGCATGCTCTACTGCAAAAGAAATGTGGTTTGCCATTGAACGTCTACAACAAGGAGAATCACTAAACAAACAAGATGTCAAAACCAACTTGTTTTGGAACTTTGGTAAGTTTACTTCATTGGATGGGGAATCAATTGATTCATATTATTCAAGATTCTATAAGATGATGAATGACATGACAAGAAACAACTTGGAAGTCTCCACCATGCAAGTCAATGTGTAATTTCTATAGCAACTTCAACCAGAATAGACACGATTTGTAACTTTGGTGAAACAGCAGAATAAGTTAGACGAGGTGAACTATCACACGCTCTTTGACATTTTGAAACAATATCAGAATGAGTCAAATGAACTTCGAGCTGAAAGGGTAGCAAAGACTGCTAATCCACTTGCTTTGGTGTCTACCACTCAACACGTCCAAGATCATCGCTCTCGTGTTCCCAAGTCATACTCCACTCAATTATCCTCACCAAGATACTCCACTTCATCCAAGTATTCAGCTCCCACAAGATCATGAGGCAAAGAACCAAGAGCACCATCACCATCATCTGAGCCATCATTTGAAGAGGACAGTGATGAAGAACCAGCTTAGAAGGATAGGGAGATGAACCAACAAATTGTTTTCATTATGAAGACCTACAAGAAAATATTCAAACGCACCAACAACAATCTTCGAACATCATCTAACACAAGGAACCAATATGTTGAGAGTCCTCCAAGGTATGACACACGTCGACGTGATGAAACTCCTCCTAGGTATGATAGACGTAATCCAACACATGTTGAGGGTTCTGCACGGTATGATCGACAAACTGCTAAGTATGATACTTAGAGGATTGCTACTGTTGCTAACAATAGGGAAACTATTGGAACTCAAGTGGTTCAGAAAAGTGGGATCCAGTGTTTTAATTGCCAAGGTTATGGGCATATGGAAAAGGAATGCAGGAAGCCGAAACAGGTTAGGGACTCTGGTTATCGTAAGGAAAAGATGCTGCTATGCAAGAAGATGGAAGCTAGGATTAAACTGTCGGGTGAGGAAGGAGCAATGCTTGATGACACTGATGATGAAGCCTTCGACCAAGAACTTGAAGCACATTACTCGTACATGGAAAAGGTTGAAGAAGTTCTCAAAGTCATTGAAGATGACAATGGTCCTATCTTTGATACCGAGCCATTCGATAAGGTACAAACTGACGACGAACATAATGTGTTTGGTGATACTCATGAGCATTGTGAGCTACCTACAACCATTACTAACACATGTATGATGGAAACGGTTGATAGCAATACCACAGCCGATTCATCAGACATGTGCAATAATAAGTCTGAGGATGATCAACATGCAAATGAGTATGATGATGATGAGGAGCGTATTGCACTTTCTAATTTAATTTCTACTTTACAAAAAGATGTTAAAGAAACTAAAAAGAGTCCAAATCAATTAAAGAAGGAAAACTCTATGCTCACTCAAAAGTTTAAAGAAAGAAAAGCTACAGTTATAAAATCTGGCGAGCTTCTTGCAAGCTTCAGAGCTGAGCTTATTCAAAAAGACAAAGAGCTTGCAAGGTACAAAGGGGGTGTCATTACTACTGTAAAGGATGTTTTTGAAACTAAATACAACGAAACTCTTATGCTTTTTGATCAATAGAAACGTAATTATAACACCTCTTTAAGTACGGAACGACACAAAACGTATCTTGCTACCACTAAAGTGAGTGAGTTAACTCAAAAGATTGGTTTTCTTCAAGAGGATAAAACTAAACTAGTCACTGCGAAAACGAAAGAGGTTACAAACTTGCAAAAAGATTTCAAAATTAAACAAGCTAAAGACATTGACAAAGTCGTGGAACTTGAAGTTCAAATTGATTTTTATAAGAAAATTGTGTATAAAACAAATCAATCTATTCAAACCATGAGAATATTGGCACCTCGTTCGTTTTTCAAGGGTAAAGCTAGTTTTGCTAGTCCTAAGTACCTCGAGCAAGCTCAATCTGAGAACCCACGCCAATATCTTGAGGAGTCCCAATGGACCGACTTTGATTGTCTAATTGTTAGGCCCGATAGTGACGAGTCACTAATTTTTGAAGAGGAGAGTAGATCACCCGTAATAAAGACTTTGTGAAACCATATAATTATGCTTATGAAAATAGTCTTTATGATTTTTTCAAACCACAAAAACAGAAGTCTCGTGAGCAAATATTTTTTGAATGTGAACAAATAAGAATTAAATGGAGACAAGTTTTTGCCACTAAGAAAACTAATGTTTCAAAATTTATTGAGTACTTGCCATATAAAGCTTCTATAAGTAAGAGTAAGCAAGCACTTAGTTTTCTTAAACAAAACATTGAAAATTTCAAAAAGGTTGTAGACGATGACTAGAAAGAACGTGAACGTTTGAAAGGCAACAAAGAAATTCTCATGATATAACTGTGCTTGTGAAAAGTATTTTGATTCCGCTTGCGGAAAGAATGCAGAAACATATTTTGGAATTTGAAACATTAATTAAGCAAGAATTTTTTGATGATTTGAAATATGTGGAATCTCTTGAACAAGAAGTGAACGACCATCAACCTGAAAGAGACGATTTTTCTATAATATATGATCTACTCTTGCAAGAATGCCTCTCCAAAGATATTATGTGTGTTTATGTTACATTTTGTGATAATGTTGATGAATATTCTGATGTTGCATGCAAATATCTTGATAAAGTCAACGAGTGTGAACGTCTTGAAACTGAGCTTTCGCAAACAGTTAACCAAAAAGATTTTATCTTAATTAAACATCGATGTGATTATCTTCAACAACATTGTCGCACACTTGAACTTGATTTGAAAAATAAAATTAGAAGTTTTTCACATGATACACCTTTGGAAGTAAAATTATCTGAGTCATGTCGATTATTAGACGAAAAATTTCTTGACATTACGGATTTGAAAGCTCAGTTACGAGAAAAAGACATAGCAATAGAAGAGTTGAAGAAACTCGTTGCTAAAATGGGTGGGAAAATTGTGGAACCTAGAATTAAGAAACCTGTTGTGACACAACCCAATGCGTATAAAGTGACTAAATCCTCTGTCTTGGGAAAACTATCTATTTTCTCAAATTCTTCATTTGCAACATCTGGGTTTGCCCCCAAAGACGGATGGGAAACATAGGTTACTACAGATTCGTCCTAAAACGGTTATTCAAGCACAAAGCACTAATGTGCTCAAACCAGGGATGTATAGATTAGCCACTAGACCCACACAAAACAAAGATAGTCACTCACCTCAGACTTCTAGAAACACTAATAGACGTGTGTCTTTTACTACAAGAGTAGTCCCCACTGCTAGTGTTAGCCGGCCTCAGCTTAAGAGCACTCGAATGAATGAAAAGGTTTGGCAAAACAAAAGTCAAGGGAAGATGAAGAAAGTAGAAGACCACCCTAGGAATATGAATGTTTCTAAGAATAAAATGTTTGTCATCGCATGTAATGAAGATTTGAATGATTTGACTGCTTTGAATGCTTTAAATGTTAAGTTTGTTTGTGTGAAATGTGGAAAATGTGCTAATGCCGATCATTAAATGTGTGTTATGAATAATGTCAAAGGCGTAGATACTAGAACTAAGAAGAAAATTGCAATGCCTATTAGTGCTAGTAAACCCAAACGCAAAGTGAACCATTCTGGTGCTACCCCCTCTAAGAAAAATATTGCATCAGACTCTACTCCTAAGAACCATAGAAGCAGAATTAGGGAATTATATGAGTCTGCTAGCAAGTCTTGGAAATGGTGGTTTGCTAAACAATGTCCTCCAGGATATAAATGGGTGCCTAAGGTTAGGAACGAAAATGTGAAAACGAGTGTTAGTGTGCCTTTAAATGTTGCAACTAGGGAAACTAATGATTCGGATATCAAAAATGACATGGAATCCAATTTAGAAAATGCTCCATCATGTTCTAATTCTTCTGTAGGTGATCGAAATAATTCTCTTCATACTAGACTCCGGGTGCACCAAGCACATGACGGGGAATCTAAAGCTTCTATTTAAATTTGTGGAGAAGTTCCTAGGTACGGTCCGATTCAGAAATGATCAATTTGCACCGATCCTAGGATATGGAGATTTGGTTCAGGGGAATATAACGATCAAAAGGGTATACTACGTCGAAGGTCTCAATCACAATCTTTTCTCGGTTGGTCAATTCTGTGATGCAGATTTGGAGGTTGCTTTTAGAAAGAAGACATGTATTGTTTGTGATTATGATGGGAATGATTTACTCACTGGTTCACGGGGTACAGATCTTTAAACAATCTCACTTCAAGACACAAACTCCAATTTGCTTCATGGCTAAATCTTCAACGACTCAAGAATGGTTATGGCATCACCGTCTATCTCATCTCAATTTGGTTACCATCAACTTGCTTTACAAGAAAAATATTGTGCAAGGCCTTCCAAGCATGAAATTCATCAAAGATCATCTGTTCTTCGTATGAGCTTTGTAAAGCTAAACAGAGTAGTTTCAAGACAAAGCCTACACCAAGCTCTAAAGGACAGTTAGATCTCCTTCATATAGATTTTTGTGGCCCCATGCGTGTTCAAAGCATCAATGGGAAGAAATACGTCATGGTAATTGTCGATGACTACTCAAGGTACACGTGGACTCACTTCTTGAGGTGTAAGGTTGAAACACCCAATGTTCTCATCAACTTTATTAAGCTGATACAACGTGGTCTTCAAGCTCAAGTAAAAGTGGTACATACTGACAGAGGCACAAAATTCTTGAATTCAAATCTGAAGAATTATTTTGAAGCCAAAGGGATTGAACATTAAACATCTATTGCTCAAACACCTGAACAAAACAACGTTGTTGAATGACGAAATCGTACTTTGGTTGAGGCTGCTCGAACATTATTATCCGCTTCAAAACTACAACTATTCTTTTGGGCCGAAGCAGTTTCAACCGCATGCTATAGACAAAACAGTTCCTTCATTATTCCAAGAGACGAAAAGATACCATATCACATTATTCATGATGGAAAACCTTCACTCAAACACCTTCATGTTTTTGGATGTACGTGTTACATAATTCGAGATGGTGAAAATCTGGACAAGATGAAAGAGAAAGGTGATGCATGCATTCTAGTGGGATATGCAACTCAGTCTAAGGGTTATAGAGTGTACAACAAGAGAACAAAATTGATAGTTGTAGGTCCACGTAATCCTTGGATTGCCTATGTGTTAGAATGATCTAAAGAGGGAGGAAGAGATGAAGATCTTAGAGAGAGAAGCTAGAGAGAGAAAGGAGAGAATGAGAGAAAGTGTTATTAGATTCAAAGTGAAATGAGAACCAACCCCTCTTAACATTCTAGGAGGGGTATATATAGCCCAACCTACATGTGGGCTTTGTGGGTTATACTATTACATACTAGATCACGATCCCATACTAGATATATCTCGTTGGAGTGGCCTATCCTTCCTAAATACATAAAACTGTATTTCCAACAATCTCCCCCTAAGGGAGGTCACTCCAAGTTACAAAGTCCTAAATAACCTATAGATCGTGATCTATTCTAATAATTATGTGACCGAGAATTTCTTTGGAAAAACGTATTTCCAACAATCTCCCCTAAGGGAGGTCACACCATTTTACAAAATCTTAAACCTAGCATACTATGCTTGAGTTTTCCATCTTGTTCTTGTGAATATGCTGATGTGATCTTTGACTTTAGTCTTGAGCATGTTTCCTTGCCTTGACCTTGTGCATTCATCACTTATGATATTCACCTCCTCGTGACTTCATGTTCTACATACTTATACCTTTATAAATTCTTGAAAGCTTTAGAGTTTGATACAACGGAAGACTTAACTTTTAGGCTTTCTTGAATTTTTTGAAGTATTAAGTGTAGAAAGTATAAGCATGCATGGATGACTTCTTCTCGGATATCACAATGCCACCGTCTTGTTACGCTGCATATGACACTTAGCAACAAAACAAAGACACGGATGATATGGCTTTGAACATTTCAACCTAATTAGGTAGAATTTTACCTCCGGTCGGTGAAGATCGTTGGACGATATTTGATATCGTACTTGTGACAGGTAGTTTCAATCAAGAACATCCTTTACAAGATTTTGCGGGTAAACCCGTTCTCTTTATTCGACCGTCCAAAGCTGACTGCGAACATAAAGAGTGAATCATTTGGATAAAATTATCCTCATGATTTGAAGCCATCATTCATATACCTGGAACAAGTGAAATTCAATTAAGAACCGCACCATCGTTGCTTTCCAGTTTTCACGAGCTTGATTCATATAGAATCTTGCTAGTTACGTACCAAGTGTTGTTTGATGTTAACACTAGAAGGATTTCCATTCGTCACTGTAAATACTTAATCGTATTACTCAGAATGTTCTGGCAAGATCACTAAGATATTGCGTAGAGGCCTGGAACGTGTTTAAATTCAATTAAGAATTAAACCACTGTTGCTTTCCAGTTATCACAAGTTTGATTCAGAAAGAATCGCACAAGTCACCTACCATGAGCTTTATAATTTCGCTCAAGAAGGATTTCCAACTTCATTGTAAATACTTTCGTATTACTCAGATGTTCAGGCAAGATCATGAAGATTTTGCGTAGGACTCTTAATATCTTTCTTACTTTTCATAGTGTGTGAAAAAGCAAGTAAATATGGAAATGTGTCCTAATGAGATATTTGATGATCTCAAATGGCTCTAGACTCGATCGTGCATTCTGGAGTTTTAGTGATCGGAGGCTGGATAGGAGTGCCACCATTTCAATATCAATATATTCGGAGTGAATAAATCGATAGATAATGCGTTGTCTCCGTGTGATTAAAACAAATACCTTTTGAGAGATATCTGAGTTAGCTGGGATGGGTTGTGCATTGCATCACTTGGTGCATGATGTCTATCTTTAATATTAAGCATCATTAAAAATGATCTCAGTAGCATATGAGTTGACCCGGTTTCTGCCTAAGGTTGTAAGGAGGGCTACTTTCTTTACACCCTTTATCTTTACAATTCTTTTTCATTCTTCAACCCCTTCAATGCTTACCAATACGTCATAACTAGCACCTTATTATGATTGTTCCAGTGCTAACTTAAGTACTTGGTCGGCATTCAGATACGTTCACAAGCTTTCTCCATCTTTCCTAAGGACTACTATTTCTAGCTATGGAATGTCCTTGGGAAAATTCCTCCGGTTCTAGAAGAATCATTGGACTTTAACCTATCCTACCATCCTTATGTCACCACAATCTTCACCGTCATGAATAGAGATGTTTTGGGCAAGTTTATGTCACCATGAAATCCATTTTGATATCCAAATCCATTTTGCTCCCCCTTAACATATGCCACGATATCCGAAAACATTTCGCATATGTCGGGATAAGCTATCACGTTAAGTCAAACCATTTGTGATTAATCATTTCCCATATTAAATCACATTTTCTCCCCAATATTAAAAATATTAACTTAATCGATGTTTTTAATATCAACTGATTTAATAACATTTTAAGAAAATTTGGGAAGAAAAATGCAAATCTAATTATCTTCATGATTTACACAAGCTCCCCCTCAAATTAATGAGGTTGTACTTGATACGTAAATTAAATACCTTTTAAACACAAGTGAAAGGTATTATCACGTGCAAATATCATATATGATAATGTATTCACAAGATTGATGATTTACGAGGTTGGACCTGAATGATGAGAACATCATATGATAGAATCACATGGTTCTTGTTCACGAGTGTTGGTCTCCCCCGTAACGTCTGAAATTATCTCCTCCTTTTTGAAAAGAGGTCATCTTTCATGACACCACATGTACAGTTGATATCGTTGTCATGAAACCAATTTGTGAACTTGGCACTTTCGGCATCGAAGATTCTGAACGCTGGACAATTTCTCCCCCTCAATTGTTGACCCGTGTTCTATCGAAAGAGCTGTAGTCGCCGTTTGAGTAGTCGCATCGTCGAGTATGTAGATATCAATTGTAAATTGTTGCAGGTTGTGGAGATGATAACTTCATAAAAACAAGATTTCTCTTGTTTTAACAAATAAGTGCATTGATGCGTACATATATTCGTGTTAGATTGTGTTATTACGTAAACACAATCCCTTACATGGTTATAAAAATAAACCATGCCCGAGAAAATTAATTCCCGTTGTTGAGTCAAAGCTTTCCGGTGAAATGCTTGACATAAATATGAAAGGCGGGTTACTATCTGAAATAATAGCAAGCCATATGGAGCATGTTTTAAATCTTTTAAACTTATGCTCGAACTTTATTTACAACCCCGTGTCATTATTGAATGACATTTATAGGATCATAAATATTATCGATTCCAGAAGACATGCTCTTTTGATCAAAACATTTTTGAATACACAATTTTGAAAGATTTAGAAAAAACCTTTTGAAAAATTCTCAAAAAATTGTGTTCAACGTTTTGAAAACCAATTACTTGAACTTAAGATTTTGAATATCTTACAAAACGATCTCAAGTCCGAGAAGTTGTAAATTTCCCGTTGTTAAGGATAAGTTACCATCGGCGATAAACTTTCCTTTTAACTGAAGTACGTGTCCTAAGCTGACATTTACTCAGAAGTCGTTTTCATGAGCTTGAAAACTTTTGAATGTTTTAACATAAAGCTCATGACCGAGAAAGATGAATTTCTCGTTATGAGGAAAATTTCTCTTATTTAAAAGATACACTTTCCTTTCTGAGCTTAAAACTTGGAATGTTTTAATACAAGCTAATGACCAAGAAAAATTAATTTCCCATCACGAGGATAAGTTATCATTAAAGATAAGCTTTCCAAAAAATTGAAGTCCGAGTTACAGTCTGATATTTAACCGTAAGTCATTGTGCATGAGCTTAAAAAACTTCGAATCTTTTTAATAAAAGGACATGCCTGAGAAAAATTAATTTCTCGTTTTGAGGATAAGTTTATCATCAGCGAGAAACTTTCCTTTCTTTGAAGTCTGGGGCATAATCTGAGATATAACTATGAGCCATTTACACTAGCTTAAAACCTTAGAATAGTTTTAATGTAAGCTCGTGTCTGAGAAAATTTAATTTCTCGTTTTAAGGATAAGTTTATCATCGGCGATAAACTTTCCTTTCTTTGAAGCGCGGGTTACAGTTCTGTCATGTGACTGCAAACCATTGTGCATGAGCTTAAAAAATTCGAATGTTTTTAATATAAGCTCATGCCCGAGAAAAGTTAATTTCTCATTGTGAGGATAAGTTTATCATTGGCGATAAACTTTCCTTTCTTTGATGCTCGGGTTACAATCTATGATCCAACTGTAAGCCCTATACACGAGCCTAACACTTTTGATGTGTTTTAATTTAAGCTCGTGTCCGAGAAAATTTAATTTCTCGTTTTCAGGGTAAGTTATCGTTGCATAGATAAACTTACCTTTATTTGAAGTCCGGGTCATATTCTATCATTTAACAATGAACCACATACACGAGCTTAAAACTTTTGAATAGTTTTAATGTAAGCTCGTGTCCGAGAAAATTTAATTTCTCGTTTGTGAGGATAAGTTTATCATCGGCGATAAACTTTCCTTTATTTGAAGATCGGGTCATCGTCTGATATTTAACGATGAGCCATATCTGTAATCTTAACTGCAAATCCCCTGAGACACTTGTTTGTTAGATATCATCTTCTTCAGCAACTAAAATCTAAGAGTATCCTTAGTTGAACGGTATACAAAGATTGGACCGCTTTGTTTTTGCTGAACGTTGACTTTGGTACCTGCATTCTCATTTGGAGTCTCTATACTTTTATATGGGTTAGCGATATCTGTAACACCCCCAAATTGGCCCAGCGGAAGCCCACGAGTAATGGGTCCTGTTACGTCATGATTATCCGAGTCTTGATCCGAGAGAACGACCTCTATGCCAAATATCACAATGTTGACTCCAAATAATCATTCAGTCAAGTACCTGAGAATACATGCTTAAAAGTGTCAACACAAAGGTTGGCGAGTTCATAAGTTTTATTAAAATGTTTAAGACACTTTAAAAGTTTACAAGGACAACTACTATAAGTAGTGTCGGAAAAATGTTCGGGAAACCAGAGTTCACAATAAAGAGACATTACAACACAGTTCGGTCATAAATCAAAGTTTAGAAGTAGCATAACAGTTAGCACAAAACTTCAGTTCATACACAAGTTGTAGTTCATACTCACAGTTCATTTCAGTTCAGTTTTTAGGTTCATGAACTCATTCACACCCGAGTTCAATTCAGTAGCCACGGTCAATATACATAACAATGTCATATTCTCGGTTCATATCAGTATCACAATCGAGGTCACATATTAGAACTATAGCAATAAGCATATGAGCATCATACCAAACCAGCATATAAATATCATATCAAACCAGCTTACGAGTATCATATCAAACTAGCATACAAATATCATAACAGACCAGCATATAAACATCATGTCAAACTAGTACACAAGAATCATATTAGACCGGCATATAAACATCATGTCAAACTAGCACACGAGAACCCTATCAAACCAGCATGTAAACATCATTTCCAACCATCTTATAAGTGTCATATAAAAACCACATGCATGAATCACATCAATATCACACCTAAGGATTAGATCAATCCACGTACAATAATCCTATCATATCTCATGCAGGAATCATGTCAGAACCACATAATAAATTCACGTCAAGATCATTTCATACTATAGTCAAGATTCGTATCGATATCACAGCTAAGATTCATATTAGATCAATACATGATTGCAGTCAAGATTCATATAAATATCGCAGTTAAGATTCATATCAGATCAATACATGATCGCAGTCAGGATTCATATCAGATCAATACATGATCGCAGTCAGGATTCATATTCAAGATTCATAGGAAGATCAAGGTCAAGATTCACATTCAAGATTCATAGCAAGATCAAGGTCAAGATTCACATTCAAGATTCATAGCAAGATGGACCGCAAAAGTTCAGTTCAACTACCCAAGGCAACTATAGGAGATATAGTTCAAAGTGTAGGTTAAATTGGGTGTTTCAGTGTTTATGATAGCGCTAAGCTCGTGACATCGAAACTAGTGATCCTGTACATGCAATAGATTGCACATATAAATTGACCCAATAGAGTACCTAGCCAAGATAACTCCGTTCATACAAATGGTACACACTCGTCCGGCGTCAGAATGCCCGAGTGGAGGTTGTCAACCCTCAATAGATCTATCCGTAACATAAGAGCTTACTCTAGCAGAGTAACTAACGATTCACGATAGTGGGGACTATGGTTAAAGCAACTTAGGCTAATCATAAACGAAGTTCACTGAGTGTTCACAGGGTTCAATTCTTTTTGCGTCCAGAAGCAAGCACAAGCAGTCATTTCACTTCACAGTATTAAACATACAAAGCAGTTTAAAAGGAGCTATGAGATAGCTCAGATATTCACAAGTATAAATCATTGATAACCCCAAATGTATAAACACACATGTCATGTAAACAGTCCACTAAAGTACAAGCACGTACGTAATATAAGCAATCTTCAAAAAGATATCAACTTGTATTTATCACAAAAATGCATGGAAAGTGTAGACATATATATCGTAAACAATCATTGAAATGCATAACACGCATTTGACATCGACAAGCATGTATCTCCCCCAAAAAAGATTCAAAACATTTATAAAGCAATTTTGAAAAGAGAAAGAGGGGGGTATGAACTCACATCGATGTTGCAGAACAACTTTCAGAGACGTGAATACAAGAGCAGTGTAGCGTAGGCCGGAACGGCTCGATACCGGAAGTCACAGTCTATCTTATCGATCATCTCCCAGCATCCCAAATCGATGCATCCAAGCTTTCCCGATAAGAGGTTTCATCAGTACCATCGGTTCGTAAACCATTTAAATCCCATGTCGAAATCGTCCGATAATCGGTTCATCCCTCACCACGTTCCCCATGACCTAATTTTGGGTCGAGTCAGGCTCGTGACTCGGTTATCAAAAACAAGCGCTCCACGGGAGGCAGCCCGAGTATCTATCCCTTTTCGTATTAACCTCCTAAGTATAGGGGGACCTATATAGGTGTTTGTATTTGTGTGGTGATGTGATTACAGGGATGAATGCACTCTTGGAACCTTTGAAGAACCGTGCTCCCATGTTATCCGAAATCCGGTTCTATCTCTCAACTTTCGTGATTCAATTTTCTTCATACTCACATTTAAAATTGATCACTTTAGTCGTCCTTTCCTTAGCTTGATTTAACCAACGTGCACAATGTCATAAGTGTTGGGAGACTTTTCCCACATGCTTAAACATTGGGGACAATTTTTATCTTAAGTGTAGGGGGGACTTCTATCGAAGTTTTAAGTGGACTTTTCCATGAAAATGCCTTCATTTAACCGGAAAATCATCTTTTTCAACATTTTTCAAATTTTTTAATTAACTTTGGCCATTTAGTCGTATTTTTAAATTTTTATCGTTGCTTTCATATGTATATATTCCACAATAAAGTCAAAAATATTAATAAAGTGGTGTAGCTAGTTTAGAAGTCTTTGACATATTAGGCCCGTTGCGATTATTTTGACTCAACCCGAATAGACTTATCTAAGTTTATTCTAGCTAGTATCCTTAACCAAGTAGACCTTAATTGGTTTATTAGGCTAAGCATCCACGAGTCTCATTACTTGAGATTTTAAATTGTGGAGGACGAGAAATGATAGAGTCAATTATAAGTCGGTATTCTTGCGCAAGCTCACTGGTGTAATTATTTGCCTATTCTCCCATCACTTGCTAATAATTTATCTGCAATAAGTAAGGTCGTACGATTTGAAAAGTTACTTAGCTTCTAGCCCAAGATCGTTTAAAAGTTGCTCGGTAATGATAAGAGTTCATAGCCAAGGCATAACTTATGAAGCGCGGCGCGAAGATTGGCGAGTCCGAAAAGGCCCTAACAAGGCATGAGGATTCCATTTTATTGCTGAAGATCCAAAGTGATGTGAAAAGCATTATTCCCAAAATCAATATGAAGGATCAAGACTCACGACAAAAAGCAATCAACTCCCATAAAGATCATGGAGAAGTCTATCCGAAAAGACCCTAACAAGGTATGAGGATAAATAGATCCAAGTCCAAAAAGGAGGCGGATCGTTGTATCTCAAAATCCTAATTAGAGATTGAAGAAATAATCATGAAGTCGTGGTCAACAAAGTTGGAGTACCCCTCAAAAGTCTCCAAGTGAAGAAACTCTAGTAACGATGAGAAGACCATTATCTCAAGCACGTCTCTCAAGATATGAAGTATGAAGTACATGCCAAATATCGGCCCGAGAAAGGTCTCAAATCGTGAACCGAGTTATGCCAAGATATGAACTTTTTGATATCCCGAGAAGCAGTTTTAAGAGATTTTGTCCTTTAGCTAACTATTGATCAAATCGTCCTACTTTGCTTTCAGCCTAAATAAACTATCAAAATAAGTCCAAAAATGCATCTTCATGATCATTCCAAGACAAAAATAAAATATAAGAGATACACCTAGGAATAAGGGAGTTTAAGCATTTAATTAAGCCATGTGTGTAAGTGTTTGATATGCTAACTTATAATAACAATGATCTCGTTTTTAAGCTTAGTTTGGAGAACGTGAAACTTGAGGGTGATACATCTTCGCAGCACCAAAGCCCTAATGTAAGTCCTTGATCTCTTTGCAAGTTATTTCCATCATTTTGTTTACTTTAAAGATTTGATTTCTCTTATTACTTTAATTTTTATTTAGTAATATTTTAATAAGGCCAAGGTTTATTGATTATGAGAAAAGTGTAAATATTGCTTTATCATTAAGCATTGCATGAGGGCATGGCAATGGTTAAGTGTAGGGGATTTGATAGGTTTGAAAACACCCATCCTTTTACCACTTATTTCTGGCTAGAACAAGACCAAAACACGTATTTAATATCATTTGTTTGGAATTATGCGTGGTTTTTGTGCTTTCAGAGTCAACCGGATGAATATTGAAGAAAACATGGGATTGCACGAGTTTTATCGAAGAAAAAGACTCAAGACGAAGTCTATTGTCCAAGAGATGCAAAAGATTTGAAGTCATTGTGCCTATTTGAAGATTTATCGAAGAATAGAGCCGAAGATGGAAGATTCATATATGTCGAAGAACTCGAGTCTATTAAACAAAAGATTATAAGACGAGTTGGAATTATTCACCGACAATTCTCAAAATCCAAAGTCGGAAACGTTTATTTAAAGAAACGTGAAGACTAAAGAAGAAAGAAGAAGAGAAGCCCAAAACCAAAGCCCATTCACAAGCCCATAGTCACACGCCTATAAATAGGACTTTACTTCACCATTTGGAGACACTTAATTAGTTTTTCATTTTTCTAGTTTTAGAGAGAGAAAGTTCCAAACTTTCTCTCACTAAACTTTTTCTTTGTTTTCATCTTTTAAATTTAAGCTTTCTTTAATCTTTGTACTTTGGATTTCATTAATCTTATTCAAGTTAAGCTTTTAAGTTCTTTAATCTTCTTCTACTTTTCTTAGTTTGCCTAAATCCTTGATCCAATTGTTTCATTTCATACGGTTTGGATTGGTGGATGAGTTCGTGATCTAAGTTTAATCTTTCTTGTTTCTTTTTAAGCTCTCACACGTATAAGCTATAGGCCTTCTATGCTTATTGGCTTATTTCTTGTTTTAGCTTATTGGTTTTTGGATTTCATCAATGTTTTAGTCATTAAAAAGTTCCATTTATAAAGTTTATGATTTAACGTTTTCAAAAGTTGTCAAATTTAAGTTGTTTGAGTCGTTTAAGTTTTGGATTAGTTAGCTTATTGATTTTGCTTATTGAGTTTTTAAGTTACCACCAATTTCGGAACAAAATTGCTCCCATCGCAATAGTAGGGTTTGTACACATTCCGACGGGGTCACTGGTTTGATCGCAATAACCCTTTGTGGTTTTACTTTGCGATCGGTTGTCATTCCCCCTTATTTCGATCTGGGATTGCGATCGCTTATTGCGATCGCACATTCTGACGGGATTAAGGTCCTTTTTAAGTCGAAACTCTGGCCAATTTTTATTTACCTTATATTGATCTGACATTGCGACAAAGGGTTCTTAGATATTCCGATCTGACTTTCCGATAAGACATCATTCCGACAGCTTGATCTTAATTATTCCGATGGTAACAAACATGAATATTCCGTTGGACTCCACTTTGACATTCTGATGGGTTGTTTTAGTTATATTCCGATGCTTATGTCTTTGATGAATTCCGATAGAAATAATTTTCAATATTCCGATAGAACAAGTTTTTAAGTATTAGTTCAATTAAGTTTTCAAAGTATTTGTCTAATCTTTTCTTCACGTTTTCAAGCATTCAGTTTTAAACTTGTCAATCTAGTTTAATCTTTTAAAAGCTTTAATTTTACTCTTCGACACTTACTTATTTGTTATTAGTTCAAAATAGATAAACAAACCAAAACCTTTTTATTAACCAAGAACAAATCATTCCACTTTTAGCTGAGATCAATTCGAGAGGATACCGAGAACTTAATCCTGAACCCAATGAAAATGAGTGTATCAAATGGCGCCGCTGCCGGCTCTTCTCGTTAAGATCAACAATTTTTTGTGAGAACTTGGATTTTGGGATCCGTTCCCCGTGAACGTTACTTTTTCATAAAAATTTTCAAAAATCCTAAAAAAATATAAATTTTTCAAAAATACAAAAAAATTAAAAAACATAAAAACCAAAAATATTTCTGCTTTGTTTTTGCCTTGTTAGTTCTTTTGCAGGTGCATGCGTACACGATCAACGTCTTATCAAGAGCCCGAGCCTCTCGAAGACTTAAACATGGCCGGTGTACAAAACAACAACAATAACCCACCTCAAAACAATAATAATAACAATAACAATCCACCTTTCAACAACAATAATAATAACAACAATGAGCCTCTACCGGATAATCGCCCGATGATTGAACTTCTGCAAGCACATGTAGATGGTAACGATGATCCAATTGTTATACCCGCGATTGCAGCCAACAACTTTGAGCTCAAATCCGGCTTTATCCAGATGGTCTATGCTCAACCATTCTTGGGGCGTACCATTGATGATCCACATGACCACATCAAGAGATTCCTGCAACTCACGAATACGGTCAAATTCAATGGTGTTCCACAAGAGGTAATCCGTTTACAACTTTTTCCCTTTTCTTTAGAGGGACAAGCCCGGCATTGGCTTGCTAAGGAACCGCCACAGAGTATTCTTACGTGGACGGATTTGGAGACCAAGTTTATCAACTACTTTTTCCCACCCTCTCGTACTACCGCTTTGCGGAATGAAATTATCAATTTTGAACAAAAGTACGATGAGTCGTTTAGTGAATCTTGGGACCGTTTCAAAGACCTTTTGAGAAAATGCCCACAACATGGTTTTACCAAAGTACACCAAGTTAACACTTTTTATAATGGTTTAAGCATGAATGACCAAGATTCACTAAACAGTGCTTCGGGGGGTAATCTTTTGGCTAAGACTTCCAATGCTGCTTGGGATATCATTGAGAATAAGTCTCGTGTGCAAACCAAGAGTGTTCGGACCAATGTCGCTAGTGCTAATACTAGTGACAGCGACAAGCGAATTGACAAAATCACTGCGCTTCTTGAATCGCTTGCTACCCAAACCGCCAGCAATACCAACAGCATCAATGCTAAAAACGCTCAAGTAAATGCTGTTAGCCAACCATGTGAGATATGCGGGGGTCCTCACTCTTACACCACTTGTACTGCCACCCAAGACTATCCTTCTGAGAATGTGAATGCAGCATACGGTACCTATCCTCCGGCCGCTTATCAAGCTCGTCCTCAAGGTGACCGCAACCTGCTTAGCTACCGCTCCAACAACTATCTCTCACCACCCAATTTTACTCCTAACAGCCCAAACCAACAACAAAACCTCAACCGCCCTGCTCAACAACAACAACCATCTCGTGGACCATACATACCACCTCACAAACAACAACATCCACCTCAAAGAAACAACCAAGTTTACCAGCAACCTGCTTATCAACCACCCGCATACAATGCTCCTCCCAACCAACCCACCGCATTACACCAAGACATTGGAACCTACATGAGGACTAACGATGTGATCGTGGACAATCTCCAACAGGAAGTGCGCAACTTGAAAGCAGACCTGGTGAAACAAGGGAACGATCTGAGAGCTGATATGCGAAACACTTTGGATAGTCAAACGAATGACTTAAAGAACATGATGGCTAGTTTCTTCCAAGGTAATCAACCCTCTTCTTCGGGTACTCTTCCGAGTAACACTGTTGCAAATCCAAGAGGGGAGATGAAAGCAATCACCACTCGCAGTGGCAAAGGTACCAAGGAACCCGAGCTTCCTATACCTCCACCGGTGATTGTGACTAAGGAACACGAGTCACCTGCTCCTATTCCTCATCCTTCTACTTCCCCAATTTCTCCACCTCCTTCACCTTCTACCCCCATTTCCCCACCACCCGTGGTTGTGAGTGATCCTATTCCCCTAAAGCCTTCTTCTTCATCCAATATACCTTATCCTTCAAGGTTGAGGAAAGAGAAGCAAAAGAGCAAGGATGATATTCAAGTTTCAAACTTTCTCAAAATGTTTAAACAATTGAATTTTAACATCTCCTTTGCCGAGGCTCTCGCTCACATGCCCAAATACGCGAAAATGTTTAAAGATCTTCTAAGTGACAAGGAGAAGCTTCTTGACATTGCTCAACCCAACTTAATGAGAATTGCTCCGCCGTTCTCTTAAGGAAATTGCCCACCAAACTTGGTGATCCTGGTCGCTTCTTAATTCCTTGCAACTTCCCGGGAGTAGAAAATTGCATGGCCCTAGCCGATCTAGGTGCCAGTATTAATTTAATGCCTCTTAGCGTTTGGAAGCAATTATCTCTCCCTGAGCTAGTCCCCCACCAAAATGACTTTGGAATTAGCTAACCGTACGGTTGCTTATCCAGTGGGGATAGCCGAAGACATCTTTGTAGGAGTCGACAAATTCACTTTTCCTGCCGATTTCGTCGTCGTCGACTATGACATGGACCCTCGTGTGCCATTAATTGTTGGTCGTCCATTCTTGAGGACCGGTCGCACTCTCATCGATGTTGAAGCGGGTGAGCTTATCATGAGAGTGGGTGACGATAAAATTGTCTTCAACATGGGAAAGCTTTCTAAACAGCCTTATTCTAACGAGAGTGTTAATTGTATTGACGTTCTTGATGAGGCTTGTGAAGAACACTTCAAAGATGCTTGTAAAGTACTCTTTCTTCTCTACCCAATGTTGAGACTGTTGCCTCAATTGCTCCGGCATTGACTCCTTTTGGAGACAGTGACTTGGATGATTTCGAAGTTAGCTTGGGTCCTCTCGATATTAAGTATGATAATTCGCCCGCCAATTGGGATGAAGACATTCGTACTATTGAGAGACTTCTCAATGAAGACCCGGTTGCTCCTCCTTCTCCTATAGAGGTGACTAATGATGATCCATCGTTAGTTTCACCATCTATTAAGGATCCTCCTACTCTCGAGCTTAAGGACCTACCGCCTCATCTTGAGTACGTTTTCCTTGAAGACAACGAGAAGTTACCGGTCATCATCGCGAAGGACCTGAAAGAAGAAGAAAAATCCCGACTTATCGCCGTGTTGAAAAAGCATACAGGAGCTATCGCTTGGAAAATCTTCGACATTCGCGGAATTGATCCTCACTTCTACACACACAAAATTCTCATGGAGGACGACTTTAAGCCCATAATTCAAAGCCAACGAAGGGTGAATCCAAAAATCCACGAAGTCATCAAAAAAGAGGTTATCAAACTTCTTGATGCGGGTATGATTTACCCTATTTCGGATTTACCATGGGTTAGTCCAGTCCATTGTGTGCCTAAGAAAGACGGCATCACCGTTGTGCCCAATGCCAACAACGAGTTGATTCCTACCCGTCTCGTTTACTGGGTGGAGAGTTTGTATAGACTACCGGAAACTCAATGATGCCACGAGAAAGGATCATTTCCCCCTACCTTTTATGGACCAAAAGCTTGAACGTTTAGCGGGTAATGAATATTACTGCTTTCTTGATGGTTTCTTGGGTTATTTCCAAATACCCATCGATCCCCAAGATCAAGAGAAGACAACATTCACTTGTCCCTATGGCACATTTGCTTATAAAAGAATGCCTTTTGGCTTATGCAATGCCCCCGGGACTTTTCAAAGGTGCATGTTTGCTATCTTCCATGACATGGTTGAACAAACCATGGAAGTCTTCATGGATGATTTCTCGGTCTTCGAGGATTCCTTCTCTTCTTGCCTTGCCAATTTGGAACGCATGCTTAAGCGGTGCGAAGACACTCGCCTTGTTCTAAATTGGGAAAATGCCATTTTATGGTAAAAGAAGGCATTGTGCTAGGACACAAAATCTCTAATGCCGGTCTTGAAGTCGACCGTGCTAAAGTAGATGTCATAGCCAAATTACCTCCACCTTCAACCGTGAAGGGTGTGAGAAGCTTTCTAGGTCATGCGGGCTTCTATCGTCGATTCATTCAGGATTTCTCTAAAATCGCTCGCCCGATGACCCACCTCTTGGAAAAAGATACTCATTTTATCTTTTCTAAAGAGTGTATCGAAGCCTTCAATCTTCTTAAGGATAAGCTAACTAAGGCACCGGTCTTGGTTACCCCTAATTGGGAGCTACCCTTTGAATTGATGTGCGATGCTAGCGACTTTGCTATTGGTGCGGACTTGGGACAAAGGATCAACAAACATTTCCAACCAATCCACTATGCTAGCAAAACAATGATGGGGGCTCAATTGCATTATACGACAACCGAAGAAGAGCTTTTAGCTGTTGTCTATGCTTTTGAAAAATTCCGCCCCTATCTTGTTTTATCCACCACAATCGTATACACGGACCATTCCGCGTTGAAGTACTTGATGACTAAACACGACTCTAAGCCAAGACTTCTTCGCTGGGTTTTACTCCTTCAAGAATTCAACATTGAAATTCTTGACAAGAAGGGTGCTGAAAACCTAGCCGCGAATCATCTGAGCAGACTCGAGGATCCATATCAAGGGGATCATCCGAACACAGAGATCAATGACTCTTTCCCCCTTGAGACCTTAATGTCTATAAATCTCAATCTTGATGGCACCCCGTGGTTTGCCGATATTGCAAACTACTTAGCGGGTGGTGTTCTCATCCAAGGGTTAACATCCCAACAAAAGAAGAAGTTCTTGAACGATGTTAAGACTTACTTTTGGGATGACCCTTTTCTATTCAAACAATGCGCTGACTTGATTATTCGCCGATGTGTTGACCGACCCGCCGCTTTGGACATTCTCCAGGCTTGCCACAAAGGACCCACCGGTGGTCACTTTGGTCCCAACTACACCGCCAAAAAAGTGTTTGATTCGGGATTCTATTGGCCCACAATTTACCGTGATGCTCACGAGATGGTTAAAAATTGTGATGCTTGCCAAAAACAAGGCAAGATCACACATAAAGATGAGATGCCTCAAAATTTCATACAAGAATGTGAAATCTTTGATGTATGGGGCATTGACTTTATAGGGCCATTCCCTTCTTCTAAAGGCAACAAATACATCCTTGTCGCTGTTGACTACGTTTCCAAATGGGTTGAAGCCAAGGCTTTACCCACTAAGGACGCGAGAGTGGTTTGTAATTTCTTGAAACAACTGTTTGCTCGATTCGGTGTTCCTCGTGCTATTATCAGTGACCGCGGGACTCATTTTTGCAACGATCAATTTGCTAGAGTCATGGCTAAGTATGGTGTCAATCACCGTCTTTCCACCACTTATCATCCTCAAACCAACGGTCAAGCCGAGATACCCAACCGTGGATTGAAGAGAATTTTGGAGCGTACTGTGGGAGAGCATCGCGCCGCGTGGGCCGATAAGTTAGATGATGCTCTGTGGGCTTTCCGTACTGCTTACAAGACCCCGATCGGCTGTACGCCTTATCGTCTTGTGTACGGGAAAGCTTGCCACCTCCCTATCGAGCTGGAACATAAGGCATACTGGGCCTTGAAGTGGGCTAACTTCGACATCAACAAAGCCGGTGATTTTTGAAAGATTCAACTCAACGAGCTACAAGAATTGAGGAATCAAACTTACGAGAACTCATTGATCTACAAGGAGAAGACCAAGATTATCCACGATGCTAAAATCAAGAACCGAGAGTTCCACGTTGGCGATCAAGTCTTACTCTTTAACTCTCTGTTTAAGATCTTCTCAGGCAAGTTGAAGAGCCGCTGGTCTGGTCCATTCACCATCGCCAATGTCTTTCCCTATGGCACCATTGAGCTTTCTCAGCCAAATGGGCCCAACTTCTAGGTGAATGGCCAGCGTTTGCAATTGTACTTTGGTGAGGACATCTCTCAAGAGATGATTCCATCCCTCACCACGTTCCCCATGACCTAATTTTGGGTCGAGTCAGGCTCGTGAGTCGGTTATAAAAAACAAGCGCTCCTCGGGAGGCAGCCCGAGTATCTATCCCTTTTCGTTTTAACCTCCTAAGTGTAGGGGGACCTATATAGGTGTTTGTATTTGTGTGGTGATGTGATTACAGGGATGAATGTACTCTTGGAACCTTTGAAGAACCGTGCTCCCGTGTTATCCAAAATCTGGTTCTATCTCTCAACTTTCGTGATTCAATTTTCTTCATACTCACATTTGAAATTGATCACTTTAGTCGTCCTTTCCTTAGCTTGATTTAACCAACGTGCACAATGTCATAAGTGTAGGGGAGACTTTTCCCACATGCTTAAACATTGGGGACAATGTTTATCTTAAGTGTAGGGGGACTTCTATCGAAGTTTTAAGTGGACTTTTCCATGAAAATGCCTTCATTTAACCGGAAAATCATCTTTTTCAACATTTTTCAAATTTTTTAATTAACTTTGGCCATTTAGTAGTATTTTTAAATTTTTATCGTTGCTTTCATATGTATATATTCCACAATAAAGTCAAAAATATTAATAAAGTGGTGTAGCTAGTTTAGAAGTCTTTGACATATTAGGCCCGTTGCGATTATTTTGACTCAACCCGAATAGACTTATCTAAGTTTAATCTAGCTAGTATCCTTAACCAAGTATACCTTAATTGGTTTATTAGGCTAAGCATCCACGAGTCTCATTACTTGAGATTTTAAATTGTGGAGGACGAGAAATGATAGAGTCAATTATAAGTCGGTATTCTTGCGCAAGCTCACTGGTGTAATTATTTGCCTATTCTCCCATCACTTGCTAATAATTTATCTGTAATAAGTAAGGTCGTACGATTTGAAAAGTTACTTAGCTTCTAGCCCAAGATCGTTTAAAAGTTGCTCGGTAATGATAAGAGTTCATAGCCAAGGCATAACTTATGAAGCGGGGCGCGAAGATTGGCGAGTCCGAAAAGGCCCTAACAAGGCATGAGGATTCCATTTTATTGCTGAAGATCCAAAGTGATGTGAAAAGCATTATTCCCAAAATCAATATGAAGGATCAAGACTCACGACGAAAAGCAATCAACTCCCATAAAGATCATGGAGAAGTCTATCCGAAAAGACCCTAACAAGGTATGAGGATAAATAGATCCAACTCCGAAAAGGAGGCGGATCGTTGTATCTCAAAATCCTAATTAGAGATTGAAGAAATAATCATGAAGTCGTGGTCAACAAAGTTGGAGTACCCCTCAAAAGTCTCCAAGTGAAGAAACTCTAGTAACGATGAGAAGACCATTATCTCAAGCACGTCTCTCAAGATATGAAGTATGAAGTACATGCCAAATATCGGCCCGAGAAAGGTCTCAAATCGTGAACCGAGTTATGCCAAGATATAAACTTTTTGATATCCCGAGAAGCAGTTTTAAGAGATTTTGTCCTTTATCTAACTATTGATCAAATCGTCCTACTTTGCTTTCAGCCTAAATAAACTATCGAAATAAGTCCAAAAATGCATCTTCATGATCATTCCAAGACAAAAATAAAATATAAGAGATACACCTAGAATAAGGGAGTTTAAGCATTTAATCAAGCCATGTGTGTAAGTGTTTGATATGCTAACTTATAATAACAATGATCTCGTTTTTAAGCTTAGTTTGGGGAACGTGAAACTTGAGGGTGATAAATCTTCGCAGCACCAAAGCCCTAATGTAAGTCCTTGATCTCTTTGCAAGTTATTTCCATCCTTTTGTTTACTTTAAAGATTTGATTTCTCTTATTACTTTAATTTTTATTTAGTAATATTTTAATAAGGCCAAGGTTGATTGATTATGAGAAAAGTGTAAATATTGCTTTATCATTAAGCATTGCATGAGGGCATGACAATGGTTAAGTGTAGGGGATTTGATAGGTGTGAAAACACCCATCCTTTTACCACTTATTTCTGGCTAGAACAAGATCAAAACACGTATTTAATATCATTTGTTTGGAATTATGCGTGGTTTTTGTGTTTATTGTGCTTTCAGAGTCAACCGGATGAATATTGAAGAAAACATGGGATTGCACGGGTTTTATCGAAGAAAAAGACTCAAGACGAAGTCTATTGTCCAAGAGATGCAAAAGATTTGAAGTCATTGTGCCTATTTGAAGATTTATCGAAGAATAGAGCCAAAGATGGAAGATTCATATATGTCGAAGAACTCGAGTCTATTAAACAAAAGATTATAAGACGAGTTGGAATTATTCACCGACACTTCTCAAAATCCAAAGTCGGAAACGTTTATTTAAAGAAACGTGAAGACTAAAGAAGAAAGAAGAAGAGAAGCCCAAAACCAAAGCCCATTCACAAGCCCATAGTCGCACGCCTATAAATAGGACTTTACTTCACCATTTGGAGACACTTAGTTAGTTTTTCATTTTTCAAGTTTTAGAGAGAGAAAGTTCCAAACTTTCTCTCACTAAACTTTTTCTTTGTTTTCATCTTTTAAATTTAAGCTTTCTTTAATCTTTGTACTTTGGATTTCATTAATCTTATTCAAGTTAAGCTTTTAAGTTCTTTAATCTTCTTCTACTTTTCTTAGTTTGCCTAAATCCTTGATCCAATTGTTTCATTTCATACGGTTTTGATTTGTGGATGAGTTCGTGATCTAAGTTTAATCTTTCTTGTTTCTTTTTAAGCTCTCACACGTATAAGCTATAGGCCTTCTATGCTTATTGGCTTATTGCTTGTTTTAGCTTATTGGTTTTCGGATTTCATCAATGTTTTAGTCATTCAAAATTTCCATTAATAAAGTTTATGATTTAACGTTTTCAAAAGTTGTCAAATTTAAGTTGTTTGAGTCGTTTAAGTTTTGGATTAGTTAGCTTATTGATTTTGCTTATTGAGTTTTTAAGTTACCACCAATTTCGGAACAAAATTGCTCCCATCGCAATAGTAGGGTTTGTACACATTCCGACGGGGTCACTGGTTTGATCGCAATAACCCTTTATGGTTTTACTTTACGATCGGTTGTCATTCCCCCTTATTCCGATCTGGGATTGCGATCGCTTATTGCGATCGCACATTCCGACGGGATTAAGGTCCTTTTTAAGTCGAAACTCTGGCCAATTTTTATTTACCTTATTCCGATCTGACATTGCGACAAAGGGTTCTTAGATATTCCGATCTGACTTTCCGATAAGACATCATTCCGACAGCTTGATCTTAATTATTCCGATGGTAACAAACATGAACATTCCGATGGACTCCACTTTGACATTCCGATGGGTTGTTTTTGTTATATTCCGATGCTTATGTCTTTGATGCATTCCGATAGAAATAATTTTCAATATTCCGATAGAACAAGTTTTTAAGTATTAGTTCAATTAAGTTTTCAAAGTATTTGTCTAATCTTTTCTTCACGTTTTCAAGCATTCAGTTTTAAACTTGTCAATCTAGTTTAATCTTTTAAAAGCTTTAATTTTACTCTTCGACACTTACTTATTTGTCATTAGTTCAAAATAGATAAACAAACCAAAACCTTTTTATTAACCAAGAACAAATCATTCCACTTTTACCTGAGATCAATTCGAGAGGATACCGAGAACTTAATCCTGAACCCAATGAAAATGTGTGTATCAATACAATAACTTGCAACTATTATATAAATAAGATAAATAAATAAAACCTAAATGATTCAACACATTTTTAAAATCACCCATTAATTATAAATGTTGTTTTATAAAAGGGAACACACGTTTTAGAGTTTCAAATGAAGTTTCAAAAGCATACACAATAACTACAATTTTATAAAATAATATTTTATAAACCATTGTTTCTTTATTATCAATTTAAAACTAATTTACCGATAACCAAGTAAATAACCAACGCTTTCAACAATAACATTTTCAACCAAACAATTCCGATAATCAACACTTTCAATCATTCACTAACCACAACACCAAATGCCCAATTAACATATTCCAACCTCATAACTAACGCCCTTAGCGGCTGTTAAACCGAACCAAACGACACTAACGGTCGTTAAATCACAAAAACCAACATAATATCATTTGTAGACAATATTTCAACAAAAAAACCAATAACTTTAACCAATATAGTCACGAGCCGGCACCGCCTTTGGTGCGACTGTGGCTGCGAGACGCACACACGAGCACATCTTTGTGGTGGTGCTCGGTAGCACACGACAACATACGAACACCCCTTCGGGGCTGATGAACGCAGAAACAAACGCACCCTTATTTTCAGATCCGTAACAAAAACACAACAATGATAACACCAACAGCCCGACACCCCCGGGTGCGGCTGTGGTGGACGAAAAACATCAATGAACACCACCTAGGGGGTGGTTTCGATGGTACACGAGCACACGCACCCCCGTGGGTGGTGGCTGATGACGAAAGTGATGGTGATGTTGGGTGGCTACGGGATGCTGATGGTGGCTAGTGGCTAAGCCACGGCAGTAGGGTGGCGGGAGGTCACAGTGGTGATGGATGGTGGTTTTTATGAGGTGGAGGGGTGGCGGCTGTGATGATGGTGTAAGCGGGCTGTGTTGGTAGCAAGCTGGCCGACGCAGCAGCCATGGTGGTGATGTGGTTCGTGGTCGAGCAGCGTGGGGTGGTTATGGTGTGGGTGACGACCATGGTGGTGGCGGTAAGGTTGTGTAAGGGTGAGAGTGACAGCGACGTGGTGAAGTAGTGGAGTAGGTGGTGGTAGTAGTGAAACAGTGGCAGCGGTAGGTGGTGAAGTGGTGGAGACGCGTGGCGGCGAGTAGCCATGGAGATCGGGTAGATCGGGTGATGAGGAGAAATTTTGGGCTAGCCGGATTTTTGGCCGAAAAGGGTGACGGCGCCGGAAAACTTTTCGGTGGCCGGATTTTATGAGGGAGAGAGAGTTATAATGTGTGTGTGTTTTATGAATTAGGGTTAGGGTTGAAAAATGAGGGGGGGGGGGGAGTGTATATTATTTCTATATATACCCAAATGTTTTAGTATAAAGTATAAAGTGTTTATTAATTGAGGGTTTATTGTGTAAGTTATTTAATTAACTTTTCTTTTACATTGTTTAAACGTGACTCGGTTATCGATCGAGATTTAATAAATTAGATTTAGGATCCGAAATATTTACAGTTGTTTTTAAAATACTTTTTCCACGAAAATAGATACTTTACATGGCAACTATTTCGTAAATCATTTACAAATCCATTTAAATGTTAATTATTCAATCGGGTTTCTCAGACAAGGTTCAGTTTAAAGAAAAATTAGACTTCAGCTTGACTATTCTCATTTTTATCAAACGTTTATAGAATAAAAATATTAAACAATTTAATAAATCATTTTATCAAATATCTCGTGACAATTAAATATATAATTTAATATTTACTGAGCCGATACGTAGACTGTGCGATTTTTAAACTTCGTTAAAATATATCCCATTTTCTAATCCAATGAGTTTGATAACGCTCAAAATGAATTTCAAATAATAATTATTATAATTTATTATTATTTATGGTAAGGAAAATTCTCTGGTGTTACATCATCCACGTGTTATTTTGAGTTTTGTCCTCAAAACTCGATCGTTGTTACTAGGTTTAGAAGTGTCAAGAATGTCGGAAAGATATAGGTAAAGCTGGAATGTATCTGAAAGGTTTGGCAATCAATCTGACAAAGCAGTAACAATTCAAAGAATAGATATGGACAACTAGAAGCGAAGAGTTCGACAAGTCACCAACGTCTTAAATGTCGGTAAGGGTTCATAGAATAAATAAAGGACAATTAGAAGTGAAGAATTTTAGCAAGTCGTCTACTCAGAAAAGTTGAAATAGGGTTCACAGCAGTCAGCTTGTGAGGCTCACGTCGATCAGTGTTCATTCTGAAAAATCCGTGCAACAATTCATGAGTCAAGTGAAATTTATGAAATCTTTCGCCAAAACGCAATAATGATCATGGTAAGGGGAGAAAGCAATGAATAAAATCATACGGACGAATCATGAGTCAAAAGAAACACATTCCAGAACTGGAATCATAGAAGAATAACGTAAATATGAAATGATGTCAGATGTGCTTAAGCCACTTGTTTATAATTCACATTTACACACAGAGGCGTCCCAATCTATGTAAATATAAATAATAAACTTTAGTTAAGCGATTTATAACCTCTTTATTCAAATGTAAAGGCGTCCTAATCCATTTAAATAAAGACCTCATAACTCATCTTACTCAAATTACCTCGACAAGATTTACCAAAATATACATACATATATAGATCAAATATCTAAGGAAATAGATATTACCAAAAAGAGTTTACAACTAGTTTATTTACACCTTCCGTATTCAAACGTCCCATACCATCTCAATACGGAACCATAAATAAGCTTCGGGTCTGGTGGCTTATGATTTCACATTTGGACGTCCCATACCATCTGAATATGAAACCATAATTAACTTGTCGTCAGGAGACTCATGTTCCATATTTAAACGTCCCATTCCATTTAAATATGAAATCATAAGTACCCTGATTGGAGTCACACCGCAGCATTTAGACAGGCAAACTATCCAAATGATATAACATAAAATTACATCAGATAATCAAAACGATACGTCGACCAGTTACACTCCAATAATAGGCGTTTGCGATAATGTGAGTGTAGACGTGTATGGAGTGTAAGGTCATAAATCGTAATCAAGAGGATAATATATCATAATGGTTATCAACGAAAAATCTTATTGAAAATAGTTATAATCTCTAAAACATTATTAGAGAAAATTGTCAAAAAGCAAGCGCAGGAGTCATCAGTGAGTTGTTTCCCATAATAGACGTTCAAATTCATAAGTGGGAGACAATAAATGTCAATCACGCAATAACGTGGGTCATAACACGTACCAAACATAGAACCCGTATATAATATAATGATATATTATAATAGTTATAAAATAAATAAAGGATCTAGTCGATCACATGAGTCTCACTCATCGCCGAGGAAGACTCATAAATAAGTACAAATGTATATATAAAGAAATCGTAACTACGTAAAGCACGTAGCAGTGTATAGATCAATCATAAGCAGATAAGGCAATCATCTCAATGGCGCATAAAGCAATCACAAGCAAAAGTCTTGTAGCACTAGCATCCCAAAACATTAAACATATGAAGCAGTTTAATAGGAACTATAGCCTGGTCACAAGCAAGGAAATCAATCAGCATATGTATTCAAATCAAGTAATAGCGAACAACATTGGTAGCAACCTAAACATGATACTATAGTTCGGGCGTGAAAAATTAAATCACATAAGTCTATCACGTATGTCACTTGCCAATCATGTGCTTAGTTTTACAAATAAAATATGACTCATTGAAATCATATAGTTAATATTAGTATCTTATACTTAGGCAAAAATGTTTATTTTTGACTCGACGTAATTTCGAAAGCCTTTCGACGTAAATTTTGATTTACCCAACTTTAATTTAGTAAATTTTGCCACACACTTTTTTTTACGGAAAATTCGACAGCCTTTCGGTGCCATTTCAAAATTTTCCATTTTTAGTAAGTACTCAAATCACAATCTAAATTCTCATATTCCATCACCTTTCAACTCACGATCAATCAATAAATCACTTTTCCGCAAAATTGTCATTTACCGCGTCCAAGTGGTCACAATCATCAAATATTCTCAACACGTGCTCTTACCATTTTCAAAACGTTTCCAACAATCATATACACCCTTTTATACTCATTTCGACACCCAACGTAGCTCGGTTTAACTCGAAAACATCATTTCGCCCATTTTTAAACACACCCACTTACAGTAACACTGTCAGTTTGTATCCAAAATTAAACAATAATAATTCATCAAAAACATATTTATACCCGTACATTCTATAAATGCAACAACTCATATTTTATAAAATTATATTTATTTATATATAGAATTTGTAGACCCACATATCAATGTATAGATCTAAAAGATACCATATAGAAAAATAATTTACTCCCTTTATTTTTAAGAATACACATGATAAGTGACATGCATGCATATATCTAAATCAATCAAGAATAAAATTGACGGAATATATGATGTATTACTTTATGAGCAACACATAAGGTAATAACAAACATGTAGGTCAAATGACTATATAACAACGCATGAAACAATCACCACACGTAAGGCAATTAACAATATAACAACGCATAGAATGATAGCAGACATGCAGATCAAATATTCACATGACACTGCATAAAACGATCCAACGTATAAGGCATATATTCATATAGTAGCGCATGAAGTAATCACAACATGCATAATAACATTCACATAACAGTGAAACGAGAGATCGCAAACATGCATGGTAAGTATTCATATAGCAGCAGATAAGTAATCGTATCATGTAAAGCACATATTCATATATAAGAAGAATAAGAATAATGACATGCTAAAACACAAGAGAGCATCGATTATAGTCTAGGCCTATACAATAACACCTAGTTCTCTAGAACCAAGGCTCTGATACCAATCTGTAACACCCCCAAATTGGCCCAGCGAAAGCCCACGAGTATTGGGGCCTGTTACGTCATGATTATCTGAGTCTTGATCCGAGAGAATGACCTCTATGCCAAATATCACAATGTTGACTCCAAATAATCATTCAGTCAAGTACCTGAGAATACATGCTTAAAAGTGTCAACACAAAGGTTGGCGAGTTCATAAGTTTTATTAAAATGTTTAAGACACTTTAAAAGTTTACAAGGACAACTACTATAAGTAGTGTCGCAAAAATGTTCGGGAAACCAGAGTTCACAATAAAGAGACATTACAACACAGTTCGGTCATAAATCAAAGTTTAGAAGTAGCATAACAGTTAGCACAAAACTTCAGTTCATACACAAGTTGTAGTTCATACTCATAGTTCATTTCAGTTCAGTTTTTAGGTTCATGAACTCATTCACACCCAAGTTCAATTCAGTTGCCACAGTCAATATACATAACGATGTCATATTCTCGGTTCATATCAGTATCACAATCGAGGTCACATATTAGAACTATAGCAATAAGCATATGAGAATCATACCAAACCAGCATATAAGTATCATATCAAACCAGTTTACGAGTATCATATCAAACTAGCATACAAATATCATAATAGACCAGCATATAAACATCATGTCAAACTAGTACACAAGAATCATATTAGACCGGCATATAAACATCATGTCAAACTAGCACACGAGAACCCTATCAAACCAGCATGTAAACATCATTTCCAACCATCTTATAAGTGTCATATAAAAACCACATGCATGAATCACGTCAATATCACACCTAAGGATTAGATCAATCCACGTACAATAATCCTATCATATCTCATGCAGGAATCATGTCAGAACCACATAATAAATTCACGTCAAGATCATTTCATACTATAGTCAATATTCGTATCGATATCACAGCTAAGATTCATATTAGATCAATACATGATTGCAGTCAAGATTCATATAAATATCGTAGTTAAGATTCATATCAGATCAATACATGATCGCAGTCAGGATTCATATCAGATCAATACATGATCGCAGTCAGGATTCATATTCAAGATTCATAGCAAGATCAAGGTCAAGATTCACATTCAAGATTCATAGCAAGATCAAGGTCAAGATTCACATTCAAGATTCATAGCAAGATGGACCACAAAAGTTCAGTTCAAGTACCCAAGGCAACTATAGGAGATATAGTTCCAAGTGCAGGTTAAATTGGGTGTTTCAGTGTTTATGATAGCGCTAAGCTCGTGACATCAAAACTAGTGATCCAGTACATGCAATAGATTGCACATATAAATTGCCCCAATAGAGTACCTAGCCACGATAACTCTGTTCATACAAATGGTACACACTCGTCCGGCGTTAGAATGCCCGAGTGGAGGTTGTCAACCCTCAATAGATCTATCCGTAACATAAGAGCTTACTCTAGCAGAGTAACTAACGATTCACGATAGTGGGGACTATGGCTAAAGCAACTTAGGCTAATCATAAACGAAGTTCACTGAGTGTTCATAGGGTTCAATTCTCTTTGCGTCCACAAGCAAGCACAAGCAGTCATTTCACTTCACAGTATTAAACATACAAAGCAGTTTAAAAGGAGCTATGGGATAGCTCAGATATTCACAAGTACAAATCATTGATAACCCCAAATGTATAAACACACATGTCATGTAAACAATCCACTAAAGTACAAGCACGTACGCAATATAAGCAATCTTCAAAAAGATATCAACTTGTATTTATCACAAAAATGCATGGAAAGTGTAGACATATATATCGTAAACAATCATTGAAATGCATAACACGCATTTGACATCGACAAGCATGTATCTCCCCCAAAAGAGATTCAAAACATTTATAAAGCAATTTTGAAAAGAGAAAGAGGGGGGTATAAACTCACATCGATGTTGCAGAACAACTTTCAGAGACGTGAATACAAGAGCAGTGTAGCGTAGGCCGGAACTGCTCGATACCGGAAGTCACAGTCTATCTTATCGATCATCTCCCAGCATCCCAAATCGATGCATCCAAGCTTTCCCGATAAGAGGTTTCATCAGTACCATCGGTTCGTAAACCGTTTAAATCCCATGTCGAAATCGTCCGGTAATCGGTTCAGTAATCGGTTTAGTAATCGGTTCGGTAATCGGTTCAGTGATTGGTTCGGTAATCGGTTCAGTGATTGGTTTGGTAAGGTGAAGCGGATGATAACACCATGTATGTAATATATACACCTAGTATATGTTACACACGAAAGAACGGAACATGTGTATATAATTCATAGGTTGAATTATATAACAAGAACAGACAACACACGAATAACTCGGGATGCACATGATACGCGACATGTACAAAACTCAAGAAGATGACAACAAAAGAATAAAATAGTCCAAGCATACAATAACTTACAACTATTATATAAACAAGATAAATAAATAAAACCTAAATGATTCGACACATTTTTAAAATCACCCTAATTATAAATGTTTTTTTATAAAAGGGAACACACGTTTTAGAGTTTCAAATGAAGTTTCAAAAGCATACACAACTACAATTTTATAAAATAATATTTTATAAACCATTGTTTCTTTATTATCAATTTAATATTTCTAAAAGGAGATTTTAGTTTCTAAATAAAATTTAAGAAAACTAAATAAATATTAAATTTATAAAAATTTCGGCATGACCTATTCGTTTATACAACGTTTCCCATAATCACAAAACATAATATTTTCACTTTCAAAATCAGTCCATGTTTCAAATATCCACATCTTTTCATTATATCAAATTAATTGTCGTCAAATCATAAGAGATATAATTTAAAACTAATTTACCGATAACCAAGTAAATAACCAACGCTTTCAACAATAACATTTTCAACCAAAAAATTCCGATAATCAACACTTTCAATCATTCACTAACCACAACACCAAACGCCCAATTAACATATTCCAACCTCATAACTAACGCCCTTAGCAGCTGTTAAACCGAACCAAACGACACTAACGGTCGTTAAATCACAAAAACCAACATAATAACATTTGTAGACAATATTTCAACAAAAAAACCAATAACTTTAACCAATATAGTCACGAGCCGGCACCGCCTTTGGTTCGACTGTGGCTGCGAGACGCACACACGAGCACATCTTTGTGGTGGTGCTCGGTAGCACACGACAACATACGAACACCCCTTCGGGGCTGATGAACGTAGAAACAAACGCACCCTTATTTTCAGATCCGTAACAAGAACACAACAATGATAACACCAACAGCCTGACACCCCCGGGTGCGGCTGCGGTGGACGGAAATCATCAGCGAACATCACCTAGGGGGTGGTTTCAGTGGTACACGAGCACACGCACCCCCGTAGGTGGCGGCTGATGACAAAAGTAATGGTGATGTTGGGTGGCTACGGGATGCTGATGGTGGCTAGTGGCTAAGCCACGGCAGTAGGGTGGCGGGAGGTCACAGTGGTGATGGATGGTGGTTTTTACGAGGTCGAGGGGTGGCGGCTGTGATGATGGTGTAAGCGGGCTGTGTTGGTAGCAAGCTGGCCGACGCAGCAGCCATGGTGGTGATGTGGTTCGTGGTCGAGCAGTATGGGGTGGTTATGGTATGGGTGACGACCATGGTGGTGGCGGTAAGGTGGTGTAAGGGTGAGAGTGACAGCGACATGGTGAAGTAGTGGAGTAGGTGGTGGTAGTAGTGAAACAGTGGCGGCGGTAGGTGGTGAAGTGGGGGAGACGCGTGGCGGCGAGTAGCCATGGAGATCGGGTGATGAGGAGAAATTTTGGGCTCGCCGGATTTTTGGCCGGAAAAGGGTGACGGCACCGGAAAACTTTCCAGTGGCTGGATTTTATGAGGGAGAGAGAGTTATAATGTGTGTGTGTTTTATGAATTAGGGTTAGGGTTGAAAAATGAGGGGGGGGGGAGTGTATATTATTTCTATATATACCCAAATGTTTTAGTATAAAGTATAAAGTGTTTATTAATTGAGGGTTTATTGTGTAAGTTATTTAATTAACTTTTCTTTTACATTGTTTAAACGTGACTCGGTTATCGATTGAGATTTAATAAATTTATTTAGGATCCAAAATATTTACAGTTGTTTTTAAAATACTTTTTCCACGAAAATAGATACTTTACATGACAACTATTTCGTAAATCATTTACAAATCCATTTAAATGTTAATTATTCAATCGGGTTTCTCAGACAAGGTTCAGTTTAAAGAAAAATTAGACTTCAACTTGACTATTCTCATTTTTATCAAACGTTTATAGAATAAAAATATTAAACAATTTAATAAATCATTTTATCAAATATCTCGTAACAATTAAATATATAAATTAATATTTACTGTGCCGATACGTAGACTGTGCGATTTTTAAACTTCATTAAAATATATCCCATTTTCTAATCCAATGAGTTTGATAACGCTCAAAATGAATTTTAAATAATAATTATTATAATTTATTATTATTTATGGTAAGGAAAATTCTCTGGTGTTACAATATCTATCTTAGAACCATGCGGGGATTCATAGTTTTCTTTTCTTGTGCCAGAGGTGACCTGAGGAGATGATTCACTTGTCTTAGCTGACAAACGTTTCCTTTTATAGAATACCTTAAGTTCAGGCTTAAGTGACGTATCATCCTTTTCAATTTCCTCCCTATTAGTCTTAGTAGGATCGGAGACTATCCTAGTTACAGGGCACTCGTTTCCTACAAGCGTGAAAGTTCTACCAGTGGGGCTCCAAACTTTACCAATGGGTTTGATTTTAGCTAGCCATGAGGTTTAATTCTAGCATGGGAGTTCACCTCATGAAGGAATTTCTTTACACAAGAGCCATGATTTCCCTTAAAGACACATTTCCTACATGTTTTACATGTAGCATATTTAATGTCCGAGTAAGATCTAGAATTCCTAGATGATTGATTGATGCTCCCAGTATATTACATGCTATGGTTAGCAGTGTTGGGCAATCTAGAAGGCATCTGACTAGGTTTGAAATTCCTATCTCTTACTTGTGTCTTTTGAATAGCTTCCCTTAGACCAAAATTATGGCGCACATCATTTGAACTAGTTCTAGACGTATTATTTGAACTATTGTTAGGGAGTCTAGATGCAATCATGTGATTAGGTCTTGCAAAACCTGACTTAGTCACATTAGACCTAGATGGTGGAGTAACTGTTCTAGAAACATGAACCATATCAACTTGGGAGGCAAACCGCGGTCTCGAGGATGGTGGTCGCTCGGATCTAAATGCAATTGGTTGTCTGACGGACTGATTTTTAGGCGATTTACCCAAGATTGATGGTTTTTCAAGCTTAGTGTCCACACTAGTTCCTTTAGTTTTCCTCAACTCGTTTTTCAGAGCAGCTATTGCAAAAACCTTTTCCTGAATTTGAGCCTTTAAAGTCTCATTCACTTTGAGCAATTTATCTTGGGATGCCAACTTAGATTCTAACAACTTAATTTGTTTCAAAAGATTATCCTTTTCAGCTTTAGAATCTAGAACTTTTTGATCCAGTTTTCGTTCGAGAACAACGTTTGACTTTTCAAGTTTTTCAAAATATGTTTCAAATTTGTTCGTTTTCTTGGAAAATTCTAGTTTGGCATCCTCAAGATCTTTTGATTGCTGAGCTACGATCGTTTCAAGCTCTTTAACCTTGGAATCAGAAGCAATTAATGAAGCAGTCATAAGGCAATTATCATGATTATTAGCATTTTGAAAACTTTCTCCCCGATTATGACGCACATTGGATGAATCAGAAATGGTATCTCTATCCTCTTTTCTATCCCATGTTTGTCATAATTAGGTTCTAAATGCTCAATATGCGACATTTCATTAGCATATACATCATATACAACAGTATAGTGTACCGTATTTGTAGGCTCTTCGTCATAAACGGGTATGGTGTCATCATAAGAGATGTCTATAACATTCCCTGACGTGTTGCTGATATCATGCTTAGCTGTTGATTCCATGCCTTGGCACTCTTTAGCAGCCTCCAATTCGTCAATCGTATGACCATTTTCCTCTTGCATCGATTCGTGCACTCCATTATCTTACGCTTGCTAAAGTTGAGATCTTTCATAAATCGAAGACGAGACCGATGTCATGAGTTTCAATAGTGTACCACGGAAATATTGAAGCTCGGTACGTGTGTCTCGAAGAAATGACTGGAAAATCACTGAACTTTCAGACTTGACGATATTGAATTGGAGGAAAGGAGTGAGTTGTGTCACGAGAGCCTTATATGCAAGTGCCAATGTAGAGTGATTAGATTCTTCATTGTGGAGTTGCTCTGCTAGTTGGTTCAAGATGATGAACATCGATTAATGAATATATGACAATCTTGACCAAAGAGCGTTACAAATTCGCTCCCTCCTTGAAGCCATGAACGAGTCACTCGCTGAGACTGAAGTAGTCGAAATGAAGTTATGCCACTTTCACTAGCTTTGTCTTGCATTTGATGCAAGTCCCCCTCTTGAAATGTTGAATTCAATGATTCCACTGAAGTTTGATAAAGGTAATTGTGTTAGTTGTCGAAATACCAATACGAGATTTGACAATTCGTGGAAAGACCAAGAAATTAAAACTCACGGGATTTGACAAAACCAACGAAATAACTCTAAAACTTCTTAAGTCCTTGTTCAGTAATATGTAACTTTGTCTCGTCACTTGTCTCGTCACTTTGTCAATTGGGAGTCCAAATATATTCGGTATGAATTTATCACATTTGATGTATAATCCTATCACAATTTGTTAAAATAAACATTTGTAAAAGTTAATAGATTTAAACTTAAACCCGATCCACCTGCCAAATTTAATGTTAAATATCAGTCGGCCCAGTCCACCTGCCATAAACCCGATCCACACTTGGAGTATAAAACAATTTCCACGACTTGCCTCAGTATAAAAAGTACCCTTATCCCAACCCTACAATTGCCTCAGTAAAAAACGTGTGGCCTTGTTTTGTATCCCACTAAAATAGGAGGATTTTAATAAAGTGCCTCAATCAACTAGAACTTTGGAACCTCCACCCTAGAATCTTGAAAAACTCAAAGAATCATCACTTTCTATTCTCCCAAAAACTCTATCTGCTTCCAACGCATAGTTTTCTCTGCCTCTTTATATTCGTTTTACACAAATACTACACAGTCATTAACTAATAGCAATTTGTTTGCAAGTATCATCCAGTTCCCATATTAATCAAACAACAAAGTCGATATCAATCATCTTAAAGCCCCGTTCTTTGTAGCACCACTAAATCAAAACCCAATTAATCCAGCCACTATGCTTCGCCATTGAATCTTTTCATCAGATACCCCAATCACAGTCACGGCTTCAAGATCATTAACTTGGTCTCGGGTAGGTGTTAGTTGATTGCAACTATATTGATATAAGCAAAAACTCATATCAATTTATCAACAAATCACCCTAAAACACAAGGAAAATACCTAACTTTTGTGCTACAAAGCGAAATTATGTGGTATGTTTTGTGTTTGTGTATAAATAGGTAACAAGGATACATTTTTAAGCAAACAAGAAGAAAATCAAGCTTATTTGGATGAAAAAGACAAAGAAGGATCAAAGATGACAAGACTTTGAAGATAAGGGACCTATCTTGACAACACTCTAAAGTTGAAGGATTAAAAGTGTACATATGCCAAAGTCAAGATTAAAGTCAAACCTGGTCAACTATTCAGTCAACCAAGTCAAAGGGATCAATTGTGTTCAAGAATGAAGCTTGGAGGACCTTTTTTGCCAAAGAAATGAAGATTATAGCTTAAAATACAAATCCGCCAAAGTAAGGGGTTAAAACTGCCAAAAATACTTCAAAGTTTGGATCAATCCATGTGAATGAGCTTTTAGCCAATCAGAATGCAAGGAAGAATGGATTTGGATTGCCAAATAAGCACCAACTGGCCACTAACTTCGTTTTGCATTTATTATCCGAATCCCAACAGTGTAACGCACTCAACCCTAATCAACCAATCAAACAACGCCATGCAATAATTCAAATTATCCAATTTGGATAACGATCCGTGTGATAATATCTTGCCCAATTAGAAAGTGCCACGTGGCCTTCTTCTTCAACACAACCCAGATGCGAATTGGAGCTACACTTGATTTCAGAAAGAGGTATCTACATGAAAAGCGATCGTTTTTGAGAGAGGAATACAATGGACACAATCAATTAAGCTCAAGATCAATGAATCAAAAATCCCCAAATTGTGAAGAACAAGAGGATGAACACTTAGCAGTTTTGTGACACGTGGCAACAAACTAGTGATGGGAACACATCATCAACTCCAAGACTTCCTTACAATTTGCCTATAAATAGGATGATATTCTCTCATTTGTACAAGTAGTTAATGTGTGTAAATTTCACACACATCTTTCATTCTCTCTTAATCTTAGCTTTTAGTTAGTTAGCTTAACAACTCAAGAGTCTGGCAAGCTCTTGAGTTAGTTAGCTTAGTTGTAACCAATTTACCAGCTTTGTAACAAACTTTCTCCTTCAATCAAATAAAATTCACATTCATCTCCTTCATCTACTGTTCATACCTTGAATCCTGTTCTCTTTGTGTTACTGCTAGCTTGTTATGATCATAAATGATCATGATTAGCTAAGTTTGAAGTTTTTAAGCTGTTAGATCTTGTTCTGTTCAAGCCAGTAGAGTTCTTGTTGATTTTGAAGCTTTCTGAGTTCAACAATGGTGATTATGATGATTGTAGATGTTGATTGGTAGATTTTGATGCTAAGGTGGTGGTTTAGCATTGGTTAGAAAGCTCAGCGCTTCTCTACTACCCAATGGAGGCCTAAGCTAAAAGGTTTCAAGTTCTGAGTTCTTGTTCAACTAAAGTGTTGACTGCCTGCTTAATTCCTAGCTAATTCTTGATTGTTTGCATGATAAAATATGCTTAGATAGTGTTTGAACGATTTTAGTGTTTGAGTAGTTTAATTGTAGCTTAATCCTTGTTCATTAGCTTAAACTTGTCCTGTTATCAGCTTTATCAGCAATTTTTAGTTTACTAGTGCATATTGAGTTCTAGTCTGTGTAACTGTTTGTTATTGGTTTTTATGCATCACATTTGAGTTGTCAAACTTAGCCTGATATCACATTTCATTCAGTTTAGTCAATTGCCTTTAATCCTTTCACAAACGTTTGTCATAATCCTGTTAAGTAGTGTTTGGTACAAGCATTTCATTTGTGTTCAAGTGTTAGTAATTGGTCAACTTTAGTTCGTTTACAGTCACTTAGTCATAACAAACCAAGTTTAGTAGTTATCAAGTCAATTTTAGAGTCAAAAAGGCAATTGGCACAAAAAATAGTATGGGTCAGTTTTAAGCATAGAATTTCAGAAAAAGTTCATGATTTCAAACACTTAGCATTTCTTTGTTTCTTGATGAAAGTGTATGAAACCAGTTCTCAACCTTCACTTAACATCTGAACTTTTAGCCTTTTCAAGGAAATTATACAGTATCTTGTTTTGAGTGAGAAATAAGCAAATGAATAAGCTGTTGAGTTAGATCAAGTTTCTATAATATTGAGCTAATCTGATTTCTTGACACAACATTTCCACTTCAAAAACCTCTTGATTTTCTTTCATATTTCCATTGAGAAAGTGTTCTTGAGTAGATTCTGAAATTTTGAGCTTTTTGAAAAAGTTGGTCAAATAAGCTTGATTTAGCTTATTTCAATTTTCTGAATTCGTTACTTGATCATTTTCCATTTGGAAAGACATTCCAAGCTTCCCATGGCTTGATTAACAAGTTTTGACAATAAAATTTGATTGTGCATGTTCAGCTTATCAGTTAGCTTAATATTAGCTTATTAGGATTTGCTTATTTTAATTTTAGTAAGTTTCAGCCTTATTCCTTTCACAAGCCTAGCTAAAATCAGATTTTAAGCCTTTTGCAAGTTGTTAGAGCTTATTTTGTTCATTGGTTTGCTTATACGAGCTTAATAATCTTTCTAGCCCGTTTTTGTTAAAATTTTCCATTTAATTGCACTCTAGTCCTTTGGTTTTAGTCCTGTTTGCATAATTAGTTAACTTTCCACTTAATTAGGGTTTGCATATATTCAGTCCTTGTATTTTTCAAACTTTACAAAATTAGTTAGGCAGTTTTGCATATTGTTACAATTTAGTTACTAGTTTGTTAAATTTGCATAGTCAGTCCTTGAAGTTAACTGATTTACATTTCAAGCACTTTAATTTCTAGAATTTACATTTTCAGCCCTTTACTTTCATAGATTTACATTTTTGTCTCTACTTGAATATAAAATTTGGTAATTGGCTATTTGTTTTACGGTTACGTAGTTAATATTTTTCAACTTTTTATGTGATTGATCAATTAGACATAGCAAAGCCAAATAACCTTACCAACCAAAAACAATTATAAACCCGATCTTGTTAGGACTTTCAATGGGTTAAGAACTAAGAAAACGAACTTCAATTATACACAATTTCAAATGGCGCCGCTGCCGGTACTTGTCGTGAAGATTAACGGTTTCGAGTGAGACGATTGGATTTTGGGATCCGTTCACTTTGTGAACGTTATTTTTACGTATTATAAATCAAAAACATAAAAAAATCAAAAAGATAAAAATATAAAAAATAAAAAAACCACAAAATCAATTCTTTTCCTAAAGAATTGAACCAAAAAATAAAAAAAATCCAAAAAGTAATCTTTTTCCTAAAAGATTACACCCAAAAATATATATTATATCGGTTTTCATCGTTTTTACGTACATATAGTATTTTTCTTAAAAAATCAAATAAATACAAAAATATTTTTGATATATTCTTATATGTAGATACATATATGTATACGAACAACCAATACATCTATTTCCATAAGTATTGCCGAGACAATACACCGTGTTAGGGAGCGTTCCGGTCCTTGACATGTGTATCGATCAAATTTAATTAAGCAAGAATAGATAAATACTTCCAATAGGCAATAATTCGAAGAATACAAACTACAAAGTGAATAGAAAGGCGATGTGCAATAAAATTCCATCTACGGGTCAATAGGTACTTAAGTGCTTCGCGCCACTTAACCCCCACTAGTGAGTATTCTAAGAAGGAAGGCTTTATTGGGGGTCTTGCACCCAAGTAGTAATTACATATATTATACTTTCTTGTGGATATTTCATATCGAACCTCGAGGGAGATAATCTCTTCTCCTTCAAAAGTCGACCGAGAGCTTATCTCTCGCTCCTCGAGTTTACTTACACGTGTACTCGCACACGTGTAAACATACCACCTTTGGTGTATTACTTCCTTCCCCGAGGAAGCTTTTAAACGTCATTATACTTGTATATACATTCGGCCACCTTGTTAAACATGGATACTCGTTCCATGTTGGAGATTTTGCAACAACGATCCGCCAACGCTAATTATTCACCTTGTTCAACTTGTGGTGGTCCACACGATACTTATTTATGTGATCAAAACAATGGCTATTATGGGGAGGGATATGCTTATAATGGAACCGAGAACCCTAATTTTCAACCTAACCTTCAAATGGACTATACTTGTAATGACTATATGAGATATTCCGGTTTTTCATCACAAACTCCACCATTATTTCATGATCAAACCTTTAATGAGCCATACCAAAACCAAGGATTTTCCAATTATGAGGGTTTTCTAAATAATGATAATTTTCAAGGCTATAATCAAGAAACCTTTCATAATCAAGGATTTTCAAACAATGAAGGCTTTTAAAATGATGAAAATTTTCCATGCCATAATCAATATACTTTTCAAAATCAAGGATTTTCACATTATGAGGGTTTTCAAAATGAAGGAAATTTTCAAGGTTACAATCATGAGAACTTTCATAATCATGACTCTTTTCAAAACTATAATTCACCTAATTATGGAAATCCACCTCCACCCTATTCTTCGACTGATTCATGTGAGTTTTGTGGAAAAGAACCCTATTATGGTTATGATTGTCGACCAACGGATCCGCCTTCTTATGCTCCTAATGCTCTCCATGAGTTATCTTCTCTAATTGAGCATGATGGAAAACACTTGGAATATATGTCGAAGGTTCTTAATCGTAGGAGAGAAATGAGCCTTGAGGAAATGAAAGAAGAGTCTCGGTGGTTAAGAGAGGAAATTAAGTCTCATGAGGAAATGGAAATTAAGTCTTGGCAATTTAATGACAAGGAACTTGGTGATATGTTTCGTTAATCGTTGAACAAATTACGCCTCAAGAAATATTTAGATGATTTACTCTTTAAGATTGATAAAAAGGAAGAAGAAGAACAATTTTTTGCTAATCGTGCTCGTTTGCTTAAACAATGCTTATATGAAGATGATGACGATCCTCCGATTTGTATGACATTTAATGATGACACACCTTCATCACCTTTACTTCACGTGGAACCCACCGACTCTTTAACCATGAGGGACGAGCCTTTTAGCACTAATACAAACACCGATTTGGATGAATTAACCGCTTCTAGTATTGAGAACCTTATCCCAATCCAAAGAGAGCTTGAGGGTGTTTCCAATGAACCATGTGACGAGCTTTGTATTGATACCTCTTCTCCTCATGATCACATTGAGATTTCATCACACGTTGACCTTCATGCTACTACTAGTGATTTTGGTGACTTTGATCTTGATGAATTGTTCAAAGAAATGGATAATGAGATTGAGGAAGAGTTTGTGCAATACTTGCCACAAATAGAGGATGATGATTGTGATTCTAGTGAGGCATCTTATGATATATCATCAGATGAATTTTCATGTCAAGATGACATTCCTAATTTGGATGAAGATGTTGCTCTTATAGCAGAGGTGGAAGATGTTCATATTCATGAGGTTTTATCAAACGTTTCTCATCTTATCTTCTCGATTGAATCATTGAACACAAACCATAATGATGATTCCATAGAAGAAGAACCTTTCATTGATATTTCTTCACCGGTTTTTGAGGTTGCACCTATTGATTTTTATGATCATATCATCCCTTTGAGTGATTCTCTCATTAATACACCTTCTTTTGAGCCTTCTATTCCCACCCTCCCACCCTTGAAGTTGGTTATTGATGAAGATCCTATACTCTTAGAGATTTATCCTTTTTCACCTAAGGCACCTTTAGAACTCAAAACCTTTGATATGGATTCTCATATGGATATTGATGACACCATAGAGGCTTATCTTGCTAATATTGATATTGAGGTTGATGATAGTGATTCTAATTAGGAAGAGGAGATTCGTCTTAGTGAGAACATGCTTTTTGGGAACTTAGAACTTACACCTCCTTCACAAGACACTATTAATCTTGATCCTCCTTTTTCTATGCCTTCTATGGAAGATTACCCACCTTTTGATGATGATGAGGAGCCCAACATGGACATAATAGTTATGAATGTTTTGATACCTACACTTTCATTTTCTCACGATGCTTTGATAACTAAGGGGGAATCTTATATGGTTGATACGAGTTCATCTCCTTATTTTTCCATGAAGGGAAAGGTGTTTGATCCTGGGATAAATAAATTTGAGACACCTTGGTTTTCATCTAATCCACTTAAGAGTGTGACTTCGATTGATATGGACTTCTCATATGAGCTTACTTTGGTGATGCTATCTTATTTGGAGCTGTTCACGTGTAGAGATGGAAACTATGTATTTGATCCCGGGGTGCTTCCTATTTGAGAGATTTCGTATGTTGGACAAACTTAAGACACGTTGGACCGTTCCATTTATCGAGGCAGATATTGTAAATCTTATAGTAAATGGGAACGTTCTAAGTTTGAGTGTATCATGTGAGATGTGCTTCAAAGTAGATATCCTTTATTCTCCATGATGGTTTCCCCAAGGACAACCTAATTCGGGGCCGAGTCGAGCTAGCGACTTAGGGTTAAAAACTCAAGCATTGAATAACTAGGTTAGAAAATGTAGAGTAGATCTAAATAGGTTAGGTTTAATTAAAGGGTGTTATAGTAGAGTTGAAGTGGAGGGGTGCCTTTCTTCGTCTTTTCGTGTTTGTTTCAAGGGTTGCTCTCTCTCATTTCATGCTTGGAGCTTATGGAGGAGGCCCGTGTATCTGGTTCACTTTGATTAGTTTTTGCTATTGTGATATTCAAAAACTTGTGCTTAAAATGAATACCCTTTAGTTGTCTCTTCCTTAACTTGGGTTAAGCAAAGTATCAATGTCATAAGTGTATGGGAGTTTACTCCAATACTCTTAAACATTGAGGACAATGTTTATCTTAAGTGTAGGGGAGACTTCTATCGAAGTGACCTTACCTAAACCATTGCCTTAACTTCATGATAACATGGAAAATTAATTTTTCAAACATTTTTCAAATTTTTGATCTACTTTGGCCACCAAAAATATGCATTCATTATTTTTTTTGGATTAATCATTTTTCATTTGCATAACACATTCGCATTGTATATATTTCTTCTTTTATTTTTCATCAAATATATAAAAGAGAAAAAATATAATAAAAACATGGTTTAACAAATTTAGACTTCTTTAATATATTAGGCCCGCCATGGATATTTTGACTCAACCCGAGTTTGCTTATCTAAGCATTCTCTATCTAGTATCCTTAACCATGTAGTCCTTCATTGGTCTATTAGGCTAAGCATCCACTAGTCTCATTCTTTGAGATTTTAAATTTGTGTAGAATGGGAAATGATAGAGTTGAAGCAAGTATAAAAGGGCTAGATAAACTTCATGATAATTACTTGTGGCTAAACCATTCTCTTCTTTACCTCTATTTTCTTCGCATGTATATATTGTTAATAAATAATCAAGAACGGTTTTAATTAGTTTGTAGTCTCTTATGCATTTTTGTCTAATCATTCGTGGTTGATATAAGTACGTCTTAAGATTCTAAGTTAGAACGTTTTATGTGTACTAGACTTATGTCATGCTTAATACTTAGCGGGTGTTTTTACTTTTATTCTTTTCAACTTTCTTTGTGAGGAATAAAGAAAAATAAGAGCCGCTTACAAAAAAAAAATGACTGGCTAGAAAAAAAAAGAAAGAAAAAGAAAAAGAAAAAGAAAAAAAAATAATAATAATACAAGACTCCCAAGAGGGGCAGTGAAATGTTAATTATAGTAACTATTAGATTCCAATATTACCTTGACGGGTTTCGGGGATTTAATAGTTTCTCCAATCCAATATTACCTTGACGGGTTGCGGGGTTGAAGATCCAAAGTCTTAAAAAGATGGCGGATGTAAATTATTGTGTGAGTTTTATTTTTCTTTCCTTAGCGAGTGTGTAGCTACTTATTAATGCATGACATGAGGATTTTACACATAAGTCGAATGACTTATTACTCTTAAACGGACTTATATTAATTGTGAGCGGTTTTTCAAGTAATGGATGAGAGGATTACTTAGGATTAAAACCGTGCTTCCTTATTTTTGGATTTTGCATTTCTTATACTTCACGCTTTAAATAATGAAAAATTTGCCCAAAAGCAATTTGCTCAAATGATAACTGGTTCCACATTTAATTGTCATGAATAAGTTGATGCACTTTTTACTTGTGGATGCAATGATTCCATTTTTAAGCTTGATATGGGGAAAGTGAAACTTGAGGGTGATAAGTGTCCATGGTACCAAAGCTCTAATCTAAGTCATTGATTTATTTATGTGTTATTTCCATTAAAATCATTTCAAGAAAATCCAAAAAGATATAAGTAGAATTGTTACTTTTGCATTGCATTGTTCAAAATCAAAATCATGCATCATATAGTGTAGAGTAGTGTAGATACATTCCATATTGGCCAAGGTGGATTAATTATGAGGAGAATGTAAATTTATGCTTTAAAATATAGCATTGCATGAGGTCATGGCAATGTTCAAGTGTAGGGGATTTGATATGAGCAAAAACTCATATCAATTTATCAACAAATCACCCTAAAACACAAGGAAAATACCTAACTTTTGTGCTATAAAGAGGAATTATGTGGTATGTTTTGTGTTTGTGTATAAATAGGTAAGAAGGATACATTTTCAAGCAAACAAGAAGAAAATCAAGCCTATTTGGATGAAAAAGACAAAGAAGGATCAAAGATGACAAGACTTAGAAGATAAGGGACCTATCTTGACAACACTCTAAAGTTGAAGGATTAAAAGTGTAAATATGCCAAAGTCAAGATTAAAGTCAAACCTGGTCAACTATTCAGTCAACCAAGTTAAAGGGATCAATTGTGTTTAAGAATGAAGCTTGAAGGTCCATTTTTGCCAAAGAAATGAAGATTATAGTTTAAAATACAAATCTTCCAAAGTAAGGGGTTAAAACTGCCAAAAATACTTCAAAGTTTGGATCAATCCATGTGAAGGAGCTTTTAGCCAATCAGAATGCAAGGAAGAATGGATTTGGATTGCCAAATAAGCACCAGCTGGCCACTAACTTCGTTTTGCATTTATTATCCGAATCCCAACAGTGTAGCACACTCAACCCTAATCAACCAATCAAACAACGCCATGCAATAATTCAAGTTATCCAATCTGGATAACGATCCGTGTGATCATATCTTTCCCAATTAGAAAGTGCCACGTGGCCTTCTTCTTCAACACAACCCATATGCGAATTGGAGCTACACTTGATTTCAGAAAGAGTTATCTACATGAAAAGTTATCGTTTTTTAGAGAGGAATACAATGGACACAATCAATTAAGCTCATGATCAATGAATCAAAAATCCCAAAATTGTGAAGAACAAGAGGATGAACACTTAGCAGTTTTGTGACACGTGGCAACAAACTAGTGATGGGAACACGTCATCAACTCCAAGACTTCCTCACAATTTGCCTATAAATAGGATGATATTCTCTCATTTGTACAAGTAGTTAATGTGTGTAAATTTCACACACATCTTTCATTCTCTCTCAATCTTAGCTTTTAATTAGTTACCTTAACAACTCAAGAGTCTGACAAGCTCTTGAGTTAGTTAGCTTAGTTGTAACAAATTTACCAGCTTTGTAACAAACTTTCTCCTTCAATCAAATAAAATTCACATTCATCTCCTTCATCTACTGTTCATACCTTGAATCTTGTTATCCTTGTGTTACTGTTAGCTTGTTATGATCATAAATGATCATGATTAGCTAAGTTTGAAGTTTTGAAGCTGTTAGATCCTGTTCTGTTCAAGCCAGTAGAGTTCTTGTTGATTTTGAAGCTTTGAGTTCAACAATGGTGATTATGATGATTGTAGATGTTGATTGGTAGATTTTGATGCTAAGGTGGTGGTTTAGCATTGGTTAGAAAGCTCAATGCCTCTCTACTACCCAATGGAGGCCTAAGCTAAAAGGTTTCAAGTTCTGAGTTCTTGTTCCACTAAAGTGTTGACTGCCTGCTTAATTCCTAGCTAATTCTTGATTATTTGCATGATAAAATGTGCTTAGATAGTGTTTGAACTGATTTTAGTGTTTGAGTAGTTTAATTGTAGCTTAATCCTTGTTCATTAGCTTAAACTTGTCCTGTTATTAGCTTTATCAACAATTTTTAGTTTACTAGTGCATATTGAGTTCTAGTCTGTGTAACTGTTTGTTATTGGTTTTTATGCATCACATTTGAATTGTCAAACTTAGCCTGATATCACATTTCATTAAGTTTAGTCAATTGCCTTTAATCCTTTCACAAAAGTTTGTCATAATCCTGTTAAGTAGTGTTTGGTACAAGCATTTCATTTGTGTTCAAGTGTTAGTAATTGGTCAACTTTAGTTCATTTACAGTCACTTAGTCATAACAAACCAAGTTTAGTAGTTTTCAAGTCAATTTTAGAGTCAAAAAGGCAATTGGCACAAAAATAGTATGGGTCAGTTTTAAGCATAGAATTTCAGAAAAAGTTCATGATTTCAAACACTTAGCATTTCTTTGTTTCTTGATGAAAGTGTATGAAACTAGTTCTCAACCTTCACTTAACATCTGAACTTTTAGCCTTTTTCAAGGAAATTATACAGTATCTTGTTTTGAGTGAGAAATAAGCAAATGAATAAGCTGTTGAGTTAGATCAAGTTTCTATAATATTGAGCTAATCTGATTTCTTGAAACAACATTTCCACTTCAGAAACCTCTTGATTTTCTTTCATATTTCCATTTAGAAAGTGTTCCTGAGTAGATTCTGAAATTTTGAGCTTTTTGAAAAAGTTGGTCAAAGTTGGTCAAATAAGCTTGATTTAGCTTATTTCAATTTTTTGAATTCGTTACTTGATCATTTTCCATTTGGAAAGACATTCCAAGCTTCCCATGGCTTGATTAACAAGTTTTGACAATAAAATTTGATTGTGCATGTTTAGCTTATCAGTTAGCTTAATATTGGCTTATTAGGATTTGCTTATTTGAATTTTAGTAAGTTTCAGCCTTATTCCTTTTACAAGCCTAGCTAAAATCAGATTTTAAGCCTTTTGCAAGTTGTTAGAGCTTATTTGGTTCATTGGTTTGCTTATACGAGCTTAATAATCGTTCTAGCCTGTTTTTTTTTTTAATTTTCCATTTAATTGCACTCTAGTCCTTTGGTTTTAGTCCTGTTTGCATAATTAGTTAACTTTCCACTTAATTAGGGTTTGCATATATTCAGTCCTTGTATTTTTCAAACTTTACAAGATTAGTTAGGCAGTTTTGCATATTGTTACAACTTAGTTACTAGTTTGTTAAATTTGCATAGTTATTCCTTGAAGTTAACTGATTTACATTTCAAGCACTTTAATTTCTAGAATTTACATTTTAAGCCCTTTACTTTCATAGATTTAAATTTTTGTCTTTACTTGAATATAAAATTTGGTAATTGGCTATTTGTTTTACGGTTACGTAGTTAATATTTTTCAACTTTTTATGTGATTGATCAATTAGACATAGCAAAGCCAAATAACCTTACCAACCAAAAACGATTATAAACCCGATCTTGTTAGGACTTTCAATTGGTTATGAACTGAGAAAACGAACTTCAATTATACACAATTTCATATATGCATGTCGTTTTTGAGTTTTAACGAAAGAAAGAAAGATCCTAACACTTTTGTTATTGATCTTCTTTTTTGTTTTCGAAAATTACACACGGATCTGTGATGGACACAGTTTTCAAAAAATAGATCTAAATAAGATCTAGTTATATCTTTGAAAGATATAAATCGAAACTTAAACTGAGATCAGTTGTATTCAATTAAGTTTGAGTCCTGGTGTATGATAGATGAAGTGAGTAGTGAAAGTTGTGGTGATGGGTTTGAGTTTTGGTTGTGTTCGTAGAGTTTGTTTGAGTCCGTTTGTGTTAGATTCGAGTGTTGTGAAGAGTCAGGTTGTTGTGTCGAAAGGGTTGTTTAAGAACTTAGAGTCTGTGTTTGAGACAGTTTTTGGTGTGTCGAGGCTTTTTGTGTTTTAAATCGAGTCAGGGTAACGAGTCTAGTAAAAATGGATTTAGGATTCGGGAAAGAAAATTAACAAGATTCGGGAAACAGAAAAATGATTCGGAATATGAGTCTTAAAAACGAAAGTCGGAATATAATTTTGAAAACAAAATGTCAGAATCTGTGTAAATGTCTGAATATGAAAAAGAAATGAGATGTCGGAATATGAAAATGTAATAAAATTCGGAAAAATTCAGAAAGTAAAATGTCAGAATAAAAAATGTAAGAAGTGAATTCGGAAAATGAAAAATGAAAATGTCGGAATATGAAACTGCTTAGAAGTCAGAATGGGACACCTCACAAATGTCAGAATAACAATTTTTCAAAACAATTCGGAATATGAAATTTTCTGAAGAAAATATCGGAATGTGACTATTGGACAGAATGTCAGAATATGACTATGGACAGGATGTCAGAATATGACTTTGTGACAGGATGTCGGAATATCACTTTGTTGAATAGATGCGGAATTCTTCTTCACCAATTGTCGGAATACCCTCCAACAATGTCGGAATGTGTGTTTTGAAAGAATTTCAGAATTTAGACAAATTCAAGAAGTTGGATTTTAGAACTATACCCAATTCGGAATTGATACTTCTCAAGAAGTCATCTTTTAGAGCTATACCCAATTCGGAATTGATACTTTTCAAGAAGTCGGGTTTTAAAACTATACCAAAATCAAGAAGTCGGATTTAATGTCGGAATTGATACTTTTCAAGACACCAAATTCGGAATTCAATTAACTAAATTCGGAATTCATAAACCCTTATATTTCGAATTATAAACCCTTATATTCCAAAATTTACCAAAAAATATCAACACTTGTAATTCGTGTTTTTACCCAATAATCAAGCCAAAACTACCAACTTTTTCGTGTTTTTGACCAAAACAAATACCCAAAATCACCACCACAACTATGTAGATGATTTCTAGGAATATTCAACCACAAAAAACACAAAAATTTTTTGGATCGAGTGATTTTAGATCAAAACCCACGAAAATAAAGAAACAAACACAAAAACAAACCAATCATCCCATGGCTCTTGATACCAATTGTAGGTCCACGTAATCCTTAGCAAAATTCGGAATAACTTTGTCTTAGCAAAAGTCGGAATAACTTTGCCTTAACAAAAGTCGGAATAACTTTGCCTTAACAAAAGTCGGAATAACTTTGTCTTAGCAAATGTCAGAATAAGTTTGTCTTAGCAAATGTCAGAATAACTTTGTCGTAGCAATGTCGGAATAAATTTTCCTTAACAAAACTCAGAATAACTAAAATCCAGAATATACCCAATATTCCTAAATTAAACTAGAAACTATCCAACAAACTTGAATTTTCGTGTGTTTACCAAAAAATTCCAACAAACTTAAACTTTTTCATGTGTTTTTGTCTTAACATTCAAGGAGGGGGTATATATAACCCACCCTACATGTGGTCTTTGTGGGTTATACTATTACATACTAGATCATGAACCCATACTAGATGTATCTCGTTAGAGTGAACGATCCTTCCTAACTTCGTAAAAACGTATTTCCAACAATAGTCGAGACTATTCATATCAGATTTGATGAATTATAACAAATGGCACTTGAACAAAACAGTTTAAGTCCCGATCCACAACGACAAAAGACATATGTGCACAACCGCACGGTACTCGGAACTCAAGACCACAACAATGAACCGTCAAGTTCAAAGCTAGTTCAAGGAAATGTTCCAAGAGTAGATATGACAGTCGACACGACAACTGAAGAGTTGGAAACGTTATATGGACCAATGTTTGATGATATTTCACGGGGGAGAAACATGTTGTATCGAAGTCTTCCGTTGTCACTCATGATAAGAATGATGATACCGATCATCGTCAACAAAAGGATACAACTTCATCTACTTCAACACGTGTTGCTGCAGATTTACCTCCTCAGAATATCACTTCACCAATCGATCCTACAACATCCACAACTACGGTTATTGCTCCAGAGAACACAAATCAAGCAGACAATGCATTATCTGACGATGACGATTTTCACAATCCATTCGGTACATCGGTACATGAAACTGGAGAGTCTTCTACTCGCCATGTTGATCCGTCAAATATGCATACGTTCTACCAACGACACCCGTCAACACATCATTGGAGCCGAGATCATCCTTTGGTTCAAGTAATTGGAAACCCTTCACAGCCTGTTCGCACAAGACGACAACTAGAAACCGATTGCAATGTTTATATGTTCGCACTCGCCGTGAGTACAAATGAGCCGAAAAACATCAAAGAAGCCATTGCTGATCATGCTTGGGTTGAATCGATGTAAGATGAACTTCTTCAATTTGAAAGACTTAAAGTCTGGGAACTTCTTGACAGACCATACGATGTTACTTCGTTAAATCTTCGTTGGATCTGGAAAAACAAGATGGATGAAGAAAACACAATCACCAAGAACAAAGCTAGGATAGTGGATAAGGGGTATGGCTAGAAAGAGGGTATTGATTTTGAAGAATCATTTGCACCAGTAGCTCGTATGGAAGCAGTCAGGATTTTCCTTGCTTATGCTGCACTCAAGGGATTTACTGTTTATCAAATGGACGTAAAGTTGACATTTCTTAACGGTACTTTGAAGGAAGAAGTATATGTCACGCAACTAGAAGGATTCGTTAATCCACATTAACCTGGCAAGGTGTATCGTCTCCACAAAGCACTATATGGACTTAAGCAAGCTCCAAGGGCGTGGTACGATCAGCTCTCGAAATTTCTGGTATCCAAAGGTTTCTCAAAAGGTTCTATTGATCTTACCTTGTTCATATATAAATATGGGGATGACATTTTGCTTGTGCAGATTTACGTTGATGACATTATTTTCGGGTCTACAAACCCAAAACTTTTAAAATGGTTTGAAAAACTAATGCACAACAAATTTGAAATGTCTATGATGGGCGAACTAAAATTCATTCTAGGAATTCAAGTTCACCAATCCCCATGTGGTATGTTTATTAACCAAGCTAAGTATTTTCAAGAGATAATCCAAAAGTATGGTATGACCTCATGTGACCTAGTTAGGACACCATTATCCACCACATCCAAGATGTTGACTTGGAGGGAAATGCCATAGATCAAACGAAATATCGTTCCATGATCGGGTCCCTCATGTACTTGACAACAAGCAGACCAGATATTGCACATGCAACATGATATTATGCACGATATCAAGCCAGACCTACTGAAAAGCACCTCAAGGAGGTTAAACGGAGCTTTCGGTAACTCAAGAATACCATTCATTTGGGACTCTGGTATCTGAAGTAAACCAGTTTCTTTCTAACGCCCTATTCAGATTCTGCTCACGCAGGGTGTCTTGATACTCGAAAACGTACTTCTGGTGGTGCACAATTTCTAGGACAAGATAAGCTCGTGGGATGGTCTTCCAAGAAGCAGGATTGCACGTCATTTTCATCAGTCGAAGCAGAGTATGTGTCTCTATCCTAGTGTTGTGCTCAAGTTCTATGGATGAGAACACAACTCATGGATTATGGCTTCTACTTTGATAAAGTACCTATGTACTGTGACTCAAAGTCGGCCATAGCCATCTCCTGCAATCCGGCACAGCATTCCCGCACGAAGCACATTGATGTCAGATATCACTTCATAAAGGAACAAGTTGAACGAGGTATCGTTGAGTTATACTTTGTTGGAATGGATTACCAATTAGCCGACTTGTTTACGAAAGCTCTATCGAAAGATAGGTTTGAGTACATCGTTAGGCAAATTGGTATGAGATGTTTGACTCCAGCAGACCTGGATATTCTGACAAAGTTGCCTGCTTGATTCATTTATCAATCATATACTTGTAAATATCATTGAAAAAGAAAAATAAAAAATATATAAAACATATAAAAACAAAACATCCTTGAAAATCCAAAAATATTTCTCGACATGTCTTTCAGTATCGATAATTTAGACATACCTAGAAATGTCGCTCAATAACGACATGGGTGTGTACATAAAGCTCGAATGAAAGTTGTAAATATTTTTTAAAACATGTCATTTCTATTTTTAATAAAGGAAAATGTCTATTTTGGACAGTTTTTCCAACAACGGGTAGAACAATCTATCTTGGGTTGAGCTTGTCACAAAACATTCAACGTTTTGAGCTCAACACAATGGCTTGTAATCACTTTCAGATTGCAACCCGGATTGATATTCATGGGGGAGTGTACGCTTTAGTGCCCTTACCCTCAACAAAAGAAGAGACATCTCCTTACAGTTGAGTGGATTTGTCAAGACATTCAAAGTCTATGAACTTAACTTTATGCTTTAGAAAAACCTCTTTGCCAAAAAGAAAAAGAGTTTATCAAAAAGCGTTGAACACAATTTTTTCAAGAATTTCTCAATGATTATTCAAAATCTTTCAAAAATTGTGTGTTCAACAACTCCTATCCTCAAAAAGCGAAATGTGGATCACATCCTCACAATGACAATTCAATTGGATCAATTTTTGAGGGGGAGCGTTCAAAACAATTCATGCTAGTAAGACACATTTTTCTACCGAAGATTTTCAAGATTACTTTTCACAATATATTTTAATCAAATTTGGTGTCTCTAATATCAAAACGATTTTATATATTAGAGATAGGGGGAGAAAATGTGATTAAAATGTGATCTATAGACTCAAGCACTTTAAATCTTACCCACATGTGCGAAACACTAGATTATCGATGCACATGTGAAGGGGGAGCCTTTCTGAAACATCAAAACTATCAACGTGTTAAAATGACTTATCAAATACGTTGATTGATTTTCAAGTGGTTTTATGGTTACGATCTCATACCCATAATATCTTTAATTCACGACGTTATTGGTGTCAAAAGCGTGGTTAGGCATAAGTCCTATGATCCAACCAGAACCGGAGGGATCTTCCCAGGGACAATCCAATAGATTATTTGAATTCCATAGGAAAGATGGAGTAGAATATGAACGTAGCTGAATGTCGACTAAGTATTGATGCTAGCACTAGAACAATCACAACAAGGTGCTAGTAATGATGTCTTGGTAAGCATTTAAGGGGTTGAAGAATGAAAAAGAAATGTAAGGATAAAGGGTGTAAAGAAAGAAGTCCTCGATACAACTTCGGTAGAAACCAGGTCAACACATCATGAAGACACGCATCATGGACCCAGTGATGTAATGCACAACCCTTCCATAGCCGACTCAGGCTTCTCTCAAAAGAAGTTTCTTTTATTGTCTAACACGACTTTTATTGACTTTCTCACTCCGAGATATTTGATATTGAATAGGTGGCATCTGCTCCAGCCTCCGACCACTAAAAGTGCACAAATCGAGTCAAGAGCCAAGAGATCAATCAAATCTCTTTAGGACACACGAAATGACGATAAAGAGAGTCCTACACTATATCCTTGTGATATTGCTAGAACACTCAGAGTTATACTACTTAGTATTCACAATGATGAGTGGAAATCCTTCCAGTGTTAACATCAAACAGCACTGCGGTAGGTCATGTGTAAGATTCTCTATGAATTGAACATATGTAAAACTGAAAAACAACGGTGGTTTGATTCTTTAGAGATTCAAACTCGTTTTAGGTTTCTACGCAATATCTTTATGGTCTTGTCAGAACATTCAGAGTGATATTCATTAATATCCACAGTGGCGAATGGAAATCCTTCTAGCGTCAACCTCAAACAGCGCTACAATAGGTGACTTGCGAGATTCTTCATGGATCAAGCTTGTGTCAACTGGAAAGCAACAATGGTAAGATTCTCTATGAATCAAACTTGTTCCAGGAACTTGAATTGACGACGTTAATCAAGCGGATATTTATCCAATTGATTCACTCTTTATGTTCGCAGTCTTGCTTTGAGACGGTCGAGTAAAGATAATGACTAGTACATCCGTGAAACCCTGTTAAGGAGGTTCCTAACTGAATCTACCTAATCACGGGTACGATATTTGATATCTTCTAACGGTCTTCACCGACCGGAGGTAAAACGCTACCGATTTAGGACGAATGTCAAAGCCATTCAATCCGTGTCTATGTTTTTGTCTCAAGAAGGTGGCGTTACAGTGTACTCAGCAAAGTCGAAGGTTCAAAACCACATACTCATGCCCAAAGAAATATTCAACAATCAAGAAAGCTAAAGACTTCTGCAACTCTAATGATCAAAATCTTCCTTAACTATTAATGTAGAGGAATGACCTCTCTTCAAAGGAGATTGTTAGCAAGCTTTCAAGATGGTGCATAGTGTGAGTATGTGGATGAAGACACAAGATCACAAGATGGCAAAGACAAGTCAAGGATGATTTGAAGATCTCAAGATCAAAAGACAAAGTCGAAAGACAACGACGAAGGCTCAAAGATCACAACATGAAGGAACAAGACTACTATTACACGTTCAAGACTCAGTTCTGGCGAGATTAGTAATCTCTACAAATCTTCAGATGATGAAGGGGAATGACCTCTCATTAGGGGAGATTTTTTAGCCTCAAAATATTGAGTCAAACAAGAATGATCGGTCATAGGTTTATTATGTATCGTTTATTAGAACGTTGTAATAGGTAGTATAATAGTCGTAACAATACGGGCTTGATGGCTAGCTTAAAAGGCCTCTTTCAATTTATTCAAGCCCGATCTAAACAATATAGTCCATACAAAGCCCACATGCAGGCGGACTATATAAAGCTCTTCCTAGCATGTTAGGAAGGGTAAGCCATTTCATTTTTCAATATAATCCTCCCTAAGTTTCACACATTTATCTCTATTTTCTCTCTCTAGAGTTCATCTCTTTTCATCTTTATTTCTTTATCTAACATCATATAATATGGAAAACACAAAAGGAATGTGAGAATGAAGAGGATGACGGGGATGATGAAACAACATAAAGCAGTGAGGATGACACGTCAAGAATATCAGGAAGTGATGATGGACTTAGAGAGAACCGATGAAAGAATCTCCACAACAACTTCAAATCTTCCCAATCCACATCCAAAGACATATCCAAAGACACAGGTAAGTCTACAGAACCGGTTCCTGATTTTATCTCAACTATAGAACCAATGAACGAAGACGAAACTCCAGTGTCAGAGGAACATCATTCTCCACCTCCCACAACAAACCAACATTACATCGATATGGATATTGAAGACACAAATCTACCAGATGCTGAATTTGTTGATACTGTCAACATAGACGAGAATATATCGGAGCAGCCTTGGCTTACACAAGCAGCAACTGCACGTAAATTCTCTGATAAAGAAAAGGAGGATTTTACACAACTTCTCAATAATCAAATCGACTTCTCTGGATTCCCGGTGCATGAATATGGAGTACCTACCATGGATCTAAATGAACTTCAAAAGATACTTAAAGATTAAAACTTTTGGGCCAGTACGAAGATCGGCAAAGACGAGGGCGAATATCATACCAATGAACTCCTGAAAGCAATGAAATCAACGGCTTCAGGTGATCAAACTCCATTACTATGTCCATTAACAGCCTCTGGCATTTCTGCAGCCAAGAACCTTTCAATGGACTACTTCGTCAGTCATGATCTCGACTATTTAGAAAAAGGCGCGAACAAGTATGCTACATCTTTAACCATGGGCAAGGCAGTACAGTTGGATTACGTTCCTTGGATTGAAGATAAAGTTCCTAAGCTATGGAGTAAATTACTAATCAAATCTACGATCCATATATGGAACTTGGTATCGCTCATGGGGGTGGCAAGAAGAAGTTAGCTTACAACTTCTTGAATCGTCGCAGATCAGGTAACCTTATACTTTCAGATCGTCGATTAAAAGTATACAGGGAGGTACTATCAATCAGATATTCGGGTATTCCTACTTAAAAGAAATCAGATTCAAATGGGAAGACGATAAAGAATACATTGTCAGTGAAGGAGGACTACAATATCTACGTCTTGAAGATATAGAAGACTTTTTACTTATCTTAGCTCAAGAAAAAGACCCTCACTTAACCCGTGAACTCGTCATTGCCTTAAGCTCAAACATTCACCAATACACTCGTAAAGTCGTGATCAAGTATCGGGTTAAAGATTTACAACTTGGTGTGGAGAGTTATGAAATCAAGTTAAACCTACAACGTTCTCACACCACACCTCTGAGTCATTATCACAAGAAGAAGCATCCATATATGAGTACTCTTGAATCGGAAATGGGAATATTTTACCTGAATGAAGCAGAGGTCATGCAATACATGAGACTGTCAGAACTGCACAAATTCAGCGATGGAACTCTCAAACATGTTCGTGATAAACTGTTAATTCTCAACTCCAAACAAGGCCTTCCAGAAGTGAAGTATGAATGGAAAGGTAGGTTCATGAAGAGTGTCGTATATGTGGTACATAATATTGAAGAGAAATTAAGGGAACGACGGTTGATCCGATGTTTAGAATGATTCGTGGGTGGCAGACCGTATAGAGCTCATCACAGGCTAATTGAACGATCCACTTGACGTGGTGATCGTACTATATCAGGTCAACACTATACACTCATTTGTGAATATGTATATATATTGTGTATATTAGGCTTATTATGGCATGTTGTAGTGCGAAAGTATGATATTTTTCAAGAATTTCTCATGAAATTCCAAAATTTTCAAAATATATCGTACTCAAGCAGTACAACTAACCCACATTAATTTGAGGGGGAGCATTAATATGTTCTTTGGCCATCAAACGATTTCATCAATATCCAAAATATTAATGGTTAACATTTCAGATAAGGGGAGAAAATGGGATTAAAGAGACTTGTAAATATACATGGCTAAAAATGAAAAGGACTTAATGGAAAATCCAACTTGATATGTGCTATGCACATGTTAAGGGGGAGCATTTTGATTTCAAAAAAATACTATTGATATTTATATCACAAGACCTCAGTAATTTTAAGGAATTTTCATAGTGAAAAATACTTACCCAAAACACACTTAACTCACGGCGGTTGTGGTGACAAAAGGGTGGTAGGATTAGGTATTAGTCCAATGATTCTTCCGATAACCGGAGGAATCTTCCCAAGGACAATTCCATAGTTAGAAAATAGTAGTCCTTAGGAAAGATGGGGAAGGGATTGTGAACGTAGCAGAATGCCTACCAAGTACTGATGCTAGCACTGGAATAATCACAACAAGGTGCTAGTGATGATGTATTGGTAAGCATTGAAGGGTTGAAGAATGAAAAAGAAATGTAAAGATAAAAGGGTGTAAGGAAAGAAGCCCTCCTTACAACTTAGGTAAAAACCGGGTCAAGACATGTTGAAGATCATAAAGTATTATGGACCCAGTGATGCGATGAATAACCCCTCCCAACTAACTCAAATTTCTCTCAAAATATATTTGTTTTAATGTCACGGAGTTCATCACGTTATCTATCGGTTTATTCACTCTGATAAATTGATATTGAAAAGGTGGCAATCCTCTCCAGCCTCCGCTCACTAAATCAAAATGCACTATTGAGTCTAGAGCCACGAGATCATCAAAAGTCTCATTAGGACACTTTTCAAAAACAAGAAAGATTTTTATGAGTCATACACAATATTCTTGTAATATTGCCAGAACATCTAAGTGATATGAAAGTATTAAAATGAAGATGGAAATCCTGCTTGAGCCAACATCAAACAAGCTCATGGTAGGTGACACGTGCGGCTCTTTAAGAAACAATCTTATGATAACTGGAAAGACACGATGGTTTGATTCTTAATTGAAGTTAAACTTGTTCCAGGGCCTCTACGCATTGTCCAAGTGATCTTGCCACAACACTCAGAGTGGCACTCTTTAGTTTTCACAGTTATGAGTGGAAATCCTTCCAGTGTTAACATCAAACAACACTGTGGTAGGTGACAAGAAAGATTCTATTAGAATCAAGCTCGTGACAACTGGAAAGCAACGATGGTGACTTTCTTAATTTAAATTCACTTGTTCTAGGTTCATGAATTGACGGCTTCAATCGTAAGGATAAATTTATCCAAATGATTCACTCTTTATGTTCGCAGTCAGCTTTGGACGATCGAATAAAGAGAACGAGTTTACCCGTGAAATCTTGTCAAGGAGATCTTTAATTTGAGCTACTCATCATAAGTACGATATGTAATATCGTCCAACGGTCTTCACTGACCAGAGGTAAAATGCTACCAAATCAGAATAAAATGTCAAAGCCATTTTATTCGTGTCTTATTATGATGCTGCATTTGAAGACGGTGGCGTCGCGGTGTACCAGATGAAGTCGTCCTCACATACTTATACCTTCTGCATCAAATACTTTAGCAAAATTCGAGAAAGTTCGACCTAAAAGTCTTCCGCTGTATCAACTCTGAAACTTTCAAGAATTCAACAAAGTACAGTTATTTGGGACATGAATTCACGAAGAGGAGAACATCACAAGAAGGCAAAGACTGCACGTGAAAGGTTAAAAGAACATGCTCTAAGCCAAAGCCTAATGATAATCAACACATATTCACAAAAATGAAGAAAAGAAAATGAAGAAAAGAGAAAGTGGACTACGAGCATGAGAACGAAGATCCAACATGCTAGATTTAGGACATCGTAATTTGGAGTGACGTCCCTTTAGGGGGAGATTGTTGGAAATACGTTTTTATAGTTAGAAAGTCTCGGTTACTCCAACAATATAGTTAAGGGCTCGTAGTATAGTTTTAGTAACATTTTAAGTAATCCCGACCCATGAGCATGTTCATGGGCCGAAGGCCCAAGTCCATTTATGGACTTGGGTATATAAATCCCTTTCCTTCATGGAAAGGGGTGTTTGTCGTTTCACTTTTTAATATATTTTCACACATTTTCTCTCATCTTTTTTTTACAAAGGTAAAATATATTAAAATAAAATGGAGTTTACAAAAAAGAAGCTCATAACAAAATCAATATGGGACAAACCCCCATAAAGATAAGTCATGGCTAGAAACATAAAACAATAAAAAATATAGGACACCTACTATATTCTTATAACAAATTAATACTAAAAACCTGAATACAAAATAACTTCTAAAATCTTAGACAACACTTGATAGATATCTCGGAGAACTGATATATAACTGTTGGATAACCCAATAACTATCTCTGATAAAACTGATGAAACATAATAGCCACTTGAGCTTTCCAGCTGACCATGCAGCACCAATCAAGCAATACCAAACTTTATAGTTGAACTTAATCCCACACATACTATAGAATCTAAAAATATGCATATGACGTAAACAGTTGGTTACCAACCAACAAACACAATAATACCAAACCTGATTTAATACAAACATATCATAGTGACCAAAAACAGTCCTAACCATGAACCCATAATCCTTATCAGAAAAGATCATATCATATGGAACCATACCAACAACAACATTATACAGACAAAAACTCATGATAAAGGTATATCTTGAAAACTTATGAACAATGAAAACCTTGTTTGTCGACCAAAAACAAGAACCAAACCCAGATCTAGGAAGAACACACTTGAAACCATCACTAGTAGAACCAAACTTGAGCCTATCAGCATCCCATCCTATATTATAACAGCCCTCCTTTTGACTCCCTATAATGAAAGTTACCCTTAGCCTATCCCAGCTAGTGTTTTCCCAAATACCCTTATAACTAACCACCATGAAATACCAAATGCTAAAAGTGAGCATACTAGACTTCCCAACAGTACTTAGAGTGCAACTAAGTACAAAGAAGTAGAACCTAACCCATTCCAACAAGCAAACCATATTAAGGCTTAAAGTGAAGAGACAAGTCCAATAATAGAGAGTCTCTACAAAAAATGAGAGGCATCTAAGCTAGGCTTACACCTGATGACGTATAGTCCCCAGGGGGGTCATGGACCCGGCCTACGGGTACTACCCGTATCCGGCCCATCACGGATGGGTCGGATTAATGTCATATAAGCTTATGGGCTTCGAATGAATAGTGGCCGCATAGATGTGTGCGGCCCACGGCCCGACATGGCCAGTACAAGGTTAGACAGAATCACAACCCAATTGGGATTGTGATTTATCCTAGAGAATAGGATACACTAACCATAAATAGAAGATAACAATCAAGCTAATTATGGTGATTATCTTATACTTGGGGCCAAAGTATCGGTAGGAGCCCACTAGGGTTTCACCACCTATATAAGGAACCCCCAAGGGTTCCACAAAGGTATCATATTCTTCATACTCTCAATCTACAACCGATTCCTAACCTCAAATCGATTACTTACTCTCACGTTAAAGTCTAATCATGGGATACGTTCCCACGGTAAGCCTAACAGCGTGTTGTTTTAGTGTGTAGGATCCCACCCAGAAGTTCACTTGGTGTAGGAGCCGGAGCCCAAGCACCTGAATTAAGCCTAATTTAGGTCCAGCTAGAATCATCCAACTTTTGTATCAACAGGTTGGCGTCATCCGTGGGACCCTACACTAAACTCAATCTTTACCAATGACAAAGGGAAACCCTCAGGGAAACCCAAGATCGCCAATCCTGAAAACCGGAAGTTTGGGGGTGATGGGGTAGTCACCCCAACCCCGCTTCCCGATGGCCAAACTGGAGGGCCGAATAACCAAAACACATCATTTCAATATCTTGGTGGGGCAGGCACGTCCGCCAATACCCCACTACCAACTCTCACTCTGGATAATCCCGATCCGGGATCTGCGCCAAAGGCCCCCAGTAAGGAGTCGCAAAAGCCACCTGTGGTCGAGGCGGACTTGGAAGTTGGTTCACTCGATGATGAGGACCTCGAACGCGTACTCATGCAAAACTTTGACAGACTCATCTCGGGCATCTCGGCAAGGTTAAATCTGGGGAAGAACCTCCAATCCAGACTTAACTTCAGCAGCGCCACACGCGGTACGCCCCAACAAGCTCTAAAAAGGGGGAGGAAGACTCGGTCTCAATAACAGCCTCCCTTCGAGGAACCACCTTGACCACGGAATGTGTTCGAGCGCATAGGTGATCGCATCATGCAAGAATTGCTAGAAGCCAAGGGGGATGAGGATAATTCTGATGACTCCACTGGACGCGCGGTGTTGGAAACTCCTCTTGTGGATAATCACCGCACCAGTGTGTGGCGTAGGATAAACTCTGGTAGGAACAGAGCTCCTACCCCTTATCATAAAAGTGGTTATCATAATCAATTGAAAGGTGGGGGAAAACCCCATATCACTACCCTTCGGGGTCTGACTAGGATGATCATCACCCCAGACGCCGCCGACCTAGGTATTCCACCCCTGAACCATTAGAAGGACGTTACGGCGACACCTACTATCATGCTGAAGAGGAGGAAGATCTCTCCCTTCCATGGTGTAGCGAGAGGGAGGATGCCTTCACTCGTCGTATACAGAATTACTCCGAGGAAAAGAAGCGCCGCATGTCAGCGATCGTCAAAACCTATGACGGATCTGGTGATCCGGAGGATCACCTAAAGGTGTTTGACACACAGGCTAAAATGGAACGATGGCCGATGCCCATATGGTGCCAGATGTTTAATTCAACCCTGATTGGCAATGTACGCAACTGGTTTGAAAAGCTCCCCTATCGAAGCATCAACAACTTCGATGAATTACACACAACATTCCAAAACAATTATACTCAGCGAAAGAAGTATAATAGAGATCCGGTCTCATTAGCAACAGTCAAACACCCGAAGAGTCTTAATAAGTGTGAAAACACTTATCCTTTTACCACTTAAAATAAATAAAAACGACACCAAAACGTGTATTTAATGTCGTAAAAATCAGAATTATGCGTGGTTTATGTTTTTGTTGTGTTTTAGGACCAAAATATGAAAAAGGAAGAAAATACGGGCTTTCACGGGCATTTATTGAAGAAAAAGACAAAAGACGAAGTCAAAAGATCAAGAGTGCAAAAAGAACGGAACTCAAAGGCCTATTCTAAAGATTTATCGAATAAAAAGACCAAAGACAGAAGTTATACGAAGTTGAAGAACCAAGTCTAATAAAAGAAGAAAATTAGAAGACGAGTTCATTATATCTATCGACAAATCCTAGGACAAAGTTGAAAAAGACGAATTAATTAAGAAGACGAGAAGACAAAGAGAAAGAAGGAAGGGACAACACCACATTACTCCTCCACTATAAATAGTTTCATTTTCCATCATTTTGTATGATTTAGACTAGATTAGTTTAGGAGTAGGAGTAGGTGTAATTACTTTCTCTCTCTAGCTTTCTTTCAAGGTTTTAAGCATTTCATCTTTAATCTTTTATCTTTAATCTTGTTTTTTTGGATCTTAATATTCATCTTTAATTCAAGCTTTGTAATTATTCTCATTCTTCCTTTCTTGTTTTAAATCTTATGTTTGATTTGGTTAATCATGTAGCTTATTTGATCTTATTGCTTATGTGAGTATAGTGCTTATTTCATTGTTCTTATGGTTTTGATGTGGTTGATGTTATAGCTTATTATGCTTATTGTTTATTTTGTGTCTATCTTATTTTTAATTGGTGGTAGTTAAATGTTTTTAAAAGTTGATTTTATTAATTTTGCTTATTTGGTGTTTTTAGAGTTTTTGATTTGTGTCTTATTTAGCTTTTTCTAAAAATTAGTTTGGTTTAATTTTTGGTTATTTGCTTATTTGGTTTTAGCTTATTTTCCATTTATTCCGAACTTTAAAACCCTCTTTTCCCGAACTAGCTTAAGTTTCCTTTTTCCCGAATTGTGTTTTTGTTTTCAGCTTATTCCGAATTAATTGTAGAACATCTGTATACCTAATTTGTTTTCTATAAGGTATTCCGAATTGCATATAAATCTTATATTTCGAACTAATATTATACTAATATCCCGAATTAGATTACAATATATATTCCGAATTAAACACTTGCACACATTCCGAATTAGGTGTTGTTAGGATTCCGGATTATAGCTTATTTTGGTCTTCCGAATTACGTTTTTGTTAAGAATTCCAAATTAGGTTAAGGGGATTTTTCCGGATTGAGTTTAGCAAAATGTATTCCGAATAAGATCTTGTTTTTCCTTTCCGAATTAGGTTCAATTTTAAACTTTCCGAATTAGTTCCTTTTTAATATTCCGAATTGTGTCCTCCATCTCGTTTTCCGAATTATATAAAGAACTAGGATTTCCGAATTGTCTTTATAATACAAATTCCGAATTATTTTTTTAGGTTTTTATTCCAAATTCTTTTTGATTTTTAATTTTCCCGCCAATTTTGTTAAACTTTATTTTTATTTTAAATTTTTTTGTTTGGTTTTTATTTTAAATTTACTTTTAATCAAGTTTTAAATTTGTTTATTTTCTTTACCATTTGTCATTTATTTTATACATTTCAAGTTTTAATTTTTAAGTTGAAATAGATAAACGACATTCTCTTTATCCACCAAAAACGATTGAGTCACACGTTAAACCTGATCAATTCGATTAGACGTACGAGAACAATTTTTATTATCAAAAAATCAGTTATTAAAATGGGCCGCTACCTGCTATTTTCGTAAATATTAATGGTTTTTTGTGAGATATGCGTTGGATTTTGGGATCCGTTCATTCATGAACGTTATTTTTCTTGCTAAAATTTCAAAAATTTTCAAAAAAAATAAGAAAATTTCAAAAACACAAAAACATTTAAAAATTTCACAAAAAGCAATTCTTTCCTAAGTTTTGCAACAAAAAATATAAAATTAAAAGACCACAAAAGTGAAGCTTTCCTAAGTGTTACACAAAAAAATATTCCTCTTAATCCTCTATTGTGTTAATTCTTTTTTCTCACCCACTCTTATTTTTAATTCTTAATGGATTCGTATGTCGATTGTGTAGGGTGTGGGAGACCGTCGTCTGGTTGTCAATCCTGTCAATGGTGTTCATGCGAACGGTGCGAAAGAGATCTCCCCAATTACGAATTTAGACGTTGTCTATCGTGCAATTCAATCAATTCATCCTTCACCTCTAATGACACTATTTCACCCTCCTCCATATATGTGGATCCGTATCCGCAAAATGCACCAGGTTTTTCTCAATACCCGTGTTGCAACAATTGTGGGGGCCCTCACGACACTTTTTCTTGTCAACCGATGATTTATTATGAGCCCGATCCGTGCTATAATTCTGGTTTTGATAATTTTTAGCCCCCACATTACACCCTCGATCATCAACCTTCTTTTGCAATGAGTGAAGAACAACGAGAAACTATTTTGAATGAACTTCTAAAAGTTCAAGAAGAATTAGATCCACTAAAAGGGAAATTACAAGAGAAAAGGCGACAAGAGCAAATATCTAATCTTGGTGCTTATACCTCTACGCCTCTTGTGAGTCCCTTTTACTATTATGATGACGAGGATGATATCTTTGATCTCTAATAAGTGTGAAAACACTTATCCTGTTACCACTTATTTCCAATAATAACAAGACCAAAGCATGTATTTTATGTCGTAAAAGTCAGAATTATGCGTGGTTTGTGTTTTTATTGTGTTTTAGGACCAAAAGATGCAAAAGGAAGAAAACATGGGCTATCACGGGCTTTTATCGAAAAAAAGACTAAAGACGAAGTCGAAAGATCGAGAATGCAAAAAGAACGGAAGTCCAAGGCTTATTCTGAAGATTTATCGAAGAAAAAGTCTAAAGATGGAAGTTTAATGAAGTCGAAGAACTCAAGTCTATTAAATGAAGAAATTAAAAGACGAGTTGAATTTATTCATCGACAAATCCTGAATCGAAGTCGAAAACGTCAACTTTATTAAAGAGACGAGAAGACAAAAAGAATGGAGAAAAGCCCATTCACCAACTCATCACAAGGCCTATAAATAGCACCCAACCTCACACATTTGCAACTAGTCTTTAATTTTATTTTGTATTTTTCACTTTTCAGGCCAACACCATTAGGGTGTTTGGCACCTTCATTTCTTTTTCTTTTCTTCATCATCAAGTTTCATGTAAGTTACCCTTTAATTTCATGTTTTTGGATCCTAATCTTTAATATAAAGCTTTCTTTTAATCTTGTTCTTCTTTTCTTTTTGATTCTAAGTGTTTAAGTTTTGATTTGGTTGATTTTGGTTTTCTAAAATCAAGTGGGTTTTGATTGTTTTGGTGTTTATTGTTAGTTTTATTGATTTGGATCGATGGTTTACCTTTAGTAGATGATTAGTAGTTAGTTTGGTTTAATCTTTGGATTTAACTTGGTAGATTTTGGATAAAATTCGTGCTTTCATTTCCCGTGTTCTTCGTTTTCTTTTTTCCCAGATTTTACCGAACAAAGCAAACTTTCCCGAATGAGTATATTATCCCGAACGAGTTAATTTTACCGAACCAATCAATTATTCCGAACCAATTAGCTTTACCGAACCAGTATTTTTTCCGAACGAGCATTTTATTCCGAACGAATCCAAATTTCCCGAACGAGCAATTTTTTACCGAACCAACTTCGTATTTCCCGAACCAATCATTCATTTTACCGAACGAAGCAGATTTTTCCGAACCAACATATTTTTACCGAACCAGTTCAGTTATTCCGAACCAGTCACTTTTTACCGAACGAAGGTCAGAAATTCCGAATGAAGGTAATTTCCCGAGTGAAGGTATTTTTACCGAACGAAGGACTTTATTCCTAGTGAAGGTATTTTCCCGAACGAAGTTATTTTACTTAGTTTTGTAATTTTTATTTTTCCAAAAGTTGCACGCTTACCGAAATCTCTGTTGTTACCAAGTGTTTTTCTAGTAATTTTTAGTTTAATTTTTAAAGCTTTAGTTTTAATCAACGAAATTTTCATAATTGCTTTTAGCTTATTGTTATTATTTTGTGCATTTACCTTTTAAGTAGAATATATAACCAAACCATTTTATTTTCCACCAAGAACGACAGAGTCGCACTAATTAACGGTAATCAATTCGAAAAGACTTGGAACGAAATTATTTTATACTTGGCTAAAAACCTAGTATTAAATGGCGCCGCTGCCGGCTCTTTTCGTTAAGATTAACGGTTTTAAGTGAGAGACGCGTTGGATTTTGGGATCTGTTCACTTTTGAACGTTATTTTTCTTGCTTAAAAATTTTCAAAAATCCTAAAAAATTAAAAACTTTTCAAAAATACAAAAAAAAAAAAATAGAAAAACATAAAAAACCAAAAATATTTCTTGTCTATTTTTCTTTTGTAGGTGTGCATGCGTACTCGTGCTCGTAAGAAGAAAGTAGCTCAAGCCGAAGTCATTACTCCACCTATTGTCACCATGGACAATCAACCAATGATCGAGCTTTTGCAATCGCACGTAGAGGGCAACACCGGTGCTATTGTCATACCCAAGATTGGAGCCAACAATTTTGAACTAAAATCAGGCTTTATTCAAATGGTCTCTGCTCAACCTTTCTTGGGGCGTTCAGTTGATGATCCTCATGACCATATAAAAAGGTTTCTTCAACTCACCAATACGGTTACGTACAATGGGGTATCACAAGAAGTGATTCGCTTGCAACTTTTTCCTTTCTCCTTAGAGGGACAAGCCCGGAATTGGCTTGATAAGGAACCGCCACAAAGTATTCTTACGTGGACGGATTTAGAGACCAAGTTCATCAACTACTTTTTCCCACCCTTACGTACTACCGCTTTGCGGAATGAAATCATTACATTTGAACAAATTTACGGTGAGACATTTAGTGAATCTTGGGACCGTTTTAAGGAACTTTTAAGAAAGTGTCCACAACATGGTTTAACAAAAGTACATCAAATTTATACTTTTTACAATGGTTTAAGCATGAATGACCAAGATTCACTAAATAGTGCCTCGGGGGGCGGGGGGGGGGGGGGGGGGGGGGGAGGGGGGTAATATTTTGGTTAAGTCTTCTAATGCCGCTTGGGATATTATTGAGAACAAGTCTAGAGTGCAAACCAAGAGTGTTCGGACAAATGTGGCTAGTGCTAGCACTAATGAGAGCGATAAGAGAATTGATAAGCTTACTTCGCTTGTTGAATCACTTGCTCTCCAAACCGCCAACAACACCAAAGCTATAAATGCCCAAGTTAATGTATTGAGTCAATCATGTGAAATATGCGGGGGATCTCACTCATACACCGATTGTCCTTCGACTCAAGATAATCCGGAAAATGTGTATGCCACCAACGGTAACTTTTCTACAGGAGGCTATCAAGCACGTCCTTAAGGTGACCGCAATTTGCTCAGCTATCGCTCAAACAACCTTCTTTCACCACCCGGTTTTCCCCCACAAAACCCAAACAACCTCAATCGCAACAATCAAAACGAACCTCGTGCTCCAAATCGATATCAAACCCAAAGAACCCCATATCCACCTCAAAGAAACAACAAAGTTTACCAACAACCCGCTTATCAACCACCCGCCTACCATACTCCTCCTCCCAACCAACCCACCGTATTTAATCACGAGGTTGAAACTTACATGAGGACTAATGATGCGATAGTGCAAAATCTTCAGCGGGAAATGGCCAACATGAAAGCAGATATGGTGAAACAAGGGAATGATCTTCGAGCCGATATGCGAAATTCTTTGGCAAGTCAAACGAATGACTTAAGGAACATGATGGCTAGTTTTTTCCCAAGTAATCAAGCCTCTGGTTCGGGTTCTCTTCTGAGTAACACCGTTCCTAATCTAAGAGGGGAGATGAAAGCAATCACCACTCGCAGTGGAAAAGTTTTAAAGGAACCCGAGCTTCCTACACCTACATCGGTGATTGTGACAAAGGAAAACGAGTCTCCTTCTCCAATTCCTCCACCTTCTATTTCTCCGGTTCCTCCAACTTCTATTTCTCCAACTCCTCCACCTTCTACTTCCACCTCTCCACCACCCAAGGATGTGCGTGAGAATTCCATACCAAAGGCTTCATCTCAACCCAATATACCTTATCCCTCAAGGTTGAGGAAAGATAAATTGAAGAACAAGGATGATATTCAGGTTTCTAACTTTCTTAAAATGTTTAAACAACTGAATTTCAATATCTCCTTTGTTGAGGCTCTCGCTCACATGCCCAAATATGCTAAAATGTTTAAAGATCTTCTCAGTGATAAGGAGAAACTCCTCGATATCGCTCAGACCCAACTTAATGAGAATTGCTCCGCAGTGCTCTTAAGGAAATTACCAACCAAACTTGGTGATCCGGGTCGTTTCTTGATTCCTTGCAACTTCCCCGGGGTAGAGAATTGTATGGCCCTAGCCAATCTAGGGGCTAGTATAAACTTAATGCCTTTAAGCGTTTGGAAACAATTGTCTCTACCCGAGCTAGTCCCCACAAGAATGACTTTGGAATTAGCTAACCGTACGGTTGCTTATCTGGTGGGGATAGCCGAAGATGTCTTCGTCGGTGTCGACAAATTCACCTTTCCGGAGGATTTTGTTGTCGTTGACTACGAGATGGACCCCCGTGTTCCATTAATCATTGGACGTCCATTCCTGAGGACCGGTCGCACTCTCATTGATGTAGCCGCGGGCGAATTAATCATGAGAGTTGGTGACGATAAAATCGTTTTCAACATGGGTAAACTTTCTAAGCAGCCTTCTGAAAACGAGAGCGTTAATTTCATTGACGTTCTTGATGAGGCTTGTGAAGAACATTTCAAAGACGCTTGTAAAAGTGGTTCTTCTTCTCTACCCATTGTTGAGACCGTTTCCTCTATTGCTCCATCACTAACTCCATTTGGAGAAAGTGATTTCATCTTGAAAGAATTTGAAGCAACTTTGGGAGATGTGGACTTACAATATGACGATTCTCCCTCCAATTGGGATGAAGACATTCGTACCATTGAGAAACTTCTCAATGAGGACCATATTTCTCCACCATCTCCTAAGGATATCTCTATCGATGAACCGAATTTGACCACACCTTCCATCGAAAATCCTCCGGATTTAGAGCTTAAGGACCTACCGTCTCATCTCGAGTACGTTTTCCTTGAAGACAACAAGAAGTCACCCGTCATCATCGCTAAGGACTTGAAAGAGGAAGAAAACTCTCGACTTATCGCCGTGTTAAAGAATCACAAGAAAGCGATTGCTTGGAAAATCTCTGATATTCGTGGAATTGATCCTCACTTTTGCACACATAAAATTCTCATGGAGGACGACTTTAAACCCACTATTCAAAGCCAAAGAAGGGTGAATCCTAAGATCCATGCCGTTATCAAAAAAGAGGTTATCAAACTTCTTGATGCGAGAATGATCTACCCTATCTCGGATTCACCATGGGTTAGTCTGGTCCATTGTGTGCCTAAGAAAGGCGGAATCACTGTTGTGCCCAATGAAAACAATGAGTTGATTCCTACTCGTCTCGTTACAGGGTGGAGAGTTTGTATAGACTATCACAAACTCAATGATGCTACGAGAAAGGATCATTTTCCCCTTCCTTTTATGGACCAAATGCTTGAACGTCTAGCGGGTAATGACTATTACTGCTTCTTGGACGGTTTCTCCGGGTATTTTCAAATTCCCATCGATCCCAAAGACCAAGAGAAAACCACATTCACTTGTCCTTATGGAACATTTGCTTAAAAACGAATGCCTTTCGGCTTATGCAATGCTCCTGGGACATTCCAAAGGTGTATGATGGCTATCTTCCATGACATGGTTGAAGAAACTATGGAAGTCTTCATGGATGATTTCTCGGTCTATGGTGATTCTTTCTCTCATTGCCTTTTCAATGTGGAACGCATGCTTAAGCGGTGTGAAGACACTCGCCTTGTTCTAAATTGGGAAAAATGCCATCTCATGGTAAAAGAAGGCATTGTGCTTGGACATAAAATCTCTAAAGCCAGTCTTGAAGTGGACCGTGCTAAAGTGGATGTCATAGCCAAGTTACATCCACCTTCAACCGTGAAGGGTGTGAGAAGTTTCCTTGTTCATACGGGCTTCTATCGTCGATTCATTCAAGATTTTTCTAAAATCGCTCGCCCGATGACCCACCTCTTGGAAAAAGATACTCCTTTCATCTTTTCTAAAGAGTGTCTTGAATCCTTCAATCTTCTCAAGGATAAGCTAACTAAGGCACCAGTCTTGGTTACCCCTAATTGGGAGCTACCTTTTGAATTGATGTGTGATGCTAGCGATTTTGCTATTGGAGCGGTTTTGGGCCAAAGAGTGAACAAACACTTCCAACCAATCCATTATGCTAGCAAGACAATGACGGGGGCTCAATTGCATTATACCACTACCGAAAAAGAGCTTTTAGCTGTAGTGTATGCTTTTGAGAAGTTCTGCCCCTATCTTGTCCTTTCTACCACCATCGTGTATACCGATCATTCCGCGTTGAAGTACTTGTTGACTAAACAAGATTCTAAGCCAAGACTTCTTCGTTGGGTTTTTCTCCTTCAAGAATTCAACATTGAAATTCGTGACAAGAAGGGAGCCAAAAACCTATCCGCGGATCATCTAAGTAGACTTGAGGATCCTTATCAAGGGGATCATCCGAACCAAGAGATCAATGAATCTTTTCCCCTTGAGACCTTAATGTCTATCAATTCCAATCTTGATGACACCCCATAGTTTGCGAACATTGCAAACTACTTGGCGGGCGGAATTCTCAAGGAAGGGTTATCGTCCCAACAAAAGAAAAAGTTCTTTAAAGACATTGAACATTATTTCTGGGACGACCCTTACCTTTTCAAACAATGTGCGGATCTTGTCATTCGTCGATGTGTTGATGGGCCGGCAGCTTTACAAATCCTTGATGCTTGCCATAAAGGACCCACTGGTGGTCACTTTGGTCCCAATTACACCGCGAAGAAAGTATTCGACTCTGGATTTTATTGGCCCACCATTTATCATGACGCTCATGAAATGGTTAAACGTTGTGATGCTTGCCAAAGACAAGGCAAGATCACACATAAAGATGAGATGCCTCAAAATTTCATACAAGAATGTGAAATCTTTGGCGTATGGGGCATCGACTTTATGGGGCCATTTCCATCATCTAAAGAGAACAAGTACCTCCTCGTAGCCGTTGACTACGTTTCTAAATGGGTTGAAGCTAAGTCTCTCCCTACGAATGATGCGAGGGTGGTTGTGAACTTTTTGAAGCAGCTTTTTGCTCGATTCGGTGTTCCTCGTGCTATCATCAGTGACCGCGAGACTCATTTTTGCAATGATCAGTTTGTAAGAGTCATGGCTAAGTATGGTGTCAATCACCGTCTTTCCACCGCCTATCATCCCCAAACCAATGGTCAAGCCAAGATTTCCAACCGTGGATTGAAGCGAATTCTGGAACGTACTGTGGGAGAGCATCGTGCCTCGTGGGCCGATAAGTTAGACGATGCTTTGTGGGCTTTCCGTACCGCATATAAGACTCCGATTGGTTGTACACCTTATCGTCTTGTGTACGGGAAAGCATGCCACCTCCCTATCAAGCTGGAACATAAGGCCTAGTGGGCCTTGAAGTGGGCTAACTTCGACATCAACAAAGCCGGCGAACTTCAAAAGATTCAACTCAATGAGCTAAATGAACTAAGGAATGAAGCTTATGAGAACTCGTTGATCTACAAGGAGAAGACAGAGATCATCCATGATGCAAGGATTAAGAACCGAGAGTTCCACATTGGTGATCAAGTTTTACTCTTTAACTCTCGGTTGAAGATCTTCTCGGGCAAGCTGAAGAGCCGCTGGTCTGGTCCATTCACCGTCGCCCAAGTCTTCCCTTACGGCACCATTGAGCTTTCTAAGCCAAATGGGCCCAATTTTAAGGTGAATGGCCAGCGCGTGAAGTTGTACTTTGGTGAGGACATCTCTCATGAGATGATTCCATCCCTCAACACGTTTCCTTTGAATTAAGTTCTGGGTCGAGTCAGGCTCGTGACTCGGTTAACAAAAACAAGCGCTTCTCGGGAGGCAAGTGATGAGACTGTATTTATACATAGTCTCATCGTCCAAATCGGGCTTAAAACGCTTAAAATATCATCAAAATACCCAAAAATGTGCTTGTATTTGTTCATTGTGTATTTCAGGTACGGATATCGTGAATTCACCAAAAGAATACAAGAATCAAGCAAAAACGAACACGGGAAACGAAGCCGCACAAAGAACCGGGCCCGAATCATGAATTTCCATTCAAGTCCTTGAAGTTTTGAAGATTGGCAAGATTGGTCCCTTAAGAATTGAAGACTTGTCATTTTATACCCCTGTAAACCCTCAAAAATACATTGGGGTCCCTAAAATGTCAAGGTTGTACAAGTTATGTCCTTGAAGATAGCTAAAATTACACATATGGTCCTTATTACAAAGTTACAAGTGAAAAATGCCATATGTGACAACTTGGAGAAACTTAATACAAAGGGAAAAAGGAATGAAGCTGACTAAACTTTATTTGAAGAGGTCTTGGAAGATGAAGGGTCAATTCTGCCAAAAATGTAACCCAAACCAAGTATAAACACGACCTAAGTCCATCCCACACCACTTGTGCCCAAAACTGTTTACCCAACCCATACCCCCACACCTGGTTTACTTAATATCGGTCAAATCTTGGTCAAACAATTTTTAAGCGCTAAACAAGGAATATTAAACCCCAAACAGATCAAATGACCACTGTTTATCATCACTTTCCCTAAACCCTAGCTCTTAATTACGACTAATATTAAAGGGTTATTACATGTAACTTTCCAGATCTCAAATCAAACCCAACCTAAACCGAATACCACTTAATCATTCCCTCCACGTCACATCTAGACAACCCCACATGGCATCTTTGACCCATCACTTTCTCTCTTCACCCCAAACCAGACAGGATCCTTGGCCATGAGCAATCCCTTTTCCCCAAAGTAACTATAGACGGCTGAGATTGGTCCAAAGACAGCTATCATCCAACTGGCAATCACATGACCATCTTTTGAAAATATTTCAAGACTTTGACTAAGGGCAAGATTGGAAAAACAGTAGCTAGGGTTTGCATTCTAGATAATTCTATGATCATGTATAAAAGGGTGCCTGTACTCTTTTCTTCTTTTTTGTTCCAACACCTTGTAATTTTTTAAAATTATTGAATAGTTAACGTTTTGTTTTATAAATTTTGCAAAGTGTTGAGTTCCTCATTTCTTTTTAGTGTAATGTTAGTGTAATCTTTAGTCACTTTAAATTTATCAAAACAAAAGGATTATTACTGTTCTTGTTCAAGAATTTGGCAGAAAATACTTCTTTTTTTTAGATCCGAATTTATGATCTTGATATCCAAAACTGATTGACACTCAAGTTTGGATAGAAAGGTGATAAGCTTGTTTATTTTCAGTTAAAACACTCAGTTGATTCACAAGTTTTCAGTTAAAAAAGAGACCTTGCTTTATTCTTTTATGTACACTTACTGTTCAACGAGCCCTAACCAGCTGAGTTTCACACCTCAAGCTTGTTAGAACTCATTGGGCTTGGGTTTTGTTGTCTTTCCTATATTCATTCAGCAGGAGAAGAGTATAACACAATAGATTGTGGTAGTCTATTGTGTTGGACTGTAACAGTCCTCTCTACATAAGCTCTAAAAGCCCATCTCATTGCATCACATAAGCTCTAAAGTGACCTATAGAAGGCTTTCAGCTAGTTACTTAGCCTAAACCAGGTTGGGAACAGGATTGGCTTGAACCCTATACAATCTTTATTCTTATGTGTTTTAATGAATCATAGGCTTATACTTGGTTTGTGTTGATATGTTAAGCACGTAATGTTTACGTAATGTTTGGTTAAAGTTTCTGCCAAGATCCTGGTTATTTTGGTCATTGTTAGTTTGAAAAATCTTCATATAGTATAATTTTAGAGGGTGTTTGGGTGTATTCTTAATCTAGTGAAGGTGACCTGCCATGAAATTAAAAATTTCTTAGGTACACTCTAATAGATATTGTTAGGATAGGCTTATAGTTCATTTTCAGTTTGGAAGAGTTTTATAGGATTTCACATGCTTAGTTTCTGAAAAATCTGTCTTGGTTGCCAGTAGGCTCTTTTAAGGCTTGATTTTAGTGATTCATGACTTGAAATCTGGGTAATCTTAGTACTCATGTTAATTTAGGATTGTACAATTTTTATTGGGGAGTTGGTGTCCAAGGGAGCTAGATATAATGCCTTTAATCTGATCTGTTTGACCATTTAAACCAGCAAAGTGCCCACAGCCCCCTTGTGTCCACTATAGTGACTGCATATTTGGCCATTGGTGTGTTTTCTTTGCTTAGACCTAGTGTTTTTGTTCTTGATTTGACTCCCCACAACCCAACTGGTTGTGGGGGTGCCTTTGTTGCAAAAAAATATCAAGTAAATCACAAGTTCTACCCACTTTAGTGCCCAAATCGTTTTTTCTGTATAAACAGTGGGAACCAAGTTCCCACTGGTAGCACTTTTGTTTCCCCTGCTTTGCTACTGGACAAAAAGTGTCAAGATGTCACTTTCAGTTTACTTTTTTTTGTCTTTAGTGCCCAAAAGTAGGTTTTAGGATTTGAAACTTTTTTCATTATTTTTCTTATTTAATTCTTGATTTTTCAGTCTAATTTATTTTTATGTTACTGTTCATTATTAGCTATTTTAATTAACTTTTTAAATATCTATTTTTGTCTTTTAGTGGTAAAATCCAATATTTTTTAGTTTTAAATTTTTTCTTAGATTTAGAAAAACATTTTAAGATTTTTAGTTTAAAAAGTTTTTACTGTTCACTTTTTTAATTATTTTTTAGAATTAAATTTAGTTTAATTAGGTTTTAATATTAATCAGTTTTGTCTTTTAGTGAAAAATTTTACATTTATCAAACTTTTTCAATTTTCTACTGTTCAATAGTATAATTTAGGATTTTTAAAATTGTTAAATTATTTTTAGCATTATTTTATTATTTTTTATGATTATTTTAGTTTAAAAATAGTTTTTAGTGATTTAAAAATAGAAAAATAGTTTTTAAAATTTAGGAAAAATACTTTTTAGTCTTTAAATAATATAAGTAACTTATTTGTTCAATAAAATTATATTTTGGGCTTTTTCTTATTATATTTAATTTTAGGGCTTTAATTAGCATTAAAAATTGAATATTTAATTAATAAAAGGTTTTAAAATATATTTGTTGGATTTTTAATCTTATTTATATTATTTTAGACTTAGTTTAATCTTTTAATTAATTTTTAGGTTTAATTTTTAATTTTGTCGCGTTTTACGTAATTACGTCATCGTTTTACGTCAACGACGTAGCGTAATCGTAGTCGTAGCTCGTCTTTACTCTTTCTCTTCTCAACAAAAAACGTCACTAATCCAAACTTGATTTCATATATATTGGCACATTAATACACACACCTCCTTCGAGAACGAACCCGCATTTATTCGATTTTACGTTTTTCCTAAAGCGTATAACTTAATACTTGCCGCTCATACGCGTTTTTCCTAAAACGTGTACGAAAAACCAACATCAATTTTTGGCGCCGCTGCCGGGGATGTGTTTAGTGTGCCATTATTATTAGTATCGTGTTTGTGTGAGTAGTGCGTTTTTGCTTTTCATTTTTGGAAAGCGTGAATATCGTACATACTAATTTTTGTTATTTTTCTCTATTATACTATAATATCCAAATAAATCGTGTTTAATTTTCCTAAATTAAACACAAATCAATCATTTTACTATATTGTAGATATATTGGTTTTCGTTTTTCTTGTGAATATATTATTACTATATTGTATCTACGTAAGAACAATAAATATACAAGTACTCCAAAAGCGTGAAAACGCAACCTTGATTCGGGATTTCATCACTCGATCATTGTATTCGAATCCAAAGCAAAAGTTTAATGGCAAAATAGATAAATACTTTCGTGAGGCTTAATTTCAATTAACACAAACTATAAGGTGGGTATAAGGCGGTTGTATTTCACGACCTAAGGGAAAAAGGCTCTTAAGTGCTTAGCGCCGCCTCGTTTCCCCCGCTTGCTTGTGCGTGTTTTGAGAAAGAGGGCCAATCGAGGGTTTGCCGCCCAAGTATTATCTACGTATATTATATTTGCTTGTGTTTTCAAGATTAAACCCTCTTGAACGTTTTGGTGTTCCACCAACGTTCTAAAGTCATCAAGAACGTTCACTCCACGTGATCGTTTTCATTCCTTGAGGCTCCTTTAATCGAGAAAGTCGATTCGAGGGGAGATTTGTAGATTTGTGTCTACGTAATACATTCAAAAATCCAAAAAAATTTAAAAACCAATCAAAAACCAAAAAAATTGAAAAATCGAAAAACCGCAAAAATAATCTTCTTTGCTACCACCCATTCTACGCTTAGTGCATGCGCACTCGATCGAAGGATTATTCCAATTCTAGCGAAGTTTCGAATCGACGCAATCGTAATCGAAGGAATCGACGACGTAGACGAGAGTTAGAAACCGACGTTCCTAATATCGTTGTTGAAGAGACCATAGAGGAGATGGCCGACAATCGTTCGATGATGGAATTGCTCCAAGCGCCCATCGAGGGTTATGGAGACGCGATCGTAATTCCCGCTATCGAAGCGGAGAATTTTGAGATTAAGAGCGGAATGCTTTCGTTGATCCAAGCTACGAAGTTTCGAGGTCGTGAAGCCGATAATCCTCACGACCATATTCGGAATTTTGATCGTCTTTTAGCCACGAGCAAGTTTAAGAACGTCGACACCGATGTCGTCAAGCTTATGCTTTTTCCGTACTCGCTCGATGGTGCCGCCAAGGATTGGTACGAGAAAGAGCCACCTAATTCGATAGTTACGTGGAAGGATCTTGTTTCCAAGTTCGTTAATTATTTTTTCCCACCGTCTAAGACAACGTTTTTCAAGAATGAAATTACGAAATTTGAGCAAAAACCGAATGAATCTTTTAGAGACGCGTGGGATCGTTTTAAGGAATTGCTTAGGCAATGTCCTCACCATGGTTTTTCCGAGTTGCACCAAATCGATACGTTTTACAACGGTCTTAATTTTCAAGAACAAGATTCGTTGAATTCCGCCGCCGGTGGCAATTTTTTGTGTAAAACTCCGAAAGATGCATTGATAATTATCGAAAACCGATCCAAGGTTTACCAACTCTGCAACGCACCGAGTGTTGCCAATGTCGCCAATGTTAGTAGTTCTAATCGCGACATTGAGAGAGTTGATGTGAAAGTCGATAAGTTGACGAATGTGTTTACGTCTTTTCTCGTTGAGATGCAAAAGAAAGACGCTCCCGCTACGGTGAAAGCGGTTGAGGTTTCGTGTACGTTTTGTGGTGGACCTCATAATTATTACGAGTGTGCGGCTACGGATGGCCAAACGTCGAATGTGAGTGCGTTAAATGGAAACAACAATTTTCAAAATCAAAATAACGCGGGTCCATCACAACAAGGCAATTATAACCAAGGCAACAATTTTAATCAAAACTGAAACAATTTTCAAGGAAACAATCAACAAGGAAATTTTTCGAATCAAAATCAAGGAGGTTATAATCAAGGTCGTAATATAACTTGGCAAAATCGAGATAACAATCAAGGAAACAATTTTTCAAGTGGGAATCAAAACAATTTTCAGAGAAGTAATCAAAACCAAGGGAACTTTAATTCAAATCAAAATAGTTCATCAAACGATTTTCAAAATTACATGAAAACGAATGAGGCTAATATGAGACGATTAGAGGGAGAAATTGGTACTTTGAAAAACGACTTTACAAATACTTTGAAATTGCAAAACACGAAGATTGAGCAAGGACAAATTAACATAAAAAGATGTTTTCGGCCATAATGAACAATTCCTCGGGTGCGTCATCGAGTTCGTTACCTAGTGACACCGTAGCAAATCCGAAGGAACAATGTAAAGCCGCCTCGTCTCGTGAGAAAGGTCGTGTGATTACCCCTAACCTTGAAGGATTTCGTGTTGTTTATTCTTCTCAACCCTCGACTTCCAAGACGTCTTATTGTTCTAAATTCGATGGGGTGAACGTGGCGACCAAGGAAAAGAGTTCACACCCTCGTGTACCTCAAATTCCATCCACGGTTCAAAAAGAGAGCTTTGTTGACCTTACCAAAGTAACCCTTGAAGAAACTTGTGCGTCGATCCTTCTTAAAAAACCTAAAAGGCGTATGCCGAGAAAGGAAAAGGATCCGGGCCAATTTCTATTACCTTGTGATTTTTCCGAGATTGAGGGATGTTTAGCCCTTGCCGATTTAGGTGCTAGCATCAATCTCATGCCTTATTCTCTTTGGAAATTGATGAGATTGCCTTCACTTACCCCCACGAACATGACAATCGAGCTTGCAAATTGTACCCCACTTATACCAATTGGAATAGCCGAGGATGTCTATGTTAGGATTGGAAAGTTTGTTTTTCCCGCGGATTTCGTTATATCCGATTACGAGTGTGACCCTAAATGTCCCATTATTTTAGGCCGACCATTCTTATCGACGGCTCGAACCGTAATCGACGTTCACGAGGGGAGACTTACTATGAGATATGGGGATGAAAAAATGGACTTTTTCGCTAGAAAATCTCGAGGGTTTAATGATAATGAAAAAACCGAGGTTTCAAAACCTAATGTTTCTAAACCTAATGATTTCAAAATGTTCACTTAGTGGAGCAAATGAGGCTTGATGCATGTTTTGAAAGAATTAAGAAAAACGGTTTTAAAGATGATGATTTTAATGATAAAGAGTACGTGTACCTAATTCAAAAGGGTGTGTGTAAATTTATGGATGAAAACTCACTTTGGGATGTTTTTAGTGAAACAAGTGAAACACCAATTCCGAAGGGTGACGTTAGTGCCATCACGACAAAGACCAATATGGGCTCGTCTTCACCATCTTCGAAGGACCATGACTTTGAGGCCCATACTTCTAAACCCATTGAAGTGCCTCCCACTCCTAGCCCCAAACCCATTAAGGCTAAGGAAGTGGACCAACCCAATGCAATCTCACCCATCATAGAAATGTCACCTAAGCATAGCCCAAGGGCTTGTAAGACCATGGTTGTGACTCTCGAGAAATCCACTCGAGAACTTGCTCACATCGACACTTTCTTTGATGACGATGGTGATTTTGCCGAGATCGAGCATATACTTGCTAATCCGCCATCCATCTTCGAGGATTTACCCTTTGATAAATCCTCAAATGAAGAGGAAGAACTCATGTCGAAAATTTCTTATGATGATGAGAATGACGACACTTTCACAACGTACTCGAATTTCGTATACGAACCTATTTTTCATCATAATCCCATTTTTGATGATGAATTCGAGAACGTTGATGACCATATCATCAATCCTCCTTCGTTTCACGATTGTGATGACGAAGAATTCTTTAAGGAGGTCGATGAATTTCTCGCTATAGACACAAGTCCCATTCTCGAGGAGTTACCTTATAAACACTCCTCATTTGAGAATGACGTTTACCACATTCGTGAGGAAACTATCCCCACAAAAGAATGATGGTTTCGTGCTTGATCGTGATCTCTTCGAGAGAGTTTCTAAAATCATCAAAGAGGGGAATGACAAACCATGGTTTGACAAGCCTATCTATGACGAAGAAATCGATGAGATCGACGTTCATGAAGATGACGAGTATGTAGACCCCGAGGGGGCGGTGTTATTTATTGATCGACGTTTTGAGAACTTATATAATCCACCACCCCCTAACCGCGACTTAAATGTGAGGATTTTTAGCGCGACTAATTTTGAATTTGATAGGCCAAATATTTTCGACATTATTCAATCGGGTTTTCATAAAGAGTTTTTGAACGATGAAAAAGGAAAAGATTTTAAAAATGTTTTAAAAGATTTTTCTACAAGTTTAACTCCGTCATCACATCGTTTTATAAGTGCTACCACCTCTTCTACTCCTTTTGACGACGGTTGGTGTGGTTTTAGTGTGGGGGAAGCCCTAAATGTTCCCTTACATTTCTCCACCGAGGACGAGATTTACGATCCCGGAATTGCTTGTAAAGGGAAATCTCTGTCTTCCACTGATGCAATAAATGGAAAATCTTTTCGTTTGCTTGGTGTGAGTCTACCTCGAGTAGCTCATTTTAGTGACTTACCCATTGCCCCACCTTTCCACTTCTCATCTCTTTTCTTCTACCCTATTGGGGTTCATGTTGGAGTGGCGTTGTTTCGTCTTTCATCCAAAAACGAGGACGCTATCTTTGACCCCGGTATTCGTATATCGGGTTTTTAAAGTACTCCACGTACTTTTGGGCATTGTTTATCATGTAAGCCCCACCAAAAATGACCAAACCAAGATTATCCCTAAATGATCACATTTATGGGGATTCGAGTCGAGCTTTTGACTCGGTTATCAAAAACAAGGTGCCTCGTGGGGGATTCTCATGCTTATCCTTGTAAATATTATCGCTTTCTTAGTTAATGTAACGAGGGGACTTGTGCTCTTCCAACCTTTGTTCCGTGGTTGTTTGTGATTGTGATTTATTAGGTTCATTGACACCATTGAAGCCTCTCGTGTTCGTTTTACGGATCACTCGAGCGTCGATCATTACCTTTGGAGATTCCGATATCCGATGATATCCTTTTATGTTCTAACATTTATCTTAATAGCATAATTCATAAACGGCTTTTAGGTTATTCGTTTTACCCTTTCCATGCTCGAGATTAAGCATTTGACTTCGTCTCTAGGATGGGGGTGTTTTCACCCCTAGACTCGAAACATTGAGGACAATGTTTAGTTTTAGTATGGGGGGGTGAGTAGATACTTCACCTTGCTTACGTCACCACGCTATCCAATATTCATCTTTTTGTTATCGTTTTATGCAAAATAAGGCTAAAAATGGCCAAATTTTAAAATTTTTCTAGTTTTTCATAAGTGTTTAAGACACGAATGTAGGTTTTCCGATGGTGAGAACGAGAGTAATTTTTGACTCGACCGTGCGTGTTGAGCACTTAGCTTCGATTCCTTAACTTTTTAGGCTAAGTCTCTTAAATGAGGACGAGAAATGACAGAGTTATTTATAAGTCTCGTAATCGTCACGATCTTATGTGTAGTAATTATTAGCTTATTCTCCCAACGCTTTTGCATAATAAATTGTTAATAAATATTGATTTGGCGGTTTAGTCACTATTGATGGTTTCTAATTTGTTTTGGTAGCTTCCATGTAATTAAATTGGGAAAACATTAAGGTATCACCAGCGTCACGGTTTTGAAGTATTGGCACCCGAATAATCGAAAGCTTCACCTAATAATAAGATTTCAAGTGCTCACCTAAATTAAGCAAAAATTTGAAGCTCACAAGGCCGAAAAATCTATGCCCAAATTGAAAGTGAATCAAGCCTTAATCTTCGAAGCTTTAAAGATCCAAAATTCGCTTTAGCGTGAGGATATACGTCTTTGGCTAATAAAACCACCGATGAGGCGGATAATAAAAGGCAAGGCAAGACCGAAGTCATAATAAAAGCTTCATGGCGAAGTTGAATAAAAGATGGAGGTAAACCAAAGATAATAAGGCCCTTCCGTTAGGGGGCGTATAAAAGTCTTGGTAATAAGTCTCATGTTCAAAACCGTTATAATACCGTGTTTATCGATCCTTCTTGTTGACTTAATTTTTTGACATCGTTGTCTATTAGGGTGAATTATTAATTTAATGATTTTGGTTACACCGTTAAGTTTCTATTTTTAGACTTAATCTCTATTCACGCATAAGTCAATGATGTATCCTCGTGATCATTAAGACAAAATAAAATATAAGAGATACCAAGTAGGAATAAGGGAGTTTATGTTGATCCCAAACTTAGATCGATTAAGCTTTGTGTATACGAGATTAGATCAAGTAATACACGTAGAGAAACCTTTGCTTATGAATAAAGTAACTAAGTGTTATGCGGAATTAACACTTAATCTAGAACACAAAGATGTTAAACAAACTTTCACTTGTATTAGAATAATCGAACTTGATTACAATGAAATAGGTTTAACAGTCGAATACTTGTGAAAACTTATTATAACTGATGATTATCATTAACCTAAAAGATCTTCTTTTATAGATTAAGAAGTCTTGTACAAGAAGCTACGAATCAATTATTCTAGGTAAAGATAATAATGGAAAATACAATGTCGAGTTTATCTTTACCATATACAAATAAAGAAACAAATAAACAAAAGATTCGTATAAGATAACTTCCATCAGTGCTTGTCTTCCAGGCTATCAGCGTTGACTTTCCTCACTGTCAACGCTTGGCTGTCAGCGTCCAATGTCATCTTATCAGCGCTTAAACTCTTCTTATCAGCGTCTAGTGAACTGACCCATAATTTATTCCCAACAATCCTCCCCTAAACTTGATATCTATTCCAATGATCAAGTTTCTGAATAAATACTTAAGGCTTAGGAGGAATCTTACAAAAACTTCTTATGTTGGTGATAAACATATCTAATCAAGTCTTTGGCCACGTCACTAGTGTAATCAATCTCCAAGGGTGTTTCCTTCATCTTCTCCAGTACTTCTTTGGACAAGTAATAATCAGCATCCACAAGAAGATATTCTGAGAACTTGGTAGAACTCAAATGAAACACACCACAAGTAGAATAAAGCCTCCAATGAAGACCACTGAGGTCATCTTCAAGATCCTTCCATATGGCAGGATCTGCTTCCCTTGGACCACACAAAGTCAAAAATGTGTGCCATAGTCTTATTCCATTTGCTGAAGTAGGTGCTTCAGCCTTATACTTGGCCTCTATCAATCTCCATAGATGCACCAAGTCTTCTCTGTCTATGCTTGAAAAGATAGAAATAATCGAAGTGAAAGTGTGTACCTCCTTCCCAAATCTGCCAATCTTCCAAAATCCACACTCATCTTCATCAAAACTTATGATTGGATTTCTGGTATCTAGAGATACTACATTAACCAAATCTGAAGCTTCCAATGGAGAAAGCTTGAGATGCTTCCTTATGACAGTTTCACTTGGATCATACACATCCATATCTTTGGGAAATTGGAGAGGATCTCCTTTCTTCACTGGTCTTTGAGCAATCCTCATCTCCTTTTCAATCTGCATTTCCTCAGCAAGCTCCTGTTTCCTTTCTTCTGAAAGAAACTGTAAGACATTATTTTCTTGCACATGCCTCCAAATAGGATGTGCCCTGTACTCTAGCTCCTCAAAAGATAAAGCCAGCAACTTCTTGTATGTCCATCCAGGTTGATGGCATCTAAGCAACTTGTAATACAATTGCCTGCTATCTCTTCTAAGCCAAGTCTTGACCTCTTGTGCATTATACTTCAAAATCACCTTTATATCATCTTGCACCCTGAGAAGAATTTCCAACCCCCAAATTTGATCTGACAAACTCATCCCTGGGTTGTCCATTACCTTATCTTCCCAAGCATGGTACATTCTGGTGATTTCTGGAAGGTCAAAATCAACCTGCTTCTTCAAATCACTCAATCTTTCTTTTGCCAACTCATCTCCATATTCAAGTCTTTCTGGATCTTCAATGATTTGTATACTTGAATCTGAGCTGCCTTTGTCACTTTCCTCATCACTTTCATCCTCACTCTCAGTGGCTACAAATGGTGATGTACCACTCCTCTTCAAATCTTCTCCCAAAAGTTGTGCAGCCAACTGTTTATCAAATGCAATTTGTGTTGCATCTTTCTTTGGAACATCTTCTTCAACCATAAGCCCCTTACCCTTGTCTTTTGGATCAATAATTGGTAAGGTAGAAGAAGAAACCTGTGTGGACACATCTTTGATGATTGCTGATGACTGGAATACATCAACACCACCTACAACTTTGTCAGCGTTCAAGTTACCTTTATCAGCGCCCCGATTACCTTTGTCAGCGCTGGATGTGTCAGCGTTCAAACCTGTATCAGCGCCCACTTTGCTTGCAACAGCGTCCTGTGTAATATGTTGCATTGTTGTTGTGAAAGATCCTTCCAAGTTTAATGGAGTTACCTTGGACGTATCAATGACAGGATGCTTCTTCAGGCTTGTAAGAGCTTCAGAAATATCTAAGGATCCACCATCATGTGAACTCCTTTCACTTGCAGTATGTATAAGCTCATCCACTTCATCCTCCCCTTTGGAAGATTCCTCCATCCTACTCCTGCTACTAGAATTCTCCAAAACAGTTACCCGCTCCCTCAATGCTTGGAGTTCACGGCCCTGATTATTGACAATTTGTACAAGGCTGACATTTTTCTTTTGCAAGCTAATGACAGCAGCCGTCAATTCATTCAATGTCATAGGTTCCAATCTGCCCTCAGCTAGAATGGGGTTTTGACCTCCCAAAATAGAATCATAGGGCATGGATGAGGTCTTATCAATGTTGGACCTGTCTTGGCCAGCTTCTAAGCCTGTACCAATAGGTCCAGCCTCACCCATGTCACCAGCCACACTTGTGGAGGTGGTTCTCTCTGCTACATGGCTAGGACCACTAGAGGAGAACACTCCAGTAGTCCTTTGGCGTTTAGTCAACCTAGATTGAAAGGGGGTGGAAGATGATGTAGATTGTGTGGGTGTGGGTTGGTTAAGGGGTGTTTGGGATTGTTCAGGGATGTCATCAGCGTTGGGATTGGCTGTGTCAGCGCCAACATATTGAGTGTCAGCGTTGACATTGGCTTGGTCAACGTTCATGTGTTCAGGTGAAGGTAATGGTTCAAGGACAGGCTCAAGTTGAGGTTTAGGGTCTGGTTGTGGTTGGGCAGCCTGAATTACTTCAAGCATGGCTTGGGTGAGAGGTATAGGTCTGTTTGTGGAGATCATTTTGTCAAAAATGGTTTTCTTTTGCTTAGGGATCTCATAAAAATGGTCATGATCCCTAAGACAATATTCTTGTAAATCAAACACCATTTGCAAAAATCTTGGATAAGCCAAAGTCATTTTACTTCCCTTATTTTTACACATCCCTTCAAAAATCATTTTTGAAAAATTATACCTAAGCCCACGTGACATACAAACCAAAGCACTTGCAATGGACCTGTTTATTTCATTAAAAGCAGTACATTTTGGACTTAAGCATTGAAGAAGGACATGTATCAAATATTTCCAATCTGAGGGAAATTCCTGCTTATGATATTTATTTAAAGTGACATCAGCAGGAATAGGATAACCCAATTCCCTAAGACCTTGTTCTATTGTTGCAATGGCAAGGGTAGTCACACCATCAGCATCATTAAGACGCAAAGCTTGGCGAACCAAAGCTTCAGTGACCACCCATGTTCTACCATGAACAGTAGATGTTAATGTAGTCACTCCATTAGCTGTTGTGGAACTTACATTATTCCAAAACTGTCTAATGTGTGCGACAGGGACTAGTGGTTCATGAGAAAGTGCATACCTTATGGAGGATGCATTTAAAAATGCCACCATTTGTGAATACTGAGGGAATAAATCATTATCAGCGTCCAAGTAAGCTACCATATTATGTTGGCTCTTGAACTCCAATGTCAGATTGTTTGAGTTGAACTTTGGTGCCATGTTGAAAGCTGTTTAGGTTATGTGATATGGGAAAAATCTAGGAGAAAGATGTTAGACAAGAAAATATGAATACCCAGAATGAAAAGTTAGCCAAATTTATAGGAGAGATGCATGATTATGATTGGTCAAAAATAAGGCAGTTATATTCAAAGAGTAATGATGAAAATATTGAATCAAATATAACTTATCTCATGCATTAATTAAAAGTAACAACTCCCCAAAAATTACGGCCAAAGATTAGTCAAAAATAACAACTGGGTAGGGCCCACTAGGTGTCAACGGTCAAAACTAACTCATCAACGCCCAACGGCTATATTTTCTTGTCAGCGTTTGCCTAATGCCTTGTCAGCGTCACGATTGGTCTTAACAGCGTTTGGAGAAAAACTTGTCAGCGTCTAAAAATAAAAATATTTAAAAAGAAAAAGACCTTAACAAAGTAATTTATCCTAAGGGAAATATCTTGCAAGTTGACAATAATTACTGGGTGGCAAGCAGTGTCCACTTATGCACACTTGCTTAAGCAAGATAGACACAAATGTCCTCAAGTGTCCCTTGCTAACCAAAATACTTACCAACAAAGTTATTTCATAAAATCCTTTGTAACTCCCAGGTAAACCCATAACAAAAATATTCCCAAGTCTCCCAACAGACCACAACCAATTCTAGGCCAAAAATGTCTTGGCAGCATGCATAGTTTGTCAACTTTGCATGCTACAGTGCCTCATGGTTTAGTAAAACTAACCCATACTCACCTGTGGACACAATCTAGAATTGTGATAAGAGTATTATAAGAATACCCAAGAGTCCTAACGGTTCCTTAAACCTCCCCTTAAACTATGATACATGAGTTTCTCAAAATATATATGAACATTAAAAATTTATGTCAAGATAGGAATATAAATATTCCAACCATCATCCATAAACAAAAACATGTCCAAATAGCTCTTCAAAGATCCATAAGCAACTCTGTATCCAATGGCATAAAGCTAACACCACCTACACATTTAGATTGAAAACCACAAAACTAACATTGTTGTTGACAGCGCCCCGACAACACTTATCAGCATTGAAGGAACTCTTGTCAGCGTTAGACAATAATATCTCTAACAACGGCAAAATAACACTTGTCAGCGTTAAATTTACCTTTGTCAGTGTTAGAAAAATAAAGTGGAAAAATCTAAATCATCACAAAGACCAATAACAATGCATTATCCTGTACATACTTTTACAAAAAGGTTCCAAAACACATATTAAGTGAGATTAACCATTCCAATATTTGTTACCAAATATTGAAATCTTCCAGTATCAAAAGGTTTAGTTAATAAATCAGCCACATTATCTTCTGTGTCTACCCTATCTGGTTGTATTAAACCTTTCTCAAAGCAATCTCTTATAAAATGATGCCTAATTTCTATGTGTTTGGTTTTAGAATGATGTACAGGATTTTTAATAATGCATAAAGTACTGTTATTGTCTACAAAAATCTTGGTATGCATGAAATTATACCCATAATCCAACAGCTGGTTCTGAATCCATAAGACTTGTCCACAACAAGCAGCTGCAGCCACATATTCTGCTTCAGTTGTAGAGTTTGCCACCACTGTTTGTTTCTTGCATTGCCAATATATCAATCTACTCCCAAGAAATTGACATCCACCAGTTGTGGATTTTCTATCAAACTTGTCACCACCATAGTCACTGTCCGAATATGCAATAAGCTCCAATGGAGAATCTTTTGGGTACCATAAGCCAAGATCTGGATAACATCTTAGGTACCTAAAAATTCTTTTCACGGCAAAAAGGTGACATTCTTTGGGATTCACTTGATGGCGTGCACAAGCACACACAGCAAACATGATGTCAGGTCTTGAGGCTGTAAGATACATCAATGAGCCAATCATTGATCTATAGTGCCTAACATCCACATCTTTTCCAGCTCCAATTTTTCCCCAAGGGTGTTCCCTATCCATAGGAGTGGAAGCACTCTTTTCATGTGGAGAAAAACCAAATTTCTTCAAGATTTCAGCTACATATTTGTCTTGGGAGATGAAGATACCATCTTCTTTCTGCTGAACTTGTAATCCTAGAAAGAAGTTCATCTCACCCATTGCACTCATCTTGAATTTATCTGTCATAAGCTTGGAAAAGTCTTCACTCATCTTTGGATTTGTAGATCCAAAAATGATATCATCAACATAGACCTGAACAAGTAAGACATCCTTACCTTTCTTCTTTGTAAACAATGTCTGATCTATGGTGCCCCTTTTAAAACCATTTTCCACCAAGTAGGTGGACAATGTACCATACCATGCTCTTGGGGCCTGATGAAGTCCATACATAGCTTTCTTCACTCTATAAACCTTGTCTGGATTCTCAGGATCTTCAAAACCAGGAGGTTGCATGACATATACCTCCTCAACATTTGTTCCATAGAGGAAAGCACTCTTCACATCCATTTGATAAACAGTGAAGTTCATACAAGAGGCATAAGCTAGGAAAATTCTTATAGCTTCAATTCTTGCAACAGGAGCAAAGACCTATTCATAATCTATCCCTTCCTCTTGTGTATATCCCTGAGCTACCAAACGTGCCTTGTTTCTGACCACAATACCGCTTTCATCTTTCTTGTTCCTTAGAACCCATCTTGTCCTAATTGGTCTCACATATCTAGGACAATCAACCAGCTCCCAAACATCCTGTATAGCAAATTGGTGAAGCTCATCCTACATTGCTTCCACCCAACTAGGTTCTTTGAGAGCATCAAAAATCTTCTTGGGTTCCTGTTGTGACAGAAAACAGGCAAACAAACATGCTTGTACAAGAGGGGTATCAACCTTCTTGTGGATATTAGCAATGAAGCTATCATGAGTCTGGTGAGATCTTCTAGTTTGAACAGGAGTCATGATATTCCCAATGATTTGAGAGGGAGGATGATTCTTCAAAGTAGATCTAGGAATTCCATTTTCAAGAATTCTGTTGTCTTCAATATCATCCTCCATGTTGCTAATATCTTCTTCAGACTCTCTTCCATCTTGAACCTCTTCATTTATTCTTGAAGGTTCACCTTGTTCAAAATTGGAAGATACGAAATGCTCATGAGTGTTGTCAACGTTGGAATTTTGCTTGTCAGCGCTGGAATTACTTTTGTCAGCGCCAGAATCATTGTTGTCAACGTTTGAGCCATCAGCGTCTGAATTGGTCTTGTCAGCGCTAGAATTGTGCTTGTCAGCGCCTGAATGACCATGCATGTTATCAACTGGTGGTATTGAAGAACCACCTTTATCCTTTCCAGCAGCAGCATAATACTCATCTGTCCATATGGGAAATGTAACATATTCTTGTGTGGGAGATGACTCAACTGCTTATGGTCCATCCTTCTTAGCAACCTGTGTACCTAAAACATTACCAATTCTCTTTTCCAAAACACTTGAAGTTACCTTCACAATGTCTGGATTAGTAACAGGCATATAATTTAAAGCTCTAGATAAAGGTTCCAAGTCAAACAACCAATTTGGACCACTTTCAGGATCACTAGGTTTACTCTCTAAAAACCTAACATGTACTTTTTCAAGTATACGTTTTTCCTTTTTAATGTAAACCCTATATCCTTTGCTCTGCACTGAATAACCCATGAAATAGCCTTCATCACCTTTTGCATCAAATTTACCTAGGTCATTACTAGTTTCTAAAACAACTACATGACAACCAAAAGGCTTGAGAAAGCCAATATTTGGCTTCCTTCCCCAAAGTAACTCATAAGGTGTCTTATTGTGTATTTTGTTGACCAATGCCCTATTTTGAACATAACAAGCTGTGTTAACAGCTTCAGCCCAAAAGGCTATAGGAAAGTGGGCATCAGCCAACATGGTTCTGGCTGCTTCAATTAGGGTTCTATTCTTCCTTTCAGCAACCCCATTTTGCTGTGGGGTTCTAGCTATGCTAAACTGCCTAGTAATCCCTTTCTTGGCACAAAAATCATCTAACAATTGATTTCTAAACTCACCACCATTGTCACTTCTAAGTATCTTGACCTCATTACCATTCTTCTTTTCAATCTGGTTAATGAAATCAATCAAGACTTGGGCAGTTTCACTTTTCTTAACTAAAAAGAAAGTCCATGTAAACCTAGAAAAATCATCAGTGATGACAAAGCAGTATGATTTACCCTTTAAACTTTCTATATTAGTTGGACCAAAGAGGTCCATATGCAACAAGTGAAGTGGTTTAGAAGTAGAGTGCACCTGTTTAGATTTGAATGAGACTTTGTGCTGCTTGCCTTTAAGGCATGCAACACAAGTGTGGTCATTGTGAAAAGCCTTTTCAGGCAAACCAACAACTAAACCAAGTCTCACAAGCCTATTGATATTCTTAACGTTTATGTGCCCTAATCTCCTGTGCCAAAGATTACTTTCATCTACTGAAGCTTTAGCATAAAAACATGACATTTTATTATTCATCTTAATTCCATTAAGATTCACATTATATATGTCTTTATGCCTTGGTGTTCTAAATTCTATGTATTTCTCCTCAGGGAGCTTGTAATCTTTGCTTAACACCAAGCATGCAGTATCAGTAAAAAGAACTTTATTCTTGTTATCACACACCTGTGATACACTAAAAAGATTATAGTCGAGTTCTTTTACCAGAAATACGTTTTCAAAACGTAAGTTGTTGGTGAGAAGAGTTCCTTTGCCTGTGATAGTTCCATATCCGCCCCCAAAGAGAACCTTATCACCATCTTCAATGGGAGTGAAGTTACTCAAGTAATCTTCTTTCCCAGTCATGTGCCTAGAGCATCCACTGTCCCAATATCCATAGTCATTAACCTGTTTTTGAATGCCCTACACATAAGAAAACAAATTAGTTTTCTTTGGGAACCCAAGCCTTGGAATACTTGGATTCATCTGGTTGTTCAACAAGAACAGACTTGGTTCTCATAACAACCCCATTTTCATCCCTTTTTGGATGAAATGCCCAGTTAACCCCAATTGGTCTTGACATGGCCTTTGAAATATAATGAAACCTGTTGCATGTCATAGAAAGACCAGTAGAATTAGGGTTTTGGTCTTGTTTTGGTCTCCATGTTAAGCTAGTAGAAGCTTTAGACCCATTTCCCTATGGTTGCAAATACCTAGGTTTGGCAGTGTGTCTGTCAGCGCTGTAATTGTTCTTGTCAGCACCCCGATTGCCTTTATCAGCGTTGAACCTAGGGTTTGCTACAGGAACCCATTTCCTATTGGACCAAGTGTTTGTCTTTTGGAAAGGTCTTAGGCAATGTGTGTTAGACCCTCTAGTAAAGAATGGGGCTGGTCTAACACTTTGTGAACTTTTGTTCACAAAGGTTTTATGTCTGACAGAGTTTGACCTATGTTGACTTTTGTCAGCGCTGAAATGGTTCTTGTCAGCGTTGACATTTGAAGCGTTGACACATTTGTATGCCAAATGTGAAAAGCTACCACAAGTGTAACAGGCTTTTCTAGACATAGTCTTAGGTCTGGAAGCAAAGAAGCCTGTTCCATGGTTACTAACTTGGCTTTTTGGTGACCTAGTATTCCTATACATCTCTGCATACTTAACACTAGGTTTTCTAACAGTGTGTGAGCCAAGGTCAACAGCTTTGCCAGTGGTTGGGTGTGTGATTTTAATAGGTGTAGGATCATGGCTCGTGATTGGTGTGGGCTCATTTGGACTTTCACACAACAAACCTCCCTTAACAAACAAAGTGTGGTTAGCTTTCTTCCACTCATCTAGGTCAGTCAGTTTTTGTTTATACTCTTCAACTGGGGAAGTCACTCTAGGTGGAGGAATGAATTCCTTCTCTTGGAGTTCTGGCAAGCCAGTCCAAGATAAGTCCTTTGATTGGACACCATAGAAATCCCCAGCTGGTGGTGGAACACCAGTATAATCTTTCATCCCAATCCCACTCATGTCCTTAGAGTCTCTTTGTTTACTAACACACTCTCCTAGGGTTTGTGTTGCCTTATCAAATCTCTGGATTTTAAGACTCACATTATCTTTATTTTTCTTAGCCTCATCTAACTTAGCTATCAAATCAAGATTAACCCTGTTTGTGATATCTTGAATATCTTTACTTTGATGTAACTCATGTTTTAAGATATTTATTTTATCCTTTAAATCAAACTCCATTTTCTTATACTCGGCTACTGTCCTTTCTGTTTGGGTGAGAGCAATTTGATAATTAGATACTTTGCATCTTTCAGAACTTGCCTCATCTAATAATTTTACTATCTCCTTATTTAGTTTTTCAGTATTTAAACGACAACCCTTAGAACAGAAAGCATCATCATATACCTCATTATCTGATGAAGAGGAGGAGTGTGCCATGAGAGCATATTCAACATGCTCTTCTTTAACTTCAGCAACCAATGCTTTGTCTTCTTCCTCATCCTTAGCCAAAAAGTTCCAGCTCCAGTCCCATCCTCCAACACCATCAATTTGTTGAACAGCTACCATGGCCTTGGAATCTTGGCTCTTAACCATTTGGCTTGAAGGCTTACCAGCATCAGATCTTCTTGGAGATCTACATTCCCTCATAAAGTGCCCCATACGATGACAATTGTAGCACTCAACTTTGGATTTGTCAAATCCAGCAACATCCTTAGCATCAAAGGTCATCTTCTTCTTGAACCTTCTATTAAACCTGTTTGCTCTTAAACTTACAAGAGCCATAGTCCACTTGATGTCCATCTCTTCCAATTGCTCATCACTTATTTGCTCAAGATCCTCATATGTAATCCTTGAATCACTGGGCAAAGAAGCAATGAATGCACACACAGTATCTAGATCTAAACCAGCAGGTTTAATTCCATCAGCGCCAAAACTGTAAGTGTCAACGCTTGAGTGTGAGGCGTTGACAGGATGTAATCCAGCGCTGACAGGATGTGTTCCAATGCTGATAGGATGTGATCCAGCGTTGACACATGCAGATCCAGTGACTGGATGTCCATAGGATTTCATGGAATCAAATTGACCTTCACTTTGTGAGAAGAAGGCCATGTTGCTACTGGAAGGTTTATTATCACTCTCCAAAAGCCATTCATTCTCCAACAGTCTTAGTTTGTTGAAGATGTCATCAAACCTAGAGGTTTTGTGGGTGTTGTTGACAAGAATGGATCTTGCCTCAATCTTCCATACCTCACCAAGGCTTTTGAGAAAAGTAGCATTCAAGTCAGGTCATCAATCTGTGTTCCCATGAAGGAAAGTTGACTTGTAATGTCAAGCAGTCTACTTCTCACACTGCTGAGATTCTCATTGGGTTGAGCCTTAAAGACAGCATACTCATGCATGAGTTGCTTCTTCTTTTCTTCTTTAGTGTCAGCATTTCCACCATGTGCTACTTCAAGAGCTTCCCAAAGCTCTTTTGCAGACTCAAAGCGTTTGTACTTGTGATGATTCTCATGACCCAAGGCGTGTTTCATGATGTTCAAGATTTTCATGTCCACCCTTTTCTTGGCTATATCTTCAGCAGATACAACTCTTCCATCTTCAGGCCTTTCCTTCTTATCAGCTTCAGGACAATTAGGAACAGCTACCCTTGCGGCAATAGCATTAGCAATCTTTTGAGCTTTGTTGAATGTGTTCCCATATTCAACAATCTCCCAAAGAGTGTAGTCATGGATGGCTACATATTGCTCAAAATTGGACTTCCAAAGCTCGAAGTTCCTGGCATCAAACATGGGAATTTTGATACTAGGGTTTGTGGTGTTGCTTTGTAGCAAAACAGGAGCAGGAGGTTGTTCTGAGCCAGACATGATGTTTTTAGGGTTTTGAGAAATTTAGGGTTTCGTTGTTTTAGGGTTTTTGGTGTTTTAGGGTTCTTGCGTTACTTAAAGATCAAAAGTTTCTCAACAAGCTCTGATACCACTTGTTGATCCCAAACTTAGATCGATTAAGCTTTGTGTATACGAGATTAGATCAAGTAATACACGTAGAGAAACCTTTGCTTATGAATAAAGTAACTAAGTGTTATGCGGAATTAACACTTAATCTAGAACACAAAGATGTTAAACAAACTTTCACTTGTATTAGAATAATCGAACTTGATTACAATGAAAGAGGTTTAACAGTCGAATACTTGTGAAAACTTATTATAACTGATGATTATCATTAACCTAAAAGATCTTCTTTTATAGATTAAGAAGTCTTGTACAAGAAGCTACGAATCAATTATTCTAGGTAAAGATAATAATGGAAAATACAATGTCGAGTTTATCTTTACCATATACAAATAAAGAAACAAATAAACAAAAGATTCGTATAAGATAACTTCCATCAGTGCTTGTCTTCCAGGCTATCAGCGTTGACTTTCCTCACTGTCAACGCTTGGCTGTCAGCGTCCAATGTCATCTTATCAGCGCTTGAACTCTTCTTATCAGCGTCTAGTGAACTGACCCATAATTTATTCCCAACAGTTTAGGTTCGTAATTAACACTCATGAGATGTGATCGTGTTGCTAACTTATAATAACAATGATCTCGTTACACGCTTAGCATGGAATCGAGTGAAAATTGAGGACGACGAAATTATTTCTAATGAAGCATTCACGTGTTCTTGTTCTATGATCCCAAAAGTCACTTAATCGTGATGAAAACAATACATTATGTCTAAAACACGTGTAGTAGTTTATTTAAAATTATGTCTTTAATAAAAGTCATCATAAAATGAATTTTGGAAGTGCTATGATACTTAATTCTAGCATTGCGTGGGGACACGGCAATGGTTTAGTATGGGGGAGTGATGAGACTGTATTTATACATAGTCTCATCGTCCAAATCGGGCTTAAAACGCTTAAAATATCATCAAAATACCCAAAAATGTGCTTGTATTTGTTCATTGTGTATTTCAGGTACGGATATCGTGAATTCACCAAAAGACTACAAGAATCAAGCAAAAACGAACACAGGAAACGAAGCCGCACAAAGAACCGGGCCCGAATCATGAATTTCCATTCAAGTCCTTAAAGTTTTGAAGATTGGCAAGATTGGTCCCTCAAGAATTGAAGACTTGTCATTTTATACCCCTGTAAACCCTCAAAAATACATTAGGGTCCCTAAAATGTCAAGGTTGTACAAGTTATGTCCTTGAAGATAGCTAAAATTACAAATATGGTCCTTATTACAAAGTTACAAGTGAAAAATGCCATATGTGACAACTTGGAGAAACTTAATACAAAGGGAAAAAGGAATGAAGCTGACTAAACTTTATTTGAAGAGGTCTTGGAAGATGAAGGGTCAATTATGCCAAAAATGTAACCCAAACCCAGTATAAACCCGACCTAAGCCCATTCCACACCACTTGAGCCCAAAACCGTTTACCCAACCCTTACCCCCACACCTGGTTTACTAAATATCGGTCAAATATTGGTCAAACAATTTTTAAGCGCTAAACAAGGAATATTAAACCCCAAACAGATTAAATGACCACTGTTTATCATCACTTTCCCTAAACTCTAGCTCTTAATTACGACTAATATTAAAGGGTTATTACATGTAACTTTCCAGATCTCAAATCAAACCCAACCTAAACCGAATACCACTTAATCATTCCCTCCACGTCACATCTAGACAACCCCACATGGCAGCTTTGACCCATCACTTTCTCTCTTCACCCCAAACCAGACAGGATCCTTGGCCATGAGCAATCCCTTTTCCCCAAAGTAACTATAGACGGCTGAGATTGGTCCAAAGACAGCTATCATCCAATTGGCAATCACATACCCATCTTTTGAAAATATTTCAAGACTTTGACTAAGGGAAAGTGATACAAAGCTTATGACAGCCTGTATAAAAATTAAAGTTCGTTGTGTTGGTCTAATCGAATTGATCTAGGTTCTATGTGTGACTCTATTGATTTTGGTGAAACAAAAATGTGTCGTTGTAGTATATTAAATGTGCAAAAACAATTAAAGTAAAGGACTTAAAAGTAAAAGAGAAATAATTTAAATCTAAATCTAATTTAAAAATAAATGGTGCAAGTATTTAAAAGCTTGACTGAAATTAAAGGGCACTAAATGTAAATAACGCAAACTTAAAACTAACTAAGGCAAACTTAAAACGCAACTAAAACTAGAACTTAAACTAAGGCAAGGCTAAATTAAATCTAAGGCAAATAAATTTAAAGTGCGAGTAAGGAAAAAGGCGGGAAAAATAAAGCTCGAAATTAAATTAATTAAAAACTGAAAATTAAAAACTGAAAATAACTCCTATTCGGAATAAAACTCTATCCGGAATATTGGGCCCTATTCGGAATACTGTCACTACGCGGAATAGAAGCTTACTCGAAATAAGTTTCCCTATGCGGAATACTAGCCTATGCTGAATAATTGGTCCTATTCGGAAAGTTACCCTATGCGGAATACTAGATCCTATTCGGAATAAAGTGCCTTATGCTGAATACCCCTATGCGGAATATCCCTACTCGGAATGTTCACTTATGCAGAATAAGCACCCAATTCGGAATAGTAGGACTACCCGGAATATGTCCCTTTATGCGGAATATCGAATATTCCGCATGGACCACCTCTTAAATCCTTTATACGGAATAAAGAAGATTCCGAGTAGAGTACTTCTAAATTCCTATACTCGGAATACTGGGAAATCTCAGAAACAGGAATACAGTAACAAATAGGACCGAAGAACAAGGAACAATATATAACTGAATCTAATCAAAACAAAGCTAAATCAAACACAAGATTAAATCAAACAAACAAATAAACATTTACTAATGATAAACAATCAATCCAAAACAATCAAACTCACAAAACTAATCAAAATAATCAAAACCACTTGATCAAAATAAGAAAGAATAAGAACATAAACATGAACATAAACAATAAGAATCAAAGATTAAGAAAGGTAGAATGAGATTAACAAGATAAAGATAAAGATTAACAAGAATTAAAAGAAAAACTTACTTGAAATTAAATGGTAATTAAGGTGCAAGACAAGTATTTAAATTTGACAAGTATTTAAATGACAAGGTAATTAAAAGTGGCAGAACTAATTGTCACGATTAGCCAACAAAATGAAAGTAATTAAGATCTAATCAATATATAGGGGAGGATTAGGAAGCTTCCTCCCCTCCTTCATTTCTTCTTAATTGCGTCATTAGGTCCTTAAGCCTTTAATCTTCATTAATTGCACCATTAGTCCTTTTTCCTTCTAATCTTCTTTAAACTTGGACTCTATTGACTTGTGGCTCGGGATTTCTTTTGAACTCGTCTTTTAATTCTTCAATAAAATAGACTTGAGTTCCTCGGCGTTTGATAAACTTCCGTCTTTTGACTTTTTCTTCGATAAATCTTCAGAATTGGTCTTGGACTTCCGTTCTTTTTGCACTCTTGACTTCTTGACTTCGTCTTTCATCTTTTTCTTCAATAAAAGTCCGTAAATGCCCGTGAATGTCCGTGTTTTCTCCACTTTTCACCATTTCGTCCTAAATCACAACAAAAACACAAACCACGCATAATTCCGACATAAAAGACATAAAATACACGTTTTGGCTCGGTTATTATTGTAATTAAGTGGTAGAAAAGATGGGTGTTTTCACACCTATCAAATCCCCTACACTTGACCATTGCAATGTCCTCATGCAATGCATTAGTTACAAAGCACGTTTACATTTTTCATCATAATCAATCCACGTTGGCCTTTATTAAAAAGATAGAAAATTATAAACATTCAAAGTAAAGAAATAAAAAACATACCTTCGGGTTTTGGAAATGTTGTGAATGATCATCATCCTCAAGTTTTCACTTTCTCCAAACCAAGCTTAAAAATGAGATCATTGTTATTATAAGTTAGTAGACTAACACGAACTCATGTGGGCCAATTACTCACTTAGACTCCCTTATTCCTATGGGTATCTCTTATATTTTATTGTTTGTCTTGAATGATCACGAGGATGCATTGTTGACTTATTTCGATAGTTTATTTAGTCTGAAAATAAAGTGAACGATTTAATCAATAGTTAGCTAAAGGACAAAATCTTTTAAAACTGCTTCTCGGGACCTCATAAAGTTCATATCTTGGCATAACTCGCTTCGCGATTTGAGACCTTTCTCGGACCGATATTTGGCAGCGACTTCATACTTCAAACCTTGAGAGACGTTCATGAAATTATGGTCTTCTCTTCGTATAGGAATTTCTGCACTTGAAGTTTTGAGAGATTCATACTTGGACCACGACTTCTTCATTTTTCTCCAATCATTATTTTGGACTTTGATTTACAACGATCCGCCTCCTTTTATGACTTGGATCTATTTATCCTCATACCTTGCTAGGGTCTTTTCGGATGCACTTCTCCATGACTTTTGGGGAGTATTTGCTTTTCGTCGTGTGTCTCGATCCTTCATATTGATTTTCGATAAATGATTCTTCACATCACTTTGGATCTTTAGCAACAAAATATAGCCCTCATGTCTTGTTAGGACCTTTTTGGACTCGCCAATCTTCGCATCCCGCTTCAATAAGTTATGCCTTGGCTATGAACTCTAATCCATACCGAGCAACTTTTAAACGATCTTGGGCTAGAAGCTAAGTAACTTTTCAAATCGTACAACCTTATTTATTGCAGATAAATTTATTAGCAGGCGATGGGAGAGTAGGCTTATAATTAACTCACATAAATTCACGAAAGAATACCGAACTTATAATTGGCTCTATCATCTCTCGTTCTCCACAGTTTAAAATCTCAAGTAATGAGACTCGTGGATGCTTAGCCTATTAAATCAAAGTTTTGGGTTTTCGAGTCGTCTATAGGATCTTGCAAATTCTTAGACTTTTTCAATTTTAGAAATCGCATTTTAAAGTTCCCTTGATAAACGACTCTCTAGGATCAATTATAGGAACTTGCAAAAAGTTCTTGTTCTTAACCCGTGAGAGTTAAGACTTTCGCGTTTATAGCTCCCTATATAAAAGCCTAGCAAAACTTGACTTAAACACGTTAAGGATAATAGCTAGAGTAACTTAGATAAGTAAACTCGGGTTGAGTCAAAAGATTCATAACGTTTAAACATTAAAACCACTTTATTAAAAATTTATTCTAATAAGGAAAGAAAATAACTATACAAAGGGATAAACTAATAGGACAAAATAGATCAAAAATTTTGAAAAATGTCGAAAAATTGATTTTCCGGTTAAAATGAGGACAAATACAAGGAAAAGGCCACTTAACTTCGATAGAAGTCCCCCCTACACTTAACATTAACATTGTCCTCAATGTTTAAGCATGTGGGAGTAAACTCCCCTACACTTAGGACATTGTGCACGTTGTTTAAATCTCGCTAAGGAAAGGACAACTAAAGAGATTCCTATTTTAATATTGAGAAAATATAAAATAGTGAATCAAAAGAGTTTAGGATAGAACCGGGATAATGGAACACGGAATCACGGGTCGTCAAGAATCATCAAGAGTGGATCATTGAAACTCGAATCCCTGATTAAGAAGTGAGGAGAGGAAATCAAACCAACGGGTCCCCCCTACACTTAGGATAAAGAAAGCGAAAAGATAGATGCATGGGTTGCCTCCCAAGAAGCGCTTGGTTTTTGGTAACCGAGTCGTGAGTCTGACTCGACCTTGATTATCAACGGAAGAAGCATGAAACATATCCACCAGGATCAAAGACATAGTTTTCGTCCATCAAATAGCAGAGGCTTAAGGCGAACAAGGCAAGCCAAAGAAGAAGAGGCAAGGTTCCCTTAAGCAGCGATGGAGCACGGTGGAAGCAAGGGTGAAGTGGTGCAAGCAGATTTCCATAAGTTCCAAAGATATTTCCTTTTATTTCATCAGGTGGATACTGAGATGGCTTAAAGATTGCAATACCGGGGTTGAACACCTTTTCCTTTAGGAGAAAATAGCACTCAGGCTCAGCAGAATGTGAAGAAGATCCGCGAAGAAGCACAACCTCGTCCTCAGAAGGGGGACAAAGAGGTGTTAACTCATACGTGCTGCGGATATTGGTGTCGACCGGTTTCTTCTCCTTGGAAAGAATGTTCTTCAAATCCAAAGTAGGATCAAGACGATAATCTTCAAAGTCCAAAGGAGGTGCATCACTCTCATGAGGGAAGTAAGTGTTGAGAAATTCAGAGAAATCTTCCTCAAATGAGTAATCGTCCAAAGTAGGATCGAGTGATGGCGGAGGATCTTCATCATGTGAAGAATCGCTCGAAAGAGTATCGGCCTCATCAAAATCATCGTATGTGGGCAGGTCGGGATACTCAGAAGTACAATCATCAAAATCATCCGAATCTGAGCTAGAATCATCATCATCATAAGCATCAAAGACCGGTGGAGAATCATAAATGGGAGAAGCTGCCAAATTGGACCGAGAATCATCCACATCATCTTGAAAAAGTGGATTATCAATGCAAGAGTCGAATAGAGGATTGTTGTAGATGACAAAATCATCGAGCACATTAATCATATTTACTGATTCTCGTTCATAGGATTTACTTGTAAGTTTCCCCATTTTAAATTTTTTTGAATAATTCCCGACTCTTAAGATTAACTCACCCTCGGCAACATCAACTAGACCTCGTACGGTTCTCAAGAATGGCCGACCAAGTATTAAAGGAATACGAGGGTCCATTTCATAATCAACGACGACAAAATCGACCGGGAAAGTAAATGTGCCAACTTTAATGAACACGTCTTCGGCTATACCAACGGGGTAAGCGAGAGTGCGATTTGCAAGTTCAAGAGTCATCTTCGTTGGAGTAAGGTCGGGCAATGATAGTGTTTTCCAAACACTCAAAGGCATCAAATTAATACTAGCCCCGAGATCAGCAAGGGCAGTAAATTCTTCAGTTTTGTTGAACACGCAAGGCAGCACAAAACGACTGGGATCTCCAAGCTTTTCCGGAAGTTCTTTAAGAATAACTGCAGAGCAGTTTTCATTTAAGAGTGGGTTGGCGAGCTCAAGCAGTTTCTCTTTCTTGTTAAGCAATTCCTTAAATGCTTTGACAAATTTGGGCATGTGGACAAGTGCTTCGAGAAAGCTAATGTTGAAGTTCATTTGAGAAATCATCTTGATATAGCTCGTCACTTGAGAGTTCTCCTTGGTTAGCATTTTGTTCTTGCCTAAACGAGAGGGATAAGGGATATTGGGTTTCGGTGGTGAAGGTGAAGGCGTAGCAGGTAAAGGTTGAGATGTTGAAGGGTCCTTCCTAGAGACATCGTCATGGCGAGACGGAGACGGTAATGGTGCACTAATACTAGGTGTAGGACGAGTAGGGATAAATGGTGGTGGAGGAGGTGTAGATGATGGGGGTGGGATTGGTGGATCGACAATGGTAATCCCACTACGAGTAGTAATAGCACTCACATTAGCTCGCGGATTAGTGACGGTGTTTGAAGGTAGAGAACTTGAAGTAGAAGGTTGAGTAGAGGGCAAGAAACTAGCCAACATATTCTTTAATTCATTCATTTGAGTGCTGAAGGAGGATTGAATATTATCGTGAACCTCGGATCTTATCTCATTTCCTTGCTTCGTGATATCTCCTTTCAAATTGATTATTTGGCTCTGCAGATTCTTGATTTGCTCACCTTGAGTTCTCATGATGGCTCCAACATAGGGATTAATGGGTGGGGTTTGTTGGGTGGGTGGTTGGTAAGGATTAGAAGCTCTTGGTGGGATTTGGTTGTTCCTATTGTAGTTGTTGGCAGGGTTTTGGTTTTGAGGAGAAAAACCGGGTGAAAGGTAATTGTTGGACCGGTAACTCAGCAGATTTCTATCCCCTTGAGGTCGAGCTTGGTAATTTTCCGGTGAATAATTACCATAAGCTGCATACACATTTTCCGGATTTCCTTGTGTAGAACGACAATCGGTGTATGAGTGAGGACCGCCGCATGTTTCACAAGGATTGGCAACCGCTTTAACTTGTTGTTGTTGTTGGTTTGAAGCGAGAAGCGTGATACTTTTGCTCATTTCAGTCATCATGCGTGTGAGTTCGGTCATATCAGGGTTTGTTGAGGTAGAAGAAACATTGACTCTCGGATTGTTCCTAGAAGAAGCAGAGGAATCCCAGTTTTTGTGATGAGTAGTCATGTTCTCAATTAGCTCTCTACACTCCTCGGGTCTCCTTTTCATGAATGTGCCACCGGCGGCTGCATTAATCGTATCACGATCTCGAAAAGTCAAACCGTTGTAGAAAGTATCAATTAAGATAACAGGGAGCATGTTGTGGTTTGGACAACGATCAATCAAGACATTATATCTTTCCCAAGCATCAAAAAGAGATTCATCGGGTTCTTGCATGAAACCGCTGATTTGATTGCGAAGGCTCGTGACCATGGATGGTGGAAAGTAGCGCGACAAAAAGCGTTGAGTCATGTCATCCCAAGTGTGAATAGAATTCTTCGGGAGACGATCAAACCATTTCTCGGCGTGATGTGATAAAGTATGTGGGAAGAGTTGTAGGCGAAGAACATCCATTGTGGCACCAGGCAACTTCATGCTTTGAGTGATTGTAATGAACTTGTCGAGGTGTTTGTTGGCATCATCATCAGGCAATCCACGGAATGGGTTAGTTTGCACTTGCTGAATCATGTGGTGCTTCAACGAAAACTCAGGAGCTTTGATTTGCATCAGTGCAATCGGTCCTCCTCGTCCAAACATGGTAGGTTGACAAAGCTCCTCCATTGTCCGAAGATCGGGTTGTGGAAGAACATTGTTGTTATTGTTGAGGTGCGGTGGAATATTGTTGTTGTTAACACCTGACATACTTAAATCTTCTTGAGTCTCGGGCTCTTGATAATTAGAAGATCTAGTACGCATACACCTGAAAATGCAAAAGAAAAAGAAACCAAACACAAAGACAATATATATACACAATAAAGATAAAATCTTTTTTGATTTTTGAAATTTATAATTTTTATGGATTTTTATCAATTTTTAATTTTTATGGTTTTTTTTTTGAATTTTTTTTTTGAATTTTTTTATTGCAAGAAAAATAACGCTCACAAGTGAACGGATCCCAAAAAGCAACGCGTCTTTCACAGAAAACCGTTAATCTTTACGAAAAGAGCCGGCAGCGGTGCCATTTGATACAAAGCTTATGACACCCTGTATAAAAATTAAAGTTTGTTGTGTTGGTCTAATCGAATTGATCTAGGTTCTATGTGTGACTCTATTGATTTTGGTGAAACAAAAATGTGTCGTTGTAGTATATTAAATGTGCAAAAACAATTAAAGTAAAGGACTTAAAAGTAAAAGAGCAATAATTTAAATCTAAATCTAATTTAAAAATAAATGGTGCAAGTATTTAAAAGCTTGACTGAAATTAAAGGGCACTAAATATAAATAACGCAAACTTAAAACTAACTAAGGCAAACTTAAAACGCAACTAAACTAAGGCAAGGCTAAATTAAATCTAAGGCAAATAAATTTTAAGTGCGAGTAAGGAAAAAGGCGGGAAAAATAAAGCTCGAATTTAAATTAATTAAAAACTAAAAATTAAAAACTGAAAATAACTCCTATTCGGAATAAAACTCTATCCGGAATATTGGTCCCTATTCGGAATACTGTCACTATGCGGAATAGAAGCTTACTCGGAATTAGTTTCCCTATGCGGAATACTAGCCTATGCTGAATAATTGGTCCTATTCGGAAAGTTACCCTATGCGGAATACTAGATCCTATTCGGAATAAAGTGCCTTATGCTGAATACCCCTATGCGGAATATCCCTACTCGGAATGTTCACTTATGCGGAATAAGCACCCAATTCGGAATAGTAGGACTACCCAGAATATGTCCCTTTATGCGGAATATCGAATATTCCGCATGGACCACCTCTTAAATCCTTTATACGGAATAAAGAAGATTCCGAATAGAGTACTTCTAAATTCCTATACTCGGAATACTAGGAAATCTCAGAAACAGGAATACAGTAACAAATAGGACCGAAGAACAAGGAACAATATATAACCGAATCTAATCAAAACAAAGCTAAATCAAACACAAGATTAAATCAAACAAACAAATAAACATTTACTAATGATAAACAATCAATCCAAAACAATCAAACTCACAAAACTAATCAAAACCACTTGATCAAAATAAGAAAGAATAAGAACATGAACATGAACATAAACAATAAGAATCAAAGATTAAGAAAGGTAGAATGAGATTAACAAGATAAAGATAAAGATTAACAAGAATTAAAAGAAAAACTTACTTGAAATTAAATGGTAATTAAGGTGCAAGACAAGTATTTAAATTTGACAAGTATTTAAATGACAAGGTAATTAAAAGTGGAAGAACTAATTGTCACGATTAGCCAACAAAATGAAAGTAATTAAGATCTAATCTATATATAGGGGAGGATTAGGAAGCTTCCTCTCCTCCTTCATTTCTTCTTAATTGCGTCATTAGGTCCTTAAGCCTTTAATCTTCATTAATTGCACCATTAGTCCTTTTTCCTTCTAATCTTCTTTAAACTTGGACTCTATTGACTTGTGGCTCGGGATTTCTTTTGAACTCGTCTTTTAATTCTTCAATAAAATAGACTTGAGTTCCTCGGCTTTTGATAAATTTCCGTCTTTTGACTTTTTCTTTGATAAATCTTCAGAATTGGTCTTGGACTTCCGTTCTTTTTGCACTCTTGACTTCTTGACTTCGTCTTTCATCTTTTTCTTCAATAAAAGTCCGTAAATGCCCGTGAATGTCCGTGTTTTCTCCACTTTTCACCATTTCGTCCTAAATCACAACAAAAACACAAACCACGCATAATTCCGACATAAAAGACATAAAATACACGTTTTGGCTCGGTTATTATTGTAATTAAGTGGTAGAAAAGATGGGTGTTTTCACACCTATCAGCAAGATTGGAAAAACAGTAGCTAGGGGTTGCATTCTAGATAATTCTATGATCATGTATAAAAGGGTGCCTGTACTCTTTTCTTCTTTTTTGTTCCAACACCTTGTAATTTTTTAAATTTATTGAATAGTTAACGTTTTGTTTTATAAATTTTGCAAAGTGTTGAGTTCCTCATTTCTTTTTAGTGTAATGTTAGTGTAATCTTTAGTCACTTTATATTTATCAAAACAAAAAGATTATTACTGTTCTTGTTCAAGAATTTGGTAGAAAATACTTCTTTTTTTTAGATCCAAATTTATGATCTTGATATCCAAAACTGATTGACACTCAAGTTTGGATAGAAAGGTGATAAGCTTGTTTATTTTCAGTTAAAACACTCAGTTGATTCACAAGTTTTCAGTTAAAAAAGAGACCTTGCTTTTTTTCTTTTATGTACACTTACTGTTCAACGAGCCCTAACCAGCTGAGTTTCACACCTCAAGCTTGTTAGAACTCATTGGGCTTGGGTTTTGTTGTCTTTCCTATATTCATTCGGCAGGAGAAGAGGATAACACAATAGACTGTGGTAGTCTATTGTGTTGGACTGTAACAGTCCTCTCTACATAAGCTCTAAAAGCCCATCTCATTGCATCACATAAGCTCTAAAGTGACCTATAGAAGGCTTTCAGCTAGTTACTTAGCCTAAACCAGGTTGGGAACAGGTTTGGCTTGAACCCTATACAATCTTTATTCTTATGTGTTTTAATGAATCATAGGCTTATACTTGGTTTGTGTTGATATGTTAAGCACTTAATGTTTACGTAATGTTTGGTTAAAGTTTCTGCCAAGATCCTGGTTATTTTGGTCATTGTTAGTTTGAAAAATCTTCATATAGTATAATTTTAGAGGGTGTTTGGGTGTATTCTTAATCTAGTGAAGGTGACCTTCCATGAAATTAAAAATTGCTTAGGTACACTCTAATAGATATTGTTAGGATAGGCTTATAGTTCATTTTCAGTTTGGAAGAGTTTTATAGGATTTCACATGCTTAGTTTCTGAAAAATCTGTCTTGGTTGCCAGTAGGCTCTTTTAAGGCTTGATTTTAGTGATTCATGACTTGAAATCTGGGTAATCTTAGTACTCATGTTAATTTAGGATTGTACAATTTTTATTGGGGAGTTGGTGTCCAAGGGAGCTAGATATAATGCCTTTAATCTGATCTGTTTGACCATTTAAACCAGCAAAGTGCCCACAGCCCCCTTGTGTCCACTACAGTGACTGCATATTTGGCCATTGGTGTGTTTTCTTTGCTTAGACCTAGTGTTTTTGTTCTTGATTTGACTCCCCACAACCCAACTGGTTGTGGGGTGCCTTTGTTGCCAAAAAAATATCAAGTAAATCACAAGTTCTACCCACTTTAGTGCCCAGATCATTTTTTCTGTATAAACAGTGGGAACCAAGTTCCCACTGGTAGCACTTTTGTTTCCCCTGCTTTGCTACTGGACAAAAAGTGTCAAGATGTCACTTTCAGTTTACTTTTTTTTGTCTTTAGTGCCCAAAAGTAGGTTTTAGGATTTGAAACTTTTTTCATTATTTTTCTTATTTAATTCTTGATTTTTCCGTCTAATTTATTTTTATGTTACTGTTCATTATTAGCTATTTTAATTAACTTTTTAAATATCTGTTTTTGTCTTTTAGTGGTAAAATCCAATATTTTTCAGTTTTAAATTTTTTCTTAGATTTAGAAAAACATTTTAAGATTTTTAGTTTAAAAAGTTTTTACTGTTCACTTTTTTAATTATTTTTTAGAATTAAATTTAGTTTAATTAGGTTTTAATATTAATCAGTTTTGTCTTTTAGTGAAAAATTTTACATTTTTCAAACTTTTTCAATTTTCTACTGTTCAATAGTATAATTTAGGATTTTTAAAATTGTTAAATTATTTTTAGTATTATTTTATTATTTTTTATGATTATTTTAGTTTAAAAATAGTTTTTAGTGATTTAAAAATAGAAAAATAGTTTTTAAAATTTAGGAAAAATACTTTTTAGTCTTTAAATAATATAAGTAACTTATTTGTTCAATAAAATTATATTTTGGGCTTTTTCTTAATTATATTTAATTTTAGGGCTTTAATTAGCATTAAAAATTGAATATTTAATTAATAAATGGTTTTAAAATATATTTGTTGGATTTTTACTCTTATTTATATTATTTTAGACTTAGTTTAATCTTTTAATTAATTTTTAGGTTTAATTTTTAATTTTGTCGCGTTTTACGTAATTACGTCATCGTTTTACGTCAACGACGAAGCGTAATCGTAGTCGTAGCTCGTCTTTACTTTTTCTCTTCTCAACCAAAAACGTCACTAATCCAAACTTGATTTCATATATATTGGCACATTAATACACACACCTCCTTCGAGACCGAACCCGCATTTATTCGGTTTTACGTTTTTCCTAAAGCGTATAACTTAATACTTGCCGCTCATACGCGTTTTTCCTAAAACGTGTACGAAAAACCAACATCAGCAACCCGTGATCTATCCTTTACCGTTTTTCATAATAAGTGTAGGGGGAGCTCCGTATGTGTTTGTTGTCTTGTTTCTTCTTCTGTGCAGGGATTAAAGCTTCAAAGATCCATTCTCGATGACTTTTGACGAACCGTGATCCCGTGTACCCGTCTTCCCGGTTCTATCCTAAACTGTCGTGATTCAATATTTCATATCTTATATGTTCACACTGAAATCACTATAGTTGTCCTTTCCTTAGCAAGATTTAAACAAAGTTCATAATGTCATAAGTGTAGGGGAGTTTACTCCCACATGCTTAAACATTGAGGACAATGTTTATATTAAGTGTAGGGGGACTTCTATCGAAGTAAGTGGGCTTTTCCATGAATTTGCCCTCATTTTAACCGGAAAATTTAATTTTTCGACATTTTTCAAAAATTTTAATCTATTTTGGCCTAGTAGTATTCTCCTTTGTTATCGTTATTTACTTTCTGTGTTAGAATAAATTTTTAATAAAGTGGTTTTAATTTTTCAAAGTCGTGAATATTTTGACTCAACCCGAGTTTACTTATCTAAGTTTACTCTAACTAGTAACCTTAACGTGTTTAAGTCAAGTTTTGCTAGGCTTTTATATAGGGAGCTTTAAAACGCGAAAGTCTTAACTCTCACGGGTTAAGAACAAGAACTTTTCGCAAGTTCCTATAATTGATCCTAGAGAGTTGTTTATCAAGGGAACTTTATAATGCGATTTCTAAACTTGAAAAAGTCTAAGAATTTGCAAGATCCTATAGATAACTCGAAAACCCAAAACTTTGATTTAATTGGCTAAGCATCCACGAGTCTCATTCCTTGAGATTTTAAATTGTGGAGAACGAGAGATGATAGAGTCAATTATAAGTTTGGTATTCTTTCGTGAATTTATGTGAGTTGATTATAATCCTATTCTCCCATCGCTTGTTAATAAATTTATCTGCAATAAATAAGGTTGTACGATTTGAAAAGTTACTTAGCTTCTAGCACAAGATCGTTTAAAAGTTGCTCGGTATTAATTAGAGTTCATAGCCAAGGCATAACTTATTGAAGCGGGATACGAAGATTGGCGAGTCGGAAAGGTCCTAACAAGACATGAGGGCTACATTTTGTTGCTAAAGATCCAAAAGTGATGTGAAGAATTATTTATCGAAAATCAATATGAAGGATCGAGACACACGACGAAAAGCAAATACTCCCCAAAAGATCATGGAGAAGTCTATCCAAAAAGGCCCTAACAAGGTATGAGGATAAATAGATCCAAGTCCTAAAAGGAGGCGGATCGTTGTATATCAAAGTCCAAACTAAAGATTGGAGAAAAATGAAGAAGTCGTGGTCCAAATATGAAGAATCTCTCGAAAACTTCAAGTGAAGAAATTCCTATTATGAAGAGAAGACCATAAACTCAAAAACGTCTCTCAAAGATTTGAAGTATGAAGTCGCTGCCAAATATCGGTCCGAGAAAGGTCTCAAATCGTGAAGCGATTTATGCCAAGATATGAACTTTATGAGGTACCGAGAAGCAGTTTTAAAAGATTTTGTCCTTTAGCTAACTATTGATTAAATCGTCCTACTTTATTTTCAGCCTAAATAACTATTGAAATAAGTCAAACAATGCATCCTCGTGATCATTCAAGACAATATTAAAATATAAGAGATACGCCTAGGAATAAGGGAGTCTAAGTGAATAATTGGGCCACATGAGGTCGTGTTATTTTGCTAACTTATAATAACAATGATCTCATTTTTAAGCTTGGTATGGGGAACGTGAAACTTGAGAATTACGAACATTCATGACCACCTAAAACCCCAATGTAAGTCTTTGATTTCTTTACTTGTTTTGTTCCTTTAGTCTCCTTAGTGTTTCGTATTTAATAAAGGCCAAAGTGGGTTATTTATGATGAGAAATGTAATCTGTGCTTTGAATTTAATGCATTGCATGAGGGCATTGCAATGGTCAAGTGTAGGGGATTTAATAAGTGTGAAAACACTTTTCCTTTTACCACTTATTTCCAATAATAACAAGACCAAAGCATGTATTTTATGTCGTAAAAGTCGGATTATGCGTGGTTTGTGTTTTTATTGTGTTTTAGGACCAAAAGATGCAAAAGGAAGAAAACATGGGCTATCACGGGCTGTTATCAAAGAAAAAGACTAAAGACGAAGTCGAAAGATCGAGAATGCAAAAAGAACGGAAGTCCAAGGCCTATTCTAAAGATTTATCGAAGAAAAAGTCTAAAGACGGAAGTTTAATAAAGTCGAAGAACTCAAGTCTATTAAATGAAGAAATTAAAAGACGAGTTGAATTTATTCGTCAACAAATCCTGAATCCAAGTCGAAAACGTCAACTTTATTAAAGAGACGAGAAGACAAAAAGAATGGAGACAAGCCCATTCAACAACTCATCACAAGGCCTATAAATAGCACCCAACCTCACACATTTGCAACTAGTCTTTAATTTTATTTTGTATTTTTCACTTTTCAGGCCAACACCATTAGGGTGTTTGGCACCTTCATTTCTTTTTCTTTTCTTCATCATCAAGTTTCATGTAAGTTACCCTTTAATTTCATGTTTTTGAATCCTAATCTTTAATATAAAGCTTTCTTTTAATCTTGTTCTTCTTTTCTTTTTGATTCTAAGTGTTTAAGTTTTGATTTGGTTGATTTTGGTTTTCTAAAATCAAGTGGGTTTTGATTGTTTTGGTGTTTATTGTTAGTTTTATTGTTTTGGATCGATGGTTTACCATTAGTAGATTATTAGTGGTTAGTTTGGTTTAATCTTTGGATTTAACTTGGTAGATTTTGGATAAAATTCGTGCTTTCATTTCCCGTGTTCTTCGTTTTCTGTTCCCAGATTTTACCGAACAAAGCAAACTTTCCCGAATGAGTATATTATCCCAAACGAGTTAATTTTACCGAACCAATCAATTATTCCGAACCAATTAGTTTTACCGAACCAGTATTTTTTCCGAACGAGCATTTTATTCCGAACGAATCCACATTTCCCGAACGAGCAATTTTTTACCGAACCAACTTCATATTTCCCGAACCAATCATTCATTTTACCGAACGAAGTATATTTTTCCGAACCAACATATTTTTACCTAACCAGTTCAGTTATTCCAAACCAGTCACTTTTTACCTAACGAAGGTCAGAAATTCCGAACGAAGGTAATTTCCCGAGTGAAGGTATTTTTACCGAACGAAGGACTTTATTCCTAGTGAAGGTATTTTCCCGAGTGAGCAATTTTTCCCGAACGAAGTTATTTTACTTAGTTTTGTAATTTTAGTTTTTCCAAAAATTGCACGCTTACCGAAATCTCTATTGTTACCAAGTGTTATTCTAGTAATTTTTAGTTTAATTTTTAAAGCTTTAATTTTACTCAACGACATTTTCATAATTGCTTTTAGCTTATTGTTATTATTTTGTGCATTTACCTTTTAAGTAGAATAGATAACCAAACCATTTTATTTTCCACCAAGAACGACTGAGTCGCACAAATTAACGGTAATCAATTCGAAAAGACTTGGAACGAAATTATTTTATACTTGGCTAAAAACCTAGTATTAATCTCAACCCATCTTCTGAGATTACTACTCCTACTCTTGATATACCAAATGCGTTTATGGATAGTGATACATCGAGTGAGTTTAGTGAATTTGGTCTCGACAAATTCTTTGATGAGGTTTGTGATGTACCGACTTTTGCGGAGCTTACGGACGAGGTCGCTCTTAATGATGATATTTCTCCATGTTATGAGAATTTCACGTTTGAAAGGTCTCATCTTTCCCCATTTCCTCCGGGAGATGAGGACGATGTCGATTTATTCTCTTCGGTTTACGAGAAGTTCACCAATGAACTTAGTCTTTTAGATGAGGTGGAAGAGGTTATTCTTCGCGACAAATTATTGAAAGTTCATCTTCTTATTGCTGAAATTGAAGCTTTGAATTGTACTGCTATTACCGAGTCTTCACCCCCATCTCTTACTCCCGTTGAGAATAATGACACATTTATAGAGGAAATCGACATTCTCTCAATACCTCTGGGTATTGATGATGATGACACGGAGGGGGATAATTGTTTTTGATAATTTGATGCATGAAGATATTGTCCCAAGTCCCCCTCCCGAGCACCTTTCATCCCATACTTTAGGGACCATTACTGAGGATGAGTGCTTTGACCCGGGAGGTGACATTGATTATTCTATGATTGATACCTTTACGGCTTTATCGCTTAGTGATAATCATATGTCTTTTGGGGATGACATTTTGATTCCATTACCCACCTCACCTCCCGTGGATGATAACTTCACATACTTCTCGTACGTTTAGAGGACCTTTTTACCTTTCATGACCTATCCCCCGGCCTCTCATTTATTATTTTCCTCCGGGAACGAGGACAAGATTTTTGATCCCAGTATCGATATTAGAGGCTTCCCTTTGAATGCTTAATTCGGGGTCGAGTCTGGCTCGTGACTCGTTTAACCAAAACAAGCGCTTCTCGAGAGGCAACCCGATGATCTATCACTCTTTATCCGTTTTTTTATAATAAGTGCAGGGGGAGACCCTAGTAGGTGTTTGTTGTTTTCTTTCTTATAATGTGTGCAGGGATTAGAGCTTTCAAAGATCCATTTTTGATGACTTTTGACGACCCGTGATTCCGTGTACCCGTCTTCCCGGTTCTATCCTAAACTTTTGTGTTTCAATATTTCATATCTTATATGTTGACATTGAAATCACTTTACTTGTCTCTTCCTTAGCAAGATTTAAACAACGTGCACAATGTCCTAAGTGTAGGGGAGTTTACTTCCACATGCTTAAACATTAAGGACAATGTTCATATTAAGTTTAGGGGAGACTTCAATCAAAGTTAAGTGGGCTTTTCCATGAATATGGCCTCATTTTAACCGGAAAATTGATTTTTTGATATTTTCCAGAATTTTTGATCTAATTTAGCCTAGTATTTTCCTTTGTTATCGTTATTCTCTTTCATCGTATGTATTTATTTCATTTCTAGAATAAAGTCTAAATAATTAATTAAATAAAATGGTTTTAACAAGTTTAGACGTCTTTGATATATTAGGCCCGTCGTGAATATTTTGACTCAAACCCGAGTTTACTTATTTGAGTTTACTCTAGCTAGTATCCTTAATCATATGGACCTTAATTGGTTTATTAGGCTAAGCATCGATGAGTCTTATTATTTTAGATTTTAAATTGTGGAGAACGAGAAATGATAGAGTGAATTATAAGTTTTGTATTCTTTCATGAACTTATGTGAGTTAATTATGAGCTTTTTCTCCCATCACTTATAAATAAATAATTTCAATAAATAAGGTCGTACTATTTGAAAAATTACATAGCTTCTAGCCCAAGATCGTTTAAAAGTTGCTCGGGATTAATTAGAGTTCATAGCCAAGGCATAACTTATTGAAGCGGGATGCGAAGATTGGCGAGTCCAAAAAGGCACTAACAAGGCATGAGGGCTACATTTTGTTGCTAAAGATCCAAAGTGATGTGAAGAATCATTATTCAAAAATCAATATGAAGGATCAAGACACACGACGAGAAGCAATTACTCCCTTAAAGATCATGGAGAAGTCTATCTGAAAAGACCCTAACAAGGTATAAGGATAAATAGATCCATGTCCAAAAAGAAGGCGGATCGTTGTATATCAAAATCCCAAATAAAGACTGAAGAAAAATGAAGAAGTCGTGGTCCAAGTTTGAAGAATCTCTCAAAAACTTCAAGTGAAGAAATTCGTATTATGAAGAGAAGACCATTATTTCAATAACGTTTCTCAAGATTCGAAATATGAAGTCAATGCCAAATATCGATCCGAGAAAGGTCTTAAATCGTGAAACGATTTATACCAAGATATGAACTTTATGAGGTTTCGAGAAGCCGTTTTAAAAGATTTTGTCCTTTAGCTAACTATTGATTAAATCGTCCTACTTTATTTTCGGCCTAAATAAATTATCAAAATAAGTCAAAAATGCATCCTCGTGATCATTCAAGACAAAAATAAAATATAAGAGATATACCTAGGAATAAGGGGGTCTAAGCGAATAATTGAGCCACATGAGTAAGTGTTAGCTTTACTCACTTATAATAACAATGATCTCATTTTTAAGCTTAGTACGGGGAACGTGAGACTTGAGGGTGATTAATATTCATGACACCAAAGCCCTAATGTAAGTCTTAGATTTCTTAACAAGTTCTTCCTTCAAACATTTTGAAATTTTCTATCTTTTTAGTTTCCTTAGTGTCGTAGAATATAATAAAGGCTAATGTGGGTTGATTATGAGGAAAATATAAATCGTGCTTTGAAATTAATGCATTGCATGAGGTCATTGCAATGATCAAGTGTAGGGGATTTAATAAGTGTGAAAACACTTATCCTTTTACCACTTAAAACAAATAAAAACGAGACCAAAACGTGTATTTAATGTCGTAAAAGTCGGAATTATGCGTGGTTTGCGTTTTTGTTGTGTTTTAGGACCATAAGATGAAAAAGGAAGAAAACACGGGCTTTCACGGGCTTTTATCGAAGAAAAGGACAAAAGACGAAGTCAAAAGATTAAGAGTGCAAAAAGAACGGAAGTCAAAGGCCTATTCTGATGATTTATCGAAGAAAAAGACCAACGACGGAAATTTAACGAAGTCGAAGAACTAAGTCTGATAAAAGAAGAAAATTAGAAGACGAGTTCATTATATCTATCGACAAATCCCGAGACAAAGTCGAAAAAATCGAATTAATTAAGAAGACGAGAAGACAAAGAGAAAGAAGGAAGCAACAACACCACATTACTCCTCCACTATAAATAGTTTAATTTTCCATCATTTTGTATGATTTAGATTAGATTAGTTTAGGAGTAGGAGTAGGTGTAATTACTTTCTCTCTCTAGCTTTCTTTCAAGTTTTTAAGCATTTCATCTTTAATCTTTCATCTTTAATCTTGTTTTGTTGAATCTTAATCTTCATCTTTAATTCAAGCTTTTTAATTATTCTCATTCTTACTTTCTTGTTTTAAATATTATGTTTGATTTGGTTAATCATGTAGCTTATTTGATCTTATTGCTTATGTGAGTATAGTGCTTATTTCATTGTTCTTATGGTTTTGATGTGGTTGATGTTATAGCTTATTGTGCTTATTGTTTATTTTGTGTTTATCTTATTTTAATTAAGTAGATTTGGTAGTTAAATGTTTTTAAAAGTTGATTTTATTAATTTTGCATCTTTGGTGTTTTTAGAATTTTTGATTTGTGTCATATTTAACTTTTTCTAAAAATTAGTTTGGTTTAATTTTTGGTTATTTTCTTATTTGGTTTTAGCTTATTTTTCATTTAACCCGAACTTCAAAAACCCTCTTTTCCCAAACTAGCTTAAGTTTCCCTTTTCCCGAATTGTGTTTTCGTTTTCAGCTTATTTTGATTTAATCTTAGAACATCTGGATTCCTAATTAGTTTTCTATAAGGTATTCCGAATTACATATAAATCTTATATTCCGAACGAATATTATACTAATATTTTGAATTAGGTTACAATATATATTCTGAATTAAACACTTGCACACATTCTGAATTAGCTGTTGTTAGGATTCCAGATTATAGCTTATTTTGGTCTTTTGAATTACGTTTTTGTTAAGAATTCCGAATTAGGTTAAGGGGATTTTTCCGGATTAAGTTTAGCAAAATGTATTCCGAATAAGATCTTGTTTTTCCTTTCCGAATTAGGTTCAATTTTAAACTTTCAAAATTAGTTCCTTTTTAATATTCTGAATTGTGTCCTCCATCTCGTTTTCCGGATTATATAATGACCTATGTTTTTCGAATTGTCTCTATAATACAAATTCCGAATGATTTTTTTATGTTTTTATTCCAAATTTTTTTTTATTTTTAATTTTCCCGGTAATTTTGTTAAACTTTATTTTTATTTTAAATTGTTTTGTTTGGTTTTTATTTTAAATTTACTTTTAATCAAGTTTTAAATTTGTTTATTTTCTTTACCATTTGCCATTTATTTTATACTTTTCAAGTTTTAATTTTATTTAGAAATAGATAAACGACATTTTCTTTATCCACAAAAAACGACTGAGTCACACGTTAAACCGGATCAATTCGATTAGACGCACGGGAACAATTTTTATTATCAAAAATTCAGTTATTAAGTCTATAGAAGACTTCACGAAGCATTTCAATGACGAATGTACGCGCACAAAAGCGTGCCCAGAGCTCCTTAAAATCTCCGACTACATGCACGCCATAACGAACAAGGAGCTAATTAGGCGCCTCAACGATAAACGTCCGGAGAAATTTGACGAACTCATGGAAAGGGTTCGAATTTTTGTGGAAGGGGAGACCGATGTCGCTGCGGCTTACCCCACAAAGGGGAACCACGACTATCGATCAAACGATCAGCCCAGAAGGCAATCAGGTGGCCATGGCAACCACGACAATTGGAGGAGCTTGGATTACAAAAATTAGGCAAAAGGAGGACAGTCGGATGACAAATTCACCCCTCTAAAGATGACTTATTGTAAAATCCATGATTTTACCATGATTAAATGTAGTAAAAGTTTACCCAATGATACTAGAACAGTTCTCATGTACTATATTTCCATAATATATGTGAACATGTTTTAAGTATGCTTATATACTTAAATGCTTTTACAAGTAATTATGACATTTACTTCGTAATTAAAACATGGACAAATAAAATACATACACTCTGAAAGGTCGCACAATCTGCGTACCGACAGTTTAAAAATTAAATTTCATAATTTATTGCTGCAAGATATTTGATAAAATGATTTATTAAATAATTTAATATTTAATTTTAATAATGTACGAAGAGAGTAATGAGAAGTATTTTATTAAAACGATATACGATAAATAATCGTCGCTCAAGCGAACAAACACATTATTTATATTTATAAGTCATATAAATACTTCATTTTATCAGAGAAATCATTTTAAGATCAATGACGCGGTTTTCGTAACACGAATCAAATTTTATAAAACATAATCGAGTCCCGAATAATGTATTAACAAACGTTTAATAAAAGTTACGCTTTAAGCCCCTACAAAATAATTGCAACCTTAACCCTCAACTATAATAAACCTTACAAATTGTTTTTATAACTTTTGATTGGTATATAAATAGCTTCTAGGGTTTCATCCTCATTTCATACAAACCATGGCCTCCACATAAACACACACACACTCAAAAAGTGGCAGCCGCCACTTTTCTGACGAGTATTTCGGCCACCATAAAATTTCTGCCGCCACCCTATGTCAATGGATCTTATAGATCTATGATATACACAACCACCACACGTGATCCTCCACACACTGCCACCATTTTAGTGGCCTTTAGCCACCATCTGCTGCTCATTTTGTGGCTCCTAGCCACCATAGTGGTGTTGTCTAACCGCCACTGTTGGAACCACTATCATCATCACACGCAACCACCATCTCCATCCGCCACTGTTGAAGACCCCACACCACCACCAGCCACCATGTTCCTCCATACTCTCGACATCACAGCCGTCACCAAGTTCAGCCGTCACCATCCCCATCTATATACTCCAGCCACCCATTTTCGTGGCTCCTGGCCACCAACCGTGACACCACAACCATCCGTCACCTCCACCATAGCCCGTAGCTGCCACCCATGTACCTCATCATCACCACGAACACGATCACCATGGTCATCCCTTTGTGTTTATCCACTGCCGTGACCACCACCTCCACCAACAGATGGCAGCCGCCGTTGTTTGCATATTAGAGGGTGCGGATTTGTATCCAGCCACCATAGAGGGTGTTTGGTTTTGGGCAGAAAATTCAAAAGGGTGCGTTGGGTTAGCATGGATCCATACGAATATGTTTAGATGTATGGGTGAGAGAAACATGCAGGGGTGTTTGTTGATGATCCGAGGCTAATGGGGTGTCGATGTGAGCATACCACTTGAGAGGGGTGTTTGGTTTAAGCAAAAAACCCCACAAGGGTTGTTTGGTTATGCTGACAGAAAAACATAGCAGGAGGAGGGGCGTTTGGATCCGCAATCTACAGCAGTAGCTTCGGGGGTGTTTGGATCTGCTGTTTACGGTACGTTTGGGACTGCAGAAAGTTATTACGGAGTGTTTGGGACTGCTGATGACATGCATGCTTCAATAAGGGGCGCTTGGGATTGCCGATGACGGCAAATGCATGTTAGATTGCGGGCTTGTAACGATAGGGGTATGATTCGGTTGTAACATAAAACTACATGTAGTATATTACCACCGTTAGTTGTAATATTTCCACCGTTAGTTATATATTACCAACTTTAACACCCCCAATTTACATTGCGCAGCGGAAAATACACAATTGGGTGTTATTCACAAACTTCATTTCACAACTCTTTAAATGACCCAAAAAAGTATATTTAAGAATAAATATGGAAATAATTTATATCAATGTCTAAAACCTTCATTCCAAAGTAAAATCAGTTTAAAATATATCAGAGTAGCGTACAGGTTTCCCTAGGATCTTAATCAAGACAACAAACCTTTTACCAAAATACTTGACCATTTACTATATGTTTATGACAATAGGGAAAGAAATCTGTTTTAGACCAAGTTACTACAAAAGCAATCCCGCAATCCTTCTCCAGCAAGCTCCGCAATTCAACAACTTCAAGTACCTGAAATACATGCTTAAAAACATCAACACAAAGGTTGAGCAAGTCTATAGGTTTAACAAAACATAATTGAACACATCGTAAAAATCATTCACAATTGTTTAATAAAATTGTGGCCATACAATCTATTAATCAGGTATATCATATTATAGCAGTAGTTATTGAATTGTATTAAGCTCATGAAACCGACCCCTTAAGTTAGTCACCCACGCCAAATGCCAGCATGACTAGAAAATTACCAATGCCCCTACTAGGGTATTAATTGCAAGAATACCAATTCTTATTCACGTAAAATTATCCTTCCCAACGGGTTACTCAGCGTAAAGCCCTGGTCTCAGATAGGGTTGTCAGCCCAATAGTACTATTATTAGAATAAGCGGCTATTCCCAACTCGCAACATCAAGTCAGAAGATAGTTAACGGCTCATGAATTTAGGGACTTTTTCAATTAGGTACTTATACAATTCAATTCATCAAAGGCAACAAAGGCAACATCGGGTCCAACAATTACTCATGACATTTGTTCATATTTACTTCAAATATCATGTATCCCCCTCGCGGGTTTTAAAATCATTAAAACAAGTAGAAAGCGAGACAATAGACTCACCTGAAGTAATAGCAGTAGCAAGACGATCTTCGACGATAGTTGATGCCTGTTAAACACAAAAACCGCAACCTATCAAATAAGGCTCGTTCATCAATAATAAACTCGAGTAAAATCCATACTTAGTAATATCAAACTCAAAATCATAAAATCACAATCAATCCAAAATAAAAATAATACAAGTGATCTTTTTACTCCATTCTATATGTTTATTCTATTAGTTAATTCCTTCGATAAAAATCTGTCGGTACACACCAAATGTACAAGCTCATTTACCCCACTTAAACACGTCAAATTTTTATGATACTAAACAGAAACTTCACTTACTATATATACAAAGGCCTGCTAAAAACTCATCAAAAGATTTCACATTTAAAGTTCCCTGCCCGACACATCTTTGAACTACAAAAACCGGACAGTTTTACGTCAACAATTCATATAGTCTTTTAACACATTTATTTTTCTCCGTTTATGAAATCGACACTCAACTTTGAAAATAAACTCGACATCCTCATACTTAACATTCAAAATGAGTCCTTGAAATATTTAAAAATCCATTTTATAGTCCCCGAGATTCGATCGAAATATCGACAACAATTATATATTGTGTCGATACTCGTCTCCCGGTACACGAAATAATCAAACTAACGTAACTTTTCGCTCGTTTGGAGCTAGGAGTCCTACCTTATACCAAAACGAAGCTAAAAACATCCTCTATAACAATATCTAACTAGTTCATCTCAAACTCAAACTCATATTTTCAGAAAATTAACTTTAATAATCTGTTATAAAATATATATTTAAAAATCATTCAAAATCAATTTTTCACCATATTTTAACCCCATTTTTACCATTATAATCATTCTTACACTATTACTTCCAATCATAACACACTAAATCATAATAGATGATTAATTCATAAAAACCCAACTTCAAAAATATCAACATGCAATCATCAAAACTAATGTATAAACACATAAACACCTACGCACAACAACAATTTAAGATCAAAACACAAGATTTTCATCCCAAAATGGGTTTTTCAAAAATGTCAATGCATGTATGAATTTTTTATACCAATGTGTAGAGAATCAAGAACTAGGAATGGGTCTTTGATTAGTTTATAAGGATTCAAGCTTGATTTTTCAAAATCAAGGGTTTTGTGAGGTGAGGGGGTGACGGATTATTAGAGAAAAAGGGGAGGGAGAGAGAAAATTTGGATGATGGAATGTTGTGTGTGTTTTTCATGTGTAATTTTCCATTTTATATGGGGAAAGTTTAGGGTAGTTTTTGCCAATTGTGATTCTTATGGACCAAAGTGCAAATACTTTGTTAAAAAGCGGGAAATGACTACTAGTCACTTTTGAAAATATTTACGGGTCTCGGGTTTCATAAAAATGCTTCTCAAAACATAAAACGCACACAAAACATGATATTATATAGTCCTGGCACGACTTAATACGTCATTAAAATAAAAACGTCAAAATATTAAACATCGACGTGTTTAAAATAAAATGTAAAATTTCTCGGGCATCCGTCGATATCGTCATCACTAATAATCCTCGCAACTCGTCAAAACGTAAAAATAAAATTTCAACATCATCCAAATCAAATAACAATCGTCATGACAATCAACCTCGTAAAAAATTTCAAAAATATACGTAAAAATATAATTAAATAATGACCATGGTTTTGGGTTGTTACATCCTACCCCCTAAAAGAGAGCGACGTCCCAGCGCTCAACCCGCCTCACACACGCACTTCCTCACTTCTAAAGTCAACGTGACCTCTTATCTTCAAGAGATACTCACGTCTTTCACACCAGTCCAACTCAATTCTTATGATATCACCATATCCACAATTATTACTACACTTCAAACAATTTCACCTTCTATTATGCTAATATTCCTTCATCATTCATACTCCTTCTGTGTCACTTTCTCAGTTTCATTCCTGCCCCATTACTCTGACAACTTGACCCACAACTATGTATGTTCCCAAATTACACCTCTTAACTACTGATATGACAATTATCATCGCATAAGGATTCCATCTTCACTAGTTTCCGTTAGTCCTCATAGTGAAATATTAAGATATCATCATCCCAAGTTTCTATTATATGTTGATGTGATTGATTCCAATTTCAATTACCATCGTTCAATTCATCCTTTCACTCTGTCCATTGATTTCCAAAAATACGCAATATTCCTTCTTAACTCAATTCTTCACACTTTCTGTAAAAATATCTAATATTCAAAAGTCTATCTAAATCTTTGGTTAACATATAATATGTTCAAACCTTAATCAGTACTCATACTTTATCACAGCGATTTCCAATATTCAAAAATTACTCTGCCTCTATGTCCTAAGGTTACACTCAAACTAAACACAATGAGATTATCCATAATTCTAACCAGTCACTTAAATACTTTCCATACTCATTTTCCACTTTCATTAATTCTAACAATCTCTATGTCCCGAGTGTAGTGCTTGCTAGATCACTGAATTACTGTACCTTCCATAGTACATTATTACATCTTCCTCATATCATATTACTGTTTAAATAACTCTGTTAGTCTAATATATTCAAATCCGAAATGTATAATGGTCAGATCACTTCCTGATATTGTAATATATTTCATTCCAACCATACTGTATCAATACTTCAATTTGTAAAATCGCTTCAATACTACATGTGATACTCTCAGCACTCTAAGAATAATTAAATTCTCTTTTTAATCTGAACAATTCATTCACCACTGGTCCTTGCATTCTTAACACATTCTTTGATCTAACAGGAGAAAAATTAAATAATCACAATAACCGTTTTTGTCCCACAAAAACATACATCTCAACTTTCTCATTTCTATTACCATTCTATTTGTAAAATCTGCATGCTTTTACCATGCATAGTACCCTTAGGATCGTACCTACTAGTTAAAAACTTTCCTAATATAGCATGATTACGATTACGTGTTAGGAGTTTATGTATTACGTACGTGTTAGAACACGATAAGTATTTTATATGCACGATCACGTAATAATTATTTAGCAATAATTAATCACGAACATACGATCACGAAATTACGAGCGTAATTAAATCACGAGCTATTATTAATTACGTATATATATCTAATACGAGCGTAATTAAATATATTAGAGTATGGTATTTACGTAACGAGAACATTTAAAACACGAACATAATTAAACACAAACGACCAACTAAATAACGAGACACGAAACGAGGTACGGGAACCCCATGGGGGGTCCCTACCCGCGGCTAACACAAGGGTAATGGGCCAAGCCCATTACCAATTTTACTAAAAGGGGGGGGGGGGGGTTAAGTAATTTTTACTACTCAAAAATTACTTTACAGAAGATTCAAGAAAAACCTAAACCCTCCCTTTTCTCCTTCTCTTTGTGCCGCCACCTACAAATCACCAAACAAGGTGATTCCTTGATCTTGGATCTTGTTGATTTATTGTTTGTTCGTGTTTGTTCTTCACCCTCTTGATCCACGAATACGGTAAAACCTTTTTAAACCTTTTCTTTTTAATTAATCTTTTTATTAATTATGAACACGTGATGTTTTTTTATAAAAAAACACATTAATTAAACATAGATCTAACATGTTTTGATCATTAAATAAATCAGAGGGTCGATTAAGGGGTGTTTTGTTTTGGGCCGCAGGCTGCAACCGACCCCAAAGGGGTTTCGGTTTGCTTAGCCGACACCACCAAGACCATTTTGGTCTTGGTTGGTGCGTGTGGGTCCCACGGCAGCAAGGGGTACCCCGATTTGGTTCGGGGTACGGTGTCGATTCATGTCCGGTTCATGTTTTAAAGCTTAGATCCGGATCATGGTTATGTTAGTTTTTTTTATGTTATAAACTTATGCTAAAAATTAAATTAATAAAAGATGAGATTAATTTAATAACATGACTTAGGTTAATTAATTATTAATAATCATGAAATTATTTTAACCTAAGTATTTATATTATTAAGACTTATAATTAATTAATTATTTAAAAACCATAGATATAATTAATTAATTAACATGACTTAGGTTATATTATTAATATTTAATAATACATATTTTAACCTAAGTATTTAATATATTTAATTAAAAACATGTCATACTTTAATTAAATATTATAACCTATAGTTTAATTAAATTACATGAAATAATTATTAAACTATATAATATATCATATGACTTAGAAAATAATCATGAAAACACTTAGGCTTATTTACTTAGCTTATTTAACCAGCTTATTTCTAATTATGGAAACTTTCTATTTTTAGAAACTTAATTAAATAAGGCAGCTAATTTACTTATGGAAACCAGCTATTTTTAGAACTTATTTATTTAAGGCAGCTAATCTATTTTTGGAAACTTATTTAATTAAGGCAGCTAATCTATTTATGGAAACTTTCTATTTTTAGAAACTTATCTATTTTAAGCAGTAAATCTATTTTTGGAAACTTTCTATTTTTGGAAACTTTCTATTTTTGGAAACTTTCTATTTTTGGAAACTTTCTATTTTTGGTAACTTTCTATTTTTGGAAACTTTCTATTTTTGGAAACTTTCTATTTTAGGAAACCTGCTATTTTTGGAAAGTTACTTATTATTACACAGTAAGTATAATAACACATGAAATATCAGAAATACTTAATCAGAATGAACAGAATATAAGATTTAACACAGTTTAAGGCTTTAAACAGTAAAACTAGTAAGAACACATAAAATAAGCTAAGACATGACATAAAACCAGCTATGTATTTAGTAAGCAGATACTTATTTCATGTACGTATGTATGTAGCACTAGTGTTTCAGAAGTAGGATTCTCGCAGTTCATCGTTCTCGTTCACTGGACATAAGGTACGGATTCCCGTCCTTTCAGTATGGACATTCTTTCCTTATTAGGATTTCCCCGTATGCAGCCAACTGTTTTCCCGTAGTATAAGTATGAGTTTGATTGCTTATGTTTAAATATGATTACCAATAGCCATATACATGCATGACCAGTTTCACCTAGTTATGGAGGTACCATAACCATAACATTAGAGGCACTGATGTTATGACTTCACCACGACGGAGTGATTTGCTCGTGGCGTCCCTTCAGCTTTTGGCCATATATTTATATTTATCATGTGGGGCGTATGGGTGCATCCTAGTTACACGTTTTATTCAGGATTACATGGTGAATGTGGTGTGTGCCTTGCATCCTTCACAAGGAGCTGATCCCTCCTACCCATAAAACCAGTATATTAAATTAGAGGCAGCCCCTCTAATTTGCATGATGGGTCACCCCTCCAATTATTCATGCACGGTGGATTTTCATGACCTATATTGGCTAATGGTAAAATATGACAAACAGTTTTTATAAGATAAACCTAAGACTTTCAAACAATAAAACTAGTTTTATCAAGACTTAACCAGGTTACTCGGGACTTAGTTTCTTCCGCGGTTATTATGTTATATGCTTATCCTATTCATTCTTTATTGTATATCCGTGCACTGAGCCGTATTGCTCAGTCGTTTTCCTTTTCTATGTTCCCAAAACGGTAGGTACTCAGGGACGCTCATAGACACTAAGAGTACGTGCATATGGACTGGAAGCTGTCTAGCCTTCTTTACATTATGCAATTTCCTTTCTTATGATACTTATACTTTGGACATTGTTTAGTCCTTTTCCTTTACTATACTATGTTTGTATGTGATGAGCTTTACTTTTGGACTACCGATGTTTGATTCCGGTATTTTTCCTTTATATGGTCAAGAAATGTTTAGACATTTTAACCTTTTATGCTTTGATGACACGCCATCATTACTGTGATATTTCCATTTCCAAAATGGGGTGTTACAATTATGGTATCAGAGCCCTGGTTTCGACCTGTGGCTCTCAAATATGACCTGTGATTAGTGGGTAGGTCACTACGGGTCTTCCTAAACTGACAGTTGTTTTCATGCATTCATCATTTTTAAGCATACATATACATGTCATTGTTACAGGGTTTTTGACTAAGTAATGGTTGGTACAGGACTGGCCCTATTTAGTCGCATGTGTTTTATCGAAACTTTTTAGATTTGGGACCGACCCATAGGCGTCCCCTCGAAAAGTCTTTGTTTTGGGTGAACTGACCAGAGGCGTTCACTCTCGAGCATACAAAAGTTTTCATAAAACTGCATCATGCATTCATACACTAAATTTTCTTGCATAAAATTTTTCTCGTGAAATTTTTAGTATAAATTTTTTTTCATGTATATATTTTATATTTTATGTTTTGATTTGTTTAATCATATGTTTTATGTTATACTGTCAGATGGTTCTCACACGCGAACAGGAGCAGCTCAATGCTGCAATTCAGGCTGCCATGCAAGCCTTGCTTCCTCAACTGAGGAATGACATTCCGGGCTGAAGTTCAAGCTGCCAACAATCAGCAGCAGCACAATCAGCCACCTCCTCCTCTCCTCCAGTGACATTAGCAGTATGGCTGGAGAGATTCAACAAGCTCCGCCCTCGAGCTTTTGAGAAGACAGATAGCCCCAGCGATGCTGGAAAGCTGGTTGGCTCACATCGAGAAGATCTTAAACGCTATGGCTGTGACCCCCGCATACAAGGCGAGGTTGCATGCTATCGGTTCGAAGGCGATGTACTGTCACACCCCACCATGGCGGAATATGGGGCGCGACATATGGATATCATCACAACATGGCGTGTCTATAGAGATAACTATATGAAATAAGAAATGTCATAAAATGGAGACCAAAGTCATGACAATATCTCATCAGACTCAGGAGTCTAGGTAAGTAGGTAACAGTCCTACCGCTTACCCAAGACAAACAAATAACATAACCAAACAAATTATATGTATGCCACATTATCACTTATTAAAAGAACAAATAAAAACTAAGAAGGAAACGGGGATTCTCCTTCTATATGCATTCCTAAGCTTCTCCAATCCTAGCCACTTATGTTCTCATGCTTAACCATAATATCACCTGAAAGAGACACTAAAAACACGTCAACATAAAGTTGGTGAGAGTCATAGGTTTAGGACTCCAACGCTAAATCAATTACAAACTGTAAATAACGAACACGGATACAATAACATATGGACAATGTGTTACATGTATGCATCAACAACTATCAATTCAAGATCAAACATTTCAAACCAAAACCAAGGCTCCTACA